>JADMNL010000032.1:73815000-75068750 GCA_016271365.2 Neoceratodus forsteri
CCTAGCCAAATTTCCCTCATTCACTAAAAATACCACCAACAGCTTAATCTGGTTCAAAGTCAATTGGCATTCATCTGTATCCCCCGCCCCCGGGTCGTGCCTGAAAATAGGCAGGATTTGTCTAATGTACTTACCCGGTCAACAAAAACTAAATAAAATAAATATAGGATAAAGTATGGGGTGCAGTGTGTTACGAATTTTAACACACCGAAGTTGTTGGATGGCACATAAACCCCAGGGCTAAGCCCGAGGGTTTATAAATGCTATCCAACAACGTAGGTGTGTGTAAATTGAGTTCAACACACTGACCCCATATTTTATTTTATAAATTGAAGGGCTCCGTTTTTCTATGGTGAGACTTGAGTTTGTAAAAAAGATTGGGAGGCTTACCTTGCAGATGAACGTTTTTCTGTGGAGGAAACTGAATTGTGCTTGAACGTTAACTATTTAAACTGTTAATCAAATAAAATGGGTACAGCAGCTAGAAGTCCATGAGGTGGAGATTGTGCGTATAGTTTCCTGTTTCTGCAGTGATGTAGTCCTTTGACCTGCAGAGGAAAGGTTAGGTTCAAAGGAGAGTTAGGGATCGTGGCAAAAGTGTGTATTGGATAAGTTAGGCTCGGGAGAATAAATTGTTATATTTGCATGTTTTAGGTGACTGAATACTGATGGAGTATGACGACAAGTAAGTGTTTTCTGGTTAGCAATGTTTGAGGTAGAAGGGGCGTTGGAAGCTGGCGCTCTGTTTACTTGTTCAGCGCTTTGCTATGCAGAAGGAGTAGTGAATGCTGTAACACCTACTCAGGTGTTACGGGATTTAACACACACTTTTCTCTATGAGAAAAACCGGAGACCATTAATTATATAAAAATAAATATTCAATACATTGTGTGATTGTTTACTATGGAATAGAAGAATTCAAAGCTCTGCATTATTCCAGTAGTAGAATGCCCCCCCACCACCAACACACACACACAGAGAATGGTAACATGGAATAAATGAATTCAAAATTCTTCAGAGTTCCACTGGCATACACACACACAGGCCTTAAGTGGAATAAGAACCTCAATTTTATCTGTTGTTAGGTTAGGAGCAGCGAGTTCTTGGGCAACTGGTAGGGATAGGCAGGAGATTTTTCATGGTCATCAAAAAAACAACAGCAATGGAAACTCTGAATAATACTTGATTTTTAAAAATGTGTGTATGTTTGTAAGGAGGGGCTCTTGAGTGAAAATAAAATTACATTATTTACTGATTTCATTTAATTTAATGGGCTTTTATTTTTAGGGCCACGTTGAAGGTTTTTATATATGAGTAAAGGTTGCAGCCATGTTTGTGATGGAAATCAGGAAGTAAGTGCCTTCTGAATTCTGTATGTGACTTGTGAGTTTCCCAGTTTGGCAGGGACTTGTTTTTAGTCATTGGTAGTGCGCTCTGAAAGCAATGGCTAGGACCAAGTCTCAGCCAATCAGGACATAGGGATTATCATGCCCATTTTATATTATTTAGTGCTGTATGTGTATATGTCTGTATATCTCGCGTGCTGTATGTTTGTGCAGCTGTATGAAGTATCTGTGTGTGTAGGCGTGTGTGTCTGTTTACATAGTGCTCATATATGTATCTGTGTATGTAGTGCAGTGTTTGTGTGTCTTGTGTATGTAGGGCAGTGTGTGTGTATAGTGCATATGTGCATTTGACTGTAATTGTGTGTGTGTGTGTGTATACAGTATATGCATCTGTATACATCATGTGTGTGCATTTGTCTATGTAGTACTGTGTGTGTGCCCATCTCTGTATTTTGATATGTGTGTGTGTGTGTGTTTGTGTGTACGTTTCTGTATGTAGTATTAAGTGTGTATGTATCTGTCTGTGGACTGTGTGCATCTGTCTAGCACTGTATGAATCTGCATGTAGTGCAGTGTGTATGTGTGTGCATCTCAGTATGTAGTGTGTGTGTATGTGTGAGTGTATTTAGGGCTGTGAATGTGTGCACATGTATCCGTGTATGTGGTGTATGTGTGTCCATACAGTATGTATATGTAGTGCTGCATTTGTGCTTATGTGTGTGTCTGCATGTAGTGCTATGTATGCACATGTCTCTGTCTGCAGTGCTGCATGTGTGGGCTCTTTGTATATAATGCTAGGTGTTTATGTCTGTGTATGTAGTCCTGTGTTTGTGTGTCTGAGTACATAGTGCTGTGTGCGTGTGTGTGTGTGTGTGTGTGTGTGTGTGTATCAACCACCACTTACTGTGATGTAATGGGGGGACAAGCAATTGATTACTTTAACCTTGTGAGTCCATGAACCTGAAGACCCAGGTTCTAATCCCAAAGCCAACACTAACTGTATGACTGTGGGGGAAGTGCAAACCACAAGGAGGTTGAATATTTCTAAACTGTTGTGTATGCCTCAGTTTCACGTTTACCTTTCCTTCTAATCATCTTATTCGCAGCTATGCCCTTAACAATCCATTTCTTCAGCTTTGATTGTATTACCATTGACAAAGCCAGCCCCTTGGCTGTAACCAACTCTTATTTTTATTGATTTAAAGCACAAAACAGATTTAGACGTACTTTCCTCCCATAAACTACTGTCAGTGCACGGGAATGAAGAAATTAGCATCAAGCCACAGGCCAAATGCTGGTAGATTTTGTATCTGGCCACTAACATTTTCCTTTAATAAACCCAGCCTCTTGGGCCAGTGATGTTTTGCAGCCATTCGGTCTCCTGTCTAGAGGTTGCACAATTTAATTTCAACCTTAATATAAAAGACAGTTTATAGTAGTACTAATTAAATAGACTTGTGCCATGCAGCTAATTAGTTCCCCTTTTGTCACACTGCTGTCATCGTGACTACTTAATACAGGCCTGGCTGATAGGCGTCTGTCTCGACTTCCAGTCTGCTGTCTGGGTCTTTTCATTAACTTTCTTTTTTTTTTGGATACAGACCTGCTGGAGAAGAATATGAAGCCCAAAGAACAATGTTTTAAAAATGATTCAGAACCCTATCTGAACGTTTATTTATTTATTTTAAGTCTTTGGTAACCGGGTAAGTGCGCTGATAGAGGGGATCGTTTCTAGGCACGACCCAGGCCACAGCAGGTGGCAGTACAGAAGGAGAAATGTATTAAAAAAAGGTTCTGATAAGTTATTTTACAGAAAATGGCATAGCGTCTGGAAGGTTTTGAACTTCTCTGAATACGTTGTTTTACAGAAAATGGCATTGATTCTTCAAGGTTCTGAACATCTCTTGAACTCATATCCCCTGCCCCTCGTAAGTCCTAGTGGCGATACTACACCTTCCAAAATACAGGTCTGTGAGCAAGGCATAAAACAATCAGTTTAAACTATACCAAATATTTTAATTTTTCAAAGTTGCTATAGTGGCAGACATTTCATGACCTATATATAACAGGCAATCATAACCCAGTGGCCAAGCATTCTTGTTAGTGGCCACTGATGATTTTTCAGTGGCCACTGGCCACCTCGCTGCTGAACATTTTGCAGCTAGTCAATGTGGATTCCTAATGAGTCAACTCGGCAGTTTAAAGGGCAACTGCTTAATAAAGATTATATCTTAAAGAATGAAGATGTGGGTGTTTAGATGCCTCTGTCATCATTTTGCTTCCTTTTACTTTTTTCTTTAATTACCTTTTCATCCTTTTATTTGTAGTTTATCCTCCCCCTCCCAGTTTACTCCTAAGAACATCCCTCCCTCAATTTCCCCCTGCCACAGATTACACTCCCCCTACTACCACTACACAATGGATTTAGCACCCCATACTCTTCTCCTACCTCAATGCGCCTACTGACAATGCCTACTTAGGGCCACTTGCCCTCCCCACAGTCCCTCTGGCTGCCCCAGCCGGGTACCCTCCTGCCTGTCCCCCATTGCTCTGTTAAGTAGTAAAGCTGCCTACATGCTATGCTAGTAGTTGCAGTGTTAGACCTTTATGTATTAATTAAACCTTTAAGTATGTGCAAACTCAATGCAACTTCTTTTGTACCTTAGTAACGTGCCATGTTGTCTGTATTTGTATTCTACCTGTTCCTGCTTCTCACTTGACTTGGTACCTTTGAAAATGAGTCTTTGACTCAAATATATTAATCTCAAACTGAAATAATTAAATAAATAAATGAAAGAATGAATGAATGAATGAATGAATGAATGAATAAAAAAACTAGTAAAAAAAGAATCCAATTGAATTCTTGTATTGTGATGTCAGAAAAATTTTACTGGCAAGGCTGACTGTATATTTCAATGAGAAACTGCAAACCTGTTTTCAGATTTGTTCATTGAGAAATAACACTTTCTATCACCAAATTATTGTTATATTTTTGAAATATGTTTTATACTTCTTTATTGAGTAACCAGCATAGACATACAAACCCAACAGTGAGTTATACATAAAATTAAACAATAAACATTGTATAATATGCCATACTGACTGTGTCCCAAAGATAAACTGTCACATGCACTATGTAAGAGAATACATGGGTTTGCATTTAACCCTATTCACAGGTGACTATTAGATTTCAAATAAATCTTAAATGTAGAAAATATAGCTCAGCAAATTATTATTATTTAATAAAAATATGATTTCTGATAGCCTCTGAACTTTTTGTTATAGTTTAGCAGGAGATATTTTCTTGATAACCAGATTATACATGGGAAAAAGAAGAGAAGCCAATTACTGTTTTAAAAACTCCAAAATCATACAGACGTACCACAACAGTGCAAATGCATAAATGTGTTGCTGAAAGAAGTTTCTATTTCTTTTGAAAAAGATATGAGAATATATTTTGAAAGAAGTATATATTTCTTTGGAAAAAGATAAAAAAATATTTTAAGTTTCTCACTGAAATACATTGGGCTCCTAAATAGCAGTTTCTGTTATCACAATACCAAAATTCTATTGAATTCTTCGTTTACTAGGAGTGTGGAAAGAAAAGATAAAAACCCACGTTTTTTTACTGCACAGACAAATGTTTTATTACAAAAGTAGAAAGTAATTACTAACACATCAAAATACAATAAATAAACTAGTCAGTTGTCTATTTATTAGAAGTAAACCCTTGCTTTTCAAGGGACATGAATGGCAGGATTCATTTTTGCAGATGTTGCAGGAGGCATTTCAGACTTCACTCCTGAGGGCTGGTGTGATTGTAAGTACACATCAGCAGCGGAGAGTTTAGGCAGCAGGCAGCTGTGCACACTAGAACAAGTCAGGATGCTTTCCACTGCAGGCAGGGCCGTCTGTGCTGTGACTTTTTGTTATTATTAGTAGTATAACTGCTGGCATTTGTTTTGGATTACTGTAGTTTGCACATTGCTGTTAGACAAGCTGTTTCACATGAAGCATGGGAGGGAGAGGCTATTCTGATGGACCTAGAGTCCATTCTGACCTGAAGTTGCAATGTTACTCCATAGAAACATAGAATTTGATGGCAGATAAGGACCGCTTGGCCCACCTAGTCTGCCCATTTCCTTACCTAATGCATAGGCTGCAAATCTTAGTTAACCAACAGCCTACTTCCTCCTAACCCCCACTAGAATTGCCTTATGTCTGTCCCATGCATTCTTGAATTCCCCCACTGTTTTTGAGTGCACTACCTCCTCAGGAAGGCTGTTCCATGTATCCACAACCCTCTCCATGAAAAAATACTTCCTCACATTACCTTTGAGCCATCCCCCTTCTATCTTCAAATTGTGCCCCCTTGTTCTTGCACATCTGTTTTTCTGAAAGATGCTACCATCTTGGACTTTGTTGAGTCCCTTGATGTACTTGATAGTTTCTATCATGTCCCCCCTCTCCCTCCTATCCTCGAGTGTATACATATTAAGCTTCTTTAATCTCTCTTCATATGTCTTTGGGGGCAGACCCATGCACCATTTTAGTTGCCCTCCTCTGGATAGCCTCCATCCTGTCTATGTCCTTGCAGAGATGGGGTCTCCAGAACTGGACAAAGAACTCCAGATGGAGTCTCACCAACTGTCTGTACAGAGGGATAACAACTTCCTGTTTTCTACTGGTGATGCCTCTCCCTATGCATCCCAGTATCCCACCAGTCCCCCTTACTGCCTTCTCACATTGCTTGCCCACCTTAAGGTCATCTGATATGACTACCCCCAGGTCCCTTTCCATTTCTGTTGTTGTTATTATCGCACGCCCCATTGTGTACTCTTCTCCTGGATTTTTGTTTCCCAGGTGCATTATTTTGCACTTCTTTCCATTGAATCTAAGCTGCCATATATCTGACCATTCCTCCAGCCTTGCCAAGTCCCTTTGTATCCTCTCCACCCCACCTTGTGTATCAACCCTGTTGCAGATCCTTGCGTCATCTGCAAAGAGACATACTTTTCCTTCCAGTCCCTCTGCAATGTCACTTATAAAGACATTAAAGAGGACCGGTCCTAGTACTGAACCCTGTGGTACCCCATTAGTTACCCCCCTTTCTTCAGAGTAAACTCTGTTTACTATTACCCACTGTATCTGCTTGTCCAGCCAATTTTTAACCCAGGCTACCACCTTGCGACCCACTCCAAGGCTGGCTAACTTGTATATTAATCTTTTGTGTGGGACTGTGTCAAATGCCTTGCTAAAGTCTAGGTAGGCCATATCCACAGCCCCTCCCTGGTCCACCACATTGGTCACCCAGTCAAAGAAATCTATTGGATTTGTCTGACATGACCTTCCTGCTGTAAATCCATGCTGCCTTGGGCCCTGTACCCCACTGGCCTCTAGGAACTCAACAGTTCTTTCCTTTAGAAGTGATTCCATCATTTTCCCTAACACTGAGGTCAAACTAACAGGTCTGTAGTTTCCTGCCTCTTTCTTGCTCCCACTTTTGTGAAGGGGAATCATGTCTGCCCTCCTCCAGTCCTCCGGTACTACACCATCCTCCCATGATTTGTTAAAAAGGGTAGTCAGTGGTGTCACTAATTTTACCCTTAGTGCTTTTAGAATTCTTGGGTGAATCCCATCAGGCCCCATTGCTTTGTCCACCTTCAGTGTTAAGAGTTATTTCAGGACCCTTTCTTCTGTGAATGGACTGGTATCGACCTCCCTATCCAGAGTGCTTCTATTCTTTGATTTTGGTACCTCCCCCTCCTCTTCTTTTGTGAATACTGAGCAGAAGCATTAATTCAGTATCCCTGCTTTTTCACTGTCATCCTCTGCCCACCCTCCCTTCCCTTTGGTAAGCCTCAGTATCCCTTCCTTCATCTTTCTTCGCTCCCTAATGTACCTATAAAAAGTTTTATCCCCTTCTTAACTGAGTTGGCTATCTTTTCCTCAGTTTGAGCTTTTGCTATTCTGACTGCCTTCCCCACTTTCTTCTGCTTTAACTGGTACAGTTCTCTGTCCTGCTCCTTCTGTTTCCTTATACTTCCTGAATGCTACCTTTTTCTCCTTAACCTTCCTGCCACCTGTTTTGAGAACCATAGTGTTTTTTCCTTCATTTTCCTTTGTTGATTTGCTTCACACAAAGGCTTGTTACCTCTGTGATGGCTGTTTTGATTTTTCCCCTTTGTTCTTCCACCCCTCCTTCTTGCCAGTTTGCTAGTGCTTTTCTGAGGCACTCTCCTATTTTTCCAAAGTCAGCCCTCCTAAAGTCCAACACTCTTGCTTTTATATGGCTGGACTCTATGGCTGTGTTCATTGTGAACCTCACTGTTTTGTGGTCACTTGTTCCCAGATGGCTACCCACTTCTAAATCTGAGATCCTTTCTCCATCCCCATCCGACAGTACCAGGTCTAAGATTGCTCCCTCTCTAGTGGGTTCCACCACTAGCTGTCTGAGGCATGCCCCCTGCAGGGCATCAAGAATAAACCTGCTTTTTGATGTGGCTGCAGCCAGGGTGCTCCAGCTAACGTCTGACATATTCAGGTCCCCCATCAACCATATCTCCCTTTTTTCTGCCATTCTAAGGATACCTTCTATCATTTCCTTGTCCATTGCCTCCCCCTGAGATGGGGGTCTGTATACCACCCCTGTGCAGATTGTGGTGCCATAACCTGTCTCCAAGGTAACCCACAGTGCCTCCTCTACTCCCTGTTTGTCCTTTAGTTCCATTACTTTGATCCCTTCCCTTACATAGAGAGCTATTCCTCCTCCTCTTTTACCCTCCCTGTCCTTCCTGTACATTGTGTAGCCAGGTATGTTGACATCCCAGTCATGGTTCTCAGTGTACCATGTTACTGTGACTGCCACGATATCCAGATGCCCCTCTTCCATCAAGGCAACTAGTTCAGAGAGCTTGTTACACAGACTATGGGCACTGGTACTCACCACCCTCCATTTGTTGATGGCCTTACCCCTTTTAGCCCCATCCCTGTCCTTACTGCCTTATTCTGCATTTATCCCTGTCCTGCTCCCCATTAACTTCTCTACCTTGGTGTTTGCCTCTCTAACTACCATCTCCAGGAAAGGAAATGAGCCCCAAAAACTACAGCATCCCAATGGTAAAACAGCCTTTTGTTGTGGGTGTCCCTATCAGACCATGTGGGAGACGGGCTTTGATTTCGAACTGAGCTGAACCTGTAAGTCATCTTTTCCTGTAGAAGCTGACTCCTCCAGTTCTTTTATTGTTTAGTCACTGCTGGGCTGTTAGTTACCTAAAGTGGTGCTTCTGATTCGCACACTGGTGGTGAACTGTATGGTATAGTAAAATGTTGTATTTAAAAGCAAAGTTTAAGAATATTTAGTTGTTCTGTGTAATCCAGCCTGGTTGGATCCATATGAGATTTAAGAGCTCTTTATTACCTTCCCATTCTTCGCATCATTTATCACTATTATTTTACAGTTTGTTTCCCCAGGATAGCCCAGCAAAGATGCAGCATCTCATTTCCAGTGAGGTCCTGCTTCTACCCATTTTCATACTAGGCAGATGGGTAGCACTTGCCTGTTTTTTTTTTTTTGTTACAGATGGAATACCTTTGTGTAAGTATGTTATAATATTTACTGTATTTACTGTGTAGATTGAATTTTAAATTATGTAAAACTGTTTGGTTTTGCAGTAACATTGTAATGCAATTTTACCTGCCTGCTTCCTGTGGATTCCCATCTAACGGAGATATTGTATCCCATTGGGAACATACTGCTGTATAAAATAAAAAAAATAAAAACAGAAATAAATATGCCCTTTGCAACTGTGGAGTTATATAGTAGAACAGGGGTGCAATGCAAAACACAGAGAACCTAGTGCACTCCCCCATGGTAAATCTGTTCAATATTACAGTTTTAATTCTGACTGAGTCAACTACCATCTTAATTTGTCTACAGTGGCAGTGGGGGGGTCTCTTGGTGTTCATTTCAAACCTCTGATGTGAATTAAGCCCAGCCACCAGACATCACGGTGGACCACCAGTTGGCTAGTTCCCTGTTCTAAAATGTAAGTGCCTGAATTGGGGTCCTTTAAATAGGGTGCAGTCACCAACCAATGTACAGGTGATTGGTGGGAAGCCTGCTAATGGAGATAGCCCTACATCTCCAAAGCATTAAAGAAACACAAAATTAGCAGCTCAACCCTTGCTCATTCATAAACGTTTAATCATGTTACTGATTTATGAAGCAACTGGTGTATGGCACACACCAGTTAAACCAGAGAATTCAGTGCGCACACTACTGCTGCGCCAGTGGACCATCTGTTCTAAATCAGTTTTGATGACCGACAGTGCTTTATATTGTGCTGATAACTGTGTAATTTAAAACATAGCATGGCCAAGATATGCAGATTAGCTGCTTGGGGAGAATCAGGTCTGTGCAACAGATTGGCAATTTTTCCTCTCCACAGTGCCCAAGCTCATAACATGTACTAGTAGCACTTTCCATTAAACACTGGTTAGGTTACACCTATTTCACAAAATACTGAAAGTTGCAGTTGCCTGGATCCCAGGTGGTAAGCACCATGGATTCTTGGACTTTTTCATCTTGCAGTTCCCATGTTTCTCTGTAACCTGCGGAATCTGATGGGGTGGAAATGAAGTTTCACAGACATGGGTGGACCCACAGCTAAAAAGGTGGGGGTACATTGCTCTACTGAGCTTTTCATACTAATGCCGATGTCATGGGCCATTTTGCAGGGCCAAAAAGGCTTAAGGGGACTGACCCCCTCCTCCTCAGTGGTTGCATCTGTGTTTATAGCCACTAGCTGGCAGGGCTAGTTACTGGGAAATCTGTTGGACTAACAGATAATTCCACTGACACATCTGGCATATTTATTGAAATGTTGTCTCCTGTAGTACAAGCCAGCAGAGCTAATTAAAGGGGAACCTTCAAGTATGGTATACCTCACAGTTTGAAAGCCCATGAAAGGCACTTTTATATGAGATATTGGGGTTGCCTGTAGCTGATAGTAGTCCAGAAATATCAATCATTAGGTCTGCCCCCAAATTAATACTATATTGCCACCATTTTTAGAACTGTGTGATGTCACTGACCTTCAAGCTATGGCTAACTACATTGTAGATAAATTACACTGTAAAAAGGCACTCAACCTTCAGAATATTACTTCAGATTATGTTGATGCAGTTATTCAATAGTTCATCAGTTGTATGATGCATGACCTCTTTACACACTCTAAATGTATTCCATCAGGTCCTTTTATGCAGATTTAATTGAATTGCTCTGTTTGTAATTATATTTTGTATCTGCTGACACTTCACGACTGTGTCCCTTCTTCAGAGCTAGGGCTATATTAGAACAAAAATAAATCGTATTATCACATGCTCTATGAACTGTACTTATAAAATTTATTTAATTTTAATTTCAATTTTTTTTAATAATATTTGATGAAATATTAACGATCATCAGCAGGAGAAACTAACTTGCATATGTTTCCGTCTTCGTATATGGAAAATAACTTAAAATTCCTCCATCTCTTATTGGCTTCTGCTTCTGAATGTTTATAAAATAAAATTCAAAAGCACATTAATTTCTTATTTTTGTCATAAATGTTCTAGGTATTTGCCATTTATTATATCAAAATGTATTCATGGGGTCGACTCCATGGCACCGAGCGATGAGGGACTGCTCGGCATGCTGGCAATCCAGGTTCGCACCCCGAGCCCAGATGCCAGGAGCAGAGACTAGCAGGGAGGGAGTCAGAGCACCCTATGGATGCTTCCCTCCCAGGGGGGTGGGCAGTGCTGGACTGCTCCGGCCCCTAGAGGTGGCAGCAGAGGTGTTCTAGGTGGCGTGGAGCAGTACACACACCGCTGAACATCCCCACCTCCAGGATGCTGCTGCAGCTGCAAGAATGTGGGGAGGTGAAATGGACCAGAAAAAGCAGAAATCATCCCACCCCCAGCTGCCAGATGATGGGCGCCTCATTCCCCCAGCCAAACAGCCACCTTGCAGCACTACCCACTCGATCCTCCTAGCTCCGCTCCTTGGTCAAGGTAGCAGGAACTATCTCCCCTCCTCTGTGTCCCCCCCCCCCGAAGGAGGCCCTCCTAGAAGGGTTACCCCTGGTCTATTGAGGATGCGGACCACAGCAAGGATGTAATGGGTGGCGACAGAGATGGCCTGGCGGATGTAGGGGGGTTAACACTGCATAGCCTGAAGGAGAGGCAGGCCGGAAGAGCAAGGAGAGGCAGAAAAAAATATATATTCATACCCTTTTTACCAAAAACATCCCTCAAAACTGGCTTTTATAAATGTCCTGCTTCTTGATCTAAAAGGGATAGAAGTTGTGTGTGTGGGGGGGATGTCAGTTAGTATGATTACCTTCAAATGCAAAAAAGAGAATGAAATAAGGCCTCTGTACAGTGTAGTAAAAATGATTTACTATAGAAGAGGAACCTGGAGATAGAAGAAATGCAGATTTTAACCTCACTGTAGTCAAGTACAGCTTGATTGTCAGTGACATCACAAGGGTCTTCAAATGGTGATACTGTTGTATCAGTGTAGGACAGACTTAATGATCAATATCTCCGGACTGCTGCCAACTACAGAGGAGTCCAATACCTTGTTTAAAAGGGCTTTTCTTGGACTTTCCAACTATGAGAGGCACTGTTCATAAATGTTTTTAACTGGCCTGAGAAATCTACCTACCTGACAAGTGGGCCTGTGCCAATTTCCGATCTTAATTCAATTAGTACGTAACATGCAACAACAGGATTGTTTGTTAAAAGCATGACTACACCTCACCACCCCATTCAAACTGATGTTATTTTCCTGAACAAATTCATCATAAAATGGAAAGCCAAGTTCCTTATGTCCAGGGACATCAAGAAATTGCATTCACACCTGTATTGTGGAATAGGACATTTTTTATTATTCTCCACAAAAATTGGCAGTGTTCTGCAATTTCTTGCAATTTTTGGAGTTTTCTTGACAAATAGTGTAAAAAAATATTAACATTTTCAATGAAGGATACTCCGATATACTGACACACTGGCATGCAGACTTGGGTTGGATAAAACAAACAATGTGAGGTGGGGGGTTCTCTAAATGGATTTATGTGACACTGCTTTCACCTGATTCACTGCCTGGTTTGGTTTCATTCCTGTGTTGAAGCACTCTATCAGAAAATTGTTGTTGCCACAGAGACTGAAACAGTAGATGAGAGTAAAGGTGAAAATGATCCCATTCAGCTAAATGGGTCACTAACTACAAAGTTTGTATTTATAGTATGAAAAAATGTAATTTTTTTAAGTTTTATTTTTTTTATTCTTTTTCTCTATTGGCTGCAATATTTTATAGTGATGTATTTGCGTGCAACTTGTACTGTCTTTATGAGTTTGGTCCCCATTGCAAATAAGCTTCGCTCAGTGGATTCTAACGCTGAATAAAATTAAAATAAATGAATGAATGTAGTTAAGTGATAGGTTTTTCCATGTCTGTACACTCTCATTCTGAATGGATTTCCATCCAAACATCTGAGGATTTTTTTATTTTTTTTTATTTAATGTCTGGTAACTGGATAAAATGCCCTGGGCCACATGGCCCTTTTACAGGCATGGCCCAGTCAAGAAAAACACAATAGACATAAATACAGGATACACGGTTAAAAACAGCACTACGTTATAGAGAAACATACACTAATATGAAATAGAATCATAGGCAGGGCCCCTAGTGCTCTGTGGCAGAACTTTCTGATTTCTGCGGCAGGGCTCCTTGGTTTCTGCAGCAGCATTTTCTGTGGCATGATTTATTCATTTCTCTGGCAGAACGCAGTTCTGCCATTGGTTAAATATGATGTGATGTCATCAATGACATCATATGCCGAGCATAGAAGAGGGGCTTCAGGATAAACAAGATCGGAAAGAAAGCCTGGCACTATGGAAAAACAGTATATTTGAATAATAATTCAACAAAAACAGTGAATTCTGCAGCACTATATACATTCTGCAGCATGATGCAAATTCTGCAGAAAATTCCACAACCGCAGAATTGCAGAATTCCAGGGGCCTTGATCATAGGCTACACGGAATTATTTACAGCATGGGCCCAATTTCTCATAGGTTGACAAGGGGCTTCACAAGCCTTGCGTCAAACCCTGCGCCACGCTGGACACATCGGTGCACCCGGTTCTGAAAGGTTGCTCACATTTGCGACACTTTACCCCTTTTTATGGCAGCTTGTGCTAAATAATTGTTGCAAACCCTGTAAAAAGGTTGACAATGTTAGATCAGCAAAAGCTAGTTTAACATGGGGCTAGTGGCGCACGGGATCGAGAATCCTGATTGCCGGCAGGGGACTGCCACAAGCCCCATGCGCCACGTGTTCGGCACACCTGGGGCTTGTTCCAGTCTCAACCTTTTGAGAATCGGGCCCTGTAAGTTAAGCATTGTGCAAAACCATCTTGCAATGGCATGCAGTTGTTGTCTGCAGATTGGGTTAAATCTAACATGAGTATTATACATAGCATGAATTGAAACATTTTTAAATCAATTACATCCTGTCCCATCATGCAAGTGTTGTTTATGGACTGGATCTGGACTGTCTAATCCTGAGGGATATGCTGTTCTGCACCTCAGTTGCAATGAAGGTGAATGATCTTTGACCCATGGAGGGTTTTGCAGGGAGAATTAGTTGCTGTTGGGGCAATCGATGACCATGGTTCGTTATCACTATTTTGAAATTTAGTTATTTCACAAATGTATTATATTTATTTATTTATTTAGTGATTCGGAAAAGACCTGTGAGCACAAGCTGTTTTACAAAGGTTCCACGTCACAGATTGCAAAATAAAGTACAATAGGCAAAAGCAAAGGTACATTACAATGAACGATACAGCTTGGATTCAGAACTTACAGAATAACTCAAAACATAGGTGCAGATTAAAATAACAAGAAAAACACTTTATGAGGGTGGGGGTTGGGGGATAAGCAGCCACAAAGTGCCTTGTCAGCAAATTGGCCCATCTCTCCCTGTTTTAAGCAAATTACAGACCGTACTACCCAAAGATAACTTATCCCTAGCTTCGAGTTGTACTAGACCTGTCAAATTTTTATATGTCACAGTGATGCTTGCGTTTTTTGTTTTTTTTTCTTGTTTTTACCCCCTAAGGCAAACCTGCAAGTGGTATTCTACAACGTGGTTTACTTGGATAGTATTTTGTTACCATCCCCAGATGCCACTTCCATAATTCATGGAGGGGATTAGGCAGATTTGGCAATTACCCTTCTCACGTTATCTGTAAATAAATCTTTGACTGCATGCAAAGCCCCGCCTTTTCGTGCAATTGAGTAGTAACATGTTGTATATGGTAATTGTTAGATGACCCTGCTGATTATAAACTTGAATAAGCTCCTAAGGGTTTTGGTAATGGTTCATCTACCAGTACCTACATGCTCACATACAAAGACTGCAATCCTGTCACTCTCACCCGCCTCCAGACTTACTCACTAGGGCAATATACACTAGTCCTGCCCACTGCTGTAATGCCTGGCTGCCCCCTGACAAGAAAACCCAGAGACCCCACTGATGCTACTACTGCTTTCTGACTCCTAAAATCACCCCCCAGCCCAACACAAAACTCAGCTGCTGGCAGACTCAAAGGTGGTGTTCCCCCTACCTGGTCCTGCCTGTGATTAAAGGTAATAGTGGGGGGAGACAAAGATCGGGACATCAGGCCCAGAATGGTTGAAGAGTGACACTGGTTGGTGTGCACGTCAGTGTTTGTGTGTATATTAGTGTGTGTATGCATCTGTGTATATTAGTGTGCGTCAGTGTGTGTAGTGCTGTGTGTGCTCATCTGTGTATGTAGACACTGTGTGTGTATGTGTATCTGTGTGTGTCAGTGTGCTTGTCTGTGTATGTGTGCCTGTGTGCTTGTATGTGTGTGTATGTGTGTCTGTCTGTGTGCTTGGCTTTGTATGTACTGCTGTTTCTGCTTATCTGTGTATGTAGGTTGTGTGTGCGTGCGTGTGTGTGTGTATCTGTTTATGTAGTGGTGTGTGTGTGTTTGTGTCTGTTTATGTAGTGGTATATGTGTGTGTGTGTGTGTGTGTGTATATCTGTTTATGTGTGTGGTGTGTGTGTGTGTGTGTGTGTGTGTGTGTATTAGCCACTTTTTTTCCCCTAGGGACACACTATTAGTTATTACTGTATAACCTACTGGTTCCGGGATGCTGAGCCCCAAGTTCTAATTGCACAGCCAACACTTACTGTGTGACCCCTGGGAAAGGCAGAGTATAAGGATGTTGAGTATTTGTTAATTAGTTTGTGCATCTCACTTTCACTTTTATCTCACCTTAAACATTTTCTCAAATATTATGCCGTTTAGTCTCCCTTTTATTATTCAAAACAATCCTTTTTGTTTGCTTGTATTGTATTACCGCTGGCAACACATCCCACTCTTGTTTTAAGTCAGGGTACTGCTGCAGCTGGAAGGGACTAGAGCATGGGGAGAGCAAGGGATTTGTTCCAGGTAACGCAGCAAACTTGTGGCTCTGGTGAGATCTGGACCTGGGATCTCTTGGCACAGAGATGTGTGTTATAGTTAAGTGTACCACATAACCTTCAAAAATAGATCATAAACCTGAGGAGGAGAGTACAGAAAAAAATTCAATATAATATGAAGCGTCTCTATTTCCCAGCACTAGTTATGGCTGGTGTATTTGGACTCTGATTTCTGTGACACGCTGTACCTATAAGCATTTATTTCAACCCTCCGTGGAGATAGCTGAGGAGTTGGTAAAATATTTACAGGCTGTCTGTCACTCTATTTATGGCATATGAGTTGCTGGTTTTACACTAAAGGCCTGGTCGGGTTTCTACAGCTTTTCATTATTGGTTTAGTCTGTTTGCAGCTTTAGGGGCTCTTATTGCCCTGACGCACTACTGCAACCCAGCTGCTCCTCCCCGAGCAATAAGAGAGAGAGCAGCAATCAGGCGGAGGTGTTCCACGAAACCTGGGGAAGTATTTAATGAAATGTCTGAGCTGTACAGCTGTGTAGGCACAGTGCAGGAGAGCCCGACCCAACAAACCATGTGGGGAGCTTTGCACTCCAGCAGCGTAGGCTTGGTTTGTAATGAAGAATGGGACACCCGGGGCTGGCCTGTCGGTGCAACGGTAGGGTTACTGCTCACAACGCTAGTGACCCAGGTTTGGGAACAAGCCTGGAACATTTTGGGTTGGACGGGTGGGGAGGAAGTTTGAGTGTTTTTTCTCCAGAGAGGGAGGGTAGCATTCTCTGCTTCAGCTTGAGGGAGGGAGAATGCAGCAAGGCTCTGATGCACAGCCATGCAATTATGTGTGTATTGAAACACAGAATTTGTTGGCAGAAAAGGACTGCATGGTCCACCCAGTCTGCTCAGATTTTCCATGCCTATTCTCTGTCTCCACTGACCCTACTTGGTCTCCATCAACCCTCCCTGCTTATTTACCAGTATTCCTTTATGCCTATCCCATGCATGTTTGAAGTCCTCCACTGTTTTTGCTTCCACCACCTCTGCTGGCAGACTGTTCCAGGAACCTACCACTCTTTCAGTGAAGTAGTACTTCCTCACTTCCCGCTTAACTCCCCCACCCCAGCTTCATTGCATGTCCTCTGGTCCTGTTGCTCTTTCTTATTTAAAGAGGCTCCCCTCCCACACCCTATTCACCCCTGTGAGGTACTTGTAGGTTTCTATCATGTCCCCTCTCGCTCCCCTCTCCTCCAGGGTTTACATTTTGACTTAGTCTCTCCATGTAGCTTTAGATGCAGTCCCTGCACCATTTTAGTTGTCCTCCTCTGGACTGCCTCCACCCTGTCTATGTCCTTTCTGAGATGCGGCCTCAGAACTGGACACAGCACTCCAGGTGAGGTCTCACCAGTGACTGATACAGTGGTAACACCACCTCCCTCCTCATGCTGATGATACCTCTCCCTGTGCACCCCAGTATCCCATCGGCCCTGTTCACTGCCTTGTCGCACTGCCCCACCACTTTGAGGTCATCAGATATGGTAACTTCAAAGTCTCTTTTCTGCTTAGTGACCGTCAGTACCTCCCCCCATTTTGTACTCAGCTCCTGGGTTTCTATGCCCTAGGTGCATGATTTTGCACTTTTTGGCATTGAACCCCAGCTGCCATGTCTTCAACCACTCCTCGAGTTTTCCAAGGTCCCTACTCATTCTGTCCACCCCCTCCTGGGTATCCACCCTCTTACAGATGTTGGTGTAATCTGTAAAAAGGCATACCTTCCCTTCCAGTTCTTCTGTAATGTCACTTACGGAGACATTGAAGAGGACCGGTCTCAGTACTGAACACTGTACACCCTGCTGGTCACTCTCTACTCAGAGTGAGTGCTGTTTACCACCACCCTCTGTTGCCTATCTGTTAACCAGTTTTCTACCCAGTTTATCACTTTGGATCCCACCTCTAGACTGTCCAATTTGTTTATCAATCTCCTATGTAATACTCCTGAGAAAGACTTATGAGCGTCAAAGTGCCATTTTTTTTGGAGTGGCAGTTTTGGGTTGTTTCACCTGGACTTTTGTAAGTTTCATTTTGTTATTAAAGCTGACATTTTCCATATTCACAGTTCAGTGTCCAGAGTGTTTATTATTCTTTCTTTGAGTGCAACAACTGTCTCTGACCTTGCACTTAGCCTGGGGCTGTCAGCTCCTTTTTGTTCTCTGCACCTGCCCTGTACTTCACAAGCTCAAGGCCCCTACCTTTTGGATTGCTAGATACCACCCCTAGATATCCCAGTTTGTTTATCAGTTTCCTATGTGGCACAGTGTGGAAGGCTTGGTTGAAGTGCAAGTAGGCCACATCCACTGCCCTTCTTTGACCTATTTCTCTAGTCATCCTGTCGAAGAAATCAATCAGATTCATCTGGCTTGACCTCACAGTAAAGCATTTGTACCTTGGAGCCCTTGCCAGCTGCATCCTTGGGATCTAGAAGAAATGAAAGTGGGAAAACCCTGGAGTGAAGTAGCATGATGCCGGCACACTTGGACCCTACCACTCTGCCTGGCCTGTGTTCTCCCGAGTTGTGGACTGGAGGGGGTACATCCCCTGCCAGGCCCCACTAAGGAATCCACTGTGAGCAAGACACCCTGTCAACCCCCATGAGGACTGGTAAGTGCCAGAGGAGTTAAGTGGTCACCAGGCTGAAGCAGGCAGCTATGGTAACCAGGGGATTAAAAAAAAGATTGCAACACCCCCTTAACTGATCTGTTTTGGAGAAAGGGGAAATTGTTTAACCAGGAGAGGCACACTAGGCTGAAGCTTGTTTCCAGGCACCACCTAGAGCACAAGGAAGTTAAGTGACTTGCTCAGGGTCACACAGCATGCAAGTGAGGGCTGTGGGATTCAAACCCAAGTCTTCAGGTTTGCAGCTCAGAGCCTTAAACCACTGCACTATACTGCCCCCTTTTGAGAGGTATGGTGAAATAAAATAAAAGTCAGCTTTGTGGACTATTTCAAGTTACTATTCTTTTTGTCTTTTCCCCAGCACAGTAGCGCTAGAGGCCCTTGTAGGCCCCCTATGCAACACTCTCAGCCTGTATGTTCATAAAATAAGATACTGGCCATCAGTTACAAGAGCTGAGGTGTCTCTTTGAATACATTCTGCACCATATCTACCTCATCTGTACTGCATTGCATTGCCTCCCACTCCATTACAGAACAGGCAGGCAGACTGACAGTCAGAAAGATAAAGAGACAGACAGACAGATAGATAGATAGATAGATACTATTTGTAGATAGATATAGATAGTGAGACAGACATATATAGATAGATAGATACTATCTGTAGATAGATATAGATGGAGAGACAGACAGACAGACAGACAGATAAATACTATCTGTAGATAGATATAGATAGAGAGACAGACATATAGATATATACTATCTGTAGATATATACAGAGAGACAGACAGACATATAGATATATACTATCTGTAGATATATACAGAGAGACAGACAGATAGATACTATCTGTAGATAGATATAGAGAGACAAACAGACAGAGCGATAGATAGATACTATCTGTAGATAGATATAGATAGAGAGACAGACAGACAAACAGATAGATACTATCTGTCGATATTGATAGAGACAAATAGATACTATCTGTAGATACATATAGATAGACAGACAGATAGATAGATACTGTCTGTAGATAGATATAGATAGACAGGTAGACAGACAGATAGACAGATACTATCTGCAGATAGATATACAGTAGATAGAGAGATAGTCAGACAGATAGATACTATCTGTAGATAGATGTAGATAGAGAGACAGACAGATAGATAGATACATACTATCTGTAGATACATATAGATAGATAGACAGACAGACAGATAGATACTATCTGTAGATAGAGAGACAGACAGACAGATAGAGATACTATCTGTAGATACATATAGATAGACAGACTGATAGATAGATACTATCTGTAGATAGATATAGATAGAGAGACAGACAGCTAGATAGATACTATCTGTAGATAATTTAAGGAAGTATTTTTTCACAGAGAGGGTTGTGGATGCATGGAACGGCCTTCCGGAGGAGGTCGTGGAGTCAAAAACAGTGGTGGAATTCAAGCATGCATGGGACAGTCATAAGGCAATTCTAGGGGATGGGGGTAGGAAAAAGTAGGCTGCTGGTTAACTAGGATCTGCAGCTTATCTAGTAGGCAGGGAAATGGGCAGACTGGGTGGGCCAAGCGGTCCTTATCTGCCGTCAAATTCTATGTTTCTATGTTTCTATAGATAGATAGATAGATAGGGCTGAGAGAGGCTGAGCTACATCTCTAAGGATACTACGGACCTCTGGGAGGGTTGGCGGTCTAACATGGTTGCCTCCCAGCGGCAGGGGGAGTTATGCCTAAGAGACCTTCTGTTGCTGCATGTACCCCCTTTATGTTCAGGAGGGGCATGTAAGCACCAAAGTACTGCCCTCGGCTGATGTAATGCTTTGGCCACATTGGCATTTGTTTCCCCATCCCCCACACTGAGCAACATGCTGCATATGGTTCCCCCAGGAGACCTCCCTAGGGGCACTGGTGGTTAATGAGAAGCAGCACTGACTAGAGGCAGTCCAGGAGCCTATTCTCCTTTGCTGAATCCAAAGCAGAAAGTCCCAGTGTTTACTGACAGCAGCCGACACCCTTGCCTAATGAGCGGTACTTAAACTAAGCGTGACCAGTCGTCTGCTGGATGCTCATTTTTGTCGCTTCTGTTTACAGCCATAGCTGCTGATGCTCCTTCACGGGTGTATTGCATCACAGCTCCCCTCTGCCTCGTTCTGGCCTCTCTGTTCTGGTTAGTCTTCCTGAATTTCTGCTGCTGCTTCTGTTCCACTATCTCTGTGCTGGCACCTGCTCTGCTTCTGGGTTTGGGGTGGCTCCTCTAGCTTTTGGCTCTTGTTTGGATTTTTTTGCCCTGCTGCATCCTGCTGGAACTTCTGCTGCCCTCTGCTGGCCATTCTATTGTTCTGTTGCTGCTCCTGCTGCCAAACACTGCTGGATGTCCTTCCTTGGCATCCTTCTTTTCCTTTCTGTCTTGGCTGAGGCTCTTGTCCCCTTTTTGGTGCCTTCCTCCTCTGCTGCCCAGTGGTGCTGCCTGTGGCCCTTCATGGTGTTGCGTTCTGTTTCTGCTGTGCTTCCGTTGCTTGCCCCTTCCTTCCTTCCTTCCTTCCTTCCTTCCTTTCTCCTTCTCTCTTTTTCTTCTGCTGACTGCCTACCCCCTTGATTGCCTTGCCTCGGTGACTCCCAGTCTCTGTTTGCTGCCTACTGCTGCACAGAGCCTTGCTGTTTCCTCTGCTTGGTGCCTTGTCTTGGAGGCCCCTGTCCCACTACACTTGCTGCCAACTGCCATGGAGGGCACTTCCCCCTCCCTCCACCTGCTGCCTTATCCTGGTGGTCCCTTCTCCCTTTGTTGCCTTGTTTTGAAGGAATCTGCCCTTTCCTCTGCTTACTTCCTTGCCTATGCAGCCATGTCCCCCAACTCTGCTTGCTGCTTGCCTCAGAAGACCCAACCATCCCTTTCTTCTGGACTTCCTGCCTTAGCTATTTACTGCCTTGGCCATCCTTTGCTTTCTAAAGAGGGGAGTGTGATGACTATGGTACCATAAGGTTCCATACTGGGGCCAGTCCTCTTCATTATCTTATAGGGGACATTGTGGAAGACCTGGAAGGTGTGTCTTTTTTGCAGATGATACCAAAATCTGCAATAGGGCGGACACTCAGAAAGGGGTGGAAAAAATGTGTAGGGATATTAAACTCAGTGAATGATCAAATGAATAGCAGTTGAGGTTCCATGCCAAGGAAGGCATACCACTGCGCTATACGGGAGGCAGTATAGCGCAATGGTTTAAGGCTCTGAGCTGCAAACCTGGAGACCTGGGTTTGAATCCCACAGGCCCCACATGCATACTGTGTGACCCTGAGCAAGTCACTTAACTTCCTTGTGCTCACAGGTCGCACCTGGAAACAAGCTTTCAACTTAGTGTGTCTCACCTGGTAAAATAACAAAATAAATAAAATGTGCAAGGTAATGCACCTAGGATATAACAAACCCTGGCACTGAATATAAAATGGGGGAGAGTACTAACAGACAGTAAGCAAGAAAGGAATCTAGGGGCCTGGTGGCGCTGAGGGTTTAGGCGCTGGACACCACGCCTCATGCCAGGCTAGAGACCCGGGTTCGGGAATGGACTTGGGTCGGTTGGGGTGTCAGCTGAGGGAGGATAGGATTAAGCATCTGAAGGACTGCTGTCCTTCCTTGGGGAGAGGGGTTGGCGCTGTGTGCTGTCGACTGACACCCAGCGGTGGCGGTGGCTGGGTGTCAATGCAGACACAAGCGCAAGGGGGTTCACCCATGCCCAGGGTGATTGGCTGCCTCCACCTCCACCCCACCCATTGCACGGGAGTAGGGTGTGGGAGAAAAAGGAGGAAAACCGAGACCTACCAGGACCCGTGATGGCACCGATTGCTCTATTCGGCCACCCCCTCCCATTCTAGATTGCTGTGTTGATGGGGGAGTTAGACAGCATGCCTTGCCCTGGCCCCGCCACGAGGGAGCCACAGGAGATTTCGGGGGGGACTGGGAAGGAGCAGTCAGTGGGGCCAAAGGACATACCTCTCCGAGGGAGGGGTTGTAGCCCTGTTGGGTCCGCAGAGGCGCAGAAAAGGTCCTATAAAAAAAAAGAAAGGAAGGAATCTAGGGGCAATCATACCTGAGGACCTCAAGGTGGCAGGGCAGTGTGACAAAGCAGTGGGTAAGGCTAGAAGAATTCTGGGTTGCATAAGGAGGGGTATCTCCAACAGGAGGAGGGAGGTCATTTTGCCATTATATCACTCACTGGTGCAACCACACCTGAAACTCTGTGTTCAGTTTTGGAGCCCGCACCTCAGAAAGGACATAAACAGAGTGAAGGAGTTCCAGAGGAGGGTAACTAAAATGGTTCATAGTTTGTGCAAGAAGCCCCACGATGAGAGGTTGCAGAATCTCAACATGCACACCCTAGAAGAAAGGAAAGACAGAGGGGATATGATAGGAACCTACTTGTACCTCCCAGTAGTGAACAGTGTATGGGTAAGGAGTCCTTTTCAAATTTGAACAAGCAGCAGGTCCAGGGGGCATGCAATGAAGCTGGAGGGGAAGGAATTTAAGAGCGAGTTGAGGAAATATTTCTTTGCTGAAAGAGTAGTTGATGCCTGGAATAGATTGCCAGCAGATGTGGTGGAGGCCAAAACAGTGGGGGGCTTCAAGCACGCGTGGAATAGACATAGGGGTTTATTAAATAGGATCCAGGGAGGAAGGAGGGAGGTTTGACAGAGACCAGATATAGTCTGAGGAAACAGAACTGGTGGGGAACATCTGGGCAGACTTGGTGGACTAGGCAGTTCTTTTCTGCTATCAAACTCTGTGTTTCTATGTTTCTTAGACTTTGGGGCACTGCCTCTGAATTTTTGTGCCGCTACCTCCGCCCAGGTCCCAGCTGTCTACTGCGATTGTCCTGGAGTCTGCTGTAGCCCTGATACCCACTGAAGGAGGCGTGAACTTTTAGTAGGGAGCTTTTAAACACAGAGTTCAGTGTGGCAATATGAGGTTTGATTAGTTTTCTGTTTTTTTATTACACTGTGCACTATTTTAGGTAATGAAGTTTGAAATTTGTTGACTGCTACAAGGTGTGGTGCACTTTCTCCAACAAAGATGCAATTCCCTGCTAGCCTCTGTCTGCCGACTCTGTGCTCCGTCTGCATGGTTTGAGTTTCAGCATGATGGAAAGGAAAAAAACACCTGTGGAGAAAACCACTGGGAAACAAGACCTAATGTTGCCATTCCTCCAGCCCTAATATTGTATATTACTTATTAATATTTGAAGAGGACCCCCAACATTAAACTTTAATTCTATGGGATGAAATTGCCTTTTCTTTGGCCTCATATGAGCCTTCCACCATTCTGAAGGTGCTACAAGTCTCAAACCTGAAACCAAGAGAGTCCTTGCATGGAAGGACTTCACCATTGGAGAGGTCTTTGGAGGGAAATGTTCAGAGAAAGGAATGACATGGTTGCAGAATTAATCCAAAAGAGAAGGGGGAAACGCACATTATACCTGTTTCAGGCCTGGCCATCCAGTTTCTCCCCTCTGAAGTGCAAGGTCCATGAATGGATTCACTGGAGTTAAGCCCTTAAGGGGGGAAAAGTCTGATAGTATAGAGTCCTTCCAGGGCACGTAGATTTTGGGGCAAGAGCCTTATAGTCATTAGAGTGTATGTTTAGTAGTTGCTGAAGTGAGTTCCTGGTAGCTGTCAGGATGAGTGCCCGGTAGTTCGTTGGGGCAAATGTCCAAGTATCTGGGGCAAGTGCCCAAATAATAAGGTATGATAGTAAGAAACAAGAGAGCATAGCCCAGTATGAGTAAGGTAGAATGAGTGCCAGTCCCCAAGGAGAGGACCTGGATGACAACCTAAGCAGGCTAGTGGACAGAGGTAAATGGAAAGATACAGAGGACTAAAGACCCCAAAAATCCAGAAAGGTGAAGCACCACCAAGGCTGCTGACAGCTAAGGAGGCCGGGAGGATGAAGGCAAGACAGACAGCTGAGGCAAGTCCTAAAGCAAAGCAGCAGCAGATGGGTGTTAATAATATAATGTAAAATAAATCTACAGAGAGTTGGCCTAGGATGGTAGTTCCATACAGTCTTCAACAGTTGCCTCTCTGTCAAGTATCTTGTCCATCATTGGCCACGTTCCCTTTATCCTCATGGGAAGAAAATATTTTAAGTGTTCTATTCACTGCCTTCAGCATTGCATTTTTGGACTAGTTCCCTAAGATATCTTTGGGAAAAGTAGACCTCATCCCTGTGGCACTTCTAGGAGTGGAACCCTCCTGATGAAAGTTCCATACATTCATGGTACCTCGAAAGGATGGCAGTCCCTGTAGAAGGGAGACCAAGAACAAACAGCCAAAACCTACAAGTATTCAACCCCATCTACTGTACACTGGTTGTTCTTATACCGAAACTTACTTAGGTACAATTTAGTACCTATCCTAACTAATGAATCCAACTACGTGTAGAATAACAAAATCATCTTCATTAGTGAGTGTTAAGACCCAGAACTCACATGTGGCTAAGCCATGAGTTAGTTCTGAAGGTCTTCCACTCAGGTATGGAGATAAACGTGCCATTGTACTGCATCCAATGATGTATTTGATATATGCCATGTATACCACACAGTGTTTACAGTTTGCATTAGTTTTACCTTGTTTTAGCTTAAAAATACATTTCTTTGCATTGTAAACATTCTCTCTGACCCATTGTTGTCTACATTCTGTTTCCAGATTATAAATAGAAAAATATGTTCCAAGTAAAATATTCTACTTAAAGATTTACTCTCTGCTGTGTGTTAATTTAGTTTAAAAGACAGCTAAAGAAACAGCACTCTAGAGGTTAGATTTGATTATAAGTATTTATGTTGTATGCAGCTGCCAGCCAGTTTCACAGAAGAATATCAAAAGAATACAATATGTGAACAACAAATACCTGGTGAATGAGACTTACACATGATAGTCTAGAGAAAATAATACATAATTGTTTTTTATGCATTTCTTGGTGCAGCTAGCAGTATAAAGTATGAAATAATAACTGTACTTAGCATTATATTTAGGAATTATGTTATTTGAATGTAGTACATAACTGATTTACAGCTTATGTAAATTAAAGAAATTGAAGAGGTTTGGAAAGGTTCTAATAGTTATTTCTTTTTATTTCTTGAAGTCATATTTCCTGATGACGCTTCACATATTTAAGCAGTGAAACATTGATGTAATTACATGACTGATGAGCTGTACTGATTAAAATATTTTTACTTCGAGTACATTTGGTGAGCAGAGTCTATTTTCTGAATTTTATCTAAAGTTTGTAAGTTAGCCCTAGTTCAGAACAGATACCTCCCAGTTGTTTTTTATAGTTCAGGGTTGATTCTGCTGACATTTTGGAGCCATTTGTCAGTCCCATTACTCCCCTAACAGCCAAGTACAATTAAGAGAAGCAGTGTTTCTGAGCAGCACATGCCCATATATAACGCTTGTGGTGGTCCCGGAACACAGTAGCGTGGTTCCAGGTCCCTAAACATTTGTACCACGTGAAACTGCTGCCGCTCTGCTCCGTAACCAGCAACCCCAACCCCCTCCGAAACCAGTTGCAGTACTTTAAAAAACAAAATGCAGTACATGAAAAAAAGTGAACAGTAAAACCAGAACAGAGGCACAGAACCACAACTACTGAGTCCTCATTAAGACATTTTTATTCATGTAGAAACATAAACACAGTGTAGTTCCAGCATGGGGAGGACCTATTTTAGGACAAACTGATGGAGATGTGTTTCTTTTATGTTGAGGAACATGAAAATATAAAGAATAAAGGTGCCCATTTTATAAGCGGAATAACCCACTACAGGGCCTGGGTTTATTGAGAATTAATGCACTTCCGGGGTGGCTGAAGTCACTCAGCGTATGGCCGCATGCCTTACAACACACCCGGGGAAGGCTTTAATTCTCAGTAAACTCATGCCCTATCATGGGTTGTTCCTTACATATATCACACTAGTAGTAGATAAACATTTATTTTCACTTAGAATACATGTTACTTCATTTAAAATATGTTTTTCCATTTAGAATCTGGAAACAGAATGTAGAGAACGATGGGTCAGCTACAGCATTTACAATGGAAAGAAATGTAGTTTTAAGTTAAAACAAGGTCAAACTAATAAAACACTTAACATGTTATTATTTTCAAACAAGACAGTTACTCCCTGGGGCAGAATGCAGGGAGACTCAAGGGCACACTGAGACATGGGGTGCATAGGGCCAGCTACCCTGTGAGTAGTGAAGGAAAGTAAAGGAGCACCATGGCACAGTGAGGGGGAACAATCCCTGTGCAGTCTCCTCCAAGGATTTAGTTCAGCTTGATGTGGGGGATGCCATCTCAGTGTACCAGTTGCATGTTAATAGAGTGAAATTACCATGGGAAGCAGTGAACATAGACACATATCACATAGCAGGATACAGATAGAGTGGTGACAGGGAACCTCCGGTCATGCTTTGCCTAAGGAGGGTGGCCATTCCAGCCAGGCTTGTAGGTGCTGCCAACTAGGAAAGCACAGGAAGAGCCCAGGAGATCGGGCTATAGGGAATCAATGGAAATATCCTAAAGGAGATCTGGGATTGCTGTATTGCACTAAATATGAGCCGATGCAGCTGGGTCCCTGGACTAGAATGTGTATATATACAAATGGACATTTCTGAATGTGTCCCAGTAAGGGAAGGTCAAATGTTTGGTTGCTGTAAGTGTTGCGTGTTCATTAGTCACATCCAATGGTGCCCACATAGCAGCATTTCCTGTAGGAAGTCAGGAAACCAGTAGTGTTTGAGTCAGTGCAAGGGAGTTCCCAGCAAGAATGCCACATTACCCCTAAAGAGGAAGTTGCCTGGGCCATAACCACCCCTTCCAGATCATCTGTAGTATAAATTCTATACAGGTCAGTTGCTGTGCTCCATGACTCCAGACATGAGGTTTGGGCAAGAGGACCATGAAGCAAAATTGAGTGGTAGTGTCTGTCCAAACCTCATGAGAGGAGTCTTTCATAACAACCACCCTTCGGAGGCAGGGGCGTCATTTAGGGGTAGCCAGGGGTCGTGGCAGAGACCGCTATGATTTCTTTGCAACCCGTATGATGTCCATTGCAACCCCTAAAAACCATTTAAATCAAGGGGTCCCTGGCATTTACTTATATACAATTTGGTGGATTGAGGAGCTTTGCAACCCCATGACTCTTCTGAAGTGATGCTACTGCTCGGAGGCCCTACTATCGTATTATAAATCCCTCGAGTTTGGCTCACGTGATTTATAATTAGTCTTTTTTTAATTTGATTTTGCCTTGCTCCTCACAGACACTGAATTGAAGCACTCACTCTTACTGCTCCTGCACGAAATCACACTGTATACAGGCTAACAGGTACAGTGACTCTGCACACTGATTGGCTGAAATCACCTTAGTGATTTATAATGCATATGACAGTCTACCTGCAGTTCCTCAAGTGTGGGAGGCAGGTGGGCAGTCAAGTTTGAGGGAGTCTGAGACTGCTCATGTCATTCTGCTACATGCTGGGGGGGGCACCTTTTTGTTCCCCATCCCTCAGGATGCATGCTGTCAGGACTCCAAGGAGCACATGTGCATTCAGCATGTGGTCACTCCCTCTGGAGCCAGTCATGTCCTCCCTGCTAACAGCATCTCCAGCTGTGTCACCACTTGTAGTCCCCAGGTGGCAGTAGAGCAGCAGAGATTGTATCCCTCCTCCCCCCAGAGCAGGAGAACATCTTCTGCAATGTTCACTCCCCCTTCCCCCTCAGCCAGGCCCTGCTGTCTCCGGCTCATTCCTAAACATGGGTCATCAGTGCTCTGAGGGGTAGTCTTGCCATTAAGCCAGTGTCTGGCTAGGTACTCTATTTTTACATATTTAACCACAGTGCTAGTGCCCCCCCCCCCCGGTGACTGCACCAAAAACATCCCAGCTGTAGAAGTGGGTGGGAGCTGGTAGGAACACAGTTCTGGGAGTGAAATTAAAGGTTGATTTCAATTTCAAGAGCAAAATAGTCAAAATTAATAAAAGAGAATAAATGCATCCTCCCCACCTCGATTTTGTTCCTTTTCCCATCTCTATAATGGTTAAAACATTTCTTGAGAGGAAGCAAGTTCAAATCATGGTATAAAGTGCAGTGATGACTGCACCTTCCAGCATTTGAAACAATAGATATACACGCAGACACACACACACTGCATTCATATATACATACATACATATACACACACAGACACATACAATACATATGCATACATATATTTGCGCACATATACATGCACACACATGCACACATTTAGACACACATACATACGCACACAGACACAAACACATTCAGACACATAAACATGCACAAAGTTAGGCACTCACATACACACATGGGTGCATTCAAACACATACGCGCACATTCACAAACATACACATATACACATTCAGAAACACATATATGTACACGTACACAATCAGACACACACATACATTCAGACACACCTATGCACACATTCGGAAAAATACAGGCACATACATACAGACACACACAGATACATGCACACACATACATACGTGCAGACACACACATACAAGCATGCATATGATGTTCAGACACATACATATCCACACACATTCAGACACATGTACATGCACACACATGCTCACATTCAGACACACATACATGCAGACACAGACACACACACATATCACATGCAAAAATGTTTTTTAAAAAAATGTAAGAATTCTGTACAATAAATATTTAAATATGTTTAAGTGTAGGAAAAAAGCAACATTGTTGTACTCAGACATAAAATGGTTGCTCTAGAAATCTGAGGTTTTTTGTTGTACATCAGTTCGGGCAACTTTGCAAATTGCATAGTTAACAGAGATGGACGCACACTCTGTTCCCTACAGACAGAGAAACGTTAACTGTGACATGAAAAAGTCAGAACAACCCCCAGAGTTTGATGAGATTCAAGCTGATAGACTGCGGGGAACATTACAAACCGCCAGTCACTAATAATTAAGACATGAGCTGCCTCTGAGGCTCCAGCAGATGGCTTCATATACCTTCCTTACAATTTAATTTGTTAAGGTTTTTTTATTAAATGATATTCTTCCTCCTGACGGTCTGATTCTAGCTCTGGGACCCCCAAGCTCATACCTCAGACACAGCTGAGACTGTAAGTGTTTGAGGTCAGGATGGAAAATGGGGGGGGGGCAGTGAAAAACACTCATCAAGTCACCAAGAGGACTTTCTCTCAGAGAGGAAATAAAAACACATCATTCAGGATGGCAAGTTAGGGAATTATTTTATAATCTAATAGGGTGGGGAAGTGTTAATTGGACATTAGATAATAAGGAAGATAAAACAAGACCTGTGATTGGCCAAATGCGATAACATTACCATATGCTAGTCCAGCACAACAGCACCAGTTAGAAATGTGTCTCATTAAAGGAGAACTGCAGATCTGCACTGAACCGGTAAGTCGTTTACCACTATAGATCCTGATTTTAAAAAACTGGTTATAATTCTGTTACTGTTCCATTTCTTCAGGCTTTTTAGTTATCTTAGTGGGTGTTTCTGATTTACAGTCTAGTGTTGAGTGCCATTTTAGAACTGTATGATATAGTTTATGCCCTTGCTGAGCTCTTCCATTGTTGGCACAATGCATCTGTGTTGTACTTTAGAGCTCTGTGGTTAAGAGGGACATAAACAACATCATACAGTTCTAAAATGGTACTTAACACAGAGTGTAAATCAGAAACACTCACTGAGGTTCCTAACAGGCCTGTATAGGTGGAATAAAAACAGAATTGGAATCAGGATTTCAAAAGTTGCTACTACTGGGAAGCCTGATTTTCATATAGAGTGCAATTCTCCTTTAAAGATCAGGCTAACCTAGCCAGTCCAGTGGCATGGAGGGCTGAGGTGCCGAGTGCCTTGACTGCCGCCATGCCGGTGACACAGGTTTGGGAACAGACGTGGGTAGCTCGGGGGCTGGCCTGGGAAGGGAGGATTGAGCATCCATATGACAGCTCTCCTCCCTCGGGAAGGGGGCATTAATGGGGCTCGCTGCTTCACTGCCACCAGGAGGTATCCAGGTGGCATTGCAAATGAGACCACACAAGAAAGGGAGGGACCCCATGTACAGGGCACTGGATGCATCTCTATGGAGGTGGGGCTCACACATTGTGCCCATTGCATGTGACATGGGCCTGGGGCAAAAAAGTCAGTGGGAAAAAACCCTAAACTGCAGGCTGATGACTGACCTCTCACAGGCCCTGTACCAGTGACTAAGCAACCCCCGTAGTCCTGTGGCACAGGATGTCGGAGGGAAGGTAAGTCCCAGAGAAGCTGGGTGGTGGGGCTGTGAGGGGGTGAACAAAATGGGGCAGCTGGGGAAGAGAAGGTGGAAAAAGTGCATATGGAAGAAGATGAGGGGAACCAGCAGGCCTGTCAGTGCAGTAATACAGCTAACAGGATGCTGGTGACCTGAGTTCAGAGGTGAGCTAGAGTGATTCGGGGTTAGCTGGGGGAGAAGGACTGAGCATTTGAGTGGATTCCCTCCTCCATTAGGGAGGTAGAGAAGGGCATCCCACTGCACTCCTGCCACCTGGGTGACCACAGGGGGTAGTGTAGGTTCATGAGCCCACAGACTACACTTGGAGGAGAGCGTGAGTGCATCATGCAGCAGGCATGCCGGCACTAGTGATGCCAGTGCGCACTCAGTGGAAGGGGACTAAAGTGGGGGGAATGAGGCTGCTCGGCAGATGAAGCCCTGCCTGCCCTTACAACCAGCTCAGGCTGTCATCTCCTCAGCAGCTCCTGGGTTAGCCCCAGCACTAAGTGTCTGTACCATGGCAACCAGATAAGCAGGGGATATTAGTGCTATAGTGGCTGAAAGGCAGGACCCTACCTTGGCGGGGGGGAAGGTAATCCACAGGAGGCATATCACGGTGAGTTGCGGGCACACTGGAAGTCTTGGAACACCCCAGGGGAATGGGGCTCAGAGGTCGGGTAGGTGGCACTGGAAGAAGTGAAAGGAGGACCAAGTAGATGCCCTGGGGAGATAAACACAGTTTAATAAAAAGATCAAGGTGGCTGGCCCTTCGGTGCAGTGGTAGAGCTTCTGCTCGTGACACTGGTGACCTGGGTTCAGTAACAAGCCTGGGTCGCTGACAGCCAGCCACCTGGAGATGGATTGAGCATCTCACAGGATGCTCTCCTCCTCCAGGGAGGGAGGGAGGGTTCCGTTCTCTGCTGTGATACTGCCACCTGGGTGATCACAGGTGGCAGTGCAGCCGGAGATGGATGTGGGAGTGGGTGTGGCACATACAGTGTACACACACATGTCTTGACATCCTGAATGTGACATCCCAAGGGGACAGTAACAGGAAAAACACCATGAGCCCAGCACCTTCACAATGAAGGTGGCCCCAGTATCAGAATACCTGGGTCCCCTGCCTCATCAGCACAAGCCCCACCTAATGAAGCTAGATGTCCAGGGCAACCCCACCCAGGGGCGAAGCCAAGGCTCCATGGAAAAAGATGGCACTGGCTGAGAGATCGAATGGATTGGGAGGTGCCTGGTGGTCCTGAGAAGCGGACGGCTGGTGTGTATGGGGGCAAAAATCATAAGTAAAATAAAAAAGATCATGTCTGCCTTGTGGCATAGTGGGCTGAAGCACAGATCACCACACTACATGTCACACCAGTGACATGGGTTTCGGGAATGGAGGGGGGTTGGTTAGGGGCCAGCCGGGGGAAGGAGGACTGAACGTTGTGACAAGGCTGAGTAGGGCCCTGCCCCATTTGTTATACAAAAAGAGTTTAAATGCAACGGTCTGTTCTGTCCTCTCCTTTTCTGTCTCTTCTCTGTCTGGCTGCGTAACCAAATTTTCTTGTGAGACCTAGGAACTGATCACTCCAACGGTTTCGGAATTCTCCACCTCTCACTATCTCTCTGCCTTCTCTTGCTATTTTTGTCCTTTTTTCCCCCTTGCATATCTGCAGGTATAAAAATATATGTGAATCTTTATGTGGAAATGTCACTGGTACTGGGATCCCTTTGTTTAAAACTGCATATAGTTTTACTGTTAAAATGATTGCAAAAAACTATTTGGAACTCAAGAGGTTAACCTGAGATGCAGTTTTTAAGCCCTTTGCAGAGTTGTCAACAAGAGGGTAGTTCTGAGACACCATGTACTGTTTTGCAGCACCTGCAAGGAATGAAACTGACAAGAATATTCTGTAAACTTACAAGAACATTCTGTGAGAAACAGGTTCTCTTAACGAGTTCCCAGACAAAGACTTATAAAAAGAGCAGCAATGCTTCTGCTAGAGGGAGAGTAAGACTGAAACTTGGAATTAGAGATATCCTCAGATGAATGACTTTGTTTTCTGTGTTTGTACTGCCTTTGTAAATTATTATACTGAACACATTTTTATTTTTTATTTTGCTGTTATTGAGAAAAATAAAATGCTATTTGCAAATTTTGTTTTGAAACTGTTCCTGGTTTTCCTGTGCTTCCTGACCTGTGCCTCGACAACAAACATCCAAAGACAGCTCTCCTCCCTTGGGTTGGGGTAACAGTGAGTACCCCTGCCTAACTGCCACCTAGTGGAGGCTAAGTGGCACAGCATGCTGCTGCCTTTCTGAGGGACAGGCACAGTCATACAAATGAGTGCATCATCTTCATGCCACACACCCATGCCTTTGCATGCATGCAGACCTAGAAGAAGGGAGAAAACCTAGGTGGAAACCCCAACCCCCCAGGCACACAGGATGACTCTGACCAGCCACAGACCCAGCACCCAGTGATTCAGGTACCACCACCAGAACAAGCATGATGAGGTAAGGCCTGGGAGAAGTTGGGGTGACAGGAATGGAGCAGCCAACATGATAGAGGTTGGACGGGTTGGGGGAAGCAAAAGGTGCTAAAGAAAGAAAGAAAGAAAGGGGGACCATTTCATTATCACAATAAAGCACCCCAAGTTGTTTGCAATTGTGAGGTAGCTATTTCTTCAGGTGCATAAGGTACTCAGCTTCTCGTTGTACCTCATTTTCTAAGGTGTGCTATTATCCTATAACACAGTCCCAATCATGCCTCATCGCTTAAAACACACACACACACACACACACACACACACACACACACACAAACACCACTTGGGGTCATAGATTATAAAGCACACAGGCAGCCACACCAAGATAGATCTGGTGCTATAACACAGCAGGTAAGGTTCAGAAAGAAGTCAGCACCCAGAGATCTGATGAAGCTTGGCATTTGCTGAACGGAATGCATGACGCTTTGTACTAGCAGCCTGTTACCATAATGGTCTGTTAGCCAGCTAAGTTGTTGTGCTAACACTTGCACTTTGGAATAAAAGCCTTTTTTAGCTTGGTCTTTGGTCTGGGTGCCAGCTTCTTTCTGGGTCATAGATTATGAAGTGGAGGGCCAACCAATGGCATTTTTAAAACTATTTATTTACTCATGATGGCCCAAGATGAGCTGCCACATCTCGTTTTCAATGGGGTCCCAACTTCTATCCAGTTTTGCAGCTGGTAAATGCATATAGTAATGTTGTGATGCCTTCAACATGAATGCTGGTGTATCAGGAACATTTCCTTATGTATATGTGATATTTTAGTGTTCCCCATAGAGTTTCTTTTTGTGTTACTATGTACTAAACATCAGCTCTGTTTTTCATGGCTGGAATAAATAAAGAAAGGAAAATGAAACGGTAGTAAGTGACTAAAGCACAAGGAAGGGAAGTGACTTGCTCGGGGAATGGTCGCACAGTGAGTCAGTGGCTGTGCTGGGATTCAGACTGGCAAGATCCTGATTCCCAGTTCCTTTCCTGAATCACTGGACCCCACTGTCTTCCCATTTAGATGTCCCCTTATCAAAAAAAACACATTTAAAAAAAGGGCTTCAAAACTGACTGGGAAACTTTTTTTTGTTTCTGTACAGTAACATTCTAGGAACATAGGAATCGTGTCGGCAGATGGAGACTGCATGATCTATCTAGTCTGCTCATGTTTCTGCCCCTCTCTATTTAGACTGCACCCTGATGTGTCCACAATGTTCTAAACCTCTTCCTCTCATCTAAGAACATACGTTTATTTTAGCCCAGTTATTTTTGCAATAAATATTGGAGGGCATATCTAGATATAAACAGGGTAGGGTCTATACACGCAATAAAAATGTGTATGGGGGGCAGTCCAATGCATTGCAGGAGAAACCCCTCTAATTTGGTGTAATCTGAAAGTTGAAAGTAGCTGCCACAAAGTAATTTCTTTCTTTTTATTTGAAATTTGGTGACTGGGAAAGGCATGCGGAGCCGGAGCTCATTTTAAGGTACATCCTGTGGGAGAGGGAACAGGAAGCATTACAGAAATAACAATGAACTATAATACTAGCAAACATTACACAAGGTACAACTGTGCATAATGAGATAGTGAGATAAATGACGCATTGGTAAACGAGGCAAATAGTAACACTCCGCAATTATCTTTTTTCGTTTACTGAGTTTTCAATTACAAAATTCACAATACAATAATGTATATAAAACCAACGGTAACCAGAAAGTATAACAATTAGTCACATAAAGCAGATAAAGAAAATTTGCTGACAACTTACATATTTGACAGTCTTGACACTAAAGAACTAAAACCCTAAAAAGGGAATAAAATATAAAATACCTTATACCCAACTGCAGGGAAGAGCATAATATAAGAAACATGTAGGAAAAAATATTAATCAGATAGTCAATCCCTATAAATACAAAGAACAGTAGGACTTAATTGGGATCTTACAGTATTCAGAATTAAGATAGGGTCCCATGTATCTAATGTATCTACCCTATGCATACAATATGAGCTGGCCCCTCACAAGTAGCCCTTGAGGCAATTATCTTGTAACCATTCTAACATATTTGGTGGGGTTGTAGATTTCCAATACCTGAGAATTACATTTTTGGCAGTAATGTAAGCTGTATGTAACCAGAATTTCTGAAAAACTGTGTGATTAGATGAATTAGAGACTACACCAAAAATGGCCTCTTTTGATATACATTTGAAGTCAGTCTTAGTAATATTCTTACAAACCCTAGTTACTTCATCCCAAAATGGTACCAGCTTATCACAGTACCAAAGAATGTGAGAAATGGATCCTTTTCCTTGGCAGCATCTCCAGCAAAGGTCATTATTGGATAAACCTAATTCCAATAGGCTCTGAGCTGCAAATCTGGATACCTGGTTTGAATCCCACTGCCTCCACATGCATACTGTGTGATCCTGAGCAAGTCACTTAACTTCCCTGTGCTCCCAGGTTGCACCTGTAAACAAACTTTCAGCTTAGTGTGTCTCACCTGGTTAAACAATTGGGAAAAAAAATAGCTTACGGGGGTACATAATGCCACCTATGTATTATTTTGAACTGAGTTAAGTCTCCCTTTAGACTCTCTACAAAATTTACGGGTATTACCACAACTCTCATTCCATTCCTCTAAGGAAATCTGAATAACTAGTTAGAAACATAATATTCAGTCAAGAGGAGGCACAAGTCTATCTCGCTTGTCCGCCATTTTTCAATGGGAATAACCACTGATGCCCGTACTTATCATGTGTTTATCTAGATGTAACTTAAAACTGTTAACTGTGTTACATTCTACTCCCTTTGTGGGTATACTATTCCAGAGTCTCGCCACTCTCCGATAGAACCACGCCCTCCTCCTTTCAGTCACGAAATATGTACCCCTTAATTGTAATTTATGACCAATTGTTGTTCTTCTGTTAGTTATAAATTCAATATTCAGATTTGTTCTCAGCTGTTTATTAATAAGGGCTTTAAAAATGAATATCATATCACCCCTGAATCTCTTTGTATTCAGTCTGTATAAACCTAATTCACCAGCCTCTGCTTGTAACTTAGTCCTGTCAACCCCTTAATGATCTTTGTAGTTTTTCTCTGCACTCTTTCCAGCTTATTAATACTTCCTTTTTTTAATGGATTCCGTATGGGAACACAGTATTCCAAATGTGGATGAATCAGAGAACTGTACAATGGCAACACCACCTGTCACTCCCTACATGTGAGATTCTTAAGCAGTGAGCCACGGGGGGGCGGGTTATCGGGGGATTTAATATGATTGAAGTGGTTTGCCCACAAGATGCAGCTGAGTGGGTAAATCCTCGACAGCCATGATAAATCCCCTGATAACCCACATCTTCCGAGTGGCTTATTGCGATTATACCAAGGTTAATTTTTTTTACTATAATAAAATACAACTTTTAAAGAGGTTGCTTTGTTTGTTTATTTTTATTGTACTTATTCCTGCGCTGCAGAGGATTAGGATGTAGATGACCACTGTCACCATTATTATTTGCTCAACAGCCAGTGTTTATCAGAGGATTTACGCCGTTGGGAAACTGCCAGTCTGACCATTTCATTGGCTGTTCACTTATGTCCATCGTATAATTTCTTATATATCCCAAGATTTTATTACATTTTGACACTACTTCATCACACTTCTTGTTCCCATTTTGGTATTAGAAATGTAATTGAATTAACTTTGGAATCAATAACCATTTTGTAAATAATCTTGTAACCCTTGTTAGTGGTAAAGATTTAGTCAAGAATCTCCATTCAGTACATTACTAATTACTTCTCTTATTTGTAGATATCTGTAGAACTCCGTTCTGGGCAAATTGTATTTAGATGAGAGTTGGGCAAAAGAAAAGACAAGACGCAGTGAAAGAGTCCATAATATTCAGGAACTTGATATCCCTTTCCCTCCAGCTTTTCCCATTGAGACATTTCCCTTCCTACTGATATGTTATTACCCCAAAGGGGGACAGTGTGGGGATGCGACCAGTTCCCAGTGTAAAGCATGAGAAACATCCTGCCAAGAACTGCTGCAGCCCCCACTTGCATACTGTGTGACCCTGAAAAAGTCACTTAACTTCCTTGTGCTCCCAGGTCGCACCTGTAAACAAGGTTTTAGCTTAGTGTGTCTCTCCTGGTTAAAAAAAAAAAAATCTGACTGAGTATGGGGTGAAATTTTAAGTGTTTAGGAGACCTGAAAACAGAATTACTCTTGGATGACTTCCCTTTAATAAAGTTCTTTCAATGTGAAACCATGCTGGAGTAGCTTCTTTATTAGATGACCAAGGTGGCTTGATGCTTTGTACCACCGTAAATGTATCTTGCCTTATTTGTTTTTGTTTTGTTTGTATGATATTTTTATCCCCCTACGTGCCCCAATAGCCCCCACTCCTTTGGGCTGCCAAGTTCCCTGACACCCCATCTGTCCCCACTCGAGCCACTCCTCAGCCCACATCACAGCCGATCCGAAGTATCCTGGCGTAACCCTTTGCCGGGTGGGTCTCTCTCCTCCGAGGGGGAAGGCACCAGGAGAGGGCATGCCAGCGCACTCTTGGTAGATACGGATGCTGCTGAGACCGAGAGAGGGCTCCTGGAGGACCCCGGTGGTAGCAGAGAACGGCAGCCGTCATCCGGCAGCCCACTGCCACTATGTCCGGTTTTGTCCCTCCTGCACCACTACTTGTAGTGCCCCCGGTCTCCACCGGGGGCTGCTACAGAACGAGGCTTGCTACCCAACCCACCCCAGTAGAGGCAAGCAGTCCTCTGGACACTCAATCTTCTCCTTCCCCTGCCAGCCCCTGGTGCCCCGAGTCCGTTCCCGAACCCGGGTCACTGGTGTGGTTCGAGGACTGGCGTCCAGGGCCTCAACCCTGTGCGCCACCGGGTTGGCATCTTGCCTTATTTTAAAATGAAGTAGCCCAAACCCACCTTTGATTCTAGGTTGTTGTAGTTCAGATAGGGCAATACACAGTGGCCTTCCACCCCAGATGAATTTCCTAAGTAATGAGTACATATTTTTTAAATATAGACGTTGGTATTTGAATGGGGAGATGTTGCAGAAGATAATATAAATATATCTTAAGAGAAACCATCATATAAATGGATTGTATTTTGCCCCCATAGTGACAGTAACGTCTGGCTCCATCTCTGGAGAACCAGTTCTATTTTATCTAGTAATAGAGTAGCGTTTCACCTATTTTATTAATGTCATCTAGCAAGGTTATTCCTAAGAATTTTATGCCATTAGGAATCTTAATGGGTGTTTAAGCCAGTACTTTGACATCTTTCTTATGTGCGAGCCAGAGAGCTTCAGATTTTTCTAAATTAATTTTAAAGACTGAAAAACTAGAGAATTCTTGTATGACCTTTATTAGAGATGGTACTGATATAGACTGATTTGCTAGGGAAAGTAACAGGTCATCTGAAGAGGCCATACTTGTATGTTTCTTACCCGTTGTTATGCCTGAAATATCTGAAGTGTGTCTGATTTTGATGAGAAGAGGTTCCAAAGCCAGGACAAAAAAAAGTAGGGACAAGGGGCAACCTTGATGAATACCTCAAAATACGGGGAATCCATCTGAAGATACCCCAATTAACCTTAACACTCCACTGTTACAGCCACAAAACATTACACAAGGTGCAACGGTGTATAATGAGATAGTGGGATGAGTGAGATATGGATAAACAAGATGCAAACACAGTAAGTTAACTTTTCAGAATTATATCGACACAAAAAAAAATTACACACAGTGCAACTGTGCATACGGCAACGTGTGTAATGTCTTTAGTTCCACAAGGCTCAGTACAGATAGGCATGCTTAAAAATGTGGAGTTAAAACCCCTGACCCCTTACTCACACACCCTTGATCTACAACTGAGGGGTTTTTTCTTCAAATCTTAGAAATGCTTGTACAAAGACATCACATTTCAAAAGAACTGATGGCAGCTCTTAACATCAATTTCAGTAAATACTTAAATAACAGCTAGTGAGTGAGCTGAGACAATCGAGCAGAGCCTTTTGCTTCCTAAAACCCTATCTTTTTTAAATGTATCTTTTATTGCTTTATAAAAAAAGACAACAGCATATAATACACTCATGCAAGGCATCACATGAAGTACAGAAATACTTTCAATGTAAACAAGGAATAGTAGCTTACACTATCGTGCTTGCAGATATGGGGGAATGTCAAAAGTTCATAATAAATCCATGGTATTTCCAGTATTTGCTGTGCCCCGCAAGACTTTTGGTGGTCATTATGAAATGTTAAATCTAAGAATGAATAGAATCAGTATCCTGCGCTGATGTGACCCCAATTCCGAACACGTTAATTCCGCAGCATGGTAAACACTGAGAGGCAAGGCTAACACATCCAGGAGTGAGATATAGTACTGTAAACATTTGAGTTACATATATTATAACTGATCCAACATGAGCCCTATTAAAAACCATGACATTTAAACTGTAGGTTTCAAGAACTCAAAAAGTGTATGAGCATGCCACATTTAAGCAAGTTATGAGGCAAAAGAAGATCCCCCTAGTTCATCATAAGATATTTGACCAATCATGTTCAATCATTTCTAGGTGAAACAGGTGGGGAAAATACACTTACCAGAAATCGTCCATACCCAGCCCCTGAGGCAATTCACTCCTCGCTACCTTATCATCATATGGCAGCTGCCATTAGCCAGGGGGAAGTATGCACCACTCACTCCCAAACAGGGGCCCTGAATATATGCTGCAAGCTTGCGAGCTCCATTAATCAATTAGCATGAACACTTACAAGGCCGAGAACAGTGCATCAGAAACATTTCTGAACAGTTTTAACAGTTCTACCAAGAAATGAAAATTACGTACCTACCATAATTCCTGATCTTTCTGTGTATGTTCACCATTCATCACCTTTGGGTAATGTGGCCAGAGGTTACAACCCCGCAGGAGCCTTTTTTTTTTTTTTGATGGGCGGAGTCAACGCACCATTGGCACCGCCCTCATGGCCGACACACTGCAAGGTGCTCACGGGTTGGTCGTTGGGCGGCGTCAACCCCGCCCTCCCACCAGTTCTGAGTCGCCGTAGAGTAAGAAAAGGTTGGGAGGGAGGGACAAGGAAGTCCAAGGGACAGATAAAGGAAAAGATATACAAACTAAAAGGAGAAATAAATGACTGAGAGGACAGAAGGAAAGTTAAAAATCTAAGGGGATTGGGAAGGGGCCCCAATCTCTGGAAGTAGAAGAAGAGGGAGGGAGGAAGAATTAGAAATAGGAAGGGGGAGGACACACCCTGAACCTTTGACCTGTCTCCAGATTGTATAGGAACTGCGAAGGAGTAGCCAGAAGGCTGCACTGCCAGAATTCAAGGCACAGAATCACTGGCAGTAAACTCTGACATAAGCAGAAGCGGCTATTCTGGAAGAAAAGACAGGATACAGGGCCGTACACCGCCTGAAACCAAATTTGGAGGTAAGAAACAACAGTTTCTAAAATTAATTTGAGGGATGAGTCCCTAAGGATGAGAACGGAGTAGGATAGTGGAGGAGAGAGAGAAGAAGAGAGGGCAACCACCAACTCCCACCCCAAAGGGGTGGGCCAGTATGAGGAGAGAGGTGCCCTCCCGCTCCGCTCCCCTTTTTTCAGGAGAAAAAAATCCCAGTAATATTCAAGCTCACCGGCCTGACCATCCGAGAAGGAAGGGGAAGAGGGCACAGAGGGAGGGACCCAGAGACTGAGGTCCCAGGGGATGGAGGTGGGATTGTGATGAATTATTTATTTATTTATTTAGTTTTGTTGACCGGTAAGTGCACCAGACAAATCCTGCCTATTTTCAGGCATGCCCCCGGGGAGGGGGATGCAGATGAATGCCAACTGACCTTGAACCAGATTAAGCTGTTGGTAGTATTTTTAGTGAATGAGGGAAATTTGGCCAGGACACTGGGGAAATTCCCCTACTCTTTTCGATAAGTGCCATGGGATCTTTAACATCCACCTGAACTTCCACCAATCCAGGCAGATGGGACCTCGGTTTAACGTCTCATCCGAAAGACTGAATGGTGAAGATACACAGAAAGATCAGGAATTACAGTAGGTACGTAATTTTCATATCTTATCTGTGTCAATCTTCACCATTCATCACCTTTGGGTGATTACCGAGCCCCCCAAAGGGGGCCCTAGACCCTAAAGGACTAAGTCCCTTAGCTCTCAGTGGATGACACACTGGGAGGGAGAACCTTCATGGGTCTGGAGAGGCCCGAGACTGGGAGAGTGAGACGGGGACCCCCAGAGGGAGCAGGAGGTTGCCCCGACAGATGCCGCCTCACCCTACGGGAGAAAAGATGGGTTCTCCGGTATGCGGAGGAAATCACCCACATACATGTGATATGTCCAACTTGCTTAAGAGGGAGGTTTGGGTCAAATTAGAAGGGAGATTGGCCTGCCACCTTGCTTAAGAGGAAGATTTGGGTCAAATTAGGAGGGAGATTGACCTGCTAGTAGGGAGATGCCGTAACATTGTGCGTTTGTCCTTAAATGGTGTCAAAAACATAAGAAAAAAGTCATTACAAAAATGTAATGCATTTCGTTTTGTCAAGAATAAGCACTAAAAAGAATAAACAACTAGTTATATAAAGTTATCAGATACATTGTGCATCACTGATTTAATTTTTATGTGTCTTTATCTGCCCAAAAAAAGATGGATATTTTGGACAGAATTTTACTTAAGCAGGAGATTTAGTTTCCCAGGAGGGAGGGAGGGAGTTCAGTCAAAAATTACAGGAGTCTCCTGCGTAAAGAGGGAGATATCACATGTATGCACCCAATGCTGGGCCAAGGGTGACAACCGGGAAAGACGCAGCCATGCCGTCTGCCTAGTGCAGATCACTGTCCCTACGACCCTGGAAGCTACCTCGGCACTGTAAGATGCCCTCGCTTGGTGCCTTGCTAGCTCCAGGCCACATACAGAGAGTGCAATGGCTTGTCTGGTTACCTCCGAATCAGGCATAGAGGCTAGGAGTTGACCTAGCCTGGACCACAGGAACCTATCGTAGGAAACAAAGTGGGGCCTAATGAGCAGAAATTGAAAGAAGCAACCGTGCTGAGTAGAAAGTCCTCCTCCCCCAGAAGTCAAAATCCATGGAATCTGCATCTGGGGGCTGAGCACGGTGGAGGGCGTGAAGCCCATTGGGAGTGTCCAGGTACGTCAGTCCTGACTGAGGATGAGGCACACTACCTGGAGACTCCAGGGGGGGGCACAATACCTCTGGCGCAGATCCCTAGGAGCTGGGACTCTGGAAAAGGGCCTTTGTCAGAAACACAATGATGCCTCCCAGAAGGGAGCAGGTCAGGGAGCACTACAAGGGTGTCCGCATTGAAATTTCCTAGGAAGGCACACGTCAAATGCTCTGGATTGTGCTGAGTGGGTGTGGTGACATGCAGGTCCTCCAACATCCTCATGAGGAAACGCTGATACTCCGCAAGATCAGCAGCAGGGGAGATGTGGACAGAGGGCTCCTCTTCTCCTGAAGAGGAGGATGAGGAAGTGGAGGACCTCGGAGATTCAGTGCCTGGTTCCTCAGGGGGAGGCTGGAACACCTGCCTGTCAATGGCCCTGACATATGAAGGGAAATGAGCAGCAACAGCCCTGAATTGCTCCCAGGACAGAGGTCCGCTAGGGCCAAGAATGCCTGGGAGAGCAGTAGAAGGTGACAGAGGAGTGGGGGCAGTGCCGACAACAGGAATCAACTGTCCTCTGTCTTGGTGAAAGAGCACACCTGGAGCCCCAAGGGAAGAGGAAGCTCTGGAAAACTCAACAGCCGACAGCCGATCAACCATGCTGGAACTGCCTAGGCTGCACCCTGAAGATTCCCCCTGTGAGGTGACAGGGACCATGGAACTCCAAAAGGACAGTCCCCTACCTCCAAAGAACAGGGCCTTCTCGAGGAGACAGAGAAGGAAGGGTGGAGGTCCGCACTACGACTCCTTCCCAAACCTGGGTGGGTCCCAGAAAAGGTTCGCAGCATCGAACCCCGACCCCTCGACCCTTCAGAGTCTGAAAGAGCCCTCCTCCTCGCAAACACCAGCCTAGGCAGCTGACAACCCTGGTCAGTCCCCAAAGGGACTACCCAGGTAGTAGCACCCTCCCCACTTGTAGGTGCTCCAATCAGCCCTAAAGTTGGGCGATCCAGGCACACCACCTGAGGGGGCACCACCACTGAGGGGGCAGAAAACCCTCCGAGGCCAGGCTGCAGAGCAATAGTGGTCTGCACCACTGCCTGCTGGTCAGCACTCCTGACCCTGGACACGGGGGTAACTGCCCGCTCCTCAGAGGGGGGCTAGCTCCAATCAGTCGAGGAAACTACCAGAGTGTCCACGTGGGCAGCCAACTCCAAAGAGTTAGACAGCTTGTCCGAATCAGACTCCAACTCCACTTTCGAGGAGGTGGAGACCGAAGTCCGATGCCAGACAGTATGCGGACGCCTGCTGCCTTCCCAATCGAAGGGGGTACCAGTCTCTGACTGCACCATGAACAATGCCTGAAGAAGACATGGCACCGAGGGTGGTAGCAGAAGCGGAGTCAATGCCTGCCACGGCGCCGTCCCAACCCACAGCACCACAAGCGGCACTGAGGTCAGGGACGGCACCAATGATGGCACCGACAGCTCCCTCAGTGCCACAAATGGCACAATGTCCTCGCTTGGTGCTGCAAGTGGCACCAGACCTAGACACAGCACCATGCTCAGCCTCGGCGCCATGAGAATCGGTCGAAGACAGCACCGTAGAACCTCCCACGGTGCCGTCAGCACCATCGGTGCTGTGAACAGCGTTGACAGTGGAGACAGCACTGAGCAATGGGCCGGCACCGACCACAGTGCCATCAGGGCCCACAATGCTGTGAATGGTGCGAGGCCCAAGATGGTACTAATGGAAGGCATCGAGGACAGTGCCGACTCAGGCTTCCCAGCCCAAGGAGATGACACGGGGGGAGACTTCACCCCCGAAGGGGCGATTGCCAGTGCAGTGCCTCCTGCCCGCCCCACCAGGGGGTACGGATTGGGCCTCCTGCACCATGGAAGGAGCTTCTACAATGGCGAGGCTACTAGGAGCAGAAGCCCCCTCCTCCACGGTCCATATAGAACCGGGAGTGGACCCAGAAGAAAGGCCAAGAGACCGCAGCTTGGCCCGACGAGTGCGTGCCTGTCCCCCGAAAGTTGGCAGAGCTCATCCAACTTTCCACACACGTTGCTCGATGACACGATGGTCCATGGAGAAGCAGGCGTTGCACAAATCCATGTTGTGAGCGGGCCAAGACACGGCGAGGCAACGGACATGCTGGTCGGTGATGGAGTACTTGCGGCCGCACGGGCACCGTCGCTTAGGGAGCCGCCCCATCTTTATCGATTTCTTGCCCCCCAACTGAGACACAATCCATGGCAAAACAAGCTAAACAAAAGTCTCAACATCGCTGACAAATAAAGAAAAGGAACAGTCTTTCCACAGCGGCGTCGAGTGGTGGCGAAAACGGAACTGTCAAGAATACACAGACGGCATCGAAAGATCTTTGGCGTCGAGACTTTTTCGTGTTGAAGCAGGAACTAGGCCTCTAGCACTGCAGCTCCACACGAGGTGTGACCTCTACAGCGGGAGACAAAGAACTGGCGGGAGGGCGGGGTCAACGACACCTAACGACCAACCTGCGAGCACCATGCAGCGCGTCGGTCTCGAGGGTGGTGCCGATGGTGCGTCGACGCCACCCATCAAAAAAAAAAAACTCCTGCTGGGTCATGACCTCCAGCCACATTACCCAAAGGTGATGAATGGTGAAGATTGACACAGATAAGATCAGTTAGGATCTCTGTTCTTGTGTAAGTCGTGCTAGTAAAGTGCTATGAGAAAATTAGTACGTGCAAGAGTCCATATTTCAGGTTTGTTCCTCCTAATCCAGGTGGGTGTTCGGTCTGGTAGTGGTCTCAAATTCACAGGCAATTACCTCTGCTTTCTTACCTGCTTCCACTGGGTCCATGAATTGGAAAACTTGTCCCCCATACTGTATTTTGAGTCCAGCTGGCATCAACAGAGCATGAACAACTCCAAGACTTCATTGTTTAGCTAGTGCACCATCAAACTGCTTTCTATGCAGCTTTCTATGCACTCTAGTGGCATATGAGAGGTCAGAAAAAAATATGGAGAGTTGTACCGTTAAAATTTAGGGATTCTTTAGCCTTTGAATCATTCAGGAGACAGTCTCTCACTGTGGTGCTGGATGTGACTAACAGCAGGATCCTTGGGAGTTTCTGCTGGGTATGAACTGTCCAGGGAGAGATGCAGTAAACTTTGTAGAAGCTCTGGATAAAAGGATCTGGGTTCAACTTCAGTACCCCTGGGAACCAGCCCTGTAAGAATCCCCATAAATTGTCACCTTCATATTCCTCTGGGAGTCCCATTATGTGAACATTGGAGGTCCTGTTGGCATTCTCTAGGAACTCCAGTCGGTATTTCATTTGAGAGTTCTGTTGTACTAACTTATTTGTGGCAGTCAAAGCCTGAGTGGCGCATGTCTCCGCAGTAATTGCAGTCTTGGATGCCACTTCTATTTTGACGTCCTGCTATGTTAATTATTGCAGGATGGACTCCACTTTCAGGTTGACCGCCTGCATAGATATCTGTAGGGCTGGGATCTGGCCAGTTTGCACTGTGCTAACTCGGGCTTGGGTCTCAGCTGCAAGCTAATTCTTTGAGCCACTCCCTCCAGCTTTATTTGGGCATACCACTCACAAGTTTAATGTGTGGCTATGCAGCATTGTGAAAGCTTTATAGAACTGTCATCAGTTTTCACCAAAGAAGTATTTCAACATTTATATTGTTTTATGCTTCTCATTGTGAAGAGCTGCCTCTGAGTGCATCTTGTCAGTAAGCATGCTCAACAGTGCCCCCTAAACCCTGATATTAGTTTATGTAAATTATCAATATACAATCCTTCTGCATTCCTTTTCAACTCCCAGTGTTGATGCCTGCAGTTCTTCCTTTTCTGTCCACGATGTTAATCCCTCTAATTCCTCCTTTTCCACTCCCAATGTTAATCCCTGCGATTCCTCCATATTAACCCCAATGCTGATCCCTGCCATTCCTCTTTTTCAATCCCCAATATTGATCCCTGTGGTTCCTCCTTTTTAACACCCAATCTTAATCCCTACCATTCCTCCTTTTCAACCCCCAATGTTGATCCCTGTGGTTCCTCCTTTTCAACCCCTGATATTGATCTCTGTGGTTCCGCCTTTTCACCCCAATCTTGATCCCTGCAGTTCCTCCTTTTCAACCCCCAATGTCGATCTCCGTGGTTCCTCTTTTTCAATTCCCAATGTTGGTCCTTGCAGTTCCTCCTTTTCAACACCAAGTGTTGATCTCTGTGGTTCCTCCTTTTCACTCCAAATGTTGATCCCTGTGGTTCCTCCTTTTCAACCCAGTGTTGACCCCTGTGATTCCTCCTTTTCAACCTTCAAAGCTAATCCCTGCAGGTCCTCCTTTTCAGCATCTGATGTTGATCTTAACAGTTCCTTCTTTTCAATCCTTAGTGTTGATCCCTGTGGTTCCTCCTTTTCAACCCATTGTTGATCCCTGTGGTTCCTTCTTTCAACCCTCAAAGCTAATCCCTGCAGGTCCTCCTTTTCAACATCTGATGTTGATCCTAACAGTTCCTCCTTTTCAACCCTCAGTGTTGATCCCTGTGGTTCCTCCTTTACAATTCCCAATGTTGATCCCTGCGGTTCCTCCTTTCCAAACCCCAATGTTGATCCCTGCGGTTCCTCCTTTTCAGTTCCCAGTGTTGATCATTGTGGTTTCTCCTTTTAATCCCCTGGTGTTGACCTCTGTGATATCTCCTTTCCAACCCCTGATGTTGATCACTGTGATTCCTCCTTCTCATTCCCCAATGCTGATCCCTGTGGTTCCTCCTTTTCAACCCCCGACATTGATCTTTGCAGTTCCTCCTTTTCATCCCCTGGTGTTTATCTCTGTGAGTCTTCCTTTCCAACCCCCAGTGCTGATCCCTGCAATTCCTCCCTTTCAACACTCGATGCTGATCTCTGTGTTTCCTCCTTTTGAATCCCTGATGTTGATCTCTGCAGTTTCTCCTATACAACCCCCAATGTCGATCCCTGCAGTTCGTTTTTGCTTCCAAATCCATTTATATGGATCCATGTTTCATTTTGTGGTCATTTTGATAGAACTTTAGTTTACTGGCTTGGAGTTAGCCATGCTGTCCCCCAGTGTCCCATAAGATCAGGGGCAGTGTCTGTTGCATGCTAGTTCACTGTGTTAGGTTTTGTGGCCTGGAGTTAGCCGTGTTGTCTCCAGTGTCCCATAACATCAGGGAGCAATGTCTGATGCATGCTAGTTCACTGTTAGATTTTTGTGGCCTGGAGTTAGCTCTGATGTCTACAGTGTTCCATAAGGTCCGGGAGCAGTGTCTGTTGCATGCTAGTTCCCTGGAGTCACATGAACAGTGGGTGTACAAATACTTGTGAGAATATTAAGGAACACCTGGCTGCAGCCATATTTAAAGGAGGAGAGCTCCTTTTTCTTATTTGAAATATATGATAAAGCAGACTCAAAATGGGGGAGGTGCATCCTACAAGACAGGAGAACAAAGGCAATCTAAAATGGAACATAAATGCATAGGTACATGGCCGAGTAGTGCAGCAGTATTGCTTCTGCTTGGAATGCTGGTGACCCGGGCTTGGGAGCAGACTCGGGTTGCTCAGAGCCCATGAGGGGGAGGGAGAATGGAGCATCCCATGGAGAGCTTGCCTCCCTTGGGGAGGGGGACAGAGTGTTTCACTGCCAGCCTGCCACCTAGAAGAAGCCAGATGGTAACACAGTGGGATCACCTCAGTAAGGGACCTCGGACGCTGTTATGCAGTGATGCATCATTGCATGATGGGCATCCCTGCGGAGAAAATTGGGAGGAAAAGCCCTGGCCAAGGTGGATGAAGGTCCGATCCTCCACAGGTCCCACACCACCAGTTAGGCATCTCCTCTGGAATATCTGGATTGTGCCCTTGGTGATAGGGCAAATCCCCCTGGTCTCTCCCCATAGGGGGTAAATCGGGGGGTACTCTCCAGAGTGAGTAAGGTAAGCCCTAGGGAAGGTGAATGACAGGACTGGGAGAGTCAGAACAGAAGGGGGCTGGCCAGCAGTGAAGAGAATAAATAATGAGTGTAAATGAACCAGTTTGCTACATAATCCTGTGTTCCATGGATACTGGTTTAGCCTATTTCTTACATAAATAATAACATAAATTTGTATTTGGGTTCCCAGCCTGTGAATTGGACTTCCAGTGTGAAACTGTCACTCACTCAATGGTATTGTGACACAGTAACTTGCTGGAGCAGGGCAGTATACCAGTTTTGTTGGCAAATACTGGGAGTTTGTTAAAGAGCTTACGTGCAGTACATAGGATATTTATTACTGCTAATGATTTCCTCTCCAGGTCACTGGTTTGGTAAGTACCTACCAGGATTTATCATTTGTTAGCCGCTGTTGAAAAGGTAACTCTGAAACATTTTTTATTTTGCCATACAGCAACACTTAACTGGCAGCTGCAGTATTGATACAGATAATGTATTTTAATAAAAAGGTGGCTGACCCTCTGCCTTTAATTATGATGAACTGATTAGAAATTGTTTTAGCCACTTAGGAAATGTATTAGTCTTTGCCTGTGTGGCTAATTGCTTAGGGAAGCGTAGATCTGACTGACCCAGATCAGTAGTTGGGAAAAGCTGTTATCAGATGGCTGTTCAGTGGCCTGTGTGAAATTAGCCAAGGTGGTTGTGTGAGGTGTTTATGGCAAAAAAAACAAGCATGATCACAAAAAGGTACTCCTTTTTCCACCTTGTACAATAAAAGAAAATTTAAACAGTGCCTTTCATGCGCACTGTATCTCAGTGCACTTTATAAATCTATGAATTAGGTGCTGGTAGTGCAGAGAAAGTATCATTTATTTTAGGCTACAATGGATCAATGCATTGATCCTCTGATTTTTCTGGAAGAAAAGGCACCCCACAGTGAGCTGCTTTACTGTCAGCCGAAAGCTGAGCAGGGCATCTCTCCAGAGAGGAGGTGGTTTACATGGGATTCAGTGGGGGTGGCTGGTGTTACAGAGGTCAGTCCTGGTTAAAAGAAATACATTGCAGCCTTGTTGTAGTGAGGCCCAGTTTACTGGCTAAATGTTCACTGAGCCATGAGTTTGGCTTTCTTTTTTTTTCCCCGATTAGTATCTTCTCCCTGCCAGAGTCTGCCTGATGATACCCCCTCACCCCCAGCCCCATCACTGACTTTCTCACGGACTTACTGGTTATCCACCACTTGCACAGAACCCATTGGGTAGGAGGCCAGTCATGTGAGAGTCTGCAGAAGTTGCTGGCTAGGCGCAGCCTGGAATCTTTTTCCTCCAGGTTTTCTTCCCTGGACTGGAGCGTGAGGACATGTGCACCAGCACATCACACCCCAGCCCTACGCCTTACTTGCATGCATTCCCACTGTGCTGTCACCCAGTCTCCACCAGGTGGCAGTCCCTGCAGTGGGAACTGGTGTACTCCCTCCCCGAGGAAGGAGCGTTGCCATCAGACGCTGGATGCTCCCTCACTCTGCAGGCCCGCCGAGCAAACTGCGTCCGTTCATGAACCTGAGTCACTAGTGTGAGGGGTAAAAGTGCAACTGCTCCTGCACTGGGCTGGCACAAGTTTGCCTTTTGTAGCTGGTTGGGGGTAGGATATCATATACACTCACAAACATATATATTTTTCACTGTACTGCAAATTAATTTGCTACACCTGGATTACTGGGTGCCCACTCCCAAGTGGCAATACAGCAGGAAGGAGGGTCAAAGACCAAAATGGGTAGGCTGGGCCAGTGGTGTGGAGGGCTGAGGCACTGGCATCTCATCTGCCACATGTTGGTGATCTGAGTTTGAGCCCCATGGGAAGGAGGATTGGGCATCCCGTGGACAGCTCTCCTCCTTCAGGGAGGGAGAGAGGTAGTGTCTTTCCCGCTACACTGAGGCTGGGTGGTGCAACAGGCAAGCGCTGTGGGAACAGACCCAATGCAGACACCTGTAATGTGTGCCTGGTCAGTACATGCGTCATTGCATGCGACTTGGCCCCAGGGGGAAACCAGAGGAAGAAAAGGGAAGAAACCATATGTGCACCAGCCACCAGGGATGAGAGTACCAGTGCCCCTGGGTCCCACCCCATGTGGAACCCCATCAGTGCAACAGTGGTAGGAGTGGTGGATGGGACTGGGTGTGCTGAGCAACAAGCCTGAAGCAGGTGAAGGTGGCAGCTTGGGGCCAAACAGCTACAGTATATGAAAAAAAGGGAGGGCACATCATACTCGACCAAAAATATTACCAAAAATATCTTTATTAAACAGAATGCATGCAGCGTAGGTCAGTCTATTTCACATTATTTCAACAGTTTCATTTAGGTAATCCCATTTCCACAGCATAGTTTTGCCAATCGATTTGTATAGACTTCAAAAATAGTTTCCAATTGTCTTTATCTACAGACTGCAGGATAACATATTTTCATAGTGCACTGTTCTGTTCCATAAACTCAGAATCCCTTATTGCACCTTTATATAGAAGTCCCCTACTGAGTCTGGGAGTGGCACAGCTGCAAAAGTCTGAGCCCAGCTGGGCAGAGCAGTAAAATTAAAAGTTCCCACTGGTTCGTGGATACACAGAAGCAGCATTGCAGGTGGTTGTATAGGCTTCTGGCAGTGGAATGACGTTTTCTGTCTGACCTCTAAGACACTAAGGTCTGCGTTATTGCATGCAACACAATGACATCACCATGGGACCTTTCAACTGACTGCCAGCAGGTCTGGAAAAGCAAAAGAGGTTAGCCGGACTTGGCAGCATTCCATTTCCGTGTTAAAGATTGGTCTGCATTAAATAATTCCTCTCACGTTTGAGTAAACTCACAAAGTGATCACAAGAGATAGGCTGCAATACCCTAACCCTATAAAAAGTGTGATATATCAGCATGGGGTCTGCAGGCAAAGTAATTACATTTAATTAAACACTCTGAGCAAAGAAAATAAAGCTAGACTCCATGACTGGACCACAGGTCTTCTTCAGGAATTATCTAGAAGGGAAAAAGTAAAACATCTGCTTACTGTTTCCTTTCTTGATAATTCATGAAATAAAACCATAAATTCTGCATTTATTAACTCTTGTTTTATATGAACTGGAAAAAGTTGTGGCTACTGCATGATTGCACTTTGCACTGTACCCAGCTCACTGACAGCACTATATACACCTCAGAAAGGACATTAACCTGCTGGAGAAGGTCCGGAGGAGGGCTACAAAGACAACAGTGGGTCAGCAGGATAAGGCATACAAGGAGAGATTTTTTTTTTCCATAATAATTTTTTTATTAAAATTTGTTCAAGCAAACAATATAGAATCAATTCAAGCAGATTGTATATATCATTTAAGTAAGATGAATATTACAAAGATTTCTAAATCCAACGGTAATATTATAACTATAATGAAAAAAAATTTCATCATGGTTAGTTTAACCAAAAACATTAATTTAACATCAGATCAATACAAAGTGTTTCATTTATTGGACCAATAAATAAAAACAATAATTCCTATCATCTAACTTATAAAGTTAATAAATTATAAACATATCTAAAATCATATTTAATTCTTACATTCAGCCCATAGATCAACAGTATATTACTACACATCTAGAATGAACTCAAGGAGAGGTTGAGGGCACTGAACATGTACTCCCTGGAAGACAGGAGACAGAGGGGATATGATTGGGACCTTCAAGTACTAAAAATGGATAACTAAGGTTGATAAGGAGAGTCTCTTTAAGCTGAGTGGCAACCATAACACAAGGGGGCACAGTCGTAAGCTGGAGGGTGGGAGGTTTAGGAGGGAGGTCAGGAAGCACTTCTTCACAGAGAGGGTGGTAGACACTTGGAATGCATTGCCGGAAGAGGTCATCTCGTTGAAGACAGTGGGCAGCTTTAAGAGAGGCTGGGATAGGCATAGAGGGAAAGTAAGGATCATGGGTAAGGTGGATGGGAAGCGTGGGGAGGGAGGGCAGGGACATTAGCTCAAGCTGTGGAGCGTGCAATACTTGCAGACCTGATAGACCAAATGGCCTTCTTCTGCTGGCTTCTTCATGTGTTCATATATAACAGAAGCGTGTAAGGTTTTGCTTCAGTATAGCAAGAGTGACAAGCTGATGAAACAAGAACATATTTCATTATCACACAAAAACATTTATTTATTTAGTTTTTGTTGACCGGGTAAGTGCACTAGACAAATTCTGCCTATTTACAGTCCTTCATCAGCTCCCACTGCATCTTTCCCGAACTTGGGTATAACCCAAACAGAGTCTTGCCACTCAAGGCACATTGGGAGGAGTGGAGACTATTGCATCATGACTGCTGCACTGTTTGGGGGTGTTCCTATTATACAGGAACAATGAAATAAGAGCAGATCAAGGATTTGAAACAAAAACAAGCTTAGGTCTAATTACACCATTAGCATTAATTTCCGTTCCATTAAGAAAGGAAGCAGATAAAACAACCAGCAACATCAGTGAATTTTGGAGTTTCAGTTAGAAGTACTACGATGCAAAAAGGGTTGACAGTGTCCCTTTAATCCTTTGCTCAAATCCTAGTCCTCAGTGATGTCACATTTTGTTGTTATGGAAACAATGATGCTAGAAGCATAGAAACATAGAATTTGATGGCAGATGAGGACCGCTTGGCCCACCTAGTCGGCCCATTTTCCTACCAAACAGATAAGCTGCAGATCCTAGTTAACCAACAGCTTACTTCCTCCTATCCCCCACTAGGACTGCTTTATGTCTGTCCCATGCATTCTTGAATTCCCCCACTGTTCTTGACTCCACAACCTCCTCAGGGAGGCTGTTCCATGCATCCACAAGCCTCTCTGTGAAAAAATACTTCCTCACGTTACCTCTGAGCCGTTCTCCCTTCTATCTTCAAATTGTGCCCCCTTGTTCTTGCACATCTCCTTTTCTGAAAGATGCTACCCTCTTGGACTTTGTTGATTCCCTTGAGGTACTTGAAAGTTTCTGTCATGTCCCCCCTCTCCCTCCTTTCCTCAAGGGTATACATATTAAGCTCTTTTAGTCTTTCTTCGTATGTCTTCTGGTGCAGACCCTGCACCATTTTGGTTGCCCTCAAATATACGTCACAAAAACAATTATGATGTCACAAACAGAGGATTGGGACTTTGGTAAAGGATTAAACATCATGAGTAGAGCCACTGCAGGGGGCAGGAATCCTGTTTCCATGTAAATGAACCAAGTAATGAAGAATAAATACAGCAGAAAAACAATCTATACAATATGGAACGGATAACACATGACAGGGTGTGTAGCTAAAGGGGAATAATGTAACCCTTGGATGGTTGTTAGGCAAGAGATGTAGCTGAGTGCACAACCACCTGAGAAGTATTATTTCCTTATGGCTATTTGCCCTGTTATCCCTTTTACAACACGGGCTTTTATTTGTTGAATAATATGTAGTTCGAGTGAGGTGTACGGGTGTCAGAAAACAATCAACGGCCATGTAATGTGTTTTCTTTTTTAATTTATTCTTTTTGTTGAAAGAGATTCTTTTAGTTTGCATTCCTATTTTGGGCTCACCATGACCCAAACCTGAAAGATCAACAAAGGACTGGTTCCTCCTTCCCCTGGGCTGAAACACAGACGAGGCACACTGATGAGTCCGGAGAATAATGACACGCATGTCTGTGTCTTCTGTTTTCAGCCTTTGCAGATTGTGTGAGAGGCCATTTGGCACCTTACATGTCTCAATCAATCAATCAGGTCTTTATTTTACCAGGCAAAGCACCATTGAGCGAGCTCATTTGCAAGGTGGACCTGGACATATGCACGTGAACAGTAATAATACAGATACACAACAGAGGAAGGCTACAGTAATTGGCATAATGGTAAACAAACCAGTACAAAAGACAGTGTAAGGTACAGTAATACATACAGTGATAGTATGTACAACTGTATACAATACTTATGTAAAGGTTCATAAAGAAAAGGAGAAGGAGGAATTGCAGAAGAGTTGCAGGTAGATGGGTCCAGGGGACGTCTGCTTAAAGCAGCACCAGTCTAAGTTCTTTCATGGTGATTTGCATATATTCTCCATGATATTCTGCAGACTGGGGGCATGTGTAATTTTGTATTACTTCTTATATCTGAAGTATTTTGTTTTAATTTCCCTTCTGCTAAATAGAAGCTTTCTACCTGACAATACTAGGTGTGATGTATGGAGCAGTACTGTACCTGGAGGCTGACATAGATCTGTTCCTCCTCTTAAATCATCAGCCCAGCGACCTCACAGTCTGACATCACAACTGACCAAGAGGTGCCAATCACCTGCTGCAATATCGCTCACTTGTGATGTCACAATACATGATATCAAATTGGTGATGAGGTAAGAAAAGAAATACAACTAGATATGTCAGCCTTCAGGTAAAGTACTGCTCTTTACTTCCCACCTAATACTACAAGATTGAAAATCTTCTAATGAGCAAATGGAAAAAGAAAGATACTTCACAAATAAAAAGTAACCACTAACTACTTTCAACAAGCATTTGTCAATGCCGAATGTTGTCTTGCTGGCATTGACATTGGTAGTGCAGGAGTTAGAGAGATACATAATAGGAATGGCAGTGAAGTATTGAACTGACGCCAACCCCACCCCACCCTGCAGAGACTGACAGGCGTCGGGGTGTGCCTTTGGGTCGTCGGCCATAACGCTCATGCCATTTCACCTCACCCTACCCTGCAGACACTGACAAGTGTCACAGTGTGCCTTGGGGTCTTTGGGCCTTACGCTCACCCCATTCCATAAGGAAAAACGCTGAGATGGGTGCAGTATATGAAAATGGGGTGAACTTTGGGGCCGAAGACTCCAAGGCAGACCTTGATGCTGTCACTGGCTGCAGAATGGGGTTGGGGATGGGGGTCGAATGGCATGAGCATTACAGCCGATGATCCCAAGTCACACCACTGACGCCTGTCAGCCTCTAAAGGGTGGGGTGTTATGGTTGGAAACCCTAATGCCCCGGGCGTTTGTTGGTATTTTCACTCCAGATTTTCAACATGGGCTTTTTGTGACCTGACCTCATGAACAGTGGCACTATCAGTTTGTTAGCCAAAAGGTGATTTTGTACAGCGACTGTGCCATTTGGGGCCACAGGTGTGAAAACACATTTTGGGCAGGATGTGAAAAATGACATCTGTACTGTTCATGAGGAAGTGTAAAAAATGGCAATGTTGAAAATCTGGAGTGAAAATATGAAAAATTGGTGACGTTATGAGCATGTGTAAAAACTGCGCAACGCACGCCCGTAGCGCAATTATTTTTGGGGATTTTTATAACCACACTTTCAATGCAAGCATTTTAGGACCTCCCCTCATGAATAGTGGCACTGTGATTTTGTTAATCTGTCCCAAAAGTTGATCTCCCACAGCAACTGCGCCATTGTGTGCCACATGTGCGAAAACACATTTTGGGCAGGATGTGAAAAATGACAGCTGTACTGTTCATAAGGAGGTGTGAAAAAATGGGAATTTTGAAAATCTGGAGTGAAAATGTAAAAAATTTCAGAAGTTATGAGCGTGCGTGGAAACTGCACAATGTACGCTTGTAACGCAGTCAGGTTTTGGTATTTTTTCACCAAATTTGCAACATGGGCTTTTTGGGACCCCACCTCATGAAAAGTGGCACTGTTGTTTCATTAATCGTTCCCAAAAGGTGATTCCACACAGACGCAGTGACCATGAAATCACTTTTCAGGACCAAGTAACAAGATGACAGTGCATGTGTTCATGAGGTGGGGTCCCAAGAACCCCACGTTGAACATCTAGTACCAAAATTCCCAAAAACTGCTGAGATATCCACCTAAGTTGAACCCCCCATTGCCTGCCATTATAAAACTTACCGCATTTTGTTCAGTTCCCAGTCAGCTTTTGAAGAGTCCAGACGTGTTCCCACTCCACAGACGAGCACAGAGCCGGCCATCTGGCGGTAAGTATGGGATGAGGGTGTGGGCGTGGTGTGCAGAGGGTGGAAAAGCGGGTTGGGGGAAGGGGTACAGCGATCTATATAAGGATTTTTTTTTTTTTACAAGGGTAAAAAGAAATTGATTTGTGGGAAGTTTTCTTTATTTACAGATAAAATGATTTGGGCACAATGGAGTGGGCTCAAAGTGTGCCACGAGTTTTGGGGGGACATGATGCCGATAGAGATTGGGCACTCCCGTCAGCAAACAAACTGAACTGGGGGGGGGAGAGACATGCCAACACAGGGATTGGGCATCCCTGATGTTGGCTTTGTGGGGACTGTGTGGCAGGCAGCAGGAACCACCATATTTATTGGAATGTTTCACCAGGAAAGGTATGTAACGGAGCCTTGTCATCTGATACTCCATTGAGGAAACTGCACCTCACTGGAGCAGCAGATTTCTTTCAAGGTTTTGGCTCTCTTTGAAGTTTCAAGTCACCATTAAAATGCTCACTAATTGGTGGCTGAGGGATGCACCCACTAAAGTGTTCCATGCATTCGCCAACACTGACACATGAATGTGCTACTACCGCAAGATGTCCCTGTCATATTCCCTCAACAAGGCCCCCTGGCTGCACTGTCTCCCGCCATCGCCCACCCCCCATATCTCACTCTGCCCCTGCAACCAACCACCCATACTCCCCCTACCCCTGCACCTCCTACCCCCTCGATCTCCCACGCTCACTTCCCCCACCCACCCTTCCTTGTCTTGCTCATAGCTTTGTCTTTAGTCTTTGTACTGGTCATTACATGTCTGTAAGTCAATGACTATATGTTTGTAACTAAAAATGATGACTGTTGCACAAGCTGACGTGGAACCTTTGTAAAAGAGCCTCGGCTCAAAGGTATTGTAATCCTAGATGAAATAAATAAATAAAAATAAAATAAGATGTTGCTTGCGCATGCGCAAGGCAACATAAAAATGAATAATGTCTCCTCTCTGCTATTTTTGGTGTTAGTAGCCCTTTAACCTTCCTCTCTTACTGTATTTCCTGATGGTATTTTCATTAAAGCAGGGTGTCGGTCACTTGGTCTCCACCTGCTCTGGCAGTTTGTTTACAAGTGACATCATACTCCTCTGCCTGTGACATCGCAAGTGGCTGCTATAGAAATGATTACACTGTCTATCTTTTGGCTGTACCTGCTGGATTCACCCACTCCAGTGCACAAACAAAGAGCACTCAGTAAATAAGAGCACAGGCAAAAGAGTGACACCAGTGGTGAGTGGCATGGAATTGGTCACCCCACCAGCCAGATGTGCACTGTATGTACAGTGCTTGAAAATCAATCACGTACGCACATAAAACGGAAATGATTATGATGTCACAAGCAGGGAATTGTGATGTCAACTGCAGACAGGCAGCCAGAGCACAGGAAGTTCCCCAGTGAAAAAGAATCCGGTTTCATGCAAACTTCCTCAGTAGTACAGAATGCAGGGAAACATAGAAACATAGAATTTGATGACAGATAAGGACCGCTTGGCCCACCTAGTCTGCCCATTTCTCTACCTGATGGATAAGCTGCAGATTCTAGGTAATCAACAGCTTACTTCCTCCTACCCCCCACTAGAATTGCTTTATGTCTGTCCCATGCATTCTTGAATTCTCCCCGTTCTTGACTCCACAGCCTCCTCAGGAAGACTGTTCCATGCATCCACAACCCTCTCCATGAAAAAATACTTTCTAACATTACCTCTGAGCCGTCCCCCCTCTATCTTCAAATTGTGCCCCCTTGTTCTTGCACATCTCTTTTTCTGAAAGATGCCACCCTCTTGGACTTTGGTGATTCCCTTGAGGTACTTGAAAGTTTCTATCATGTCCCCCTTCTCTCTCTCCTTTCCTTGAGGGTATACATATTAAGCTGCTTTAGTCTCTCTTCATATATCTTCTGGTGCAGACCCTGCACCATTTTGGTTGCCCTCCTCTGAACAGCCTCCACTCTGTCTATGTCTTTGCGGAGATGGGGTCTCCAGAACTGCACGCAGTACTCCAGATGGGGTCTCACTAACTGTCTGTACAGAGGGATAACAACTGCCTGTTTTCTACTGTTGATGCCTCTCCCTATGCATCCCAGTATCCCCCCAGCCCTCCTTACTGCCTTCTCACATTGCTTGCCCACCTTAAGGTCATCTGATATAATTACTCACAGGTCCCTTTCAATTTCTGTTGTTGTTGTTAGTATCTCACTCCCCACTGGGTATTCTTCCCCTGGGTTTTTGTTTCCCAGGTGCATTACCTTGCACTTCTTTGCATTGAATCTGAGCTGCCATACATTTGACCTTTCCTCCAACCTTGCCAAGTCCCTTTTCATCCTTTCCACCCCACCTTGAGTATCAACCCTTCCAGGTGTTCTCCAATATCACTTATATAGATATTAAAGAGGACCGGTCCCAGTACTGAACCCTGCGGTACCCCGCTAGATAACCTCCTTTCCCCACTATGAACTCTTTTTACTATTACCCTTTGCATCCTGTTGTCCAGCCAGTTTTTTATTCAGGCTACCACCTTGGGACCCACTCTAAGGCTGGCTAACTTGTATATTAATCTTTTGTGTGGGACTATGTCAAATGCCTTGCTAAAATCTAGGTAGGCCATATCCACAGCCCCTCCCTGGTCTACTACTTTGGTCATCTAGTCAAAGAAATCTATTAGATTTGTCTGACATGACCTTCCCACTGTGAATCCATGCTGCCTTGGGTCCTGTGCACAGCTGGCCTCTAGGTACTCAACAATTCTTTCCTTCAGAAGTGATTCCATCATTTTCCCCTACCATTAAGATCAAACTAACTGTAGTTTCCTGCCTCTGCCCTGCTCCTACTTTTGTAAAGTGGAATCACATCTGCCCTCCTCCAGTCCTCAGGTACTACCCCATCCTCCCATGATTTGTTAAAGAGAGTAGTCAGTGGTGTCACTAGTTCTACCCCTAGTTCTTTTAGAATTCTGGGGTGAATCCCATCAGGACCCATTGCTTTGTCCACCCTCAGTTTCAAGAATTCTTTCAAAACCCTTTCTTCTGTGAATGGACTGGTATCGACCCCCTATCCAGAGTATTTCTCTTGTTTGGTTTAGGTACCTCCCCCTCCTCTTCTGTTGTGAATACTGAGCAGAAATATTCGTTCAGTATCCCTGCTTTTTCACTATCACCCTCTGTCCACATTCCCTCAACTTTATTAAGTCTCCGTATCCCTCCCTTGGTCTTTCTACACTCCCTAATGTACCTATAAAAGGTTTTATCCCCCTTCATGACAGAATTGGCTATCTTTTCCTTGGTTTGGGCCTTTGCTATTCTGACTGCCTTCCCTGCCTCCTTCTCCTTTAACTGATAAAGTTCTCTGTCCTGCTCCTTCTGTGTTTCCTTATATTTCCTGAATGCTATCCTTTTATCTTTAACCTTCCCTGCCACATCTTTTGAGAACCATAGTGTTTTTTTCCTTTGTTTTGTTTTATTGATTCGCTTCACACAAAGGCTTGTTGCCTCTGTGATGGCTGTTTTGATTATTCCCCATTGTTCCTACACCCCTCCATCTTGCCAATTTGCTAGTACTTTTCTGAGGCACTCTCTCATTTTCCCAAAGTCAGCCATCCTAAAGTCCAGTACTCTTGCTTTTGTATGGCTTGACTCTATGGCTGTGTTTATTTGAACCACACTGTTTGGTGGTCACTTGTTCCCAGATGGCTACCCACTTTTAAATCTAAGATCCTTTCTCCATCCCCATTTGAAAGTACCAGGTCTAAGATTGCTCCCCCCGAGTGGGTTCCAACACTAGCTGTCTGAGGCATGCCCCTTGTAGGGCATCAAGAATGACCCTGCTCCTGGATGTGCCTGCAGCAAAGGTGCTTCAGTTAACATCTGGCATATTCAGGTCCCCCATTAACAATATCTCCCCTTTTTCTACCATTTTAAGGATGCCTTCTATCATTTCATTGTCGATTCCCTCCCCCTGAGATGGGGGTCTGTACACAACTCCCATGCAGACTGTGGTGCCATTTTCTATCTCCAGGGTGACCCATAGTGACTCATCTACTTCATGTTTACTCTTTAGTTCTGTTGCTTTAATCCCTTCCCTTACATAGAGAGCTACTACTCCTCCTCCTCCTCTTTTACCCTCCCTGTCCCTCCTGTAGATTGTGTATCCTGGTATGTTGACATCCCAGCCATGGTTCCCTGTATACCATGTTTCAGAGACTGCCACAATATCCAGGCATTCCTCTTCCATCAAGGCCACTAGTTCAGGGAGCTTGTTACACAGGCTACGGACGTTGGTACTCATTACCCTCCAGTTTTTGATGGCCTTACCCCTTTTAACCCCATCCCTGTCCTTACTGCCTTTGCCCTTTTTTGCATTTACCCCTGTCCTGCTCCCAAATGACTTCTCTACCTTGGTGTTTACCTTGCTAATTACTTTGTTTTGTTGGGGGAGGCTGGGATTTCCCTGATCCGTTTCAGTGCCTCCCCCCTAGGGATGGTAGGTACAGTAAATACCTGACTTATAAGTTTAGTTCTGTCTAAATATTATGTTTAGCAAAGTTTTCCAGTATGGTCTGAGGCTCTGTAACAGTACAATAGGTGGAGAAGGAGAATGCCAAATTGCCACAGAATATATAGGCATGTTTTGTACATGACAGAAAGTCAGTCTATGCAAACAAAAGTGCCTTCTAGTGGTGATCTCGCTGAAGACAGTGGGCAGCTTTAAGAGAGGCTGGGATAGGCATGGGGGAAGGTAAGGATCATGGGTAGGGAGGATGGGAGGTGTGGGGAAGGAGGGCAGGGACAGTAGCTCAAGCTGTGGATTCTGCAATACAAGCAGACTAGATAGACCAAATGACATTCTGCTGGCTTCTTTGTATGTTCGTATGTATGTTCGTATCTAGTGGTGAAAGCTGAAAATAACATTCAAAAGCAATACAGCCATCTCATGGTAGTCTATGATACAGCATTCTAACCTCCTAGCTAGCAGGAATTTTTCTGTAGCTGAATGGTGAGCTCTGTTGCCTTTGAGAGTCAGGGTCTCAGGTTTGATTCCCGTCAAATGCTGGGCTGGAGATGTGTCTGCCCAAGTGAAGTAAACAGAAATAATAGGATGCTAGATGTGGATAGTGCATAACATATAGACCAAGAATAAGGCACAACAGAAATTACAGGATTCAACATGGTATACAGGGAATATATTACAGTGGGTTGTTCTGGAATAACACATGATATATGGGGATAAACACTAAACATAGTCTAAATATTTAAAACATGATATATATGGACAGAGCAGAAAATAATATCTAAACATAGTGGGATAAAGCATGGCATGTATGAACATATGAAATTGCCAGCAGATACAGGTCTCTCTAGTCTGCTCAAGTGTGCGATATGCTGTTTATTAAACTGCAGCTGCCCCCTTGCTCACTCTTCTGATTTAGTGCCCCCAACTTCTGACTTCTCTCCCCCAACTTCCCCAGTTTTGATCCTCCCTTTGGCCCTATCCCACACTCTCTTGAAGCTTCCCACCATCCACAGTGATATTACTTCTTCTGGCAGTGCATTCCAACCTGCCACCACCCTTTTCATGAAATAGTGCCTCCTCAGCTCGCTCTTGAACCTTCCTCCCTCCAATTTCAGAATTTGTCCCCTGGTGTTCCTACCCCCTTTTAACTTAAACAAACCCTCATATTAACTCTTTTTATGCCCTTTAGGTACTTGAATGTCTCAATCATTTCCCCTCTCCCCCTTCTATCCTCCAGGGGGTACATGTTGAGCTCCCGTAGTCTCTCCTCATATATTTTGTCCCCTATCCCCAGGATCATCTTTGTCACCCTATACTGGACCCCCTCCAGTAGTCTGATGTCCCCTTTTCAAATAGGGGCACCAAAACTGCACACAGTATTCCAAGTGTGGTCTCACAAGGGACCTGTACAGGGGCAAAATGACTTCCTCCCTCCTAGAGATGATTCCCCTGGCAATGCATTCCAGCATTTTATTCAACTTTGTAGCGGTCTTCCTGCACTGCGCTGAGTGTTTCATGTCCCTTGACACTAGCACCCCCCGATCTTTCTCCTTGGCTGAAGTGGTTAACTGCACTCTCCCCAACCAGTAGTTGTTCTCTGGGTTTTTTGCCCCCAAGTGCAAGACCTTGCATTTTTTAGCATTGAACCCTAGCTGCCATGTGACTGATCAGTGCTGAAGTCTCGCCAAATCCTCTTGTAGTATTTTACCCCCAGTCTCACTATCCACCTCTACACGGACCTTAGTGTCATCTGCAAGGAGGTTGATCTTGCTCCTTATCCCGTTTGATATGTCGACAATGAAGATGTTAAATAGTACCGGTCCTAGCGCCAAACCCTGCGGGACCCCGCTGGTTACAGCCTTGGGTGCCGCGAGCTCTCCTCCAACTACCACCCTTTGCTGCCTGCCACATAACCAGCTCTTAATCCACCAGACCAGTTTCCTCCCAGCTCCCAGGCTCTTTAACTTGCTGGTAAGCCTACCATGAGGCACCAAGTCAAAAGCCTTGTTGAGGTCCAGGACTGGGGCTCTCGCATATTAAAATATATAAAGCATGATGCAGTAGTGCCAGCCAGGATGCAATGCAGTCCACTGCAGGGAACACTATAATTCAGTGACAGTTAAGCCCTTTTGTCATGCAGTATTTTGTGACATGTCATTATTGCAAGATATTGCATTATATCCTGGCTGGCTCCTCTGTACATGGGGTTAAAAATATCTAAAGTATGCTAAATAGGGATATATCATGGCCTATTAAAATATCAAATACATGCTATATAGGGATAGAGCATGGACTATTAAAATAGCAAGTGCATTCTATACAGGGATAAAGCATGATATAAATATCTAACACACTATATGAGGTTAACGCATGGACTATTAAAAAATATCTAAAGCATATGGGGATAGAGAATGATCTATTAAAATCTGTAATGCAAGCTACATGGAAATAGAACCTGACCTGTTAAACTATTTAATGCATAATACGGTATATGGGGATAGAGTGTTGTTTATAGGAATTTAAAAATGGGTCAAGATGGCGACCACAAATACTGCTCTCTGATTGGATGAACCTGGTCATAAATGCACTTTTGAATGCACGTTGGTGCATTTTCTATGGCAATATTTATGATACTAAGCCATTTTTTATGAATGCAGAATATTGTCCAGGGTGCTACATTTGTTGGGTGATATAGATGTGTACTTGGCCTCTGGCCTTGTGACTCAGCACACGTCAAATAAGTGTATACATCTCCCATTAAAACTCAGCATCCTATCATGTGTTATTGCCCACATCTAAAGCATGATATGTATGGAGAAAGTACGGCGTGCAGGCACAGAATACCTTAGACACCATAAATGGAGTTCTTGCTCTAAACTGCTTTTACTGGCTTTCACACTCGCACATTGTGATGTCAGGGTGATTGGCAAAAAGCATGTTTTCTGGATCCAGGCCATTGATCTAGCAGCCAGATCTTCACTTGTTTGCCAACCAGTGGACATGGCTGTCCAATGTCCTGTGAAGTACTGACGCACCTGTGAAAAACACTATAAACCCCTAGAAAAATAACACCAATCACAGAGTAGAGAACACCATGTTACCATGTGCTGTGCTGTGTAGTTTGTTCAGATCCCAGAGCAACTGAAATGACTCTGGGATTTATGACCTTTTTTTAATGCATGGATCAAACCATTCATGACCTTGTTTTCGCTGAGTGCTGTTTGTAACATTCCAGGTGCGTGCCAGCGCCATCGCTCAGGATGCAGACCAGAACTATGACTACGCCAGCAACAGTGTGATCCTGCACCTAGACGCTGGAGATGAGGTCTTCATCAAGCTGGATGGGGGCAAAGCCCATGGTGGCAACAACAACAAGTACAGCACGTTCTCCGGCTTCATCATCTACGCTGACTGAGGAAGAGAGGTGAACAAGGAAAGAGAGAGAGAGAGAGACAGAATGAAAAATAGACTCCTATGTTTCTTTAGCCAAAAGTGGCTCAGAATTTCCATTTTGCTGGTGACTTAAAAACAAAACATTTTATAGAAATATACATCTACAAATGTACGATCTGATGTGTGAACGCATTATAGGGTGCTTCTTTTCTCACTTTGGTCTTTTGGCAGCTAGACCGAACAGGGTAAAGGTGAGAGGCAAGAACAGAAGAACCCTGGTGCAGTCGGAGCAATGAACTTGCTGACTACATGACTCGTCTGCACCCTCCTTGTGCCAGTCAGGTGGAACTGGGACTTTTAAGAGACAGGCGGCGAAGTTAAAACAAGTCCCTCTGCTTCACTGTCAAAAAACATCACCCCAGTCAACCCTGTTATTGAAAGAGAAGTATCCCCGCTGGACTAAAGGACAGCTGTGCAGTGCAAACGAAATAACAGCATCATGTTTTTAATCCAAAAAAAAAGAGTATGCATACAATAACTTAACGTGCACTATCTCTGTGTAAGGAGAGTCAGTGTCTCCTCTGTATTAAAGAAAAGTACCCCCAAAAGATATGAATCAGACTACTCAAGATTCAGTAGCCTGTGGCTACTATGTCCTAACCTGGGCCATCTAGGACTTTTTTTCTCATGCCATTTTGTCCTCCAGGCATTTTAGAGGCTGTGAGCTTGCACCTTGCAGTGAAACCCATTAAAATTAATGCCTAACAGAATGAAATCGATGTGCTTGCTGTGAATGATTTTGCTTGTATCCTATATTGTAGGTTGGTTCAACTCTCCTAAATGCCTGAAGAAAAAATCTGATGAAAGGAAGACAATATCCCACTGTGCGTATGTATGATTTGGTGGAATATTATGGTTATCAGAACTGTTACATGAATAAACCTGTTAAATGACTGTGTGTGCTGTGCGCCAGTTTGTGCCACTGCTATGGGCCCGGTGCCACACACTCCTTCCCCAGTAATTAATAAACTATTTTTTTGTTTAAAGAATGGTAGTAACTTGTTTGCTGAGGCCTAATTACCTGATTTTATCCACTTCTGCCTCAGATGCCTCCTTGCATACCTCGCAACTGTCCCTGATTTTCAGGGATGTCCCTGATTTTACCTCAAAATTTTACTCTGTCCCTCCTAAAAATTGTGTTTCCGTGACCAAACAGCAGTGGTTGTAAGCACAAAATAATGTCAAACATTAAAGTCATAGATTTGTTTTTCCCTGGAAAATGCATTTTGCACTAAGCCTCTTATTCTACCAGGTTCCTGAGTAGATATCACAAATTTTGAAGATGTGTCCCTGATTTTGGTCCTTTGTCCCTGATTTTTTAAGCCTTGTCCCTGATTTATGAGGCAGGAGGTTGAGAGGTATGCCCCCTTGTCTTCCACCCAGATTGCTTTTAGAGCACATCGTGCAATCAAAATTAGGGGCAAGGCACTGTTCTCTAACCTGAGATCCCCCAAGTTTCACTGTCGCTCAAACATCAGGGGAAGGATTTTCAAAACTCATGGCACAAGCGCAGTTCCCCAGTTTGGGTGCAGTTTGCATCATGGCAAATGAGCCAAATCTGTTTGCGGGCTATTTTCAAATGTTTTGATGCATATCATCAAACGTATTCATCATTTGTGTTGCGCAACTCGCAACATGAAGCTTAGCCACCTTTTCTGTGGTCTAACAGTCATGTGATAAAGAGCGCAGTTGTGTTAGAAACGTGCCACAGAGATATGAATAGCCAGTCCTAGCTACCTACTAAAATATCAAGTTATACTGAAGGGAACAAGTAAGCTTTGAAACATGGGGTGCTTAGGGTCGCCCAATGCCCCAGTGGGTAACACGTCATGCTCCCATGTCTGTGACACAGTTCTGAAGCTGGGTCGAGCTAGCCGTGAGCATAGGGAAGTGCTGCCACGCGGCAGTGCTCCTAGCTCAGGGAGGGAGGGAGGGCATCAGATTCTACCACTCTTGCGACCCCTGTGGTGGGCCGAGGAGCTCGCACCTCCACAATGGATGCCAAACACATGATGAAGCCGGCTGTGGGCTGTGTTTGACATTGGGCAGGTGGGTGGGGTGAAAAGAGAAAAAAACCCTGACCAAGCAGGGTGAAGGCTCAGTTTTCCACAGACCCTGCAGCTGTTGATACAACACCTCCTCCCAATCTGGAATGTACTCTGGGGGGAGGTCTGGTCACCTCGTCTGGCCCTGCCACGGGGGGTGGGAGGACTTTGTGGGGGACCCTGGAGGAAAAGGTAGTTCCTGAGCATTGCAGGATGACAGAGTCACATGGACGGAGCAGGCTGATGGGGGATGGTCAGATGTAAGGGGGGAAAGCTTCGTTAAAAAAAGGAGGGGGCTACTGCTGGAGTGAATCATAGGATCAGCACATCAGCACAGCAGTAGGGCTACCTTTCACATCACCGGTGACCCAGGTTTGGATATGAACACAGGTCGTGGGGAGCCAACCAGGGAGGGAGGATTGAACATCCCAGGGATAGCTCTCCTCCCTTGCAGGGGGGAGCTCTGCATCTCACTGTGAGATTGCCACCGGGAAGAGGCCAGGAGGTAGCACATGTGAGCGCATCAGAAGAGGGTAGGCTGCCAACAGGCTCTCCACTTTGTACGTGCATCTCATTCCATGCTGGTGCCCTGGAAGGAAACTAAAGGAAAATATCCCATCCCTATCTGGTACTCCCCCCGCAGACACTGTACAACTGAGATGGCAGGTCACTCACCTCTATGTGTGGTCCTGGGCAAGGGGTGGATAACTGATAAGTCCATAAGAATGTCAGCAACAAGGATTCTCTCGTTGGTGACCTGAGCTTGGAAGTGAGCCCAGAAAGCCAGTTGTGCAACCCTAAGAGCTGGGTAGATGGTGCCACGTGGCAGTGCTTCCAGGTGGGGAGGAATAGCATCAGGTCCCACCATTCTAGTAACCCCTGTAGCTGGTCCTGGAGCTTGCCTCTCCCACTGGGGCATGCGAAACAGAAAACGGAAAATACCCACACTGGCCACAGGATGATTCCCTGATCGTTGCAGCCCCCATACCACCTACAGGGCCCTGGGACTTCTGGACTGTGCTTCTGGGTGGGGAGGACGGACCTCCCACATCTGACACAACCACAGTGGGCAGATCCATGGGGGACTTTCCCTAATTAACTCCCTAAGATGATGGGTGACAGGGCTGGGCAACGGGGAAGGAAGGAAGGTGGCTAGGTAGAATAGGGGAAAAAGCATGATGAAAAAATGAATGCCAGCAACAGGGGTGGGGGGCTGCAGGAACCATGGGATAGAGGAGCAGAAACAGGTAATGAAGAAAGAATTGTAATGTCATCCACCAGGGTCAAATGCTTTTATTACTGTTTTACTGTGATAACTTGCAGGAACTCAGTGTAATCCAATGGAAATTACTCCAGTCTGTCACTCAGCAAACTGTAACATCTCATACAGTGTGCTTAATCTGGATGGTCAGCACTTTATAATACTGTCCACAGTCCGAGGTAATGCCAGCTGCTTTGTCCTTGTCACCAGCAATGCCATGGCAACTGTTTTACCAACAAAAAAATATGAACAGGGAAGAGCGTGACAGTGCAGGGAAACACCAATGAATGTTTCCCAAAGTTCACTTTTTGTTTTGGCCCTAATCCCATCCATGTTTTCCCCATCACCCTGTCTACTGTATTTTGGTGACATTACCGACTGGTGTTGTGATGTGCATCATGTACCCTCGCTTGGGTCAATGAAAGTCTGCCAAACAGGTCCCTTAGAATTCTATCAGAGGATCCCAACAGAACATGGTGCTACCCACCCATTTTTGTTGTCCATCCCAGACTCTGATGCCCTCTGACCTGCTGCTCTTCTGTAGCAGGTCGGAGAGGGCAGGCAGTGGACTTGTTTTTGGTTTTTTTTTTAATTCAGAGAGAACATGTAACAATTATAAATAATAAACAATGTAACAAGGAACACTGTGAAAAATCAAGGAGTAAGTATCGCTACAAAAGCAGCGAGCTGTACATGGTGGTTTCGAAAAATGAAGTTCTGTGCAAGAACGCAACATCCCAGCTATGTTTCTAAAAGTAAATAAAAATATAAGAATGCACAGCTATGTACATTGATGCAGAGACACTGACTGCAGAAAAAGGCTCCTGACCCATCCAGTCTGCCCACCTTACCTATTCTACCTTGCCCTGGTGCCAATCCTCCCATTTTTTATTGCCCCCCCCCCCCTTTTTCTAACTAAACCCACCAGCCAGTCTCATCCCTGTGTGAAGCTGCTGATTGGCTCAGCCTGTACCACTTCCTCAGGTAGCTTATTTCACTTGTCCACCGCCCTTTCTGTGAAGAAGTGCTTCCAGATATCCTTTTTGAATTACCACCCCCCCACCAGCTTTAGTGAATTCCTTCTCATCCCTGTGTTTGAACCAAAGGAGAATAGGTCCTTGGCATCTACTCTATTTATCCCATGCAGTTATATGTACCTCTCAGTCATGTCATCCCTTTCCCTGCTTTTCTCCATGGTGTACATGTTTAACTCTTGTAGCCTACCCTCACATGTCAAAGCCCCGCGGCCATACACAGCCTTAGTTGCCCTGCACTGTACAGCCTCCACATTGTTGCAGTCTTTCCTCAGGTGCGGGCGCCAATACCTTGCACATTATTCCAGGAGTGCACCAGTGACCTGTACAGAGGGAGGATCCCTTCCTGCCTTCTACTGCCTATCCCCCTCCCTATGCTTCCCAACAGTCTGTTTGCTTTGCTCACTGTCCTGTTCAACTATGAAGATGTTTTTAGGGTCCACAATATCATCACCCCAAGTCCTTTTCTTTCAGAGTGCTATGCAGCACCCTCCCCCCAGTTCATACTGCATCCTTGGGTTCCTTTTCCCAGTATGCATTACTTTACATTTTTTAGCGTTCAAGTTCAGCTGCCAAATCTTGGACCAGCTCTCTTCAACCTGCCCATATCCTCATTTAGTGCCCTTCTCCCTTCCTCCGTGGCTATCCTTGCGCAGATCTTTGTGTCATCTGCAAAGAGGCAGCTCTTACCCTCAGTACCTTCACCAATGTCACAGATGAAAATGTTGAAGAAGAACTGTCCTAGTATTGACCACTGAGGCACCCTGCTGGTCACCTCCCTCACTTCTGAAAACTCCCCATTGACTACCACCCTCTGTGTTCTGCCCCTCAGCCAGCTCGCTACCCAATTTGCCATCTCTTCCTCTGCTCTAAGGTCCCTACTCTTTATTACCAGCCTCCTGTGGGAGACTGAGTCAAAGGCCTTGCTGAAGTCAAGGTTTATCATATCAGTTGCCTTCCCTTTGTCTACTGCTGTGGTAATCCAGTTACAAAACTTGATCAGATTTGTCTGGCAAGACCTTCCCCTTTCTCATACTTCTAGGATATCCACCAGGTCGGCCCTCAGTAGAGACCCCATGATCTTCCCCACTATGGACGTCAAGCTGACTTGCCCATAGTTCCCCAGCTCCTCCTTCTTCCCACTCTTGTGTAGCGGAACCACACCCACTGACCTCCCGTCCCTAGGGACCACCCCTGTGGCTAGCGAGCTATTCAAAACTTTCTGCTAGTGGCCCTGATATAACCCCTGCTACTTCACGTAGCATCCTCAGGTGTACTCAGGTCCCACAGATTTATCTACTTTCAACCCTGCTAGCTTTTCCAGCACCCTTTTCTCTGTTATCTGGACCATTGCCCCAGCGTCTTTGCTCCCTTCCTTTCTAACCCCACAGTCTGGCTGTGGACCCTTCTTCTCTTTAGTAAATGCCAAACAGAAATAAGTGTTCAGTCACTAGTGTCTCTGCCTTCTCCTTCTCCTTCTCCTTCTCCCACCAATCCTTGCTTTCCAGTTTCACTATACCCCCTTTGCACTTGCGTTTCTCTTGGATGTACCAGAAGAACGCCTTATCCCCTTTCTTCACCCCCCCCACCAACCAGAGTTGTACTTGCACTTTGGCCTCCCTCAGCTTCCTGGTGGTTTCTCTTCTTGCTTCTAGATATGTCACCCTGTCTCTTTCCCATTGACTATCCTTATACTTGGAAAATACTCTCCTTTTAATTGTTACTGCTCCCTTAACATCGACTGTGAGCCACATTGGCCCCTTGGCCCTTTTCCCTTCGGATACCTTTTGCATGCCTCTTTCAAATATAATTGTGCTACTTTGCCAGTGAAATATGGGAAGACTTTTTGCACAGTAAATTGAACTTCATTAGAACAGTGTTCTGCCGCTTGTCATATCACGTAAGAGACAGGCAGTGAAATGACAGGACAGGTGGCATTATCAGAGGCATTCAGTCAAGAAAATAAAGAACCAACAGACTTAACATTTAAAAGAGCCCTGACATCTCAAAGCACACTTTGAAAAAGTGTAATATTAAGACACATTTAGGTTATATCCTAGATTTTTTGCAGTTAGCACTCGCTTTTACTTTAGAACTATGTATGATAATATGAAAAAAGGACCACTCTCCTCCCCCGCAGACTTCACCTCCGCAGGCTGTTTGTCTCCATTTCACCTCACAATCCTCTGTTTGTGGCATCCTAATCATCTCCACAGACTGTGATGTCACAGGCCGAGGACTGTGATGTCAGCTGTAGACCAGCAGCCACAACAGACGGCATCTTGCGGAACTGTAATTAGGCAATAAGGCATGGCCAGGGGCTATGTTAATGGTCTGTTAATCACCCTCTTGGGGTGTATTGTGGCATGAGGTATAGCTGATTGCCACATTACACCCCTGGAGGATGATTAACAGACCATTAACATAACCCCTGGTCATGCCTTATTGCTATTATAACAAGCATTTGTCAATGCCGAATGTTTGCTTGCTGGTATTAGCATTGGAAATGCAGAAGTTAGACAGATGCAGAGTAGGAATGGCAGTGAAGTATTGAACTTCACGCCAACCCCATCTCCACCCTGCAGTGATGGACAGGCAGTGGGGTATGCGTTTGGGTTGTCGCCCATATCGTTCATGCCATTTCACCGCACCCTATCCTGCAGACACTGACAAGTGTTGAGGTGTGCCTCGGGGTGTTCGGCTTTACAGTCACCCCACTCCATATGGACATATGCTGAAATGGGTGCAATACAGGAGAATGGGGTGAACTCTGGGGCCGAAGAATCCAAGGCACACCTCGATGCCAGTGACTGGATGCAAGGTGGGGGTGGGGGTGGGAGTGGAATGGCATGAGCATTACAGTCGACAATCCAAAGGCACACCCCGATGCCTGTCGGCCTGTACAGGGTGGGACATTATGGTTAGAAACCCTAACACCCCAGGCATTTGTTGGTATTTGCACTACAAATTTTGAACATGGCCTTTTTGTGACCCCCACCTCATGAAAGCATTTGGGACCTCTTCTCATGAACAGTGGCACTGTGATTTTGCCAATGTGTCCTGAACTTTGAGTTTCCACAGTGACCGTGCCATTGTGTGCCAGATGTACGAAAACACAGAACAGGCAGGATGTGAAGAATGACAGCTGTACCATTCATAGGGAGGTGTGAAGAGATAGCACTGTTAAAAATCTGTAGTGAAAATATTAAAAATGCTCAAACTTCTGAGCGTACTTGGAAACTGTGCAACGCATGTGCGTAACACAGTCATTTAGTGGAATTATTTCACCAAATTTTCAACATAGGCATTTTGTGACCTCTGCTCATGAACACTGTTACTATGATTTTCTTAATCTGTCCCGAACATTGATTTCCCAGAGGAGTAAATGCATATTTCAGGCACGATGTGAAAAATGACAGCTGTACTGTTCATGAGGAGGTCTGAAGAAATGCCAATGTTGAAAATTTAGAGTGGAAATACTACACATCTGCGAAGTTACAAGGGTGCATGGAAACTGCACAACGCATGCTTGTAACACAGTCATTTTATGGACATTAGTCACCAAATTTTCAGCATAGGCATTTTAGGACCTCTGCTCATGAACAGCGTCACTGTGATTTTACATACGAACATACACACTAACATACGAATCTGCCAGCAGAACACACCAATCGGTGTATCTAAGTCTGCCCAAGTGTGCAGCTAGCGCCGTAGATTGCAGCTGCCCCAGCCTCCTCCCCCTGAGTTCCTCCCCCACTTGTCCCAGCCTCCTCCTTAAAGCTATTGACTGTCCTACTTGTCACCACCCCCTCTGGCAGCACATTCCAACTAGACACCACCCTCTCAGTGAAGTAGTGCCTCCTCATTTCCCTCTTGAAACGTCCCCCTTTCATCCTTAGTCCATGCCACCTCATCTCTCTTCCACTCTTCAGTTTAAACACCCCCTCAGTGCTAGGTTTATTTACCCCCTCAGGTATTTAAACGCTTCAATCATATCCACCCTATCCCTCCTCTCCTCCAGTGTGTACATATTCAGCTCCTTCAGCCTAACTTCATATTCCTTTCCTTCCATCCCCTTTAATATTTTTGCTTCCCTCCTTTTCACCCCCTCCAGTAACTTTATATCTCTCCTCAGGTATGTCAGTGGCTCAATAAGTAGCACACTCGCCTCTGAGGCTGGGAGAGCAGAGGGCTGTGGGTTCAGTTCCCACATCTGGCACCTGGGTTAATATCCCAGTACTGACACTGTAGTGCTGCATGAGAGGGGTGCTACACTTCTGAGGTGCCGTCTTTCAGATGAGACCTTAAACCGTGGTCCCATCTGCCTGGATTGGTGGTAGTTCAGGTGGATGTTAAAGATCCCATGGCACTTATCGAAAAGAGTAGGGGAATTTTTTATTCAAAAACTGGAAACAAAATATACAGTAATGTATTGCTTCATACATAAACCATAAAGAGAAAAAACAAGAAGAGGAATAACAGCATACTTGAAACTACAAACAAAAATAAGCTGTTACTGTACACAACTCCTGTCTCACCCCCATTAAAAAGTAGGGGAGTTCAATAAAGAAAAGAAAACATACAAGAACATGTTGCATCATGCAATTCATAATAAAGGAAAATCAAAACATAAAGAAGTATTACAGTATAGAGTAACCACAAACAGAAAATATCTACATTAGGAGATAAAAACCATCCCTGACTCCCAACCCAGTCCAAATGAAAAGACAGGGGAACATCACAATACAAAGAAAAATAAACTCAGGAAAAAATCCAGGAGCAGAAATCCCAGTAGCGTCGGAAAACCCCAGATGGTAATGAGGCCTGCTCGGAGCTATAGATAATACACAAACCCTTCAAATTTTGGGTTACTGCTTGAGTGGGAGTACACACCTTTTGTTGCAGCAAAAACACACATCTGGCCTGCCATAAATAGTAGCGGCAAAAGGCAAAAATCAAACACAATGTACTGGGGTGATAGCAACTCAGACCAGAAGGATAGACGCCATACATTAAAATATCATAGGTGAGTGTAGAAAGGGTCTTGTCTTTCCACTTGTGAAGGAGAAGGGTCCAAACAGGTCGTGTAGAGGGGCAATCAATAAAAAAATGAAACATGGTTTCAGGAATAGAAGGGCACGAGTCACGAGGACAAGTTCTTTCCTCCTGAGATTTATGTTTCAGGTTATCCCGAACACCTAGCCTGCCGTGACGTGAAAGCCAGGTCACATCCCAAACCCGCTGTGGAATGTGGGGATCAGTCAATTGTCGAAAGACACAAGAAGAGTCCAGAACAGAGCCAAGAGGGTTCCGTAACACCGGGAGGTCCAGAACGGATGATCCCAGAATAGACTGATATAGTTGCTTCCTGGATGAAGAAAGAAGCATCGTAGGAGTCAAAAACCATTGACGAATTTTTTAAAAAAGTCGGGATAATAAAATGAGGGAGATTATATTTCCGAAAATTCCAGGGAATCTCCATTGGTGGAAGACGCCATGCACACACAACGGAGCAGCACAATGATGGAAAAGGGAAAACCAAAAAACTGGCTGGGCTTGCAATAAGGAAGGAAAAGTGGTCTTGAGAAACATACCGTGAAAGAACATCAAAGGGTTCAACATCCGAACACCGCCATGGCTATAATCAAGATACATGTAATTCCTTTTCACCGGGTTCAAGTGACTACCCCAGAAGCCCTGAAAGAAAACATTATACAAACAAGCTTTCAAAGAAAAGGGAATCGGAAAAACAGAAGCCAAATGAAGAAATAGAAGAAAGACAAAAGTTTTCAACAGCAAAACTCGTTTCCGTTTAGAAATAGTATGACCCTTTCAGGAAGCAACGGTGTGAAAAGCATTGTCCAAAACAACAGTCCAGTTGGTGAGGGCATCATCCAGTGTGCCAAAAGACAGCCCTAAAATCTTGATGGGGGTATAACAGACTGGTACCCCAGCAATACAACTAGTAGAAGTAGGAGAACTAGGGAGAGGCAACAATGGGAGGTATACAGCGGAGCTTTTACTGAAATTCAACCTAGAGCCAGATACTCGCTCAAAGTCTGAGAGGAGATGTAGTAACGCCATCTCTTGAAGTTGTGATGTGGTGAGAATACATAGGTCATCTGCATAAGCTAACACCGGAGGTACAGGGGGCACAGAAAAAAAAGAGAGATGAGGAATAGAAGGATGATGCAAAATCCTGCAAAGTAAGGGATCAATATGAAAAATGCAGAGAAGAGGACTCAATGGGCAACCTTGCCAAACTCCAGTCCTACTCAAGAATAAGGGACAAGGGGTACCATTCCCATAAGGCTGGATCCACGCAGTAGAATAAAGCAGTTTGAGCCACTGGATGAAACAACATGGGATACCATAGCGAGAAAGGACATGGAAAAGATAATCATGATTCACCCTGTCGAACGCCTTCTCCTGATCAAGATAAAGAAGAAGTGAGGGAGAAGAAGAAGAAGAGCTGAAAGCAGAGACATCCCATAGAAGAGAAAGATTTGAAACGATGGAGCGATGTGGAATAGCATAAGTCTGAACTTCAGAGATAACATGTGATGCAACAGGAAGAAGTCGAAGGAGCAAAACAGAGGCAAAAATCTTGTAGTCTATGTTCAAAAGGCTCAGTGGTCTCCAATTCCGAATTATCTGCCCTACCCCCCTCTTATACAAAAGAAACATGATGGCGTCCGAGAAGTGTAGGGGGAGAGAATGAGAAGAAATAATAGCATTAAAAAGCATGGTAAGGAAAGGAGAAAGAATATCAGTAAACGTGTGGTAAAGCTCCGCTGTTAGACCATCTGATCCTGGAGAAGTGCATCATTTTTGCTTTTTGATGGCGGTCTGGACCTCCAACAAGGATATCGGTGCAATCAACCTGGTACAGAGATCGAGAGGGGGAGAAGGGAGAGGAAAATCAAGAAAAGAAAAATCCAGAGGTGAAGTCACTGTAGGGGTACCAAAGGCACTTTCCAGATGTGAAAAAACCTTACCCTGAAGGGAGGTAATAGTATCGTAAACAGCTGCAGAGTCAGGGTTTACAAGACGGTCAATATGCGTGACCAACACTCTGTCAGAACAACACTTATGGATGTCAAATGAAGCTTTGGAAGACCCAGTGCCACAAGAGGCCTCTAGATGCAAGGAGTGGGCTCTATCATACTGGTACGCTTCCATCTGGGTCTTCAGGGAAGCAATAAGAGGGGAGAGATCAAAACCGGACTCAGACGCTCTCGAGATAGTATCTTGTACATGTCGTCGTAAAAGTAAGTACCGATGATAAGAAGAGGCCGATTTCCTCCTAGCGTGCCGAAGAAAGAAACACTTGAGATCCAGTTTGATATCTTCCCACCATAGAAGGGGGGAGGTATAAGCATCTAGCACTGAGGCTCGGGCCAACAAAAAACCCCAACAATCCCGAACAAGACTAGCATCAGACAACAAGGAGCTTTTCAATTTCCAACGTGATGAAACGACCAGAGTGTGAGAAGCAGTAGAAGAAGAGCAGAGCATGGAAATGGCCATGTGATCCGAGGTTTCGCAGGGAACAACTTTAACCTGGTGAACCTTGACATTCTGTGACAGAAAGACAAAATATCAATACGAGTTGCCAGAAGTCCTCTGTGATAGGTTTTAGCTCCCGTGGGGTGTACCTCACAGTAGCCGTCCTTAAGAGAGGCAGTCTAAAGAATGAATGAGACAGTGAAATTAGCAAAAGTTTCTGAATCCCCCATGTAAAGATGACGGGGTAAGTAAGTAAGGTTGTAAAGATCTGAACAAGTCAGAGCATGCAGCGATACTTTGGGGTACATAAACATTCAGAACCCGGAGCCATAGGTGATGGAAAGTGCAGTCAAGCGTAAGGACTCTACCAGGAACAATGTCAAACAGTTAGGTAATGGTGCAATCAAAACCAGAAAATAAAATGCCCAGACCATAACAGGAATCCACTCCCAAGGACCAATAAGAAGGGCCCCTGGTCCAACCCGCAGAAGCCCGAGACAATTCGTAATGGGTCTTTAATCTGGTATCCTGGAGCAAATAAAAATCATGAGGGCGAACCAAAAGGTATTGTAAAGAGGTGAGGAGTTTCCTATGGGATTTAATGTTGCATACATTAAGCGTAAAACAGCGGAGGCTCAAACACCACGACATAGGAAAAGAGCAGAAAATGAAAAACTAAGGAAAAAACCCGCAAGGGCAAACTAAGAAAATCAAGTAACCGCAGATCGCTGTCCAATGTCGGGTCTGGTGGGGGAGGAATCTTGCTGGGAATCAGAGGAGTAATCCATGTGGATAGAAGCTTGAGAGGACTCCGAATCATTTTCTTCTTCCATTATGTCACTCCACTCTTTCTGTTATGTCAAGGCCTGGTGCCGGTTCCTAGTCAGAATGGACTGCCTAGGAGGGGGACCAGGAGTCTTCTGCTTGCCTTTAGACTTGCCCCACTTACCCTGGGAAACCTCCTCGAACGGAACCTGGTCTGGAGGGGGAGGAGGGGGCATAGGGTCAGACGGGGTAACAATCTGTAGATCCAGGTCCAGACTGGTCCATGGCAAAGGATCGGCCGTACAAACCGCAGGAGGGGAATCGGAGTTAATGATAGCGGGGGGGGGGGCACTTCGTCCCGGAGCTCCTCCGCATGCTGACGAAGGATCTGAGATTGGGTATCAGAAATAAGGGCCACCTGGTCCTGAGGGGTACGATCCAATCTACTGTGGTCCGCCCAAGGGCACAGGAGGTAGGTATGGCTGGACTCATCACAGAGGTTACATTTCTGTGGATCTGGACATCCAAGGCTGGCATGACCACAGGCCAGACAGAGAGAGCAGTGGGGTTTATCGCAGGTGTGGCTGAGGTGTGTGCGAGCCCCGCATTTATGGCAGGTACAAGGCTGGCCTGGGTAAAAACACGAACCCCTGTCCCGACCAGTGTAGAAGCTGCCTGGCAAGTGGGTAATACCCCGGTCTGTTTGTCGTAATTGTACTTTAACCTTCCAACCCCCGGTCCAAACGAGGTCCTCGTCCAACCAAGATAGGTCGAGGAGCCTCAAGGAAATCGCAGCGCTGCTTAAGCCAGTAATGGACATCCGCTATGCTCACTCCCTCATTGCAAAACAGAAGAGTAATAAGTTTAATAGTAAGTTTAGTAAGGGGAATGAGCATAAAGGGGTCCATAAAGGCTGAGATCTCACCAGTTCATATTTAGTGCAAAATCTCTCTAAGGTGTACACATTTTTAAAACTAAAGTCATATATAGATTCCCCCTTAGCATGTATAAAAGCAAACAATTCACTAGCGGAGATGCCCAAAGAGTCCCTTAACATCGAGTGTAAGACAGTTTTACGATCAGGAGCATCAGAAAAGTCACCAAAACATTTCTGGCGAACAGCGCTCCTACGCTGAGCTGGGGCACCCAAGTTCTGAAAAAGATCACTAAGGCGAAAGGAGCGATCTTGCAATGTCTCACCTGCAGGCAGAGGAGGCTGAGCTATGTCGTTCTTGCCAAGTTGGGACTCGTTGTCTGAGGTAGAAAGTACAGAAGCAAGGAGCTGAGGAGCAGAACCACGGTCCTGAGCCGGCATAGCGGTCGTTAAAGGAAGAGGTGGTTGGCCAACATTGGAGTCTTGGGTGGGAGTTGAAAAATCCCTGTGTGGTAGCAACTGAGGAGGCGTGAACAGTAGAGAAGCAGTCGAAGTGGAAGGAATAGGAATCGAGGCACTGTGAATAATGTCCTGTGTGCTAACTGCACGAGGTGAAGACCAAGGTGCACCAGGAAGTGGTTGCATCCAGCCCACAGCCTGTAAAGCAGAAGCTGGGAACCAGGCTAAGTCTGAAGAGGCCTTAATCCCGTGGACGAGAGCAGAAGAAAAGGAACCTTGATGCGTCTTGGCAGAGCAGGTAGGGTTCACAGTATGAGTAGGTAACGGAGTAGAAGGTAGTGTAGTAGAGAGCCCAGTCGGAGTGGAAATCAGCAGTGGGGCTGGATGAGAGGCGTCATCTTCATGCACAAAACATCGCAGGAGAGAGCGACGCTGTTGGTAGAGAAGGCGTAGATGCGCAGGGGACAAGGAAGCAGTACTAGGCTCAGGAATCGGCACTGTAGAGGGGTTCACAGGAGACTGTGTAACATCCGCTGTAATAGCAGCAGTTGAAGCAGGGCTGCAGTAATGAAGGGGAAAGTGGGGCCCACCTGAGGAGCTGGCATTACCCTTGGCATTAGCTGGTTTTGGAAACGGGCCCATTTCAAATGACTTGTCCAGGGCCCCAACATTCATAGCTGCTGCCCTGAGTGGAAGACTGAAGCACCACAGTTGAGGCATCGACAGGTGGCACAGAGTCTAAGAGACCATTTCTGTAATCCATAGCAGGAGAAGTAGGCTGAAGAGCAGGAGCTGGAACCTGGGGACAGAGATCAGCATTTCCACCACCTCCACCAGTATCTGGAACAACAGCCATCTTGGAGTCACCAGCAAAAGGGTCCCTCCTCTTCACAGGAAGCAGAGTAGGGGAATTTCCCCGGTGTCCTGGCCAAATTTCCCTCATTCACTAAAAATACCACCAACAGCTTAATCTGGTTCAAGGTCAGTTAGCATTCATCTGTATCTCCCTCCCCTGGGTCGTGTCTGAAAATAGGCAGGATTTGTCTAGTGCACTTACCCGGTCAACAAAAACTAAATAAATAAGATATAGCCTCCAGTATTGCACACAGTACTCTAGTGTCTGACCAGTGATCTGTAGAGAAGTAGGATCACATCCCTGTGTCTGGATGAGAACCCCTTGCGATGCACCCCAGCATCCTGTTTGCCTTCGCTGCTGCTCTCCTGCATTTGGCTGAGTTGTTCATGCTCCCAGTTACCAACACTCCTAGGTCCTTCTCCTCCTCCTCCTCTGTGATCCCCAACCAATAGTCCCTCTTCTGGTTCTTAGCCCTGAAGTGCATCACCTTACACTTCTTTGAGTTGAATCCTAGTTGCCACTCCACCGACCATGTCTCTAGTTTGGTTAAGTCCCCCTGCAGTTTTTCCCATCCATCCTCTTCGTCCACCACCGCCCCCAATTTGGTGTAATGTACAAAGAGACTAACCCTGCTCCCCACGCCACTCAGTGTGCTATATCGGAGATAATGAGCCCAAATAGTACCGGGCCCAGCACTGACCCCTGCAGCACCCCGCTTATCACTGCTCTGGGTGCCGAGAGTTCCTCCACCACCACCACCACCCTCTGCAGCCTCCCCTGTAACCAGTTTCCTATCCATTTAATCAGCTTTTTTCCAAACTCCACTGCCATCAGCTTCCCCCCCCCCCAGTCTCCCATGAGGCACTGTATCAAAGGCCTTACTGAAGTCCAAGTACAGGACATGTACCACAAGGCCTCTGTCCAACTCCCTTGTCACCCAGCCATATTACTCTATTAGGTTGGTTTGACAAGACATCCCTGAGACGAATCCGTGTTGCCACCCATCTTGGAGGCCACTACTCTCTAGGAATGCCACCAGCCTCTCCTTCAGTATCACCTCTATAAGCTTACCCACTATCAATCAATCAATCAATCAAAATCTTTATTTATTCAGGCGAACATCATTGAGCATAGCTCATTTACAAGATGGACCTGAGTGGTCATAACAAAAAAGGTTACAGAGTGTATACAAAAAACATGATATTGAAATAGCACAAATACAAACATTTATGAATGAGATAGATATACAATTATTTACATATATACAAGGCAAAGGACAGTAAACCAAAAACCTATTAAAGGTGAGAAACAAACAGTCTGGTGGGGATAAGGCTTGGATAATGGTACATGGGTGAGCAAATATGGTTGTAGTTTGATGTGGAAAGGACCAAAGCAACGATAGAAGAATAGGGATGAGATTTAGAAGGGGTGGGGAGAGAGAGGTGTGGGGGTGTAGGGGGTGTGGGAGGACTAGGCCTTGTGGAAGCAATTGCATGAATCTGGGATTAGGCTGGTGTACAGCTTTTTGAAGGATGTAAGGGGGATCACTATGGACGCGAGACTTACCGGCCAATAATTTCCTGGCTCCTCCCTAGGCCCACTCTTGTGTATGGGCACCACATGGGCCACCCTCCAGTCCTGAGGCACACACCCCGTTTCCAGGGAGGTGTTGAACAGATCTGCCAGTGTCTCAGCCAACAGCTCCGCCATCTCCCTCAGCACCCAGGGGTGGATGCCATTGGAACTTGGTGCCTTGTCCACCCTTACTGCCCTCAGCCCCTCTAGCACCCTACTCCCTGTCATCACTTTGTCCATCACCTCCTCCTTCCCTTTCCCCACCCCCCAGCCCATTCTGGTAGTGGACCATCCCTCCCCTTAGTGAAAATGGAGCAGAAGTACTCATTTAGAATTTCCACTTGCTCCTCCCCCTTTTCCATCCAATCCCCTCCCTGCTTTATCCTCACAATATGTTCCTTGCACTTCCTCTTTTCCCTGACATACCTAAAAAAGTCCTTTTCCACTCCCTCCCTTTATGCCCTTTGTGGACCTTCATTCCCTGGAGGCCCTAGCTTTTTTCATCCTCCTGGCCAATTCTCTTGACCAATTATTCTCTCCTTCCCCTGTTCTCCTGTACTTCTGGTATGCAGCCCTCTTTGCCCTCACCCCTTGTAGCACTTCCTTGTTCAGCCAGCATGGTTTCTTGGCTCTGCTCTTCTAACTCCTGACCCTGGTGCAAGCTACTTTGGCCTCTGTTAGCCCAGTCTTTATGACTCCCCACTTTTGTTCTGCATCCATCCCCAGCCTTATATCCTGGAGTCTCCCTTGCAATATTGCTCCCATCCTGCCAAAGTCCACCCTAATAAAGTCCACCACCTTAGTGCCCCTGCCTCCTTTCTCCCTGCCCAGTGCGAGAATAAGCCACACTGTTTGGTGGTCGCTACTTGCTAGTGGGTACTCCACCCTTACCTCCCTCACCGCCTCCCCATTTGCCAGTGCTAGGTCCAGAGTGCTACCAAGCCTTGTAGGCCCACTTGCCAATTGTGCAGAAGGCCATCCTGGAATGCATCAAGGAGCACCTGCTCCCTGGTACTGCTAGTGGCTGGGGTGCTCCAGTCAACCCGTGGTAGGTTAAAATCCCCCACTATCACCACACTCCCCCTTCTACACACCCTCCTTATCTGCTCTGCCAACTCCCCATTCAGTTCCCCGGATTAGGCTGGTGGTCTGTACACCACTCCCAGCCTCAGCTTTCTCCCTTGGAGTCCAGGAGCTGCACCCAAAGAGCCTCTGTCCTCTCCTCTTCTCCCTCATCCTTTATGCATTTGATCCCTTCCCTCACATAGAGTGCAACCCTCCCCTTCCAACCCCCCGGTCCCTCCTGTATATCCTGTATCCTGGGATTGCCAAGTCCCAATCATGGTACTCTGTGGCCCAAGTCTCTGTCACTGCAGCAATGTCCACCTGCCGCTCTGAAAGGAGCACCTGAAGCTCTGCAATTTTGTTCCCCAGGTGTCTTGCATTGAGAGAGACCATCTTCCACCCGTAGCCCTCCTTCTCCTCACTCTTCTCCTCCTTGGCCTGTGTCCCTCCTCCCGGTAGTCCGCACACTTTCTCCTCCTCCTTATTCTTACCGGGTAGTGGTGCGTTCTGTATTATCCTCAGACCGCTCTGCCCGCCCTCTCCCAGGGTTATTATGGTTCCGCCTTTACCTATATCTAGGGGGGGGTGAGCTCATTAGGCTCTGCTGTCCGGACCTTTCTACCACCCTCAGTGTTTTGGCCACCCCCCCCACTAGTTTAAATCCACCTTAGTAGAGATATACCCCTCTAATCCTGCCTTTAATACTCCCTCCCTTCCTGCTCAAGTGTAGCCTGTCCCCTCTTGCATAAGTCACTATTCCCCAAACCATACCCCCAGTTAGTCACTAACCCCGAATTTTGGTGTGGCACCAATCCCTCAGCCACTTGTTGAACTCCTCAATCCTACCTTCCTCCCCATGCTTGCACATGGTACGGGAGTACCTCCGAGAATGCCACCAACTCCCCCACCCCTCACACTGCCTGCCAAACTACTCAAACCTCCCCCTCACTACTTCCACAGTCTCCCCCGCCAAGTCGTTTGTACCCACATGCAACACTAAATGAGGTTTCTTCCTCCCCCTCGCTGCACACTTGAGCAGTGCCTGCCCTGCTCCTCCTGCAGTCAACCTGGGGATAGCTTCAACCCAAATACAGCTGTGCCTTGCCCCCTTCTGCCCCATCTCGCCCATTTCAGTGTAGAATCCCCCAGGATAAGTAACCCCCATCTCTTACCCCCCTTTCCCTTCTAATGCCCTTCCACCACCCCAATATTCGTTCTTCCCTGCCCCACCCCTGCCAGCTGCACCCTCTGTGACTTCTGTATCTGCACCCCCTACTTCCGCCTCACCCCTTTTCTCTGCCTTATTCCTCCCATCCCCCTTGAGCCCCTTCCCAGCCTGATTACTTCCTACTGCGCTTCCCATGTCGACCTCCTCTCCTTCCCTGCTAATTTCCAACCCCCTCCTATCCTTGTTGTTGTTGATTTAGAACCCCTATTCCCTTCTACCCCGATAGTGATGCCCCTCCCATCCTTCCCCCTTCCCATAGCCTTCTCTTCTCCAGTCACCACCCCCTCCTTCCTTACTAGCCCCCCTTCTACCCTTTTGTCCTCGCTATCTCTTCCCCACCTGTTGTCATCCCTCTCACACTCAGCTTGTCCTCCCCTTCAGTATGTTCCTGCTCCCTCTCTCTCCCATAGCAGAGGTTCAAATCTATTCCTAGTGATACATCTCCTACATCTCTTCCCCTATCGGTTCCCCTCTTACTTGTTCCCCTCTGTGCCACCCTGGTCCCTCCTACCACGCAGCCATCTGCGCTCTCCTAGTACTCTTAAGTGGTCTCTTCCTTCCCCATCAGTGCCCCCCCTCACCTCAGGCACCCCTCCCTTCTCCTCTCTTTCTGCTAGTACCTCTGATACTGGGGTCAGTTTCAGTCCCTAGTTATTCTTCCTCCATCCCCCTTTGCCATCCCCTATTCCCCCCCACCAGGATGCCTACCATACTCATCTGTCCTGCCACTTAGACTCCTCCCTAACCTCCACAGTTCCTCCCTCAAACTAGTCAGTTGTCTACAGACCATACACCCCCATCCTCCAAGCCCAGTCCAGGATCATGGTGACCCACACCCTGTACACCCCACCACCCTTCCAAAGATGTCCGCCCTATTGACATGTGGCACTGGCCCCATTCTGCCCCCCGTCTTATGTTACAGGCTCTTACTCCCGGTTTCTTTTTTTTGAAATTGTAATTTTATTGGGTTTTTCTTTCCTTTGTTCCAAAAACAGCTTACAATCAAATTGCCACTTATAGCCGGTTGTTAGTTACACATAACCTATCAAAATTAATTAAGACATCACAACAGTGTAGTATCCCTTACTATATCCATCTAGTTAGAGGTTAAATAGTCGTAAATTAATACTTATTCAGTCTCTTCACTACACTTAAACATAAATATACACATCTAATAAACCATCTTCTTTAGACAGATCTACACATATCAAGAACTTAGTAACAATAAGCAACAGTAATACAACACACCCGTCACTTCCCTTCCCCCACAGCAGCAACTGCCCCCTGGTGGTGTTAATGAGGACAACACTTAAAATATGGAATTGGTAGGTACTTTGGCTTTTTGAGGATTGGTAAGGCTACAAGAGCCCTCAAATAAAAAGCATGGGTAGGAATTTAGAATTCTAAGAATTCTCTAGCCAGTAGGTCTATGATGAAAATTCCCTGTTGTGTACTAATAAATCCCAGATAGGGTAACCATCTTGCTTTATGCCAGTCCTGCTGGAAACACAGGTAAACAGTCATTTGTTCCACCCCCTTGATCTGTTTGCAGTTTGCCAGCCACTGATCTTGTGTGGGGGTTTATCAGTCAGCCACAACTTGGTTATGGCTTTGTGGGCTGCTGCAATCAGTACAGGGAATAAATACTGTGCTTTTGGACCTTTCAGCCCTGGTGGAGGTTCTCCCAATATCAAGTGACGGGGATCCTCAGGTACCTATATCTGCAGAATAGAGGTCATATTGTGGGTTATTGAACTCCAGTAACTTCTCAGTTTGGGGCAACCCAAAAAAATATGCTCATGGGTCCCTTTTTGGCCTCAATTCCTCCAGCATTTCTCCGAATTGGAACCCCCAAAAGGTTTTGTGGTTGCTGGAGTTCTGAAGTACCTTGTTAACATTTGCCAGCAAAATTCTCTCCAGAAAGGGGAGGCAGTGGTTCTCTGTGCTAATTTCCAGACCATATCCCAATTTACTTCATTTTCTTCTAAATTAAATTCTTTTTCCCACCCCGTTGGATGGGCTCCCTATGTGGAGCCATATTTCCTCTGCAAATTTTGTAAGTGTTTGAGACTAGGTGGGATTTCGACACAGAGCCTCTGGTGATGTGAAGAAGGAATACGGCCACCTGGGGGTCAGTGTGTGGCGGTTGATGGTTGCTGTTAAACTTAGAGTTAAAAAAATGCCTTAATTGCAGGTAGGTGTAGAAGTTACCCTGTGGTAAGGTAAATTCCTGCCTCAATTGAGTGTGACTTTTCAGCAAGTCATTGTCATACATCTGAGCGAAAAATCTTAAACCTAGAACCGCACGTTTCCTAAAAATTGGATTCTCTTTTCCCAGGATAAAATCTACAGATTTGATTATTTGCCCTTGCAGCTGCATCACCCCTAAAATTCAAGGTCTGTCAATGTTGTGTGCCATACTTTTACCGTGTTTTTAAACCATGGTGTAGGAAGAGTCCCCCACAGCCTTGTGGTCTGGCTGCCAAATAGGATAGGGTCCCTTTTGTCTGGATGTAAAGCTTCCATCCCCATAGTTGCCCAACTGGATCTGTTCAAGACTTAATATGTTGCTAGGTGTTGCAACTGTGCTGCCTTGTAGTAGCCTTTTAAATCTGGTACTCCTAATCCCCCTTTGCCTTTGCCCAGCTTCAGTAGAGCCCATCTCAACCTAGGCCTTTTCCCTGCCCATATGAACCTCTTAAGTATTTTATGGCTCTTATCCCAGAACTCCTTTGGCGGACCTAAAGGAATAGAGTCAAATTGAAATAACATTCTGGGCAAAATATTCATTATGACTGTCTCTACCCTACCCGAGATAGCGGGTGGTAACACAGCCCATCTCTCACAATCTTTTCTTATATCCTCAAGCAGCCTTCGGTGGTTGATCTGATATAATTTTGTCAGATCAAGGGGGATCTGAATGCCCAGGTATCGGAAACTTCCCACCACCCATTTTAAGTTAGTTAACAGCCTGACTTGCAGTGAGATGGTCCCTCCCACTGCCATGATTTCTGATTTGGTCTTATTGATCCTAAATCCGAAGACACTTCCATATTCCTCCAATAAAGCCGTGGCTTTCGGGAGAGAGGCCTCTGGATCTCCCAACTAGAGGAGGGTGTCGTCGACATAGAGTGAGATCCGATTGTCGACTGAGCCTATCTCTATACCTTTGATGGCTGGAGATGAATGAAATGCCTCTGCCAGGGGTTCCACACTCAGCGCAAAAAGTAGCGGAGAGAGTGGACACCCCTGTCTGGTTCCCCATCCGATAGTAAGGGATCTGGAGAGAGTTCCATTTACTGTCACCTGGGCTAGCGGATTGGTGTACAGTGCCTTGATCCAGGCTCTAAATTTGGGTCCAGACTTGAATTTCTCCAGGACTGACAAACGCCTTCTCTGCGTCTAATGTAACTATAACTGCTGGTGTGCCCCCCAAGTGCCTTGGAGCCAGTGACATTACTGTGAGCAGTCTTTTGACATTATCATGAAGTTGTCTCCCTGGCAAGAAACCTGCCTGATCGGGGTGGCTTAAATTTGTAACCACTGCCTGAAGACAGCTGGCTATCATTCTGGCAAAAATCTTGACATCCACATTTAAAAGTGAGATGGGTTGATAACTATTACATAATGTCTCATCTTTGCCTGGTTTAGGTATTACAAATATCAGAGCTTTGGCCCAGGCGTCTGGGGATTCCTGGGGCTCGTGTGCCAAATTGCAGACCTGAAGAAGGGTTGGGGACAGTTCCGCTTGGAATTTTTGATAGTATTCACTTATGAAACCATCTGGGCCTGGGGATTTATTATGCTTTACATTTTTAATGGCCAATGCTAGCTCTTCCTGGGTGAAAGGGAGGTCTAACAGCTGTTCTTGTGGGGTTGTAAGGTTAGGGAGCTGCAAGGACCCCAGAAACTCTCTTACTTCTGTTCCTGATCCACGTGCACTTCTGAGGAATAAAGGGCCTCGTAAAACCCCTGAAAACATGTTGCTATGGTTTGGGGCCTATTTTCTAGTTTTCCAGGTATGCTGGGACTTCTAATTCCTGGAACCTGTCTTTTTGCCATTTACTTGCGAAGTCTAAAGGCAAGGAACTTTCCCGCCCTATATCATCCTTCATTTTGTTTTGTTGGTTTTTTTGTTATTATAATTTTTATTAACTTTTCACATAGGTAGGGTACAGGGTATTGGCAGTCACAAATTCATTGTTACACACAAACGAGGGTGGAGCCGGACATCAATCTTCCAGATAAGTTACACAGTTTATACAGAGTACATAAATATTATAGACCCATGTCATACAATATACCAAGCCCAGGTAGGGTCGGAATGACTGGAGTCTACATACACTTTTCTCAGAAAGGTCATTTTTCCCATAGGTCCTTCAGACCAGTCAGGCGCCTCCCATAGGTCTTAATATGACTGGCTACTTAAGTATTCACAGGCATAGAGATCAAGGACTATTTCCTCCTTCATAGTGCTTCTGTGCTACAAACCGAAGTGCATTCTCTATTTGTACTGTTAACATTTTTTGTAATGCCTCTTTAGCTATCTTAAGTTCTTCCTGAACTGCCCTCCGTTCCCCTCTTTTGTGTTTTGTTTCAAATTCTTTTATTTGCTGTTCTAGAAGATCTTGTTGTTTTCTAAGAGCCTTTTTCTTGTACACCACAAATGCAATGGCCTCCCCCTCACCCCGCCTTCATACCGTCCCATAAATATTTAATCTTGGAGGTCCTACCAGCATTTTCAAGAAAATAGCGGGTTATAACTTTGTTTATTTTAAGGACAAATGCTGGATCTTTCTGAAGCCCTGCGTTTAGATGCCATACAGACTGCTTATTCACCAGACCCAGGTCCAGTGTTAGGGCTATTTTAGCATGGTCTGAAACACAGATCGGACTGATTTCCTGGTCAGCGACTATGTGCATCCACTCTTTCGGCATATACAATCTGTTGATTTGGGAATAGGCATCTTGGGGGTGGAAATAGAATGTGTAGTCTTTACTGGTTGGGAATGTCTCCCACCATACATCTACCATACCCACCTCCTTTCTTAAGTGGGCCAGCACCTTCGGGACTATCCCCTCCGCTGTTTGACCTCTGCTGGAATGGTCTAGTTGGGCGGTTTCCACACAGTTCCAGTCTCCCCCTATGATTATCTGACCTTCACTCAGGGAGGCTACATATGCAAATACTTGATGGAAAAACTATGGGACACAAGGGGTGGGGGCATAAACATTAACCACATGAATGGTTTGGCCTGCTATGGCCCCTAAAATAGCTGCTATTCACCCCGAGCATCTGCAAAAGTATTAAGCTTTTTGAAGCCAAGACCTTTTCTCACCAATATAGCTACACCAGCCTTTTTAGCTGAGGGGTGCAATGAGGACACCACATCCCCCACCCACAAGCATTGCAGCTTTGAATGCTCATGGGGGGAGAGGTGGTCTCCTGCAGTAGGCTTATATCACAGTGAGATCGGGCCAGATCCCTCAGAATTACAAATCATTTCATAGAAGAGTCCCTTTACATTTAGGTACTGTATTCGTAATGATCCCATTTAATCATTTACCAGAAGACCAACAGCCTTTAAGTAACTGTCATCCCCACCAGCATTTCGGACCTGAATGCTATCTTTCAGTCTTGATGTCCCTTTCCGGGTTTTCATGTCCTTTACACCATGTAACCGTGCTTGCATCCTAATTCATTGCTGCTTCCCAAATTCCCAATAAGTGACCTTTACTTTCAGCCCCACCCCCTCCTCCCATATCCCACCATTAACACAAAAATAGAACCATGTACACACGCATTCACCACCTTTGAGTCTCCCCACCAAGTGTGGATGTCTCCATTGAGACCTTACACAGAAGGATACTCCTTCGGACCTGGAGCGCAAGCCTAGAAATTCCAGCTCCTCGTCTCTGCCACCTTCACTAGAGAGGTGCCAGTGTACGGTCCGCAGAGGTGGACAGCAGTAAATTCAAGCTCCCCCTCCAAGACACCCATGCAATTATAGGGTGAACTCGCCGAATAAGCTGGCTCTGCTGCCCTAACTTCCGGCGATCAACGTCTATATGGGAGAGGAGAGGAGTCCCTTCATCGAGTTGTTTCCCCCAGGACCCCCTCCCATACCCTTTCTGCAGGTACCAGCCGGTCTCCTTCCACCCCTTCCCCTCACAAATGTAGTTTATTCTGGTCTTCATATCAGTGTGGCTTTTAAGATTGGTTTTGGGAACCTTGAATTAATCTAACAAGTGACTGTGAAGCCACGTTAGCCAAGAGAAAGTACTCTCCCCTGCCTCCCCTCAGGTCTTAAATACCCTCATCCCATAAAGCCCAGGATCTAACGTGTCAACAGTAGTAATTGCTCTGGGCAAGTATCACTGATGGGGCAGAATGTCTCCGCTGTTGTCCCCTCCCATTCTCCCCACTGGGGCTGTGTGCCTCGGCCCGTGGACGTTTGTGCTGTTTTTTCTCCATCGCGCTGCATGGCACTCTAAGGATTCAAGGGACCACAACCACCCATATACAGAGTTGCACATGTAACCCCCTTGCAAATGGGGGTTCCCAAAAGACTTCCAAGAGCTTGCTTGAATGCTCCAAGCCTGAATGGTGTTTGGCATTTAAGCCATTTATCAGTGAGTGTTTTTAGAGCCTCTGGTACTGTCTCTTTAAGAGCTGTCTGCTTGTAGACATAATTAGTTTGTATGGGGGGACTGTGTGCTTCTCTGAGTACCACTCGAGCTGCTGCCAATTCACTTCATTTTGCAGTCACTAGGAGTGCAAAGGGAACCTATCTGAAAGATGTAACTGTTTGCCAGAAATTATTTAGAGTAATAATGAAATTACAGTTTGTCTAACCTGCTTTCTTTGCAGTCAGAACTGTGTCTGCTAGTTCCCCATTCTAGTTTGAACTGCTGAACTGGACCAATCAGTGTGGGGTAAGCTAGCTCTAAAATGGTGCCTTGGACGAATCAGAACTTGGACTCATAATCTGAGCCAGCCACAAGAGGATTGTATGGGCAGTGACTCTGGGAGATGTAGTTTAGACTTCAGTGCCTTTTGGACCAACAGCAGCAGTCTATTGTGAGTGACAGCCAATCCAGTCAAGAACTGGGAGGAACTCAAAGGAAGTGCCGGTTTTGTCGGTTGGAGTTTGAGTTGAGCTTTGGCAGTGAAGAAGGAAGGAGCCCTGTGCTTTTCAGTGTGCAGTTTTAGTCAAAAAGCGTGTGTAAGGCCCAGAGTTCGGTCTGCAGCTTGTGTAACAGCTTGTTAGGACTGAATCCGTCCTGTGAAAGAATCAAAGGATCTCTGAAGAGTAGAAACCAGGCTCACCCTGTAGAAGACTGGAGAAATTGCTGAAAATTGCACTCGGTCTGTCAGGAACTGAATCTGCTGTGTGTTCTCCGGGTATTGTGCAGTAATTGCGATCGGGATACAGATGCAGCCTGCCTGGTATAGTGCTTTCTTTTATATGGATGTGTGAAGAGGTTTGTGTACCTCAAGTGAGCCCTGCTGACATTGAGGACCCTATCTTATTTGGAGGTCGTGAGTACTAATTCAGGGTCGCTCCCTGTTGAATTGCCACATTAAATCCAAATGGAATTACTGTACTGCTGACTGTTTAATTCTCCTTTTCTCTGTGTGAAAGGGCCTACCAGCTGCCACGGTTTGGACTAGCCACTAGGGCTTGGGTACCCAGGGACAGTAACTGATAGGGATAGGCCTGTGCACAGAGCCATAGGTAGATTATTAGAGTGATAAGCTAATTAACCTGATTTCCCTGTCCTTGTTATATCCCCTAAATAAATCAGAGCTGCTTGTTCAGCAAAGTTATACTGCCTGGAGGTATTTGTCTATGTTAAAGTACTGTACTGTGATTGTTGCACTGTATCTCATTTCACAGGAGGTCCCAGTGCCGGAACCAGACCTGGGGGTAAGTGTATACTGTGAAGGTAATTCTGATATATTGTGTGGGCCACTAGTGGGAAGAAAGGGGGGTTGCAGTGTCCCAGAGGGCTGTGACCAAGTTAGTTTAACTATTGCAAACCCTGACCTCTGGGTGGAGGCACCCGCCATTGGATCCAGGCCCCTCAACCTGTTAGTGGCAAATCAGGCAGGGGTAGTAGCCCCTGGGATAGCGCCATCTAGGGGTTACACACAGCTTTTCAGGTGTGGTTCCCCTGCAAACCCTCCAACTGAATGCCACTACTTTTAACATATCAAAGCTATTAATATTGTACTTCTGCAGGCATTCGGTGCACAAACAAACCCTTCAAGTTCAGAAATTCAACAGATTTAAACCCTTACTGCCATACTGAAATGAAAAGAAAATTCCCCCCCTCACATAGGGGAGTTGTCTCACCAGCCTATTTCACTGGCTTCCATAATCACTCAGTTCCGGGATATAGGATAAAGAAGAAACTCTCTTCTCGGCTCTTCCTGCCACACTAGGCCTCTCTCCTCGAACTAAAGTCCCACCAGAAGAGAAAATCAAATGTCTACTTGCTTGCTCAGTCTCTTACTGAGGTAAACCAAATCTTGGCATAGTTGTTCATCTGGTTTATCTGCCCCACGTCACACTGTTCTCTGCCCTTTTTTGCCTGCAGTGGCCCACTGGAGCTGGAGTAAAGTCTGCTCAGTCAGATCCTGCTGGCAGTCCGGGAGTACGATCCCCATCTTAGCGAGCAGTTTACTTGCATGCGGGGAGATTCGTAGAGTTTACTTCCATCCTCCCAATGAATCAGAATTTTTGCCGGGTGTCTCAATTGAGCTTTGATTTGCTTGTCTCTCAGCTGCTTGATTACAGACAGGCCTTTTTTTGCTTTTGCATCGTGGAGGGCGGAAATTCCTGGTCTATATAAACTCTTTTACCATTAATGTTTAAATCTCTTTTTGCCCAGGCCTTCCGTAACACCATTTCCTTTACCAGATATCTATGGAATTTCACCAGTATTGATCTTGGGGGAGCATCACTTTTAGGTCACGGGCCTAAGGCTCTGTGAACTCACTCCAAGTCCAACAATTCAGTCTCAGAGATGGCGAGTTCTTGTCAGTGCCACGAGCGAGTTAATTCAGCAGGATTGTCTTGCTCTGTGTCCTCTGGAAAACTGAAAATTCTTATTGTTTTCCTATGGCCTCTGGACCCCACGTCCTCTGTGCTAAGCATTAATTTGCACTCCCGTTGTGCCAGATACACTGCCACCTGGCTGAGTTTCATTGCATCCTCGTGCATGCTGTCCATATTCTCCAAATCCAAGGTACGCCTTTCCAGCTTTTTAAGAACTTGTTTAATGTCTTTCACATTAGTATCAATTCTCTGTGACATCTTGAGAATATGAGTAGTGGCTCTCCCGTCTAAAGAACTGTTATGGGAAGCTGTGTCTTCCTCCTCTCCACCTGTGCTGACGGTTGATTCGGAGGCCCTGGATAGGGATGGACTGGGGCTACGGTTGGCTCTGGAAAGTCTTCCTTCCTTCATTTTTGCTGCAAATTGGTCCCAATTTTTAATCGTCTGACTAATTCCGACCCACTGATATTGATTTGGCTTTCCTGGGGGAGTTTCTAGGCACCAGATGGCGTTTGATCGACCACCGTTGGCACAGAGTTCGAGATTAACCGGCCATACCAGTCAGTGGCATCACCGGAAGTTTACTCCTGGTTTCTTTACCCTACTACAACTGTTGGGCCCCTATTTAATCAAGTTCCCGTCCCCCCCTACAGACAAACTAGTCCCCCTACTGCCCCCTTGCTGCAAGGGTTAATTCAGTCTCAAATGTCATCCATTAGATACTGTATTACTGTAGCAATCCTAAAGCCTCCTTGTCCGTTTTTCACCCCTCAGCTACCATACTTTTTGCTCTCAGCTCTCATATAGTTTCACTTAGCCCAGTTAGAAATCCTATTGCACTCCAAGTATTATTCAGCTCAGTTAGAGAAAGAAACAGAACAGACAAATATGTATTATTAAAGCAATCCTAACAGTATAGCTCAGTACTTAGCTCAGTTAGAGAAATAAACAGAACTAAATCTGTATTATTACAGCAATCTTAAAAGTATGCAGTCATTGATTTGTCTCCACCCCAGAGACCCTACTGTAATATAGGACCACAGAGACACTGGGCGGGAGGGTGGGCAACTCTAAAGTCCCAGCAGAGCTCTGTTGAGCTCACTCCCCCCCCTCTCTCACTCGCTCGTTCTATTTCTCCCAGTGCTGCAGGCTGCCTTTTGTACTGGGCTCCTGCTTGCGTTGGCACCTTTTCTGCCAACAAAGAAATCCGCAGCAGTCCTGACAGAGCTCTGGTGAGCTGGCTCCTCCCACTCACTCTTTCTGTTTCCTACAGCCTGCAGGCTGCCCTTTTGTGCTGGTCTCCTGCCTGCGTTGGTGCCTTTTTCTGTCCACAAAGTAATCTGCAGCAGTCCCAACAGAGCTTCATTGCGCTCGCTCACTCCCCCTCTCTAACTCGCTCATTCTGTTTCTCCCAGCGCTGCAGGCTGCCCTTTCATATTGGACTCCTGCCTGTGTTAGCACCTTTTTCTGCCCACAAAGAAATCTGCAACAGTCCTGGCAGAGCTCCATTGAGCTCGCTCACTCCCCCCTCTCACTCGCTCGTTCTGTTTCTCCCAGCGCTGCAGGCTGCCCTTTTGTACTGGGCTCCTGCCTGCGTTGGCGCCTTTTTCTGCCCACAAAGAAATCTGCAGCAGTCCTGACAGAGCTCCATTGAGCTCGCTCACTCCTCCCTCTCACTCGCTTGATCTTAACATGTCCCAAACACTGATTTCCCATAGCGACCACGCTATTCTGCACCGGAAGTGTGAACACACATTTCGACCAGGAAGTGAAAAATGTCAACTGTACTGTTCATAAGGAGATGTGAAAAAATGCCAGTGTTGAAAATCTGGCATGAAAATATTACAAATTTGCGAAGTTACAAGGGTGCATGGAAACTGTGCAATGCACACTTGTAACACAATCATTTTATGGACTGTCATCACCAGATTTTCAACATAGGCATTTTAGGACCTCTGCTCATGAACCGTGTCACTGTGATTTTCTTAGTGTGTCCCGAAAACTGATTTCCCCAGCAACTGTGCTATTCTGCAGTGGAAGTGCGAAAACACATTTCGTCCAGGATGTGTAAAATGACAGCTATACTGTTCATAAGGAGGTGTGGAAAAATGCCAATGTTGAAAATCTGGAGTGAAAATATTGCAAATTCATGAAGTTACGAGCACACATGGCAACTGCGCAATGCATGCTCGTAAAACAGTGATTTTTGGGATATTTTTCACCAAATTTGCAAGCTAGGCTTTTTGAGAGCCTGCCTCATGAACAGTGGCACTGTCGTTTCGTTAATCAGTCCTGAAAGGTGATTCCACGCAGTGACCACAAAATCACCTTACGGGACCAAATGACACCATGACAGTGACTGAATTCATGAGGATGGGTCCCAATAACCCCATGTTGAAAATTTGGTGCCAAAATTAGCAAGATATGCACCAAAATTGAAAAAACCCTATTTATGCCATTATACAGCTTACTGGCATTTCTTCACTTCACGGTCAGCTTTGAAGAGTGCAGACATGCTCCCAGTCCACCGAAGATGATCGCACCAGGCTCCAGAGGTAAGTATGGGGTGAGGGGGGTTCTGGGAAGGTAGAGTATGCAGAGGGTGGGTGCAGTTTGGAGGAGGGGCACCGGAGACTTCGAGGGATTGCTTTCTTGTTTTACAGGTAAAAAAAAGAAAAGACCACGCGGGTTGGTTTTCTTTTTTTACAGGTGTGTTTAGCACATTGGGGTGAGCTCCCAGTGTGCCACCAGCATTTGTAGGGGGGGAACCACAGCTGATGGGCATTGGGACCCCTTCGGCACAGAAACGGGCTGGGAGTGCATGATGCTGAGGTGGATTGGGCACCCCCTCAGCACAGGCAAAAAATGACTGTGGGGCCATTATACTGATGGAGATTGGCTTCCCTGTTGGCAAATTAAACTGGGAAAGGGGGGCACTGAAGCCGATGGGGATTGGGCCCCCATTGGCAAAATACTGTTTTGAGGCGCATGATGCCGAGGGGATTGGCACCCTTGGCACCTAACAAATGGAGGCATTATGCCAACAGGGTTAGCTGCCCGTTGGCAAATTGACTGGGTCGGGGGCATGCCGATAGGGGAATTGGCCACCCCTGTCGGCTTTCATGGGGCTGTGAGGCGGTGGCAAGTGCCGCCACATTTACAAAAAATGTTATACTAGGCAAGGTACCGCCCTGCAATGCCGGATCACTCCCTCACTGCAATGACGAGCTGGCCTCTCATTGCAGTGGCAAAATCGTTTCAACTTGGTGGCACTTTTGGAAACCAATGTCATCAGCACTGTGTGCCTGCATTGGTCCACCAGTGCCAAACCCCCAGGTGCAGTGCCACCGTTGGCTGCCACAGTGCCACACCTCCACAACCCGCTTCTCTCCTAAGTTGCCACATAATGTTTCTTGCTCATGTGCACAAGCAAACATAATAAAAATGTGTTATTAAATAGTTCTGTATCTTGGCCGGCATGTGATTCAGATCTGCTTGTATGTTTAGCAGAGGTTAACATAATGCTTGATAGAATGCTTACAGCCAATGAGAAAGCACTATTTCTCACACCCTTTTTATAGTCCTGTTTGTATATTAATGTTAATAGTTGTAAAGAAACAGGGGATGCAAAATACAGGAAAAATATAAAATATAATGCAAAATTGTTAATTTTTTTTAAAGCTGGGCTCTTTACATTTGTGTTGGGGTGGGTAGCTACATCCAGCTGGGCAATGGACTAACTTGCCTCGAGACCTTGATAGGGATTAATGTTTGAGACCCACTGTATTTTCCCTTCAAAGACAGGCAGAACCAGTTCTAACAATAAAGAACTCCCCATAATCTGGCTGGTTCTAATGTTTAGATCCCGAACTGTACTGCCCCATAAAAAACAGTGACGGGGATTTGAACTGCAGATGAGTAATTAGCCTGCAGTTGACATATGATTAGTATTTATACAAACGCATGCAGATCACAAGGTTTGAAAATACGAACAATGTGGACGTTCTGCTCAAAGCCCTACTCTACACATCAAAAAGGCATGTCGGAAATGAGTGGCATCACTTACAAATCTATGCATCACCCTTCCGGTGACAGTGTAGATTACTGGTATCGTGGTACCCTCACGCGAATTAGCGTGAGAAGCTCAAATTCGCTATTTGGACCAATTGCCCATTCATTTACATTTTATTAGTTTATTTGAGTTGGGGTGCTTTGGGCCCCCCACACCCCCCTTTTAAAAAAAACACAAGGGGAGTGTGGGGGGAGTGAAGCCACCCTACTCAAATAAACTAATTAAAGGTGGAGTTAATGGCAGGCACAAACATATGGCCAAATCATCCTTCTGTTATGTTGTAATTGTTTATTTCAGTTGGGGCTTAGCCCTCACACCCCCTGTAAAAAAACACACAAAAAAGAGGGGGGGACAAAGTCCCCCATCTCAAATAAACTGACAACCATGAGCAAGAAAATAAGACACGTGACCAAAAGAGCGCCATGTTCAGGAAGGTTTTATGGCAAGCTCCCTATGCATACCTGATAATCTTCACCGCCCTTCCCCCAACCATCAGAGGCCAGCAATGAAAATAAGAAGATACCTGTAGCTTCAGTGTTCATGGAGTCCATTAAACTCCCAACCGAGCAGAACACCAGGAAGTATGTTGTCGGGGAGGTAGATCACAATAATAAATGGGGGGAGGCAAAAGAAAGTTTAAAAAATATTTTTGTTCCATTTTTTTTTAAATGCGCATGTGTGTGTGTGAGTTGGATAAAAACCCACATTACCTCTGTTCAACCTCCTCTTTTAAAATGGTATGAGAGTTCCTGTTCTTCTGTAACCTTTCTGCCCTGAATAATATAACAAAATGTCACCTCCTAGGGATGACAGAACCCCCCACACCACACACACACACACACACACACACACACACACACTCATGAAAGTTCCTCCTCTTTAAACATTTCCTAATTTATCCAGTGTGTGTGCGCGTGAGTGCGTCATATGGGTGTTTTAGGATACTATCATTTTGTCCTCACAAGTATAGGAACATGTAAAAAACAGATGTAGTGAAGACTTTTTAGGTCCTCTACTTTTACACAACTTTTTTTACATGTAAAATGCATTTTAAGAACCATTTTAAAGAAAAACTATTTACGTTTATCCCAAGTTTCAGTTGCGATAGATTGCCACATGAATCTACACTTTATGGTGTCTGTCAGACGTCTTCATTGGTATAGTAATGCCTAGCAATCCCTAGCTCTGTGTGTGTGTGTGTGACATTTCACCTGTTCCCCACTATTCCAGTCAGTCAGTCCCCCCCCCCCAAAGGTCCTCCGTGGCCCTCTGGTGCTTTTGATAGTGATGTTCTAGCACCAGAAAATGTTACATTTATTTTTATAATCTGTATTTCTTTTTTAAGACTTTTTTTGAGTATGTGAATTTAGCTCTTCATAAAAAGTGCTGGACTGACAGCACTGGAAACTGACGCCCTCCACTTATTAACATAACAAGCTCAGCAAGGCAACTAAAGTGCAAGCTTTCACCTATTGCCTCGCAAAAGTGCCTCAACCTTGTCACACGGGGGGGGGGGTCACCACTCAGGTGAGAGGCTAGTTCAGACTCCAAGCTCATTCAGTCCTTGCCCTCTTATTTTTATTTTTCAGTTACCTTCAGTTCACAGTCTCTGCTGATTGCCAGATTAGACATCTCCGAGTCACTGAGAGTGAGACTTGACATTTTGAAGCCCTTGTACAAAACACAGGTTTGCTTCTGAGCTGGAAGGTTGAAAATGTCACTCTCCTCCTTTCCAGACCTGTCTCATCCAGATGCTATATGGCTGGAAGTTTCTTGTATGTCAAGCTTCAGTTTAAGACAATATTTATATTTATAAAATGGATGAGAAAAATCAGTAAAAAGGCTGTCTCCTGATTGAATGAAACCACATGACCATGCATTATTCCACAAGGACCACATGTCTACACTTCTTTCTACCCCCCCCAAAAAAAAAAACAATTTTGGTAATTTTCTAAGACAGATAATCCACTACAGGGTGTGTGGTTGTGCTCTGATATGTGTGCACCTTGGGTGGTTGAACACACTTGGCCTGTGGCTTCATGCCTCGCAACACACACCAAGGCGTGTGAATATCAGAACATGACCGCACACACTGTAGTGGATTATCTGATACATATATATATATATATGTGTGTGTATAATGGGTAAGCATGATATGCATGGTATACAAGGATGTATACCCATTAAGGAGGCTAATTAGGACTATAAGGCCACAAGCCCGAAGGGTGAGTGGTTTTATTGCCCTAATTAGCCCCTGAGATGGGTACACTTCCGAGTGGTCCTCCCTTACCCATTGTTTGTTGAATATAATACATTAGGATGTTTTTTTCCATAACAGTTTTTTTATTGAACGTTAAACTTATATACACACATCAAACATAGCTTAAAAGACAGTTGATCTTGCATAATGTCTTTAGTTATACTTGCATAAACATATAAAATCAGTATATAGGGTCAGCTCATATAGTGCTAATAGAACAGTAGTATCATGAACAATAGCGGTTATGTCATTAAAACATTAAATCAGGTCATGTCCAGTGACTCCAATATCACTTTACACTAGACACCTAGTGAAAGCTAGAGTGCTTACTTGCATTTCAATCAGTGCGTCCCATTTAAAAGTTATTAGTTATCTAATTGAAGGAAGGGACCCCAAATGTCTTTAAATTTCTCACTTTTATCCAAAATAGCCCATCATATTGTACCATTCATTAATGCTAGGAGTCAGAGGATTTTTCCAATACTTTATAATTAGTCTTTTAGCTGCTAGCCCTGCTGCTAGTATCCATAACTTTTGGGGCAAGGAAAGGCCACAGTTCCATTGGAATGTGCCTTGAATATATATTTCTGGAGAATTATCAAAAACTGTGCTAACACACTGACTAACAATCTTGTATACCTCCTTCTAGAACTGTGACAGGTCAGGGCAGTTCCACAACATATGCAATAGGGTCCCTTCATCTTTTCCACATCTAGTACATTGGTTATTATCTCTGTAGCCCATCTAAAATAACTTTACTGGAGAGAAATAGTAGTGATACAACATTAGGATGGTGAATGTTAAGCACTTTTTTTTATAGGACCTTTTTCTGTGCCTCCGCAGATCTGCGGATCTGACAGGGGCTCAGAGAGGTACATCCTACGGCCCTACTGATTGCTCCGCCCCTCTCAAAATTTTCCTGTGGATTCCCTCCGTGGTGGGGCCAGGGCAGAGTGCCATCCAACCCCACCCCAGAACACAGCAATCCAGAATTGAGTGGCTCCTAAAGACCAATCGGGGTCATCACAGGTCCTGCCAAGCCCATTTTTCCTTCATTTTTCCTGCACCCATGCCCATACACTGGGTGGGCTGCCTCCACCTCCACAGAGGCAGCCAACGTACCCTGGGCATGGGCCAACTCTTTGCACTTGTGTCTGTACTGACACCCAGCACAGCTGGGCGTGAGCCAGCAGTGCACAGCACCAACCCCCCCTTCACGAGGAAGGAGAGCAGTCCTCTGGACACTCAGTCCTTTCCTCCTCCGGCTGACCCCGGAATGACCCGAGTCCATTCCTGAATCCGGGTCGCCTGCATGGTGCGAGGTGTGGCGTCCAGCGCCTCATCCCTCAGCGCCACCAGGCTGGCTGCAGATCACATTTGTCATCACATTATGGCACCTTAAGGTCTCTTGCAGCAAAGAGGGAATGGTGTGAGGTTTGGGGGATATCTGGGTTTGGGAGGGTTTTGTCTTCTAAGCTTCTTTTCATTCCAGGTTATTTTGCAGCTTGTTAATTGGTTTGGCTAGTTTCCTAATGCTGTGTGAATTGTGTTATTAGTGTATCCCATAGGGATTAATTGAGTGCAGGTGTATACTTCTTATTAGTGCAGGTATAAATGTTTCATTGTTTGATTAGTGTAGGTATACAGCCTCAATTAGGGTAAGTATATAGCTGGTATTGTTTAATTACTGCACTGATATGTCTTCAATTGACAAGTTAGTCACAGGTATACAGGGAAATACATGATGGTCTTTTCTATGGTAATGTTCCCACCCATGTATTATATATAGAATAAATAATGGGTAAGGGTGGTACACAAGGATGTATACCCATTGAAGGGACTAATTAGGCCTATAGGGCTATGACCTTGAAGTGCAAGTGGCTTTATTTCCCTAATTAGCCTTCGAGAAGGGTATACTTCTGAGTGTTCCACCCTTACCCATTGTTTGTTGACTATAATACATTAGGATGGTGATTGTTATGCAGATCACATGTGCAATCACGTTATGGCGCCCAAAGGTCTTTTGCAGCAAGGAGGGAATGGTACGCAGTGAGTGCAGGTAGGAGTTTGGGGGATTTCTGGGTTTTGGAGGGTTTTGTGTAAGTGTGTATTTCCAAGTTATTTTGCAGCTTGTTAATTGGTTTGGCTAGCTTCCTAATGCTGTGTGAATTGTGTTATTAGTGGTATCCCTTAGGGCTTAATGGAGTGCAGGTGTGGACTTTTTATTAATGCAGGTATATACTTTTAATTATTTGATTAGTGTAGGTATGCAGCTTTAATTACGAACATACAAAATTGCCAGCGGAAACAGGCATCACAATCTATCGAGTCTGCTCAAGTGTGCAGCTAGCACCTCATCTCACAGCTGCCCCTCCCACCCCCTTCTTCCCAGTATCCTGTACCCTGTCCCAACCCCTCTTGAAACAGCCCACCATCTTACAGGACACTATCTCATCTGATAAGGTGTTCCATTTGTCCACCACTCTTTCAGTGAAAAAAATGTCTCCTCATCTTCCTCTTGAATCTTCCCCCCTCCAATCTCAGTCCATGCCCTCTCGTGTCCCTCCCCCATCTCATCTGAAAAAACCCTTCTGTGTTGGTCTTGTTTACCCCCTTCAAATACTTAAAGGTCTCGATCATATCCCCCATCCCTCCTCTCCTCCAGTGAATACCTATTCAGCTCTCCCAGCCTGTCCTTGTAGGGCTTGCTCTCTAATCCCTGGATCATCTTTGTGGCTCTTCACTGCACCCCCTCCAACAATCTGATATCCTTCTTCAGGAATGGGTGCCAGTACTGCATGCAGTACTCCAGGTGGGGCCAGACCAATGACCTATACAGGGGCAGGATAACCTCCCTTCTTCTGGAGGAGATCCCTCTTGCAATACACCCCAGCATTTTGTTGACTTTTGCTGCAGCCTTCCTGCACTGAGCAGAGTGTTCATGCTCCCTGTAATGATCACTCCTAGGTCCTTCTCCTCTGTGGAGCTCCCCAACTGTACCTCATTCAAGTGATAATCCTTCCCCTGGTTCCTGGCTCCGAAATGCAGAACCTTGCACTTCTTAGCGTTGAACCCCCCACTGCCATGTTTCTGCCCAGTCCTGCAGCTTAGTCAGGTCCTCCTGCAACTCCTTCCACCCCTCCGCATCATCAACCACAGCTCTCATCTTGGTATTGTCTGCAAATAGACTGATCCCGCTCTGGATCCCATTTGAGATATCTGCAATAAAAATCCTAAACAGCACCAGTCCCAGTCCCAGTCCCAACCTCTGTGGTACCCCGCTCGTCACCGCTCTCGGTGATGAGAGGTCCCCACCACCACCGCCACCCTTTGCTGCATTCCCTTTAGCCAGTTTGTGATCCATTTCACCATCTGTAGTCCCACCCACACATATTCCATTTCCCCCCTCCAACCTCCCGTGAGGCATTGAATCAAAGGCCTTGCTGAAGTCTAAATACAGGACATCCACTGCATGGCCCTTGTCCAGTTCCCATGTCACTCAGTCGTAGTACTCTACAAGGTTTGTCTGGCAGGATCTGCCCACTACAGACCCATGCTGTTGATCATCCTGGAGACCATTTTTCCTCCAAGAAGCTCACTAGCCTCGCTTTTAGGATGCTCTCCATGAGCTTTCCCACAATCAAAGTGAGGCTCACTGGCCTATAGTTTCCTGGTTCATCCTTTGGGCCACTTTTGTGGATGGGCTACACATGGGCCATTCTCCAGTCCTGTGGTACATGTCCTGTGTCCAGGAGGTATTAAACAGGTCGTCCAGTGGCCCCACCAGGACCTCTACCAAATCCCTTAGTACCCTAGGGTGAATGCCATCAGGACAAGGTGCTATCTCCACCCTTAATCGGCTTAAACCATCTAATACCATGCTCTCTGTAATCCCATCTGCTGTCTCCCCCTTTCACCTGGGGTGTCTGCCCCACTTCTCCTGCGTGAATGCAGAACAGAAGTATTCGTTCAGTGCCTCTGCCTGCTCCTACCCTTTCTTCACCCACCCCCTGTCCTTCTTAATCCTCACCAGCTGATCCTTGCTCCTTCTTCTCTCTCTCCAGTGTAGTGGAAGAAGTCTTTTTCTCCACTTTTGATTCCCTGCACCAGTCTCAGCTTCCTGACCACCTTGGCCACCCTTACCAGTCTGGTAACCTCCCTGGACTTCCCCATGTACGTATCCTTATCTTCACCACTCCCTGATTCTCTGTACTTTCAAAATGATGCCCTCTTGGTCCTCACCTCTTCCATAACCTCCTGTGTCAGCCAACTGGGTTTCTTTGCCCTTCCCTTCTTGTTTTTCTTCCTAGTGCAAGACTCTGTAGCCTCCACCAGCCCTCCCTCTATGATGTCCCATTTCTGGTCTGCATCCATGTGTGGTTGCATACCTGCCAGGTGCCTGCCCCAAAATGAGTGCAGGTATATAGCTGTAATTACATAGAAACATATAAGCTATCAGCAGATAGGGCCTCCTGGCCCACCTAGTCTGACCTATTTTCCCTACCTATAGTGACTCCGCAGACATTACTCAGTCTCCAGTCTCCTCCCCCTTACTTCTAAGATCCCTTTGCATCTATCCCATGCATTCTTGAATCCAGTAAACGTTTTGGCCCCTATCACCTCCTCTAGGAGGCTGTTCCACGTGTTAACCACCCTTTCTGTGAAGAAGTATTTCCTCCCATTACATCTGAGCCTCCCCCTTCTATCTTCATATTGTGACCCCTTGTCCTTGAGCATCTTTTTCGTGGAAAATGCTTCCCTTTTGTACCTTGTTTCTATGTTTGCTTGTACGCATGTGCAAGAAACATAGTGCCATCATCCGAGATTTCGGAGGCGTGTCACCCCCTCTTCCAATTCAGTAAGTGTGTTGGCAGCTAGCACCCTGTAAGCCAATGCATGCTGGAGCTGTCTATGACAAGCTCAAAATGCAGTGGCATACAGTTGAAAGAGAACTACGCTTCAGTGAGCAGCGATAAGATATGCGCCTGCTCATCGCAGAATCCCACACACACACACACACACACACACACCGCATACTGCGTGCTGCCCCCACACACAAGCTATAGCCAGCGAAATTTTAATCCCCGTCAGCTGTGCTACACTCCCCAAAAGCCTTCCAAATGCCAAGCGTGGCAGCTTCGGTGGTATGGCTGATAGGGGTGCCCAATCCCCATCAACAGCTTCACTCTCTCCCCCCATACTATACCGGCCAGAGGTGCCCAATCCCCGTCGACTACTCTCTCCCCCGAGTACAAGGTGCCACGCTGGGAGCCCACCCCAGCGTGGCAACCATCTTTCACGCCCGCAGGGTGCCCAATCTAAGTAGGCTCACGCCCCCCCAGCCGTCCTTCTGCCGCTGGGGCCCACTAGCGTGACAAATGTCCCACGTCGTCTTTTTTTTTTTTAACCTGTAAAGCAAAAACAGTCCCACGCAGTCTTCCTGCCCCCTCCACAACCCGCACCCACCCACTGCGCACTCCTGCCTCCCCATTACCCTATACTTACCCGGAGTCCGCGCGACGATTTTCGTGGACCGGGAACACGCCTGCACTCTTCAAAGCCGACTGCGAACTGAGGAAATGCCAGTAAGCTGTATGATGGGCTAGATAGGGTTTTTTCAACTTTGTTGCATATCTCAGGTATTTTGGGGAATTTTTGCACCAAATATTCAACATAGGGTTTTTGGGACCCCTTCTCATGAATGCTGTCACTGTCATGGCGTTATTCAGGCCCAAGGGTGATTTTGCAGTCACTGCGTGAAATCACTTCGGGACCGATTAATGAAACAACACTGCCAGTGTTCATAAGGTGGGCTCTCAAAGCCTATTTAAATTAGTGGAAAAATCAAAACGACTTTTTTTCACAGCATGCATTGCGCCAGTTCCTACCGCCTCGTAAGTTCGCGAATTTTCAATATTTTCACTCCAGATTTTCAACATTACCATTTTACCACCTTCTTTTGGTAGTACAGCTGTCATTTTCATCTCACCCAAAATGTGTTTCCGCCCATGTAGTGCACAATGGCACAGTGGTGTGCAAAACCAATGTTCGGGACAAATTAAGAAAACCACAGTGACACTGTTCATGAGCAGAGGTCTTAAAATGGCTATGTTGAAAATTTGGTAATTCTAAAAATGTTTTACAAGCGTCGTTCTTGCAGTTCCTTGGCGCTTGTAAGTTCCTAATTTTCAATATTTCACTCCAGATTTTCAACATTGCCTTTTTACCACACCTTCTTATGAGTAGTACAGCTGTCATTTTTCACATCTCACCCAAAATGTGTTTCTGCCCATGTAGTGCACAATGGCACAGATTTTCAACATTGCCATTTTACCACACCTTCTTATGAGTAGAACAGCTGTCATTTTTCACATCTCACCCAAAACGTGTTTCCGTCCATGTAGCGCACAATGGCGCAGTCAGTGTGCGAAATCAATGCACGGGACAAAGTAAGAAAATCACAGTGACACTGTTCATGAGCACAGGTCTTAGAATGGCTATGTTGAAAATTTGGTGAAAAAATTCCAAAAATTGACTGTTTCATGAGCATGCGTTGTACAGTTCCTACGCATGCTCGTAAGTTCGCAAATTTTCAATATTTTCACTCCAGATTTTCAACATTGCCATTTTACCACACCTTCTTATGAGTACTACCACTGTCATTTTTCATTCTTGCCCAAAATGTGTTTCCGTCCATATGAGCATGCAATGGCGCGGTCGATGTCTTGAAATCAATGTATGGGACACATTAAGAAAATCACAGTGACACTGTTCATGAGTAGAGGTCTTAAAATGGCTATGTTGAAAATTTGGTGAAAGAATTCTAAAATGACTGTTTTCTGGCGTCGTTACTGACGTTCCTATGCATGCTCATAAGTTTGCGAATTTAATATTTTCACTCCAGATTTTCAACATTGCAATTTTATTACACTTCTTATGAACAGCACAGCTGCCATTTTCATGTGCCGCCTAAAATGTGTTTTCACATACGTAGCACACAATGGTGCTGTTGGTGTGCAAAAGCAATATTTGGGACAGATTAAGAAAATCACAGTTACACTGTTCATGAGCAGAGGTCTTAAAATGGCTATGTTGAAAATTTGGTGACAAAGTCCATAAAATGACTGTGTTACGGTGAGCATTGCGCAATTTCCACGCACCCTAGCAAGTTCATGACTTTGTAATATTTTAAGTCAGATTTTCACCAGTGGCATTTTCCACACTTCCTTATTTACAGTACAGCTGTCATTTTCACAACATGGCAGTGTGTTTTCACACTTCAGCGCAGATGCGTGGTCGCTGTGGGAAATCATTGTTCTGGACAGATAAAGAAAATCACTGTGACACTGTTCATGATCGGAAGCACCAAAATGCCTGAGTTGACAATCTGCTGTAAAAAAATCCCCAACCTAATTATATTACGGGTGTGCGTTGCACAGTTTCTATGCACGCTTGTGACTTCACCATTTTTTTAAATATTTTTACTGCAGATTTGCAACATTGCCATTTTTTACACCTCCCCATGAACAGTACAGCTGTCATTTTTACATCCTGTTGAATGTTTTGCACCTGTGGTGCTAAATGCCGTAGTCGCTGTGCATAAGCAGCTTTCAGCTAACAAACTGATATTCCCCTGTTCATGAGGGTGGGGTCATAAAAAACCATGTTGAACATTTGGGTGAAAATACCAGCGAATGCCTGAGGTATTAGGGTTTCCAACCATAACGCCCCAACCCTGTAGAGAATGACAGGCATCAGGGGTGTGACTTGGGATTCTTGCCTGTAATGCTCATACCATTCCACACCCTGCAGCCAGTGAGAGGCATCGAGGTATGCCTTGGACTCTTCGGCCCCAATGTTCACCCCATTCTCCTATATTGCACCCATCTCACCGTATTTCCCAATGGAATGGGGTGCGCATAAGGGCCAAAGACCCCAAGGAACACCGTGACACTTGTCAGTGTCTGCAGGGTGGGGTGTGGTGAAATGGCGTGGCCGTTATGCCTAACGACCCAAAAGCACACCCCAATGCCTGTCACTCTCTGCAGGGTGGTGGTGGGGTTGGCTTCAGTTCAATACTTCACTGCCATTCCTATTACGCAGCTCTGTAACTTCTACACTACCACTGCCAATGCCAGCAAGCAAACATTCGGCATTAACAAATGCTTGTTATCTGTCAGGTATTTGAGTGTTTCTATCTTTCTATCATGTCCCCCCTCTCCCTCCTCTCCTCCAGGGAATACATATTTAATTACTTTTGCCTTTCCCCATTCGGCTTCTGATGTAGGCCATACACATTTTGGTTGTCCTCCTTTGTACTGCCTCCACCCAATCTCTGTCCTTGCAGAGATGGGGCTTCCAGAACTGTACACAGTACTCAAGATGTGGCCTCACCAATTATCTATACAGGGGTATTATCACCTTCCTCTTTCTGCTGGTGATTCCCCTGCCTATGCATCCCAGCATCCTGCCAGCCTTCCCCATTGCCTTGTCACATTGTTTAGTTACCTTCAGGTCATCAGAAATTATCACCCCCAGGTCTCTTTCCTGTTTTGTGACTGTTAATACCTCTTCTCCCAGTTGGTATGTTGCCCTCGGGTTTCTGTGCCCCATGTGCATTATTCTGCACTTTTTTGCATTAAAACTCAGCTGCCAGGACTGCCGGCCTGGTGGCACTGAGGGTTGAGTCGCTAAATGCCACACCTTGTGCCGCGCCAGCGACCCGGGTTCAGGGACAAGCCCAGGCTGCTGAGAGAGGATCGAGCATCTGGAGGACTGCTGTCCTCTCTCAGGGGGGATCCAGGATTAAGCCCGGCACCACAGCAGCCCCTGGTGGAGACTGGAGGCTCTGCAATGTTTAGGGCTCACAAAGTGAGATGCAGAGCCACGACAGACATCCCTGGCATCACTGCACATCAGGCTCTGCAGGGGAGGGGGAACACCCCAAGGAGAAACCCTGGCTTGCCGAGGAGGGGACAAGGACCCCAGGGACCTCCCTCACATCCCTAGTTCCAGGCAGGCCACACTGGGGATCCACGGCCAACTTCATGAAAGGGATGAACCCTCTAATTTCAGACAGATGCCACCATGGGAGGGTGAGCTCTGCCTGCTCTGCAATGTCACTAATAAAGACACTGAATGGGACTGGCCCCAGTACTGATTCCTGTGGCACCCCACTGGTCACTCTGCCTACTCCAGGGTGGATTCCATTTACCACCACCCTCTAACTCCTACTGCTCAGTCAACTTTCTACCCATTTTACTATTTTTAGATCTACTCCTAGGCTCCCCAGCTTGCATATCAGCCTTCTGTGTGAAACAGTGTTGAAGGCTTTGCTGAAATTCAGGTAGGCCACGTCCACCGCTCCTCCCTGATCCACTTCCTTGGTCACCCAATTAAAGAATATAATAAGGTTAGTCTGGTAAGACCTCCCCGCCATGAAACCATGTTGCGTTGGATCCTGAAGCCCACTGGCAACAAGGTACTCCCCAATCCTTTCCTTCAATAGTGATTCCATTACCTTACCCACCACTGACGTCAGGTTGACAGGCCTGTAATTTCCCGCCTCCTCCCTATTGCCACTTTTGTGAAGTAGGACTACATCTGCCATCTTCCAGCCCCCCAGTGCCTTCCCTGTTTCTAATGACAGGTTGAAAAGGGCTGTCAGAGGCGCAGCCAGCTCCTCTTTCCGTTCCCTTAGTATTCTGGGGTGCACCCCCTATGGCCCCCTTGCCTTGTCGACTTTTAACTTTGTTAATTCCTTAAGCACCCTTTTTTTGTAAAAGGGCTTGTGTCCACCTCCATCCCCTTATACCCTTGTCCTTTATCATTGGTCCATTTCCCACACCCTCCTTCTTAAATACTGAACAGAAGCATTAGTTCAATATATCTGCTCTTTGGTGGTCCTCCTCCACAAAACCCCCTCCTTCCCCTTTCAGCCTCACTGTCCCTCCTTTAGTCTTTCTCTTTTCACTTATGTATCTAAAAAATGTTTTATCCTTCCCCCGACACTGATTTAGCAATCTTTTCTTCTGTTTGTACTTTTACGCTCCTAACTGCCTTCCCTGCCTCCCTTTGTTTCTCTTGGTCAGTTTAATTAGTGTACATAGTTAGCTGTAATTGTTTAATTAGTACAGGTATATACTTTGCATTCATAGATTAGTCACAGGTACACAGGGAAATAACTGATGGCCTTTTCTATGCGGAAAAGTTTCCATCCATGTACTATATATGTGTACACACACACACACACACACACACACACACACAGGCACAGACACCCAGTCACACACATGCACATACACACTGGAATAACACAGGTATACATACAATGGATTCAGCCAGGGTGCAATGCTCTCTTCATAGTTTCTGCCAGTGATATCTTGCAGAATACTGCAGAAACACAATGTAATCCAATGGAAATTACAACAATTTGTCATGCAGGAAAGTGTGATATGCTTATCACAGAGCTTTGCATTCTGGCTGACTCCACAGTATACACACCAAGACATTCACATGACACAAGTAGTCAGAGACAAACACACACACATAACCCACAGACACAGAGAGGTGCAAACATAGGCACACATACATGCAGGGCATACTCACGTTTTCCACAGACTGGGCCACTGAAACACAATCACACACTTGCATACAGAGCAAGACACAGACAAAGACACAACACATAGAAAAACAACACATGCACACCAACACACGCATTTGGATTAAAATGAAAAAACAAGTTCACATACATATACATACCCAGACACGTAGCAATATATGCACACACACACACTTAGACAAACATTCCTTTCCACCCAGTAGTCCAGACTCATTAGTTTATATGGCATATATACAATTAAGTGATAACTGAAAATTTTGACTGATTCATTGGTTTACATGGCATGGATGCAGTCAACAAAAACCGATCTTTGGGACTGATTCACTGGTTTATAAGTCCTAGATACTGTTAACAGAAACCGATCACTGAGGCTGATTTATTGGTTTACATAAAATAGATACAACAGAAATTGATTGTTGGAGACAATAGGTTGGTTTACATGGCATAGACACAGTTGATAGAAATTGGTAATTGGGGCTGATTCATCAGTTTACATGGCATGGATGCAGTCAACAGAAATCCCTGGGGCCAATTCATTGGTTAACGTGGCATAAGTACTATCAACAGAAATCCCCAGGGCCGATTCGTTGGTTAACGTGGCGTGGGTACTGTCAACAGAAATCCCCAGGGCCGATTTGTTGGTTAACGTGGCATAGGTACTGTCAACAGAAATCCCCGAGGCCGATTCATTGGTTAACATGGCATATGTACTGTCAACAGAAATCCCCAGGGCCGATTCGTTGATTAACGTGGCATGGGTACTGTCAACAGAAATCCCCGGGGCCGATTCATTGGTTAACATGGCATAGGTACTGTCAACAGAAATCCCCAGGGCTGATTCACTGGTTAACATGGCATAGGTACTGTCAACAGAAATCCCTGGGGCGGATTCATTGGTTAACATGGCATAGGTACTGTCAACAGAAATCTCCAGGGCCGATTAATTGGTTAACATGACATAGGTACTGCTAACAGAAATTCCCGGGGCTGATTCATTGGTTAACATGGTATAAGTACAGTCAACATAAATCCATCACTGGGGCTGATTCATCAGTTTACATGGCATAGGTACAGTCAACAGAAGTGGATCTTGGGCTGAATCGTCAGTTTACATGGCATAGGTACTGTCAACAGAAATCGATCATTGGTGCCTGTTCTTTGTTTCACATGGCACAGATACACTCAACAGAAATTTATCACTGGCGTGGACAGTGCTCCTGTTAATATTGGCAGATAAGAGTAATTTACACACCAGTTTTGAAATATGGTGAGAAAAACAAAATCTGGATGCAGGCAAGTACTTTAAATCTAGAACAAAAATGCTCCTTTTGAATGACCATTGGTGTTATGAAACATTATTCATTGGGTGTGGAGCATTTCCAAGTGCTGGGATGAGTGAAAAATAATTCTGAAGAGTACTTTTTAAAACTGGATGAACAAAATAGACTGTCACTCACGTTATCATGGACACTGGGGTGGATACATTGGTGTACATTATATTCAGAGTCAAAAGAAATTCAGGTTGCATCTGTACATGAGATTACCATTGTATCTCCGTATGTTTACTCGGTGAAACAATTTCAAATAAATAAACTGATTATTGAGGCTGATTCACCAGTTTACATGGTATAGAGACAGTTAGCAGAAATCAATCATTGGGGCAGAGTCAATGGTTTACATTGCAAAGATTCACCAGAAACCAATCACTGGGAACTGCTCATTGGTTTACCTGGCATGGAAACAGTCAACAGAAACTAACCGTCTGGCTATTTGTGGTATTTAGAAAAATCCTGCTCAGTGTCAGGCAGTCATTTTCTGGCACTGTGATCAAGCTGACAGAGAGAAAGTGAACATTTCTGGTCTTGGCTCTCCAATTTTTGTTGTTGTTTGTTTTTACATAGGTGTATACAGCAAATGTCTTCTGCATAAACTATCTTAGAAACCAACAACAAGAATACATTTTGATTTTCTTCTTTAGGGACATTGTTTACAAATATTCACAACAAATTAGTCTGTTCTCATGGTAACTGTCATTGCAGATATTTGTGTTTACACAACAAAAACACTTCCCCCTTTGAGCCTGGGGTCTCTTGGTCCACAGTCTTATGTACTAACCACTACAGCACACTGCCTTCCCTAAATGAGGTATTCAAGTCTACGGTCCCATTCCAAGGTGAACAGGCTGGCCATCAGGAAAAGGATTGCATATCTCAGAGGATGGTCACCTCTTCAGGCAAGGAAGGACAGCGACTCCTGCTGGTGCAGAGGTGATAGTGCAGTTAGGAAGGCTTAAAGAAAGGGGGAGTTGGTCCAATTTTATGGAACCTTGGGATAACAAGTGATATTAACATTGGGGAGTTTCGCTTGCTGACTCAAGATTCCATACAGTGGCTGCTGCCTTAAATCTGTATGGGGCAGAGTTAGTAATGGATATCTACAGACGTCTGCCTGCTACCTATAGGCAAGCCCCAATATTTTGTTTTAGTTTTTTTTTTTCATAGAGGTGTTTATCTCCTAGATTGCCCTGCCCCTTCATCCCTGCTCCCCCCACCACCACTTACTTACACCCAGGCCATCCATGAAAACAGGCAGGCATCTGTCATGAGCTAACCAGGTCTTTTAATAAATCAATTAATCACTACAGGACTTACCGCATCTGCTGGTATTATGCCCTTCCAGCAGGGGCTCCTTTCTGCTTCAACTAGTATCCGCACTAATGTCTCTTTTCTTGCCCAATCCTTAAAGAAACCCTGCCACCAGTATCCCTCCTCCTGCCCACCTAATCCTTAATGAAACTGTAATAGGAGCCTAACAACCCCACCATCAGTATTCCCCATCCTGCATGCTTGACAAATCTTCGCAAAAAAAAAAAGTCCTGGTCCACCCTAAAGTATCCACACCCCTTCCCCCATTGCTACCTAGAGTGTGGTCCTTCAGCCCTTTTCTCAGTGTTCCTCATCGCAGAGCCTCAGTGTCCCTTGAAAAAACTCCCCTACCAGCAAGTAAGAAAGAAAACAAAATCTGATTCAAACAAAATTAAGTCCCAAAACCAGGACTTAGGTTTGTTTAATGGAAAAAACAGGGTGTCTGAAACCAGGATAGTCCGGCAAAAATCCAACTGAGTGTTTGGGGCGAAGTCATGAGAACCCCAACCTTCAAGTTAGATTAAAAAAAAAAAAAGTGTAGGTCTTAAAAAATGACCCCAACCCCACGTCCCCAAATACCTAAGTCCTGTGAAATGCTCATTAGTTTTTTGTTAAGGTTTTTTCAGTCACAGGTTTTTTAGTTTTCCACCAAATTCAAGGGACGGGGTGCTCCTCGTGAACATCCAGTTGGCAAGTTCCACGCTTCCTGAAAGGTGTGCAGATGCACACAGAGTCCATAGGGCCCTGAGTCAAGAAAGTTATAGGTCCACAGCCATGCCTGACTGGTGTGCTGCTTTGCACTGGGTCTATAGGGCCCTGAGTGAAGCACGCTACAAGTCCAGGGCCATGCCTGACTGGTGTGCTACTACACACAGAGTCCATAGAGCCCTAGTGAAGCAAGTTGCCGGTCTGGGACCATACCTGACTGGTGTGCTGCTTTGCATAGGGTCTATAGGGCCCTGAGTGAAGCAAGCTACAGTTCCGGGGGCCATACCTGACTGGTATGCTGCTTTGCATAGGGTCCATAGGGCCCTGAGTGAAGCAAGCTATAAGTCCAGGGCCACGCCTGACTGGTGTGCTGCTTTGCATAGGGTCCATAGGGCCCTGAGTGAAGCAAGCTATAAGTCCAGGGCCACGCCTGACTGGTGTGCTGCTTTGCATAGGGTCCATAGGGCCCTGAATGAAGCAAGCTACAGGTCCAGGGCCACGCCTGACTGGTGTGCTGCTTTGCATAGGGTCCATAGGGCCCTGAGTGAAGCAAGCTACAGTACCGGGGCCACGCCTGACTGGTGTGCTGCTTTGCATAGGGTCCATAGGGCCTGAGTGAAGTGCTACAGTACCGGGGCCACGTCTGACTGGTGTGCTGCTTTACATAGGGTCCATAGGACCCTGAGTGAAGCAAGCTACAGGTCCAGGGCCACGCCTGACTGGTGTGCTGCTTTGCATAGTGTCTATAGGGCCCTGAGTGAAGCAAGCTACATTACTGGGGCCACACCTGACTGGCATGCTGCTCTGCATAGAGTCCACAGGGCCCTGAGTGAAGCAAGCTACAGTTCCGGGGCCACACCTGATTGGTGTGCTGCTTTGCATAGGGTCCACAGGGCACTGCATGAAGCAAGCTACAGGTCCAGGGCCACGCCTGACTGGTGTGCTACTAAACATAAAGCCCATAGGACCCTAAATGAAGCAAGCTGCAGGTCCGTGACCATGCCTGACTGACGCACTGCTGCTCATAGAGTCCATAGGGTCCTGAGTGAGCCAAGCTACAGGTCCGGGGCTGATCTGGTGCAGTGTGCGTCACCATGTGGCTGCTTCGTGAAAGGCCCGTGGCCATTCACCAATAATGCAACACAAGGTCGGCGTTGCCCTAATATTGGCATCATCTTGTCACACAGAGTAGATTACACAGGAATGCTTGCATAGAGTGTGCCAGCATTAGGGTAACGCCAACCCTGCATCACATGACCGTTGAAATCCTGAGGAATACCACACCCCCAGTTTGCCATGGTTCCAGGGACTTTCAACCCTAATTTTTTATTTCTACATACACTTTGTGTTTTAACCCTGATAGATCCATTAGCATAGTTTTTTGCAATATATATATATATACACACATTAAAGGTTCTGTGATTAATGAGGATTTTTACTTCCCGTTAAGTCTTTTCATTCCAGCTGGTAAATGGGGGCAGGTGTGGTGGGGGTTTGATTAGCGTTCCTTTAATTGATAGTAAACTCTGAGAGATGTATCACAAAATAACTACATTTTGAAACCTTCTCATGTAGCAACAGCCCAGCATGTTAGCTGCCTTCAATAAATGCAGGGCCAGCTCTTCCCATTTCTTTTTAATGAAATGTAACCCCAGGGACGTAACATTGTCTGTTTGAAAATTACAGCCAAGTCCCAGTGAGATCACTTCGTCAGGATGTTACAGAATGGCAATCTATCTTCTCTGGATTGAGTGCACGCTGCATTGTAAATAGGGACGGACCCAAGTCCTTAGGCAAGAAGAAAAAGAAAATGTAGACAAAGCAGAAAAGAGGATCCAAACAGCTGTAATCCTGCTTGTGTTTCACTGTATTTAAGGAAACTGTGGCACCTGCATGTAATTAGGCCAGTGCCCACAGTTAATGTACATCTGTCCCCGCTGCTTGGACAGATGCTTTAAAATCCCTTCCTGGGAACCAAACCTAAGACCTGAGTCCTGACTGCTGCGACTGTAACTCACCCCACAATCCAGCCCATCTGTGTAATGGTAGGGCTACTACAAGGGATGCCAACAACCAGGGTTTAGGAACAAGCATAGGTCGTCATGAAGCCAACTGGCAGAGGATCGAGTACCCCAGGGAAAGGTCTCCTCCTTAGGGTTAGGGAGACACTGTGTCTTGGTGTGAGTCTGACAGCAGGTAGAAGGCAGGTGGTAGCTCTGGGGAACACACCAGAAGGTGAAGTCTGCCAACAGATGCCAGCATGTATGCATGCCAACGCATGCGTGTGCATCATTGCACACCAATGCCCTGGGAGGCAGACCAGAGGAAAAATGCCCCAGCTCTATCTGGCACCCCTGCAGCCAGCACATGATCAACATAGTAGGCCATCCACCTTCATCTGTGGTCCTGGGCAAGTGGTGGATGACTAGTAAGCCATGAGAAGGCCAGTAAAAACGCTGCTGGGGTGCCACAGGGACCAGGGGACAGGACAGGGGTAAGCCTGTGGATGTATTATTCTTGGACTTCAGCAAGGCGTTTGACTCTGTCCCCCACAATGGTCTGGTGGAGAAACTGATGGGGTTAGGAGTAGGCCCTTTGATGGTCAGATGGATTGAAAACTGGCTAGCTGGACGCACTCAGAGAGTAGTGGTTCGTGGGGAGCTCTCGAACCCTAGAGAGGCTGGTAGGGGTACCACAGGGCTCGGTGTCCTGGGTCCGATCCTGTTTTAATGCATAGATATTTGGACATCAGGAGGGTATAGGTGAAATGAGTCTCTTCGGATGACTCCAAGATGGGAGCAGTAGTTGAGGGAGAAGAGGGGAGGGTGGCCCTGCAAGGGGACCTGGACACCCTGGAAAGCTGGGCTCACACATGGAAATTAAATTTCAATATCACCAAGTGCAAGGTGTTGCATCTTGGTCGGGGAAACCCTAAACACAGGTACACACTGGGAGGGAGGCGCTGGAGGCCCTAATAGGGAAAAGACCTAGGGGTCATGGTGGATACATGTATGAATAACTCTGAGCAGTGCAGGAGAGCAGCTAGCAAGGCAAACAGGATGTTGGGATGCATCGTAAGGGGGATCACCTCTAGGAGCAAGGAAGTGTTTCTGCCACTGTACAATGGACTGGTTAGACCACACCTTGAGTACTGTGTACAGTACTGGAGACCACATTTGAAGAGGGACATACAGTTCCTGGAGAGGGTACAGAGGAGGGCAACAAAGATGATACGAGGGCTAGGGGATTTGACTTATGAGGACAGACTTGAGGAGCTCTGCCTGTTTTCATTGGAGGAGAGGAGAGACAGGGGGACACGATTGAGGTCTTAAGCACTCAAGGAATAAATAGGGTAAACATGGAGGGGATCTTTAGACTAAAGCAGGGAGGTATCACCAGAGGCATGGTTTGAAGTTGGAAGGTAGAAGGGTGAGGGGGAAAGAGGAGGAGGTTTTTCACTGAGAGGGTGGTGGACCCTTGGAATGCACTGCCTGGTGAGCTGGTTCAGAGATCCACTGTGGAGGGCTTCAAGAGAGGGTGGGACAGACACAGAAAGTGGATGTATCAGATGATGGCCTGTCCCGGGGGGGTGGGGATGGATGATAGGGGTTTCTAGAGAACAAGGGATGGGAGGGTCTCGGCACCCAACTAAGGATCTAGGTTCAAGCAGACTCGATAGACCGTAAGGCCTAATCTGCTGGCAAATAGTATGTAAGAGCACAAACAAATAATGGGAAAAAAAGAGAGATCCTCCCTAACTATGAGGTTAGAGGGCTCCTCTGACGTTATACATTGCATTCTCAATGGCTGCCAGAAGAGGTCTCTTCTGCTATCATTACTCAGCACTGTTGGATTTTGTTTTGCAGCTACTCACATCTAGGTGGTGCTCCCTATATGCAACATCCCAAAAACTGCCTTTGCCATGTTTACGGGTCACTCTATTTAGCCGAGTCAGGAGGGTTGACGTTTAGTCTGCCAGGCCTTAGAAGTGGGCTCTGCTAGGTCACTCATTCGCCCAATGATAGCATATTGCACTTTCACGCTGATGACCTAAATTCAGGCATGGACTCAGGTGTTGGCACTTAGGCCGCCAGGCTGGTGGAATGTGCCGCTGCTGGCAGTGCATCCCATCCGAGGGAGAACTGGTGACACTCCCTGGCACCACAGTGACCTCTGCTGGTGGGCCAGGGAGCTTGCTCTCCCAGGAGAGTTCACGCTGCGTGCATCCAAGGCACATTCCCCAGCAGTGTGCCGTGGGGGAGAAAATAACGGTAAAAAAATGGAAGCCCAGCTACAGCAGGATGACTGACAACCCCGCCGCAGGCCAAGCACCACTGACCGTGACTCCTGCTCTCTCTCAATGATCCAGAAACTGGATGGGTGCAAGCTCCTACAAGTCTCTGCCAGGGGGCACTCAGTGCAGCAAGAGGGGTGCGGTAAGTCCAGGATAAGGTGAACAATGTGACTGGGAAAGTCGGGTAGAATGGGTGGCAGGCTGCAACCAGGAGGAAAAAAATAATCTCTATTTAGAGAAAAAAAAATAAGTTCTGCTTTACTGATGGTCAATGAAAAAAAACTTCTTTATTTATTTTTTTTTGTTTATATGTAGTTTTTTTTCTCTTTCCCCAGTGTAAATCAGGCTATCCACACACCTGTCCACAAGCACGTATCCCGTGTTTGCTGAACCAGTGACCACTTGCCTCTAAATACTCATTATTGGTCCTCGACCCCTCTGGTTGGAGCAAACTGACCAGGAGTAGAGCATGCCGTAACATTTTATGCAACCCAAATAAAGCCATTCCGAAACCGCTTGATGCTCTCAGCAAACAGTATCACACCACACGCAAAAGAACAGGCACTCACCCTTCTGGAGAGACGCAGTCAGACACATTGCTGCAGTCTTCAGTTTTACTGTAAAGTTTACAAAACAAGGTGATGGCAGGACACGCAACCCCTCGGACAGCAAAGCACCCGCTGTTTCGCGAAATCACAAGTACTTTTTCAAGGGCAGTTCACCTTGTTTTGTAAATTTTATAATAATTGTGTCTGACTGCTTTTCTCCGGAAGGGTGAGTGCCCGGTTTTTGCTTTTGCTTGTTGTAAAATTCCTGACTGTGAGGGAAAGGGGGCTGCAGACTCCTGGATCTAGGCGCCACAACAGGTGGCATCACCCATCTGAGTGCCACCTTTGTTTCCAGATGTTTTTCATCCCCACTGTGCCCTACCCCCATCTCTCTGGGGCACAGATGGATGACCTTGTTCTAGACAATCAGGAGGTGGCTGGGATTAGGCCCGCCCCCATGCCCTGACTGACACTTGCTGACATAGGACTAGATGTATGCTGCTGCTGCTGGTGTGGAGCCTGCAGACAGTCACTGCTTCAGCCTGTTGCCGACCAGAAGGCATTTCCACTTTTCATCCTCCTGGTTCTCCCAGACGCCTCATGGGCCAGAACAGCAGTAGCAATTCAAATTTTGCTGATTAAAATCAATACACAGGTCATTTGAGCTCCTTGGAGCTAGTTTTCAATGAAATTCAAAATTCTTACAAAATTACAATTGTTACATCAATAAATAACAAGTACAAAAATCACACAGATCCTACCAAATACAGTTGCTTTATAAAACACATACACACTAATCCTGTTCCAACTTAGTTAACCAATGGAAAATAACCCGGGAGGTCACATATGATCCATGACTGTGTCCTGTGTCAGCATCATCTAGCACAGGGGGGGCAGAATTTTACTCCTCCGCTGTGAACCACATATTTGTGCCCACATGAGACTCAGCATTGCCTCTGTTGTATGATGACTGATGGCCCAAGCTTAGGACTCTTACCCCGCTCATAAAACATGGTCCTTTTTAGTCTAAACTGGACCCTGAAGCCTGTATAAAAGATTGCTGTTATTCTGGTAAAGATTTGGCAGCCCGCCCAACGCAAAGATTTGTACCCTCATAATGCATTGCTCTAGGTTTCAATCTTGCAGTGTATACGGGAGGTTTGGAGACACACAAACACCAAACAACAAGGCTTGCTGCAGTTTTTTTTTATATTTCAGTTTTTGTATCCCTTTGCCCACTTGGTCCTATTCTGTGGTTGGCCCCCATCCTCATCGTCCTTTTTCTGGGGCTCACACCTTTAGCTCCATTTCTGCACAGCTTACCTCCTGTGGCAGGGCCATTAGGGTTCCCTAAGCCCCTCCAGATGTCATGCATGGTTGGAAGCTGGAGCCCAGTAGGCGGTGTGGAGCCTGTGGAGGGTCGTTACTTCATCCCTCTGTGGTCAGGAGGCATTTCTGCTTTTCGTCCTCCTGGTTCTCTCGGACGCCTCATGGGCTAGGACAGTGGTAGCAAGTGTAGGCACAGCACACCGCCATCTGGAGGCATCCGCCCAGCCACTGCGGCTCCTGCTTGCACTGACACCTGTGGCCACCTACCTGGCGTTACGGCAATGGAGCGCCTCATCAATCCTCCCCAGAGGAGGCAAGCATCCTGTGGGATGTTCAGGCTTCCTTCCCTCGATTGGCTTCTAATGATCAAGGCTCGTTACCGAACCTGGGTCGCTGGCGTCATGAGTGGCACTGCTGTCACTGCGTCGACAGCCCAGCTTTGTTGCAGTTCCTTCTGATGCTAACGAATCCATTACAGATTACTAACACACTATTGATTGCTTTGCTTCAAAATCAATTCATTATGCCAGCCTGCCAGTGCAGCGATGGTGCTACTGCTTGGGGCGCCAATGACCTGGGTTTGGAAGCAAACATGGGGCATCAGAGGGTTAGCGGGGGGGGGGGATCAAGTGTCCATGAGACTGGTCTCCTCTTTTGGGGGTGGAGGGACCCAGAACCAGGTGTGTGCCTGACCACTAGCAGAGGCTAAGGAGAAGGCAGTCCAGGGCTGCTAGAAGTTCACAGAGGTGTGGTGGATGTCGATGCACATCACACAGTAGCATGCGATGTGCGTCTTGATGGCACTGCACATGTGCACCTCCTGGGGAGAACACAGGTCTCTGCCGGACAGTAGGATGACAGCAGTCACCTGCAGGGCCTGCAGCTGGCTATGCAGGCCCTGCCATGCAAAACCAGATTCTGTTTGATGGCAGGGGTTGGGAACCCCATGGGGGAGCCCAGAGGGCAGATGCAGAAAGATAAGCCCTGGAGAATGTGGGGTGTAGGGGGTGGGGTTGTCAGTAGAAGGTGGCCAGTCGGACAGGGAAGAAAGAGATTAACAAACAAAGAAAGAATCCATTTCTAATTAATAATGACTTTTAGATTACTTTTGCCTGGCAAAAGATAAACCCAGCAGGTCACCCCGAAGGGCCAGATGCAGCGCTCCACGCTACCATGGAGCCAACCAGGGTTTGGGAATCCCTCCAGTGGGAAGGGATTGTAATTTGGCCATCCAGAGGCAGTCTGCTGATCCCATCCACTTACCAGTGTGCTGGCCTAGATCCCGCGCTCAGACGTTTTGTGATGTCTGACCAGGGAGTTCATGGGGGTGCACTCTATTGAAGTTAGTGGGGTTGTTTTTTATTAACTTTTTTTAATATGTTACATAATTTTTTAACATAAATCAAAGCCACTGCTCAACTAACAAGAGCCTCCTTGGGGGCAGATTACTATTCTTAACTGGTACACTGTTTCAGACAATTTGTGTTGAGCAAGTCACCTTTCTCCTGTCTTGTGTTGCAAATTTGTCCTTGGAAGAGCAGACTTTTCCCAGTTTGTTTATTTTTTCCACTTACAGTTGGTACCCCGTTCTGTCTCAGGCACCCATATCTCTCTGGACTATCCAAGGCACAGCTGGCTCACCCACAAATCGGCTGCCCCTCTACAGAGCCATGATCTGCCACCCAGGTGGGGTTGGGGCAGGCAGGAGATATACTCCAATAACTAGGTTCTCATCAGGTGGCAGCAGGACAGACATTCTGTGCCAGAATATAGCAGGGTCCTTCATCTTAGCTGCTGGGGCCATTTTCTGTCTGTTTCCTTCCTAGGTGGTTAACACATGAGGGGTGCTGGCAGGAACATGCGTGGCAGCACATCATCCACGCAATCAGCCAACAGCCTTCCTCCCCTCTCTGCCTGTCACTGTGCTACCACCCTAGTCCGCTAGGTGGCAGTACTGCAGCAGAGGTAGAAATGCCCCCACCGTGGCCCGCCTACCTAAGACAGCGGTAACGCTACCGCTAGCAGCACTGACAACCCAAATTCGAGAGCAAACTTGGGACGTCAGAGGGTTGGCTGCGGGAGGGGAGAATCAAGCATCCCAAGGACTGCTCTCCTCCTCCAGAGAGGGAGTGGCACAGCACCCAGGGTAGCACTGCCCCGATCACCACTGATGTCACTGCACACTGCTCCTCCATGGCACAAGAGGGAGGAGGGCGGCACAAAATGAGGAAGAAAATGTACCGGGTCATAATGTTGTACGCTTAATAGCATACGACATTATAGCTAACCTGAAATAGCATCACTAGGGATAATAATGGTGTACAATATCATGTGATACTGCTGTACTGTATTGCACCATTTCACATTCCCAGGCAGAGGATGAGACCTCTGCTGGGAGTGGGTTCCACTGAATAACTGCCGTGGCTCACTGCACAGAGTCACAGCAGCAGGAACCCAGGCACTGCGTCTGGGACCGGGTTTGAGTCTCGGTCCCAGAAATGTTATTTCTTTAAAGACTTTGTGCGCCCCCAGAGTTGGACCCCTTTAGATTTAGGAATCTTTAAGTGGGGAGGTCCAGGGCACAGCCCCCGCAACAGGGGGTGCGGGGCAGAGCCTGCCGTATGGCATGAATCGTGCTGTATTAGCAGCGTGATTTAGCCATGCGGCACAATGTCTTGCGACATTATGACCCCGTGCCATGGGGAAAACAGTCCTGGCTGGTGCGGATGACCACTGCCCCTTGCAGGCCTCACAGCAGGCAACTTGGGCATGGCAATCAGATCCTTGTCTGGTGGGTCGAGCGTGTTCCCCACCATTTCTGCTCTGGAGGTAAGCCGCAGAGAAAGGCCAGGGAGGTCCTGGCAGAAGCTGGGGTGACGGAGCTGGGGTGGGCTGATGAGAAGGAGAGCCATGCCAGGACAGGGGCAGAAAAAGAATTAACAGAAAAAAGGAAACCCTTCCTCTCAGTAGGGAGGAGGAGGAGAGCGTCCCTTGGGATGCTCCATTCTGCTCCCCTCGCCTGGCCCCCCCACAACTCAGGCTCATTCCTGAATCTAGGTTATCAGCTTTGCGAGTAGCAGACTTACCACTGCACTGATGGGTGGCAGTTTTGTCCAGTGTCATAAGTGACCCCTCTGACATCTGATAGCTGTTACCACAGCAGCATCCTTTCTCTGGCAAGGAGGACAGGCAAGCAGAAGTCTTCACAGCCAATGCTGCTCCAGCAGTGTGCACAAACGTTAGGAATTTCCACGCCCTCCATCCCTGGGTGCCAACATGTGCCCCTCCTCCAGCCGGCCCCAGTGTGGACCCTTCTAGGCAATAAATAGTCAAAACTTAAGATAAGGGGGGCATGTTGAGGGACCTATAAATACCTCGAGGGTTGAATAAGAGTCACGGGAGAGGTATTTTCAGAGGGCTGCACGAGAACATGGGGACATGCAGCAAAGCTGGAAGGTGGAGAATTTAGAAGTGAAGTACTTCTCCACTGAAGGGGTGGTGGATGCCTGGAAAAGTCTTTCAGTGGAGGTAGTGGGTGCAAAAACAGTGGTGGATTTCAAGCGTGTATGGGATAGGCACAAGGAAATCTGGGTAGGAAAGCGGGAGGGGGGTAGCCGGAGATCAGTTAGGGTCTGCTGTGACAGTACTAGAAGGGAAAAGTGGGTAGACTAGGTGGGCCAAGCAATCCTTATCTGTCAACAAATTCTATGTTTCTAATAACTTAGATCATGTAGGCTAGTGGCTAGCTCACAGTCACACAGGAGTGTGGTGTGCATATTTATGGAACACAGACAGAGGTGAGAAAGAAAATCCCTCAGCTGGGACCTGAACCCAGGCTGCCCAGACTACTGTTCCGAATGCACTAACCAGCTGCGCCACTTAGACAACTGGAACCTGGGTTGTCCCCGAGCACATTACTGTTTCTCAAATGCACAACCCCAATGCCAACCCAAATTTTTGCTTGTAACAATCACACAGGAGTGTGGTGTGCATAGATGGCTAGATCACAGGCCTGGTAAACAGGTGGTAGTGAAGGCCGAGGTTCAAATCCCAACAGAGCCCCTTATATGCTGAGTGACTGTGAACAAGTCACATAACCTCTCAGCCCTTTAGTGGACCCATCTGAAAAAGCAGCACCACAATAAAAACAAGGGATATTGCATCTCAGCTGGGGTATCATGAGTAATGAAACTGTAAAAAAACAATGAATTAAAGGTAATCAGGATTACTATAAAGCCAACTCAGATGACTTGTTTTCTGAAGTAATCCCCTACTGCAATCAGTTACTTGAAAAGATACAAGGGATCCTGAAAGTCCTGTAACCTCCTTGGTTGAAACACATCACATGACCATTGATTATTCTCTCACAACCGCACACCATACCCAAACAAAATTATTATTTTTTTTTTTACAAAAAAAATGTATAAAGAGGATGGCACACTCCAGGGTCTGCATGTCATGAAATAATGTGCTTCTCAGGTATTTGTGGCACTCGGCTATGCCTCGTGCTAAAAATACACAAGGCATGCATTGTTTCCTTACTTCTGTACCCCTGTCATATTTTATCCCTTACAAGTAATCAGATTACAAATTACAGATTACTTTAACGATCCTGTTTGAAGTTCCTTTTTTCTGTTTTTTGAAACAATGTGTATTTGTTATATTTCTATGTTTCCTCTATCATTCTCCTTGGGGACAGCAAAACTAAGCAGCCCTTGACGAATGGGAGATAGACTGTGAGTAACGGTGATGTATGAAGAGCAAACCCCCTCGCTGACACAAGATGTAATAACTCACTAGTTTTGGAGGGCAATGAGATATTGGGTTGGCTGCAGGAGGGGTTGATCTTTCATAAATCACCACACTGCTGTTGCATTTGTCTCGTGTTTGCATTAATAGTATATGATCCATAGGGCGTACACGATAAATGTTGTTTCATCTGAAAGTTTCTAAGGAAAAGTGTAACAAAAGCTTTCAGCATGATGTAGGCATATGCAGCTGGAGTTTATGACAATAGGAAAGCAGTCTGGACTAGTGGTTAGAGTGCAGAGCTGTGAAACGGGAGTCCCAGGTTTCAATCCCACAGCCACCACTTATTCACTGTATGACCCTGAGCAAGTCATTTAACCTCCCAGTGCTTAAACTATCTGCAATCTCTCTCTATTCCATCGCTGTACTCTTTGACTCTTCCCGTGCAACACATAATGGCAGCAATGCCCCCCTCGGATTGTAAATCACTTTAAAATACAGTCTGTATGAAAAGTGCTACATAAAACCAAATTCCTTTTTCCCCCCCAACTCTGTTTATCTCTCCCATGCACGGACCAGGGCTTACTTCAGTCACTACCAGTGCCACCATCCTATCTACTGAGGCTTTCTACCTCACCTCCTGGAGCTCTAGACCACCCACAACACACCACTGCATGCCCCCCCCCCCAGATTGCCATCCAGGACAGGATTGCCTTCTACTCCACAGCCACTCCACCACACCATCCAGTCCTACAGCGGCACATGCAAAGCCCAGAACTACCCCCAGGGTCAGATAGCAAAGGCCTCGTAATGAATGTGGAAGTGAAAGGGAGGTTGCATCTACCTGGACTGCTACAATTTCTCCATCCTCCCCCCCCGGGTGTTTCCCCTACAGTGGCGCCCTGGGATTTCTGCATGTGCCTCCACATGCTGCACGCCATCTGCAGCATCACTCTCTCACATGAGGCCAAGGTGTGCTACCATCTAGCCTCTGCTGGACAGTGGTCATCTATCAAGTGTCTAACCCCACCCCGAAGGAGCAGAGAAGTCCCAAGAGCACTCAGTCCTCCTCCCCTAAGTTGGCCCTCCAATGACTTGGCTTGTTCATGAACCTGGGTAATCAGCATGGCAAGGGGTAGTGCTACCATTGTGCCAGCTGTGGCTCCAATTCATTTCCTTTCCCATACTTTATCATATGATTGTTTAAACACACTTATAATATTCAATATGTATGTAACCCCTAGGTGGCGCTATCCCAAGGGCTACTACCACAGCCTGCTTGGCTAGTAGCAGGTTAAAGAGCCTGAGTACTGAAACGGGTGCCTCCACCCGGAGGTCAGGGTTGGTAGTGGTCAAGTTAACCTGTGCACATCCAGGATACCGTAACCCCCCTTTCCTTACTAGTGGCCGGAACAATACACAATAATCACTTTCACAATACCCCTGATACACCACACAAGTACCTACACTGTTTGCACTTACCACCAGGGCTTTCCTCTGGCCCGGTCCTGAGAACCACCTGTAAAACAAGGTTATACACAGCAAATAACAGCAGTACAGTACTCTTGCACAAACTGGAACCACAGTCAGGGTAAATGCAAAAAGAGTTAGATCTGATTTATTTAAGGGACTTGAACAAGGAAAGGGTGTAATCAGGTTAATTTGCTTAAAGGCTCTATCAATCAAACAGTTATGCATGCACTTCAGGGTCCATAAACAGTCACACACTCTGGATACCCAGATGGAGAATGGTGGGCTAGCCAGGAACGCTGCAGATGGTTGGGGCCCTGTGATGGAAGAAAACAACATGCACAACACACACTATTTTTAATCCGGAGCCGGAGGGCTCAGTTCATGAAAAGAAAACAACAAGATAATCAGATGACACACTTTTAGATTAGGCTGTTGTTGCAGGAAGCTACCCTAATGATTACTCACAATACCCAAGACTGGACACAGGCTGGACGAAAATCGAGACAGCAGGTGGTTAATCTGGAGTGCCAGGAGAAGCAGGGCCCACATGATTCACTGAGGCATCATTTCTGTTCAAGCGTGGAGCAGGGGGCTGATCCCCAGGCAGATCTCTCGTCGGTGGCTTTCTCTGTGCAGTGGGGTAGTCTGGCAGGGCCAGCGTGGCATGGCCCAGGCCGAATGCAGATGAACACGGATTCAGTCCAATTAGTCTGGATACAGCTTCCAGCAAGTGGCAAACAGTTCACACAGTGAGGAACCAAATCACAACCCACTTTCAATAAACAGCACATTTACATGTAAGGAAATTCTACTGTACCAGGCAAACCGCTCTCTGGTCATGATCGCAAAGCCTCTGCACAAATCGGGGATTCAAAAGCAGCTGGAAATCCTGACAGGCCAATCACATTCAGCAAATCTTCGGTCTTCTTCAGGTTAAAGCCCGGTCACAGTCCAGTGACCAGTCCTCACAACTCAGATTCAGTCCAAATAAACTCTATTTTCCCTCTCAGGGACAGCAGGCAGACAGGCAGGTCAAAACTTCAGCCCTTTCACAGTTCTCCCATGCAAAACTACACAGAACTGCTGCTCAAAATCACTTGAGCATATTACTTCTTCACTTCTCAGCTCAAAACTGAAACTAGCTGCAGCAGCCTGGGAAATTCCCCAAGATCCAAAAGGTTCGGTTGGCTGATCCTCCTGTCCGTCACAACAAAGGCTCCCCCTTCAGGTGCAAAAAGGCACAAATAACCCAAAACTACAATTCCTACAGATTTTGACTCCAGACAGCTCCTGTAGTCCTTCTCCATTTTAGATCCCACCAGAACTGATTGGTCCAATTCGTAGTCCAGGACCAAGAAAGTGGAGATAAACAAAACAGTCTTTGCTGCAAAGAATGCAGGTTAAACAAACTACATTATCATTATCACTCTAAATGATTTTCAGCAAATAGTTACATCTTTCAACTGAGCTCCCTCTCAGATTACTAATGACTGCAATCCAGGCAGCTCTTAAAGAGACAGTACACAGAGGCTATACAGGCACTCTCTGGCAATCACATTTAAACTGCTAAAACGCAGGACACCAGCCTGGCAGTGAGCATTTAGGCAAGCTCGAGGAAGACTTTTCGGGAACCCCCATTTGTAGGGGGGTTACATGTAGGCATCGATAACTATTGTTAATTTTATCTTGTGTTGAATAAAAGGTCCAAGAGTTCATCATGGTATTCATTTCTTAGTCTTTTTTTCTGACGCCTGATATTATATGAGAAGATGTTATTATATATACAAAAACTGAAAAGAGGTATCTGCCTCTGTCTCTGAAATAAAACGAAGGGGCAGAGGACACTGCACAGCATGACACTGCAGCACAGGAGCTAGCACAACAAAACTTGCCCAAAATAGGGACCAAAACAAAAAAGGCAAAAAGGAAATCCAAAACACTTCTGATCATACGAGACTCCATGATTCAGGGAGTTGATACCTACCGCCGGCCATGGGTAATGGTCAGATGTCTCCCAGGTACATCAGCGTGGAGAGACACTGACCACATTGCTAAAATCATGAAGGAAGCAGGAGAAAACATGGATGTCCTGGTACACATAGGGACTAATGATCTCACCAGCCGGTCAGTTGTGGAGACCAAGGAACACCTGACCAGGCTGGGAGACAAACTGTCATCCATTTCATCTGGCATCTCCTTCTCTGAGATCCTGCTGGTCTGGGAGAGGGGGGCAGATGGATAGAAGGTCAGAGAAGGGGAGACAGGGAAGCTAAACATGTGGCTCAAGGGCTGGTGCCAGGAAAAAGGACACACATTTGTAGGTAGCTGGCAACAGTTTTGGGAGCCACAGTTCTTTAAATTTGATGGACTGCATCTGACTAAGGAGGGACTCGGTGCATTGAGGCAGAAGTTTTATGTCTGCAGAATTTATAAACTAGCAAATGGGGAGAGGGGTGCAGCACCCGATACATCTAACGGGAAGAACACCCTTCCCCCCTCAGCTAGTAATCAAACCGGAGTTCAGCATGTTTGTAGTTCATTTGCATCAGCAGGTAAGGAAAAAGGTCCGGATCCCCATACGACATGCAGGGGAAAGGCCGGACCTCACCCTACAACTAATGCAGCGAAATCTGCCCAATGGAAAATCCTGTACACAAATGCTCGCAATCTGGGAAACAAGATTTCAAACCTGGAGGCAACAATGACAGAGGCTAAACTGGACATAGTAGCCATTAGAGTGACATGGTTCACAAGTAACTACACTTGGGAGACTTCAGTACCCAGCTGTGTACTGTTCAGAAGAGACTGAGGTGCAAACCGGGATGGGAGGGAGTGGCCCTTTATGTCAATAAAAATATCAAAGCTACATAAATTCAGAATACACATAAGGAGCCAGAAGAACTGTGGGTCACCCTGGAAACAGGAAATGGGACAGCCATATGAACTGGGGTTGTCTACAGACCTCCAGACCAGGGGGAGGACATAGACATATTACTGTTAGAAGATATTCAAAATATGACAGCTAAAGGGGAGGTTCTGATAATGGGAGGCTTCAACATGCCAGATACAGATTGGTCAATACCAGCAGGAACACCCGCCAGAACTAGACACATAGTGGATTCCCTGCAGGGGAAGGGCCTCAAACAATTGGTACAACAACCCACAAGCGACAGGACTATCCTGGATCTAGCACTGACTAATGGGGAAAGGATCACAGATCTCCAGGTAGAAGGTCACCTGGGGGCCAGTGACCATCACATGGTATGGTTCAATTTGGCCACTAGAACTTAATCATTCAATTCCAAGGCAAATATATGGGACTTCAGAGGAGCTGACTTTGATAAGATGGCCAGCAGAGTTTAGCTAGCCCTGGCAAGAAGAAATACAGGTGAGGGGTACGGGCAAAGTGGACAAGCATTAAGGGTGCAATACCTGAAGCAACATTCCATTGTGTTAGGGAGAAAAGCAAAAGCAAAAAGAGGACACCACTTTGGTTCTCAAAAACAGTAGCAGAAAAGATCAGAGTCAAAATGTTGGCCTTCAGGAAATATAAGGCAACGCAGCAGAACGAAGATAGAGAGGCATACCAAACTTCCTTATGGGAAGCAGGGAAGGCAGTAAGGCAGGCAAAGGCCCAAACTGAGGAAACACTAGCACGCACAGTAAAAGAAGGGGACAAGACTTTCTATAGATACATTAGTGATAGGAGAAAGTAAAGAGGGGGTTATTCCTAAGATCAAAGGGGATAAGGGGGAGTGTGTGGAAGAGGATCAAGGAAAAGTATCTATCCTAAATAGATACTTTTGCTTAGTATTTACTGAGAAGGGGTAGGGCAGGGCCCATAGCTCAGCACCATGGACACAAGGGGGATGGAGGTGTGCACAAGTCCCTTCACAAAAGAAAGGGTCCTACAAGAGCTTGCTAAGCTCAGGGTGGACAAGGCAATGGGACCTGATGGCATACATCCCAGGGTGCTAAAGTTGCTAAGGGTGGAACTAGCAGAGCCATTAGTAGAACTGCTTAGTGAGTCTCTGAGCACAGGAGAGGTCCCAGAAAACTGGAGAAGGGCTCATGTGATCCCACTGTACAAGACTGGCAGCAGGGAGGAGGCAGGGAGCTACAGACCAGTCAGTCTTGCCTCATTAGTGGACACGATTATGGAGGCACTCCTTAAAGAAAGGATAGTGCAACACCTGGAATCAATAGGAGCACAGTATCCAAGACAGCATGGATTTACAACAGGAAGGTCCTGTCAAACTAATCTCATAGATTTCTTTGACTGGGTAACCAGAGTGGTGGACCAAGGGGGTGCAGTTGATGTCGCCTACCTTGACCTCAGCAAAGCTTTCAATACTGTTCCACATAGAAGATTGATTAGCAAGCTGGGTAGGCTCGGGGTGGGTCAGAAGTTGGTTGACTGGGTGGCAAACTGGTTGGCGGGCAGAAAACAGAGAGTGGTGGTAAACGGTATACAGTCAGAAGAGATGCAGGTCACAAGTGGGGTACCTCAGGGATCAGTCCTGGGGCCAGTCCTCTTCAATATCTTCATCAGTGACATTGCAGATGGACTGGAGGGTAAGGTTTGCCTGTTTGCAGATGACACCAAGATCTGCAATAGAGTAGATGATCCAGATGGGGTGGGAAGAATGAGAAGAGATCTGGAAAAACTGGCAAAATGGTCTGAAGAGTGGTATAGGGGTATCACAAGTCGTAAGAGGGAGGTAATAATCCCTCTTTACAAGACACTGGTTAGGCTCCATCTGGAGTATTGCGTTCATTACTGGAGGCCATACCTGCACAAGAACACTAACAAAATGGAGGCAGTCCAGAGAAGGGCAACCAAAATGGTGCAGGCACTGCATCAGAAAACATATGAGGACAGATTAATGGAGCTCAATATGTATATCCTAGAGCAAAGGAGAGAGAGAGAGGTGATATTATCGAAACATTCAAACATCTTGAGGGCATTAACAAGGTGAAAGAGTCTAACATGTTTCAATATAAGAAAAACAGCAGGACATAAGGACACAGTATGAGAGTAGAGGGAGGCCGATTGAGGGGTAATGTGAGGAAGTTCTTTTTCACAGAAAGAGTGGTGGATGCCTGGATCTGCCTACCTCAGGAAGTGGTGGATATGAATGGGACAGGCATAAGGGAGCAATACAGATGAGTATGAATAAATAGGCCATTGAGAGAGTAAAGGCCTATGGCACATTCATAAAGTAGAAAAAATGGGCAGACTGGATGGGCCTTGCAGTCCTTATCTGCTGTCAACTTCTATATTTCTGTGTATTAAATGCTCACCACAGGACTTTGTTCCTGAACCAGTCGCTTGTCTATACTTTAAAAAAAAAATCTGTGCTGCAAAATACAACACATGTTTTTAAAGTAGTGTGGCAAAGGAGTTAGAGCATAGACTTAGAATCCAGAAGACTTAAGTTCAAATCCTACCACAGTCACCTGCATGCCATGTGACCTTGAACGACTCACTTAACCTCTCAGTGCTTTATTTATTTATTGAAACTTTTGTTCACCAGGTAAATACAATGAGCCAAGACTCATTTCCATGTACAACCCGGGGCAGTATCTCAGTCAGCCAAGATGTTACTGTAACCCCTAGGTGGTGCTATCCCAAGGGCTACTACCCCTGCCTGCTTGGCTAGTAGCATGTTAAGTGGCCTGAGTTCTGAAATGGGTGCCTCCACCCGGAGGTCAAGGTTGATAGTGGTCAAGCTAACTTGGGCACAGCCCTCCAGGACACTGTAACCCCCCTCTTTCCCCTCTAGTGGCCTGAACACTGTACAATAATCACTTTCACAATACCCCGCTACACCACACAAGTACCCACACTGTTTGCACTTACCACCAGGACTGGTTGCTCTGGCTCAACCCTGGGGACCCCATGTAAAACAAGGTTAAGCACAGCAAATAGCAACAGTACAGTACTTTGAGCCCAGACTGGAACCACAGTCAGATTACATGCAGAAAAAGTTAGATCTGATTTATTCAGGGGACTTGAACAAGGGAGGGGCAAAATCAGGTTAATTAGCTTAAAGGTTATATCAGTCAAGCAGTTATGCATGCGCTTTGAGTCCCCCCCACACAGTCCACCTCTGGGTACCCAGGTAGAGAAGAGATGGGCTAGCCAGGACAGTTGCCCGGGGTTGCAGCTGGTTGGGGCCCTGTGATGGAAAAAACAACATGCACAGTACACAATATTTGTAATCTGGAGCCAGAGGACTCAGTTCGTAAAGGAAACAAAACAACAAGACAATCAGATGACACACTCAGATTAAGCTGTTGTTGCAGGGAGCGACCCTGGTATTTACTCACGATACCCAAGACTGGACACAGGCTGGACGAAAATCGAGACTGCAGGTGGTTGATCTGGAATGCCAGGAGAAGCAGGGCCCACACAAGTCATAGAGGCGTCGTTCCTGTTCAAGCGTGGAGCAGGGGACTGATCCCCAGGCAGGTCTCTCGTCGATGGCTTCTCTGTGCAGTGGGTAGTCTGGCTGGGCCAGTCTGGCAAAGCCCAGACCGCATGGAGACAAGTTCGGAAGCAGTCCGTTTTGGGCTGGATACAGCTTCCAGCAAGCAGAACACAGTTCACACAGTGGGGAACTAACTCACAACCCACTAGCAGCTCATAGCAAATTTACATGTATGGGAATTCTACTGTACCAGGGAAAGCACTCCCCAGGCACAATTGCAAAGTCTCTGCACACACCGGGAGCTTAGGGGTAGCTGGAACTCCTGACAGGCCGATCGCATTCAGCAAAAATATTCGGTTTTCTTCAGGTTGATCCTGGCCCACTTCAGTAGCTTACTTTAGTCACACAAACTTGGATTTAGTCCAGAATAATTCTCTTCTCTCCCTCTCAGGAGGAGCATACCGGCATGCAGGCCAAAAACTTAGCCTTTTCAGAGATCTCCCATGCGAATCCACTCAGTATTGCTGCTCAGAAACACTTCAGCTCCTTCTTGCTCAGCTTCCAGCTTAGTTCTAACTGAAACCTGCAAGCAGCCCGGGACTTCCCCAAGATCCAAAAGATTTGGTTGGCTGATTTGACTGTCAGTCAAAGCAAGAGCCCCAGCCCCCCTTCAGTTGCAAAAAGGCGCAAAAAAGCTCCAAACTAAAGTTCCTACAGATTTTGAGTTCTCACAGCTTCTGTAGTCCGGCTACATTTTAGGTCCCACCAGTACTGTTTGGTCCAATTTGCAGTCCAGGACCAAGATAGTGGAGACAAACAAAACAGTCCTTGCTACAAAGAAAGCAGATTAGACAAACTACATTATCATTATCACTCTAAATGATTTTCAGTAAATAGTTACATCTTTCAACTGAGCTCCCTCTCAGATTACTTAAACTGCAATTAGGCAGCTCTTAAAGAGACAGTACACAGAGGCTATACAAGCTCTGGTAATCACATTTAAACTGCTAAAACGCAGGACACCAGCCTGGCAGTGAGCATTTAGGCAAGCTCAAGGAAGACTTTTTGGGAACCCTCATTTGTAGGGGGGTTAGATTACAATAATAAATACACGCATAAAATGCGGGGGGACCTTAATTTTAGCCCTCCCAATTACAAAAATGGGTAAAAGCCAGATTCCCACTGAAAATGAGCCATTGCTGCTCAGTTAGGGTATCCTCTTGTCAATTAATCAATCAACATGGCTTCATTTTCAAAATAAAAAGCATTAAGCAACAGATCATTTTTCAGGGTGTCCTTAGCTCAAATCAAAAAAATCCTTGGTCAACCACGTAGTAAAATTAAACAGTTCAGCAGCAGGACTGCCATAGTGTAACTAGGGGTGGTGCATTGTACTACCATGGCGGAGGGGGTGGAGTGGCAGGTTTATGTTCCTCTGCTGGGCTGAAGTGGAGTACAAGGTGCACTATACAGACAGGGCAGTATGGATTCAACTGAAAAAAAATATTTTAAATCATGCTGCACTGTCATTGCAAGAGATCAAAACAAATCCTACATGGTAATGATAGAATTATTTACTCGCATGTGGCAGGAGGTCAAGGTGTTCAGTGCCTTATCCCTCCCCATCACTGGGTCGGCGTATAGAGTACTTTTTGTATACCATGTGTTTCAAGGTGCTTTACCTAGCAATGAGTTAAGATACTGGCATTACGCTGTTGTGCAAGTGCCCCCGGTTTGGAAGCGAGCTCAGGACGTTAAATGTCACATCCAGAAGCAGGCCTGACTGCAGCAGCTGCCACTCCGCAGTGCACCGCAGTCGAGGATAGCACTGACAACTGGTGCTGCAGCGACCCAAGTGTAGGCCAAGGAACTTACTCCTGTGCAGAACATCACTGTGTGCAGCTAAGGTTATACGGAGCTCCACTCTCACCAGGGGAGGAGGGAGGAAGGGCAGAAAACCAGGAGAAAACCCCCCATGTACTGTCAATATGACAGCTGGGGTTCTTGGACTCCCCCCCGGGTCCTAGTGCCTGCCAACACTGGATCCTAGCCTACATTTTGGACTGCTTGGGGTGGGTAGGGGAACGCCTCCCAGCCCCTGTCATAGACAAGAAGCCATTGCAGATGTGGTGTGGCACTGTAGTTGAGGAAAGATGTGGGTTGATGAGCCAGAACAGGGTCTGTCCCTGGGACCAGGGCATATCCCTGGCAGACTAGCATGGCTAGGGAGAAAAATCTCCATAGAAAAGAAAGAAACTGGCAGTGCAGAGTCTGTATGCAATCATTTTACTGCCGTTAAATGCCCCAAATGTCACACGGCAAACTTTGGGAAAAGATCACTTTTAGACACATTTCAGCTTATATCTGTTTTCTGTATTTAACGTCCACTTTTCTTTATAACTACACTTTTTTAATCTCCTTTTGCCCCCGAGGTTACTTGCTAGGACCTCCTTCCACCACAGCCAGTGCCTCGTACCCAACCTTCAAAGCTGCGCTTCTTTGGGATCCTCTGGGACTCCAGGCTGCCCACGATGCTCTATTTATTTATTTATTGGAATCTCTGATTAAACACCTTTGAGCTAAAAGCTCATTTACAAAGGTTCCACATCATAAGGCAATATACAAGGTAAGTAGACATTACAAAACAGATAGGGGTATATACAGCAGGCAAGTGCATTATGGTACATACAGATACAGATTCAAGCAAGTACAGTTAAAATACATCAGGTAGGAGAGGTCAACTTTATTGCAACAGTACTAAGAGCATACCTAAGGTGGACAAGCAATTTATAGTGGTAGCTGAGCTTTAGAGCGTGCAGGTAGCGTTATGGAGGGTCAGAAGTGGCGCACTAAAGGAGGGGGGAGAATATAGAAACATAGAATTTGACGGCAGATAAGGAACGCTTGGCCCACCTAGTCTGCCCTTTTCCCTACCTGATGGATAAACTGCAGATTCTAGTTAATCAACAGCTTACTTCCTCCTACCCCCCACTAGAATTGCCTTATGCCTGTCACATGCATTCTTGAATTTTCCCACTGTTCCTGACTCCACAACCTCCTCAGGAAGGCTGTTCCATGCATCCACAACCCTCTCTGTGAAAAAATACTTTCTTTTTTTTGTATAATATTTTTTTATTGATTTTCACACATAGTGACATCAAGCACGTAACATGCAAACATGCTGACCTTCAAACATAAAAGTCACATTACACATTAAAAACAACATCAACAGGTGCAACCATTTGTGCATCCCATTAGTATTTTTTCCACCGATTTAATACATCATGAATATTGAGGTATATAGACTTATGGTTCTAGTACAGCTTCTTGAGCTCAACTTTTTAATTTACTGGTAGGCATTGAGGTCCTACTACCATTCTCAGCAGCCTAGCCCTGCCCTTAATATCATTTCCTTCTCTGGATTTAGTGAGGACATATAGGGTAACCAGGTTCTTATAAAAACCTCCTCCCGATCCCACAATACAAAGGTCAGCCGCTCCAACGCCAATGTTTGTAATATCATCTGCTTCCATTGTTTAAGATTCGGCCTTACATGGGACACCCATGTATTCTGTATACAATGGCGGGCCAGGATGAATAAGACTCTCATCCATCTAGGAAGCGGGTTCCATTCCTCTCCCTCTCCCACCTCCATTCCGAAGAAACACAGCAAGGGATCCTTTTCCAACTCCCTTCCTGCTATTGCAGTCACTTCCCCCACTACCTCCCCCCAAAAGAGCTGTAGAATGGGGCAGGTCCAAAAACAATGTATGTATGTGCCTCTTCCCACTCCACACCTCCTACATACCGGTGATATTGAAGGGTGTGCTTTATGGACTATCACTGGTGGGTAATACAATCGATGAAGAAATTTATAGTATGCCTTCTTATATCTATTACACGCCATGATCCCTGAATGCATTGGGAGTACTATATTCCAATTCTCTTCAGTAACAGGTCTCTCTAGAGCCCTTTCCCAAAACATTCTTGTTCTCCCTGTTCTATCTGGGAGTCTCTGATTACCTCTCTTGACCGCTTTCCTAATAAAACCTTTGGGGTCCACCTTGGCCTGGTATATTAGGCTTTCTACCTCATCCGGTTTAAGTCCTCTTTCCTCTTCCCTTGCCAACCTGTGCATAAATGTCCTTACCTGCAAGTATCGAAACAGGTGCTGCCTCTCCACCTCCAGCTCCCTCTGCATGGTTTCAAAGGTACAGAGGTTTCCTTGTACCAGGAGATTCCCTAAGCTCCGGATTCCTCTCTGTTCCCACTCGTAAAAGCCTTTATCCTCCAACCCCAGCAAGAAAAAGGGGTTGTTTGCCACAGGTAATAATATGGTTTCCCCTTGCCGCGTCCATCCCTGTTTTCTAGTCTGTCCCCAGGCAATTAAGACCTGTTCCACTAGTGGATTATTATTGCCTCTAATTCGGTATGCTCTTACACCCCTGGGGTGCAGGTATGCTGTGAGTCGTCCCGATGTTCCCACTTACTCTAGCTCTACCCAGCTGGCCTCACTGGGCTGATGCACCCAATCTGCTATGTATCTTAGCTGCCAGGCTATAATTATGTATATCCGGTAAAGCTAGACCTTCCTTCCCCTTTTCCATTTTTAATTTTTGTAAGCTAACCCATGGGCGTTTACCCCTCCAAATAAAACTCGAGATAGCCTTTTCTATCTTACTTGTGTCCCCTTTCATAAGCCCTACATGCAACATCTGTAACGGGTACAATATCCTGGGGAGCACATTCATTTTGACAGTATTTAATCTCCCCATCCATGAAATCGGTAACTGTTCCCATCTCCTAAGATCTGCCCCATCACTTTCAACAGTTCCGTGTAATTTAAGCTATAAAGGGAACCCAATGACCTACCCACCCAGATACCAAGATAGGTAAAACACTTCCCTACCTGTTTCAATCTCCACTATTCTGTTTCTTTCCCTGTCCGAGGAAAACACATTATTTCCAACTTACCCAAATTAATCCTATACCCTGAGAAGGCCCCAAACTCCTCTACCAAAGCCAGCAGGGGAGGCGCCGACTGTTTTGGATTTTTCACAAACACTAACATGTCATCCGCATAAAGAGCAAGCTTGTGCTGTGATCCCTTTGCCCCTTCAATTCCCCAAATCACTGTGCAACTCCTTATGGCTATTGCCAATGGTTCAGTTGCCATTGCAAATAACAAGGAGGGGGGAGAGAGGGCAGTCCTGTCTCGTACCTCTCTCCAATTTGATTCCCTCTGATAGTTCTCCATTTACCAAAACCTGGGCTCTAGGCGCCGTGTTCATAGACCTTACCCATCTAACAACTGGTTCACCCAGACCAAACCGGGACATCACTTCAAATAAGTATTCCCATTCCACTCTATCGAATGCTTTTTCGGCATCCATGAAGATAACTCCCACTGCTTCTTTTCCCTGATTCGCTCTCCATATAATATTGAGGAGACGACACATATTATGATATGACTGTTGCCCTTTAATGAACCTGGTTTAGTCTGGGTGAACCAACTCTGGGAGTATTTGCTCCATCCTCAGTGCCAGAACCTTAGCCAAGATTTTCAAGTCGCCATTAAGCAAAGAAATTGGTCTGTAGGAGGCATATTCCTCCACATCTTTTCCCACATTAGGTATCAAACATATAGTGGTATCATAACATATTTTGGGCAGATTAATCTCCCCTGTCTCCTCGTTCTGGTGAAACACTTCTCCTAGCGGTTCCCCTACCTGACCTCCCATCATTTTATAATATTGTGCGGGGAATCCGTCTGGGCCGCTAGCTTTACCATTCTGCAGCTTCTGTGTCGCATTCATTATTTCTGTTTTTGTAATCGGTTGACTGAGCATCTCTCTCTCTCTCTCTCTGGGCTTGTGTAGCCTCCGGTAATTTTACTTTATTCAAGAATCTTTGCATTTGCTCATAATTACCCGCATGCTGTGCTGGGTATAATTGCTGGTAGAATGCCCTAAAACTTTCCTTTATGCCTTTCATATCTTTACGGAGGTTCCCCTTTCTATCCTTCGCCCCTACGATATGTGTCGCAGCCCTACCCCCTTTCAACAATTTAGCCAGTAAGGGGCTAGGTTTGTTCCCCCATTCGAACACATGGCATTTCCAGTACAGCCCTGTCTTCTCCGCCTCTGCCTTGAGGTGGGCATTCAGGGTTTCCCTCGCTATCTCCAACAACTTAATTGCTTCCCCCTTTTCTCCAACTGCCACTCTTTTTTCCAATTCCTTCAACTTCCCCTCTGGCTCTGTCCGTGTCTCCTTTTTCTGTTTTTTCAATCTGGCCATATATTCTATAATTACCCCTCTCATATATGCCTTACCCGCCTCCCACAGCGTTGTCTTAGATACCTCCTCCGCATCATTATTCTCCATATATCCCTGCCACTGGGTTGTCAGGTATTCTTTAAACTATTTTTTTGTCATATATTTTGGAAATTTCCATTGAGTAGGGCCTCTCTGCCTCTCCCCTCCTTTTATTTTCAGAATAACCAATGCATGGTTGGACACGTGTATAGGGTTGTGTATTACATATTGCACTCTGGCATACCATCTCTTGGGTAGATAAATATAGTTGATCCTGGACCACGTTTTATGCGGGTTAGAGAAAAAGGTATATTCTTTTGCTCCTGGATTGGCTGTGCGCCAGCTATCTACGAGGTCTATGTCCACCATACCCATCTCCCACTGTCTCATTACCTCTTGTCTCCTACCCTTCCCTTCTGAATGATCCATTACTGGGTCCATCGTCCAGTTAAAATTGCCACCCAGGATAAGACCTGGGAATTGTTCCCTTGTTAGCAAATCCAGCAAGGACATGTAGAATTGTGGCTCGTATACTGCCCCGGCGTAAATACACCCAAACATTATTTTTTCCCCTTTAAGTTCTCCTGAGATAAATATATATCTCCCCTCTTTAGGGTCTTTAACCACTTTAGTGAGTTCCAGAGGGACAGCCTTATACAACAATATGGCCACTCCCCATTTATGCGCTGAAAAGGACGCTGCATAGCATTTCCCCACCCAGTTCCGTGCCATTTTGGCATGCTCGGTGTCTGTTAAATGGGTCTCCTGTATCAGAACTACCTGTGCCCCTACCCACTTCAAAGCCATCAATAACGATGTCCTTTTGACTGGGTTTGTGATGCCTCGTACATTCCACAAGACTACATTGAGATTTTGTGTATTATCCATTTATATATACATATATTTTTCTCAACTGCTCACCATTAATAGAGTCGAGTTCACTTGACCCGATTATTTGCTTTAGAGTATCACCATACCTCTCCTTATTCTCCTCACATGTAAAACCTGCCATTTCGCACAACAAAATGATTGCACCAACACACATAACAAAGGTAACAACAGTAACAGTAACAAGTATAACATCTATTTTACCTATCCCGTCCTTTCTCTTTCCTACTATCTTTAATAATGATTCCCCCCCTCCCATCCTCCAGTTCTCCTCATCCCTTATTTCCAAAATCCCTCCTCTCCTTTTCCTCCACTACGTAGGATACATTCCATTTTTGTTCCTGTGAGCTCCCATGGCACCGCCACATTTCCCCTCCTTGCTTTCCTTCTATTTATTCCTTTTGGTGCACTAATTGCCTCTTCAGCTTGAGTGTCCTAGATAATCCCCTTTCTGACGCTTGAGTCCCCAGCCCCCCAGCTGATTTGTTTTGTCTTTTACCTTCACCCATCTTAACCTCCCCTTCGCCTCACATCTCCTCCTCCTCCTCCGTACCACTGCCATCACCCCTTTCTCCTCCCCAAACATCAGCTAGAGAGAGAGAAAGTCATCCCACTCCTGTTTCGTGTGCCCTGCTAGACAGTGCATACTTCTCTCCCCTATTACACAGGCTTTCTCCCCAGATGCCCGATATTCTTCGTGGGTTGAAGTATTCTCCATTTCCGTTTCCACCCTTTCCTTGCATGCTCTGATGCAGGGCCCCCTCCCCCTTTGAATGCATCCATGGTTTCTTTCATGCTGGCCCCATCATGTTCTATTCCCTTTTTCATAAATGTTTCCCAGTACCAGACATAAACATATATGATATGCAATGTTTTCACCCTTCCCTGTCCCCCCCATTTCAAATCATGAGTGGGTCCCTCCATCGGAAGCGAGTGCATAGGACAACGGGCCACGCCATCGAACTCACGCGCAGAGCCGTTCTCCCAGCCATCAGCCTCCCCTTTACTTCTTTTGATCGTTGTTGCCTTGCTCCTCATATAGCCCATAGTTTCTCCACCCGGTCTAACAGATCGTCTTCGCTCCATACATCCACTCCCTATCACATATTCAGTGGCACAAGAATATCCGGTGGCACGAGAGAGTCCTGCTTCCTTTAGGCCCCATTATGCATCCCACACGTTTTGAACCCCTCCAGTCCACGCATAGTCCAGCACTTTCTTCATTTAGCCCAGAAGGAAAAAAAAAAAAAGAAACAGAAAACAGATCTCCTTGCTTGTAACATCCAGAAGCATGCATGTAGCGCAGGTATTCCTGCTGGAATTTTAATGTCCTGACCCAAAACAAAGCGCTCACAGGAGAGGCAAATGAGAGAACAGTTTAGAAAAAAAAAACATACAATCAGTCCCTCCTCCCCACTTTTAAGTGTCCACGATGCTCCTGTTACCCCATTCAGCTCATCTTGTGCTTCAAGCCAACGGACAAATTGCTCTGCCTTTTCGGAGTCCCAAAACAAGAAGGCCGCCCCCTCACGCTTTATTTTCAGTGTGGCAAGGTAAATATGCAATGTTTCCACCCTTCCCTGTGCCCCACATTTCAAATCATAATTGGATCCCTCCATCGGAAGTGAGTGCATAGGACAATAGGCCGCGCCATCAAACTCACGCGCAGAGCCCTTCTCCCAGCCATCAGCCTCCCCGTTACTCCTTTTGATCGTTGTTGCCTAGCTCCGTCTATAGCACATAACTCCTCCACTTGGCCTAACAGATCGTCTTCGCTCCATACATCCACTCCCTATCACATATTCAGTGGCACAAGAAATTCCAGTGGCACAAGAGAGTCCTGCTTCTATTAGGCCCCATTATGCATCCCACACGTCTTAAACCCTTCCAGTCTACACATAGTCCAGCACTTTCTTCATTCAGCCCAGAAGAAAAAAAAGAAACAAAAAACAGAGATCGCCTTGCTTGTAACACTCAAAAATATGCAAGTAGCGCAGGTGTTCCTGCTAGAACTTTAATATCTTGATCCAAAAGATAAAATGGAGAGCACAGAGGACGCAAACGAGAGAACAGTTTAGAAGAAGAAGAAAAAAAACATACGAGTACAATCAGTCCCTCCTCTCCACTTTTAAGTGTCCACGATGCTCCTGTTACCCCATTCAGCTCATCTTCTGCTTCAAGCCAATGGACAAATTGCTCTGCCTTTTCGAAGTCCCAAAATGAGAAAGTCACCCTTCATGCTTTATTTTCAATGTGGCAGGGTACACTAGGAAGTTCTCTATTTTTAACTCTCTTAGCTGTTGCATTATTCCGTTGAACATTTTCCTTCTCTTTAGAAGGCATGCGGAGTAGTCTTGCGATAGAAATAATCGATGCCCTTCATATATTAAACTTCCCTTCTCTCTATATGCTTTCAAAACCTCTTCCCGATCTTGAAAATTATGGAAACACATAATTACTTGCCTCAGGGGTTGGTCTGCAGGCGGTCGGGGCATCACTGCTTGGTGAGCTCACTCCATCTTTAAGCACCCTTTTGTTAACTGTAGGCCCAGTATCTCTGGCAGTATCTAAGTGCAGAAATCCAGTGGACTAGCCCATTCTCTCCCCTCCAGTAGTCCTCTTAGATGCAGATTGAGGCATCGGTGATAATTCTCCTGGTAGTCAAATGCCTCTTTAAACTTAGTCAGTTCTTTTTGGAGTATCAGTACTTGCACAGGGACTGCCTTCATCTCGTCCTCCAGCCGGGAGAGATGATCCTCCACCTCCACTATACGGTTGGACTGTTCCGTTTGCTGCTCCTGGACTTCTTGCAGCTTTGAGTCCAGTTTCCCCTCTAACTTAATCAAGCATGGCTCCAAAGCTGCTATCACCTGGCCCGTTAGTTTCCGACCAAGCGCCGCAACCTCCGCCACCGACAGTGACACCAGGCCCACATTTTCTTCTGCCATACTAGCTGCCGTCTTCTTGGTACTTTTATTGGCAATTCACTGACTTTTAGTTGGATTTGGCATCAGATATTCATCCATACTATTATCTGATGTCGATAGAGAGCCAAAGTACGTATCTTTAAGGTATTTTAAAACTTATTATTTAATTTTATTTCGGCTAGTGAAGGAAAGCAGAAGGAAAACCTGTGCATCAGTTTAGCTGCTCATTAGCGCCCCCAAAATACTTTCTAATGTAACCCCCCTGCAAATGGGGGTTCCCAAAAGACTTCCAGGAGCTTGCTTGAATGCTCCAAGCCTGAATGGTGTTTGGCGTTTAAGCCATTTATCAGTGAGTGTTTTTAGAACCTCTGGTACTGTCTCTTTAAGAGCTGTCTGCTTGCAGACATAATTAGTTTGTATGGGGGACTGTGTGTTTTTTTGATTGAGTACCACTCAAGCTGCTGCCAATTCACTCCATTTTTGCAGTCACTAGGAGTGCAAAGGGAACCTATCTGAAAGATGTAACTGTTTGCCAGAAATCATTTACAGTAATAATGAAATTACAGTTTGTCTAACCTACTTTCTTTTGCAGTCAGAACAGTGTCTGCCTAGTTCCCCATTCTGGTTTTGAACTGCTGAACTGGACCAATCAGTGTGGGGTAAGCTAGCTCTAAAATGGTGCCTTGGACGAATCAGAACTTGGACTCATAATCTGAGCCAGCCACAAGAGGATTGTATGAGCAGTGACTCTGGGAGATGTAGTTTAGACTTCAGCACCTTTTTGGACCAACAGCAGCAGTCTATTGTGAGTGACAGCCAATCCAGTCAAGAACTGGGAGGAACTCAAGGAAGTGCCGGTTTTGTCGGTTGGAGTTTCAGTTGAGCTTTGGCAGTGAAGAAGGAAGGAGCCCTGTGCTTTTTCAGTGTGCAGTTTAGTCAAAAACGTGTGTAAGGCCCAGAGTTCCGGTCTGCAGCTTGTTAGGACTGAATCCGTCCTGTGAAGAGAATCAAAGGATATCTGAAGAGTAGAAACCAGGCTCACCCTGTAGAAGACTGGAAGAATTGCTGAAAATTACTCGGTCTGTCAGGAACTGAATCTGCTGTGTGTTCTCCCGGGTATTGTGCAGTAATTGCGATCGGGATACAGATGCAGCCTGCCTGGTATAGTGCTTTCTTTATATGGATGTGTGAAGAGGTTTGTGTACCTCAAGTGAGCCCTAGCTGACATTGAAGGACCCTATCTTATTTGGAGGTCGTGAGTACTAATTCAGGTCGCTCCCTGTTGAATTGCCACATTAAATCCAAATGGAATTACTGTACTGCTGACTGTTTAATTCTCCTTTCTCTGTGTGAAAGGGCCCCTACCAGCTGCCACGGTTTGGACTAGCCACTAGGGCTTGGGTACCCAGGGACAGTAACTGATAGGGATAGGCCTGTGCAAGAGCCATAGATAGATTATTAGAGTGATAAGCTAATTAACCTGATTTCCCTGTCCTTGTTATATCCCCTAAATAAATCAGAGCTGCTTGTTTCAGCAAAGTTATACTGCCTGAGGTATTTGTCTATGTTAAAGTACTGTACTGTGATTGTTGCACTGTATCTCATTTCACAGGAGGTCCCAGTGCCGGAACCAGACCTGGGGTAGTGTATACTGTGAAGGTAATTCTGATATATTGTGTGGGCCACTAGTGGGAAGAAAGGGGTTGCAGTGTCCCAGAGGGCTGTGACCAGTTAGTTTAACTATTGCAAACCCTGACCTCTGGGTGGAGGCACCCGCCATGGATCAGGCCCTCAACCTGTTAGTGGCAAATCAGGCAGGGGAGTAGCCCTGGGATAGCGCCATCTAGGGGTTACACATAACATACCTCTGGCCGCCCCCTCTATTTTCAAATTGTGCCCCCTTGTTCTTGCACATCTCTTCTTCTGAAAGATGCTACCCTCTTGTACTTTGTTAATTCCCTTGAGATACTTGAAAGTTTCTATCATGTCTCCCCCCTCCTTTCCTCAAGGGTATACATATTAAGCTGCTTTAGTCTCTCCTCGTATGTCTTCTGGTGCAGACCCTGCACCATTTTGGTTGCCCTCCTTTGAACAGCCTCCACTCTGTCTATGTCTTTGCGGAGATAGGGTCTCCAGAATTGCACGCAGTACTCCAGATGGGGTCTCACTAACTGTCTGTACAGAGGAATAACAACTTCCTGTTTTCTACTGGTGATGCCTATCCCTATGCAGCCCAGTATCCCCCCAGCCCTCCTTACTACCTTCTCACATTGCTTGCCCACCCTTAGGTCATCTGATATAATTACTCCTAGGTCTCTTTCGATTTTTGTTGTTGTTATTAACTCAACCCCATTGTGTACTCTTCCCTGGGTTTTGTTTCCCAGATGCATTATCTTGCACTTCTTTGCATTGAATATGAGCTGCCACATATTTGACCATTCCTCCAACCTTGCCAAGTCCCTTTTCATCCTTTCCATCCCACTTTGTGTATCAACCCTGTTGCAGATCTTTGTGTCATCTGCAAAGAGACATACCTTTCCTTCCAGGTGCTCTCCAATGTCACTTATAAAGACATTAAAGAGGACCAGTCCCAGTACCGAATCCTGCTGTACCCTGCTAGTTATCCTCCTTTCTTCACTGTGGACTCTGTTTACTATTACCCTTTGCATCCTGTTGTCCAGCCAGTTTTTTATCCAGGCTACCACCTTGGGACCCACTCCAAGGCTAGCTAACTTGTATATTAATCTTTTGTGTGAGACTGTGTCAAATGCCTTGCCAAAATCTAGGTAGGCCATATCCACAGCCCCTCCCTGGTCTACTACTTTGGTCACCCAGTCAAAGAAATCTATTAGGTTCGTCTTACATGACCTTCCTGCTGTGAAACCATGCTGCCTTGGGTCCTGTGCCCCACTGGACTCTAGGTACTCAACAATTCTTTCCTTCAGAAGTGATTCCATCATTTTCCCTACCACTGAAGTCAAACTAACTGGTCTGTAGTTTCCTGCCTCTGCCCTGCTCCCACTTTTGTGACGTGGAATCACATTTGCCCTCCTCCAGTCCTCAGGTACCACCCCATCCTCCCATGATTTGTTAAAGAGAGTAGTCAGTGGTGTTACTAGTTCTACCCTTAGTTCTTTTAGAATTCTGGGGTGAATCCCATCAGGCCCCATTGCTTTGTCCACCCTCAGTTTCAAGAGTTCTTTCAAAACCCTTTCTTCTGTGAATGGACTGGTATCAACCCCCCTATTCAGTGTTTCTCTCTTGTTTGGTTTAGGTACCTCCCCTCCTCTTCCGTTGTGAATACTGAGCAGAAATATTCATTCAGTATCCTTGCTTTTCACTGTCACCCTCTGCCCACATTCCTTCCCCTTTATTAAATCTCTGTATCCCTCCCTTCCTTGGTCTTTCTTCGCTTCCTAATGTACCTATAAAAGGTTTTATCCCCCTTCTTAACACAGTTGGCTATCTTTTCCTCAGTTTGTGCCTTGCATTCTAGCTGCCTTCCCTGCCTCCTTCTGCTTTAACTGATGAAGTTCTCTGTCCTGCTCCTTCTGTGTTTCCTTATATTTCCTGAATGCTATCCTTTTCTCCTTAACCATCCCTGGCACCTCTTTTTAGAACCATAGCGGTTTTTTCCTTCGTTGTGTTTTGTTGATTTGCTTCACACAAAGGCTTGTTGCCTGTGCGATGGCTGTTTTGATTACTCCCCATTGTTCCTCCAACCCTCCTTCTTGCCCGTTTGCTAGTGCTTTTCTGAGGCACTCTCTCATTTTCCCAAAGTCAGCCTACCTAAAGTCCAATACACTTGTTTTTGTATGGCTTGACTCTATGGCTGTGTTTATTGTGAACCACACTGTTTAGTGGTCACTTGTTCCCAGATGGCTACCCACTTCTAAAACGGAGATCCTTTCTCCTTCCCCATTTGAGAGTACCAGGTCTAAGATTGCTCCCACCCGAGTGGGTTCCAACACTAGTTGTCTGAGGCATGCCCCCTGTAGGGCATCAAGAATGACCCTGCTCTTGGATGTGCCTGCAACAAGGGTGCTCCAGTTAACATCTGGCATATTCAAGTCCCCCATCAACAATATCTCCCCTTTTCCTGCCATTTTATGGATGCCTTCTATCATTTCCTTGTACATTTCCTCCCCCTGAGATGGGGGTCTGTACACAACCCCCATGCAGATTGTGGTGCCATTTCCTGTCTCCAGGGTGACCCATAGTGACTCATCAACTTCCTGTTTACTCTTTAGTTCTGTTGCTTTAATCCCTTCCCTCATATAGAGAGCAACTCCTCCTCCTCGTTTTTGGTTTTTTTTTAATTTAGTTGTTTTACTAGGTATAGCACACTAAGCTGAAAGCTTTTTTACAGGAGCAACCTGGGAGCACAAGGAGGTTAAGTGACTTGCTCAGGGTCACACAGTATGCAAGTGGAAGCTGTGGGATTCAAACCCAGGTCTGGTCTGCTGGATGTCACCAGATTTGCAGCTCAGAGCCTTAGACCACTGCGCTATACTCCTCCTCCTCTTTTATCCACCCTGTCCCTCCTGTCGACCGAAGGAGGACAGAATAGAGGAGAGCAGGGGGAGGGTGGGGACAGAGACAAAGGGGAATGACAGAATAAGGGGGTTGAGTAGTCAGAGGGGTGGAATTGGATAGGAATCTACCCAGGGTTATGTAAGTAGGTAATGGGGCAGGGCTGGGTGATGTGGGGGGGAGAGGATAAGGAAAGGGTTTTAAAGTTGGGGGTAAGAGGAACTGGGGAGGAGGAAAGGTGGAGTTAACATTTGTGAAGAGAAAGCAGGAAGGTGGGGGATAAGAGGGACATGGAGTAAGTGCTCAGTGGGGTCACACCAGGCAGGAGGAAGTGGGGGAGATGGTGCTATGCAGGACAGATAAGCTATCAATAACAGTAGGATTATGCACAGGTGATGCAGTCGCAGTTACTAAGAGTGGCGAAGTACTGCAGCAGCTTGGCCTTAAATGGGTGTAGTTTTGTTTCCTCAATCAGCTCAGAGTTAAGGGAATTTAGCCAGCAGGGGGCCCTGTATTCGAAGGACCGTTGCCCTAGTGAGGTCCGGCGGAATGGGATAATGACAGCCACCTGTGGCTTACCCCCCCCCCCGATGTAGGCTCCGGCGTTCTGCTCCATGATAGTGATACCCCTCAGTATCTGATCACTATGGCAGACACATCTTTCCCAGAGCTTTCCCAAGATCTGAGAGGACACAAACCCAGAGTGGCTGTGATGGGGGTGAGGGAGTGGGCAGGGGGCTTCATTGGTATGACAGGTGTGCTTTTCCTTTTGTTCCTTCCTTGTAGAGTGCACCACATCATCTGGTGCTGGCACACTTGATGCTCCAAAATACTTACCTTTCCCTCCCTCTTATATCGGCTGGTGCCTGAGACTGCGCTGCCGCCTGTGGTCACCCAGGTGGTGGTACTGCAGCTGGTTGCATGACCATCCCTTTCTAGAGGAGGACCGTGCCCTCTGAGAGTCTCCATCCTACTTCCCTTGATGGCCCTCCAACAGCTGTAGATGCCTTTCCCAACCCCGGTCACCAGCTTCATAAGTGGCAACTCTACCACTGCATCGGCGGGCAAGCCTATAACTTTGCACTTTAAAACAAGAAAACCCTGGGTTCAGAAACAGACTCAGGAGTTCGAGGGCTGGCTGGAGGGAGAAGACTTGAGCATCCAGCAACCACTCGCCTTCTCCAGGGAGTGGGGGGGGGGTACTACGCTCGGTGTTTGCTGGCCCCTGGTGGAGGCCGGAGGCACAGCAACACATCAAGCATCACAGTGAGAGGGAGCATGGCGATTGTCGGCTTTGTGCCTTGATGAGATGGTGTACGCCACGCCCCCCAGAAAAAGTGACAATGGCTCCAGCCATATGTGATTTCTCCTCCCTTCCTCCTAGGAAGGCGCTCTTCCAGTAGGGTTAGTGCGGGACCCCCCGGGATGCTGGGTGCACAGGACTGTAGCCAACGGAGGGAGGCAGCGGAGGTGAGACCGTGGGCAAGGGGAGATACGTGAGCCCAAAGGAGTGGCAGGGCTGGGTCCCGTTGGCGCACAAAAAACAACAAAAAAAACAAGAAAACGGCATCACTGCCAATTACACTTCCTCTGCTCTGGCTGCTTATCTATACCTGACATCACAATCCTCTGCTTGTGACATCATAATTCTTTCCATAGTAACAGGTTGTGATGTCACAGGCAGAGGACTGTGATGTCACATGTAGACAGTCAGCCAGAGCAGATCTAGAGAACAGTGATCCTGTTTTCCTATTAATGTGCATAGTCATAAAGAACGAGGGGACTGCTACTGTAAATACAGAAAATATATTGATTTAGAAGCTAAAATTTGTCTATAAAGTATGTTTTTTGACATTTCCTTGCAACACCAGGGTTTCTATAAGGCAGCTTTATGTTTTTTTTCCCCCAATCGGTTCTGCAACTAATTAGTCAAAATCTGAGAATTACAAATCAGATGGTTGCCTTGCTGGAGTGTGTTACTTCCCACTGGTAACCTTCTTACTGTGTTAGAGTCCCATTGAATGTGTTAGCCTGACACTGGACGTGCGCTACGGCTGACATGAGACATGGGCAGCACTCGAGGGAAGGAATGACCTAATCAAGGAGCCTGGTATTATGTAGGAGATTTGTCCACTTAAAAACAAATTTCACTGTCACTTGAAAAGGCAGTGGTAGTTGAGGGATTGAATTTCAGTGAGAATGGGGAAAACCAGAGAGAGCCAGGGAGAGGGCGACAGAGAGAGAGAGAGAGAGAGAGAGAGAATGAGAATATAACTGCAGCAGATTTTAGCACCATGGATAGAAGTCTAGGCAAGACAAACAGATGGGATTGAACTACTCCGGGTAACATGTTTGGCACTCTACTCTGTGCCAGTTGTGGTGGTGGCAGTGGTGGGAAGAGGGAGATGGGGAGAGGGTACATTTACCAGAAGAATGCTTAAGGATACAAAACAGACAGCTTACATTTTTTTAGTAATTATTTTTTGTTGTTGTTGATAGTAAGTATTTTTAGCAGAATGGCATGACCTGTGGTGAGTTTACATGAGTTAATCTAAACCTACAGCTGAGGCATGAGGCAAAGCAGAGTGCCTTGTGCCCCTAGGGTTAGATCACAGAAATATAGAAAAGAGAAGGATAGAAAAAACCTGTCAGTGTAGTGTATCCAAAGATTCTATACTTAGAATCTTTCTTCTTTTTTTTTTAAATTTCATTTTTTTTGAGGCAAGCACATTACAGGCAAGGTATCTCGTTACTCTTAATATTCATAATAGTTATCACCATAGTCATAGTCCTGTATATATGAGCTACCAGTAGAGTGGAAAAGAAACCAAAAAGTAGCTCATTACTCTTAATACTCATAATAAACATTTCCATAGTTATATATAAATAAGTTGTCAGCTGAGTGAAAGAATAACAAGAAAATTTCCTTAATTACAAGCATCAGTCTTTTCCATAACAGATTTACAGATTCCTGTCTCCTTTATATGAAGAAATATTACATAGGTTTCACAGAAGGTCAATATCCGTCAATAACATTCTGAGGTATGGAGATAAAATGCATACTTAGACTCTTTCTAATGTTAATTATTTCCCTTATATAAAATGCCCATGAAAATACTGTAACCTCATTGGTCGAAACATGTCACATGATTGATGATTATTTTTCTGACAACTGCACACCAGATCTGAAATACATATTTTTTTAACAAATAAAAACCTATTTCTTAAGTGGGATAACACACCCCAGGGTGTGTGGTCATAAGGGAATAATGCTCTTCTCAGGTGGTGTGACACTCAGCTATGACTCGTGCCTAACTACCACCCAAGGCGTGCATTATTCTCTTATAAACTGCACATCCTGTCGTGTGTGATTCCTTACATACTGCTCTCTTCTTTCTAAATTATCCCATCTTACAACTCCCTGAAATGCATCGCAGTTTCTCTTGAACCCAGATGTTGTCTCCGCCTCCACAACCTTGTCTGGAAGTTTGTTCCTCCCATCCCCCACCCCTTCTGTGAAATAGTACTTTCTAATGCCTTTTTTGGAACCTACCTTGTTCCAGCTTAAGCACGCAACCCAAGTGGACGTTCGTATTCTCAGATTATATAAATTTGCTGTGTCCACTCTGTTGACCATTTAATGTACTTGAAAGTCTCTATCATGTCCCCCCTCTCCCTTCTATCCTCCGGTGAGCATCTGTTAAGACTTTTCAGTCTTTCCTCACACATTATGCCTTGTTGTCTACAGATCATCTTTGTTGCCCTTCTCTGCACTGTCTGTAATCTAGCCTTACCCTTCCTCTAATACAGACCCCAGAACTCCATTTTATATATTTATTTTACAATTTTTGGCCAGGAAAGACGCACACGAAGCTGAGCCTTGTTTCCAGGTGCATGTTGGGAACACAGGAAAGTTAAGTGACGTGCTCACGGTCACACAGTATTAAGCAGTGGCTGTGGGATTCAAACCCAGTTCTCGAGGATTGCAGCTCGGTGTGCTTAACCACTATGCTATACTGCCTCCCCAAATGTGCAGCCTGACCAGCAATCTACAGGGGCAGTTTCACTTCTCTCCCGTCCCTTTGCTAGTAACCCCTCTTCAAATGCAGCCCGGCATCTTGTTAACCCTCCTGTATGCCTTACTGCATGGAGTAGATGTTCTTACGCTATTTATTATCATCTCCCCCAGGTCTCTCCCCTCCCTCCATACTCTCTGCTGGTATCACATCAATACAGCAAACTGTGCTGGAATTCATCAACCCTGTATACATCACCGTGCACTTTTTGGCATTAAATTTCAGCTGCCAAATACTGAATCATTTCTCCATTTTTTTAACATCCTGCTTCATGATGTTAACTCTTTCTTCACTGCCAACCTTCCCACCGAGTTGTGTACTATCTGCGAGTTGACTTCCCTTGCCCTGAATACCCTTGCTCATGTCACAGATATATATATTGAACAGCAGTGCTTTCAGGACAGAACGCTACAGTGCTCCACTAGACGCTGTTCTGTATTCAGAGATTTTTTTTTTCCATTGTGACTTTTTCTGGAATGCTGGCCTATTCCCCAAACCCCAACACCCACCTTCTCCAGGACTAACCTCACTTTGACATCATTATACCTCCTTTGGCAGGGGCTCTTATCCGTCGTCCTCCACCAGGGTCTGGATCCATTCCAGGTGAAAAAGTTGTTTCAAGAATAGCACTGGTAAAAACAGCACTGAAACAATAGCGAAAACAAGGACAGTTACAGGGATAGCATAGCAAAAGGTAGTTACCGCTACCCCTGTAGCTGTCAAGTCAGGGGCAGGAAGTGTACAAGTGAGACAAAAACCTGGAGGCTGGCTGAGCTGCTCCTGTGGTGGAGAGGGCTAAGGCATAAAGAAGTTCGGCCAGTGCAGACTTGGAGACCACATTTCTATTCTTGGTTTCCCGATGGTTAAGTTTTCTCCCCAAGTTTTATTTTTTACAAGTCCCCTCACCCTCACAGATCCCCCGGTTTATCCCTGATCCTGAGAACCAACCCCGTGGAGTTGATTATAATAATATCGAGTGCGGGGAATGAAACCAGGGTAGCAGTCCTTAGTGTGTTTTTGAATTGCTACCATTGGCGTTGCTGTGTCCCACGCTGTTTTCACTAGGCGCTGTTGTTGAAGGCACTGTTATTGCTACACTGTTGTTTTTGATGCTGTTCTTCAATTCAGCATTTTGACCTAGTGTCGTCTGGATCCTAGGGGAGAGACGGAATCCAATCAGTCATGTGGGATCTACCTGGACAGCAGTCTTCATCCTACTTCAACCACGCTCCTCTATTTCCTCCCACCACCCTCCACCCACATGATGGCACTGCCTGCCTTCCTAGTGGCCTCGGACACCACAGCTAACCCTGCAGGGAGCAAGCTCCCTGGTCTGCCACCAGGGCTGCCATGATGCTGGTTATGGCACTATCCCCTGCCTGGCTGGGAAGCACTGCCCTCGGCAGCACTGTTTCCCAGCCCAGCCTCCCACTCCCCACAAACTGTGTCTGCACCTGAACTCAAGTCACTGGCATGCAAGTGCAATGCACTTCCTCTGGGCCAATGGGTAGGCCCTCTAGTCAGAGAATTTACCATTTAGGGCCACCCTCTTGATTCTGTTAGTCAACCAGTTTTGGACAGTTATCTCATTCTCTAGTGTTAGTTGTTTCTTCTTCCTCTGAACTAATCTCATAGGTGGTACTTAGCTAAATGCCTTGCTAAATAGTAGGGGTCCACTGCCGGGTCCGTCTGCCATTTATGTTGCTACATTAAAAAAGCCCACTAGAGTCAGCCTGTTGGCACAGCAGTAGTGTTACTGCTCACATTGCCGCAACCTCAGGTCAGCAGCAAACCCATGTCATTGACAGCCTGTAGGGGGGAAGAGGATTGAGCATCCCAGAAGATGCTCTCCAAGGAGGAGGAAGTGCTAAGTGCTTTGCTGCAACATTGTCACCCTGGTGACCATAGGTAGAGATGCAGTGGAGTAGCAGATTGGGAGGGAGATGCTCCTCAATGGAAGGCGTAAGCATGCTCGGTGTGCACACGTCATGCCATCAACTCTGTTGAGCATCTCAGAGTTGGGGTGAAAAGCAGGAAGAAAGAGTGCTGACTGGGGCAGGATGGCACTTGCGGCACCATGCAGACCCCTTGCCATCTACTGGGATCAGAACCTATTGAACCAAGCAAGAACATCTGAAGAAGAACTTGGGGTACTCCTGATAGCCCCGCCCCGGGGGGGGTAGGCTGTGGAGGAACAGATGGGCCTACAGGTAAGCCCCAGAGATGGCAGGTGATGGAACTGGGGGAGCCACAGAGCTGAAGGGAGCCAGTCAGGTGTTGGGGGGGAGAATACTAGAGATGCCGTGATGGACCAGAGGCAGGGCACCATGCTGCTGTGCAGCTGACCCAGGTTCAGAAGCGGTCTCAGGTCACCACATTGGGGGGGGCTGGCAAGGCTGAGGTAACTGCCGCTCAGCAGTGCACCTCTCTTGGGGTCACTGGTGGTGTGTTTTGGTGCCACAGCAACCTCCTGCAGCTGGCCCAGGAAGCTTGTCTCTCATGGCATGGACACTATGACATCTGAGGCTGACGTAGGCACCACTCACACCATGGGGTGGAGGTAGGGGCTTTGAGTGAAAAGTGAGGACAAAAAAAGTATGTGTGTCAAGATGTCTGTATGACGGATGTGGGTACCCTCGGGCTGTGCTCCATGCAGAACCCCACAGGTAGGAATGTGGGGGAGGGGCTGACAGGACTGAGTGGTCACCAACAGCACAAGCAAGACCCAATCAGGAGGAGGAGGTGATAGCCTTGTATTGTTAGTTAAGCAGTGGCCATGATTTGTTTTGAACAGCCATCTAAACTGCTGAAAATTTTACTTTGAAAAACAGCCCCATTCATGTCTATAGGGCACACCCCATGCGCTATCCATATAGTGACATCACAAAATGTGATAGCATGGGGGCGGATCGGGGGCGGATCACTGTCAGAAGAAGTACCAGGAAGTAGAAGGGGTCAGCGCAACTCGGCTCCATGGAGCCAAATTACAATCCCTTCCCTTCCTAAATGGGGGCACATATAAAATGAAATTCTTTCACCATCGGATTCAAAGCCTGGTAAGAGTTTTTCATGCTTCTGGGAGTCAGCACCTAAATAGTTGCTCTTTAAGTCTTTTCCATACAAGAATGCAGCTATCTCCTCCTTGATAAATGTCTCCAAAAAGATTTCCCACCACTGATGTCAGGCTTACCGGTCTATAGTTACCCGAATTTTCCCTATCACCTCCTTTGTAGAATGAAAAATAATAAGGCTATAAGGCAAGGCAAGTTTTATTTTTCAGGTGCCCAATTCCAGTGGCTCTGGGCGCCATACGTAAAAACAAACTATTCATTAAAAAGACACACACATAAATAAAGCACTAATAAATAATCAAACCTTATAAAACACAATTTAAAATAGCAGTTATTAACATGGCTATCCCGCAGAAATATATTAGTAGATAGTGTCAGAAAAGGCCTGACTAAACAGGAGGGTCTTGAGGCAGACCTTAAACACTTCAATTGAAGGGGCCTCCCTTACAGATGGAGGCAGTGAATTCCACAGGATGGGGCCGGCGACACTGAATAAGCCCATACACCTGTTGCTGTGAATTCCCCATAGAGGATTGATAGTATTCCTGCCAGTATCTGCCTTGTTTGCTTTAACACTCTAGATTGGATCCTATCTGGACCTGCTTATTTACAGATTTTTATGTTTCTCAGTTCTTCGTTGCCCGTTCCCTTGTAATTCCTCCCATCTCAGACTTGTCCCATGGATAACCCATGAATTTCCTGCTGCCATCTGGGAGTGGACCTGCTGTCTTCACTGTGAACACCGAACAAAAATATAATGTATTCCTTTAGTATTCTTGCCGTCTGTTTATCAACTGTGCTAACTAACCCCTTCTTTTCTTATCCTTTATATGCTGTCCCTTGTCACTCACTTGGAATGTGTTCCTTTTTTCACTAATGCTCCCAGGGGTCCCACCAGACCAAGTGGTCAGGTAGCCAGATGGGCTGCAGTGCCTACCAGTCCCCTTAGGGCAGTGCTTTGTAATGCCAGATCGATCAGAAATAAGACCGCAATTATGGCGGACTTAATTTCTATGGTTGATCTGACTTGCATCATGGAGACCTGGGTGGGAGAAGATGCCGGGCTACTTTTGGAGGCAGCCACCCCCACCGGGTACTCTGCAGTACACTGCCCTAGGGTGGAATGCAGGGGCTGGGGTGTGGCTCTCTGTTTTAGATCTGACCTGGACTTCACCATGCACCTGGTGGGAACTACCAGGCCCTTTGAATGTGTGGCAGTACAGTGCAGGCTCCTCATTTACTGCCCTCCTGGGGTGGGGGGGGAGAGTTCCTGCTGGAGGTGGTGGATCTCGCCATCGGTGAGGTGTTGGAGTCCCCCAGATGTTTGGTGCTGGGGGACTTCAATGCATGGGTCAACAATGATTGGTTCCAACCTTCTCCAGATGATGTCATTACTGGGCCTGACATGAGAAGTTACTTCCCTGACTCACCACAGTGGCCACATGTTGGACCTGATGTTCTCACTGGGGCTTGAGATAACTAACCTCAAGATAGATCAGGTCATTTGGTCTGATCACTGCATAGTGAGGTTTTCGTTCAGGGCTCCCACCGAGAGCCCTCCCCTTGCGGAGATGGTCAGCTACCACCCTTTGAGGAGACTATCCCCTGAGGGTTTTCTGGAAGTGGCTGACTTATCTAGTGTAGATGTTGCACGTGCGCAGGGTACAGGAGAGGTGGTTGCTACCTATAATAGGGTCATGTTTGCAGCCCTCAATGCACTCGCACCAGTCCGTGTATGACCCAAATCTTCTCACTTGAGGTCTGCATGGTTTGATGGAGAGCTCAAGGCGATAAGTTCAAGTTCAAGTTTATTGCAGGAAAACTCCATTGAGCAAGCTTATTCACAAGGAGGTCCTGTGACATAAACACTTAAAGTACAAACACAGATAGGTAATAACAGTATATACATGAAATGCACGTTACATGATACAGGCTGGATATACATACAAGGGTACCACATAGGGTGACCGCAGGTGGCAAACATTGATATGAAACAGGGACGACTTACAGGTTGCATACTGATAAATGAAACATGATGACTGGTGTGCAATACATATATTTTGGCAGCTAGAACAAACAACAGACTACAACTGATATGGGGGGGAGGAGTGATTTGATAAGAGTAGCAGTGGAGCGTAAGCATAGATAAAGCCAGGAGTAGAAGGGGAAGGGAAAGCAGTTAATATGACAAATCAGTTATACCTTACCAGTGGATAAATATGGCACACATGGGGAAGAAAGAGACTTAATGACAGTTACAGGTGTCTTTTATTTTGGCTGAACTTAGCAATTTGTAGAAGTTTATTGAAACTGTGCTAGTTAGTTTCAGTACGGGTTTGTAATTGGTTCCAAATGGAGGGAAGGGCATATGCACAGCACGCTTACCAAAGGAAGTCCGTGGCCCTTGGTATGTCAAGCATAATAAAGTCAGATTTTCTTAATGAGTATGCACTATGTGAGATCCTAATAAGGGAAGAGAGATAGCTTGGCAATTTCTGCAGGAGCAGTTTAAGAGTCCATAGCCCAGCATGGAGCAGGCGTCTAGTAGTAAGGGATGTCCAACCAACAGCTGCATATAAGTCACAGTGGTGCGAACGGTAAAGATTAGGAGTCAGAAGTTGGAAAGCTATTGGTGGAAGACTGGGCTAGAGGGGGGCAAACTGGCCCTGCATGCTCACTACAGTGAGTACCAGGGGGGCAACCAAATGTAAGAAGGCAGAGTTCCTGTCCAGGGAGATTGCGGCAGGGAAGAAACAACCAGCTATGCTTTTCCGGACTGTAGACATGCTGTTACATCCAACCTGTCTGCAGCCGAAGAAGACTTTTTCTGTCATCTTGTGTGATGAGTTCACTCGGTTCTTCACTGACAGTGTCCTCTATCTGGCAGGGAATTCCGCCCGTGAGTCACACTGCATCTTGCAGTGATCGCCTTGGTTGTGGCAGAGGCATTCTGTCTATTTTGGAGGAGTTTAAACTGGTTGAGATGGCTGAGATCATTGAGGTTGCTTTAAAGCTGAAGCACACATACTGTGAACAGGACCCGGTCCTGACACATTTCTTAATGAGATACATCAGTTCTGTTGATCCAGTGTTCACCTTGACTGTACGGTGTTCATTGTTGGAGGGGGTCTTTCAGGATTCCTTGAAAGAAGCTCTGGTAAGGCCCCCTTCTGAAGAAACCATCTCTCGACCCAGACATCTTGGCAAGTTATCAACCTATCTCCAACCTCCCATTTTTGAGTAAGGTTGTTGAGAAGGTTGTGGTGCAACAGCTTGAGGAGCACCTCATGACCTTTGATATCTATGAGCCACTCCAGTCTGGTTTCCAGGCTAAGCATAGCACTGAAACAGTGTTAGATCGGGTGTATAATGACCTCCTTAGGGCGAGAGATACAGGAGATGGATCAGTTCTTGTTTTCCTCAATCTCTCTTTGGCTTTTGATACTGTAGATCACTTTGTGTTGCTTGATCATCTCAGAGAGTACTGTGGACTTGCCGGTACTGTCATCTGCTGGTTTGAGTCCTATCTCACCAACTGGAAGCAACGGGTAATGATGGGGAATTTCTCCTCCTCCCCGAAAGCTCCTGACATGCGGTGTGCCTCAGGGATTGATCTTGTCACTGATGTTGTTTGCAGTATACATGCTGCCCCTACATGAGCTCATTAGGAAGTACAATGTGGGCTTTCATTGCTATGCTGATGATACCCAGTTGTACTTGTCCTTTGCCCCTGGAACATCCAACGCAGTGGAGGTGCTGAACAGCTGCTTGGCCGAGATCAATGACTGGATCTCCTCCAGCTGGTTGAGACTGAACCCAAATAAGATGGAGGGACTGGTAGTGGAATCGGGCTGAATGAGTGATAGGAATGCCTCCAGTGTGGCAACGGGTCTTTCCTGGGGTCCACACCATTGAAGGCTTCCTCTAAGGAGCAAGATCTTGGTGTGTTCCTGGATGACTATTTGACATCTGAATCTCAGGTGTCATGAGTTGTTCAAAGTGCTTTTTACCACTTGAGGAATATCACCAGGATCAAGCCCCTAGTTCCACCTGAGGACCTCCTTACCTTGGTGCATGCCTTCATGACATCCAGGCTTGATTACTGCAATGCTCTTTACTTCGGGGTTTCTGGAGGTACCCTCCGCCGGCTGCAGCTAGTACAGAATGCAGCTGCCAAGTTACTGATGGGCCTCTCAAGGTTCTGCCATGTGACCTCGGTGCTGCATGAACTACATTGGATGCCAGTCAAGTGGAGGGTTATCTTCAAGATGAGCTTGCTCACATTGAAGGCCATACATGGACTCAGCCCTGGTTATCTGTCTGATCTCCTAATTCCTGCCATCCCAGTCCACTCCCTTCGTTCCTCTTCTAGGGGCCTCCTGGTGATTCCCAGGATGAGGTTAGAAACCACTGGCAACAGGACGTTTAGTGTCGCTGGCCCCGTCCTGTGGAATTTGCTTCCTGCTGCCATCAGGGAGGCCCCTTCAGTTGAGGTTTTTAAGAGCCGCCTAAAGTCCCATCTTTTCGCTCTGGCCTTCCCTTATATAAGTTTATGATTACTGAACCTGATATATATAATGATTGCTGAAGTTTTTTTTTTTATATATACTTGTTTTTACTGTTTTAAAATGTATTCATGTATGTTTTTTACTCCCTACTATGTGTGTGAGCACCCAGAGCCTCCAGGAATGAGCGCCATAAAGATAAATTTTGCCTTGCCTTGCCTAAAGAAAGATTTGTCATTTTCCTATACCCCTTCTTCTCGCCTTCATTCTGCCTGTGCCTCAGCCACCCTGATTCCCGGGGTGAGTTAATGGCATTTTTAAATTAATAATTGTGTTTTTTTTTTTAATTCATTCACTTTTTTATAAGGTAGCCACCCCCACCTTCCCATTTGTCTAGGGGCTCCCAATGTTGCAAGAAGAGAAGCGACCTACCCAAAGAGACCCAGACCAGAGCATCAAACTACCATGGAGAATAAAATGGTATTATCTTACAATGGCCCAGGTCCTACTGCAGCATAATGGAAACTGCTACCCCTCACCACTCCTCTGGATACTACTGGATGGAACCAGAGATCTCTTCCTTCTCTTTCTTCTTCTGAAGTCCCCACCAGCATCCCAGCCCAGGAAGCACCAACATCAAAAAGGGCTGCAACTTTAAACTCCCCCAAAGAAATCTGGTTAGAAATTCATTAAGTTATCTGGAATTCATCTATCTAGTAAACTTTAAAAACACTCTCACGCACTCAGGAATAAGCAACAAACCAATTTATTACACCTGAGGTCCCAATGATTTCTGCCAGGACCCCGGGGTTCTCATTGCTTGCTAAAACCTTATCAGCCATCCGGCTCCATGGAGCACAAACTATTTACAGAACCAGAGGGGCACAAGACTGAGAGAACAGATGTACTAGACAGCATTCCATTCCAGGCAGCTAATGCAACCTCAGCTGTGTTATCACCTGAGACCTCCCACTGACCTTTACTGCACCTTAACGCCCAACCTACCCTCTGGCACTGATAAGTTGGTCTCAGATTTTATTTGTTCTTACTCCCATCTTCCCTGGTCAGTCAACCACCTATCGGAGAAGCAAGCTGCTTCTCTCACCTGGTTCCGTGCCAAGGGATGCAAGAATTTTTCCTCCCTGACCAGTCCTTCCAGATCCTTAAAGATGCTGGAATCCCCTTAAACCGTGGCCACTATCTCACCTGGTCTCCTTTCCTCATCTAAACGAGGGGGGGGGAGAACTCCAACTACTTCTGACCTGCGTCCCAATCCACTTTACATCCTGTGCTTGCTTTAAGCTACCGGGTCCGGAGGGCTTCCCAAGGCCTGTCCTAACTGACCTGTGGCCTACCCGAACAGCTTGTGATCGGCACCCCGAGGCCTGCCCCTCCAAGCAGGTCCAATAATGGGTGAGAAGCCTCCAGCACCCTCCTTTAACCATGCATGGACCACCCTGCCACACCGGGAACTGGGAGGGGAGCTGCCACTACCCCTCCCCTGGAGGGATCCTGCCAGAAACCCTCTAGCCCTGACAGTCCAGGCCTACTTCCCACATGCCTGGGACCCCACCAAGCTACCTCCTAGGGCACTCTCACCACCTCTTTCTCCTGGGAGCCCCATCTGCCCCACATGACACTGGCAGGCTAACTGATGCCCTCCCTACACACCTCCATTACTGGCACCATATCGCCTTTCTCCCAGCACTACCCGGAATATGGCCCCAACCTGGACTGACGAGCTCCTTCCTGCTTGCCTGTCCTGCCATCTCCCAGTCAGCCCCCCCCCATGGCTACCCACGCTTCCAGCTTTTAAGGGCTAGGAAGCCTGCCCCTAGTGGCAGTCTCAATGCATAGTCCAAAAAGGTGCCTTCCCCAAAACACCTACAAAACTCATAAACTGGAGAGGAAGGCACAAAAAGTGGGAGCCCTAATGGTGAACATAAGCTCCTCTCATTGAGGGTCTTACATTAATCTTTGAAATTCCAACTGTTTGATTGCACATGAGGGTTTCCAGTCGTTAAAATAACTCTAGTCAGTCAATCAGAATTCTCCATTTCCAGTCGTTGCTATGTAATATTTGATAACTGGAATGTGGTGGATACAAAAGTTATATGAATTGCATTTATAAACACATAAAAACTTAGCTACCTGCTTTATATCCCTGCTATACTTTTCATGTAACTGCACTTAAGATTTACCTCTTGAGTGCCACGCATGTGTCATAATAATAATACACATTTTAGACTTTAAAAATAACTTTATAGAAGGTCCTGGCCTGTGTACAGTTTTTCCCTGGTGGGATATGCTAACACTTGTTTCCACTGAAGACTGTTTCGGGCATCCACTAGTCTTTCAGTGAAGAAGTACTTCCATACGTCTCTCCTTCCCATTTCCAGCTTCATTGCATGTCCCCTTCTTCTCGTGCCTCCTCTCACCCAAAAATACTCCCTTCCTGCATCTTACTCACCCCAAGAGGTATTTATGGGTCTCTATCAGGCCCCCCCCTCCTTTCTTCCAGGGTGTACATATTGAGATCCCTCAGTCTCTCCACATAGCTCATCAGATGCAGCCCCTGCACCATTCTGTGTCCTTCCTGAGATGTGGTCTCCAGAGCTGGACACAGCAGTCCAGGTGGGGTCTCACCAACGATTGATACAGTCGTTAACACCACCTCCCTCTTTCTGCTGGTGACACCCCTCCCTTTGCACCCCAGCTTCCCCCTGGCCCTGTCTACTGCCTTGTCCCTCAGCTTCACCACCTTGAGGTCATCTGACATGATTACTCCAAAGTCCTTTTCCTGTTTGGTGACCGTCAATTTTTCTTCCCCATTGTATACATCTCCTTTGGGTTTCTGTGCCTTAGGTGCATTATTTTGCACTTTTTCACACTGAAACCCAGCTGACATACCATTGACCACTCCATGAGTTTTCTCACATCTCTACTCATTCTCTCCATTCCCTCTGGAGTATCTACCTATTGCAGATGTTGGTGCTATCTGCAAAGAGGCAGGCCTTCCCTTCCAGCTCTTCTGCAATGTAAGTTACTGTATAAAAGTATTAAAGAGGACTGGTTCCAGTACAGAGCCTTGAGGTACCCCACTGGCCACTCTCCCCTCACTTTTATATCTAAAAAAGGTATTGTCTCCCTTAGTTACCCTTTTGAGTATGCTTTCTGCAGTTTGTGTCTTTGTGCCCCTCACTGCCTCCTCTATTTCCCTCTGCTTTTCTTGGTACACCTCTCTATCCTCTTCCCTGTGCATCTCCTTGTACCTCCTGAATTCCACCTCTTTAGTCTTTACCTTTGCAGCCACTTCCCTTATGAACTACAGTGGTCTCTTTATCCTCCTGTTTTTGCCCACTTCTTTCACACAGAGGTTTGTTGCCTTCACGAAGCCATCCCTTAATTTGCCCCACTGTTCCTCCACCTCACAGAAGCAATCCCCCGTTAGGTAATTTCTGAGGCATCCACCAATTTTTTTTTAAATCTGTCCTCCTGAAGTCCAGGACCCTTGTCCTTGTATGATTTGCCTCTGCACAGTGATCACTGGTCCTCAGGTGGCATCCAAATTTGACGTCTGCAAAACTGCCCCTGTTTGTGAGCACCTGGTCCAGTATTGCCCCATCATGAGTGAAGTCTCTGACTAGTTGCTTGAGAAATGCCCCCTGTAGGGAGTCTAGGATGCCCCTGCTTCTAGTCAAGGTCACAGCTGGGAGGCTCCAATCTACATCCGGCAAACTGAAGTCCCCCACCAGCAACACATCCTCCTTTTCTGCCACCATGCTGATAGCTTCCACCAGTGTCTCATCTAGTTCTTCCCCTTGTGTTGAAGGTCCGTATAGCACCCCAGTGTGAATAGTGGCTCCAGCTCCTGACTACAGGGTGATGCACAGCACCTCCAGACCCTTCTTTCCCCCTGTGGTTCCCTTGCATTTCCATCCTTTTGATACCCTCCCTTACATCCCCTCCCTATCCTTCCTAAACTGAGTGTAGCCTGGTATGGCCATGTCCCAGTTGTGGCTCCCTGGGCACCACAACTCAGTAACAGCCACAAGATCCAGGTCTTTCTTTGCAGTGATGGCCTCTAGGTCTGGATTATTTCCAAGACTCCTTGCATTTGCACACATGACCTGTCAGGCCTTGTTCCCACTCTGCCTGCAAACTCTTCTCCCCCTTGTGCCCTGACCCATTTTCAGGGGTCAACCTTAACTTTTTTTTGCACTAGCCAGCCAGGCTAGTGAACCAGAGATTGCACTAGCCAGCAGAAGTTGGCTGTAGCCCGCAGTCAGTATGGTTAACAGTGATTTGTTAAACGAAAGGCAAATAAAATTGCATTTGTCCCGACAACAGTCTGGACACCTATCAACTGATTTTGCACTGTGCCTGTAACTGCAAACCGCACATACACTATCTTAGCTTCTGTAACTGAAGAGTCAGTGGTTCTGTCACTGATGACTGAAATTAACTTTGTTCCCATCATTTTTTCTGGTAGCACCATGTGTTCAACCTCGGCTACATAGTGGATAAAGTTGCAGACATATTTGTCATTCTGATATGCTGAACTGATATCTAGCCCTTTCATATCATCAAGACTGCACATCCACTCGATGTCTGTGAAAGGGCATCCTTTCTTAGCAGTTGCATGCCATGTGAGACAGTTAGTTTATTCAGATAATTAAGCGTTGCATCATTCATGTTTTTCAGCATTCCCTCAGCATTACTTGTCCCTGGAGTAGCAGTGCTAGCATCCTCCTTTCCTCTGCCCTAGCACGAGCTGCACTGATATTATGGGACGAGACAGAGTCAAGCCGGAAGTTATCATTACCGAAACTAAAATTACTGTTATTGCCCGCCTTACCCGACTGTATTTCATGTTTGAGACACAAATGGCAGAACATCAGGGGCAGGATTTTCAAATGACAGCGTAGGGCATGCGACAAGCCCTGCACCAGGGGATTCTGAAATCAGCCCCATGCGAACCCCTTTGCCGCAACTGCTGGATTTTCCAATACCAGGTGCAGTTGTGACAGTTTCCTGCTTTATGGTGGTTTGGCGCCAAATGTCCAGCAAGCCCTGTGATTTTGGCTCCAGGATGTGGTACAGACTAGACCACAAATATGTGGTCGAAGGACCTGCATTCGAGCGCAAGGAATAGAAAATCCCAACTGCTGACTGGAGACTGCTGCAAGCTCTGTGCACCATACGTTCGGCACACCAGGGGGCTTTCGGTGTCCAGGCAGGTTTGAAAATCCTGCCCCAGATCTTTTGTACCATCATACCCCAACCAGTCATTTTTTTCTAGCCAACATTGCTGGAACCGATGGCTTCGCTTGTCTTTTTGTACTCATGATCTTTTGTTTGTTTGTCTTCGTCAGCATGCTTTCTATTAATGTCAGCTGGGTTACTGACTTCTTTAATATAGTTCCACATTTTCAGATTTGTAGTTAATAAAGTTGTGTCATGAAAAGCATGTGTGTCTTTTGCTTCCCTTTTTCCTTCCTTTTTCCTTCCTTTTCCCACCCTGGCCACAGATCCCAGAACTGCTCGATGGTCCCAGTTCTATTAAAAAATGTTCACCCAAAAAAGTAAGGATAAATTCAACAGCATCAACCCATACTGTTATTTATTTCTTTTTATTCTTTGGCAACCAGGTAACTCCCATTGGGTGCAAGACCCATTTACAGGGGTGGCCCAGGAACACAGGGAGGTTAAGGCCCTGTTCACACTGTGGAACGCAGCAACACATTTCAAGCAATCATTTTAAAACACGGATTAATGCTTACCCTGTCAATGCATCTGCACTGCTAAATGTGTGTTCTAAACCATGTTGTCTCCTTCACCTGAACAATGCTACAGCATTCTGATTTTCAACCTGGATCACGACTTTTCACCATCACGCTTTCACAAGGCAGCTGGGATTGAGACCCATTGTATCCTGGAACAAGCTGAGGGAAGCTGAAGGACGTCATGTTGTCCTGTTCACACTGCTGGCAAGTTCAGTTTAAATTCTGAACTATTCTTAAAACCGTACTAAAGACTGCCTCAAATCAGGGTTTGAGCATGGTTTCTTAAATAGGTTCAGGAAGGATGTTCAGTATGAACGCAAACTGTGCTTGGGGGTACTTAAAATGTTTCACCATAAATAAGAAAGCATTAAACCATGACAAACCATGGTTCTACTGTGGAATTAATCCATGGTTGGGAAGGGGTTGGGGCATGAGGCCACAGGCTGAGTGCCTCCAACCACCCAACCATTAATTAATTCCACAGTAGAACCATGGTCTGGAGTGGTTTAATGCGCTTGTAACATGGCAAGCGAGATAGGAGTTTAATACTGTTTAGTAATGTTGCATTAATATAATATACAGATGAAAATGCTTTGAACAAAGAACTTTTCTATCTGTTACTAATCTCTCTATAACCTTATACAGACTTCAATACATGCGGTTGCATGTTCAGCAATTGACATCTGACAATATGCTGCTGTTTTTTTTTTACATATGCAAAAAGTGCAGAAATTATGCAGCAGCACACCTTTATGTAATACTCACTGTGCCTCGTTTTCTTTTGTATGTCTATTTATTCTGCATCTCACACCTATTCTTAATGCTACATGTGATTCTTTGCTGTTGCACTGTGGGTATATCTGTGCATTTGCATGCTGACATACACACAGTGCCATGTATCAAAATGGTAACAGTTCTCCCCATCCTCTGTGTTGCTCTGACACCAGACCTTTGCGCTGCACATGCCACTTACACTCTTCTGCTCGCTTGACTCAGACACCGCTGTCTGTTTTAGCTCACTGAAGCTAGTTATGCTGCTTGGTCTGTCCACTACAAGCCCCAAACCATGGATTAGTAGCGGGAATTAATCCATGCTTGCTCTGGAGCAGCGCTACCTCTTGGTTGACCACCTTACCATGAGCTACACCTACCTCACTGAAGCTATTTATGCCGCTTGCTGTGTCCGCTACGAGCCGCGACTTCCACCGGGTGGGTCGGTGGGAAGAAACATAGAGCTGCACTACCTAAAGGCTTAACAACGCATGCAAATGCTGCTGTATCCTTGATGTCATTATTTCTTAAGCGTGCTACCAGTAGCAACCATGGATTAATAAAGAGAATTAATCCATGGTTGCTTGGTGGTCACATGTTCTTGTTGCTCCAATGACTGTTTGTTATTTTGATCTGTTACTTTTTGCCATGTTACAAAATGTTTTAAGTACCCTGGTGTGAACAAAGCCTTAGTGACTTGCTTAGGGTCACACAGTATGCAAGTGGAGGCTGTGGGAATTTGAACTCAGATCTGCTGGATGTACAAATCCCATTCACAACCCGTTGCTCTCTGTTAAACACTCTCCAGTTTTCCTTTCCATGACAGCCATGTATTCTGATATGCTTTCACCACCTTTTTGAGTTCATCGTGGCACACAGGCGCAGACTAACGCATTGCTATAAGGTGCTTTACAGGGGTGTGCCCAATGGAGAGCTCCATTTCTAGGGGCAGGTCAGTGGCAGGCGAATCAGTCAACAGGCTGGCAATGACACGTTCAGCTGTTCGGGCTTAGCAGGACAATTTTTCAAAGGACTGGAACTGCACCAATAGTAGAGTGGCTCAGTCCTTTGAAGTTGCATTTCTGCATAGCATTCCTGGTTGTACGTTCACACTGCTGTAGCTTACTGCAGTGTGAATGCTCTGAGCCCAGGCCTTCCCTGCACAGTTAAAAAAAAAAATGACGGGGTGCCCAATCTCCCTCGGCTCTTGCCCCCCCCCCACATTTATATGTGCTGACGGGGGTATCCAATCCCCCTGTCAGCATGTCCCCTTCCAGTTATTTGCCAATGGGAGAGCCCATTCCCCCATTGGCATAATGCCCCCTCAATTTCTTGTGTGTTGAGGGGGGGTGCCCAGTTCCCCTCAGCTCTTGTCCCCCCCCCAGCACTCGGTATATACCGACGGGGGTGCCCAATTCCGCGTCTGCTACAGCCCCCCCAAACACCCAGGTGGCAAGCTGGGAGCCCACCCAGCGTGGCAAATATCCCTGCAAAAAAGAAAATCTTCCCGCGAGTTTAAAAAAAAGAAAATTAAACCTGTAAACTAGAAAATGGTCCCTCATTGATTCCGGTGGTCCCTCCTCCAACCCACGCCCACCCTCTGTGAACCCACCTCCCAAACACCCTCACCCCATACTTACCTCCGGAGCCCAGCGCGACGATCTTCGTGGACCGAACACACGCCTGCACTTTTCAAAGCCAACCGCGAACTGAAGAAATACCTGTAAGTTGTATAATGGCATAAATAGGCTTTTTTCAACTTTGGTGCATATCTCAGCCATTTTTGGGAATATTTGCACCAAATTTGCAACATGGGGTTCATGGGACCCCACCGCATGAATTCAGTCACTGTCATCTGGTTAATTGGTCCTGAAAGGTGATTTCGCAGTCACTGCGCATAATCACCTTTTGGGACAGAGTAACAAAACGACAGTGTCACTGTTCATGAGGTGGGCTCCCAAAAAGCCTATGTTGAAAATTTGGTGACAAAATTCAAAAAACTGACTGTTTTATGCACGTGCGTTGCGCAGTTTTCATGCGTGCTCGTAACTTTGCGCATTTGTAATATTTTCATGCCAGATTTTCAACATTGGTATTTTTTTATACCTCCTCATGAACAGTACAGCTGTTATTTTCAACATCCTGCCTGAAATGCATTTTTGCACTTCCAGCGCAGAATAACGCGGTCGTTTTGGGAAATCAGTGTTTGGGACAGATTACAAAAATCACAGTGACACTGTTCATGAGCGGAGGTCTCAAAATGCCTATGTTGAAAATTTGGTGACAAAAGTCTGTATAATGACTGTGTTACGAACGTGCGTTACGTAATTTCCATGCACACATGTAACTTTGTGGATTTGTAATATTTTCACTCCAGATTTTCAACATTGGCATTTTTTTATACTCCCTTATGAACAGTACAGCTGCCATTTTTTGCGTAATGGCCGAAAAGTGTTTTTGCACTTCTGACACAGAATTTATTTATTTATTTTATTTATGTAGTTGTTTAACCAGGAGTAGCACACTAAGCTGAAAGGTTTTTTACAGGAGCGACCTGGGAGCACAGGGAAATTAAATGACTTGCTCAGGGTCACACAGTATGCAAGTGGGAACTATGGGAATCAAACCCAGGTCTGGTCTGCTGGATGTCACCAGATTTGCAGTTCAGAGCCTTAAACCACTGCGTTATACTTCCTCCCTAAAGAATAGCCCGGTCGCTGTGAGAAATCAGTGTTCGGGACAGATTAAGAAAATCACAGTGATGCTGTTCATGAGAGTCGGTCCCAAAATGCCTATGTTGAAAATTTGGTGACAAAAGTCCATAAAATGACTATTTTATGACTATGCATTGCACAGTTTCCACACACACTTGTAATGTCGAGGATTTGTAATATTTTCACTCAAGAGATTCAACATTGTCAGTTTTGCGGACCTCCTTATGAACAGTACAGCTGTCATTGTTCTCATCCTGCCCGAAAAGTGTTTTTGCACAATGGCACAGTCGATGTGGGAAATCAACATTGAGGACAGAGTAAGAAGAGCGACAGTGTTCATGAACACAGGTCACAAAATGCCTTTGTTAAAATGTTGGTGAAATTATTCCATTAAATGACTGTTATGAGCGTGCATTGTGCAGTTTCCACATATGCTCGTAAGTTCGAGCATTTTTAATATTTTCACTCCAGATGGTCAACACTGCCTTCTCTTCACACCTCCCTATGATTGGTACAGCTGTAATTTGACATCCTGCCCAAACTGTGTTTTCGCACATCTGGTGCAGAATGGCGCAGTTGCTGTAAGAAATCAACGTTCGGGACAGATTAACAAAATCACAGTGCCGCTATTCATGAGCAGAGGTCCCAAATGCTTTCATGAGGTGGGGGTTACAAAAGACCATGTTGAAAAGTTGTAGTGCAAATACCAAGAAACGCCCAGGCATTAGGGTTTCTAACCATAATGCCCACCCCAACCAAACCCATGGTGGGGCTCCAGTGCCCTCATCTTCTCTGAACCACAGGCACATCTGTCTTTCGGATGAGACATTAAACCAAGGTCCCATCTGCCTGGATTGGTGGTAGTTCAGGTGGATGTTAAAGATCCCATGGCACTTATCGAAAAGAGTAGGGGAATTTCCCCGGTGTCCTGGCCAAATTTCCCTCATTCACTAAAAATACCACCAACAGCTTAATATGGTTCAAGGTCAGTTGGCATTCATCTGTATCCCCCTCCCCCGGGTCGTGCCTGAAAATAGGCAGGATTTGTCTAGTGCACTTACCCGGTCAACAAAAACTAAATAAAATTAAAAATCTGCACTCTTCAAAGCCAGATCATGAATTGAGGAAACAGGTATGCACTTCACTGTATTGCAACGGGAATGAGAACTTGGTGGCATAACTTGTTCTTTCTGCTGGGAACTGTAGTCCTACCAATCTGTACATATCAATATCAGTTCCAAACGATGAACTTCGGCATTGACAAATGCTTGTTGATAATTGAACTATCAGTACTTATGGTATCCTCAGTACTACACTGTGTTCCCTCTACCTCATCAGCTACTGCTGTTTCTTTTCAAATGTCTAAGACATCACTTTCCATATTTTCAGACACACCATTCCATGCTATTTATTCCAATGGCCTGTAAAGGTATAGCTAGTATCATGGAATGTTCAGACTGGTAGTATAAAAAATAATAGCACCAGCTGCTGAGGACTTAGGAGAGAAATAGTCAACACGATGACAAAAGCAATAAAATGTGAAAACTAATATGAAAAAGTGGGTCTAAAACATATGCGAATATAGGAAAACCAAAAAGGAACCAATTACAGCATATAAAGGTGGAAAAAAGTCTCCTAGGCTATCATGGCAGTAAATGACCAAACTTAAAATTCAGAGTTGAAAAGATTAGGTTCATTTGCTGCTAATGGTCTTAATGGCCATACTTTACACCTCCTAGACAGACTGGTGTTACAAACAAAGGCCTGTAACTAGTGACATTAGAACTTTTTTGTAACCTGGGCATGAATGCAACAGTGAATGATTTGACACAATCAGTTTTATATTATCCGAGCACTCAACATGGTCGCAAAACTGGACTACATTTAATCAAAACCGGATGACCAGATCAGGATGCTGAAAACCAGATTATCCAGTCTACAACTGGACAGATGGCAGCCCTAGAACTGTGCTGCTCCTGGACACAGTCACAAACCTGCCTGCCATGAGTACTGAGCTAAACAAGGAAAGGAAAGAGAGAAAGGATCTTTACCAGCAAAAAATAACAGCAGTAGTTAGTATAAAATGAAACCGTTTGTAAATGCACTAGACACAGACATCTGTTTTTTTCATTTCACTAATGCAAAGGCAGCACATAGGTAAACCTCCATGAAAAGGACCTGGCTTTAAATTAAATAACAGTTATATTTATTTAATTATTTAATACCCCAGTTGAGAATGGAACTGCAGCTTTCTACAGGAGGAACTGCAGTAGCCCAGCTGGGCAAGTAACAGAGATTCTGCACTAGCCCGCAGCAATCTGCACTAGTACTCGGGCTAGTAAATGAATGTTAAGGTTGACCCCTGTCCATTTTCCCCTCTTTGTTTGCAACTTTTGTTCCCATCCTCCTTGTCCTGTACTACTCTGCAGGTTCCTTTAACCTACTCCCTGGGGGAGTTGTTTCCCCTTTGATTCTCCTTTCCTATTGCTTCAGTCTCTGGGGGAGGGGCACTTTATGCCTCCCTTTGTGTTTCCGCCACCCCCCCCCCTTAGCTAGTTTAAATGTTCATCAAAGTAACATTTAAACTGTCCACTAAGGACTGCGGTCCTCCTCCGAGATGGATGCAGGCTATCACCTCTGAATAGATCCATATTCCTCCAGGTTGGTCCTCAGTTCCCAATGAAGGTGACCCCTTCCTCTCTGTACCATTATTTTAACCACAAATTGAAGCTCCGGGTGTGGAATACCCTATCCTCCCCTCGGCCGTAGACATGCAGCACCTCGGCAAATGCCACTGTGTGCACTTGTTGCCTCAGGCCCCTCCCCAGTTCATTGAATTCTTCCTGCATGATCTCTGCTCCATCTCTTGCTAGCTCATTAGTCCCCAGGTGGACAATGACATCCAGCCACCCCGATGCCCTCAGCCCTAGCAATCCTTGGGATCTGCTGTCCATCCCTCCAAGCCATGGCACCAGGTAGGCACCTAACCTCCCTCTCCCTTCCCCTTCCTGTTCCCAAATCTACCCCCACAACAACTGAGTCCTCCACCAGCAGCTGTGTTCTTCTCTGCTGGAGTCCTCTACCTCCCGCCTTAAGGCCTCATCTTCGGAGGATCCCCCCCACATCTTCCATTACCACTACTTCAGAGGACTTCCTCCTGGCAGTTGCCACCACTTTATAGCAAAATAATGACGCATGAGTCAAGGACTGATGCATTCACCATTGTATGGCTCGTGACGTGAATGCCGTAAATTGCAGCAGATGTGCACGATAGATCATCTTTTGGGTTGTGGCACGAGTGCTGCAGATGCAACATGACTGTGCCACGCCTCTCCGATGCAAGGCTGGAATCTCAGCTCTTCCAGTTTAACCATTGCATCACAGTGTTTGAATCTGTCTTGTATCTAATCTTTTTTTGCACACAATATGCATGAATCGCACACTCGGCAATCCTGCCTCAAACCTTTGTGGCTGCATCTGCCCTAGGCAGCTTTGATAAGCCCATTACTGTATTGCTGCAATGAAACCCATAGCAAACACACACACAGAGGTCAGCAGGAGCATTTGTTTCCACAGGTACACAGCTCAGCAAATGAGTTCCCTCCACTCATTGTCAGCCGACCCCCAGCGCGTGGGAGATGAGTCCTGTTTACTTATTTGTCTCTCGTTTCCCTAATGCTTATTGTAACACTGGCTGCTTGTACCAGCCCACATCCTGCTGCTCTGTAATGGTCTGGATTTAATAAATGGCACTGCATACTATAATTGCTCCTCTGTTGCCCTCACGGAGCTCGCTGCGGTGCCCCGGAGGTGGACAGCTGAGTTATTTCCAGCACAGGCAATATATATAGAAAGCACCGCAGGACAATTTCAAAATGAATTACGCTGCTGAACCTTTGGAACCTCTGAGGCAAAAATGCAGCTCCGAGGTGCCTTCTGGGTAACTTACTTCGGAAGCTGGAGAAGCCTGAATCCACACCTTCAGGCCAGGTCTTTTGGTCACTCCATTCTGCCTTCTTAGACCCCCAACTATATTTGTAATATGTAATGGGTTGCAGTGGGAAAATGTGTTTGTCCACACTAGTGAGGGATGAGACCCTGCAATTCACAAATGGCAAAGTCAGAAATTTGTTGTGAAGGTCGTACTATTCATATATATTTATGTAACGTATCACATTTTTCATTATTTTTTTTTTATTAATGCACTGTCTTAAAGGAGAACTGCATTTATCCTGCAAGTCTGTGTTTTGTCTAGAACCTGTGTTTCGAATTCTACTTCACATTCTGTTATTTTGCTTAATAAAACAAGTTAGAAAAAGCCAGCACTCTGATTGGCTGAAAACCATTACATGGATTGTGTCTGGTTATTTTTTAACATAACTGAACAGCTCTGCTTGTGCAGCTGATTTTTTTTTTAGAGTTTTTTCATAGTAACACCTTACAGGGTTGTCCAGTCATAATGAAATATATAGACTTCTTAGATGATTGAAGGTACGTGGCTTTGCCTTGTGCCTTACAATATACTCAAGGTGTCCATTGCCTAGAAAGCTTGTTGGGTGCAACTGCTTACATGCTTACTGACCGTTTGGGGGGGCGGAAGTAAGGAATAACCCATGATAAGGTATGCGGTGACACTTCAACAACTGCACACCCCAGGTGTGTTGCATCCTGAGATGTGAGGTGCAGTTAATGAGCTGTTATACAACTCAAACACAACCACATGACCACCTCTTCCCTGTCTGCCCCACACAGAAAAGAAATGCAGTGAAACCTTCACATTTATGTACAGCACACACACACACAACTTTGTAAAGGTAATGGAAGGCCAGGACCCCCCTTCCCCCCATGTCTAGGGGCATTTAACAGAGCCCTGCTTACACTCAGAAAGCTGCCCTCCATTTGACCACCATGGGCCTGGGACACAGTGATCATGGCCAGCAGAAACCATCTGGCTTTTAGCATTTTACTTCAGACTTAAACCAACTGCTTGGGATGTGAGTGGGGCGTAATACATTCTGAGTGTCTTACTCCTCACAAAACATTTGTAAAAGCCTTGTAAATATGGTTACTCCACTAAAGCCCGTCACAGATGCCATTTACACAACCACATTTTAACACAGTAACATAGACATTTAAGGCCAGCACCCACCCCCACCCCCATTTCATAACCAGAGACCAACAGTATGCTGTGCAAACATGCAGTCATTTATAGAGATGTCCCACTCATCCATCTACCCCGGGTACCCTGTGATTCCCCTACTACCCAGGGTACCCTGTGATTCCCACCCACCCTACTACCCAGGGTACCCTGTGCTTCCTCACTCATCCTACTATCCAGGGCACCATGAGATTCCCAACCCATCCCACTACCCAGGGCACCCAGTGATTCCCCACCCACCACACTACCCAGGGTATCCTGTGCCCCCACCCACCCTACCACTCAGGGGCACCTGTGAGTCCCTCACCCCTCATTACCCAGGGTATCCTGTGATTCCTCACTCACCCTACTGCCCAGGATACCCTGATATTCCCCACCCACTCTACTACCCAGAGTATCCAGTGATTCCCCACTCATCCTACTACCCAGGGAACCCTATGTTTCCCCACCCACCCACCCTACTACCCAGAGTACCCTGTGATTCTGCACCCATCCTACTACCCAGAATACCCTGTGATTCCTCACATCCTACTACCCAGGGTATCTGGTGATTCCCTGCCCATCCTACTACCTTTGTACCTTGTGCTTCCCCACCCACCCAACTACCCAGGGTACCCTGTTATTCCGCACCCATCCTACTACCCAGGGTACCCTGTGCTTCCCCACACACCCTACTACCGAGGGTACCCTGTGATTCCCCACCCACCCTACTTCCCAAGAACCCTGTGATTCTCCACTCACCCTACTACCCAGGGTAGCCTGTGATTCCCAACCCACCCTACTATTCATGGTATGCTGTTATCCCTTGGTAAACAGAAATTGGTCCAGCATTATTGTAAAGGCTGGTACTATCTTCATGTCCATTGTTTCTGCTTGCAAGCTGTTCCATCAGATCCCCACCCTCTGGAAAAAGTATCTCCTGATGTTACCACAGAATTTATCACCTCTGACCTTCAGGGCATGTCCTCCTGTTCTGCTGATGTCCACCAGATCCAATATTTCTAGCTGTTCAACCTTGTCAAAATCCTTCCATAGGTCAAAACGGAGATCATTTCCCCTCCCAGCCGCCTTTCCTCCAGGTGAACATCTTTTTTTTTTACATTTCTTTTTCCCTCCAGTCATCAACCACTGGACCCTCCCTCAGTCATCACCCAGCTGCTCCTGCTCGGCCTGAGATCTTCCTTATCTTGGGACCCCGGACTTCCAACTCGCCCGTGACACACCTGCAGGCAACCTTTGGCTTGCACCCTGAGGCAGGGGGCGCCTCAGCCTCCTCGGAAGCCTTATCAATATCAAATGGCCTGTAGGTGAGGTGAAGATCAGAGGGTAGTGGGACCCAGGAGGGCAGGATCCAGTAGTGGACGTGGTGCTGTGGTGCGATATCATTCATCCAGTCATTGGGGGTTTTCCTTTGTTTTTGCGTGGTAACTTTCTCCCCCATCGATGAGGGTGGACATGCAATGATGTCCAGGGAAGGGGTGCACACTCCCGTGCATGCCACACCGATGTCTACCACGTCCCACCACCCTGTAATGCTGAGAACTGTTGTTGCAATACCTCCTAGCCACCGCCAGGAGGTATACTGTTGCCGGAGCCCTCTATCCACTCTCCCCAGAGAAGATGAACAGTCCATCAGATGTTCAAACTTTCTCCCCCTGGCTGACCCTCCAATGCTTCGGGCTCACTCCCCAACCTGGGTCGTCGTCACTGCAAGTGGTAGCGCTACTGCTGCGCCAGTGGGCCAGCCATAATGGTAAACATGTTAAGGGTCACCAGTCTCTCCTCAAAGCTCTTATCCTTATTACCCCTCATCATTTTGGCGGCCCTGTGTTGCACCCTCTCTGTTACCTAAGAGGACTGTGGCATTGCAGGCCCTTCTGTTGTAATCACTCTGTGAATACCCCCCCCCCAAAACAAGAGGAACTCTGAGGAACTATTTGATGCAATTGGATCTTTAACATGCATAGGGTGTTGGCAAAACCGCTGCTCACTTTCTTCTTTCCACTGCACCTATCATAAGTTTCCAGAGTGATGTCATCAACTGGTGTGCAGTGATATCCCGTGTGTGCTCCACCTGGACTGCCAGGGGGGAGGAGTAGCCAGATTTTCACTTTTTGACTGCAGTGAGGTGTGGGACATGGGTCCACCAAGTGGACCCTTAATAAACTATTTTATCACCCAGGATGGGTGACCAGCATTTAAATATATCACAGAGTGGCTGGAGTGTTGTATACCAATTCTACAATGTTTTTGTGATGAAAAATTAACCAGTTTTAAAAGTGTAGTTTTAGTTTCACCATCTCGGCTGCCAGAGAAGGTGGGCACTGGCTGTCCAAAATTTGTGTAACCCCCTGCTGGCCAACCCAGGATCAGTATTGGCATTGGTAGTGAATGCAGCCAGTTCCCGCCCTCCTTATTTGTAGAAGGGTGTAGCCGTGAGAACCCCATTTTGGGGGTGGAGAACTAATGAGGGTGGGGATAAAGAAAAAAGATTCATTAAAGAAAAAAAAAATGACCATTCGTTGTGCCTGTCCCCTGGCTTTCTCCTGCTCCTTCCTGAATACTTGGCAACCGTTTTTATGGAGAGCTGCCTGCTGTCCGCTCATCTCTGCTGGCACGGATCCCAGGGATAGAAAGATAAAGCCTTTCATTTTGTTACAGTGTAGTGTCTGTGCTCTGATTATCTCACCGGGAAGACAGAAGAGCCAGCTGATAATACCATATTGATTAATTGTGCCTGGTAATTGCTTTATCCGCTTCAGAGGCATATCATTTATTTTATGAAAGTGTAGTCAGAAGCCGATACTCCTGAAAGGTCGCATTGATTATGGGGGTGGGATATTGCTAGAGTGAAGTAGCGCAGACAGCTTTGTAGTGAAATACAATTATGCTGGCATTTTAATTTTGAACATTTTCATACATCGCTGTTCATCAAATTGTCTGGTAACCCTTTCCCTCCCAGATTGGCTATGTAGGGTCTCATATTTGCATAAAGTTCAGTTGAAGGAGGGGCTGCCCTGATCACCCAGATATACCTTCTAGTGTTACTGTGTGGGTGACCCTGGTGCAGGAGTCATGCGGCTCTAGGTTAGGAGTGCTGCAGATGGGAGGGTGTTGTGACCAGCGAGGGAGGTGCACCAGGTCCACTATACAGCAACCCCCTGTGGTAGGCCAAGGAGGCAGTATGTTACCTCCTTCACAAGGAGATGCTGCACATGTGAACGTTGTGCGATGGAACCATGAGGGTGGAGAAAACAACATGGGGCAAAAAAAAAACACACAGTCATCAAGAAGGTACATAGAAGGTGATGACAGAAAAATGCTTGCAGTTCGTCAGGTCTGCCCCTTAAAATTGCTATGATGTATGTAGGGTCCCGTAGGCCTACCACCTTAAGAGAGTAGCTCTCCACCTCCCACCCCCACTGTCCTTTCCCTCCTCACCATCCCCCTAAACCTGTCCCACCTGACCTTGAACCCGTTCACTGTCTCCACCTCCACCACCCCCTTACAAGGCTTATTGCACAGCCTCACCACTCTGTTAGTGAACAAAACTTCCTGACATCTCTCTTAAACCTCCCACCAGTTTCCAGATGTGTCCTCTCATAATTGCGCTCTCGTTCCTGGTGGTCAGCTCTTTACTATCGACGTTATTTATACCCCTCAGAAACTTGTACCTCTCCATCATATCACTCGTCTCCCTCTTGGCCAAGATGGTGCTCACACCCTTGGGTCTTGCACGAGATTTGTAGCTGCACGGTGGTTGTCATAGAAGGAAAGTTGTTGGTTGTGGCCCAATAGGAAAGACAGATATGGATGGGGAATAAAAACCTTTATGGAAAAAAGGACAGGCCCAGTGGTTTGCGTTTGAGTTAAAAAAAACCCACTAGGAACTGGACATATCGCAGAGGGGATGTACTCCTCTCCCAGAAAGGGAGGGTGCGGGCTGCACTGCATTCATACTTCCCCTACTGACCAACCAATGAGCAGCGCTGGCATCAGATGCGAAGAAGGGTATAACTGTGGCACCCCCATTGTCGGGGGGGGGGGAACAAGAAAAAATAGAACAATACAAAATTAAAGAGCCAGCCCCCTGGCTCAGTAATGGCACATCTCACTGCCCCGCTGGAGACCCGGGTTCTAGAATGATGATAGGGTTCTAGCCCAACAGAGTTGGTGGGAGTCTGCGTGACATGGAGGTGAAGCTCTTGCCATTTGTGGTGATAGGACCAGCCAGTGTCACTGTCCAGCACCCCCTGTGGCTGAGTTTCTGACAGGACTTGACAAGCGCCTCAGTGGAGATTGCCATCCTGTGCCCCTTTGCATTGTAGATCAGATGTCAGAAAGCAGCTTGACATCACCATGGGCAGCATTCTTCCCAGCTTTGGTTGCCAGGCTGCGTGGACCTGAGTCCACTCCCCAATGCAGGATGCCTATATGGAAGCACAATGTAGTTTGACTGGGACATGAGGAGGCCCTGCTCCATCCTTCTTCTAGCAACCCCCAACTTTCCAGGAGGGCTAGTGGAACCAACAGCAGCTGCACTGCAAAGGGTGGGCAGTGGAGTGTGATCTAGAGCCTCCCATGTCAGGGGGCCAGACTAAGCACAATCAGGGGATCAAGTGTGACCCCCATTGCGGTGCTACTTGTCCTCCCCTGACCCAATGCAAAAGGTGCAAGTCTACTGTCCCCACAGCAGCCAAGGCACTGTAGCCACACCATCGCTATGGGTATGCTACCAGAGGGAAAGCTTTACAAATGCTAAGGGTGCTTGCTTGAAAATCCATACCACAGTGCAGCCTTTTTACCCTTCAGCTACATACCCTTCTGGAGATACAAACTGTCAGTCATTTATCATTTATTCTGATGTGCCGCCAGCAAGCGGTTTGCTGTAAAGTACAAAAACTTTAACAAGAACAGCATCTTTATTAAAGAGGAAAAGATTCAGCACAAGAGATGACCTCTGGGGTGACACAGCCACAAAAATAGAGGATTCCTGAGAACAGTGAAGCATGTGGCTCCAATTAAATCTGAAGCTCAAAACAAGAAAGTCATCACTTTTATGCTGATGTTCCGAAGTGCCAGAAAATGATGATTCCAGCTGGAACAAGTCATGGCTGTAGACTAGCCACAAAGCACTGTTATTCTGCCATTGTCTGTGAGTGCTATGGTGGGTGCTGCTCCTCAGCCACTGGACTGCAGAGTGGAGCAGTGAATAAATAACGTTTTAGGCTATCAGGAGCAACTATGATTCCAGAGTGTTCGTTTCCCTATCCCTCCCCCACACTCTTGAAGAGGGGTATATTATGCCTCACATAAGGGATTCTGATGTCACTTAATGCTCCAGCACTAGGAATTGATGGCTTGTAGGAGAAAGCTCTTTTTCCCCACTTTTCCCCTTTATTGCCCCTAAACCCACCCCAATGATTTGGGGGTTTTATGAATATGTTCTCCTGGTTGAATGGACAGCCAAGGTTAATTCTACTCCATAGTCATCCAGGAAGGATTGTGGAAACGTCAGGTTGTCCACGTCCTCCTCCTTCTTGGAAGCCACATGTTTCACCTCCATGGCAGTCTAGGCCTTTAGCCAGCCTCAGTGTGGAATTCCACACTACGCCCCTAGATAGCCTTCGTGTGGGGTTCCACAGTGAGCCCCTAGCAAGCCTCAGTGTGGGATTTAATGCCAGGATCCCTAGCCAGCCTCAGCATGGAATTCCACACTATGCCCCTAGCTAGCATTAGTGTGGGATTCCACAGTGAGCCCTTGCAAGCCTCAGTGTGGGATTTAATGTCAGGGTCCCTAGCCAGCCTCAGCGTGGAATTCCACACTATAACCCTAGCTAGCCTTCATGTGGGGTTCCACAGTGAGCCCTTAGCAAGCCTCAGTGTGGGATTCCACACTATAACCCTAGCTAGCCTTCATGTGGGGTTCCACAGTGAGCCCCTAGCAAGCCTCAGTGTGGGATTCCACACTATAACCCTAGCTAGCCTTCGTGTGGGGTTCCACAGTGAACCCCTAGCAAGCCTCAGCGTGGGATTCCACGCCATGCCCCTAGCCAGCCTTAGTGTGAGATTCCTTATCTCTTAGGCTATCAGTGACCCAGAGAAGGGAGTCAGCAGGCCGCTACACTTTGCAGACGACCCTGTACTGGCAAAACAAATGGACACAGCTGGTGGGGAGGGGTTATGACCTGCTGGGTCACCTGTGTGCTACACACATTATGGGCGTGGCTGAGAAACAGAGCTTAGATTTAACAAGGCAAGGCAGCTTGATTTCTTTGGCACCCTTTCCCTGGGGCTTAGTGAGCGATACAAATTAAATATGTCTGAGCAAAATACAAAGATATAAAATAAACAAAACAATTTACCAAACAAATACTCAGATGAATAGAATTGCTCCACAAGCACGTGTTCCAGCTAGCCACTAATTATACTCCGGATTTACATAGTAAGTTAGAGCAACTGACACCTCAAGAAGAACTTTGAAAAACATAATATTTGGACACAAAGCTGTTTATATTACACATAAGCTCTGTATTTCTAATCCATATTATTTGTTACTGAGGTCGTATGAATGAAAACAGGATAGTAGCTCCCTGAGGGTTCATCAGCTCCTAATGCTTCTTCCAACCTGATGTCATAATACTGTACTCTTCTTCTGGCATCACAGTTATTCCCATGGCAACAGGCTGTGATGTCACAACAGGGCAGTATAATGTCAATTTGGGAATAAACTACAGAGGCAGACGAACGCTAAGGGATAATGCTCTTGTTTCTGTGGAGATGTTTTCAATAATAAATAATGAAGAGCAGAAATTTATAGAAAGTAAATGAAATACAACCTGAATTGTGTCTAAATATTAAGTTTCCCCCAAAGTGTCAGCTGCTCTTTAAGTCAGGCAGTAGGCAAGTTGAAAAAGATGGTAATTCAGGGCCAGCTTAAACACCCACATTTAAAAAGATGGTAATTCAGAGCCACTTTAAATGCCCAAGTTTAAAAAAGATGGCAATTCAGGGCCACTTTAAAAACACCCATGTTTTAACAAGATGGTAATTCAGGGCCACTTTAAACACCCAAGTTTAAAAAGATGGTAATTCAGGGCCACTTTAAACACCCCAGTTGTGCTGGCAGATCTAATGTGATCTGGCAAATAATTCCATAATATCAGCACAGCTACCAAAAAAGACCTGTCCTCGGAGAGCTTTATCCTGGACTGGGGAACAGATACTAAGCCAGCATCAGTGTAGCAGAGAGAGTGGACAGAGCTAAGTGGAGTCAAACGATCTTTTAGATGGCCAAAACTCAAACCTTGTAGAGTCTTGTATACTAACAAGCATATCTTGAAACTAACACGCCACTGAATAGGCAACCAGTGTAGATCGTGGTGTAATATGATCTCCACAGGATGTCCCGGAGGTCACGCGTGCCACTGCGTTCTGCGCCAGCTGCATGTGGTGCATCAGGCTCCCAGATAACCCTAGGTAGAGAGCATTACAGTAGTCCGACCCAGATGTTACGAAGGCATGGGCTATCATCATCAGATCACTGGGTGCTAAAGTGGTTTGATCCAGGCATTGTTTTGAAGATGAAAAAGCCCGCTGATACCTGGTTATCCATGGTCAGCTTGGAGTCCATAGTAACCCCCAGATTCCTAATAGTATCCACAGCTCCAAGGCCAGCACCATTTAAAGATAACAACCAGGTGTCGCTCTCTGTCATAGGCAACCTTCGATGACCTGGTTTGATAACCATCACCTCAGTCTTGCCTGCGTTGAGACTAAACCAGTTGAAGGCTATCCAGTCACTGATCTCGTAACAGCACAGCACTGACCTAACATTCACCCATCAGTTGCACATGGTGGATATAGTTGGGTATTATCTGCATAACAGTCAAACTCTAAACCACATCGTCTAATGATCTCACCCAAAGACAATGTGTGCACGGCAAACAAGACAAGGGCAGGAACAAGCCTTGAGGCACACCACAGTCCAGTGCAGCTGTCTAGGACATTGTGTAACCCCTAGGTGCGCTATCCCAAGGGCTACTACCCCTGCCTGCTTGGCTAGGAGCAGGTTAAGGGGCCTGAGTTCTGAAACGGGTGCCTCCACCCGGAGGTCAGTGTTGGTAGTGGTCAAGCTAACCTGGGCACAGCCCTCCGGGACACTGTAACCCCCCTCTTTCCTTACTAGTGGCCAGAACAATACACAATAATCACTTTCACAATACCCCTGATACACCACACAACTACCCACACTGTTTGCACTTACCACTAGGGCTTTCCTCTGGCTCGACCCTGGGGACCTCGTGTAAAACAAGGTTATACACAGCAAATAACAGCAGTACAGTACTCTTGCATAATCTGGAATCACAGTCTGGGTAAATGCAAAAAGAGTTAGATCTGATTTATTTAAGGGACTTGAGCAAGGGAGGGACATAATCAGGTTAATTTGCTTAAAGGCTGTATCAATCAAACAGTTATGCATGCACTTCAGGGTCCATAAACAGTCACACACTCTGGGTACCCAGGTGAAGAAGAGGTGGGCTAGCCAGAATCATTGCCCGGGGTAGGCCGGCGTCGCAGCTGGTTGGGGCCCTGTGATGGAAGAAAACAACATGCACCACACGCACTGATTGTAATCCCGAGATGGAGGGCTCAGTTTGTGAAAGAAAGGAAACAACAAGACAATCAGCTGACACTTTCAGATTAAGCTGTTGTTGCAGAGAGCTACCCTGATGGTTACTCACGATACCCAAGCCTGGACATAGGCTGAACGAAAATTGAGACTGCAGGTGGTTGATCTGGACTGCCAGGAGAAGCAGGGCCCACACGATTCTCCGAGGTGTCATTCCTGTTCAAGCATGGAGCAGGGGGCTGATTCCCAGGCAGGTCTCTCGTCCAAGGCTTTCTCTGTGCAGTGGGGTAGTCTGGCAGGGCCAGTGTGGCAAGGCCCAAGCAGTATGGAGATGAATGCGGATTCAGTCCGGTCAAGCTGGATACAGCTTCCAGCAAGCAGAACACAATTCACACAGTGGGGAACCAAATCACGACCCACTATAAACACACAGCACATTTACATGTAAGGGATTCTACTATACCAGGCAAACCGCTCTCTGGTCACAATCACAAAGTCTCTGCACAAACCGGGGATTCAAAAGCAGCTGGAAATCCTGACAGGCCGATTACATTCAGCAAATCTTCAGTCTTCTTCAGGTTGATCCTGGTCACAACTCAGTGGCTTACTTCGTTCTCACAAACTCGGATTCAGCCCGAACTGATTCTCGTCTCCCTCTCATGGGCAGCAGGCAGGCATGCAGGCCAAAACTTAGGCCTTTCCACAGAGACTGTCTCGAGCTGTTGCTTCTTCAGCTAAAGCTACCAACTTTCCGAGGCCTAAAACTGGGACAGTCCATTCTGACCATGACCCCCACTACTGTGTCACTCCTACCGGTACCACTGCAGACAACACTGCACACAATCAATTACATTTTGCTGCCTGCTCTGGCCATGCCGCCCCACAGTAACATCAGTAACAAACATCCAGATTAAAGCAATACATCATTCTGCTGCAGCAAGTTCCAAATCATGATGTACAGAAAGTTCATTAGAAGCAAACCTCCATTAAATTGTGATCAGACATTTGAGCTGCATGCATTGCTCTTCTTGACAGTCCCATCCAACCCACTTATACTCACCTCATTTGCTAAGCAAGCTTCACTTCAGTGACTCCCACCACCACACCAGATTATTTTCACACACTTCCCTACAGCTGATCAGGTTCGGGTACTTTAGTTCACTGCTGCCGGTTTCTTCTCTGTCTGGAGTCCCTCTCAGCTACTGGCAGGCAGACGTCCACATGCGCTTGTTTGCACTACTACTACCCAGTCTAATCTAACAGGAAGGAACATGCTTTACTGTGCTCCCATTGACATGCTTTCGGTGCAACACAGGCACAAGGTTTAAAGTTACAAACTACTGTCCAGTCCGAGCAGCGCCACAGTGGTGCTGAAATAACTGTCAGTCAAGGATTAGCAGTCAACAACAACAAAAAAAGGGACAAAACTGGGACATGTAAGCAAAAACCAGGACAAAAGTGACATTTTGCAAAACTTGTGGGGACACTGAGATATGTTGCCTAAAACAGGGACTGTCCTGGGAAAATAGGGACTGTTAGTAGCTTTATCTTCAGCTGCAAACTTAGATCTGACTCAACTGCCAGCAAGCCTGGGAACTTCCCCAAGATCCAAAAGGTTCGGTTGGCTGATTCATCTGTCGGTCACAACAGAAGCTACCCCTTCAGGTGCAAAAAGGCGCCAAAAGCTCAAAACTAAAATTCCTACAGATTTTGACTCCAGACAGCTCCTGTAGTCCAGCTCCATTTTAGGTCCCACCAGTACTGATTGCTCCAACTCGGCAGTCAAGGACCAAGATAGCAGAGATAAACAAAACAGTCCTTGCTGCAAAGAAGGCAGGTCAGACAAACACAAACTACATTATCATTATCACTCTAAATGATTTTCAGCAAATAGTTACATCTTTCAACAGAGCTCCCTCTCAGATTACTTATGACTGCAATCCAGGCAGCTCTTAAAGAGACAGTACACAGAGGCTATGCAGCCACTCTCTGGCAATCACATTTAAACTGCTAAAACACAGGACACCAGCCTGGCAGTGAGCATTTAGACAAGCTCGAGGAAGACTTTTCAGGAACCCCCATTTGTAGGGGAGTTACAATTGAATTACCCAAGATTATCTGCTGCATCCTTCCAGATAGGTAGGACATGAACCAGCAGAAAACAGTGCTGGTGAGAACCACATATTGCCTCAGGCGTTATGCAAACAACCCGTGGTCAGCTGTGTCACATGGTGAAGTTCAAAGTACCATACCTATGGGTGAGGAATCTGAATCATACATACAGTGTCATACAACTTGCAGGGTGCAAGAGTTGACAGCCTCACCAAGGGGCAGGATCAGTGCTGCTTCAGCCAAGGTCATGGGAAATGATACTCTCTCATTAAAAGACATTAATTAAACCATACCAGGAGTACTGCATCCAGCTGTGTTGCTACAGTACATGTTTCATTGCAGGGCTTATATTCCCATTAAATACAGACGTGTACTTAAGAATGGCCATGAAATGCATGAAAGGTAAATGGGCTTTGCTTTAAGTACTGTGTTACCCTGTTTAAGTTTGTTCCAGTGTGTGAAAGTCCCTTTTGAATCAGGAGCAATGGAACAGAGTGTTCTGATTTCCTGTTCCGTATCAACTGACCATGGGGTAAAGAGCGTTCCCATTGTTCCTGTGAGTGGGAGCGCAGAGCACTGCAGAAGGACAAAGCTAATTGGTGGTGGGGTCACAGCAGCCACAGGAGCCTGGCCGGCTGATTGAACAATTCTCAGGTCTATTTTTCCCCTGAAGAATACACGATGGCACCATTTATCGCTGCCCTCTTTCTGTTAACAGGGAGGTCATGGCAAGATCGCAGCAGGGCATCTACACCAATTTGTAATAGAAGAAAAAAGAAAAAAGCAGCAAATGGGAAGGGAGAGTCTTTTTGGCCCCCCTTAGAAACATAGAATTTGATGGCAGAAGGAGACCAAAAACCCATTATGTCTGCCTTTCCTATACACCTCACACACACACACACACACACACACACACACACACACACACACACACACACACACACACACACACACGGCCTACTGTGCTGGTGGGCCATTACCCCTTCCCCTGGTCCCTCACCCCTCAAACCTGTCTGGTCCCCCCTTGGGAATTATAAGCCCCCTTGCCCTGTCCCAACCATGTTCACATCTGTTTAGGGCAGCCACCCCCAACCTTATGTCCTGCTAGCACTCCTTCAGGCCACACCATGGTGCATTATCACTGCTGTATCTGCAGATGCTCTGGAATGTTTTCTTGATTTGTGTGTGGGTTGGGGTTGTTATTTTAAAGAGCAGATACCCACATTTGTCTTTGAGAATGATTGCTATGAAATTCCTATAACTACTGTAGCTGCATACGTACATACTGTAATATCTTGTCTCTAAGAAACCTTATGAGAAGAGACTGAAGAAGCTCAACATATACACCCTGGAAGAGAGGAGCGAGAGAGGTGACATGATAGAAACCTACAAATATCTCGAAAGGGTGAACAGACGGCAGATAGTGCATCTCACTCAAATGAGAATGATCAACAAGACCGGGGGAATGTGATGAAGCTGGAGAGGGTGGGTAGTTCAAGAGTAATGTGAGGAAACATTTCTTCGCTGAAAGGGTGGTAGATGCCTGGAATAGACTGCCAGAAGACACAGTGAAACAATGGGGGGCTGCTTCAAGAATGCATGGGATAGACACAGGAATATATCAGATAGGAGGCAGGAAGGTGGGAAGTTCGCCGGAGACCAAGCAGAGTCTGTGGAGGTAGAATGATATTCCGTGAAAACCACGAGTGCAGGATCACAAGTGTCAAAATCACGACTGCACAACAGTGAGGGGAAAAGGGCAACCTGCAAAAACAGGGATCACCGAAAAGGTGACCTGCAGCGTTCTCCCCCTCCCCAATGTGTGCCCCCCCCGGAGATGTTTACATATAGATGGGGGGGCCTCAGCGTTAGGTCCGTTGCAGCAGTAAGTAAGTGTGAGTTGTGGGGGAGCTGACTGTGGGAGAGCCCCTGCTCTGTGAGATGGTCGAGTGCCAGTAGGCGGTACTGCAGTTTGATACCAGGCTGGTGCGTGTTCAGGGGCATGTTTGGGGAGCCCTGGTGTGTGGTTAGACCTCGGTGTGTTTTGCAGTCCTTGATACCTGAGCCTCCAGGCTCAGCCAGCCAAGTGGAGTCCATTTTTCTAGCCTGCCTAGGCCTAAGTCTTGTGTCGCAGCTCTGTGCTACAGAAATTGCTGCTGTCATCCTCGTGCCTGTCTCCGTTGTGCCTCCAGACCCGTGGAGTTGACTTTTTATGTTCCAGTATTTTAACTAATTACATTTTTTATTCTTTGAAATTTGCTACTCCTGTCTTGTCTGTGCTGCCATTTCACTAACCGGTTTGCCCCAGTTCTAGCTTCAGTGCCTTACCTGCCCAATGTATCCAGCTGATTCCTCCATCATGTCATGCTGTGAAGTTCATCCGCCCTTGACTCCATGAATTCAGCGGTCAAGGTAGGCCAAGCTATTTACTTTGTTATTGAGTATCTCTGTGGTGATTCCTGGCTTGTGCCCCCCTCCAGCAAATTTTACCATCCAGACCCCTGGACACCACTGGAGGGTGGGTTACAAATAGAAAGTGAGACCTACACAAACGTTTCGAAATATTGAACATCTTTGTGGTTTGCCCTTCCTCCAGAGTCACACAGTAAGTGCTTACTTCTGGAATTGAACTCTGGTCTCCAGGTTCCAAGAACCATGAGCTTCAACTAACAAATTGCATACACACACACACACGCACACACACTAATATGGATCACAGACGGACACTTACATGAGCACTACATACACAGATGAGAGAGCACACACTACCTACATATGCAGCTGCTCATCCAACACTACACACACAGACATGCACACAAATTATGTCAGTGACCGTGGGAAACTTGGGGAAAACTGCTTCCTACATAGGAAGATACATAGATACATAGACAGTGTTGGCAGATAAGGGCCTATGGCCCACCCAGTCTGCCCATTTGAGCTTGTAAGTTCAGTTTGTTTTCCTAGAAGTCTGTTGCCCCTTACCCCTGACCTCCAGAATTCCTTTATGTCTATCCCATGCATTCTTAAATCCCGTGATTGTTTCAGCCCCCACCACTTCCTCTGGCAGGGTGTTCCACTTGTCCACCACCCGCTCTGTGAAGAAATTCTTTCTCATGTTTCCTCTGAATCGCCCTCCCTCCAACTTCATCCCATGCCTCTAGTCCTGGAACATCTTTTCACTTAAAATAGTGTTTTCCTGCACCCTGTTCCTCCCTGTAAGATACTTGTATGTCTCTATCATATCCTCTCCTCCTCTCCTCCAGGGTACATGTTCAGTTCCTTCAACCTGTCTTCAATAGGACTTGTGATGCAATCCATGCACCATCTTTGTTGCCCTCCTCTGAACCTTCTCTACCCTGTCTATGTCCTTACGTAGGTATGGTCTCCAGAACTGTACACTGTACTCCAGGTGGGGCCTCACTAGTGTCTTGTATAGCGGAATTATGACCTCCCTTTTCCTGCTGGTGATGCCCCTGCCTATGCATCCCAGCATCATATTTGCTTTACCTGCTGCCTTGTCACACTGTTTCCCTACCTTGAGGTCATCAGAGATGATAACCCCAAGATCCCTTTCCTGCTTGGTGCATGCTATATCCTCACCCCCCAACTGATATATTGTGCCAGGGTTTTTGTGCCCCATATGCATTATCTTGCACTTCTTTGCATTGAATTTCAATTGCCAAACCCCTGGCCATTCTTCAAGTTTCTGCAGGTCGCTTCTCATTCTGTCTACACCCTCTGGTGTGTCTACTCTGTTACAGAGATTTGTGTCATCAGCGAACAGTGAAATTCTGCCTTCTAGGTCCCGCGAATGTCACTGATGAAGATGTTGAATAGGACCGGTCCCAGCACTGATCCCTGTGGTACCCCACTGGTCACTCTTCCCTCTGTGGAGTGACAGCCATTTACCACCACCCTCTGTGTCCTGCCACCCAGCCAGTTACCTACCCACAACACTACTGTCCTGCCCACACCCATATTCCCCAGTTTGTGTAATAGTCTTCTATGTGGCACAGTGTCAAAGGCCTTGCTGAAGTCCAGATAGGCCATGTCCACTGCCCTCCCCTGATCCACCTCCCTAGTCACCCAGTCAAAAAATTCAATGAGGTTGGTCTGACATGACCTCCCCCTGGTGAAACCATGCTGCCTTGGGTCCTGTAGTCCACTGACAACCAGATGTTCCACCAATCTCTCCTTCAGTAGTGCTTCCATGATCTTCCCCACTACCGAGGTGAGGCTGACTGGTCTGTAGTTCCCTGCTTCCTCTATGTTCCCACTTTTGTATAAGGGGACTACATCTGCTGTCCTCCAGTCTTTGGGTACCTCCCCTGTTTCCAGTGATTGGCTAAACAGGATAGCCAGAGGTTCAGCCACCACCTCTCTTAGTTCTTTAAGGACCCTGGGTGCACCCCATCTGGCCCCATTGCTTTATCAACTCTTATTACTTCAGTTCCTTCAGGACCCTTTTCATGTAAAGGGACTTGTGTCCATTTCTGCACCATTCTCACCCCTTGTACTCCCTTCAGACCCATTACTCTCCTCTTCCTCAGTAAAGACTGAGCAGAAATACCTGTTCAATATGTCAGCTTTACTGTTGTCATCCTCCACACAGCCCCCATCCTCCCCCTTCAGTCTCACTATCCCTCCCTTTGTCTTTCTTTTTTCACTTATGTACCTGTAAAAGGTTTTGTCCCCTCTACCCACTGATTTTGCAATGTAGTCTTCTGTCTGAGCTTTGGCTTCCCTTACTGACCTCCCTGCCTCCCTTTGCTTCTCCTGGTACTTCTCCCTATCCCCTTCTGCCTGTGTCTTTTTGTATTGCCTGAATGCAATCTTTTTGGCTTTCACTTTCTTTGCTACCTCTTTGGAAAACCATAATGGTCTCCTCTTCCTTTTCCTCTTGCTAACCTGCTTAATGCATAATTCTGTTGTTCTTGTAATCCCCATTTTAAATACTGCCCACTGTTCCTCAACCCCTGATTCCTGTCCCATTCCCCTTAATGACTCTTTCAAGTATCTCCCCATTTTCCCAAAGTCTACCCCCCTAAAATCCAGGATACGTGTTTTTGTGTGGTTTGGTTCTGCTCTTTCTGTGATTTCAAACCACAATGACTGGTGGTCACTGTTTCCCAGGTGCTCCCCCACTGTTACCCCATCACACTGTCCCTGTTTGTGAGCACAAGGTCCAGTATTGCCTTCTGCTGAGTTGGTTCCATGACCAGTTGCTTGAGGAAGGCACCCTGAAGGGAGTCCAGGATAAATCTGCTCCTAGTTGATGCTGCTGCTGGGATGCTCCAGTCCACGTCAGGAATATTGAAGTCTCCAACCAGCACTACCTCACCCTTGTCTGCCATCCTTTGAATGGCTAGCATCAGCTCCCTATCTGTTTCTTCCTCCTGGGCTGGTGGTCTATAGACCACACCTGCGGATGGCTGTCCCCATTTTCCTTTCCAGCTTAACCCACAGTATCTCTCCCCATTTTGTTCCTCCTGGATCTCTGTGGCCCTCCGTCATTTTTCACATACAGTGCCACTCCTCCTCCCTTCCTGCCTGCTCTGTCTCTTCTGAATATGTTGTAGCCAGGTATGGCCATCTCCCAGTCGTGGTTATCATTACACCAGGTTTCAGTGATGGCCACAATGTCCAGGTCTGACTGCACCATGACAGCCTCCAGATCTTCCATCTTGTTGTTCCTGGCTGAGATTCGATCAGTGCTCACAGACAGAAGGACAGTGATGAACGGCTGATGACCACAATCAGGGGGCTCTGAGCCAGGTCAATGGCTGGAGCCTGGGGCTCACTCGAGGATGGCACAGTAGGGTGGTGACACTGGGCAAGGCATTGGGCATGGGCAGCCATGGCAGTACTGGCTAACCACGGACTACCTGTCCTGTACAGTGTGGGCTGTACCTACCTTCTACTACTACCTACTTACCATACTGAACAAAGGAGGCCCCTCCCCCCAGCCTGGTGACCTCATCAGGAGCAGCCCACCTAGCAGCAATAAATAAAGAAACATCTAGTTTGGGGGGGGGGGCTCTACAAGGGTGAGGGTTCAGCTGCGGGATGCCTCTATTTCAGTGTTATTACTGTAACAGTATTACTTTTTTTTACTAACTGGTAATAGATTACTTTCAAGAAACACATTTTTGGTAAATATTAAGTGAGATTCATTTTCCTTCTGTATTTTCGCAAGCTTTGCGAGCATCAGATACAGATGTGACAAAGCCAGGGCTTAAATTCGTCGCTTAGTCCAATATCGCTCAGCCCCCACAGAACTTATCTTCATCAGTAAGACTCGCACTTACATGTGTAGAAGACATGTTATGGAAAAGAACAGTTAGTTAGAAACATATAGAAACATAGAATTTGACGGCAGATAAGGACCGCTTGGCCCACCCAGTCTGCCCATTTCCCTACCTACTGGATTAGCTGCAGATCCTAGTTAACCAGCAGCCTACTTTTCCTGCCCCTCCCCCCAGAATTGCCTTATGACTGTCCCATGCATGCTTGAATTCCACCACTGATTTTGACTCCATTAAACCTCCTCCAGAAGGCCTGCTCTATGCATCCACAACCCTCTGTGAAAAATACTTCCTTAAATAACCTCTGAGCTGCCCCCTCTATCTTCAAATTGTGCCCTCTTGTTCTTGCACACCTTTTTTGAAAGATGCTACCCTCTTGACTTTTAATTCCCTTGAGGTACTTGAACGTTTCTATCATGTCCCCCCTCCCTCCTTTCTCGAGGCTATACATATTAAGCTCCTTTCATCATCTCTTCATATGTCTTCCGTGCAGACCCTGCACCATTTTAGTTGCCCTCCTCTGGACAGCTTCCATCCTGTTTATGTCTTTCGTGAGATTGGGTCTCCAGAACTGCACACAGTACTCCAGATGGGGTCTCACCAGCTGTCTGTACAGAGGATAATAACTTCCTGTTTTCTACTGGTGATGCCTCTCCTATGCATCCCAGTATCCCCCATCCCTCCTTGCTGCCCTCTCACATTGCTTGCCCACCTTTAGGTCATCTGATATGACTACCCCAGGTCCCTTTCCATTTTTGTTGTTGTTAGTATCTCACCCCCATTGTGTACTCTTCCCTGGGTTTTGTTTCCCAGATGCATTACCTTGCACTTCTTAGCATTGAATCTAAGCTGCCATACATTTGACCATTCCTCTAACCTTGCCAAGTCCTTCTCATCCTTTCCACCCCACCTTGTGCATCAACTCTGTTGCAGATCTTTATGTCATCTGCAAAGAGACATACTTTTCCTTCCAGTCCTTCTGCAATGTCGCTTATAAAGACATTGAAGAGGACCGGTCCTAATACTGAACCCTGCGGTACCCCACTAGTGACCCTCCTTTCTTCTGAGTGGACTCCATTTACTATTACTCTGTGTCCTATTCTCCAGCCAATTCTTTACCCAGGCTGTTATCTTGGGACCCACTCCCAGGCTGGCTAACTTGTATATTAATCTTTTGTGTGGACTGTGTCAAATGCCTTGCTAAAGTCTAGGTAGGCCATGTCCACAGCCCCTCCCTGATCTACTACTTTGGTCACCCAGTCAAAAGAAATCTATCAGCTTGTCTGGCATGACCTTCCCGCTGTGAATCCATGCTGCTTTGGGTCCTGTGCCCCTCTGGCCTCTACATACTCGACAATTCTTTCCTTCAGAAGCGATTCCATCATTTTTCCTATCACTGAGGTTAAACTAACAGGTCTGTAGTTTCCTGCTTCTGCCTTGCTCCCACTTTTGTGAAGAGGAATCACATCTGCCCTCCTCCAGTCCTCGGGTACCACCCCATCCTCCCATGATTTGTTAAAAAAGGTAGTCAGTGGTGTCACTAGTTGTACCCTTAGTTCTTTTAGAATTCTGGGATGAATCCCATCAGGCCCCATTGCTTTGTCCACCTTCAGTTTTAAGAGTTCTTTCAGGACCCTTTCTTCTGTAAATGGGCTGGTATCAACTTCTGTATCCAGAGTGTTTCTACTGTTTGAGTTATGTACCTCCCCCTCTTCATTTGTAAATACTGAGCAAAATATTTGTTTAGTATCTCTGCCTTTTCACAGTCTCCCTCTGCCCACCCTCCCTCCCTTTATTAAGCCTCACTATCCCTCCTTGGTCTTCCTTCGCTCCTGATGTACCTATAAAGGTTTTATCCCCTTCTTAACTGAGTTGGCTATCTTTTCCTCGGTTTGGGCCTTTGCTGTTCTGACTGCCTTCCAAGCCTCCTTTTGCTTTAACTGATAAAGTTCTCTGTCCTGTTCCTTCTGCGATTCCTTGTACTTCCTGAATGCTTTCTTTTTCTCTTGAACCTTCACTGCCACTTCCTTTGAGAACCATAGTGGTTTCTTACATCGTTTCGTTTTGTTTATTTGCTTCACACAAAGGCTTGTTACCTCTGTGATGGCAGTTTTTATTATTCCCCATTGTTCTACCACCCCTCCTTCCTGATCATTTGCTAGTGCATTCCTTAGGAACTCACCCATTTTGGCAAAGTCAGCCCTCCTAAAGTCCAGTACTTTTGTCTTTGTATGGCTTGACTCTATTGCTGTGTTTATTGTGAACCATACTGTTCGATGGTCGCTAGTTCCCAGATGGCTACCCACTTCTACATCTGTGATCCTCTTTCCATCTCCATTTGAGAGTAGCAAGTCTAATATTGCTCCCTCTCGAGTGGGCTCCAATACTAGCTGTCTAAGGCATGCCCCCTGTAGGGCATCTAGAATAACTCCACTCTTTGAAGTGGCAGCTGCAACTTCACTCCAGTTAACATCTGGCATATTCAGATCACCCATCAGCAATATCTCCCCTTTTTCTGCCATTCTAAGTATACTTCCTATCATTTCCTTGTCCATTTCCTCCCCCTGAGAAGGGGGTCTGTATACAACCCCTGTGCGGATTGTGGTGCCATTAGCGTGTCTCCAAATTTACCCACAGTGCTTCTTCTCCTCCCTGTTTACCCTTTTGTTCTGTTGCTTTGATTCCTTCCCTTATGTAAAGAGCTACTCCTCCTCCTCCTCTTTTACCCTCCCTGTCCCTCCTGTAGATAGTGTATCCTGGTATGTTTACGTCCCAGTCATGGTTTTGTGTGTACCATGTTTCTGTGACTGCCACAATATCCAGATGTTCCTCCTCCATCAAGGCCACTAATTCAGGAAGCTTGTTACCCAGACTATGGGCATTGGTACTCATTGCTCTCCATTTTTTGATGGCTTTACCTTCTGTTGCAGCATCCCCCACTGACCGTTCTTCCTCGGTCTTTTTCTCATTTAGTACCCTGTTTTGTAGGGAGAGGCTGGGATTTTCCTGCTGCTTGTCAGTGCCTCCCTCTGACTAGTTTAAAAGCTTGCCAATGAAGCATTTAAACCGATTGCTCAAAAAGACTTGTTCCTTCCTGGACAGATGCAGACCATCCTGCCAGTATAGGCTGGTGTCCCTCCAGGTGGAACCCCAGTCCCCAATAAAGCCAAACCCCTGTGCTCCGCACCATTTTTTCAACCATTCATTAAACTGCATGGTGCTAATTACCCTTGCCTCCCCCATGCCTTTGACAGGCAGCACCTCTGAGAAGGATACTGTGTGTGCTACTTGTCTTAGGCCCCTCCCCAACTCTGCAATGTCCTCCTGCACTGTTCTAATCTCATGATGAGCCAAGTCATTTGTCCCTAGGTGGACAATTACGTCCAGCTCAGACTCCCTTGCAGCTGTTCTTGTGATCCTGAGAATGCGCTTCCTGTCCCTCCAAGCCATGGCACCAGGCAGGCACCTTACTTCAGTTTTCCCTGCTCCCCCCAGTTCTATACCCCTAATAACTGAGTCCCCCACCAGGAGCTGCTTCCTTTCCTGTGGTGTCCTCTGCCTCCTTCCTGTGGGCCTCCTTGTGACAGTTATCATCAGTCTCTCATGGTGATCCATAGGGAGCTATGCTCCCAGAAAGGTGTATGGATTGTGGAGTGGAACAACTGACTGGGTGTGCCTCTGTTCCACCATCCTCACCCTCCCTGAGCCCACTGTGGTCCAACTGCTGTGCTTTCTTCTCAACCTCTGAGGTAGTGGTGGTGGCGCTAGTGCTCCCTGGATGGGGGAGGTTCCCTTCCTACTGTCCAGTGTGGCCTGGGGGAAGGTTTCCTTACTACTGTCCAGTGCGGCCTGAAGATGGGCAACTTCCTCCCTCAGGGCAGATAGTTGTCTGCAAACTAGCTAGCTAGTTAGTTATAAGGCACATAGAAGGCTGGTAAACAAACTGAGTAGCCTAGGAGTAGGTCCTAAAACAGTAAAATGTAAAATGGGTGGTGAGTTGGCTTTGTGATAGGAACCAAAGAGTGGAGTTAAATGGGGTACAGTCTGGGGAGGGCAAGGTGACTAGCGGGGTTCCGCAGGGATCAGTATCAGTCCTGGTCCTCTTCAATGTCTTCATTAATGACATTGCTGAAGGACTTGAGGGGAAAGTATGCCTATTCATGCATGACACAAAAATCTACAACAGAGTACACACACGGGGTTGAAACAATGGGGAGGATCTAAAGAAGTTAGAAGAATGGTCATGAGTTTGGCAGCTAAGATTCAATGCAAAAAAGAGCAATATCATGCACTTAGGCACAAAAACCCGGGGCAACGTACCAAGCCAGGTGGTGGGGAGTATTAGCAGTCACAAAAGACCGGTGGTTATCATTTCTGATGTCCTGAAGATAGCTAAATAGTGTGACAAGGCAGTGGGAAAGGCTAGCAGAATGCTTGGATGCATAGGGAGGAGTATCACCAGCAGACAGAGGGAGGTAATAGTACCCCTGTATAGATCACTGGTGAGACCCCACCTCGAGTACTGTGTAAAGTTCTGGAGGCTCCATCTCCAAAGGGACATAGATAGGGTGGAGGCGGTACAAAGGAAGGCAACCAAAATAGTGCAGGGCCTGCATCAGAAGCCCTACGAAGAAAGCCTTAAGGATTTAGATATGTACTTTCTAGAAGACAGGAGGGAACGAGGAATATGATAGAGACATTCAAGTGCCTCACTGGAATAAACAAGGGACAGGAAGGGAGTATTTTCCAAAGGAAAAGATGCTCAAGGACAAAGGGTTACAACATGAAGCTGATAGGGGGAGGCTGAGAGGAAACATGAGGAAATATTTCTTCACAGAGAGGGTGGTGGATGCTTGGAACAGCCTCCCAAAGCAAGTGGTGGGGGCTAGAATGGTCACAGGATTTAAGAATGCATGAGATAGACTCAAAGGAATCTTAGAAGCAAGAGGAAGTGTAAGCTGGAAGTCCAAGAAGGGTCTCTGATAGCACTATAGGTGGGAATTTAGGGCAGACTATGTGGGCCAATTGGTCCTTATCTGCCAACGTCTAAGTTTCAGTGTTTCTAGGTTGGTTAGTTAGTTAATTAGTTAGTTAGTTTTTGTTGACTGGGAAAGGAGGACTAGGCAATTGTTTTCCAGGTGGGGGGGGGGGGTTAACGTAGCTACATGTAGAATCTGACTGGATCAGAATCTGATCATTTCAAATATGATTCATTTTTGAAGAATTAGGATCTCTGGTCTTCAGTTCTGAAAATCCAACTTCCTAAAAATGTTGGAATCCAACTAATTCTATTGTGTGGCTCAGAACCCAAGCAACCCCTAATACAGACACCCTCACAGCCTTACATACACAGACACACAATTAGTACTACATACACAGACACCCTCACAGCCCTACATACACAGACACACAATTAGTACTAGATACACAGACACCCTCACAGCACTACATACACAGGCACACAATTAATAATAATAATAATAATAAACTTTATTTATCTGCGCCTTTCTAAAACCAAGGCGCATTACAATAAATTACAGATAAAAACATTCTAAAACTATACAATACTTTATATGTCTAAAATTAACAACAGGCAATTAAAATACATCAACATTAACTGAGAATGCCTTGTTCCACAAAAAGGACTTTAAGCCTTTTGAAACCCTCCACCGTCATGCATTCTCGAATCCAACGTGGTAGAGAATTCCAGAGGTAGATGCACGCAAACATAAAAGCACGGGCACCAGAAGATTTTAAACTAACCTCGATCTCTAGCAACCCCTCGTTGATGGAGCGGTGAGGACGATTGGTCGGTAAGGCACCAGGAGCTCTTTCAGGTAGTCAGGGCCCAACCTGTGTAGGGCTTTTATAAGTCAGAAGACCTACTTTAATGGTGATCTGCCACTGAATCGGCAGCCAGTGCAGATCTCGGAGCACCGGTGTGATATGCGAGGAACGAGAAGTCCCCGTTAACAACTGGGCAGCCGAGTTCTGCACTAGCTGCAAGCGGCGGATATCTACCCCAGACAGCCCAAAGTAAAGGGAATTGCAGTAGTCCAGGCGAGAGGTCACAGAAGCGTGGATCAGCGTAGGTAGATCGCCAGATAGAACAAGGTGCTTGATCCTGGCGATGTTCCTAAGATGGTAGAAGGATGTCTTAACGACTGCTGACACTTGCACACGCAGATTCAGCTGATCATCCAGAATCACCCCCAGATCTCGCACCCTTTCAGAGGTTGGGAGCTCCACACCTCCCAAGAATAGTCCGGAGGCTAAGCATCCACCCAACCCCTTAATCCGGCGATCGGGATCCACGACCAACACCTCAGTCTTCCAAGAGTTCAACTTCAGCCAGCTAGACCTCATCCAATCCTGGATCTCCCTGAGACAGCTGTTAAACACTGAGAGAGCTCTATTCTGGTCAGGTACAAAAGATAGATAGAGCTGGGTGTCATCGGCATAGCAATGAAACTCCAGCCCATATCTTCTTACAACGTCTCCGAGGGGAAGCATGTACACCGCAAACAACATGGGAGAAAGCACAGAGCCCTGAGGCACCCCACAGGTCAGGGCAGTGGGCTCAGAGGAAAAAATCCCTGATACCACCTTCTGAGTTCTACCTGTGAGAAAGGAGGTAAACCATCTGAGGACCAAACCTGACAGCCCACAGATGTATCTCAGGCGCTCAAGCAACACCCCATGGTCTATGGTGTCAAAAACTGCTGACAGGTTCAAAAGGACCAAAATGGACCATTTTTTCTGGTCTCTCACCATCAAGAGATCATTGAGGACCCGAACCAGCGCAGTCTCAGTGCTGTGTCTCTTACAAAAACCTGATTGAAGAGGATCGTAGATATTATGGATGGTAAGATGGTTGTCTAACTGGGCAGCCACCACTTTCTCGATAACCTTCCCAACAAAGGGGAGGTTCGAGATAGGTCTGTAGTTTGCCAGGGAGTTGGGGTCCAAAGATGTCTTTTTCAACTCTGGTGTCACTACCGCCTCCTTCAGGGAGCAGGGATATTCACCATGTCCAGGGAACACCCGACTATCCTGGTAAGAACCGGGATGATGACATCCCCACAGCCCACAATCAGGCCTGTGGGACCTGGGTCTAAACTACAGCTAGTGGTGCGTATACCAAGGACAATCCTCATAATATCCTCGATTTCTGGCCTTGAGAAGGAACTCCAGGTGGACAAGGTGCTTGCAACCATAGGCTGGACCATGGCAACTCCCATGGAGGAGGTGGCGCAAATCTCGGCCCTGATGTCGGCCACCTTATCAGCAAAGAATCGAGCAAGCTCCTCACACTGTAACTGTGAAAAAGCTTGACGGATCTGCAGACAGGCTGGGTTGCACAGCCTGTCCACAGTTCAGAAGAGCTGGGCTGGTCGATTCTGAGCAGCAGCAATTTCTCCGGACAGGAACACTGCCTTCTTATGAGTAATTGCTGACTGGTAGAGTTTATAATGCTCTAGAAGTCTAATATGGTCGGCATCAGAGACGGACTTCTGCTAACCTCTCTCCAACCTGCGACCAGATCTCCGCAACTCCCTCAGATTCTGATTAAACCATGGGGATCGGGGGCAAAGGGAGAGAGGTCGCACACAGGTGAGAGCAATTAAATCCAGAGCAGAGGTGACAGCCTTATTATAGGCCTACACCATTTCCTCTGGATTCATGCTCAACCCAGGAAACTCTGATAGGTCAAGAACCGCAGTTAGACCAATGGGTGTAACATCCTGTAAAGGGCGGTACTTGACCACCTCCACAGGGGTAGGTCTACGCGAGGGGGTGCCAAAATTGAATCTCACCGTGTAGTGGTCGGACCAACCGACTGGTTCCACCCCCACCTCGGAGGCCTCCAACCCCAGCAGGAAGACCAGATCGAGTGAGTGGCCGTATTAATGAGTGGTAGAGGTAACTACCAGTGAGAGGCCCAATGAACACATCAATTGGAGGAAGTGCTGACCAAACGGTGAGAGTTTATCATCGATCCAGGCATTGAAATCACCCAGCACCATCAACCTGGGCGACTCAAATACCTGGTCGACGACGAAATCCGCCACTTCCTTTAAGAAAGATTTCTCATCACCAGGTGGACGATAGACGAGAACCATTCTATAACCTCCACCTGCCACCACGACACTCTCAAAAGATCTGGTCTCCTCCACTGGAACACTGGTGAGGTCCAATTCGGTCTTAAAACAGACCGCAACCCCCCCCCCCCTGCGATCCAATCTCGGGCGGTGAATCACCGAATACCCGGCCAGAATAGCTGCCTCAAAAACTGGGCCTGCATTACTATCCCGCCAGGTTTCGGTAATGCAAGTCAGGTCCGCCGTACCTACCAAGTCCGCAATAATGGCAGTCTTATTCACAACGGACCTGGCATTGCACAACACCGCCCGAGTTGGATAGGACTCCTGGGAAACCCCAACCATCTGCCCACCGTTCGCAAGAAGGGTGGTGCCCTTGGGTATGGGGACCAACCAGGAGGGGCCCTGGTCATCACTCCATTTCGCCCCAGGGCGTCTTCTGGACTTACCGGCCGAATGCGACCAACCCCCTCCTTCATCCCCAGCTGTTCACACCACCCCACCCTCCGAATCCTTCCACGCACAATCCCCAATGCCCTAAGCGTTGGTATACAGGAAAGGACAGAGGGGGGTAAAAAAAGGAGGAGGGCGAAGAGCGGGCGGATGAATAATGCATGACGGGGGGGCACGTACGAAAATAAATATCATTCTGAAAAGCAGGCCAGAAACCAGGAATCTCAATACCCGAGGAATCCCACTAGAAAAATAAAATTAAAACTTAAAAACACAAAACTTAACTAAAAAATTAAACAGTCAAATTATCCAAAAACATACAATAGTAATACAATTACATATATAAAATCAATCTTTTAACACAATGGAGCTCCCACCATCCACTGTAAGAATAACCAAATATAGAGGCATGTACTCTCACTCCATGCATCCAAAAAATAAAACCAAAATACAAAACAAAAAACCTAAAAGAAAACGAAAAACCCCACCCCCAGTTCAAGCCCCTCCAGGGAGCTCTCACCACTCTGGAAGGGTCAGTGCAGGCAGAAAAGATTCCAGGAGTGGAGCAAAGTCTGCAGCTCCCAGAGAGAAATAGTTTCAGCAATAAAGTCCATAATCCCACATGGGCTCTCACCACCAGTATGAAATAACGGATCCAATTATTCCTGCTGTTGGAACCACTTCACAATACTTCTTCCTATGAAGCAGGTTCAGGGCCACAAAATGAGTCTTAGGCTTTCAATATTCGTACCATCGAAAGGAGAAATAACAAGCCACAAGAAGATTCATGAACGCCGCCCACAAAACGGACCTTACCGCTCCCAGGTCGGCTCTCCAGCCGAACTGGAGCGGGTCAGAAGAGCCGGAGATGCTGCCGCCAAATAGCAGCAGCCATCCAGCCCACCACCTTCTAGGGGCAGATATTCAATACGGCGGACCACAAAATCTGACAAAGAGCTTCTCGATGGCCAACGACTCGCCACCTGGATTCTTCCTTTACCTCTGGATAACGTAAGGAAAAACAGCACCACATCAATGCTGAACAGTCCCCTTTCACACTCCAGTGGCTCGAAACACTGCAATCTCCTCCACTCAGATGGCAAGAAGGATTAATCCAAGTCCTTGACACCAGTTCATACACATCCCTCAGCAGTCCAAAAGTCAAATCCTCAGCCTCACAAGCAGGAGCCCGAACAGTCCCAAAAGTAATGAGAGAAAATCTTTCCGCAGCTGCACTGCCGGGGGACGGAGAGCCACAAGCCAGACAAACCAAATAAACTCGAAACCCGAAACAGAAATAAACGAAAAAACTAATGAACTAATAAACTGATAAAATTCTAAACTAAATAAAACTAACGAAATTACAATGGGTTTTCCCCGGGGCAGCGTTAACACACTCGGAGATTACGGCACAGCACCGCCTCCACCTTGCCCTCCTAGTCCATATCCCAGAGAAAGACAAACAGTTCCAGTAAGTACAGTGAAGCTAAAATTAGTACTACATACACAGACACACAATTAGTACTACATACACAGACACCCTCACAGCACTACATACACAGACACACAATTAGTACTACATACACAGACGCCCTCACAACACTACAAACACAGACACACAATTAGTACTACATACACAGTCGCCCTCACAGCACTACATACACAGACACACAATTAGTACTACATACACAGATGCCCTCACAGCACTACATACACAGACACACAATTAGTACTACATAAACAGACACCCTCACAGCACTACATACACAGACACACAATTAGTACTACATACACAGACGCCCTCACAGCACTACATACACAGACACACAGTTAGTACTACATACACAGACGCCCTCACAGCACTACGTACACAGACACACAATTAGTACTACATACACAGACACCCTCACGGCACTACGTACACAGACACACAATTAGTACTACATACACAGACACCCTCACAGCACTACATACACAGACACACAATTAGTACTACATACACAGACGCCCTCACAGCACTACATACACAGACACAATTAGTACTACATACACAGACGCCCTCACATCACTACATACACAGACACACAATTAGTACTACATACACAGACACACAATTAGTACTACATACACAGATGCACTCACAGCACTACATACACAGACACACAATTAGTACTACATACGCAGACACACAATTAGTACTACATACACAGACACCCTCACAGCACTACATACACAGACACACAATTAGTACTATATACACAGACACACAATTAGTACTACATACACAGATGCCCTCACAGCACTATATACACAGACACACACTTAGTACTATATACACAGACACCCTCACAGCACTACATACACAGACACACAATTAGTACTACATACACAGACGCCCTCACAGCACTACATACACAGACACACAATTAATACTACATACACAGACGCCCTCACAGCACTACATACACAGACACACAATTAGTACTATATACACAGACACACAATTAGTACTACATACATACACCCTCACAGCACTACATACACAGACACACAATTAGTACTACATACACAGACACACGATTAGTACTATATACACAGACACCCTCACAGCACTACATACACAGACACACAATTAGTACTACATACACAGATGCCCTCACAGCACTACATACAGGCACCTGGCTGGTTGAATTTTTTTTTCACAATTTATTTCTCCAGGATACGCAAGTTGAAATTCAGTGTCTCAGTAGATACCGTATATCTTCTAACGGAAACAAACATCCTCTGTGCCTCCCATTCCCCCTACCTGGCACCTGCTTATAGTGGAGGACGAGTCAGGCAGGAGTTGACTTTCTGCATATCTTCTGCCGAGGAGGGCAAGTTCAATGATGCAGTCTGCAAAGCACGTGACTGAAGCACAGTCTAGACCCCAGGACAGGCCCGAGATAGCCCTGAACATGTCGACTGATGAAGGTATGGCTAGAGGCAGTCCTGATGATCTATTACTTGTCCTGAGTTTTCTTCCATGACTAACCCCCCCACCCCCTATAGTGGTGGCAAGGAGGCGCCCCATCCCACCAGGGCAGAATCTGACATGTGGGACCAGTCCAGTAGGGCTGCAGAATCTAATCTGGGAGTGGCTGCATCGTCATCCTGGTGGACACTATTGTTCCTGCTATTCCCCTTTCACCAGTGCTCCCACCCCTTCCCCAGGCCATGTGCGCACACCCACGATTGGCTGGCATGCATGTAGTTTCACCCTCTGCAAGGTAGAAACCTTTGCCCAATGCAGGTGGTCACTATAGTTGCATAATATGGTACCCACCTTCCTGGGTTAGGATGTGCTGTCATGGGTAACATGTCCCCAGCTCTGGTCACTCTGGCATGAGCGATACAAGTCTGTTCTCAAACCTGGGTCACCGTGTGGTATTGCGATGCGGTACTGTTGGGTCACCAGACAGCCCCATATACCTGCTCTTTGTTTTTTTTTTTATTTAATCAATCGTTTATGCCTCTCTTGTTGCCTACATGCCTCCCTTATGTCTTGAGTCCCCCCCCAGCCCTCTCTCCCACCTTTGCTATAACTTAACTCTGTAGAATCCCCCCAATATTACCCTCGGGGGGCCAAAGGGGGTAGCTGATCCTGTCTGGAACACAATCCAGATGCAGAGGGCCTAGTCATTGGTGTGGGGCCTGCAGGGGACCAAAGGCATCGCCCAATTATGGGCGCAGATATTCCATTATGGTTCTTCTTCTCATGAGGGCCACCAAGCTGGCAGGGGTGCATGCATGTATCAGCACCAAGGTGAGCCCTCCCCTAAGAATGCATGCCCCAACTACACTGGTATTCACCCTCCGCTGAGTGTCAGGCAGACAGTGGGAAACAGATTCCTCCCGTGGGAGGAGCAGGGTCCTTGAGATGTGCACTCCTCCCTCCCCGCTGCCCCTGATCAACAGATAATGAGCCATGCACTATGGGGCTGGCTCAGATACCTGCTTGTTCAAAGGAAAGATGCAATTCAGGGATTGCATTATGCACATGTAAAGACTGGAACCCGCCCAGCACTCTCTTAATGGGACAAACATTTCTGAATTTCCATTTTTCACACATGAAACTTTTCCTCTCCCTCCATTGTCTGTTTAACACTTAAGAACCAGCACCCCTGGTGACACTAACTGGTATCCACAGGGGTTTCAAAAAAGCTGTGATCTTTCCCACCATTAGTGAGTGATCTGTCAGTCTTGATGATGACTTTTCGGAGGCATGAAGTGACACCATGCACCATGGTACAGACTCTTACCCTTCCTGCCAACTAATCCTCCTCCCCCGGGAACACAACATCTCCAGGGGGGCCCACTCCTGCTTAGTGCATAATCATGACACGGCAAAGCTGTGAGTGCTAATTGCATCTTGCAGCAAAGCTCAGAGTCCTCCACGGGACCATTCTATAAAATATTTCCTTTCAAGTTTTAACAAGCTACACCTCCTCCCACACCCACTGCTCCTGTTTATTCTTATAATCCATCCAGCTCACTATGTTTTCAGGAAGGCAGTTTGTTGGACCATAACGTGTTGTGTTACCATGCAGAAGATGCAGATTCGGGAGCAAGTCCAGGTGCTTGCCAACAGCAGCACATCCAGGCCTGGGGGAAGGGGGGAGAGGGAGACACCTTGGTTCCTCCCCTGCAGTAACCCTTGTGGTGACCAAAGGAGGTCCTTTCCTGCATCATATGAACATACGGAAAGAGCCAGCAGAAGAAGACCACCCGGTCTATCGTATCTACTCGGTAAGTGATGCAGGGTCTGCCCTTATAACTTACACCAATGCCCCTGCCCCCCAACACCATCCTCCCCTCTTCCCTTGGTCCCATGGGTTCCTTTTGTGCTTATCCCAGGCTCTCTAGAATGCCCTCACTGTTTTTGATGACACCACATCTTCTGGTAGCTCATTCCAGGTGGACACTGTATAGAAATGCATCCTTGCATCCCTTATGAATCTCTCCTCCCCACCACCACTTTTAGGCTGTGCCCCCTAGTGGTGCTGTTGTCACTCATTTTAAAGAGACCCTCCTTTTTACTCTGTTAAGTCCCTTCATGTACTTGAAGGTCTCTATCATCTCACCCCTCTGCCTCGTCTCCTCCAAGGAGTACATCCCCTGGGCTCCCAGCCTTTCCTCGTAGAACTTCTCCTGTAGTTCTCAGTCATCTTGGTTTGCTCTCCAGTAGACCCCCCCTCCAGCATGCTGATGTCCTTCTTGAGGTAAGGATGCCAGTACTTCACCCCACATTCTAAATGTGGTCTCACCAATGACCTATGCAATGCTAAAATAACCTCACTCCGCCTACTACTGAATCTCCTTGCAATACACCCCAGCATCCTGTTAGCCTTCGCCACTGCCTTTTTACATTGAGAGGTCTGTTTCAGGTCACTCATAGTCACTACCCCTAGATCCTTTTCCTCTTTGGAAGCAGTTACCTGAACTCTTCCTATGTAATACTCCACTCTAGGTTCTTGGCCCCCTATGTGCATCACTTTGCACTTTTCGGCACTGAAACCAAGTTGCCAGATTCTTGACCATCCTTCACAGAGGGGCCACTGTACATACTTGCTGAGGCAGCACAGTTAGAGGAAAGGCTGGAGGATAATTGAGAAATAAAATGCACCACGACCATCTGCATGCCGTGCACCAGAATTCCCGGGGCCCTCACCACAGCTGCATTATGTGGGGGTTGTGGGCCTTGGAGACAGACAGTTGTGGTGATGGATGCGGTGGAGGGATAAAAAACAATAAAAAAAGAAAGGGGGTCACCCAATTGGCTAGCAGCTAGTGCAATGTGCTGCCACCCTACTGGCACCCCAGGTTCATGAGTAGCAAAACTAGGAATTGTGTCGGTGGCAAAGAGGACTAGGGTGGTACTGCTGTGTGACAGCACTACCATCCAGGGAAAGATAGGGCTGTGGCTCTCCTACTGCAGCGACTCTTGTGGTGGGCCAGAGAGCTTGCCTCAGCTGCAGAGACATCACTGTGTGCATGTGAGGTCTGACTGGGCACAGCCCAGCACTGGAGAGGTGGGAGGCCATAAGGGGAAGAAGAAGTAGAATCAGCATTTATACAGCATTTTTCATACCTACTGTATCCCAAAGCACTTGACAAGCAATGAGAAACTGGTAGTGAGGCCGGCCCAGTGGCACTGAGGGTTGAGGCACTGGACACCACACCTCGTGCTATGCCGGCAACCTGGGTTCGGGAATGAGCCTGGGTCATTGGGGGTCGGCCGGGGGGGGAGGAAGCAGGATTGAGCAGCCGAAAGGCAGCTCTCCTCTCCCTGGGGAGGGATCTTGTAACCCCCTCATAGTACAGCAGCCCCCAGGTGGAGGTCTGAGGGTACTGCGGACAGTTGGGTGGCACGAATAGGGAGGGCGCTGCGGAACCATGGCATGCATGTGCCTCTACAGGTGCATGCGTGGTCGTGGCATGGGGGGTTGTGAAAAACAGGAGAAAAAGGATGTCGGCTGGCAGGATGATGCCAGTCCCCCGCAGGCTCTGCACCTGGCTAGCTGGGCACCTCTGTGCCATTGAGGTAAGTCCTGGTGGACGTCGGGATGACAGGGCCTGGGGGACCAGTTGAAGGGGACTGGTCATCTGGAAGGTGATAAAAAATGTAAAGAAAAAAAAAGATACTGGTATTGAACTGACTGAATGTGTAGTGGCAGCCATTTCATACATGAACAACCATGCACAGCCTGGACAGTTGCATGAATCTGTTTTATAACAAGAGGAATGTTGGCCAGGACACCAGGGAAACCCCACTGGTGTTGCAAAAAGAGCCCTAGGTTCTTGTATTTCCACCTGGACACCCACCAGGACAGCACCAGAGATGAATAGAAGAGACCTTGGTTTAATATCTCATCCAAAAGACAACACACCCTGAGAGTACAACAACCCCCTAGTACTGCACTTGGGTGTCAGTGTTTATGGTATGAACCCAATCCTGGAGGGGGACGAGAACCCACAATCTTCTGGCTCACAGGTGGATGTGCTGCCACCTAAGCCATGCTGACACCATTTGGGAGGTGGAAGAAAAAAACAGAAAAAATCCCTATGTGTCCTGGGCTGCCTGTATGATAGCCACCAAGACACTGGACACCCACCCTGTGGATCCCCTCTATCCGTGGGGTTGGGGGGGCAGCAGATGGGTCTGGGAGGTTCCCAGCGGAAGGACCTGATGACAGATGAAGGTGGCAGTCTGGGGGCAAACAGCTATATAATAACAAGCATTTGTCAATGCCAAATGTTGTCTTGCTGGTGTTGGCATTAGTAGTGCAGGAGTTAGACAGACACATAATAGGAATAGCAGTGAAGTATAGAACTGACTTTAACCCCAGCCCACCCTGCAGAGAGTGACAGGCATTGGGGTGTGTGTTTGGGTCGCTGCCATAACGCTCATGCTATTTCACCTCACCCTACCCTGCAGAGTCTGACAAGTATCACGTTGTGCATTGGGGTCGTCTGGCCTTATGCTCACCCCATTTCATAAGGAAGTATGTTGAGATGGGTGCAGCATAGGAGAATAGGTTGAACTTTGGGGCTGAAGAGTCCAAGGCACACTTTGATGCCTGTCAGTGGCTGCAGGGTGAGGGTGGAAGACCAATGGCATGAGCAGTACAGCAGACAATCTAAAGACACACCCCTGATGCCTGTTAGTCTGTACAGGGTGGCACGTAATGGTTAGAAACCCTAACACCCTGGGCGTGTGTTGGTATTTGCACTCCAAATTTTAAAACATGGCCTTTTTGTGACCCCACCTCATGAAAGCTTTTGGGACCTCTGCTCATGAACAGTGTCCCTGTGATTTTGTTAATCTGTCTCGGAACGTTGATTTCCCACAGTGACTGCGCCATTCTGCACCACATCAAAATGTCAGCTGCACCATTGATAAGGAGGTGTGAAGAGATGACAATGTTGAAAATCTGGAGTGAAAATGTTAAACATTCTCGAAGTTACGAGCGTGTGTGAAAACTGCACATTGCACACTCATAACACAGTCATTTAGTGGAATTACTTCACCAAATTTTAATATAGCTATTTTGGGACCTCTGCTCATGAACAGTGGCACTGAGATTATCTTAATCTGCCCCAAACGTTGATTTCCCACAGCGACCGCACAATTTCATACCAGATGTGTGAAACTACATTTTGGGCAGGATGTGACAAATGGCAGCTGTACTGTTCATGAGAAGGTGTGCAAAAATGACAATGCTGAAAATCTGGAGTGAAAATATTACACATTTTCTAAGTTTCGACTGTGCATGGACACTGCGCAACGCACGCTTGTAACATAGTCATTTTAGGAGATTTTGTCACCAAATTTTCAACATAGGCATTTTGGGACCTCTTCTCATGAACAGCGTTACTGTGATTTTCTTACTCTGTTCTGAACATTGTTTTCCTACAGCGACAGCGGCACTGTGCACCAGATGTGTGAAAACATGGTTCAGGTAGGATGTGGAAAATGAAAGCTGTACTGTTCATAAGGAGATGTGAACAAATGGCAATGGTGAAAATCTGGAGTAAAAATATTAAAAATTATCGAAGTTACGAGCGTGCATGACAACTGCACAACGCACGCTTGTAACACAGTCATTTTATGGACGTTTGTCACCTATTTTTCAAAATAGGCATTTTAGGACCTCTGCTCATGAACAGAGTCACTGTGATTTTCTTAATCTGTCCCAAACACTGATTTCCCACAGCGACCGCGCTATTCTGTGAGGGAAGTGCGAAAACACAATTCAGCCGGAATGTGAAAAATGACATTTTTACTGTTCATAAGGATGTGTGAAGAAATGGCAACTCTGAAAATCTGGAGTGAAAATATTTCAAATTTGCGAAGTTACGAGGGTGCGTGGAAACTGTGCAACGCAAGCTCATAGCACAGTCATTTAATGTACTTTCGTCACCAAATTTTCAACATAAGCATTTTAGGACCTCTGCTCATGAACAGTGTCACTGTGATTTTCTTTATCTGTCCCAAACACTGATTTCCCACAGCGACTGCGCTATTCTGCGCCGGAAGTGCGAAAACACATTTCAGACAGGACGTGAAAAATGACAGCTGTACGTTCATAAGGAGATGTGGAAAATTGCCTATGTTGAAAATCTGGACTGAAAATATTACATATTCACGAAGTTACAAGCGTGCGTGGAAACTGTGCAATGCACACTCATAAAACAGACACTTTTTGGATTTTTTTCACCAAATTTGCAACATAGACTTTTTGAGAGCCCACCTCATGAACAGTGGCTCTGTCATTTCATTAATTGGTCCTGGAAGGTGATTTCGTGCAGTGACCACGAAATCACCTTTTGGGACCAAATAACGCCATGACAGTGACTGTGAGGAGGGGTCCCAATAACCCCATGTTGAAAATGTGGTGCCAAAATTCCCAAAAATGCCCAAGATATGCACCAAAGTTAAAAAACTATTTATGCCATTATACAGCTTACTGGCATTTCTTCAGTTCACGGTCGACTTTGAAGAGTGCAGACATGTTCCTGCCCTCAAGATCGTCGCACCAGGCTCGGAGGTAAGTATGTGGTGAGGGGATGTGGGAGGTGAGGCACGCAGTGGTGGGCATGGGTTGGGGAGAGGGCCAGACAGCAAGGGACCGCTTTTCATTTTCAGGGTTAAAAATGAAACACCACTGGAAGTTTTTTTTTTTTCACAGGAACATTTGACACGCTGGGGTGGGCTCCCAGCATGTCACCTGCATGTTTTGGGGTGGGGGAGACTGGAGCTGATGGGGATTGGGCACCCTGTCGGCAAATAAAAGGTGTTTGGCAGGGGGTGATCCCGAAGGGGATTGGGCACCCCCCTCCGTGAACAACTGGCACGGGACATGATGCCGATGGGGACTGGGCTCCCCCATTGGCAAATTAACTCAGGAGGGGGGGGCTTGATGATGCCGACAGGGGGATTGGGCACCCCCGTCATCAGCTTTTCTGGGGACTGTGCGAGGCAGATGGCACTGCTGCCATCATGTCTGATTGAAATGTTACACCATGAAAGGCACAGCCCTGCAATGAGGTGGAGCTCCCTCATTGCAGCAACTAAAACGTTTCAAGTTGGTGACACGCTTCTGCACTGCTGTCATAGGCCTTGTTCACACTGTGCTATTTAAAAACGTTTTATCAGTGGCAAAATATTTTAAATAGCCGCAAGCACGGTTCGCATTCACGTTTAGCACGACTTGGGAACCGTTTTAGTGAACCGTGCTCAAACCCTGCTTCGAGGTAGGCTTAAGCATGGTTTTAAAAACGGTTCTGATTGTAATTTGGACTTACCGGCAGTGCAATCAGGAGAACACGGTTTCTGCAGCACGATTCTTTAGGTTTGTGTGTTAAAGCAAAGAATGATGGTAAGCAGCTTTCAGTTGCTGTGGGTGCTTGAAAACTTTCTCAGGGACAACAATACCGCAACAGTGAGAACATGCTGACACGGACTGCCGCAGGTACCAACACGTTTTAAAACTCGCTTTTGACAGTGCGGATGCTTTGAAACAGTAAGCTTTAATCTATTTCTTAGAGCGGTTTAAAGAACCATTTCCCAGTGCCCCCCAGTGTGAACAGGGCCATAGACAGCGTGCAATCTAATTCGTGCCTTGGAGCCCAGCCCCAAAAAACAGCAGTGCCAATAGCCACAACACGACCGTGCCTCCAAAACCTGCTATTCCAAAGTTACCACAGCATGTTTCTTGCGCAGGTGCAAGGCAACATTAAAAAGGAATCTGGGTTTATATAGGCCCTCGGTATACAATGTATCCCCAGTGCTTTACAAGCTATAAACCGGTGACAGAAGCCATTAGGTGCACACTGTGTGTGTGTGTGGGGGGGGGGTTAAATGAGACAGAGGGAAGTTTTGGAAAGCTCAGAGAGGTCAAACATCAATACATCAATGAAGGGAGAGACAGAGAGGAGGTTAAGTGATTTGCTCGAGGTCACACATAACATGTGGAGGTAGGATTCAAAGCAGCATCTTCAAATTCACAGCTGTCCTCTCTAACCACTTAGGTTATACTCCCTTCCCGTCCATTAGGAACCCCATTGCAGCACAGGCCTGCGATACATACCCTGTCTCCCGAGAAAGGCACTGACTTGAGAAACCAAGGGTTACTGCCAGGATGGCACTTTCCAGCCATGACCATAAGTGTAAACTGCGTCAACATCTCGTGGCTAGTGCCTTCTGTGATTGCTTCTTATAATCCCCTCCAGGCAGACTACACTCAAGCATCCCTCCTCACTGCCTCAGCTCCTCCTCCTCCTCTCCTACCCCCCCATTACTGGGTATAGGATGAATCTGTCTCCTTTTCATCCCCCCTTTCCTCCTCCCTTGCTGTTTCCCATCTACCACATACCCAACGCGATGCCCTCCCCATTTCTCCCCTCCTGCCTCTCTCTCTCCCATACCACCCCCTCACCACCACTCTTCTTTCTCTTTTTCCACTAACCCACTCCTAACAAAGCTTCACTAAGCTGCCTATGACTTGTACTGTATAATTAACTCACAACACAATTCCTTGACAATGCCTTTGGCTGCTATTATTGTAACCTTATGTGTCTTTTTTTGTAAGTTCCATTGTAATGATCATGTTATGTTTTGTACCTTATTGTCTTGACGTGGAACCTTTGTAAAAGAGCCCTCGGCTCAAAGGTGTCATCCGAAATACAAATAAATAAAATAAAAAATTACCTGGGCCGGCCCCCACATCTGGATTTGATCTCTCTGCAGTGCTGATCGGGGAGCTCCATCATGGGGCTGACTGTGAGGGATGGGTAGATAGAAACGCTAGATGAGAAAAGACCAAGGGTCCAGCATGTTGTCCCCTACCACACAGGCAAATGTTAGCCCTTATTTTCATCTACATAATGGGAAGATCTATAGCGATTATCATCATTTATTTAAAACAAAGGCCTATTGACAAAATAAACCAATTTTCTTAGGTGACTGTACATAAAACAAATACACGTACAAACACATTTACAAAAACGTATTTAATCTAGTCATAACAACTGCAAGAATACAGCATGTTCAAATATGACTTCAAGGTTAGTGCAAATTGCAAATAAAAATCAATACTGCTGATTTCATGAAGTAACGCATTCCAGAGGCAGCAACTTATCTGTAATAGAAAGAATCCTGACCTATCTTTTTTTCTACAGTGTGCTAGTTTCAAAGCTAGCTTCCTAGACGCTCTGGTAACAGTGGAACTTCTAAAGTTCCACTTAACCAATTGACCAAGGCTGTGTGATATACACGCATAATTCATCTTCCAGACCCAACTTTTTTTTTTTGGTTTTGGTTATTCTTTGGTAACTGGGTAAGGCCCACGTGCCTATTTTCAGGGGCAACCCAGAAGCACTGCAGTGGACGGTGAAATGACTTGCTCAGAGTCATACAGTATACAAGTCAAGGTTGTGGGAATCAAACCTAGGTCTGCTAGATGTACCAAGTTAATTCATAGCTCGTTACTCTAACCTCTAGGCTATGCTTCCAGCTCACAAAGTAAACAGTCTGTCCACTGCCTAAGAGTTGGCAGATTTGCAATTGAAAAATATGTAGTACATGTGAGACAGACTGTTGATAGGTTATAAGAAAATCTACATGCCTTCTACAAATCATACAAAGGACCTCTCCATCCCAGGAGCCACAACCCCCAATACCCATGCCCGATCCAGTACATTTTGCAACTTTGGGTCCACTTCATGGTCTTGCAGCACGCACATGATGCAGTTTAGAGAGGAGCTGGAAATAACTGGAGTGAACACAAGTGGGGAGAGAAGTAATTATAACAGCGGTCAGTAGTGAGAAGCAAAGGGTTGTCCGGGGGATAAAGGAAAGTAAGAGCAGAGCTTTCAAAATGCTGTGGAATGCTATCAGCACCTTTTATGGACACTGGTACTGCGGAGAGGAAAACCACCAGTGGTGGAAATCTGAGGCCGAGTACTGTGCCTTTTTTTTTCTTCCAGTCATACTTACTCTACTATGGGGTTATACTTATTCTGCTATGGGGTATATACTTATTCTGCTATGGGGTTATACTTATTCTGCTATGGGGTATATACTTATTCTGCTATGGGGTCATACTTATTCTGCTATGGGGTTATACTTATTCTGCTATGGAGTTATACTTTTTCTGCTATGGGGTCATACTTATTCTGCTATGGGGTTATACTTATTCTGCTATGGGGTCATACTTATTCTGCTATGGGGTTATGCTTATTCTGCTATGGGGTTATACTTATTCTGCTATGGGGTCATACTTATTCTGCTATGAGGGTATACTTATTCTGCTATGGGGTTATACTTATTCTGCTATGATGTACACTCCATATGACCCTCCATTTCTCTGGAGGCAGTGTGGACTAGTGGTTAAAGTACCAGACTGGGAACCAGGAGATCACAGGTCCAAACCCTACCTGAGCCAAAATACTCACAGTGTGTCCTTGGGCAGGTTTCTTAGCCTTCCAGTGCTCCAGTCTACCCAGCTGCAGGAATGGGTAGAAGCAGGACCCCACTGGGAATGAGATGTTGCATCTAAGCTGGGCTGTCCTGGGTAAATACATTGCCATTAAATTAGCATATTCTCCATGAGACACTGCTTCAGCACTCCCCACCACTTCCTGTGGGAGCATGTTCTGTAGGTTTACCACTCTCTGGGTCATCTCTAGGTCCAGAGCCATTCCGCCAGCCCAGTGGTAGCGTTACCACTTGTAATGCTGACAACCTGGGTTAGCTCAGGTTTTAGAGGGTTGGTGGGGGGGGATCGAGCATCTGACAGAGTGCTGTCCTCCTCCAGGGAGGTGAGTGGCACAGAGCCCCGCATTAGCCTGGCCTCTAGTGGTGGTAGAGGGTAGGGCGCCGGGACCACTCAGCAGGGTGTGGAGCATCAAGAAGTCTAACACACCATGCAAGAGACCATGTGTGATGCCATTGTTGACTCCATTGCATGCCACTCCTTGAGGCAGGAAGAGAAACATGAGGGAAAACCCAAGTTTGCAGGTTAATGCCGACCACCCACAGCCCCCACACTCAATGACTAGGGGCTGCCACGGAACCATACCCATCTTGTTATGGGGATGTGGAGCCTTGCAGTCCCTGTCACGGGGAGGGACTGGTAAGACCTGGAGGTGTCGGGATAATGGGGCTGTGGTGGTCGACAAGAAGGGGGCCACCAAGTGATCAGGGAATAAAAGGAACTAACTACAAAACAAATCTCTCTCTAGGTCCAGGAAGATGGAGGTGCACACTTCACTGGGGTCACCTCCCGCATGCAGGAAAAAAGAGAAAAAGGATGAGGGGTGGCTGGGCTAGGGAAGGGGTACTGGGCATGTGCCATCTGCTCTCCAGGGTACACAGTCCAGTCGGGAAGTATAACAGTCCCTTTTATTTTTGTACATTTCATTTCTCATTGCAAAAGGATGCTCCTGTATTAGTGGAAGGTCAGATCCTTCATTTTCTATACAATCACTTTCTGGGCTCTGAGGGTGGCTGGATCAATGGTACACCTCTCTGGCTTCATATGAGATATTCATACTTGCTCCCCACTACAGATGAAGTTCAAGTGGGTGGTTGGTGCTCTTTTCATCTAGGCACCTCAATAAAGCAACTTTATGACAAACAGTGTATTATAGCTATGTCTCTGACCGTTGACAATGACTTTTCACCACATAATATTACCTGGGGTTCTACGATGTCGGTTTGATAAACATTTTGTTGACTGGCATCACAGTGACGGAATTTATGTCGACCACATGTTGCAGTCGACATAAATCCCGATGAACTCCGAGTCCATTTTTCTAGGGGGGCTTAGCCCACCAAATCCCCTATGTGGGGAGCTCTGCCCCCCCCCCGCATCCTCTGTTGTAATTATAAGGGGTGCAGGACCGGGAGACAGTGTGCCCCTGTCTCAGGTGCACCAATACAGCGACCTGTCGATGAACTGTCGATTTTGTCGGCAGCAATATAGGTCGCTGTATTGGTGTCGCTGTCAGGGGAGGTGTACCATAATGTGGGTTCCATGTCATAATAGCGATCGCAAAACAGCGATCGCTGTTATGTCGAGTATACATCGTCAAAAAGCAAATCAGCAATGTACACTTGTGGGCGACAAGAAATCCAGCAACTTAAAACAGTATTTATGTGGGGGCCCTGGTAGCACCCGGAGCTTCATCCCCAGCCCCCTGATTCTAAATATAACCAACTCCCGAGGGGGGGTGCATGTCAGGAAGGGGGAGGCAGTCTGACCAAAAACAAAACAAAACAACAGCAGTAGTAAAAATCTTCCCCGGTCCCGAACTCAGTACCTGTTGCACTGAAGCTAGCCACCACACCACATGGCTAGTTCAGTGGCAGCATGGCACACTACCCCACACAAACCCTCTTCCTGTCCCCTTCTCTTCCCTATCTCTCCCGTTCTGGTTCCCTTCCCTTGCTCATCCCTACTGTCGCTTTCATATTCCTTCACTACCCTTACAGGGTAGCGCTGTAAATGAGTTGCTGTTTTGACAGTTGCTATCGTCACTGGATATCTGTTACATGTGTTCTTTGTTCTCTGTTTTTTTTTGATACCTCCTTCGGCCATACCTGTCTGCTCCCTTCTACTTGGCAACCCATCGGGATTTCCTGCACTCCTAATTGAAGACCACCCAGTCCCCTGCAGTTTGCCCCCCACAGCAGGGTGGCAGGGAGCCCCCAACTCCTCACCCCAATGGATCCAAATTAGGCACATCCTCTCGGAGCTGGAGATCTCCAGAACGGCCATCAAGCCACTTGACAAGGACACCAGTTTTCCCTGTTCGCTGTCCCCGGAAGCTGGGGGCATGCAATGATGCCAAGCGGAGGGGAGCGCGCACACATCCACATGCACCCCCTCCAGGCATCTACTCCCAGCTCCTCCCCAAACAACTGCAGTGCTCTGTCCCCCAGCCTCCGCTAGGGGGCGAACGGGCACCGACAGTAGGAGACCCCCCTCTGCAGAGAAGGAGAGCATTCCATCAGATGCTCAATCCTTCTCCACCCCTGCTAACCTCCAATGACCCGTGCTTGTTCCTGAACCCAGGTCGCCGGCGTGCAGCAAGGTAAGGCATCCAGCGCCTGAGTCCTCAGTGCCACCAGGCTTGCTTTATTGTTCTCTGTTAACGTATTATATTGTCTTGTCCAACTCAGTAAAAAATAATAAAGCTTAAATTTATTAGTAGTTTTTCCGCCTCCTGTGTCAACCTTCCCTCATTGCTCTTCCATTGGTTCCCCAGCCCCGTGACCCTGGCATCCACCAGGTATCCAGTCAACATGGCGACCATGATTGAGTGCTTACAAAAAGGGTGACTCAATCATGGCGCCTGTGTTCTGGGCTACTTGGCAGGGTAGCGACCAGATACAGGAACAGACAAATACAGCAATAGGATGTTGCTATATATACATGCGCACAGGGGGGTGGGCCATGCCGCACGACGGGTGGAAGTGGAGGGAGGGTATGTGGGGTATAGTCTGATGATGAGCTGCTGAGCTGGCTGTGTAGCATGGTGGGTAGGTGGCAGGCTGGGGTTGGGAGGGTGCCAGGTTCAGTTCTGGGGTGCGATTGCTTTTTGGGTCAGGTTATCTTTTTTATTTATTTATTTATTTATTTATTGAGCATATCGGTATTAAAACCTTTGAGTCAGATACTCCTTTACAAAGGCTCCACATCAGAATACATTCAATCAGACAATAATACAAAGATTTGGTGTACACAGAGAGTTACAGTTAGGCACAAAAACAACACAACAGGTATAGTAATCACAGACTGCATGAGCTAACTGGCAAGGACACAGTGCAGGCGTTAACAGCGAGGACAGGATGAGAATCCTTGTTGGGTAGAAGGGAGATAGGGGAGGCGATGGAGGGAGGGGGAGTTTTAGGAAGGGAGGAGGGTGGGCAACTGGGGGGCTAGTTGCAGTCACAGGTGCTAGAGGATAGGAGATGTTCCCTGAGGAGAGATTTGAAGCGGCCTATCTTATTTTCAGTAGCTAAGGCACTGGGAAGTGCGTTCATCCAAAGTGAGGCTCTATAGCTGAAAGTTCTTTGGAAAAGGGAGGTTCGATCCTGGGGAATCAGGAAGGGGGACTTAGAGGAACTACGGGTGGTTTTTAGTAGAGGGGCAGGCTGTAGTAAGGGGAGAGACCCCGGGGGGGAGCCCCAAGGAGATCTTTTTGTCAAAGAGGCAAGTTTGATACTTGACCCTGTCATCAAAATTGAGCCAGCTAGAGACTTTGAAGGGGAGCAGGTCTGTGTGGTTTTTTTTCACAGCCCAAAACTAAGCAGCAGGCTTTGTTAAGGGATATTCTTATTCGGTGGAGGAAGGAATTGTCGGCCGCCCTGTAGAGCAGGATCCCATATCAATAAGGGAGAGGATAGAGGAGGAAACAGCCAGGCAGAGGGCCTCGGGGGTGAGACAGTGCTTGTGCCAGTGTAGTAAACCAATTCTGATATTGACGGCAGTGCTGAGGAGATGGATGTGTTCATGGTAGTTAAGGGAGGAGTCCAGGGTGATACCTAGGTATTTAAAGGTGTCCACCTGGTCGAGGGGCTGCAGCTGGGAGTTGATGATTCGCAGTGGATGACCTTTGTGCCTGCTCTGGTGATGAGCAAACACCATGACTTTGGTTTTCTTATAATTTAATGCTAAGAAGAGCTTAGCAAACCAGGATTCAACATCAGTGAAGGTTTTTTGGAGGGACAGCTGGAGCATATGGGGGTCGCAGTGGGAGGAGAAGAGGACCGCGTCATCCGCATACAGAAGCACATTCCCAGAGCAGGTACTGGAGAGAGTGTTTAGAAAAAGACTGAAGAGAAGAGTCTGAAGGATCGATCCCTGGGGCACCCCTGACCTAACCAGCAGATTGGAGGAGAGTGTGTTGCCGATCTTGACTTGTTGAGACCTGTCAGATAGATCATGAGTGAACCAGTTAGTGGCATCTTGGGAAAGACTAGAGTGGGAGAGGATGAATAAGAGGAGAGAGTGGTTCACGGTGTTGAAGGCTTTCAACAGATCCACATAGACCACACCCACTAGGTACCCCTTGTCAAGGGCAGAATGCATGGCAGTGGAGAATTCCAGTAGTGTCGAGATAGTGATGTGGGCTTTACAGAAGCCGTGATATTCTTGACATAGCAGATTGTATTTTGTGAGATACTCTGTGAGTTGGTCTGAGATGAGTCTTTCTGAGGCCTTGGGGGGATAGAGATGGGGCAGTAGTTCCCAGCAGAGGTACGGTCACCACTTTTGTGGATTGGGGTTATGATGGCAGCTTTCCATTTGGCCGGGAATTGACTAAGGCAAAGGAAGCGGTTGAGGATGCAGGTTAGGGGGGTGAGGAGTTTGTTGAGGGTCAGACACAGGAGTTTAAGGTCCAGAGTGTCACTGCTAAACCTGGAATTCCCTAAGGCTTTTAGCAGGTAGGGCTTGGCTTCCCAGGAGGTAATAGTTTTTAAGTGAAAAGGGGGAGTGGGGAGTGGAGGGTGAGGGCGAGGTTAGAGGATCAAAGAAGTAGTGGGGGAGCACAAATCCAATTGGCTACCCAGGCAGGAACCCGCAGTGGATTCCTTACATGCAACAGGCACCATGTTGCTGGCCAGCACGCAGACCATGCCACAGTTGGGGGGTACCCCATCTGTCCAACCTCTGACCTCCTGAAGTGCCCCAATGGCAGGGGCAACATTGTTGGTGGGGCTGTTGCCCCTCACCGTGTCCATTGCATCTGGCGGCAGCATCCCTGGGGGGGTGCATAAGCGGCCCCAGTGGTTTATGGCTGTCTTCTGGACACGGAGCCAGCAGCCCCTGCACACAGCACTCCACAGGTTCATAAATATGCAGAGTACTGGATCACCCCCCCACACCACCACAGGCCCACCCCCACGCAGAACTCTGTGATCACTCGGGGGATCAAGTGCATGGGGGGGCACAACAGTGTCATGAATGGGGCAGTGGGGGCGCAGTGAGCACAGGCAGCTGCATGGTCACTACGTGTCTGGGTACACGGCACATAGCTACAAGTTTTTTTAGTGAATAGGGCCCAGAGGGAGTAAATTCTGCTGTTTCAGCAGCTGCCATAACAAGAGCACAGGAAAAGAAAATCTCAGATGTTGGGGACTCTTTTCCTTTTGCTGACTTTGATGCAGACTTGTTTGAGACCAGCTCCAAGATCCAGAAATCCAGGAAAGAAAGAAGACAATTTGAAAAAAAACAGTGGCAGCAAAACCTGAGAAACATAAGGGGTTACTATAGGAAAATTCTGAAGCTAAACTGATAACTGGTTTTGTTTCAGAGCAAACTAACAATGCTTCTCTCCAAGGTTATGTTAAGCAGTTGTGGGTGAAACAAAAAGAGGGTGAACAAATGTTTAAAACATGTAATGGATAACTATACAGAGTTTGGGCTTAATCGTCAGACACAGGAAGAGACAGAACAATTGATCATACCAAAGAAGTATAGAACTGAGTTGTTGCAGATAGCACATGTTAGTCCTTTGGCAGGTCATTCAGGGTGGGACCGCACCCTTGCCAGATTGCTGTACAGATTTTACTGGCCTGAAATTCATGAAGATGTTGCTACCTATTGCAGTTCTTGTGCTGAATGTCAGAAAGTAGCCTCAGTGACTAAAAAAGACAAGGTGCCCCTGGTGCCCCTACCCTTGATAAATGTGCCTTTTGAGAGAATTGTAATGGGTATGGTTGTCCCCTTAGACAAAAGCAAAAACGGTAATTGATTAATTTTTAGTAGTATGTGATTATATTCAATACCCAGAGGCAAGTCTCTGTAGATGCTTTAAATGAATTTGATGGGTCCTGACAAGGGAAACATATTTTTCTGCTCCTAATGTACTAGATACCTATACCTGTTGTGTACACATTCCCTTTTTCACCACACACTATTAGTGCTGCAATGTAACATTGAATAATCTCCAGCCTGTGTCCACCTGCTGTAATGTACATTTAGTTGACTGTATTGTAGACATTGTATTTATGTATAACTGTTATCTATGACTCTGAATCCTTTGAAAACAGGCACCATCTGAAGGATTCTGTGTGAAGGAAATAAATAAATAAAATAAATTCCAATGAATACTGTCACAGCCTCAAAAGTGGCAGCGCAGCATGCCAAAATTGTCAGCAGGGTGGGCATACCCAAACAGATTATTACTGATCAGGGTAGTAATTTTGGTGTTGCGTTGCCGAGGGAGCTATACCGATTTCTAGGTATCACTTCCATTAGAACCTCCCCTTACTGCCCTCAGACAGATGGTCTTGCTGAGCATTTTAATCAAACTTTAAAATCAGGGACATGACTGGGGAGGGGGCAAGAGCTGCGGCTGCAGTCGGGCCTGCACCGTTAGGGGACCCACTGCCTCAGAAGTCAGCATTAAGAAAACCTTTTGTCACAGACAAACTTGCAAGTTTCTCTTTGAGAATTTCTTATCCATTTGAAATTGGGTCTGTCAGCAGTGGTGTCAGTAGATCCCAACTTCAGTTTCATGTGGTGGTGGCGGGGGGTACAGAACAAAGAAGCAATAGGGCCCATTACTCAAAACATCTAATCTTGGTGCTGGTATCCCCAGGAGGAGCAGGAACAAATTACATTCTTCAGTTCTTTGATCATGGTGCCAGCAAGTGGGATGGGGGGAGCATTGACAAACTATGCATGTTCAACAGGACTGATACAAAATGACTTAAGCTATTAAAATTGCATGTGCACTAATGGTTATTTTTTATTTATTGGTGGGGATATGGGCATTATTGGTGGGGAGGTGGGCACCACAAAATATTTTGCAGGAGGGCCCTTGCAGTTGTTGTCATGACCCTGTTTAAAATGTATGTTAAAAAGGTTTGTGAAAGGTGAAGGAAAAGATCAGAACCAATACTTACTTTATCTGCTTTTTGCTTACAGAGAAGTGCCACAAGCCTCAACAGGTTTTTAGCCATATTGAAATGCCGTATGGTAGACAACCTAGAGGGCCACTAGATATAACAAAAGAAACATGGGAAGATAACCCCCCCAAGAAAAAAATCTATTACAACTTACCTGTGTGCCCAGAGAAAAAAGTGGCAAAATATCTTGAAGTTGACCATAGTAATCAAGAAGAGGCCCAAAACCAGTAGAACGTGTATTATGACCGTGGGGTAAAAGAAAAGGTTTTTGAGTCAGGTGAAAATATCTTGCTACTGTTACCCACTACAGAAAATAAACAGTTAATGAAGTGGAAAGGGCCTTATAAGGTGCTTAGACATACTGGCACAGTTAACCATGAGACTGAGACCCCTGGTAGGAAAAATCCTACCAAAATATATCATGCTTACCTCCTGAAGAAATGGGTTGAAAAAACATCAAAGGTTACTTTGTTATTTACCAGAAACTGATAAAGAAGATACTGATATAGCTTATCACAGACTTCAACTTATGATGCTGTAAAGGTGAATGTTTCTTTAACCTCTGAACAAACCATAAAGATTCGTAACTTGGTAAAGATATTTAACAGTACTTTTACCACAGTGCCAGGTTGAGCAAAAGGGGTCGAGCGCATAATAATGACAGGGAATACTCGCCCTATCAGACAAAAGACATATATATTTCCAAATCGGTTAAGAGCAGACATGGTTAAGGAAATGCAAAAAATGAAACAGTTAGGTATCATAGAAGAGTTGAGAAGTGCTTGGTCATCACCAGTGGTGCTTGTAAATAAAAAAGAAGGGGATGTAAGAATATGTCTTGATTTTAGGAAACTTAAATCAAGTGTCTGAATTTGACATTTATCCTATGCCCAGGATAGCTAATTTGGTGAACAGACATTTAAGTGTCGAGTACATCAGTACCCTTCATCTCACCAAGGGTTACTGGCAAATTCCTCTAGCTAAAGAATCCGGAGACAAAAATGCATTTGCCACTCCTGTTGGATTCTATTATTTCACCACCATGCCAGTTGGTTTGCATGGCACACCCACTACATTCCAGTGGGACATGTATGTAATTTTAGCTACTCACACTGGTTATTGTGTTGCTTACCTGGATGATGTCATGGTGTACAGTTCAAACTGGAAAAGTCACCTGGAACACCTGCGAGCAGTTATTCAATCTATCAAATGCAGGTCTGACCATTAATCCTACCAAATGTGCATTACGCATGCAAGAAACAGGATATTTGGGTTATATTTTGGGAAATGGAGAAGTAAAGCCAGAGATTTCTAAAATAGAAGCTGTTGCATACAGTCCTGTCCCTAAAACAAAGAAACATCTCAGATCATTTTTAGGGCTGGCTGGTTACTATCAGAGATTTTTTTCCCCAACTTTGTCCAGTTAGCTACACCCCCATCTCTGAACTCACAAAGAAATAGTGCCCAAATAATGTGAAATAGACCCTAGAATGTTTTATTTATTTATTGAAATGTTTCACCAGGAAAGGCACACTGAACAATAAATTGCTCATCTCCCGGTGCATCCTGGGGGAGAAGGCAGGCGGTTATAATAAAAGAAAAAGCATAAACAGATATACAGATATCATATCTAACAGAGTAAAGGGTCACACAATATACAGATATACTGTACATCATAGAGGTAACAAATTGAACATCATTTTCTAAGTGCTGGGTTACATAAAGGTAGCAAATTGAACAACAGTTTCTAAGTGCTGGGTTACGTAGCGAAAATAATAAGTGCCACACAAACAACAAAATTACTATACTGATACAAGTTGGTAGGAGAATGAAAGTAGTAGTAGCCTAACAGAGTATAAAAAGGAAAGTAGTACTAGCTTGGCTAGAGAGGGGATATGCACACTGAACAGAGATGGAAGCACAGATTTGGAAAGGAGGTAGTGGCAGAGAGAGGGGCGGAGCTTGGGGAGGAGGGGCTTGAGGGGGAAAGGGGAAGGCAACGTGAAAGGGGAAGAAGTGGTAAAAGCAATAAGAAGTCAGAAAAAAGCTAAGCGGGTACTAAAATGGTAATTCTGGTGAAAGGTGAGAGATAAGAGCTAATGACATGACATGTTCGTACAGGTAGAGTTTACTGAAAGGAAATTAAGTAGGGCAGAGGAGATGGAGAAGGAAGATGAAGAGAGGTGAATCTGAGGAGGGAGAGTGTGTTCCAAAGTTTAGGGAAGTGATAAAAGAAGGCCAGCTGACCCATGGTAGTGGATCAATGGGGGACCATCAATAAGCATGGGTTGTATGATCTGAGCAGGTGGGCAGGAGGTGGGAGGGTGGACAGTAAGGTGGTAAGATAGGGTGGAAGCATGTTAAACCAAAATTTGGACACAAATTTTGTGTAGTGTAGGTGTTGATGATTTTCAAGCGAGGTGAATGCATAGGAGCGGTAGAGATCACAGTGAGTGGGGGGGGGGACCCGAGCAAAGCAGCAGAAAGAGTTGAAAAGTGTGATGAGGCTTTTTGGGCCATGAAGGCTGCATTATATTCAGCCCGTTTTAAGAAGCCCAGACTTTAAGAAACCATTTTTTGTTACAGACAGATGCATCAGAGGTAGGCCTAAGTGCAGTCTTGAGTTAGAATATAGATGGGACAGAACATCCCATTCTATGTATCAGTAGGATACTGCACGACAAAGAAAAAAAGTACTGCACTATTGAAAAAGATGCCTTGCGGCAAAGTGGGCCATGGAGTCCCTTAAGTTTTATTTACTAGGCACTGACTTTGTACTTATAACCAATCATAATCCTCTCTGTTGACTTAATCAAATGACAGATAACAATTCCAGAATCACAAGGTGGTACCTGGCACTACAGCCATTTAAATTCAAAATGATGCACAGATCTGGAAAAGAGAATGTCAATGCTGATCTTCTGTCAGGATATACTATAGTTCACTCCCTGCCTTCACTTGCTGTTTCATGCTGTTTCTATCTTTTCTTCCCCCCTTGCTTATCTCTGGTTATAAGAATATATGTGGATCTTTATGTGAAACTGGATTCTCTGGTTTGCAAATGTATATAGTATATTGTTGCAATGATTGCAGAAAGCTATTTGGAACACAGGGGGTTAACCCCGAGATGCAGTTTGACCTCCAGAAACTCATTTGCAGATTTGTCAACAGGAGATTAGTTCTGGGACACACTGTTCTATTTTGTTGCACCTGCAAGGAAAGCAACTGACAAAGTTTTGGGATGCTGTGTGAAAACAGAACCTGTATCTTAATGAGCTGCAGATGCAGAAGTTAATTGCCAGGAAAAGACACTTTATATAAAGAGAGCAATCATCTGTTAGAGAAAGAGGGAGAGAGAGACTGAAATTTAGAACTGGAGATACCTTCAGATGAAGGACTTTGTTTTGTTTGAACTGTCTGTAGAAGAGCCATTTCTGTACATTTTTATATTGTCTTGCACGTGCAGCGCAAGCAACATGTGGTAGCTTGGTGGAGTAGAAGGTTGTGGAGGTGCGGCTGTGTTGTGGCCAATGGTGCCACTGCTTTTTTGGGCCAGCCTCTGTGGCAGCAATGAATGAGCACACTGTCTATGACATCAGTTCAAAAGTGTGTCACCAACTTAAAAGAATTTCACTGCTGCAATGAGGTAGCGACCCATCATTGCAGGACGTGCCTTTCCTGCTGAAACATTTCAAGAAACATGGCGGCGGCTGCCGCCATCTGCCTCTCCCAGTCCATAGAAAGACGATGTCAGGAGTGCACAATCTCCCTGTCTGCATGTCTCCTCCCTAGTTCATTTGCAGATGGGGGAGCCCAGTTCCCATCGGCATAATGTTCCCCCTCGTTTTGTGTGCTGAGGGGGTGCCCAATCCCCCTCAGCATCATGCCCCCCATAGACATGCTTTCTTTGCCAATGGGGGGGGCCCAATCCCCATTGGCTTCAGTTCCCTGTCCCCAAAACACACAGATGGTACACCGGGAGCCTACCCCAGTGTGCCCAACAGTTAGTTTTACACCTGTAAGTAAAGAAAACCTTCCTGTGATGTCCTCCTTAAAAAAAGAAAACTGTCAGTCGTTGTGTCAGGAGCACCCCTCCCCAACCCGCACCTACCCTCTGCACACCCCCGCAACCCCCTCACCCCATACTTATCTCTGGAGCCCGGCACAACGATCTTCGGTGGAGCGGGAACATGTCGGTAAGCTGTATAATGGCATCAGTGGGGGGGGGGGGTTCAACTTAGGTGGATATCTCTGCCATGTTTACAACTTTTGGCTTCAAATTTTCAGCATGGGGTTCTTGGGACCCCACCTCATGAACTCAGTCACTGTCATTTTGTTATTCGGTCCCAAAAGGTGATTTCGCGGTCACTGCGCGGAATCACCATTTGGGACTGAATAATGAAACAACAGTGCCATGGTTCATGAGGTGGGCTCCCAAAAAGCCTATCTTGCAAATTTGGTGAAAAAATTTCCCAAAATTACCGTGTTACGAGCATGCATTGCACAGTTTCCACGCATGCTCATAAGTTCGAGAATTTTTAATATTTTCACTCCAGATTTTCAACATTGCCATTTTTTCATACCTCCTTATGAACAGTATAGCTGTCATTCTTCACATCTTGACCAAAATCTGTTTTCGCACATCTGGCACACAATGGAGCGGTCGCTGTGGGAAATCAATGTTCAGGACAGATTAAGAAAATCACAGTGACACTGTTCATAAGCAGAGGTCTCAAAATGTCTATGTTGAAAATTTGGTTAAAAATTCCATGAAATTACTGTGTTACGAGCATATGTTGTGCAGTTTCCACGCATGCTCCAAACTTCGAGAATTTTTTATAGTTTCACTCCAGATTTTCAAATTTGCCATTTCTTCACACCTCCTTATGAATGGTACAGCTGTCATTTTTCACATGCTGCCCAAAATGTGTTTTCGCACATCTGGCGCAGAATGGCACAGTCGCTGTGGGAAATCAATGATCGGACAGATTAGCAAAATCACAGTCCCACTGTTCATGAGTGAAGGTCCCAAATGCTTTCATGAGGTGGGGTCACAAAAAACCCCATGTTGAAAATTTGGAGCGCAAATACCAACAAACGCCCCGGACGTTAGGGTTTCTAACCATAACGTACCACCCTGTAGAGACTGACAGGCATCAGGGGTGTGACTTTGGATTGTCGGCTGTAATGCTAACACTATTCCACCCCCGCCCCCACCCTGCAGCAAATGACAGGCATCAAGGTGTGCCTTGGACTCTTCAGCCCCAAAGTTCACCCCATTCTCCTATACTGCACCCATCTCAACGTATTTCCTTATGGAATGGGGTGAGCATAAGGCCTGACAACCCCAAGGCACAACACGACACTTGTCGGAGTCTGCAGGGTAGGATGAGGTGAAATAGCATGAGTGTTATGGCTGATGGCCAAAGGCACACACCTCAATGCCTGTCAGTCTCTGTAGGGTGGGGTGGGGGTTGGCGTCAGTTCCATACTTCACTGCCATTCCTATTATGCATCTCTCTATGGCCTGCACTACCAATGCCAATGCCAGCAAGACAATATTCGGCATTGACAAACGCTTGTTTTTCATTGTTGTTGATGATAATAAAATGCTACTTGCGCGAGTTTTATAACTGTTCCTAATGTTCCTGTGCTTCCTGACCTGCACCTCAATGACACACTACATTACAAATCTAATGTCCTGGTTCAGCCCATTGGTACAGTGGTGGGATTTAAATTTGGAGCCCCCTGGTGTCTAACCCTGTACTCTCAACATCAAACTGATTCTGCCTCCCTAGAGCTTAGTGTGGTCACTGAATGTGCCCATACTGTTCCTGACCTGAAAAGGACCCCCGCCTGGAAGGAAAGGGTAAGTCACTCTCCGCACATATTAACTCCTGACCACTAGACAGGTCACAACATGGAGAACTACCATGTGTATTCTTGGTAATTTATTTATTGAAAGTTTTTTACCAGTGAGGACCTACTGTGCCATAATAGTAGAATAAGCATTTGGGAGGAAATTGGACTACAACAGTACAGTGGACCATTTAAATAAAAAAAGAGTTACAAACTACTGAACTTGCCAGACACATGAGAATGAACTCTATAACTGCAAAAGGCAAATAACAAAAAAAAAAGCCAAATTTCTGAAAAATTTAACTTTTTACAATACATCACACAGAGAAAACTTTGGTGAGCAAAATGATATCAAACACTTTACAATATGGGAAGAAACATGGGGGGGAGCACAGGAGGAAACCTGCTGGAAAGCAACACAACCAGTGGGAAGCAGTGAGCCACCAACAGTGAGTCACCAACAACCTACACAACACTGGATGCTGTACAGCCTTCCAATATCGAGCTTCTATAAGCTATTTAGGCCATGGACTTAAAACTGGAATCGCTGGTTACTAAAGTGATGGTTTTGGATGCAAATGTTACAGGGGTCCAAATGGAGGCAAAGAAAGCAATAGAGATTCAGATTGCCACCAAGGCTTTCATCATGGTAAACAGACTAGTTAAAGAAAACTCATTCCTCCCATACCACTTGGAACGCTTGGAAAATCAAGTCCACTCTATGTGGGTGGTAGGCATGTCGGAGGAGGCGGAGGGCAGTGGGGAATGGTTTGAAGAATGCTTACATACATGTCAAATGAAGGTCAAAAAAGCTTACAGAATAACCTCCACACACACACACACACACACACACACACACACACACACACACTGCATGATGGGAGATGACTCTCACATGCCCCATAATGGTGATCACTGCAGACACTTGGGAGAGGGATGAAGTCTTCCATGCCGCCAGACAAGCGGAGACCCTGGAGTTCAATGGCCATCAAGTAAGACTGTTCTCGGAAATAAGCTACTCCACACAACAGTGGAGGAAATCTTTTTTTTTTAATTTGTAACAAGTTTATTCAAGAGTCAAGTTTCAAACATACACAGAGCGGTGGGTATAAGCATTTTAACATGACACAATGTCCACCCTGTAAGAAACGAAATGCTCTTTGAGAGTCCAAAGTCCACTCATAGCATGTATGTTGACAACAAACTGTTCGGACATTGAAAACATGACCACTTGCTCAACAGTATTAAGACTCAAGTGAGCCAATAAGACAAAGATTTAGCATTATAAACTGTGTGTTAAACATGAACTTTCTTCATGGCCTATGATGGTGTAATTCCATTAATCATACCATTTAATAGGCGATCAGGGTGGTTTAGTTTACTTGGTTTGCACCATTCTATATTTAAAGCCTACCAATCACCTGTCTACTTGAATTTAATTGTGGGTATTCAAAAAGGAGGAGAAGAAGGGGGGGCCGGGGAAAGTCTGAGGGTACCTCTCAGGGAGGACCCCCCATGAATAACAGGAGAAAAAAGGGGTATCTCTTTGAGAAAGACCCAATATTTGTTTAGCTTTTGTTGACCAGGTAAGTGCACTAGACAAATTCTGCCTATTTTCAGGCACGACCCAAGGGAGGGGGATACAGATGAATGCCAACTGACCTAGAACTGTAAGCTGTTGGTGGTATTTTAGTGAATGGAGAGAATTTGGCCAGGGCACCGGGGAAATTCCCCCACTCTTTTCGAGAAGTGCCATGGGACCTTTAACATCCACCTGAACTACTCCCAGTCCAGGCAGATGGAATCTCGGTTTAACGTCTCATCCGAAAGACGGCACCTCAGGAGTGCAGCACCCCCACCCCCCATGCTGCACTACAGTGTCAGTATTGGGATATTAACCCAAGTGCCTGGTGTGGGGATCAACAATATATCAACTGGTCACTTCATTCGAGGGACCAGGTTCATACCAAGTAAACCAGGGGCCCCAAATCTCCAGGAATTTTTCCTCCCTCAGATGAATCCTAGGTATCAACCTCTCCCTCTCTTGGATGTGCCCCACACGGCTAGCCCATTCCCCTACCATCAGGGAATCCTGCTGCAGCCATCAAGAGGTAAGACTTCAAGACCACAATAATAAGGACCAACCCAGTTTTCATCATGTGGGTGGAGACCCAAAACCTCCAGAAACCCAAATACCAAGTTCAGGAAATCTGAAGGAATGTCCACCTGCAGTATCTGATTTACCTTTTGACTAATTCCTCCCCAGAAACCCCGAATAACCCGACATTCCCCAAAAATATGTGTATGGGATCCTTTGAGACCACACATCTGCCAACACCTGTCTGAAAAGGTAGTAACAAAATGCTTTGTGACTACCAGTGTGCGGAAGAATCTGATAATAGCCTTCTAAAGGTATTCCCTCCAATCTGGGGACACGGTCACCCTCCACCCAATTATGAACCTCTTTTTTCAGATGTTCTGTGGGATAGGAATAGAAAGCTCTCCCTCCCAGGCTGCTTTTATCGAACTCAGTGGGTCCAAGCCCTTCTCTCCCAACATCCCACATAGGACAGAAATCTATCTGATCTTCACCTTTAGGGTGACAACCCTATATATAAAATCTTCCCACAGTGTCCTTTGACTCTGCAGGAGCACTGCTCACCCCTCACTCATAATGAAGTGTCTAACCTGAAGGTACCTAAAAAATTCGGAATTAAGTGGACTTTCTCCTTCATCCTATCAAAGGAAATACAGTTGCCTCTGTCTATGAGCTGGGAAAATCTAATGAGGCATTTGCCCTCCCAAGTTTTATAACCTGTATCCAGTCTTGGGAACAAAGTCAGCACGATGACTGATGAGAGTTAGGGGACCCAGAGAAGGAGGGGATGCTAATCTTTTTCTGACTCTGTGTAGCATTTGCAAAGAATGTCTAGTCCAGATGTCACTAGTCAGCTTCCAGGGGGAGATATGCTGGTCAAGACAAGCCAAAACAAATAGGGGGTGTGGAAGGCCACCATCTTCCTCTATCTCGTACCAGCCAGACTCTCTCTCCACTGCCTGGTCCAGGAGCATATCAGGACCACCTGACTTGCCAGGTAGTATCTGTATAGTTCAGGGAGCCCCAGCCCTCCTCTATCCTTTGCCAGATGTAGAATCTTCCTTGCTTATGGCCCCCCCAGATAAACTGGAAGATGCCCTTCTGGATTTTAGACCAAAATTGGCTGGGGATCATAATGGGTAGGGTCAAAAACAGGAAGAGGAATCTGGGGAACACGTTCATCTTAATAGACTTGACTCTGCCTGCCAACGAAAGTGGCAACAGGGCCCACCTTGCCAGATCACTTTGAACAGTGTTCCAAAGACGATTATAATTCACTTCAAATAAAGCAGTGTGCACCGTGGTAACCTGTATGCCCATGGAGGAAATCTTTTGATGGAGTCTGTTCCCAGCTGAGAGCACTGGGTGTCCAACATGTTCTGATGCTCCCAGCTCACATCAAAATCTTCTACGGAGGCAGAACATTTGTTCACACTGACCCTCAAGTGGCCAGAAATTGGTTGCTAAAATCCATACTGAATTTGCTGCCCAACAAGAGGAAAATAAAGTTAAATCCAATGAGGATTAGGGACTAAATTGCAATGAACTAGCTCAGAGTGTGGTGAGGCTGTGCAGTGATATTAAAACTGATTCGAGATTCCTTCTACATTTAATGTGCTAAAGTTTAATGTTACTGTTATTTGATTTCAAGTTGATAATAGGTGCTACTAGTTGAGACTGGATTACTGGATATTAAAACAATATAGCATTTGCACATGGCCTGCCCCAGGTTCGTCATCACTCTTATGGCTGGGAATCTTATTTTTGTATGCTATAACCAACGACCGAGCATGGGTGTATCAGGGCATTAATGCATGCCCCAGGTGCATTGCAAGGCAAGAGGGCTTGCCCAAGTGACTTCAGCCAGCTGGGAAGTGCATTAATGCCCCGGTACACCCATGGGGCTGGAGTGGGTTATTGCACTTATATAATGGTACATTTTGCAAGTGTTTTAACTACTCAAAACATTTCAAAATCTTTCAAAATTTTATTTTTTGTGCACTTTGTCTGTCCGCCTTAAAAAGTAGATCACTTTTAAAAAAAAAAAGTTTTTCTCATCTGCCTCTGGCTCTCATTGGTTGGTTGCCAGTCGTGTGTGGGCGGGCTTTGGAAAAAAAAACATGGCAATCATATTTCTCGTTAAGCGAGAGTTTACAGAGGGACTCAGTTTATAAGTATTTTTATCATCAGACCCTCAAAAATGTCAAATTCTCTGCATATTTCTTGTGCTTGCTCCATCTTTTCACTTTCTTCCACTTCACCTGCTATTGTCAATAGCAGTGGTTAAAGTCAGAGAATGTGAAGGCATTGATTTTTATATTTTGACATCCGACTTTATGTGCCAGTCGAAAAAGATCCTCATGCCAACTGTTCGTCTACTAGGGGATTAATGAATGGTCAGCTGACATGTTCTGACCAATGACATGTCAGTATTTGACCGTTCATCAATGCCCATTTTATAATTCCCGTCACAGACCTGCCTCAATTGTGCCTGCTACACTGACCTGAGAGTGGTCGTACTGAAAAACTCTGGCGAACTCGGGACTGTTTAATGTGACACTTTCAGGTATACAGCAGCACAAGCTGAATACAAATGTTTGACATACAGATTCATTCAATATGTATGCAGACCACAGTTTAAAGTTAACTACTTGTTGTAATGTCTGGAGGTACGCCAGAGAATTCGGAGGACATCCTATCACTGTTCCAATTTTTCACTAAAGAAACTACACTAGATAAATGTTTATTGTTCGCTAACTGCAGTGCATCGCTCGACCTCATGGTCACTCATTTCCTACGTGTATAACTATAGTCAGGGCCTCTAGTGCTCTGTGGCACTCTGTCCTGATTTCTGCCGCAGGGCTCCTAGATTTCTGAGGCAGCATTTTCTGATTTATATGGCATGATTTATTCATTTCTGTGGCAGAATGCAGTCCTGCCATTGGAGAAAATATGATATGATGTCATTGATGACATCGCATGTTGAGCATAGATAAAGTGCTTCTGGGTAAATGAGATGAGGAAGGGAGCTGGGTATTATGAAAATACTGTGTACTTGAATGAAAATTTGTCAAGAACAATGAATTCTGCTGCAATATATATATATATATATATTTTTTTTTTTCTGCAGCATAATGCAAATTCTGTGGAAAATTCCACTACCACGGAATTGCAGAATTCCAGGGGCCTTGACTATAGGGATTACCAATACCAGACATCTGGAAAGTTTATTGTCTCCTGTGATAGCTCTAATAATTTTCTGGACATGTTCTTGTTCCTGGTAGAAATGGTGATCCTTATATCGCTCTGGGGCAACTCTGAGGGAATACCCCACAATGTTGTATCAAAATCTGAGTGGCATATATGATCTTGCCATTGCATATTGTATGTAATAATGGTATTATTGTCTACACCATTTATTCTTCTTAGATGTAAAAGCTTGTATTTTGGTTGTTTTAAAGGCAATAAATATAAGTTTAAAAAAGTAAAGCAAGTGAGTTATTTCCTTTCTACAGTTTTATTTTATCATGGATTATTTTATACATTTGTATGCAGTTAGGAGTCTTTCACTTCTCTCTCTTTCCTGTGCTCTTTTCCCCTCCTTCTTATTCTTCAGTAATAGTCTTTTGTTTTCCTTTTCATTTGGATAAGTGGTTAATTGGAGTCTGGAGGAAATATAGGGCATAGGTGTATAGCTTGAACAGGGGAATAATACTTACAGAAAGTTGTATTAAAAAGAATTTTAAGAACAAAAGAAAATCTATAAGTTTAAAGTACTGTAAAACGTGTATGTAAGATTATTTCACTGCATGTGTATTTGAATTTCTGTATGAGTTGTTTTTAAAGAAAATAAAATTATTATGGACAAAAGAAAATTTCATTTTCTGGGAGTTCAGGGGAGTAATACAAACTAGTGTCCACTGGAAACTCAGTCCGGGCTATCAGACTCATGCCATTTTTTTTTGCATCCCCTCAGCTCAGCCAGCCCCCCCTTCTTCAGCAAGCCCCCTAGCACCATCACCCACTGTCTCTGCAACTTAGTCACCTACCTCTACTGCATCACAGCTCACTCCTCCACCCCATGGCGGGTCTTCAGGGTTCTCCGGGCCCCTTAGGAGTTTAGTTTGAATGAAGGTAGGTTGCCCAGTACATGGTGGAGTGTGCAGAAGGTCACCACATCATTATGCTTGACCGCAAGTAGCATTTTCCTGTGTTCTGTTTCTTGAAACCCCTGGGTGCCTCGTGGGCTTATCACAGCAAGTGATGTAAGCACATTAATGCACTGACTTTGCCATCAGGAGGTGCCCACCCACCCATTACAGCTCCAGTTTGCACTGCCACCTGTGGTCACCCAGCTCTTATCACATAGTGGAGCTCACAAACCTCCCTCCTCAGAGGAGAGCATACTATGGGACCCTCAATCCTCCTCTCCTGATGTCCCTCTGATGATCCAGGCTCAGGGCATGAACCTGGGTCACTAGTGTCATAATGAATAGCTCTACCACTGCCCCATCTGGCCAACTTGACTCTTGCTAGTTTCAACCTTGGAAAGGCTAGGATTTTGTTTACCAGTATCTCCCACCTTCCCTCCTCCGCCACCAGTCTTTGTGATGGGAGAATGGATTCATAAAGGGTCAGCAGAGTGCTGGTCCCAATCTATATGGATTAATCTCAGCTCTGCAACAGCATTAGGAAACTGCACAGTGGGAAAAGTACAGAGGGTGATTCTGACTCTGGTGCTCGGAACAACCTCAACCTCGCTATGGTTGCAGCTGGGATCCTGGGATTCATAACATTCACTGAAGCTGCTGTCAGGGGAGGCACAAATGAGCTTTAACTTTGCCCCAGTCCTCCACTTCCCCACAGGGTCTTTCCCAGAAAGCAAAAGAACCTTTGCTGACATTGTACGCTGGTGCCTGTTGGAGTGTTTCCCCTTATACCATGTATCTTTTTTTTTATTTTGCCCAGGGGTTCTCTCCTTTTCTCATTTGCCGGTGGCAGCAGTTCTGTGATTCTAAAACACACACACAGAGACACGCACATACACACACACACACACACATACACACACACACACACACACACACACACACACACACACACACACATGCACACTACACACACGCACGCACACACACACACACACACACACACACACACACACACACACACACACACACACACACACACACATAGCACTAAATGTTATAAACATGCTGCGCAGCATCTTCCTTCTGAGCAGGATTTAACCCAGGCTTCACAGATAGACGGGTCAGTGCGCCGGTTCACCTCTACTCTCCACATCCAAATCCCCATTTTGTTTTAAACTGGTAGTGAGACAGAAATCTATGCAGCAGCTTCAGACACACCCACCCTTTCTCCCTAACCTAGTTTTCATTTGTTCTTCAAATGCCAGTAATGCTCACAGCAAAACAAACAAAAAAAACACTAATAGGGCCCCCCAGAATGGAATGTGAGGCTTTGATTCTTTTAGCCAGCCTCGGGGTCAGCCACATAGAGGGGTAATGATGCCACTGTTCAAAACGGAAAGCCCCCCACCCCCCACGAGAGACTGTAAAATGATGTGAATGAAGAAGCAAGGCTGAGGTCAACTCGGCTTGTCGCACTTATGATCCTGAAGGATTGTTTTTTTTAATCTTTTTATAATTCCTGAGCCTCCCCTTCCAGCAGTGAACAAACCTTTTGCATAACTTCCTAGTCCTTCAGGCTACTGCTCGGTAGCGTCACAGGATGTTTTCTTATACGGTATAGTTTTATACATCCCCACCAGCACTTTTAGTGGTGTAAGAGTAGTCTCACATGAACACCTAGGGTGTGAGAACCGCAAACCGAAGGTGAGTGGCTCTGTTACCCTTACAGAGCAGATGATGCCTCTGAAAAAACTCAGGAAAACATAATATTTTGTCACAATTCAGCTTGTAGTTCATATGTCTTCTATAAATTCATCTTCTCCGTTATGTATTACTGAAGAAAATTCCCACAAAACAAGCTCTTTATCTCTTAGAGTTCATCTGCCTCTATAGCTTATTCCCTTCTTGAAATCATAATGCTACATTGTGACATCACAGTTTGTTGCCATGGGAATAAGTGATGTCACAGAGTATTATGACCTTAGGCTGGGAAGAAGAGATAGGAGCTGATGAACCCACAAGGAACAAGCATCCTGTTATAATAACTGGTCATCATTTCTCTCAATGGGCTGACCAGGTTGATATTTCCGTAACAACCAGCTGGTTGTTACGCCATTCAGGCACCCTGTCACTAAAAACTCTGCTGTTCCTTTATTAGTTTAACTTCCTTGTGTGGGCGGGCTAAATAATATTGCAAACGTGGCAGCTCAGTCTCTTGCCATCCAGCAAGCCGCCGAGAAGCCGCCATGATGGACTCCCACAAAAATACAGAACTACCTTTCTTTTACATTTTTTAAAATAAATTCATACACAGTTCTATCTGGTTGATCCTACCGTTAGTGCGTTTTGGGACAGAGCTTCAGCGGAGGTCCCAGGAAGCTCTAAAGATGGCTCTATCCACCCGAGGCAAACCATAAGTTTTTAAAAAAGAAAAACAAACAACCAGCTTAAAAAAAAGAATCTGAGTGCAACGGCAGGAGACAGATGGAGCTGGAGTGTGTGTGTGTGTGTGTTTTACTCAGTGTCTAACACGTGCTCTAAGAAATGAGGCAGGAGAAAAAATTGCTGCCCAGTATGTTATACAAAATAAAAGACGGGGAGGGTATGCATATGAGAATTTAATGCATCCCTCATTGTGGGATGCTTTGATAAACCCCTCAGGCTTCGCCCTCGGGGTTTATGTAGCATCCTGCAGAAAGCAGTGTATTTCAATGGCAGTTGTCCTGTAGGAAACTGTAACACACTGTGACACTGAGTTTGAACCTGCAGAAAACAGTGACACATTGTGGCACTGCATCTGATCTTGCAGGAAACAGAGCACTTCATTGACAGTTGTTCTGCAGGAAACTGTGACACACTGTGACACCGCATCTGATCCTGCAGGAAACAGTCAATTTCAATGGCAGTTGTCCTGTAGGAAACAGTGACACACTGTGACACTGACTATGATCCTGCAGAAAACACTGCATTTCAATGGCAGTTGTCCTGTTACTGTGACACACTGTGATACTGTGTCTGATCCAGCAGGAAACTGTGCATTTCAATGGCAGTTGTTCTGCAGGAAACTGTGACACTGTGTCTGATCCTGCAATAAACTGAGACATACTGTGACACTACATCTGACTATCCAGGAAACAGTGACGTACTGTTACACTGTGTCTGATCATGCAGGAAACAGTGCATTTCAATGGCAGTTATCCTGCAGGAAACTGTAACACACTGTGACACTGAGTCTGTACCTGTAGGAGACTGTGACATGCTGTAATACTGCGTCTGATCCTGGTGGACACCACAGTATGACTATAATATTAATTGATGTTGATCAATAATATTTTTTCATTTGAATGTGATCTTTATTTCTCCAAGCCCATCTGCGCAGCTGTAGAACTACCACTTGCGATGCTTGCAAGCCGTGTTCAAGAGTGAACCTGGGTCTATGGGGGCCAGCCATGGAGTAGGAGGACTGAGCGACCCTCTTTCTGGTGGTGGTTCTTCCATTCCCTGCTACATGAGCACCACCTAGGGGAGCCTGTACCATGTAGGTCAGACAGGGATGGCAGAGGGAGAGGTGAAGCAAGGGCCTTGTGGTGGGCACACCTGTTGTGTGTGGTGCCATGCATTCGCAGTCCAGCATCACAGGGACAGGAACAGACAGGATGACACCGGTTAGCACGAGGAGTCTCCACTGCCAATGGATTTGGATTAACATGATTGGGGGGATTGTCCCACCTGCACTGACCCTACTGTGTGAGTGTCTCTCCCCCTGGGACAGGTACATAGATATTTTCAGGGATCTGGGATCAGCGATCGGAATGGGGGGGTAGCATGTACATTGGCTGCCAGGCTTGGGAAGGAAAACGAATGATTAAAGAGAAATTATTTCTTTTTATTTCCATTTAAACACACACAATAATCAGACCCTATGTTGCCCTATATTGTCTCACACACTTACTTCTGTTAATTCATTAATTCCATACCCCCCTTGCCACCATTACCCTGGGCCACCCCTCCCCTGCAGAGCCCTGATGTGCATCTTGCATGCCACTGACCGGTGAGGAGCAGTCAAGGTCTACACAAGGAGGAGGGCTCTGGGAGGCATTGGGTGATGTTTGTATGGGCTGGGACACTGGGTGTAGCTTGGTAATCTTTGCGTGGGCTGGTGCATGTGTTGTCATTTAGCAGCCCAATGGGATTATCTCTTTTTTCCAGTCTTCGGACACCCCCAGCTTCTGTCAATGGCACCCACTATACAGTCTTTCTGGCAGGCGACGGCCAATGTGGTAGGGTCACTCAGCAGGTCAATGCCTATACCACTTTTTCATCAGAGGAAGCTCTATCAGAGTGGGACACACATCTTCTTCCCCTACCCCCCCCAGGCTAGCACGCAATGCTGCTGCAACATGTCTAACAACCCAGTGATCCTGGGACAGGGCAGTGGGGCTTGACTCTCAAACCTGGGACTCCCATGTGGTGGTGCACTGCTCCACTCATTGGCATCACCAGGTTGTGTGATCAGTAGTTTAAAGATTGAAAACCTCCCCTGAATGTACCCGTTCCCAGGGTACCTGCACTTGACACACTGTTTACTCTTTACTCTGTCTAACATGCAGGAGCTTTCCCTTTGGTTGGGCGCACTCGCTCAATCTATAATTTGACTTACATTAATTGGCCGGAATATTCAAAGGGGTTGCGCCCCGGGGTGATATTCAAAAGGGGATGTTGCGCAGCACAAATCCCGATGCACTGGGGCGCACCAGTAATGTATGCGGCACAAGTGCAGGGGGCATGCCCATGCATATTCGGCACATCCCGATATTCAGCCCGGGATGTACGGTGCATATGCAGGCACACACCCACCTTGCGCCACACAGGGGGTGCAAAAGTGCCCCCAAAAAAGGAACAAGTTGGGGGACACCCACAGGCCAGCTGTCGTATTGCTGGGTGCAACACAGCAGCCGCCTGCTGTGGGTGGCCACCCAACCTCCCGAGTCACAGGCCAGGCGTCAGCCCCCCTCCATACCTGACCGCGGACTCTGTAAATATTGAAATCCCCTTTTTGTCCAGTGGACCTTCTCCCCAGCCCAATCATGGGCTTAGTAAAAATAAATGTATCCCTGGTGGTCCAGTGGACCTGCTCCCCAGCCCGATCACGGGCTTAGTAATAATAAAAGTATCCCTGGTCGTCCAGTGGACCTGCTCCCCAGCCCGATCATGGGCTTAGTAATAATAAATGTATCCATGGTGGTCCAGTGGACGAATCCAACCGATCGCGGGCTCCATAATGAAACCGTCCCTGGTGGTCAGCGGTACCCCCCTCCCACCCGACCACTCAGACCCACCACCCCTCCCCCCATCAGCAGTGGGCAGCAACTCCCCACCCACAAACCACCTGGCTACCGCCAGCTGACGGCGTACACTACGGCTGTCGCCCATTGGTCCACTGTGGTGGGCCAATGAGCTGCTGTCGTACTGTACTACACAGTCCCAATATGTGAATGGTTCCATTCACATATCGGAACTATGTAGTACGTCTACGATCTGCATGTACGTGGCCCATACGGTGGGCCAGTCAGAACAACTGCTGCTATGCGCTGTCAGTGATGGCAACCAGGTGACTGCGGTGAGGGGCTACTACCGCTGACGGGGGGTGCGGGAAATGGCGGTCTGAGTGGGTGAAATCAGAGGGGTGGCTACTGGGACCACCAGAGAGTATCTTCGTTTATGGCCAGCGATCGAGCTGAATCCATCACTGGACCACCAGGGATCGTTGATTTTGCTAAGCTCGCAATCGAGCTGGGATTCGGTCCACTGGACCACCAGGGATACATTTATTGTTGTTAAACCCGCAATCAGGCTGAGATTCGGTCCACTAGATCACAAGGGATATATTTATTTTTGCTAAGCCCGCGATCAGGCAGGGTAGCAGGTCCACTGGCCCACCAGGGATTTTACATTTTTATAAAGCCTGCGATCGGGTGTTGGGGTGTCGGTCCCCAATGGCTGCAGCCTGGCAGGGCGCCAGGCGCAAGTTGCCAGGGATCGGCACATCTGCATGCAAATGGCCCCATTTGCGCCTAGCATGCATAATGGCTCCATTTGCATACCCACTGCTGAATATCACAGTTCCTGCACCTAGCGCAACCGCACTTACGCTGGCGCATCCCCCGCTCCTCTCTTGCCACTTGCGCTAGTGCAGTGCCACTGCACCATGCACAATGCAGGCGGCCACGGTGCCGTATTCAACAGTGTTGAGCCATGGCGCAGCACCGTTGAATATCACCCAGGCCAGGCCCTGGCATATCCCAGTTGCGCTGAGCCCAGGCTTGCACTCTTGCCTGGTGCAGTCTGGATATCCAGCCCATTATATACAATGGCAATTTGTATGGTAAACCACAGTTGGTTTGGTTTTTTTTTTTTTTTGTTTTTTTATATAGGTTTTTATCCCCTGCCCCTACTGTTGTTATTCAGAGATATAGCCTGCTCAAGCTTAGGGCATTATATATCCCTGGCCTCTGCTGTTATTATTCAGACACATACCCTTTAGACAGGGATATAACCTGCCCAGGTCGAGGCCATTATATCCCTGACCCACGCTGTCATCATTCAGGAATATACCCTGTAGACAGGGATATATACCCTGCTCAGGCCAAGGCAATTATATCTCTGGCCCACACTATAATTATTCAGGGATATACCCAGTAGACAGGGATATACCCTGCTCAGGCCAAGGCCATTATATCCCTGGCCCACACTATCATTATTCAGGGATATATCCTATAGACAGGGATATATACCCTGCTCAGGCCAAGGCAATTATATCTCTGGCCCCCACAGTCATCATTCAGGGATATACCCAGCTCAGGCCGAGGCCATTATATCCCTGGCCCCACTGTCATCATTCAGGGATATACTCAGTAGACAGGGATATATCCTGCTCAAGCCAAAGCCATTATCATCCCTGGCCCCACTGTCATCATTCAGGGATATACCCAGTAGACAGGGATATACCCTGCTCAGGCCGAGGCCATTATATCCCTGGCCCCACTGTCATCATTCAGGGATATACCCTGCTCAGGCTCAGGCTGTTATATCCATGGCCCCCACGGTCATTGTTCAGGGCTATATCCTGTAGACAGGGATACACCCTGCTCAGGCCAAGGCCGTAGTATTCCCTGCCCCTGCAGTCATCATTCAGGGATACACCCTGTAGACAGAGCTATATCCTGCTCAGGCTGAGGCCATTATATCCCCTGCCCCTGCTGTCATTATTCAGGGATATACCTTGTAGACAGGGATATACTCTGCTCAGGCCGAGGCCATTATATCCCCAGTCTCCGCTGTCATTATTCGGAGATATATCCTGTAGACAGGGATACGCCCTGCTCAGGCCGAGGCTGTTATATTCCCGGGCCCCACTGTTGTTTGTGATATATACCCTGTAGACCGGGATAAACCCTGATCAGGCTGAGGCCAATATATCCCCAGCCCCTGCTGTCATTATTCAAGGATACACCCTGTAGTCAGGGATATATTCCCTCCTCAGACCGCAGCCGTCATGTAGACAGCCACTGGGATTTTTTCCCCCTTTGGATTTCTCCCACAACCCACCTCCTCCCTGTGGCCTAGGCAGTGCATGTAGTGTTTGGCAGAGACAGTGTATCCCTGCCACAGGAGCAAGCACCCTGGAGAGTCCGCAGGGGTCACTGTAGCACTGGAACCCTCCACCAGTCCTCTCCAGCCAAGACGCACTACCTCTCAGCAATTCCTTCAGTTTAGCCTGGCTCCCAACATTGCATCCTGAGTCCACTCCTGAACCCAGGGTTGCCTGCTAGACAGCACAATACATTGCTACATGAACCATCGGGGTGGCACTTGGTGTCAGTCTGTAACCAAATTTTGTCTTGAGCCAGGCTGATGACAGGTGTGTGATGTAATGGGGCACCTGCTGCATAGAAAGCCAAATTTATGGAAGTAGTACAACATGATTTTCACAATAAAATGTTTTTCTACACAAATGCTTCTCTTCCAGATGTACAAGGTTGTATGGACAAAGCAGAATGCCAATGTTTTTGAAAGAAGCAAGCTTTAAGGGAAACATCAGGAAGAACTACTTTACAGGACTTCCAGAGCTTTAACCTCTTGCAATCACTTCAATTCCTTGCAAAAACACATCTGAACTGTCGGCAAAGGTTGATAGCAAGTTGAGGAGGTGTAGTAGGGCTCCCTTCCCGGCAAAGTCTATGGATGGTGTGCCAGCCCAGTAGTTCTGAGGGTTGAGGCGCTGGACGCCACACCTCGCGCCTCGCCGGTGACCTGGGTTCGGGGACAGATCCAGATTGTCAGGGGTCAACAGGGAAGGGAGAGGATAGAGCATCCGGAGGACTGCTCTCCTCTCCCAGGGTGGGTTGTGGGGAGCTCTCAACGCAGTAGCAGCCTCTGGTGGAGAACAGCGGTAGCGCCAGACATCGGGACATAGTCAGGGGAAGGGAGATTAGCAGGCTCCAGAGGTGTGAGGCGCAGAGGAATAGGCTGCGCAGGAGACATTGCACGCCATGACCCTAGGGGGAACCAAACAAGGAAAAACCCCTACCATGGCAGTAGATGACGGTGGGATCAGTGGCTGGGCCCTATGCCTGGTGCCAGGCTCTACCGGCATGCACTTCCAGTCTGCCTCCTCCTATCCAGTCGCTCCACTAGACTCGAGATAGAGCGCCAGAGGAGATGGTGGCCCCACCCAAGGGGGTTCAGAGCCGAGGGGTCGAGTGGCTGGAATAGGCTGGAGGGACCAGCCTGACCAGAGAACACGTCAGAGGCTTCAGGCAGGCAGCAGAAGCACCAGCCAAGCATCCACACTCAAGAGAGGCCATCACAGGTAGGTGCAGAGACAGAGTTGGAAAAAAAAAATAAGTCTATGGATAGTGACCAGTTTGGCAGAGGTGGCTTAAATAATGAAAGCTCCTAACCACCATGCACTACCAGGCACGGAAGCAAGGAGGCCACAGCCCGCTCTAACCCTGCATTGCAAAGGCAGATGGACCTGATGTTAGCAGAAATCAGAAGCTTCAGGCATGAAATGAAGTCCATGACAGCTACATTACAAACAGATATTGGGAAAATCGAAAAAGGGCTCACCAGAATTGATGACCAACCCTACACAACAAGACGGCCTCCTTAATGCAATGGAGTGGGCTGTCCTGCAGCTCCATATCTCGAGTCAAACTCTACAGGACAGGGCAAAAAGATATCGAATGTAGGGCTAGTAGCAACAATCTCCAAATCTACACCACGCAAGAGGGAGTGGACGGCATTGATATGCTCACCTTTCTCCCTACTTTGCTGCACTCAGCCCTACAACTCCCTCCAGATCTGACCTTGCAGCTAAAGTGGGCCCATCAAACCCTGGGACCCAAGTCTCCCCCAAATGCTTGGCCCCGCTCCATAGTGCTATAATTTCTTTGCTACCAGGAAAAATAAAAGGTCTTGCACCTAGCATGGCAACAGAAAACTGTCCTCTTCCAAAACGAACAAATCTACATTATGCACCAGACAGGAAAAATCTGCAAAGTTGATTGGTCAGCAGCATTCCAGACCCGTACTTATATCCCCTCATAATGGAATGGCTTAAAACAAGACCCCTGAGCAGAAAACTATATCCCTGAGCCCTCTCAAAACCCTTATTCTAATCAGTTAGAAGTTAGGGCAGTTACCTGATTAATGACTCCAACATTGGACTATTTTATGCACTAATGTACTTCCACAGTTTAAAAACAGTAAAACAATTAATTGTTAGACCTGTTTTGTGCCTTTTTTTCCACTTTACTGTATGGGTCCAGTGCATAATTGCAATAACACACTGCAGGGTGTGTTGTATATGATATCGGCACTGCTCGAGTGCGTAAGGCACTTGGATTTGCCTCATGACTCACAACACACCCAAGGTGTGCCGATATCCTATAATAAAGCACACCTTGTCGTGTGTTATTGCTTAATTATAAAATGGGTAAGAGAAATACTGTACTGTGATTGGTGGAATCCAGTCACATGACCATGCTGCTATCCCAGCACAACAGCACAGGTCAGTTATGCTTAACTTTCTGAATCTCATTACTTGGTCCTAAAATAAAACAATGAGGAAAGCCATTTTATAATCACAATAAGGCATTCCAGGGTGTGCGTAATCGAGTGATAATGGCACTTCTCAGGTGCATAAAGCCTGAGGAGTGCCATTATCCCACAATAATGCACACCCTGTCATGCCTTACTGCTTAATTGACAATGATCACTCCACAGCTATCATGACCAAACATAAAAAAGTACATCCTGGTTATGAAAGCACTGAAGCAGAATGGGGTGAAATTTAAAATTCCATATTCAGCATGAATGATAGTCTTTCTGGACCATGGAACTCAGTTGTATGACTCTGCTGAAGCGGCTATTGCAGGACTCCCCAAGCAAGGTATCAAAATTGACCTACCGCCATAACTGATTCCCAAAACATCCCTGGCGTGGAAGTTAGCCCAGAAAGCATGGATTAAAACTGGAAAAGCTACAGCTACAACAAAGTGTTGCCAGCAAGCCGTAAAGGCCATCCAGGAAATCATTGACCATCTTAGAGGAGCTGTGAAGAGCAATGAATACTTGCCTGAAACCTTCAGAGCTGAGAAATGATGCAGCACTGACTCCATAATAGGTGGGTTGCCCACACTTTCTCTGGTGTCTTACCCTTTGTTCCTGGGCTCCCCTCCTTAGATCAGCAGGGCCAAACCTTAAATTTATTTATTTATTTTATTTATTAAATTTTGATAACCGGGTAAGCCCGTTGGGTCCTGAAGGTCCCTTTTTCTTGGGCGACCCAGGGAATTACATGGAATAATACATGGGGTAGCATACAGCACAGGTACATTACACTAGACAGCGAGGAACATAATACAAAGTAGTTTTTCAGCAGTTACATTTAAGAGGTAAGACATAGTAGCTTTTTAGCAGTTAACATTTCCTTGGTAAGCTCTACAGATGGGGTGCAGTGCTATATAGATACCCCCACTCCAGCCTGACTTGACGGACCCTCCGGCTCTGAGCCTCCCCAAGGCAGGGCCGCCATCCACCCTGGTGCTCTATCTATAATCAAGTGCATCAAGCCAGGGTTGGGTGAATGATCGGGAGAGCTGGAAAACTGAACCCGATGTTGGGTGTGAGGCACAGGGCGTTAAGGAGCTGCTGTAACCTATCCCTGGGGCCGGGGGTTTTCTACTTTGGTTTCCCCTGGAGCACGGATGTGAAATGACGTCTGCACATGTAGGTGTTGACATCCACTGCTGCTCTGCCCCCTTGACTGCATCGCTCAGTGTAGGGCTCCTGATTTCCACCCGGGGCCACTAAGGAGCGATGAGGTGTCCCCAACCCGCCCCAGAAGAGGAGAGCAGTCCTCCGGACACTCAGTCCTCTCCTCCATTGCCGCCCCCCGGCGGCCCAAGTCCATGCCTGAACCCGGGTCACTGGCATGGCTTGAAGTGTAGCATCCAGTGCCTCAACCCTCTGCGCCACCAGGCCGGCCCCTTGGCAAACATCTACATGGCTCCAGAACCAACACCCCAGTCATGATCTGATAGATCAGATCATCACTTTCACCAGAGGAATTCTCCTCATAGCAGGAGAGCTCAATATGACCCTCAAGCACAGCTTGGACTCTTCTAAGCTGCAGCTCCACAGTCTTCCAACCTCTCATAAACACTTTAAACAGCTGCCACAGGAGATAGGATGGGTTGATGTCTGGTGGGCACTGAACCCCAGACAGGGTGTTACAGCTATATTATTTATCAGTACATAGTAGAGACACTAGGATCAACTACTGCTACATGCAGCTGGAGTATCTGTCTAGGGTCACTCATACCATGGGAGATAGCTTCCTTTCAGATCATGTTCTTATAAGTTTGCACTGGAATTATGGCCTAGAAAACTGGGCCTCAAAGTGATATCTAAATGCTTACCTGCTCAAATCCCCCTCTTTCCGTGAAGATGTCACAGAAAATCTCAAGGAGATCATGTGGGAAAACCCAGAAAATGACACAACCCATGTGGTCAGGTGGGACACAGTAAAAGCAGCTCTGTAGGGTCTCCTCATACAACATTCATCTAACCTGAAGAAAAGTAAGCAGGAATGCAGACAGGCCCTAGATGACACACTGCACTTCATTCAGCAAGCTCACCAGCAAGGGGATCACTCCACAACTCACACAGGTCAAGTCAGACCTAGACAAATTAATCCTAGAACAGTCAGAAATAGTACTCACCTTTTTACACCAGCGCTTCTATGAGGTACGGACTAGAGTTAGCCAACAGCTGGCACACCAGTTCCAGAAGCAGTGTAAGGTGGCCACCATCACTTAGGTTAGTGCGCCCAGTTTTGGTCACTCTATTGTAAAACAGAGATTAAGGTCTTGCAGGGGATCCAGCTCAGGGTGATAAGAATATTAACAGGTATAAAGAATGACTGATTGTACTAGGGATACACACACTGGAATATCGTAGACTAAGAGGAGGCTTATGTTTAGTATATGGGTCCTTCACAAATCAGAACTTATGGGACTGTATAGGGTTGGAAACAGAGAATATACAAAGAGTCACAACAGCCCATGTATTACAGCTAAAAGGTGAAGTACACCATTTAAGAAAGAGAGCTATGTGGTTTCCCCCAGAGGGTGGTGGCATTGTGAAATAGCTTACCTATAACTGTGGTGGATAGTAAGAACATGGAAAAGTTTAAGAGAAACCTGGACATTTATTGTGGAATACCTAAAATAGGAGGATATAACCTCTGAGACAAAGGTGAGTAACAAAAGGGCATATTGCCTAACAATGCTCGGAAAGACCTATGAGACCATCACAGCATTGTTGCATTCTTCTCGGGGCACACACCTAACCCAGTATCAGGAGATCACACAGGCATTCAACAGTACTATGAATCCTTCTACACCCCAGAGTCTCACCCACAACAGGAACTCATAGACTTCCTACAAACATACAAATGCATGACGAAGCTGGCAAAATAAGGATATTTGGTCTATCTAGTCTGCTTGCATTGCAGGGTCCTTGACCTCAGCTTATGCTGCTGACCCTGCCCCCTGCAATGCTTAAATCTGCCCACATTCTCCCAAGATGTTGGCACCTAGTTGCTAAACCCTGTCACACAAGAGAAATTGGATCTTGTGATCCGCAGATCTAAAACCATGAAGGCACCTGGGCCGGATGGCTACACTGCCAAGTTTGATAAAGTCACCATGGAAGTCATCCTGCCCCTCTACTAGCTGCCTATAAAAAACTGCTGAAGGGTTGTGATCCTCCCCCATCCTGGTCCTCTGCAGCGATATCTGTATTCCCCAAACCCAACAAAAACCATCTTCACTGCCAATCCTACCACCCCATAGCAGTGCTCAACACTGATTATAAGTTGTTTATGATCAGCTTGGCTAAGCAGCTAGATAGACTCCTACCCATCCTGGCACACAGAGACCAGACAGGATTCATCCGGTATTGCACAACAATGGGTAGCATCTGCCGAACCCTGCACGTTGCACGCCAGATGCAGAGTCACCAGCTACATTGCTGCTACTGAGTCTATGCACTGAAAAGGCCTTTGATCAGGTCTCCTAGCAGTTCCTACACACTTCATTGGGATGGTTGGGTTTCCCAGTCACATTTATATAGCTGCTGCAAAGGCTCTGTCACTCTCCCAAGCTCTCCTAAGGCGTGTGTGAAGGTCAGCGGATGCTACTCTCCTGACTTCTGATGGCCGAGAGCTGGCAAAGTTGCCCGATGTCTCCTCTTCTCTTTGCAGTATACATACAGCCACTGGCTCAGGCTATCCAGACAGCCAATACTTTTCAAAGTATCCTAATGGCAGGGAATGAACACTGCATAGCCCTTTATGCAGGTGATGTGCTACTTTACCTTCGGGGCCCGAGGATGCTTTCCTGGGGGGTCTTTGATCTTCTTCAACAGTTTGGTGAAGTTTTAGGGTACCGGTTGAACACATCTAAGATTGAGACTCTGATTTTTGATTACATCCCCTCACAAGCTGTCCATGATGCGCACTCCTTTAGATGTGGTCTACCAAAATTAATATACTTAGGGATTTATGTTGCCCGCAATCCTAATTATGCTTTTTGAAACAATTTGATCCCATTTACTCAGGTGGTGACAGGAAACTTCCAAAGGTGGGGAACGCTGCTGCTCTCTGTCTTTCTAGACAGGTAGAGGTAATACAAATGGCCACCCTACCCAGCGCACCGTACATTTTCCAACATGTTCCACTATTGCTGCCCATAGCTGTTAGAGAACATGGAGCAAAGAGATTTCAGGTTTATTTGGGCAGGCCCGTATTAAACTGTGCATAGATTTCTTAGCCAAGAAGGAGGCTGCGCTACCCAGCGACCGGTTGAAACAGACTCGGGCTGCCAGGGGTCGGATGGGGGGAGAAGGATCGAGTGTCCCAATGGATGCTCTTCTCCTCCTGGGGTGGGTTACCGGGGTGCATATCGCACCAGTAGCTCCTCTGCTGGTGGAAGCACAGGCAGTACAGGGCACACGACTCTCTGGAGTCCCAGGTGGGGAGGATGCTGTTGGGCGCTTGACGATGGCGTGCATCAGCACGTCGCTTGTCTGGACCTCATCCTCTGCGCTGGTGTCCTCAGGGGGTACCAGGGTGAAAAATGGAAAAATACATACACCCCCGGCACATTGAGCAACATGAAACCGGGGGGGAAATCTGTGAATGGACCTGGCGGATCAAGTAGGAGGGGGTATGAGGCCCCCTCTGAAAGCCAAAGGAGCTGGCAAGTATAAAAAAAGGGGAGAGGGCTTGGCCCTTTCCTAAACTTAAAGGTAACCACTGGGCTGCGCACTTGTGCTTTCTTCTCCCCCGTCACCTGGCTGGGCAATATGCTACATGGCTAGATATCAAGCAGGTCCTATTCCCCAGTCACCAATCTGTGCAAGTTATGTACCACCAAGTGGTTGATCCTGCATTGCTGAGTAGCCTGAACCCCTGTTTGTGGCAGCTGGTAAAAGTCTGGCACTCTATCAGGAGGAAGTTGCACCTCACTCCATTTCTCCCACTACTATTCCCTACAGCATACTTGGAAGAACTTGCCCCCTGGCAACTGGACCACAGATATAGAAACTGGGAGGATGCTCTTTACAATCTATCTAGCAGCTCTTTCAGGGGTCAGACATTCAGTCCTTCACAGACCTTCAGACCCTGGGAGGGAGTACAGTGTAGTGATAAGGGCACTGAGCTGAAAACCTGGAGAACTGGGTTTGAATCCCACAGCCTCCACTTGCATACTGTATGACCATGAGCTAGTTACTGTCCTTCCCTGTGCTTCCAGGATGTACCTGGAAACAAACCTCAGGTTAGTATGTCATTCCTGGCCAAATATTGTAAAAACAAAATAAAATAAAAAAATAAAGACGCAATATTAACTCTGTAGAATGGTGTTATACTGGTATCTCCCTTCTGCTGAGTGCCCGGACCCTAGACATGTACCTTGTACTTATTAAATATGTATTACTTTCTTTAAAACTAGTTCAGGTCCACATATGATCTAATGACTATATCAGGTCCAACAGCTACTTCAGGAGAAAATTCACTGGATATAGCCTTCAAATGGGCAGTGGAACTACAAATACCCACTGACAAAGAGTCCAAGAAGAAGGCTTGTCAGGCCTTTGCTAAAGTCACAAGCGCACATCAGTGAAGAGAGTATGCCTGGAAGCAACTCACCAGATTTTTCCGCATCCCAGTAATAACGGCTCACTATCTGCCCACATGGGACTCTGGATGCTGGAGAGATTGTGGTGGAACTAGAGTCACACATACACACGTGATCTGATCATGCACGCGACTGCAGCTCTGCCCTTTTTCCACTCCCTTGAAACACAGCTGCTGGAGCTGTTTGGTAGGTAGGGTCCCCTTACACCATCCTTATACATTCTTTTTTTTTTCTTTTAATTCTTTGGTAACCGGGTAAGACCCACTAGGCACAAGTGCCTGTTTTCAGGGGTGAGACCCGGGAACACTGGGGACATTGAGTGACTTGCTTAGGGTCATACCATATGCAAGTTGAGTTTGTGAGAATCAAATCCAGGTCTGCTGGGGGACGCTGTGGAGCACACCTACTGACCAGACATCCTAAGACAGAGCTCTGTAAAGAAAGCAGAATTTTAATCAAAAAGATTGCTTTCTGTGCTGTATTTTGGAATTTAAAGTGTTCTACGGAATTTCTTTTGCTCAGCTGAACATTTTGATATCACTTTTATGATGGGGCGTACTAACAAAGCCGTGGGAGGAAGCTCAAAAAATCAACCGACTGTTGAGAAGCCACCATTGGCTGAGTGACAACAACGATTGGAGATAGAACCCCCGTGGAGGGCTCTACAAAAGTCGATGCAGGCCATTGATGCAAAAATTGAATTCCTAATTACCAGATTTTTGGAGCAGGGTACGAAAATTGAGGTCACTTCTAAGGCTGCTTCGTCAGCAAAATCCATGGCCGTTAACGCACTGATCACCACAAGCAGGCTGACGCAGGAAAATGTTTAACTCAGATATAGATTGGAGGCAGTCGAAAACGTGCAGTGGAGTGCCAATGTAAGGACAGTAGGCCTCCTGGAGAGTTGTGAGGGGGAAGACCTACTAGATTTCCTTAGTGGATGGCTGCCCCAGAGTTTACATTTAGAGGGCACTCTTTCCTCGGAGAACTTCCTAAATCATACTGAATCTCACCTAGGGGTTCTGCAGGCCAAAATGATTCCCCTCATGCAGTCTTGGTGACAACTGGGGCAACTATCAGGGATCTTGTCTTGCAAGCTGCAAGGGGCTCGGGGCTTCTGAACTATCAGGGGAAAACAGTTCACCTCTTCCCCGATCTCTCGTTTGCCACTCAGGCAAGAAGAAAAACATTCGATGCTGTACGGGCTAAACTATGACGATTAGGCATAACACATTCGTTGTTGATGCCTGCAAGGTTTCATATCCAATATGGTGGACATAGCTATCAATTTTCTGATCCCGATGAAGCGGGCAAGAAGGTGGAGCGCATCGAGAAAGAGTTTGCATGTCCTCACACTGGCTATTCTTCTGACTCGAATGAAGCCACCTGAAGTAAAAGGGACTCAGTTTCGGGACTTCTATGCAATTTGCCTTTCACATCTTGTCTTGTGTACATTAATAGCATCCCCAGTTCATCACCGTTGATACCTTGGTGTTTTTATAATTAAAGAGGATTAGCCATTCATGGCTTTAGGTTTAAAGTTATTTACAGTTGAAAACCTAACAGCATAACGATTAGAAGTTGGTGAGTTATTTTCTTATGAGGTAATAGCTTATTGCAGTACTTTATACAAGTAAAAAAATACAAAAACAAGGTTTTCTGTTTGGCCATTTGTATAGGGCCATGTACAATATGTACTAGCAATAAAGTACAGATAGTGAATAGCATTGTTTTTGAATAAATAGCAATGTCTCTTTCTTTACTACTAAACCTATTAAGGGTTTAACATTTTTAGAGGGGGTCACATCAACACAGGCTGTTGAATTAAATATGTATGGATTTGTTTAATATGTGGAATTGACCACCCATAGTCCTGTAGGTGCAGCGTTTCATGGATAATATGCTGGATTCATGTTTTGATATTCCCTCAACTCTTTAACCAAGAGTGCAAAGACTTGTAATTACTAATACATCGGATGTCTCGTCTGTTGTTCTATGAGATCTCTTGCATGAGATTATATGAAAACACGTATCCTGGATTTTAGGGGGGCAAACTTTGGGAAAATGGGGAGATACTTGAAAGAGGCATTAAGGGGAATGGAGCAGGAATCAGGGGTTGAGGAACAGTGGGAAGTATTTAAAATGGGGATTACAAGAGCAACAGAATTATGTATTAAGCAGGTTAGCAAGAGGAAAAGGAAGAGGAGACCATTATGGTTTTCCAAAGAGGTAGCAAAGAAAGTGAAAGCCAAAAAGATTGCATTCATGCAATACAAAAAGACACAGGCAGAAGGGGATAGGGAGAAGTACCAGGAGAAGCAAAGGGAGGCAGGGAGGTCAGTAAGGGAAGCCAAAGCTCAGACAGAAGAACACATTGCAAAATCAGTGGGTAGAGGGACAAAACCTTTTACAGGTACATAAGTGAAAAAGAAAGGCAAAGGGAGGGATAGTGAGACTGAAGGGGGAGGATGGGGGCTGTGTGGAGGATGACAACAGTAAAGCTGACATATTGAACAGGTATTTCTGCTCAGTCTTTACTAAGGAATAGGAGGGTAATGGGTCTGAATGGAGTACAAGGGGTGAGAATGGTGCAGAAATGGACACAAGTCCCTTTACACGAGAAAGGGTCCTGAAGGAACTGGAAGTAATAAGAGTTGAGAAAGCAATGGGGCCAGATGGGGTGCACCCCAGGGTCCTTAAAGAACTAAGAGAGGTGGTGGCTGAACCTCTTGCTATCCTGTTTAGCCGATCACTAGAAACAGGGGAGGTACCCAAAGACTGGAGGATAGCAGATGTAGTCCCCTTATACAAAAGTGGGAACAAAGAGGAAGCGGGGAACTACAGACCAGTCAGCCTCACCTCGGTAGTGGGGAAGATCATGGAAGCACTACTGAAGGAGAGATTGGTGGAACATCTGGTTGTCAATGGACTACAAGACCCAAGGCAGCATGGTTTCACCAGGGAAAGGTCATGTCAGACCAACCTCATTGAATTTTTGACTGGGTGACTAGGGAGGTGGATCGGGGCAGTGGACATGGCCTATCTGGACTTCAGCAAGGCCTTTGACACTGTGCCACATAGAAGACTATTGCACAAACTGGGGAATATGGGTGTGGGCAGGACAGTAGTGCGGTGGGTAGGTAACTGGCTGGGCAGCAGGACACAGAGGTGGTGGTAAATGGCTGTCACTCCACAGAGGGAAGAGTGACCAGTGGGGTACCACAGGGATCAGTGCTGGGACCGGTACTATTCAATATCTTCATCAGTGACATTACAGGACCTAGAAGGCAGAATTTCACTGTTCGCTGATGACACAAAGCTCAGTAACAGAGTACACACACCAGAGGGTGTAGACAGAATGAGAAGGACCTGCAGAAACTTGAAGAATGGTCAGGGTTTGGCAGTTGAAATTCAATGCAAGGAAGTGCAAGATAATGCATATGGGGCACAAAAACCCTGGCACAATATATCAGTTGGGGGTGAGGATATAGCATGCACCAAGCAGGAAAGGGATCTTGGAGTTATCATCTCTGATGACCTCAAGGCAGGAAACAGTGTGACAAGGCAGCAGGTAAAGCAAATAGGATGCTGGGATGCATAGGCAGGGGCATCACAGCAGGAAAAGGAGGTCATAATTCCACTATACAAGACACTAGTGAGGCCGCACCTGGAGTACACTGTGCAGTTCTGAGACCTTACCTACGTAAGGACATAGACAGGGTAGAGAAGGTTCAGAGGAGGGCAACAAAGATGGTGCATGGATTGCATCACAAGTCCTATGAGGACAGGTTGAAGGCACTGAACATGTACTCCCTGGAGGAGAGGAGGAGAGAGGGATATGATAGAGACATACAAGTATCTTAGGAGGAACAGGGTGCAGGAATGCACTATTTTTAACAAAAGATGTTCCAGGACTAGAGGGCATGGGATGAAGTTGGAGGAGGACGATTCAGAGGAAACGTGAGGAAGAATTTCTTCACAGAACGGGTGGTGGACAAGTGGAACACCCTGCCAGAGGAAGTGGTGGGGGCTGAAACAATCACGGATTTAGAATGCATGGGATAGACATAAAGGAATTCTGGAGGTCAGGGGTAAGGGGCAACAGACTTCCTGGAAAACATAAACTGAACTTACAAACTTAAATGGGCAGACGGGGTGGGCCATAGGCCCTTATCTGCCAACACTGTCTATGTATCTATGTATGTATCTATGTATGTTATTGTCTTTTTTTAATTGAACGGCAATAAAATATAATTAAAAAAAACAGGTCTGCTGGATGTATGAAGCTCATTCACAGCTCGTTGCTCTAACCTTCAGGCTATACTGCCATCCCCTTTTACAGTACTCCAGAGGCCTTGGGGACCCTGACTCTCATTACCTATTAGGAATTTTACTCAGAGTGGCAAAAAAGGCCAGAATGAAGTGTTGGCTGTTCCCCATTATCCCGGATGTGACTACCTGGAGAACTATGGTTAATCAGATATACTGAATGGAGAAAATAACTGATTCTGTAAACGAAAGAACGGAAATCTGTGCTTCCTAGTGGAACAGCTGGCTGCTATATGCCATGAGCAATGACTCCACCCTAGTCTCCTGATTGCTTTATTCTGAACCCACCCACTCACTTAGTACAATACTAGAGTTCTGAAGAGTCATAACGCAGCTTTCCGTCTTGTGCCCTCCCCTCTCTTACCCACTGGGGTTGTCCCCCACCCCCTACACACATGGGTTAATTGGCAGATGTTTCTGGAGTGCTGCAGGGCAGAGGTGTTTCTATAAAACATGGACGAGGCATGCTTGAAGTCCTCATGTGCCCCCCCAGCTGATCCTAAAAGGGGGGAGGTGCAGGACTAACAACTGAACGTAGTTAACCCTGCAACGTGGAGATGTATGAAATGAAATGATCTACACAGTAGGTACTCTAATCTTTATTGATACAACACTGTACTGTAATGACCTTTGAACATTTAATAAAAACTATATTAACAAAAAAAAAGGAAGAACAACTTCACAGAATGAGTGGTGGACGCTTGGAACAGACTTTGAGAATAAGTGGTGTCAGTCAGCACTTTTTCACTTCCAAGCCTATATTAAGTAAGTACCTTGAAGAAAAAGAGGTTGCATGGTATTCCTGCTGAATTGGTGGGAAAGGGGGTCTCTCTGCGCCAGTGTCCTCAGGGGGTACCAGGACAAAAAATGGAACAATACAAACACCCCTGGCCCATTGAGTAACATGAAACCGGGGGGAAAGCTGTGAATGGATCTGGCAGATCGAGTAGGAGGGGGTACGAGGCCCCCTCCGATAGCCAAAGGAGCCTGGCAAGTATAAAAAACAAAAAAAACGAGGGAGGGGGCTTGCCCTTTCCCAAACTTAAAGGTTACCACTGGGCTGCACACTTGTGCTTTCTTCTCTCCTGTCACCTGGCTGGGCAATATGCTACATGGCTAGATATTGAGCAGGTCCTATTCCCCAGTCACCAATTTGTGCAAGTTATGTACCACCAAGTGGTTGATCCTGAATTGCTGAGTAGCCTGAACCCATTTGTGGCAGCAAGTAAAAGTCTGGCACTCTATCAGGAGGGAGCTGTACCTCACTCCATCTCTCCCACTACTTAAGCAATAATGCATGACAGGGTGTGTGTTGTGCTGGGATAACGTCATGCCTGGGGTGATTAGGCACGAGGCCGCAGGCCGAGTCCGACTAATCATCCCAGAAGTGACGTTAACCCAGCACAACACACACCCTGGAGTGCATTACTGCTATTATACAATGGCTTGTTTATGTAAAAGAAAAAAAGAAAATGAAAAAAACATTTTTAAAGAGAATTTTAGTTAATTTATAATTGTGGAGGTGTAACAAGAAAAAAAATAGTTCCATTTTGGCCAGTAGGTGGCGCTGGTGGTAAATGAATGAACCCCTCTCTGTGTCTGCTCTTCTCCACACACACACATATACTGTTTGTTTCCTTTTTTTTTTTTTTTTTTATGTATGGTAGCATTTCGTGCAATTGTTTCAGTGAACTTTCGGTGCTGCGAGATTGGAGGGAGACCTAGAGCGTGTTTCATGTGAAAAGTGGTGCAGTGTATTATAGTGATCTCAATCGATATAGAAGATGCTGGCTACTCCGGACCAGCCCCACTGTCTACCCTGGGACAAATAAAAAGGTTTGACTTTGTTTGTTTTTTTTTTTTTTGTGGGGGCCTGATGTGAGTGGTACGAGGTCTACAAGCTGACGGCGTTGGTATTTGGAAGTGCTCGCGCTCCAGGCGAGTGGGATGGAAACACTGCTTCAGACGATAGATTTTTCTTTTTACATTTTAAACATTTATTTGTTTGGTGGCATACTGTTTGTGTGTGCATGGTGTGTGTGGGGGGGTTCTTGCCAGTGTGTGTGGTGGTGGCAAGTGGCCACTGATCCTGTTGTGCAGTGTGGAAGGCAGGTGAGCCCTTCGCGGTCGTGGAGTAATTCAATTTTACATTTGGTGCGGCCTTTTTGTGTTCTGGGACTAGACCCATGATGTTGTGCTAGGATAACATCACGGGTCCAGTCCCAGACTGACCAATCAAAGTTCAGCATTTTTTCTTGCCATTGTATAATATTTCTTACAGCATACCTGGAAGAATTTGCCCCCTGGCAACTGAACCACAGATATAGAAACTGGGAGAATACTCTTTACAATTTATCTAGCAGCTCTTTTAGGGTATCGGACATTCGGTCCTTCAAAGACATGCAGACCCTGGGAGGGAGTATACTGCAGTGATAAGGGCACTGAGCTGCAAACCTGGAGAACTGGGTTTGAATCCCACAGCCTCTGCTTGCATACTGTGTGACCATGAACTAGTTACTTACCTTCCCTGTGCTTCCAGGATGTACCTGGAAACAAACCTCAGGTTAGTATGTCATTCCTGGCCAAATATTGTAAAAACAAAATAAAATAAAAAAATAAAGATGCAATATTAACACTGTAGAATGGTGTTCTACTGGTACCTCCCTTCCGTTGAGTGCCCGGACCCCAGACATTTACCTCGTACTTATTAAATATGTATTACTTTCTTTAAAACTGGTTCAGGTCCACATATGATCTCATGATTATATCAGGCCCAACAGCTACTTCAGGAGAAAATTCACTGGATATAGCCTTCAAATGGGCAGTGGAACTAGAAATACCCACTGACTAAGAATCCAAGAAGAGGGCTTGTCAGGCCTCTGCCAAAGTCTCAAGCGCACATCAGTGAAGGGAGTATGCCTGGAAGCAACTCACCAGATTTTTCCGCACCCCAGTAATAATGGCTCACTATCTGCCCACATGGGAATCTGGATGCTGAAGAGACTGTGGTGGGACTAGAGACACATACACATGTGATCTGATCATGCTCGCGACTGCAGCCCTGCCCTTTTTCCACTCCCTTGAAACACAGCTGCTTGAGCTGTTTGGTAGGTAGGGTCCCCTTACACCATCCTTATACATTCTTTTTTTTGTTTTTCTTTTAATACTTTGCTAACTGGGCAAGGCCAACTAGGCACAAGTGCCTGTTTTCAGGGGTGACCCGGGAGCACCGGGGAGCTTAAGTGACTTGCTCAGGGTCATACCGTATGCAAGTGGAGTTTGTGAGAATCAAACCCAGGACTGCTGGAGGTACTAAGCTCATTCACAACCCATTATTCTAACCTTTAGGCTATACTGCCAGCCCCTTTTACAGTACTCCAGAGGCCTTGGGGACCCTGACTCTCGTTACCTATTAGGAATTCTACTCAGAGTGGCAAAAAAGGCCAGAATGAAGTGTTGGCTGTCCCCCATTATCCCGGATGTGACTACCTGGAGAAACATGGTTAATCAGATATAGTGAATGGAGAAAATAACTGATTCTGTAAACGACAGAACGGAAGTCTGTACTTCCCAGTGGAACAGCTGGCTGCTATATGCCATGAGCAATGACTCCACGCTAGTCTCCTGACTGCTTTATTCGGAACCCCCCACTCACTTAGTACCTTCCCCAAACAGTGAAAGTAGAATAACTGCTGATAATACTAGAGTTCTGAAGAGTCATAACGCAGCTTTCCGTCTTGTGCCCTCCCCTCTCTTACCCACTGGGGTTGTCGCCCACCCCCTACACACATGGGTTAATTGGCAGATGTTTCTGGAGTGCTGCAGGGCAGAGGTGTTTCTATAAAACATGGACGAGGCATGCTTGAAGTCCTCATGTGCCCCCCCAGCTGATCCTAAAAGGGGGGAGGTGCAGGACTAACGACTGAACGTAGTTAACCCTGCAACGTGGAGATGTATGAAATGAAATGATCTACACAGTAGGTACTCTAATCTTTATTGATACAACACTGTACTGTAATGACCTTTGAACATTTAATAAAAACTATATTAACAAAAAGAAAAGGAAGAACTACTTCACAGAATGAGTGGTGGACGCTTGGAACAGACTTTGAGAATAAGTGGTGTCAGTTAGCACTTTTTTACTTCCAAGCCTATATTACGTAAGTACCTTGAAGAAAAAGAGGTTACATGGTATTCCCGCTGAATTGATGGTGGGGGAAGGGGGTTCAGTGGGCCAATCATCTTGTTTCTTTCCTAAATTTGTATGTTCATATTCAATGTATGCTGATTACATATGATTGCAATTTACCCCCCTGAGCCAGGTTTGGTGTCTGTGGGTCAACAAATTAAATCCTGGACCAGGCTGAAGCCACAAGCTTTGTGATATAGTGGGGTACCCACGGTAAGGAAAAACATATTTATACAATGTATGTGAAAATGAAACCTTACAGATAAATGATTGATTTCTGTGGCCTACAGATCTAAAATGATGACAAATAATTTACCATCATTCTAGATGGGTCATCACCATGTATCGTCACTTCAGGCTGGTCACAAAGGAGCTTTTAACCAATGGGAGAGCAGCTTGAACGATGCCTGATGACATCACAATGACCGCTTCTGCACGCTGAACAGAGCAGTGAAATCAAACAGAACCAGTTTATTCTGGAACTAATCTGGAAGCTCTACAATTTAAAAGACATTCTATAAATTGGATACGCAATGACCTGACTCAGAATACGACATTTATCATCACTTGTGAGAGTGCAGGACTTTCATAACCCATTCCTGGCTCTGCCACTCATGAGTTACGGTCCTGCCCCCTCATTCTTTCTGAGCCTGGCCACTGCAGATCTTGTATTTGCGAGAGTGAGCCCCACCAGATTCTCACATTAAAATACGTCTGTCAAACCGGGCCCATCAACACAGCGGTATCGCTACCACTTGCAAACTGCGTGGACCTGGGTTTGGAAATGAGCTCAGGTCACTGAGGGCCAGCTGGAGGAAAGAAGATTGAGCATCCAGGGAACAGCTCTCCTCCTTTGGTGGGGGGTAAGTGTGCTCTGCATCATGGGGTCCACATGACTGAAGCCAGGTGGGAGCACAGCTGGAGCCACACAAAAAGAAACAATGAATGGGGACACAATCTGGTGCCGGCATGACTGCATCCCCAGTGGAGAAAACCACAGGTGGAAAAACTCCCAACCGCAGCTGCATGAAGATATTGACAATTGAAGGTCCTGCAGCACTTTTTATGCGCCCCCTCCAATTCTACACTGTGATCTGTGTATTATCTTTGACATTGCTTGTCTGTTGTACTTTTTATGTTGGTGTTTACAATAAGGTTTAACTGAAAAAAAAAAATCTGCACCATGCTCTGGAGGTGAGTGGGCAGCTCTGATGGCCCGGTCACAGGTGGGGGGGGGGAGTGCTCCATAGGGATTCTAGGACAGATTAGCCATAGGGAAGAAGGGTGGTGGGACTGGAGGGACTACTCAGAAGGGAGCTGATCAGAGGCAGGAGGTAAACATTTGTCAATGCCGAATGCTGTCTCGCTGGCATTGGCATTATTAGTGCAGGAGTTAGAGATGCATAATAGGAATGGCAGTGAAGAATGGAACTGACACCAACCCCATCCCCACGCTGCAAAGACTGACAGGCGCTGGGGTATGCCTTTGGGGCGTCAGCTATAACACTCATGCCATTTTACCTCACCCTACCCTGTAGACACTGACAAGTGTCATGGTGTGCTTTGGGGTCTTTGGGCCTTATATTTACCCCATTCCATAAGGAAATAGACTGAGACGGGTGCAGTATTGGAGAATGGGCCTCACCCTACCATGTAGACACTGACAAGTGGTGTGCTTTGGGGTCTTTGGGCCTTATACTTATCCCATTCCATAAGGAAATACGCTGAGGCAGGTGCAGTATAGGAGAATGGGGTGAACTTTAGGGCCGGACACTCCAAGGCACACTTTGATGCCTGTCACTGGCTGCAGGGTGGGGTTGGGGGTGGAATGGCGTGAGCATTACAGCCAATGATTCCAAGTCACACCCCTGATGCCTGGCAGTCTCTACTGGGTGGGGTGTTACAGTTGGAAACCCTAACGTTATAGGCATTTGTTGGTATTTTCACTCCAAATTTTCAACATAGGCTTTTTGTGACCCCACCTCATGAAGAGCGGCATAATCAGTTTGTTAGCTGAAAGGTGGTTTTGCACAGCGGCTAAGCCATTTGGCGGCACAGGGACAAAATCACATTTTGGTCAGGATGTGGAAAATGACAACTGCATTGTTCATGAGGAGGTGTTAAAAATGGCAACATTGAAAGTCTGGAGTGAAAATATGAAAAATTGGTGAAGTCATGAGCATGCAAAGAAACTGCGCAACACACGTCCGTAACCCTAGTATTTTTGGGATTTTTTTAGCCACATTTTCAACATAGGCATTTTGGGACCTCCCCTCATGAACAGTGGTGCTGTGATTTTGTTAATCTGTCCCAAAAGTTGATTTCCCACAGCGACCACGCCATTGTGCGCCACAGGTAGGGAAACACATTTTGGGCAGGCTGTGAAAAATGACATCTGTACCGTTCATAAGGAGGTCTGAAAAAATGCCAGTGTTGAAAATCTGTGAAAATATTACAAATTCTTTGAGATTACAAGGTTCTTTGTCAAACTACGCAATGCACATGTAACACAGTCATTTTATGGACTTTCATCACCAAATATTCAACATAGGCATTTTAGGACCTCTGCTCATGAACAGTGTTGCCATCATTTTCTGAAACTGTCTCAAAAACTGATTTCGCACAGTGACCGCGCTATTCTGCGCCAGATGCGCAAAAACATATTTTGGCCAGGATATGTAAAATGACAGCTATACTATTCATAAGGAGGTGTGGGAAAATGCCAATTTTGAAAATCTGGAGTGAAAATATTACAAATTCACGAAGTTACGAGCGTGCATGGAAACAGCGCAATGCACGCTCGTAAAACAGCCATTCTTTGAATTTTTTTCACCAACTTTGCAACATAGGCTTTTTGAGAGCCCCCCTCATGAACAGTGGCACTGTCATTTTGTTACTCGGTCCTGAAAGGTGGTTACATGCAGTGACCGCAAAATTACCTTTTGGGACCGAATAATGCCATGACAGTGACTGAATTCACGAGAAGGGGCCCCAATAACCTCATGTTGAAACTCTGGTGCAAAAATTCCAAAAAATGCTCGAGATATGCATCAAAGTTGAAAAAACCCTATTTATGCCATTATACAGCTTACCGGCATTTCTTCAGTTCGCGGTCGGCTTTGAAGAGTACAGACATGTTCCCGGTCCACCGAAGATCATCGCACCGGAGGTAAGTATGGGGTGAGGGGGGTGTGGGGAGGTAGGGTGTGCAGAGGGTGGGTGCGGATTGGGGCAGGGAGCTGAACAAACCATGAGGACCGTTTTCTTCTTTTACAGGTTAAAAAAAAATCAAAATATTGTGGGACTTTTTTTTTTACAGGGGCATTTGGCATGCTGGGTGGGCTCCCAGCATGCCAGCTAATGTTTGGGGGCTAGCTGGCTGGTATTGTGCACCCTGTCGGCACATATACTGAAGGGGGGGACATAAGCCGAGGGGGATTGGGCACCCCCCTCGGCACATAACAAATGGGGGAGTGCATTATGCCGACGTGGAGTGGGCTCCCCCATCGGCACATAAACTGGGTCTGGGAATGCTGACAGGGGTATTGGGCACCCCTGAAGTCGGCATTATGACAGGCAGTGTGGCGCCATGTTTACTCTACTGTCTCATCAGGGAAGGCACATCGAGAGGTGCCGCTGCGTATGACGAGCTTTGCTCATTGCAGCGGACCTTTCATAGATGTGTTCGCTACATTATGTATTCCTGGTATGGTGCCGGCATGCTGGCATATTGAGAAATGAGGGATGCACCTACTGATGCGTGCTCTGCATTCGCCCAACAGTGACCGCGCCTCCAAATCTGCTACTAATGCAATTATGTTGGCTGGCACGCAAGTGTGAGCCAACATAAAAAATAGATGACGGAAAAAAATATATTACATGTCAATTTATTTAGTGTGTGCTTATTGCTTACCTAGTACATGGATTTGCTGTCTCGGTTAAGTTTGATACATATTTTTTGTTAAAACATTACATTTTCATCCTGATTGGTACCAGATGTATTACAAAGAGGGGCACCACCAGAGAAAAGTGTAAATGGAATGGCCCAGTGTGACTTTTCGCACTAAAATGGCTTGTTATGTATTCTGCTTTTACTACGGAAATCTAAATAAGAAGCTGGGTTGTGAATAAGAAGCTGGCCAATAAGAAGCTAACATTAACTTAATTCTCCGCTCCCCCCACCCACACCAAGAAGCGCCCTAATTTAAAAATAAAAGATGAGGTACTGTGTGATTATCTGCAGGACCATTTTGGTAAGTGTTCTATAAATGCTGACATTCTCAATACAGTATATTCTCCAGAGAAATGGAAGAAAACCAATATTTCTTTGGAGTCACCTTTTATTTTATCCAGTCCGCACATACAATAGCAATGCTTGCACTTCAGGGGAGTCTGCATCATTTGTTTATTTATTTGAAAACTGGTGAGTGGAAGAGGCACACTTAGCTGAGGTTCATCTTGTCTGTGACGCGGGGGAGAGGTTACATTAGGGGTACGAGTACAAGCAAGAGTTACAAGTAAGTAAACACAATACAAGTGATAGCAACTGATAGCCTAAATACTGTGGGAGATACTGTGTTAACTAACTTAAGTTGCTGGCAAATATAAGCATACGTGAAAAAATGTAAAAAATATGGGCCACCAGTGGGTAACGCTAATGTGCTGCCAACCTGAGTTTGGGTGTGTATGTGAGTGCTGATGTAGGTGGCTGTGGTGGTGGTGCTACTGTGCAGCAGCACTCCCAGTTTGGGGATGGATGGCATGAGGTTCCGCCACTACAGCAACCTATGCGTTGGCCAGGAAGCTAGCTCCTTCACAGAGAAACACTGTGTGTGGTATGGCCACCAAAAGAATCTGCTCATGCCATAAAGGGTGGGGGAAATGGGAGAAACCATGCACACTGAGCCGTCTAAATGACAGTCACGGATATTGTCAGACCAACATCATGTGGATCCCCCTCAACTCAGATGATCAGAGGAGCGGCAACAGGGCTGGGAGGTTGCAAGCACCAGGCTAGACTGTAATACTAGGTAGATTATGGGTAATAGCAGAAGTCTAGAAAACCAGGAGCAGGAGGGAGGGGGCAAAGAGACCGAAGAATCTATTTTTTTTGTCACAGAGCTTTTTGCCCTCAAACCACCAACTTTGTCTGACCCCGAAGTTTATCTGGTGGCCCTACAGTACCATCAGTCACTCCCCCCACTGTCTAACCAATAAGGATCCACATAAGAACTTAAGAATTTGCCAGCAAAAGGGGACCTCTTGATCCATCTAGTCTACCCAGAATACCTACCCTGCTCCTCTTAGACTATTTCCTTTTTGCGCGTAGTGTTTATCCCACGCAAGTTTGAATTCCCTTACATTTTTTGAGTCTACTATCTCTTGCAGTAGGCTATTCCAAGGGTCGACCTCCCTCTCAGAAAAAAATACTCCCTGATGTTTCCCCTAAATTTACCTCCTGCCAGTCGTAGATTGTAGCCTCTTGTACGACTCTGATTTCATCTGAAACAGGTTTTCCTTCCACGCCGTGTTAATTCCCTTTATATACTTAAACGTTTCAATAATATCCCCCCGTCTCTTCTCTTTTCAAGTGAGTACAGCTATAACTCAGCCAGTCTGGTTTCATATGGCTCCTGGTGCAAACCCTGCACCATCTTTGTAGCCCTTCTCTGCACCGCCTCCAGTCTGTTGATATCCTTCTTCAGGTGCAGCCTCCAAAACTGGATGCAATATTTCATGTGCGACCTGACCAGTGATCTGTAGAGTGGCATTATCACCTCTCTTTTTCTGCTAGTTATACCCCTTACAATGTATCTTAGGATGTCATTTGCTTTCTGCGCTGCCCTTTCACATTGCTTGCTCATCCTAAGGTCATCTGTAATGATTACGCCACGATCCCACTCCACCTGTGTTACTTCAAGTTGGTGTCCTAGCAGCATGTATTCCTTCCTGGGGTTTCTTTTAACCAGATGCATGACCTTGCATTTTTTGGCACTGAACTTCAACTGCCAGTTTTTGGACCATCCTTCCAGCCTAGTCAGATCCTTTTCCATCTTCAAAACTTCTTCTTGGGTGTCCACCCAGTTGTAGAGTTTTATATCGTCCGCAAACAAGCCTACGTTCCCCTCCAGCTGATCAGTGATGTCACTGGTGAAAATGTTGAAGACGATGGGGCTTAATACTGACCCCTGTGGCGCTCCTCTGGTCACCTTGCCCTCCCCTGACTGAGCTCCATTAATTAAGACCCTCTGTGTCCTATCCTTGAGCCAGTTTGCAATCCAGCTGACTGTCTTCTGACTAAGTCCTGTGTTCTCTAGCTTATTCATAAGCCTTCTATGGGGTACGGTGTCAAAGGCCTTGCTGAACTCTAGGTACACCACGTCCACCGCCCCTCCCTGATCCACTGTTGTGGTCACCCAGTCGAAAAATTCCATCATGTTGGTTAGGCATGATTTTCCTGCCATAAATCTGGGTTGCTTGGAGTCAAGCTTTCTGGATTCTTTTAGATGATCCACTATTCTATCTTTCAGCAGGGTTTGCATAAGTTTGCCTCCCACTGAGGTCAGACCGACTGGGCGGTAGTTCCCAGGCTATTCCCTGCTTCCACTTTTATGTAAGGATACCACCACAGCCTTTTTCCAGTCTAGTGGTATTGTGCCACTTTCCAGTGACTTTTTATAAAGGTCAGTGAGCGGTGCTGCAATTTCTTCCCATAACTCCTTTAGAATCCTAGGGTGGATTCCATTGGGCCCTATTGCTTTGTCTACTTTTAATTTGCTAAGCTCTTCTAGGGCTCTTTCTCTTCAGAAGTGGAAGTCATCTGCTGTTCTACTGTTGCACGCTGCCTTTCTCATAGTAGGGCCGCTGCCTTAGTCTTCAATGGTGAAGACTGAGCAGAAGAATTCAGCAGCAGGGCCTGACAGTACTGGTGACCTCCCAGCCCCATCAGCCCCTAACCTCACTGTTGGACCAGTGTGGATCCACATGCAGCAGGGCCTGACAGTACTGGTGACCTCCCAGCCCCTTTAGCCCCTACCCTCACTGCTGGACCACTGGGGATTCAGATGCAGTGGGGCCGGATGGTACTGGTGACCTCCCAGCCCCGTCAGCCCCTACCCTCACTGCTGGACCAGTGAGGATCCACATGGAGTGGGCCTGACAGTACCAGTGACCTCCTAGCCCCATCAGCCCCAACCCTCACTGTTGGACCAGTGGGGGATCCACATGCAGCAGAGCATGAAAGTACTGGTGACCTCTCAAACCTGTCAGCCCCTACCCTCACTGTTCGACCAGTGGGGTTCCACATGGAGTGGGGCTGACAGTACCAGGGACCTCCTAGCCCCCTCAGGCCCTACCCGCATTGTTGGACCATTCGGGATCTACATGCAGCAGGGCTTGACAGTAGCAGTGACCTACCAGCCCATCAGCCCCTACCCTCACTATTGGACCAGTGAGGCTCCACATGGAGTGGGACCGACAGTACTGGCGACCTCCCAGCCCCATCGGCTCCTACTCTCATTGTTGGACCAGTGAGGATACACATACAACAGGGCCTGACAGTGCCGGTGACCTACCAGCCCCATCAGCCCCTGCCATCACTGTTAGACCAGTGAGGATCCAGATGCAGCAGGGCCTGACAGTAGCAGCAACCTACCAGCCCGAAAGCCCCTACCCTCACTGTTGGACCAGCGGGAATGCACATACAGCAGGGCCTGACAGTACCGGCAACCTCCCAGCCCCATCAGACCCTACCCTCACTGTTAGACCAGTGGGGATCCACATGGAGTGGGCCGAGAGTACCGGTGACCTCACAGCCTGGGCAGCCACTACCCTCACTGCTGGACCAGTGAGGATCCACATGGAGCAGGGCCTGACAGTACTGGTGACCTCCCAGCCCCATCAGCTCCTGCCCTCACTGCTGGACCAGTGAGGATCCACATGCAGCAGGGCCTGACAGTATTGGCGACCTACCAGCCCTGTCAGCCCCTACCCTCACTGTTGGACCAGTGGGGATCCAGATGTAGCAGGGCCTGACAGTGGTGGTGACCTACCAGCCTGTCAGCCCCTACCCTCACTGCTGGACCAGTGAGGATCCACATGGAGTGGGCCTGACAGTATCAGGGACATCCTATCTCCCTCAGCCCCTAGCCTCACTGTTGGACCAGTGCGGATCTACATGCAGCAGGGCCTGACAGTACTGGCAAGCTACCAGCCCCGTCAGCCCCTACCCTCACTGTTGGACCAGTGAGGATCCACATGAAGCAGGTCCTGACAATAGTGGCAACCTATTAGTCCATCAGTCCCTACCCTCACTGTTGGACCAGTGAGGATCCACATGGAGTGAGGCCAACAGTACCGGCGACCTCCCAGCCCCATTAGCCCCTTCCCTCGCTGTTGGACCAGTGAGGATCCACATGCAGCAGGGCTTGACAGTGGTGGCAACCTACCAGCCCTGTAAGCCTCTACCCTCACTGTTGGACCAGTGAGGATCCACATACAGCAGGGGCTGACAGTAGTAGCAACCTACCAGCCCAAAGGCCCCACCCTCACACCCTCACTGTTGGACCAGCGAGGATCCACATGCAGCAGGGCCTGACAGTACCGCCGACCTACCAGCCCCGTCAGCCTTTACCCTCGCTGTTGGACCAGTGAGGATTCACATGCAACAGAGCCTGACAGTAGTGGCGACCTATCAGTCCATCAGCCCCCACCCTCACTGTTGGGCCAGTGAGGATCCACATGGAGTGGGGCCAACAGTACCGGCGACCTCCTAGCCCCATCAGCTCCTACCCTCACTGTTGGACCAGTGAGGATCCACATGCAGCAGGGCCTGACAGTATTGGTGACCTCTCAACCCTGTCAACCCCTACCCTCACTGTTGGACCAGTGGGGATCCACATGGAGTGGGACTGACAGTACCAGGGACCTCCTAGCCCCCTCATCCCCTACCCTCACTGTTGGATCAGTGGGGATCTACATGCAGCAGAGCCTGACAGTAGCGGCAACCTACCAGCCCGTCAGCTCCTACCCTCACTGTTGGACCAGTGAGGATCCACATGGAGTGGGGCCGATAGTGCTGGCGAACTCCCAGCCCCATCAGCTCTTACTTCGCTGTTGGACCAGTGAGGATCCACATGCAGCAGGGCCTGACAGTGCCGGCAACCTACCAGCCCCATCAGCCCCTACCGTCACTGTTGGACCAGTGAGGATCCACATGCAGCAGGGCCTGATAGTAGCAGTGACCTACCAGTCCAAAAGCCCCTACCCTCACTGTTGAACCAGTTGGAATACACGTACAGCAGGGCCTGACAGTACCAGTGACCTCCCAGCCCCATCAGCCCCTACCCTCACTGTTGGACCAGTGAGGATCCACAAGCAATGGGGCCTGACAGTACCAGCGACCTCCCAGCTCTGACACCGTCAGACCCTACCCACACTGCTGGACCAGTGAAGACCCACATGGAATAGGGCTGACAGTGCCAGCGACCTCCCAGCGCCATCAGCCCCTACACTCACTGTTGGACCAGTAGAGATCCACATGCAGCAGGGCCTGATAGTACCGGCGACCATCCAGCCCCGTCAGCCCCTGCCCTCACTGTTCGACCAGTGGGGATCCACATGGAGTGGGACTGACAGTACCAGGGACCTCCTAGCCCCCTCAGCCCCTACCCTCACTGTTGGATCAGTGGGGATCTACATGCAGCAGAGCTTGACAGTAGCGGCAACCTACCAGCCCATCAGCCCCTACCCTCACTGTTGGACCAGTGAGGATCCACATGGAGTGGGGCCGACAGTACTGGCGAACTCCCAGCCCCATCAGTTCCTACCCTCGCTGTTGGACCAGTGAGGATCCACATGCAGCAGGGCCTGACAGTGCTGGCGAACTCCCAGCCCCGTCAGCCCCTACCGTCACTGTTGGACCAGTGAGGATCCACATGCAGCAGGACCTGACAGTTGCAGTGACCTACCAGTCCAAAAGCCCCTACCCTCACTGTTGGACCAGTGGGAATACATGTACAGCAGGGCCTGACAGTACCAGTGACCTCCCAGCCCCATCAGCCCCTACCCTCACTGTTGGACCAGTGAGGATCCACATGGAGTGGGGCCGACAGTACCAGCGACCTCCCAGCTCTGACACCGTCAGACCCTACCCACACTGCTGGACCAGTGAAGACCCACATGGAGTAGGGCTGACAGTGCCAGCGACCTCCCAGCCCCATCAGTCCCTACACTCACTGTTGGACCAGTAGAGATTCACATGCAGCAGGACCTGATAGTACCGTGACCATCCAGCCCCGTCAGCCCCTGACCTCACTGTTGGACCAGTGGGGATCCACTTGGAGTGGAGCCGACAGTAACGTTGACCTCCCAGCCTGGGCAGCCCCTACCCTCACTGTTGGACCAGTGAGGATCCACATGCAGCAGAGCCTGACAGTACTGGCGACCTACCAGCCCTGTCAGCCCCTGCCCTCACTGCTGGACCAGTGAGGATCCATGTGCAGCAGGACCTGACAGTACCGGTGACCTCCCAGCCCTGGCAGCCAGTACCCTCACTGTTGGACCAGTGGGGATCCAGATGGAGTGGGGCCAACAGTACTGGGGACTTCCCAGCCCCATCAATCCCTACCCTCACTGTTGGACTAGTAAGGATCCACATTCAGCGGGGTCTGACAGTACCAGCAACCTCCCTGCTCCATCAGCCCCTACCCTCACTGCTGGACCAGTGAGATCCACATGCCGCAGGGCTTGACAGTACCAGCGATCTCTGAGCCCTGTTCCCTACTGTTGGACCAGTAGGGATCCACATGTATTGTGGCCCAAAAGTACCAGGGACCTCCCAGCCCTGTCAGCCCCCCCTCCCCTACTGTTGGACCAAGAGGGATCCACACAGAGTGGTTCCCAAGGTCCCAAGAGTACTGGGGACCTCCCAGTCCCATCAGTCCCTCCACCACTGTCAGACCAATGGAGAACCACATAGAGTGGTGCCCGAGAGTAATGGTGACCTCCCTGCCCCTGCCCCCACTGTCAGACCAATGCAGATCCACATAGAGTGGTGCCCGAGAGTACCAGCACCGTCATTCAGGCATCTGGAAAACATGATTGTTTTTCTGTTTTTTTTCCCTGTCCCATAATCCCACCTACTTCTCATTGACACTGAGTGAGCCCCATTAGGCCTCGCATACACAGTAAAAAACTGTCCAGTCCACAGCAGAGGTGGCTGCAGTGGCAGAACCATATTCAGCCCCTTCTTGGCTGTGAGTCACCAGTGCGGAAGCGTGGCAGACAACTCGCTGGGCTATTGAGTGGCCCCACCTGAAATGTTATTTGAGAGAGAGTGGTAAGAGACAGAGAGAGAGAGAGAGAGAGAGATGGGCAGGCTATTGCAGAACGAAGGGCAGGTGCACAGGTGCATGGAAAAGGCAGCTTGAGCAGCAGAGGTGTGGCAGCAGGGGATGCTGAGGGAGCAGGAATTAGAGTGGCGGAGTCTGTAGGAGGAGGGGGACAAAGGATAAGAGTCGGTCAGGGGGCAAGGAGGGAGGGAGGGAGGCATTGTGGGACTGAAGTTGGGTTGGAAGACTGGTCATGCAGGTACTGGTACTGAGGTTCAGTCACTGAGATCAGAAACTCTTTGGGGTAATGACTGCTAACCCCCTTTCCCCTTTCTTCTGTCTTCATATACAAAGTTGCTGCCTCTGCCAGCAAGATTCCGTTGGTAGGCTCCAAGTTTCCTACAGGCAAACAGGTCAGCCTTTAGCAGAGACAGACTGGCCCACCTAGATACTAGGTGATCTCACTCAAGTGGGTCTACTGCCTTAGGAACAGGAAGGAAACTCACAAATAAGGCACACATAAGACACATACGGTCCTTGATTTTGTGCTGTGTCCATTTTATTCAGCAGTGAGGCTGCACACAAAATCCACTCAGTGTCTCACTTTGCAGATTTCACTTGAGAACACTGCAAAACAAAATGCTGAGTGGGCTGAGTGTGCAGCTGCACCCTCAATGCTCAATCAATGGATACAGCAAAAAAAGTCAGGGGCTGTCTGTGTCTTGTGTGTGTCTGGTTGTTGAGTTTCCTACTTGTGAATGTTAACCGTGTGGCATGGGGGTCCCCTGCTGTCGCTTTGTTTGCTTGCCTACCTCGGAAATACTGAACAAGCTATCACAAAACATCTATTTTCTGTTTGAATCAATGCAAATTTTCTAGTATTATAAATGTAACATAAAACGCAAACAGACCTGTATATCAAATTAAAGATGGTATGCTTATGTGGGTATGGAAAGCTTGAGCCAGTAGTTCCTACTTTCCTGGCAGGTCCCAGTACTGCCGTCTAACTCGAGCCTTTAGCTTTCAGTGAAAAGTCCTGTTTTTGAGAGAATGTGACACTTTTATGCACATTGGATCTTTCTCGAGATGACCTCCTACTTTTTTATTTTTGTGCCATAAAAGGCACCGACCTGCAGCTTTAAATGCTGAAAAGCCATGTGGCAGCGATCAAGCTCCCAATTTTTTTGCTTCTTGGATGATGTATGAGGTCTGACAGCAGCTCTAAAATCACTGCAGTCCCCTAACCATGATATTCCTACAGGCTAGAGTTGAAAAATGCTCAGGCACTTCTTAACAACCCATGGGTCACTGCATCCTCTGAGGGGGGTCTTCCTGTTTTATTAAAAACTTGGAGAAGGTACGACCCCCTAAGCGTAAACAGCTAAAGAACTCGCATCAATCTCGCAGGCATCCTGGCGGCTTCTGAGTTACAGTATGATCCGGCACACAGAGGGGCTGACTTGCCACCCCCAGTGCTGCTTGTAGCCCATCTCATCATTCAATAGACGCTCTTCTGTACTTCAGCCCAGAAACCTATGAATTCTCACAGTGAAGGTCCCTGCTGGTGTGCCACGTGCTTCCAGTATAAACTGCGAGTGTTATCAATCCGAACAGAGCTCATTTAAAGTGCACGAACAGCAGTTGGTTACTGCTCAGGAAGAAGCAGTGAAAGGCTTGTTTAATGGCTATCTTTCATTTTGGATTCCCAGCTTCACCAGAACAGCATACAGAAGGTTCAGAGGTCATGAAACCTGCAGCAGGAGGCAGTATAGCTTAGTCACAGAGTGCGGAGCTGTTTACCTGAATTCCACAAACCACCACTTACTGTGTGACCCTGAGCAAGTCACTTGACGCCTTCCAGTACTTAACTACTTTTGCAATCTTTATGTCTATTCTGTTTTGATCTCCCCGTGAGCCTGAAATGGCAGCAACATTCTCGCTCCTCACTCTCCTGCACTGTAAAGCACATTGGGATACAGTTTGTATAAAAGATGCTTTATAAATCCCAACATTCTCTCCGCTCCCTTTCCTGGATGGTGTAAAGTGCTTTGGGATATAGTTTATATAAAAAATGCTATATAAATCTCAACAGTCTGTCTCCTCCCTCTCCTACATTGTAAAACACTTTCAGATACAGTTTGTATAAAAAGTTCTATGTAAAATCAAATTCCTTTCCTTTCCCAGCATCCCTTTTCTGATTTCCTAATTTTTATTTCTCAGCCCCATTAAATGAAACAATCATGGCTGCTTCGAAACCCACTTTTTTTTTAATTCGCACTTTGTGCCCCCAGCTGTCCTCAGCATTCAGCTCCCTCAGGAGCTCCAATGAAGCACCCGACCCCCAGCACCCCACATAGTGGCACTCGTTTGCTTCCAGATAGCCTTGGTTTTCCCCCAGGTGGGATTGGGGTGTATCCCCAACTGTGGTTGTGTGTCAGGCGGCGATGCAGCAGTGGTGCGGGGTCCAGATATATCGAAGTCCATTGTCACAAGTTTCGGGGACAGTTTCCCTGTTTTCTTCACATGTCGCTCCTGTGAGATGATGGTAGCTAGGATGCCAAGCACAGGCACACATACAGAGCATGCTGCTCTGCGGCTCCAGCTAGCATCTCCTGGCACCAAGGTGTGCTGACTTGCAGCTCCAACCTGCAGTCACCTAGGTGGAGCTGCTATAGTGGTGCTCTGCTTCCCTCCTCTGTGAAGGAGAGTGTCTCTCCTCCCCATGGCCAGCACTGATGACCCAGACATGTCACAAATCTAGGTCCACACCATTGTAAGCAGCAGCTTTACTACTGTATTGATGGGTTGGCTGCTTAAAGCCCATTTTATGAAGGGTCTACCACTCCCACATTTTCTGGCATAGGTCCCACCATGTTTTCATTATTCCTATATATGAAGGAGACTTGGTAGAACCTTTGAGCATATGTATCACGCCTCGGGGGTACCCAGCATTGCTCATATATCACACCACAAAGGGATACCCAGCATTGCCCATATATCAAAGGATTGCTCAGAATTGCTCTATATCACATCCCAAAGAGGTACCCAGCATTGCCCATATATCACACCCCAAAGGGGTACCCAGCATTCTCCACATATCACACCCCATGGGGGTACCCATCATTGCCCATATATCACACCCAATGGGGTACCCAACATTGCCATAAATCACACCCCAAAGGAGTACCCAGCATTGCCTATATATCACACCCGAAAGGGGTACCCAGCATTCCCCACATATTACACTCCAAGGGATTATTCAGCATTGCCCATATATCATACCCCATGGGGGTACCCATCATTGCCCATATATCACTCCCCATGGGGTACCCAACATTGCCATATATCACACCCCAAGGGAGTACCCAGCATTGCCTATATATCACACCCCAAAGGGGTACCCAGCATTCCCCAAATGTCACACTCCAAGGGATTACTCAGCAGTGCTCATATATCATACCCCAAGGGGTACTCAGCATTGCCCATATATCACACCCCAAGGGATACCCAGCACTGCCCATATATCACAACCCATGGGATTACTCAACATTCCCCAAATATCACAGCCCAAGGGGGTATCCAGCATTGCCCATATTTCACAACCTAAGGGGTACCCAACATTCCCCATATACCACACCCCCAAGAGATTACTCAGCATTGCAAATCGTAGACTTCTCCATGCCTCATCACTGGCTTTTCCAAGGGCTGAGTTCACTGGGGTCAGAGTCTGGGGCATAGTCAAAAATCTGGAACCAAGCAGTCAGAGAACAACATCCCCAGCAACCACAAATTCTGCCACTTTCATTTATTACTTCAAATTCAGTGGCTTCCTATTTGTTTAACAGCCACATATGCTCTCCCACCCACTGTAAGCTTTCACACGGGATGTGGTCCTGCCATTTTAAAACATAATTTTATAATTTTATCAGTCAGTTTGTCATTTCAAATGCTCATTTCATTTTCAAGTACAGTGAATATTTTAAACTTTACATTGCCTTATTTAATAGAAAATTCTCACCAGTAGTTGAAGTCAGGGCATGGTCCAGCACCATACCACTGCTAGTAACAGACTCACTGCACACTCTCAGCATTCTCCAAATGTCATTAACAGCATCTGCTGTTTCAAACCGGCCGCCTCTCTTTATCCACATTGCCAGTCCCTCCCCCTTCCTCTGACTGCACTTAATGTACACCAAACACTCACAGATACATGTCATTCCAGTTTTTGATATTTTGGAGTTGCACCTGAGCTTAACAATGGGGACCAGATATCTACAAGAATGTTTTCAACACTTTTATAAAAGTCATTAAAGGAACCCACATACAAATTTCACTAAACAAACAAGCATTTATCAATGCCGAATGTTTGCTTGCTGGTATTAGCAATGGAAATGCAGGAGTTAGACAGATGCAGAGTAGGAATGGCAGAGAAGTATTGAACTTCAGGCCAACCCCACCTCCACCCTGCAGAGACGGACAGGCATTGGGGCATGCGTTTGGGTTGTTGCCCATAACGTTCATGCCATTTCACCTCACCCTATCCTGCAGACACTGACAAGTGTTGAGGTGTGCCTTGGGTGTTTGGCTTTTACAGTCACCCCACTCCACAAGGACATACACTGAAATTGGTGTGATATAGAATGGGGTGAACTGTGGGGCCGAAGAGTCCAAGGCACAGCTTGATGCCTGTCAGTGGCTGCAGGGTGGAGGGTGGGGTTGGAATGGCATGGGCATTACAGTCGGCAATCCAAAGGCACGCCCCTGATGCCTGTCAGTCTGTACAGGGTGGGATGTTATGACCCGGGCATGTGTTGGCATTTGTAGTACAAATTTACAACATGGGCATTTTGTGGACCCCACCTCATGAAAGCATTTGGGACCTCTTCTCATCAACAGTGGCACTCTGATTTTGTCAATGTGTCCCGAAATTTGAGTTTCCACAGCAACCGTGCCATTGTGCGCCAGATGTATGAAAACACAGATCGGGCAGAATGTGAAGATGACAACTGTACTATTCATAGGGAGGTGTGAAGAGATGGCAATGTTGAAAATCTGTAGTGAAAGTATTAAAAATGCTCAAACTTCCGAGCCTACGTGGAAACTGCACAATGCATGCGCATAACAGTCATTTAGTGGAATTATTTCACCAAATTTTCAGCATAGGCATTTTGTGACTTCTGCTCATGAACACTGTCACTATGATTTTCTTAATCTGTCCCGAACATTGATTTCCCACAGCAACCGCGCTATTCTGCGCCAGATGTATAAACATATTTCAGGCAGGATGTGAAAAATGGCAGCTGTACTGTTCATAAGGAGGTCTTAAAAAATGGCAATCTTGAAAATCTGGGGTGAAAATACTACAAATTTGCAAAGTTACGAGGGTGCATGGAAACTGCATTATGCACGTTTATAACACAGTCATTTTACGGACATTTGTTACCAAATTTTCAACTTAGGCATTTTAGGAGCTTTGCTCATGAACAGAGTCACTATGATTTTACATACGAACATACGAATCTGCCAGCAGAACACACCAATCGGTCTATGTAAGTCTGCCCGAGTGTACAGCTAGCACCCTAGATTGCAGCTGCCCCAGCCTCCTCCCCCTCAGTTCCTCCCCCACTTGTCGGAGCCCCTGCCCCCGAGTCTTCCTCTTGCTTTATCCCACTCCTCCTTAAAGCTATTGACTGTCCTACATGTTACCACCCCCTCTGGCAGCAAATTCCAACTAGACACCACCCTCTCAGAGAAGTAGTGCCTCCTCATTTCCCTCTTGAAACGTCCCCCTTTCAACCTTAGTCAATGCCTGCTCGTCTCTCTTCCACTCCTCAGTTTACAGATCCCCTTAGTGCTAGGTTTAGTTACCCCCTCAGGTATTTATACGCCTCAATCATATCCCCCCTAGCCCTCCTCTGCTCCAGTGTGTACATGTTCAGGTCCTTCAGCCTAACTTCATATTTCTTTCCTTCCATCCCCTCCTGTTGGGAGGCAGTATAGCGCAGTGGTTTAAGGCTCTGAGCTGCAAATCTAGAGACCTGGGTTTGAATCCCACAGCCCCCACTTGCATACTGTGTGACGCTGAACAAGTCACTTAACTTCCCCGTGCTCCCAAGTTGCACCTGTAAACAAGCTTTCAGCTTAGCGTGTCTCACCTGGTTAAACAATTGGAAAAAAAAAAAACATTTGTGTTGCCCTCCTTTACACCCCCTCCAGTAACTTTATATCTCTCCTCAGGTATGGGCTCCAGTATTGCACATAGTACTCTAGGTGCGGTCTGACCAATGATCTGTAGAGAGGTAGGATCACATCCCTGTGTCTGGATTAGAACCCCCTTGCGATACACCCCAGCATCCTGTTTGCCTTTTCTGTTGCTCTCATGCAGTGGGCTGAGTTGTCCATGCTCCCAGTTACCAACACCCCTAGGTCCTTCTCCTCTCTGATCCCCAACCAATAGTCCCTCTTCTGGTTCTTAGCCCTGAAGTTCATCACCTTACACTTCTTTGCATTGAATCCTAGCTGCCGCTCCACCAACCATGTCTCTAGTTTGGTTAGGTCCCCCTGCAGGTTTCCCCATCCGTCCTCTCTTCATCACCACACTTAGTTGGTATAATGTGAACAGACTAACCCTGCTCCCCACTCCATGTGCTATAGCGGAGGTAAAGGCCCAAATAGCACCGGGCCCAGCACTGACCCCTGTGGCACCCTGCTTGTCACTGCTTTGGGTGCCGAGAGCTCCCCCACCACCACCACCCTCTGCACCCTTCCCTGTAACCAGTTTTCTAACCATTTAGTCAACTTTTTCCCCACCCCCATTGTCATCAGCTTCCCCCCAGTCTCCCATGAGACAGTGTATCAAAGGCCTTACTGAAGTCCAAGTACAGGATATGTACCACATGGACCCTGTCCAACTCCCTTGTCACCCAGTCACAATACTCTGTTAGGTTGGTTTGACAAGACCTCCCTGAGACGAACCAGTGATGCTGCCCATCTTGGAGGCCATTACCCTGTAGGAATGCCACCAACCTCTCCTTCAGTATTGGCTCCATAAGCTTACCCACTATGGACGTGAGATTTACTGGACGATAATTTCCTGTCTCCTCCCTAGGCCCACTCTTGTGTATGGGCACCACATGGGCCACTCTCCAGTCCTGGGGCACACACCCCATTTCCAGGGAGGTGTTAAACAGATCTGCCAGCAGCTCAGCCAACAGCTCCACCATCTCCCTGGGGTGGATGGCATTTGGACTTAGTGCCTTGTCCACCCTTACTGCCCTCAGCCCCTCTAGCACCCTACTTCCTGTGATCACTTTGTCCGTCACCCCCCCCCCACATTCCCCACTGCCCCAGCCCATTCTGGTAGTGGGCCATCCCTCTCCTTAGTGAAAACGGAGCAGAAGTACTAATTTAGAATTTCTACTTGTTCCTCCCCCTTTTCCAGCCAATCCCCTCCCTGCTTTATTCTCACAATATGTTCCTTGCACTTCCTCTTTTCCCTGACATATCTAAAATAAATCCTTTTCCCCCTGCTTTTATGCCCTCTGCGGAACTTAACTGCCTGGAGGCCTTAGCTTTTTTAACTTTCCTGGCAACCTCCCTTGACCAACTCCCAAAAGCCTCCTTATCCTCTGCCTTCCCTGTTCTCCTGTACTTCCATTATGCAGCTGTCTTTGCCCTCACCCCTTGCAGCACTTCCTTGTTCAGCCAACATGGTTTCTTGCCTCTGCTCTTCTTACTCCTGGCCCTGGTGCAGGCTACTGTGTCCTCTGTTAGCCCAGACTTTATGACTCCCCACTTTTGTTCTGCATCCATCCCCAGCCTTATATCCTGGAGTCTTCCTTGCAGTATTGCTCCCATCCCACTAAAGTCCACCCTAATAAAGTCCACCACCTTTGTGCCCGTGCCTCGTGTCACCCTGCCCAGGGTGACAACAAGCCACACTGTTTGGTGGTCGCTACCTGCTAGGGGGTCCTCCACCCTTACCTCCCTCACCACCTCCCCATTTGCCAGTACTAGGTCCAGAGTGCTACCAAGCCTTGTAGGCCCGCTTACCAACTGCGTGAGAAGGCCATCCTGGAATGCATCGAGGAGCACCTGCTCTCTGATACTGCTAGTGACAGGGTGCTCCAGTCAACCCGTGGTAGGTAAAATCTCCCACTATCACCACACTCCCCCTTCTACACACCCTCATCTGCTCTGCCAACTCCCCATCCAGTTCTCCGGATTGGGCTGGTGGTCTGTACACCACTCCCAGCCTCAGCTTTCTCCCCTTGGAGTCCAGGAGCTGCACCCAAATTGCCTGTGTCCTCTTCTCTTCTCCCTCATCCCTTATGCATTTAATCCCTTCCCTCACATAGAGTGCAACTCCCCCCCCCTTCCAACCCCCCGGTCTCTCCTGTATATCCTGTATTCCAAAATTGCCAAGCCCCAATCATGGTACTTTGCGGCCCAAGTCTCTGTCACTGCAGCAATGTCCACCTTCCTCTGAAAGGAGCGACTGAAGCTCTGCAATTTTGTTCCCAGGCTTTGCAAGTTCAAAGAGCACCACCTTCCACCCTTACCCCTCCTGCTCCTCATCTTCTCCTCCTTGACCTGTGTCCTCCCCGGTAGTCCGCACCCTTTCTCCTCCTTATTCTTACGGGTGGTGGTGGTGCTTTCTGTATTACCTCAGACCATTCTGCCCACCCCTCCCAGGGTTACTACACTTCCTCCTTTACCTATATCTGGGGTGAGCTCATTGAGCTCCCCTCTCCAGACTTTCTACTAACCTCAGTCTTTTGGCCACACCTCACTAGTTTAAATCCACCTTAGTAGAGATATAGCCCTCTAATCCTGCCTTTAATACTCCCCTCCCCTTCCTGCTCAAGTGTACCCTGTCCCCCACATACAAGTCACTATTTCCCCAGACCCTACCCCCGTTAGTCACTAACCCATAATTTTTGGTGTGGCACCAATCCCTCTGCCCCTAGTTGAACTCCTCAATCCTACCCTTCTTCCCCATACTTGCACCTGGTACGGGGAGTAACTCTGACAATGCCACCGACTCCCCAACCCCCTCACACTGCTTGCCCAACTGCTTGAACCTCCCCCTCACTACTTCCACAGTCTTTCCCGCCAAGTCGTTTGTACCCACATGCAACAGTAAATGAGGTTTCTTCCGCTCCCTTGCTGCACACTTGAGTAGTGCCTGCCCTGTCCCTCCTGCAGTCAACCTGGGGGTAGCTTCAACCCAAATACGGCTATGCCTTCCCCCCTTCCGCCCCATCTCACCCCTTTCAGTATACAATCCCCTAGGATGAGTACCTCTACCGTCCCTTAGCCCCTTTCCCTTGTAATGCCCCTTCTACCACCCCAGTATTCGCTCTTCCCCCTGCCAGCTGCACCCTCTGTGACTTCTGTATCTGTACCCCCTACTTTTACCTCACCCCTTTTCTCTGCCTTATTCCTCCCATCCCTGTTGAACCCCTTCCCAGCCTGACTACTTCCTACTGGGTTTCCTATGTCAACGTCCCCTCCTCCCCTGCTGATTTCCAACCCCTCTCCTATCCCCTCTGTTGTCAATTTAGAGCCCCCATTCCCTTCTACCCTGATTGTGATGCCCCTCCCATCCTTCCCCCTTCCTGTAGCCTTCTCTCCTCCAGTCACCACCCCCTCCTTCCTTACTAGCCCCCCTTCTACCTCAGGCACCCCTTCCCTTGTCCTCTCTTTTCTGCTAGTGCCTCTGATACTGGGGTCGGTTTCAGTTCCTAGTTGTTCTTCCTCCATCCCCCATTGCCATCCCCTATTCCCCCCCAGCAAGGATGCCTACCATACTCATCTGCCCTGCCACTTAGACTCCTCCCTAACCTCCACAGTTCCTCCCTCGAACTAGCCAGTCATCTACAGACCATACACCCCCCATCCTCCAAGCTCAATCCAGGATCATGGCGGACCCACACCCTGTACACTCCACCACCCTTCCAAAGATGCCCACCCTATTGACATGTGGCACCTGCCCCATTTTGGCCCCCATCTTATGTTACGGGTTCTTACTCCCAGGTTCTGTACCCTATTACAACTGTTAGGCCCCTATTTACTCAAATTCCTGTTCCCCCTCACACACTAGTCCCCCTACTGGCCCCTTGCCGACTGGGGTAATTCAGTCTCAAATCTCATCCGTTAGATACTGTATTTCTGTAGCAATCCTAAAGCCTCCTTGTCTGTTTTTCACCGCTCAGCTACCATACTTTTTGTTCTCAGCTCTCATATAGTTTCACTTAGCCCACTTAGAAATCCTATTGCACTCCAAGTATTACTCAGATCAGTTAGAGATAATAAACAGGACAAATTGTAACCCCCCAACAAATGGGGGTTCCCAAAAAGTCTTCCTTGAGCTTGCCTAAATGCTCACTGCCAGGCTGGTGTCCTACATTTTAGCAGTTTAAATGTGATTACCAGAGCCTGTATAGCCTCTGTGTACTATCTCTTTAAGAGCTGCCTGATTGTAGCCTAGGTAATCTGAGAGGGAACTCTGTTGAAAATGTAACTATTTGCTGAAAATCATTTAGAGTGATAATGATAATGTAGTTTGTCTAATCTGCTTTCTTTGTAGCAAGGACTGTTTTGTTTTGTCTCCACTATCTTGGTCCTGGACTGCAATTTGGACCAGTTCTGGTGGTACCTAATATGTAGCTGGACTACAGGAGTTGTCTGAAGTCAAAATCTGTAGGAATTGTAGTTTTGAACTTTTTGCACCTTTTTTGCAACTGAAGGGGGAGCTCTTGCTTTGACTGACAGCCAAATCAGCCAACCAAACCTTTTGGATCTTGGGGAAGTCCCGGGCTGCTTGCAGTTTTTCAGTTAGATCTAAGCTGGAAGCCGAACAAGAAGGAGCTGAAGTGATTTTGGGCAGCAATCCTGAGTGGACTCGCATGGGAAAACTGTGAAAGGGCTGAGTTTTTGGCTTGCATGTCTGCTGCTGCTCCTGAGAGGGAGAGAAGAGAATTATTTTGGACTAAATCCAAATTTGTGTGACTAAAGTAAGCTACTGAAGTGGGCCAGGCTCAACCTGAAGAAGACCGAAGATTTTGCTGAATGCAATCGGCCTGTCAGGAGTTCCAGCTACCCCTAAGCTCCCAGTGTGTGCAGAGACTTTGCGATTGTGACCGGGGAGCGTTTTGCCTGGTACAGTAGAATTCCTGTACTTGTAAATGTGTTATGAGCTGCTAGTGGGTTGTGAGTTAGTTCCCCACTCTGTGAACTGTGTTCCGCTTGCTGGAAGCTGTATCCAGCCCAAAACAGACTGCATCCGAATTTGTTTCCATGCGGTCTGGGCCTTGCCAGACTGGCCCAGCCAGACTACCCACTGCACAGAGAAGCCATCGACGAGAGACCTGCCTGGGGATCAGCCCCCTGCTCCACGCTTGAACAGGAACAACACGTCTGCGACTCGTGTGGGCCCTGCTTCTCCTTGCATTCCATATCAATCACCTACAGTCTCGATTTTCGTCCAGCTTGTATCCAGGCTTGGGTATCATGAGTAAATACCATGGCAGCTCCCTGCAACAACAGCTTAATCTGAGTGTGTCATCTGATTGTCTTGTTGTTTCGTTCCTTTACGAACTGAGCCCTCTGGCTTCAGATTACAAATATTGTGTACTGTGCATGTTGTGTTTTCCATCACAGGGCCCCAGCCAGCTGCAACCCCGGGCAACAGTCTTGGCTAGCCCATCTCTTCTCCACCTGGGTACCTAGAGGTGTGACTCTGTGAGGGGACTCAAAGCACATGCATAACTGCTTGATTGATATACTGTAACCTTTATGCTAATTAACCTGATTTTGCCCCTTCCTTGTTCAAGTCCCCTGAATAAATCAGATCTAACTTTTTCTGCATGTAATCTGACTGTGGTTCCTGTTTGTGCTCAAAGTACTGTACTGTTGCTATTTGCTGTGCATAACCTTGTTTTACAGGGGGTCCCCAGGGTCGAGCCAGAGGAACCAGCCCTGGTGGTAAGTGAAGACAGTGTGGGTACTTGTGTGGTATACCAGGGGTATTGTGAAAGTGATTATTGTACAGTGTTCAGGCCACTAGAGGGGAAAGATGGGAGTTACAGTGTCCCGGAGGGCTGTGCCCAGGTTAGCTTGACCACTAGCAACCCTGACCTCTGGGTGGAGGCACCGGTTTCAGAACTCAGGCCCCTTAACCTGCTACTAGCCAAGCTGGCAGGGGTAGTAGCCCTTGGGATAGCATCACCTAGGAGTTACAAAATAAATATGTATTACTACAGCAATCATAACAGCATAGCTCAGTACTTAGCTCAGTTAGAGAAATAAATAGAACTAAATCTGTATTATTACAGCACTTCTCAAGTATCCAATCATTGCTTTGTCTCCACCCCAGAGATCCTGATGTAATATAGGACCACAGAAGACCCAGGGGGAGGGTGGGCAACTCTAAAGTCCCGGCAGAGCTTTGTTGAGCTTGCTTACTCCTCTGTTTCTCACTCACTCGTTCTGTTTCTCCTGGTGCTGCAGGCTGCCCTATTGTACTGGGCTCCTGCCTGTGTTGGCGCCTTTTTCCGCCCACAAAGAAATCTGCAGCAGTCCTGACAGAGCTCTGTTGAGCTCGCTCACTCCCCGTCTCTCACTCGCTTGTTCTGTTTCTCCTGGCGCTGCAGGCTGCCCTTTTGTACTGGGCTCCTGTCTGCATTGGCACCTTTTTCTGCCCCAAAGAAATCTGCAGCAGTCCTGACAGAGCTCTGTTGAGCTCACTTACTCCCTCTCTCACTTGCTCATTCTGTTTCTCTCAGTGCTGCAGGTTGCCCTTTGTACTGGGCTCCTCGCCGCATTGGCACCTTTTTGCCCACAAAGAAGTTCACACAGGTGTCCTGACAGAGTTCGCTGAGCTCACTCACCCCACCTCTCACTCACTCCTTCTGTTTCTCCTGGCACTGCAGGCTGCCCTTTTGTACTGGGCTCCTGCCTGCATTGGCACCTTTTTCTGCCCACAAAGAAATCTGCAGCAGTCACGACAGAGCTCTGTTGAGCTCACTTACTCCCCCTCTCTCACTTGCTCATTCTGTTTCTCCCAGTGCTGCAGGTTGCCCTTTTGTACTGGGCTCCTGCCTGCATTGGCACCTTTTTTTGCCCACAAAGAAGTTCACAGGTGTCCTGACAGAGCTCCGTTGAGCTCACTCACTCCCACTCTCTCACTCACTCCTTCTGTTTCTCTCAGCACTGCAGGCTGCCTTTGGTACTGGGCCCTGCCTCATGCTTGGTGCCTTTTTCTGCCCACAAAGAAATCTGCAGCAGTCCCGACAGAGCTCCATTGAGCTCGCTCACCCCCCTCCTCACTCGCTCATTCTGTTTCTCCCCGCTGCAGGCTGCCCTTTGTACTGGGCTCCTGCCTGCATTGGCTTTCTTCTGCCCACAAGGAAACCGCGAGAAGTCCCACAGAGCTGTGTTGGAGCTTGTCTCACCCCCACTTGCTCTTAATCTGTCCCAAACACTGATTTCCCACAGTGACCATGCTGTTCTGCACCAGAAGTGCAAAAACACATTGCGGCCAGGATGTAACAAATGACAGCTGTACTGTTCATAAGGAGGTGTGAAAAAATGCCAGTGTTGAAAATCTGGTGTGAAAATATTACAAATTTGCAAAGTTACAAGGGTGCATGGACACTGCATAATGCCCACTTGTAACACAATCATTTTATGGACTTTCATCACCAAATTTTCAACATAGGCATTTTAGGACCTCTGCTCACGAACATCATCACTGTCATTTTCTTAATCTGTCCCGGACACTGATTTCCCACAGTAACAGCACTATTCTGTGCCAGAAGTGCAAAAACACATTTCAGCCAGGATGTGAAAAATGATAACTGTACAGTTCATAAGGAGGCATGAAAAAATGCCAGTGTTGAAAATCTGGCATGAAAATATTACAGATTTGGAAAGTTACAAGGGTGCGTGGAAACTGCGCAACGCACACTTGTAACACAGTCATTTTATGGACTTTCATCACCAAAGGTTCAACATAGGCTTTTTAGGACCTCTGCTCATGAACAGTGTCACTGTCATTTTCTCAATTTTCTCAATAACGCAATGACAGTGACTGAATTCATGAGGAGGGGTCCCAAAAACCCAATGTTGAAAATGTGGTGCCACAATTTCCAAAAATGCCTGAGATATGCACCAAAGTTGAAAAAAACCCTATTTATGCCATTATACAGCTTACCGGCATTTCTTCAGTTCGCGGTCGGATTTTAAGAGTGCAGACGTGTTCATGGTCCACTGAAGATTGTCGCTTGGGCTGTGGAAGTAAGTATAGGTTGGTATGGGATGCGGTGTGCAGAGGGTGGGCACGTTGGGGAGGGGCCACCAACTCTCACGAGGGACCATTTCTAGTTTACAGGTGTTCAAAAAAAAACATTGTGGGACTGTTTTTGTCTTTTCAGGAACATTTGGCATGCTGGGGTGGCTCACAGCATGCCACCTGAAAGTATTTTAGGGGGACTGTAGGCGGCAGGGGATTAAGATTTACGTCAGCACATGTCACAGTGGGGGGCAAGGGGGATGGCACCCCCTCGGCACACAGCAAACTGTATCATTTATTTATTAGTTTATAAAATAAAGCTTACAAGCATTCATCCTGGAAGGTGGTACAGTAAGAAGTGTGAGCCATCATATATATTTGACACAGGATAAAAGATTCCCCTTCCCTGGTGTTACATCATAGGGGGAATTACCCAGAGGAAATATAATTCTATGCATATTATTACCTAAGGCATACAACGCAGAGCGAAGGTAGGGATGTATCAACAACAAAGCTTTATACATACATTCCTGTTTTTCATTTGGGAACTATACCCCGTCATCCCCAATAATCGCCAATATCCAGTTCTAAGGCATTACTATTACCCAGGAGAAAACACTGATTACAAAACAGTTATCTTAGCCTCACTAACAAGGGTATGAAAGGCCTAAACAGCCTACAATAAACATAATGCCTTCTACCACTGAAAGATAGCAGGCCATAAGAGCAGGGCCGGATTAAGGGGGGGACAAATGGGGCAAATGCCCCAGGCCCCCGGCCACAGACTGGCCCCCCCAGTAGTCAGAAGCGAGAGACACTTTTAGTAGGTGGACTGGTGGTTTGTAAATCATGCCACCTCCCCCGCCTAAGCACGAGTCACCCTCCCCCAGGCCCCGGCAGCTTGCTCCCTTAAAACGCTAGAAAGCAGCCTGACTTCGAAGAAGCACATTTGTTAAATAAAATAAAAACCACACAAGCCCCTGCCACAGATAGGCCCCCGGCAAGCCTACATTGCAGATTTCTCTTGTTCCCCTTCCTCAGGTGGTACAGTACTGGTAAGGATTTGTATAAATCATGCCTCCCTCCCCACATGAGTCAAGCGTGAATCAACCCCCGGAGCTTGCTCCATAAAACAAAACAAACAAAAAATGACTTTGGGAGAGGCTTTCTTTAATTAAAAGAAAACAAAACACAAGCCCCGGACCCTCCTGCTACAGATAGGCCCCCGGCAAGCCAACATTGCAGAACATTTCTCTGTTCCCCCACCCTCCTCCTCCATTATATTCAGCTTGCAGCTAGGGTCGGGTGACTTGCTAGAAAAACAAACTGGCACTGTGTGGCACAAGAAGTGAAGAAGGCTAACTATGCAAGCACCGTGATCTACCTCCTTAGGATACTGACAGGTTTTCCACTTTTTTGAGTCTGTGACTGGACCTGGACCGGTGCAAGTTGCGACCAGACCTGGGCTGCCGCTGCATAATACAAGGAGCGGCGCCAGGACCAGGAGCTTTGCATACAATCCATCTGGGCAGCATTTTTTAAACCACTCTTTCTTGGTGGTTTTGAGGCTCAAGCATGCACTTTGCCAGCGCAGCACCTGCACTGCTATCTGTACGCCACGGCCACTCCATCGCTAGCAGCATGATTAATCGTGTGCACTGTTCTAAACTGCCTGCTGCTGCTAAACTAAGGAGTTTCAAAGGAGCGCAAGCAACAGCAGACAGCTTGAGTTCAGTAAGTGGCTTAGAAAGTTGATATCTGTATTTTATTTTTATGCTGAGATAATTGATCTGAGCTTGTTCAAAGAAGAGATAAAGGGACGTGGGTGTGTGTGTATACATGCATGGATCCTCTAACTCTGAAATAAAGGAATTAATCATTCCTTTGATATCCCATGAGCAGATAAAGGTATGACATCAGTCTGTTTATTTGGAGTCATAGCATTTGTACATTGGAACTGCACACTTCTGTACAATGGGTACATACAGTAACTTACTGTTGTTTGGAGCAGGATGCATACCTCTTAGTAAAGCACTGTTTATTTTTGTTTAATTTATTTCCTTAAAATAAACTTGTGATTAAAGAGGTTACTTAGAGATTACTTTGCTTTTCTGAACAGGGTCTAGAGGAGAGCGACTTCAATAAAAGCCCCAAAACTCACCACAGAGCATCTAGACCCCAGAGTATCTGAGCCTGGCGGCTTAATGTCTTGTACAGTACAATAAATATAACATTACAGACTATGACAACATGACAGGGTGTTGTACTTCAAGTTACTTTTTTCTCCTGTGAATAATGGGGGTAGTCTCCCCATATGGTGGTTGTTATGGTTAATAAACAACGTGCTCAGTAAATGTTGCGCAAAATAAAACATTTTGGTATGGAAAGTTGGGCGTTTTACATAGCCACCCAAGTTGTGAGTGTCCCAGGCCCCCCATGGCTTGATCTGGCCCTGCATAAGAGAGGCAGCATGCTTTAATTTGTTACCATTTTGCCAAAATAAGATGAGTCCCCACCCTTAATATTGCTCAGTTAGCATTTGAAAAACATTAAATCAATCTTATGTGTACTTTTATTGAGCAGTACTGTTGTAGAAATATTTCAAACTCATCAAATATATCACCCAAATGATCTCTTAGTGTCACTGGAAAGTCATACTGTCTGAGACTTATTTTAATAGTGTCCTTACAGACATCTCAGTCTGGGCCTGTGCCCGCCGAACCCTCGTCCTCTCCCTCAGCCGTTTCTGTCTCTACAAGCTGCACCAGTTTATCAGCATCTGCAGGATCATTAAAAAGATAGGTACGTCCATTCCATACTACCCTGAGTTTAGCAGCCATTAATAGTTGGTGTTGTATTTTTAGTTGTTTTAACAAACTCCGGATCCGGTCATAGGCCTTCCTGCGGAGTCGGGTGTTATAGGACAAGTCTGGGAACATTGATATTTCTGACTCACCATACCATAGGCGGCGCATTCTTTGTGCCAGAGACAACACACGATCGCGGTCTCCCACCCCGGTGAATACAATGAGGAAAGTGCGAGGAGCTGAAGATGAACCACGCGCTCGGCGCAGCAAGATCCGAAAGGTGTTCTCAATAGAAATGGCATGGTGTGCTTCCGAAAGCCCCAACATCTTAGGGAGGAAAGTAGCAGCAAAGTCCCTGGCATCCTTGACCTCTGCCTCCTCTGGGAGCCCAATCACCCGAATGTTTCTTTTGCGGGCCTGATTCTCAAGATGTTCTAATCGTTGCTTCATCATTGCATTTTCTTTTGTAAGTTTAGTCTTGGCCTCAGTGGCCTTTAGGGTTGCCACCTTTGGATGAGGCAAAACCCGGATCCTAAACTCCGCCCCTAGCCCCACCCCTTTTCATGACTCATCGTGCATTGCTCCTCCTAGAAAGCCATTTTTATATCAATAAAGACAACCGTTAAAGCAGCAGTTCAACAAAAATGTTAAGATACTGTATTGCACCTGCTAAAGTTACTTTCCTAGAGTCTTCCTAATTATTTATCTACTTACGTATTTATTTATTGACATTGGTTAACCAGATAAACATACAGAGATAAAAGAAATCTCATTTACAGATATGATCTGGGGGAGACAAAGGAAATACTGTACTGTAAATAGCATACAACAGTATACATACTTATATCTTTTTCTGGCTCCATTTCCTGTTCTTGTCCACAGTACTATTTCAAAGCCAAAGAAGTGACTATACTTTTTCTTGAGGAAAAAATAATTTAAAACATTTAAAATGCCTAAATTCTATTAGAAATGAAAGTGTTTACTAGCAAATGAAAGTGGAGGACAGCTGGCTCTGTTACTGTTACAAAGGTGGGGCAGCTGTGCTGCTATGCCACTACTAAGATGCAGTGGAAAGATTAGGTTACCTAAGTGCTAATGGTGTTAATGGCCATACTTTACACCTCCCAGGATGACTGCATTCACAAGCAAAAGGCTACATTGATAACAGAACTTGTCTGTAACCTGGACATGTAACTGAAACAATGAATGATATGACAAAATTTGTTTCAAAAGTATGTGAGCACTCAAAATGGCTCAAAAACCTGACCAGCACAGAGCAAAACTGGATTACCTGATAGGGACCCTGAAAACCTGATCACCAGGTAAAAAACCTGACAGGTGGCAACCCTAGTGGCCTTCCGCATTGAGCCCTTAGCCTGTTGCATCAATGGTTCAGCACCATCCATTCTGGTTTCGAGGGAAGCCACCCGAGGTGTGAGGCCATCCAATTTTTTATCAATGTCCTGGACAGCTCGTATTAAATGGGCTATATTCATATTTAATGTTTGTACGGTTGCCTCACCTTGTCCATGTGAGTCACCCCCAACCGATTCTTCGGCTGGTTGAGGCGGCCTAGCATCATGCTGCTGGCTAACCTTTGGTCTAAAAAAGTCCTGCGATGTCGTGGCGCTCTTTGTTTGCCCATATTTAATTGCAGTAAGGTTAAAGATAAACTGCTCAGCCAAAATAGGGTGAGGGACAGTCCAAAGTAAGGTTTAAAATTCAAAAAAGTTTTGTTTCTCCCAGGAGCCGAGCTGAACAGCATCTGCTCTGCTTAGGTGCTAAGCCACACCCTCCGGCACACAGCAAACTGGGGGGGCATTATGCTGATGGGGAGTGGGCTCCCCTGTTGGCAAATTGAATTGGGGGACTGAAGCCGGCGGGGATTGGGGCCTTCCGCAAGAAAGACTGTTGGGGCACATGCTGCTGAGGGGATTAGGCACCCCTCGGCATACAACAAATGGGGAGGGGTTACAGTGTGCCGATGGGAGTGGGCTCCCCATCAGCAAATGTAGGGTCGGGGCAGCATACGGATGGCAAGGTACCACCCTGCAATGACGGGTCACTCCCTCATTGCAGCAAAATGGATGATGCTGCAATGACGAGGCGGCCCCTGTTTGCAGCGGCGAAAACATTTTAACTTGGTGGCACTTCTGCAGAACCAGTGTCATCAAGACACTGGGTCTGCATTGGTCCACCAGTGCCAAGCTCCCAAATGCAGTGCCACCGTTGGCTGCCAGAGTGCCACACCTCCACAACCCACTTCTCTCCTAAGCTGCCACATAATGTTTCTTGCTCATGCGAGCAAGCAAACATAAAAATGAATAAAATACATTGAAATGGCTAAAAGTATGGCTTGCTGAACTATCCAACTGCAGTCCAGCAGGAAGTGGAGATCACTATGGGAAAGACAAAATGCACTACAGAATCGTGTCCCAATCTATTTCTTCATTCATTCCCCATCTCCCAATCAAAGTGCCCAATCTTTCTATCCATGCAGCTTCTCTGGGGAGGAGTAGGTGCTCCCAATAGCCCCATCTTTTTGGTGTGTACACTCGCTCTATTCCATAACATTTCAGAGTGGACACTTGATGACAGGCACTCTAAAAATGTCTTGCGACACGAGCGCTTTACTGAATGGTACCTAATATCAGATTTGTGCACTGATATTCTGCTTCTCAACATTCTACTAGTTTTTTCCACGTAAAATCGTTGCGTGTCGGCACTTTATTATATACATTACATGGGTTGCACAGCACGTAATCTTTCATCATCACCATTTCATTTCTATGTGGATTCAAAATCTCCAAAAGCTTATGTGTATTCAAACATTGAGTGCAAGAACCACTGGGATAGATCCCCTATGCAGGGTGGTCCAAAGGAGAAGCCCTTGCCTTCAGGAGTAATTCTAAGTTCAGAATGAACTCATTTGTCCCTTAATTTGGGGCTTTGCTTGGGCGCAATAAGTGATGGGTTCAAGAACAAACTCGTACTTCATTTGTAGAAATTAGATTGTGCCAGTGATTTCTTATTACAGTTCCCACTTTGCCAAATTGGCAGTATAGCCTAGAGGTTAGAGGAACGAGGTGTGAACAAGCTTGGTACATCCAGCAGACCAGACTTGAGTTTGATTCTCACAACCTCCACTTGCATACTGTGTGACTCTGAGCAAGTCACTTAACTGTCCAGTGCTCCCAGGTCACCCCTGAAAACAGGCACTTGTGCCTAGTGGGTCTTACCCGGTTACCAAAGACTAAAATAAATAAAATAAAATAAAAAAATTACTTGAAATATGGGGTGGAGCACACTGCTCTGAATGATTTATCATCCTTATGAAAAATGTTTTGCTTTAGCAATGGTGCACTCTCCATAGCACTAACTTTATTACCTGTTGATGTTAGCATCCTCTCTGAGCACCCTCGTTCTCTAAATCTGGTTTTCATGCTGTTTAGCTCCATCTCAAATTCTGACTGTTCAGAACAATTCCTTCTGGCCCACAGAAATTGACCAAAAGGAATACTTTCGGTCAGTCTTTATGGGTAACAGTTATCTTTCCATAGTAACATGTTTCTCTGTATCTGGTCAGCATTGCCCATATATCACACCCCAAGTGGGTTCCCAGCTATGCCCATATACCACACACCAAGTGGGTGCCCAGCTGTGCCCATATATCACACCACAAGTGGGTTTCCAGCTATGCCCATATATCACACCTCAAAGGGGTACCCAGCATTACCCATATATCACACCCCAGGGGATTACTCAGTGTTGCCCATATATCACATCTCAAGTGGGTTCCCAGCTATGCCCATATATCACACCTCAAAGGGGTACCCAGCATTACCCATATATCACACCCCAGGGGATTACTCAGTGTTGCCCATATATCACACCTCAAGCGGGTTCCCAGCAATGCCCATATATTACAGCCCAAATGGGTACCCAGCATTACCCATATATCACACCCAAGGGGATTACTCAGTGTTGCCCATGTATCACACCCCAAGGAGGTACCCAGTAGAAACACAGAAAATGTCAGCAGAAAAAGACCATGGGTCCAATCAGTCTACCCTGTTACCTGCTATCTTACCCCAGGACCTATTGTCTAGTTGGGGGTTTTGCCCTCACCTCCCCCTTTGCCTCCAGTCCCTACTGCTACCCCCTTGAGTAACTATTAAGCCTTTTACTCAGTCCCAGCCATGTTTGAAACTATTAATGGTTCAGTTTCAACTGCCAAACCTTGGCCACCACTCTAGCGTTTACAAGTCCCTCTGCAAGTCCCTTACCATATCTACCCTGCAACAAAGCTCAGGTTAGCAATGCCATTATATATCACATCCTATAGGGGTACCAGCATTGCCCATATATATCACATCCCAAGAAAGTACCCAGCATTGTCCATATATGTCACACCTCAAGGTAGTACCCCAACATTGCCAATATATATATATATATTTTTTATATACTGTGTATATATATATATATATATATCTCCTGCGGGTACTCAGAATTGTCCATATATCACACCCCATGGGGTTACCCAGCATTTTCCATATATCACACCCCAAAGGGGTACCCAGCATTCCCCGTATATCACACCCTAAGGGGCTACGTACTACTGTCTGGTTGTCACCTTTAAGGGATGCAAATACACAAAAGAGTTGTCTTAAAGCAGTAATTCATGCTAGCTGTAACAACTATGCAAGGGGAGCTTTCTGTTCAGAGAGGGGGAATCTAGGCTGCCTCACAGAGCTGCACAACTTAAACCATAAACAAGCTGCAGGAAAGTATGCTCTTGTAGGATCTTTTTTTAATCCGAAAAATATATACAGTATATATATATCTGGCATGCATCTGCTTATGCTAGACCAATTTTAGTAGCCATTCAAAAAATGCAGTCTGAGTCATGGAAACTGTCTGGGTCATCTTAATCGGGAATGCTGACAATGCCAGTAAAAAAGCACGTGAATACCATTTTTTTTAAATTGATTTGGAATTTTTCAAACACCATCAAGCAGTGTCCATGAAACAAAATATGTTCCTTCCTTTTTTACACGAACTTTCAGGTTACAATGTGATTAAGTCAGTCTGGTGTGGTTCAAACCTGCCTCTTCAGTTTCACATGGCTATGTTCTAATCACTAGGCTACACTGTCTCTGGATCGGGCGGGGGGGGGTTAAAAGTGCCCATCAATTCTGCTGCTCATAAAATCCCTTAGCCTTTGGGACCAGCCTGCAGTGGCTGGACGTCTCACACAAAAAAATGAAGATGGGGACCAGAGTAATTAGAAGACGCCTAGAAAAAACAGTTATTTTGTTGTTTAATATAAAAAAGAAACTGCCCTGCACTTTAATATCTTCTGAACAAGAGGTCTTGGAGATAGGGAATTCTTTCAATGATATTAAAAAAAAACACACAATGCATGGTAGAAGAGGAAAAAGTGTGGGGGCGGGGTAGTGGGGGACACAGCACCCTTTTACACCGAGACATTTTTTATTTTCTGTTTTTCTTTCCTTGCTTGATGGGTCAAGCTCTTCTGCAGCTGATCCATGATCCTCTGATCCTACTCCTTCTAGAGTGATTGCTACTTACCTCAGATATTCACCGTCTGTCTCTTTATACACTGTTATTTTCAGTCCCGCGACCTGTACTTACCCCTCCAGATACCCACTCCTGGTCCCTCATATACTGTTACTCTCCTGAGACCTGCACTTACACCTCCAGATACCCACTGCTGGTCCCTCATACACTGTTACTGTCCTGAGACCTGCACTTACCCCTCGAGATACCCACTGCTGGTACCTCATAAACTGTTACTGTCCTGAGACCTGCACTTACCCCTCCAGATACCCACTGCTGGTCTCGTCATATACTGTTACTGTCCTGAGACCTGCACGTATCCTCCAGATACCCACTGCTGGTCCCTCATATACTGTTACTCTCCTGAGACCTGCACTTACACCTCCAGATACCCACTGCTGGTCTCTCCATATACTGTTACTGTCCTGAGACCTGCACTTACCCCTCCAGATACCCACTGCTGGTCCCTCATATACTGTTACTATCCTGAGACCTGCACTTACCCCTCAAGATACCCACTGCTGGTCTCATCATATACTGTTACTGTCCTGAGACCTGCACTTACCCTCCAGATACCCACTGCTGGTCCCTCATATACTGTTACTGTCCTGAGACCTGCACGTACCCCTCCAGATACCCACTGCTGGTCCCTCATATACTGTTACTGTCCTGAGACCTGCACTTACCCCTCCAGATACCCACTGCTGGTCCCCTCATACACTGTTACTGTCCTGAGACCTGCACTTACCCTCCAGATACCCACTGCTGGTCCCTCATATACTGTTACTGTCCTGAGACCTGCACGTATCCCTCCAGATACCCACTGCTGGTCCCTCATATACTGTTACTGTCCTGAGACCTGCACTTACCCCTCCAGATACCCACTGCTGTTCCCCCCATATACTGTTACTATCCTGAGACCTGCACTTACCCCTCCAGATACCCAACACTTACCAACAGTACTGGTCCCTCATATACTGTTACTGTCCTGAGAACTGCACGTACCCCTCCAGATACCCACTGCTGGTCTCCTCATATACTGTTACTGTCCTGAGACCTGCTTCTACCCCTCCAGATACCCACTGCTGTTCCCCTCATACACTGTTACTGTCCTGAGACCTGCACTTACCTCTCCAGTTACCCACTGCTGGTCCCTCATATACTGTTACTGTCCTGAGACCTGCACTTACACCTCCAGATACCCACTGCTGGTCTCGTCGTATACTGTTACTGTCCTGAGACCTACACTTACTCCTCCAGATACCCACTGCTGGTCCCCTAATACAATGTTACTGTCCTGAGACCTGCACGTACCCCTCCAGATACCCACTTGGTTTGCTGGCCAAGGCACCTAGCTTCACCTGAGCTCTTTCCTTCCAAGACTGCTTGAAAGGCAGAGTAGAGAACCTTACCAGAGCAAGGGGAAAAGGATTAAGACTTATTTTGGCTAAGCAGATTTACTGTGTGGTGTTGTTTTTATTTTTTACTCACAGGGATTGCTGCTGTTTGTTGCTAGCATTTCATTGCTTTATTTTTCTCTGTAGCAAAGTGTTTCTTACAGCATATATCTTCTCTGAAATTATTACAGATGGTGCTTTACAAGTTTTACAGTTTTATCTAACATTAGGATAAGCTTTCAGGGTTACTGCATTTGTTGTTGACTGATTGTTTCTGCTCTTACCTCCTTGTTCTTTCGTCCGTGGTTCTTCTTTTTCAGCAGGGGAAGGGCCCAACCACCCACCCCCATCCCCAACCACCCCACACTACACTCCTTTTATAGGGTACCACAGTTGTGACATTTCCTGTGGCAGAGCAGGAAGGGTCGGATCAGTGGGGCATCCACAAGGTGAGCTCATTTACAGGGGCACTAGTAATTTAACGTGTTATAACAAGTTAAACAAAAACAAAACACAATCAAACCATTACTTGCATTTTTTTCCTTCTAATTACTCTGACTAGGTTATAAACCCAGCAACTTATCTGGAATGGATATTATTAACTGCAGGTACTGTGGAACAATTTTCAGAAGGACAGTCTTACAGGATTTAGGACACTGTCCTACATGCTGGGCCACTGGAGATCTTAGGGCTCAGCTCCGGGCAGCATGGGCAGAGATTGCACGCCTCAAATTTCATATTCAAGAGGAAATACATTATAAGAACCACCCGCCATTTCCCCAGCATCCAACAGAAAAACCTCGACCGCAGAGGGTAGTTGGACCAGAAGGTTGGCAGGTGGTTAGGAGGGGCAAATCGGGTGCCCCATCACTCTCTGCTCTCCAAAATATTACCTCCAAAAACCATATAAACACTACAAACAGGTATCTGCCTCTATCTCTGAAATCAAACAAAGAGGCAGAAGACACTGCAGAGCAGGACACTGTGGCACAGGAGCTAGCACAACAAAACTCACCCAAATCAGGAACCAAAACAAAAAAAGCAAAAAGGAAATCCAAAAAACTTCTGATCATAGGAGACTCCATGATTCAGGGAGCTGATACCCATCTCCAGCCAGGGGTAATGGTCAAATGTCTCCCAGGTACATCAGCATAGAGAGACACTGACCGCATTGCTAAAATTGTTCACAAAGCAGGAGAAAACATTGATGTCCTAGTACACATAGGGACTAATGATCTCGCCAGCCAGTCAGTTGTGGAGACCAAGGAACACCTGACCAGGCTGAGTGACAAACTATCATCCATTTCATCTGGCATCTCCTTCTCTGAGATCCTGCCAGTCTGGGAGAGGGGGGGGATGGACGGAAGGTCAGAGAAGGGGAGATAGGGGAGCTAAACACGTGGCTCAAGGGCTGGTGCCATGAAAAAGGACACAGATTTGTAGGGAACTGGCAACAGTTCTGGGAGCGAAAGTTCTTTAAATTTGATGGACTGCATCTGACTAAGGAGGGAGTCAGTGCATTGGGGCAGAAGTTTGACGTCTTTGTAGAATATTTAAACTAGCAAATGGGGAGAGGGGTGCAGCACCCCATACATCGAATGGGCAGAACACCCCTCCCTCCTCAGCTAGAGGTCAAACAGGGATTCAGAATGTTTGCAGTTCATTTGCATCACCAGGTAAGAAAAAAGGTTTGTCTCCCCATACGACGCACAGGGGTAATGCCAAACCTCACCCAACAACTAACACACTGAAATCTGGCCAATGAAAAATCATGTACACAAATGCTCACAGCCTGGGAAATAAGATCCCAGACCTGCAGGCAATAATGTCAGAGGCTAAACTGGACATACTAGCAATCAGTGAGACGTGGTTTACCAGTAACCACACTTGGGAGACTTTAGTACCTGGCTATGTATTGTTCAGAAGAGACCGAGGTGCAAAAAGGGGGGGAGGAGTGGCCCTGTATGTCTATGAAAATATCAAAGCTACAGAAATTCAGAATACACATAAGGAGCCAGAAGAACTGTGGGTCACCCTGGAAACAGGAAATGGGACAGCCATAAGAACTGGGGTTGTCTACAGGCCCCAGACCAGGAGAGGACATAGATACATTACTGTTAGAAGATATACAAAACATGACAGCTAAAGGGAGGTTCTGATAATGGGTGACTTCAACATGCGGATACAGATTGGTCAATACCAGCAGGAACATCTGCCAGAACTAGACACATAGTGGATTCCCTGCAGGAGGCCTCAAACAACTGGTACAACAACCCACAAGAGACAGGGCTATCCTAGATCTAGTACTGACTAACAGGGAAGGGATCACAGATCTCCAGGTAGAAGGTCACCTTGGGGCCAGTGACCATCACATGGTATGGTTCAATTTGGCTACTACATCTAAATCATCCCAAGGCAAAAATATGGGACTTCAGAGGAGCTGACTTTGATAAGATGGCCAACAGAGTTAAGCTAGCCCTGGCAAAAAGAAACACAGGTGAGGGGGTACAGGCAAAGTGGGCAAGCATTAAGGATGCAATACTTGAAGCAACATCCCATTGTGTTAGACAGAAAAGGAAGTGCAAAAGAAGAAGGAAACCACTTTGGTTCTCAAATACAGTAGCAGAAAAGGTCAGAGCCAAAAGGCTGGCCTTCAGGAAATATAAGGAACACAGCGAGATGAAGATAGGGAGGCATACCAAACTGCCCAAAGGGAAGCAGGGAAGGCAGTAAGGCAGGCAAAGTCCCAAACTGAGGAAACACTAGCACGGACAGTAAAAGAAGGTGACAAGACTTTCTATAGATACATTAGTGAAAGGAGAAAGTCCAGAGGGGTATTGCTGTTTAATGGAGAAAGGGAGCATGTGAGGAGGATATGTAAAAGCATCTATCCAAAATAGATACTTTTGCTCATTATTTACTGAAGAGAAGGTAGGGCAGGGCCCACAGCTCAACACCATGGACACAGGGGGGAGGGAGGTGAGCACTACTCCCTTCACAAAATAAAGGGTCCTACAAGAGCTTGCTAAGCTCAGGATGGATAAGGCAATGGGACCTGATGGCATACATCCCAGGGTACTTAAGGAGCTAAAGGTGGAACTGGCAGAGCCGTTAGCAGAACTGTTTAGTGAGTCTCTGAGCACAGGAGAGGTCCCAGAAGACTGGAGAAGGGCTCACGTGATCCCGTTCCACAAGAGTGGTAGCAGGGAGGAGGCAGGGAACTACAGACCAGTCAGTCTTACCTCAGTAGTGGGCAAGATTATGGAGGCACTCCTTAAGGAAAGGATAGTGTAACACCTGGAATCCATAGGGGCACAGGACCCAAGACAGCATGGGTTTACAAAAGGAAGGTCCTGTCAAACTAATCTCATAGATTTCTTTGACTGGGTAACCAGAGTGGTGGACCAAGGGAAGCAGTTGATGTCGCCTACCTAGACTTCAGCAAAGCTTTTGACACTGTTCCACATAGAAGATTGATAAATAAGCTGGGTAGGCTCAGGGTAGGTCAAGTTGGTCAGCTGGGTGGCAAACTGGTTGTGAGGGCAGAAAACAGAGAGTGGTGGTAAATGGTATACAGTCAGAAGAGATGCAAGTCACAAGTTGGGGTACCTCAGGGATCAGTCCTGGGGCCAGTCCTCTTCAACATCTTCATTAGTGACCTTGCAGATGGACTAGAGGGTAAGGCTTGTCTGTTTGCAGATGACACCAAGCTCTGCAACAGAGTAGATGATCCAGATGGGGTGGGCAGAATGAGAAGAGATCTGGATAAACTAGCAAATTGGTCAGAAGAGTGGCAACTGGGATTTAATGCAAAGAAGTGCAACATCATGCACATAGGGAAGAGAAACCCTGAAGCCATCTATAGACTGGGAGGGGAGTTGCTAGCAGTCACAAAGGAAGAAAGAGACTTGGGCATCATCATCACTGATGACCTGAAATCATCCAAGCAGACCTCTAAAGCAGTAGGTAAGGCTAGGGGGGTGTTAGGGTGTATTAGTAGGGATATCACAAGTCGTAAGAGGGAGGTAATAATCCCTCTTTACAAGATACTTGTTAGGCCCCATCTGGAGTACTTCGTGCAGTATTGGAGGCCACACCTTCACAAGGACATTAACCAAATTGAGGCAGTCCAGAGAAGGGCAACCAAAATGGTGCAGGGACTGCATCAGAAGACATATGAGGACAGATTAACAGAGCTCAATATGTATACCCTTGAGCAAAGGAGGGAGAGAGGTGATATGATCGAGGCATTCAAACACCTTAAGGGCATTAACAAGGTCAAAGAGTCTAACATGTTTAAATATAAGAAAAATAGCAGGACAAGAGGACACAGCATGAGATTAGAGGGGTCCGATTAAGGGGGAATGTGAGGAAATTATTTTTCACAGAAAGGGTGGTGGATGCATGGAATGGCCTACCTCAAGAAGTGGTGGCTATGAATACAGCGCAGGGCTTCAAACAGGCATGGGATAGGCATAAGGCAGCAATACAAATGAGTTTAAATAGATAGGCCACTGACAGAGTAAGGGCCGACAGCACATTTATAAGGTAGAAAAAGAAATGGGCAGACTGGATGAGCCTTGCGGTCCTTATCTGAAGTCAACTTCTATGTTTCTACGTTTCTATAAGACCTGCATGTATCCCCCCAGATAGCCACTGCTGGTCCCGCATATACTGTTACTGTACTGGGACATGCACTTTCTCCACCAGATACCCACTGCTGGTCCCTCATATACTGTTACTGTCCTGAGACCTGCAGTTACACCTCCAGATACCCACTGCTGGTCCCCTCATACACTGCTACTGTCCTGAGACCTGCACGTACCTCTCCAGATACCCACTGCTGGTCACTCATATACTGTTACTGTCCTGAGACCTGCAGTTACACCTCCAGATACCCACTGCTGGTCCCCTCATACACTGCTACTGTCCTGAGACCTGCACGTACCTCTCCAGATACCCCTTGGTCACTCCATATACTGTTACTGTCCTGAGACCTGCACTTACACCTCCAGATACCCACTGCTGGTCTCGTCATATACTGTTACTGTCCTGAAACCTACACTTACTCCTCCAGATACCCACTGCTGGCCCCTAATACACTGTTACTGTCCTGAGACCTGCACATACCCCTCAAGACACCCACTGCTGGTCCCTCATATACTGTTACTGTCCGGAGACCTGCACGTATCCCTCCAGATACCAACTGCTGGTCCCGCATATACTGTTACTGCACTGGGACCTGCACTTTTTCCTCCAGATACCCACTGCTAGTCCCTCATATACTGTTACTGTCCTGAGACCTGCACTTACCCCTCCAGATACCCACTGCTGATCCCTCATATCCTGTTACTCTCCTGAGACCTGCGCGCACCCCACCAGATACCTACTGATAGTCCCTCATATACTATTATACTCCTGAGACCTGCACTTACCTCTCCAGATACCTACTGCTGGTCCCCCATATACTGTTACTATCCTGAGACCTACACGTACCCCTCCAGATACCCACTGCTGGTCCCTCATATACTGTTACTGTCCTGAGACCTGCACGTACCCCTCCAGATACCCACTGCTGGTCCCCTCATATACTGTTACTGTCCTGAGACCTGCACGTACCCCTCCAAATACCCACTGCAGATCCGCTCATACACTGTTACTGTCCTGAGACCTGCACTTCCTCCTCAGTTACCACTGCTGGTCCCTCATATACTGCTACTGTCCTGAGACCTCCACTTACACCTCCAGATACCCACTGCTGGTCTCGTCATATACTGTTACTGTCCTGAGACCTACACTTACTCCTCCAGATACCCACTGTTGGTCCCCTAATACACTGTTACTGTCCTGAGACCTGCACTTACCCCTCCAGATACCCACTGCTGCTCCCTCATATACTGTTACTGTACTGAGACCTGTACGTATCCCTCCAGATACCCACTGCTGGTCCCGCATATACTGTTACTGCACTGGGACCTGCACTTTCACCTCCAGATACCCACTGCTAGTCCCTCATATACTGTTACTATCCTGAGACCTGCACTAACCCCTCCAGATACCCATTGCTGATCCCCTCATATCCTGTTACTCTCCTGAGACCTGCGCGTACCCCACCAGATACCTACTGCTGGTCCCTCATATACTATTACTCTCCTGAGACCTGCACTTACCACTCCAGATACCTACAGCTGATCCCCCATATACTGTTACTGTCCTGAGACCTGCACGTACCCCTCCAGATACCCACTGCTGGTCCATCATATACTGTTACTGTCCTGAGACCTGCACGTACCCCTCCAGATACCCACTGCTGGTCCTTCATATACTGTTACTGTCCGGAGACCTGCAGGTATCCATTCAGATGCCCACTGCTGGTCACGTCATATACTGTTACTGTTCTGAGACCTGCACTTACACCGCCAGATACCCACTGCTGGTCCCCTCATACACTGTTACTGTACTGAGAATTGCACTTACACATCCAGATACCCACTGCTGGTCCCCTCATATACCGTTACTCTCCTTAGACCAGCACTTACACCTCCAGATACCCACTGCTGGTCCCCACATACACTGTTACAGTCCTGAGACCTGCACTTACACCTCCAGATACCCACTGCTGGTCCCTCATATACTGTTACTGTCCTGAGACCTGCACCTACACCTCCAGATACCCACTGCTGGTCCCTCATATACTGTTACTGTCCTGAGACCTGCACTTACACCTCCAGATACCCACTGCTGGTCCCTCATATACTGTTACTATGCTGAGACCTGCACATACACTTCCAGATACCCACTGCTGGTCCCGCATATACTGATACTGTCCTGAGACCTGCACTTACACCTGCACATACCCACTGCTAGCCCCTCATACACTGTTACTGTCCTGAGACCTGCAATTACACCTCCAGATACCCACTGTAGGTCACTCATATACTGTTACTGTCCGGAGACCTGCAGGTACCCCTCCAGATACCCACTACTGGTCCCTCGCTTACTGTTACTGTCCTGAAACCTGAACTTACACCTCCAGAAACCCACTGCTGGTACCTCATTTACTGTTACTGTCCTGAGACCTGCACTTACACCTCCAGATACCCGATCCTGGTCCCTCATATACTGTTACTGTCCTGAGACCTGCACTTACACCTCCAGATACCCACTGCTGGTCCCGCATATACTGTTACTGTCCTGAGACCTGCACTTACCCTCCAGATACCCACTGCTGGTCCCTCATATACTGTTACTGTCCTGAGACCTGCCGTACCCCTCCAGATACCCACTGCTGGTCCCTCATATACTGTTACTGTCCTGAGACCTGCACTTACCCCTCCAGATACCCACTGCTGGTCCCCTCATACACTGTTACTGTCCTGAGACCTGCACTTACCCCTCAGATACCCACTGCTGGTCCCTCATACTGTTACTGTCCTGAGACCTGCACGCATTCTCCAGATGATACCCACCGCTGGTCCTCATATACTGTTACTGTCCTGAGACCTGCACTTACCCCTCCAGATACCCACTGATGTTCCCCTCAAATACTGTTACTATCCTGAGACCTGCACTTACCCCTCCAGATACCCAACACTTACCAACAGTGCTGGTCCCTCATATACTGTTACTGTCCTGAGAACTGCACGTACCCCTCCAGATACCCACTGCTGGTCCCTCATATACTGTTACTGTCCTGAGACCTGCACTTACCTCTCCAGTTACCCACTGCTGGTCCCTCATATACTGTTACTGTCCTGAGACCTGCACTTACCCCTCTAGATACCCACTGATGTTCCCCTCATATACTGTTACTATCCTGAGACCTGCACTTACCTCTCCAGATACCCAACACTTACCAACAGTGCTGGTCCCTCATATACTGTTACTGTCCTGAGACCTGCTCCTACCCCTCCAGATACCCACTGCTGTTCCCCTCATACACTGTTACTGTCCTGAGACCTGCACTTACCTCTCCAGTTACCCACTGCTGGTCCCTCATATACTGTTACTGTCCTGAGACCTGCACTTACACCTCCAGATACCCACTGCTGGTCTCGTCGTATACTGTTACTGTCCTGAGACCTACACTTACTCCTCCAGATACCCACTGCTGGTCCCCTAATACAATGTTACTGTCCTGAGACCTGCACGTACATTCTCCAGATACCCACTCTGGTTTGCTGGCCAAGGCACCTAGTTTCACCTGAGCTCTTTCCTTCCAAGACTGCTTGAAAGGCAGAGTAGAGAACCTTACCAGAGCAAGGGAAAAGGATTAAGACTTATTTTGCTAAGCAGATTTACTGTGTGGTGTTGTTTTATTTTTTTACTCACAGGGATTGCTGCTGTTTGTTTGCTAGCATTTCATTGCTTTATTTTTCTCTGTAGCAAAGTGTTTCTTACAGCATATATCTTCTCTGAAATTATTACAGATGGTGCTTTTACAAGTTTTACAGTTTTATCTAACATTAGGATAAGCTTTCAGGTTACTGCATTTGTTGTTGACTGATTGTTTCTGCTCTTACCTCCTTGTTCTTTCGTCCGTGGTTCTTCTTTTCAGCAGGGAAGGGCCCAACCACCCACCCCATCCCCAACCACCCCACACTACACTCCTTTTATAGGGTACCACAGTTGTGACATTTCCTGTGGCAGAGCAGGAAGGGGCGGATCAGTGGGGCATCCACAAGGTGAGCTCATTTACAGGGGCACTAGTAATTTAACGTGTTATAACAAGTTAAACAAAAACAAAACACAATCAAACCATTACTTGCATTTTTTTCTTCTAATTACTCTGACTAGGTTATAAACCCAGCAACTTATCTGGAATGGATATTATTAACTGCAGGTACTGTGGAACAATTTTCAGAAGGACAGTCTTACAGGATTTAGGACACTGTCCTACATGCTGGGCCACTGAGATCTTAGGGCTCAGCTCCGGGCAGCATGGGCAGAGATTGCACGCCCAAATTTCATATTCAAGAGGAAATATATTATAAGAACCACCCGCCATTTCCCCAGCATCCAACAGAAAAACCTCGACCGCAGAGGGTAGGTTGGACCAGAAGGTTGGCAGGTGGTTAGGAGGGCAAATCGGGTGCCCCATCACTCTCTCTCTCAAAATATTACCTCCAAAACCATATAAACACTACTAACAGGTATCTGCCTCTATCTCTGAAATCAAACAAAGAGGCAGAAGACACTGCAGAGCAGGACACTGTGGCACAGGAGCTAGCACAACAAAACTCGCCCAAATCAGGAACCAAAACAAGAAAAGCAAAAAGGAAATCCAAAAAACTTCTGATCATAGGAGACTCAGATGATTCAGGAGCTGATACCCATCTCCAGTCAGGGGTACTGGTCAGATGTCTCCCAGGTACATCAGCATAGAGAGACACTGACCGCATTGCTAAAATTGTTCACAAAGCAGGAGAAAACATTGATGTCCTAGTACACATAGGGACTAATGATCTCGCCAGCCAGTCAGTTGTGGAGACCAAGGAACACCTGACCAGGCTGAGTGACAAACTATCATCCATTTCATCTGGCATCTCCTTCTCTGAGATCCTGCCAGTCTGGGAGAGGGGGGGCAGATGGACGGAAGGTCAGAGAAGGGGAGATAGGGGAGCTAAACACGTGGCTCAAGGGCTGGTGCCATGAAAAAGGACACAGATTTGTAGGGAACTGGCAACAGTTCTGGGAGCGAAAGTTCTTTAAATTTGATGGACTGCATCTGACTAGGGAGGGAGTCAGTGCATTGGGGCAGAAGTTTGACGTCTTTGTAGAATATTTAAACTAGCAAATGGGGAGAGGGGTGCAGCACCCCATACATCGAATGGGCAGAACACCCCTCCCTCCTCAGCTAGAGGTCAAACAGGGATTCAGAATGTTTGCAGTTCATTTGCATCACCAGGTAAGAAAAAAGGTTTGTCTCCCCATACGACGCACAGGGGTAATGCCAAACCTCACCCAACAACTAACACACTGAAATCTGGCCAATGAAAAATCATGTACACAAATGCTCACAGCCTGGGAAATAAGATCCTAGACCTGCAGGCAATAATGTCAGAGGCTAAACTGGACATACTTAGCAATCAGTGAGACGTGGTTTACCAGTAACCACACTTGGGAGACTTTAGTACCTGGCTATGTATTGTTCAGAAGAGACCGAGGTGCAAAAAGGGGGGGAGGAGTGGCCCTGTATGTCTATGAAAATATCAAAGCTACAGAAATTCAGAATACACATAAGGAGCCAGAAGAACTGTGGGTCACCCTGGAAACAGGAAATGGGACAGCCATAAGAACTGGGGTTGTCTACAGGCCCCCAGACCAGGGAGAGGACATAGATACATTACTGTTAGAAGATATACAAAACATGACAGCTAAAGGGGAGGTTCTGATAATGGGTGACTTCAACATGCCGGATACAGATTGGTCAATACCAGCAGGAACATCTGCCAGAACTAGACACATAGTGGATTCCCTGCAGGGGAAGGGCCTCAAACAACTGGTACAACAACCCACAAGAGACAGGGCTATCCTAGATCTAGTACTGACTAACAGGGAAGGGATCACAGATCTCCAGGTAGAAGGTCACCTTGGGGCTAGTGACCATCACATGGTATGGTTCAATTTGGCTACTACATCTAAATCATCCCAAGGCAAAATATGGGACTTCAGAGGAGCTGACTTGATAAGATGGCCAACAGAGTTAAGCTAGCCTGGCAAAAAGAAACACAGGGAGGGGGTACAGGCAAAGTGGGCAAGCATTAAGGATGCAATACTTGAAGCAACATCCCATTGTGTTAGACAGAAAAGGAAGTGCAAAAGAAGAAGGAAACCACTTTGGTTCTCAAATACAGTAGCAGAAAAGGTCAGAGCCAAAAGGCTGGCCTTCAGGAAATATAAGGGAACACAGCGGGACGTAAGATAGGGAGGCATACCAAACTGCCCAAAGGGAAGCAGGGAAGGCAGTAAGGCAGGCAAAGTCCCAAACTGAGGAAACACTAGCACGGACAGTAAAAGAAGGTGACAAGACTTTCTATAGATACATTAGTGAAAGGAGAAAGTCCAGAGGGGGTATTGCTAAGCTTAATGGAGAAAAGGGAGCATGTGAGGAGGAGGACCATGTAAAAGCATCTATCCAAAATAGATACTTTTGCTCATTATTTACTGAAGAGAGAAGGTAGGGCAGGGCCCACAGCTCAACACCATGGACACAGGGAGGAGGTGAGCACTACCCTTCACAAAATAAAGGGTCCTACAAGAGCTTGCTAAGCTCCAGGATGGATAAAGGCAATGGGACCTGATGGCATACATCCCAGGGTACTTAAGGAGCTAAAGGTGGAACTGGCAGAGCGTTAGCAGAACTGTTTAGTGAGTCTCTGAGCACAGGAGAGGTCCCAGAAGACTGGAGAAGGGCTACGTGATCCCGCTCCACAAGAGTGGTAGCAGGGAGGAGGCAGGGAACTACAGACCAGTCAGTCTTACCTCAGTAGTGGGCAGATTATGGAGGCACTCCTTAAGGAAAGGATAGTGCAACACCTGGAATCCATAGGGGCACAGGACCCAAGACAGCATGGGTTTACAAAGGAAGGTCCTGTCAAACTAACTCATAGATTTCTTTGACTGGTAACCAGCAGTGGTGGGACCAAGGGGAAGGAGTTGATGTCGCCTACCTAGACTTCAGCAAAGCTTTTGACACTGTTCCACATAGAAGATTGATAAATAAGCTGGGTAGGCTCAGGGTAGGTGAAGTTGGTCAGCTGGGTGGCAAACTGGTTGTGGCGGCAAAACAGAGAGTGGTGGTAAATGGTATACAGTCAGAAGAGATGCAAGTCACAAGTGGGGTACCTCAGGGATCAGTCCTGGGGCCAGTCCTCTTCAACATCTTCATTAGTGACCTTGCAGATGGACTAGAGGGTAAGGCTTGTCTGTTTGCAGATGACACCAAGATCTGCAACGATCTGCAACAGAGTAGATGATCCAGATGGGGTGGGCAGAATGAGAAGAGATCTGGATAAACTAGCAAATTGGTCAGAAGAGTGGCAACTGGGATTTAATGCAAAGAAGTGCAACATCATGCACATAGGGAAGAGAAACCCTGAAGCCATCTATAGACTGGGAGGGGAGTTGCTAGCAGTCACAAAGGAAGAAAGAGACTTGGGCATCATCATCACTGATGACCTGAAATCATCAAGCAGACCTCTAAAGCAGTAGGTAAGGCTAGGGGGTGTTAGGGTGTATTAGTAGGGATATCAAAGTCGTAAGAGGGAGGTAATAATCCCTCTTTACAAGATACTATTAGGCCCCATCTGAGTACTGCTGCAGTATTGGAGGCCACACCTTCACAAGGACATTAACCAAATTGAGGCAGTCCAGAGAGGGCAACCAAAATGGTGCAGGGACTGCATCAGAAGACATATGAGGACAGATTAACAGAGCTCAATATGTATACCCTTCGTAAAGGAGGAGAGAGGTGATATGATCGAGGCATTCAAACACCTTAAGGGCATTAACAAGGTCAAAGAGTCTAACATGTTTAAATATAAGAAAATAGCAGGACAAGAACAGCATGAGATTAGAGGGGCCGATTAAGGGGAATGTGAGGAAATTATTTTTCAATAGAAGGTGGTGGATGTATGGAATGGCCTACCTCAAGAAGTGGCTATGAATACAGCGACGAGGGCTTCAAACAGGCATGGGATAGGCATAAGGCAGCAATACAAATGAGTTTGAATAGATAGGCCACTGACAGAGTAAGGGCCTAGCACATTTATAAGGTAGAAAAAGATGGGCAGACTGGATGAGCCTTGCGGTCCTTATCTGAAGTCAACTTCTATGTTTTATCGCTTTATAAGACCTGCATGTATCCCCCCAGATAGCCACTGCTGGTCCCGCATATACTGTTACTGTACTGGGACATGCACTTTCTCCACCAGATACCCACTGCTGGTCCCTCATATACTGTTACTGTCCTGAGACCTGCAGTTACACCTCCAGATACCCACTGCTGGTCCCCTCATACACTGCTACTGTCCTGAGACCTGCACGTACCTCTCCAGATACCCACTGCTGGTCACTCATATACTGTTACTGTCCTGAGACCTGCACTTACACCTCCAGATACCCACTGCTGGTCTCGTCATATACTGTTACTGTCCTGAAACCTACACTTACTCCTCCAGATACCCACTGCTGGCCCCTAATACACTGTTACTGTCCTGAGACCTGCACATACCCCTCAAGACACCCACTGCTGGTCCCTCATATACTGTTACTGTCCGGAGACCTGCACGTATCCCTCCAGATACCCACTGCTGGTCCCGCATATACTGTTACTGCACTGGGACCTGCACTTTTTCCTCCAGATACCCACTGCTAGTCCCTCATATACTGTTACTGTCCTGAGACCTGCACTTCACCCTCCAGATACCCACTGCTGATCCCTCATGTCCTGTTACTCTCCTGAGACCTCGCGCACCCCACCAGATACTACTGATAGTCCCTCAATACTATTATACTCCTGAGACCGCACTTACCTCTCCAGATACCTACTGCTGGTCCCCCATATACTGTTACTGTCCTGAGACCTACACGTACCCCTCCAGATACCCACTGCTGGTCCCTCATATACTGTTACTGTCCTGAGACCTGCACGTACCCCTCCAGATACCCACTGCTGGTCCCCTCATATACTGTTACTGTCCTGAGACCTGCACGTACCCCTCCAAATACCCACTGCAGATCCGCTCATACACTGTTACTGTCCTGAGACCTGCACTTACCTCTCCAGTTACCCACTGCTGGTCCCTCATATACTGCTACTGTCCTGAGACCTCCACTTACACCTCCAGATACCCACTGCTGGTCTCGTAATATACTGTTACTGTCCTGAGACCTACACTTACTCCTCCAGATACCCACTGTTGGTCCCCTAATACACTGTTACTGTCCTGAGACCTGCACTTACCCCTCCAGATACCCACTGCTGCTCCCTCATATACTGTTACTGTACTGAGACCTGTACGTATCCCTCCAGATACCCACTGCTGGTCCTGCATATACTGTTACTGCACTGGGACCTGCACTTTCACCTCCAGATACCCACTGCTAGTCCCTCATATCGGTTACTATCCTGAGACCTGCACTAACCCCTCCAGATACCCATTGCTGATCCCTCATATCCTGTTACCTCCTGAGACTCTGCGCTGCATTCCCACCAGATTACCTACTGCTGGTCCCTCATACTATTACTCCGAGACCTGCACTTACCACTCCAGATACCTACAGCTGATCCCCCATATACTGTTACTGTCCTGAGACCTGCAATTATTCCTCCAGATACCCACTGCTGGTCCATCATATACTGTTACTGTCCTGGGACCTGCACTACCCCTCAGATACCCTGCTGGTCGTTCCTCATATACTGTTACTGGTCCGGAGAGCCTGCAGGTATCCATTCAGATGCTCACTGCTGGTCACGTCATATAACTAGTTACTGTTCTGGAGACCTGCACTTACACCGCCAGATACCCACTGCTGGTCCCCTCATACACTGTTACTGTACTGAGAATTGCACTTACACATCCAGATACCCACTGCTGGTCCCTCATATAACGTTACTCTCCTGAGACCAGCACTTACACCTCCAGATACCCACTGCTGGTCCCCACATACACTGTTACAGTCCTGAGACCTGCACTTACACCTCCAGATACCCACTGCTGGTCCCCTCATATACTGTTACTGTCCTGAGACCTGCACTTACCCCTCCAGATACCCACTGCTGATCCCTCATATCCTGTTACTCTCCTGAGACTTGCGCGCACCCCACCAGATACCTACTGATGGTCCCTCATTACTATTATACTCCTGAGACCTGCACTCATTCTCCAGATACCTACTCGCTGGTCCCCATATACTGTTACCGTCCTGGAGACCCACACGCACCCTCCAGATACCCACTGCTGGTCCTCATACACTGTTACTGTCCTGAGACCTGCACGATTGCCCTCCAGATACCCACTGCTGGTCCCCATCATACTGTTACTGTCCTGAGACCTGCACGTATCCTTCGTAAATACCCACTGCAGATCCGCTCATACACTGTTACTGTCCTGAGACCTGCACTTACCTCTCCAGTTACCCACTGCTGGTCCCTCATATCTCTGCTGTCCTGGGACCTCCCACTTACACCTCCAGATACCCACTGCTGGTCTCGTTGCTTATACTGTTACTTTGTCCTGAGACCTACACTTACTCCTCCAGATACCCACTGTTGGTCCCCTATTACACTGTTACTGTCCTGAGACCTGCACTTACCCTCCAGATACAAACAGCTGGTCCCTCATATACTGTTACTGTACTGAGACCATGCATTTCCCTCCAGATACCCACTGCTGGTCCCAAGCATATACTGTCACTGCACTGGGATCTGCACTTTCACCTCCAGATGCCCACTGCTAGTCCCTCATCAACTGTTACTATCCTGAGACCTGCACTAACCCCTCCAGATACCTACATTGCTGATCCCCTCATATCTGTTACTCTCCTGAGACCCTTGCATTCCCCACCAGATACCTACTGCTGGTCCCTCATATACTGTTATCTCCTGAGACCTGCACTTACCACTCCAGATACCTACAGCTGATCCCTCCATATACTGTTACTGTCCTGAGACCTGCACGTACTCTCCAGATACCAACTGCTGGTCCATCATATACTGTTACTGTCCTCAGACCTGCATGCACTCTCTCCAGATACCCACTGCTGGTCCTTCATATACTGTTACTGTCCGAGACCTGCAGGTATCATTCAGATGCCCACTGCTGGTCACGTCCATATACTGTTACTGTTCTGAGACCTGCACTTACACCGCCAGATACCCACTGCTGGTCCTCACTACACTGTTACTGTCCTGAGACCTTGCACTTACACATCCAGATACCCACTGCTGGTCCCTCACATACTGTTATTCTCCTGAGACCAGCACTTACACCTCCAGATACCCACTGCTGGTCCCCTCATATACTGTTACTGTCCTGAGACCTGCACTTACACCTCCAGATACCCACTGCTGGTCCCTCATATACTGTTACTGTCCTGAGACCTGCAGGTACCCCTCCAGATACCCACTACTGGTCCCTCGCTTACTGTTACTGTCCTGAAACCTGCACTTACACCTCCAGATACCCACTGCTGGTACCTCATTTACTGTTACTGTCCTGAGACCTGCACTTACACCTCCAGATACCCGATCCTGGTCCCTCATATACTGTTACTGTCCTGAGACCTGCACTTACACCTCCAGATACCCACTGCTGGTCCCTCATACTGTTACTGTCCTGAGACCTGCAGGTACCCCTCCAGATACCCACTGCTGGTCCCTCATTCACTGTTACTGTCCTGAGACCTGCACGTACCCCATCCAGATACCCACTGCTGGTCCCCTCATATACTGTTACTGTCCTGAGACCTGCACGTACCCCTCCAGATACCCACTGCTGGTCCTTCATATACTGTTACTGTCCGGAGACCAGCAGGTACCCCTTCAGATGCCCACTGCTGGTCCCCTCATATATTGTTAATGTTCTGAGACCTGCACTTACACCGCCAGATACCCACTGCTAGTCCCCTCATACTGTTACTGTCCTGAGACCTGCACTTACACCTCCAGATACCCACTGCTGGTCCCCTCATATACTGTTACTGTCCTGAGACCTGCACTTACACCTCCAGATACCCACTGCTGGTCCCCCATACACTGTTACTGTCCTGAGACCTGCACTTACACCTCCAGATACCCACTGCTGGTCCCTCATATACTGTTACTGTCCTGAGACCTGCAGCTTACCCTTCCAGATACCCACTGCTGGTCCCCCATATATGGTTACTGTCCTGAGACTTGCACTTACACCTCCAGATACCCATTGCTGGTCCCTCATATACTGTTATTGTCCGAGACCTGCACTTTACCCTCCAGATACCCACTGCTGGTCCCCTCATATACTGTTACTGTCCTGAGACCTGCACTTACCCCTCCAGATACCCACTGCTGGTCCCTCATATACTGTTACTGTCCTGAGACCTGCACTTACACCTCCAGATACCCACTGCTGGTCCCCTCATACACTGTTACTGTCCTGAGACCTGCACTTACACATCCAGATACACACTGCTGATCCCTCACATACTGTTATTGTCCTGAGACCAGCTCCTACCCCTCCAGATACCCACTGCTGGTCCCCTCATATACTGTTACTGTCCTGAGACCTGCACTTACACCTTCCAGATACCCACTGCTGGTCCTCATACACTGTTACTGTCCTGAGACCTGCACTTACACCTCCAGATACCCACTGCTGGTCCCTCATATACTGTTACTGTCCTGAGACCTGCACTTACACCTCCAGATACCCACTGCCAGATACTTGCAAATAAGAAACTACTGTAGCAGTTTAAATAGACCAACTACTGAAAACTCCCACATAGCAGCATCAGAACAAGAAATATATAGGGCAAGGTTATGGGAAAAAGGCCTTATGGGGAGCTGCTAGATTGGATAGGCATACTTTCCTGGCCACTCTAAGAAAACCAGATCTCAGTGGAAGTAGACCTGGGGAGCCCCATCACAGAAAAAAATTGGCTCATAATAGTGACATCCCACATAGGCTTGTTGCTTTGGAATAGGTTTAAGGAAACACAATATAAATTTGTTCATGGACTATTTTATCCACCAAGTGTGGTCCATATGTTTTACTCTGGGGTTTCAGACGTGTGGAGGTGCAAAATGGCTAGAGACACATATTTCCATTATTTTGGACTTGTCCAAATATACACTCCTATTGGAGAGACGTCACACTAGAGATCTCCCAAGCTTGGAACAGAGGGTGGAGTGCTCACCTCTCTCTCTCCCTGTTCAGTGTGGATCTTATTTTCAAATAGTTGTCCTTAGAAGTAGAAGAAAGTAAACAGTGACTGTGTGTGGGGTGTGTGTATGTGTGTGTGTGTGTGTGTGTGTGTGTGAGATATGAGCAGAACTGTGTGCACGTTTTACATTTCTTAGTTTCCCTAGAGATGTCTACAACCCTTTAAAAAGAGTTTCAGTTCCAGTAACACAAAGGATGTAATAATTAAAGGGGAACCCTTGTCTTTCACAGTTCAGTTTGTGTAGATGCTAGTAAGGAGGCGGAGGTCATAGTCCTCTGTGTGCAATGTCACAGTCTGTTGCTGTGGCTCTGGATGTGATGTCACAAGCTGAGGATTCTGTCCTCTGCTCCTGAACAACATCCGGTAAAACTTTAAATGATGAGGAGCACTTGAGAATAGCTGGAAATTCAGTTTTATTTTGGATGGGTTGTGTAGTTGGTATCTGCTGATGTCATTTTTGTTTCATTGGTCCCTCTTTCATCTTCCTGTGCAACAACAACATAACAGTATTTTGACATAATTCAGCTTATATTTGATAGACTATATTTGTACTCCTTTTGTTCTTTTATTACTGAGTTCGTTTCCAGGATCCTTGTCCCTTACAGTTGTTCTGCTCCTGCACCTCACTTGGAGTACTGATGGCAACTGTGGAGGCCACACTTTAGAAGAGACAGGGACTGCGTGGAGGCTAACCAAACTAAATCTAGGGACAACAAGCAAAATCCTACATGGGAGGTTGGAGAACCTCATTTTGTGTGCACCCTGAGGCAAGAAAGATGAGGGGAAGTATGAGAGTGCATGCAAGTACTTCCGCTCCATGGAGTAATTAAGGTAGTTTGCAAGAGGTGTTCACACGAGTAGGGCACGAGCATAAAGCGGATCTAGATAAAGCTGGCAGGGGCAGATTCAGGAAGGATGGGGAATAGCTTTTCACAGAGAAAGTGGCTGAGAGTGACAAGCTGTAAAATGAAGTTGCCTGCACTTAGTAGACAGATTCAAATGCAGATGGGACAAATATATGGGAAGGGAGAGGAAAGGAGGATAAAGAGTAAGGGGCCAAGGCCATCACATTCAACCTTAGGTAGGACTGAGCAAACTCAGATGAAAAACCAGATTATCCGGCACACCAGTAGGACAGCATTTTCCCAGTCAGACCATTCTTTCTGAGACCTGACCTACTACTAAGGTAACCTGAGTATCAGTATAAACATAGTAATGTTGTTATATGTTAAAGAGCTGGTGACACGTTCAGGACAACTTTAACAAAACCTAATATTTAGACAGTTCATCTTGTATTTCCCATTAGTGCTGTATTCCTCCTCCTCATTATTACAGAGGTCATCTGTATGAAATCAAGGACTTTCTCCTGTAGACTTTGTCTACTCCTGCTGCTTTCTCCTACCTGAAGTCACAGAGCACTGCTTGTGGCATCACAGTTACTCCTGTGGCAACAGATTGTGATGTCACAACAGAGGATTATGATTTGAACTAGGGAGTAAGCTATAGAAACACATAGACTCTGTAGAAACTTTAAGGGATAAAGATCATATACTCATGCAAATTTCCTTAGTAAATAATAGGGAGGAAAATATAAATAGAATGCAGGTAGAATTGTACTTAATTATGCTTTTTAAAGTTTTATTTACGTCAGTAGCTCTTTAAAATGTGTTTTTCTAAGTTGGAATCTGGATGTTATAATTCTTTTAAACTAAATAAAAATTATTATTGATAAAAAAAAAAACAAAACTTCAGAACCACATAGGAGAGAAGGACATGGGAATTAAATATATCAAACAGTTTAAGTCTAACTGTAGTGGGCTCAATCGGACATTCGATTTATGATACAGAATAGAAAACTCTAACACTGTATGTACTTTACACAGTATAATATGCGGTAGAAACGTTGTTACCTGGCAAAATCCATCTTTTACCAGGCTTATTATACCATTGATGTGGCGTTGCTTTGTTGTTAACCCATCAATGGTATAACAGCATGGATCAGGATCACGCATGCTTTACACGATCCTCCAGTCTTCCTGAATCGGCCGTGGCAGTAAGTGCTGGACTCAGTGTGGACTGGCGTGATGAAAAAAACTTAGTATGGATCCAAACTTCTATTTTCCTGTTTATGTGGACCATATACTATAAAATATAATGTATGGGTCCACTCTGTTAACAAAGCCTGTACCCGTCTCGAGGGTCGCCATGGGATCAAGCCTACCGAGCTTAGCTCTTGAGGTTTAAGCGGTCGCCGTGGCAACCTCTCGATGGGTACACATGCTTGTTAATGATAGCGATCCATACATTATCCTCTGTATTTTCTTTCTGTGAAAACACACACACACACACACACTGTATCTTAGGTCAGGATACCTTCCAAATTAACACTTCAAGGCACCCATTCAGATTCTCTTGAGAATATCTTAGCACTTCCTGCTAAACATTCCTTCACAGCTGTAAACCTGTTTCTATTCACTGCCCACCCACCTTTCATTTTAAGTCCTTTTCACCCTTTACGTTCTTTTCAGTCTTCTTATTATCCTGCCATAAATGATTTTGAAACTGTGCATCGTGAGTGTGTGTAACTTCAGCTTCATTTGCTATTGCATTTGAAGAAGGGACCTGTTGAGCGCCAAAGGCTTGTGTACTGTACCATCTTGCCATGTCGCACCGTGCTACGCGAACTGCACTGGCTGCCAGTGCGATGGAAGATCACCTTCAAGGTCACGTTGCTGACCTGTAAGATCCTATACAGACAGGGACCAGGCTACTGGCAAGATGATCTTGACCCTTCCACCCTCTCCGTTCCACTGACGATGGATTGCTAGAGATTCCCAGGGTTCGTCTTCAGTCATCTGGGGCCAGAGCTTTTTCTTTCATGGCCCCAACCCTGTGGAACTCTCTGCCTCATCGCATTAGAATGTGCCTGTCCACTGAGTCTTTTTAAAACCTCACTGAAGAGTGATTTATTTGAATTAGCTTTTGAATAACATCTAGTTGTTCTGTTGCATTTAAATGTTTTATAGTTGTATTTATTATTGTTGTGTGGTGCTAAATGTGTTATGTATTTGCGCTTTGGTATTCGAGCATTACAAATAAACATTGATTTGATTTGATCTTTGTAGCTGTCACATTGAAATACATTTGGGAACTTGATATACGTTTTATGGCTGTCAGTGAGTGAGTGTGGTTGTAAGGAGGACAGTGCATGAGAGCTGGAGAAGAGCAAGCGGCATCTGTTTTGGGAATGCACAGTTAGAGCTGGCGATCCACTTTTTTTTTTTTTTTTTTACTTTATTTCCTCCTGTCTCAGGCTTCCTGTGCGTGTCCTGCCTGCCTGAGGTTCTCTCGAACTGTGCTCTCCTTCTTCCCCCTCTCTGCAGCCAGCACCTCCCGGTTTAACCCATCCAGGGTGGGCTCTCCCTCTGGGCAGTCTTCTAAGGCAGTCTTCGCTGTGGATGAGGGCTCGAGGGGAACTGAAAGGCCAGTCGAGGAGAACCCAGCGTAGGGCATGGGGACAGGTGCCGTTGCCTGATCCACCCGGCACGGTGTTTTCCTTTGTTCTGCTAAACTCCCCCTCCCTTGCTTGGGCACCCTGACGCAATGGTGCATGGTAACCCTGCCTGCGTCAGCCACGTGAAGCTGTGTGTTGCCCAGCGCACTGCAGCGCTCCCAATCTCCACCTGGAGCTGCTGGTGCACCGGGCTATCCTCTTCCCCGGAGGAAGCAGCTCAATCCTCTGCCCGCCTGCCGACTCCCAGCTCCCAAACTCAGGTCGCCAGCATGGCGCTAGGTGTGGCGTCCAGCGCTCAATGCTCACGCCACGGGCCGCCTGCGATCCACATTTGCACTACCCCAAAATGGATGCAGTGCTGGGTGCCCATGCCATGTGCCACCTAACAGTGTCCCCCATCTTCCCTTCTCCCAATGCACATTGTGCCCCATCATACGATGCGACACCAGGGTGCCCACCTCAGTGCCGCCAGACAGCACACCGACACCGGGTGCCCAATCCCCTGCGTCGGTACCTGAAAGGAAGGAAATTGTCCCTTGTAGTCTTCTTCTATATTTTTAAACCTGTAACAAAAATAAATAAAAACAATGCTTTGACTTCTGTACCACCCACTGTCTGCTGCCCACACAATCCCTCACCCCTCACCTATCGGGTGGGTCCAGTGCTACCTCTGGAATGTCCTCCTGCTACCAGTGATGAACGTGACTGACTAAAAGCGAGGTAAGTACAATTAATGGCTTTTTAATGTGTTTTCAGCCTTTACTCACATCTTTGTCGTTTTTAAAGAGCACCTTTCCTGGTATAATAGGCAGAAATCACAAAGGGGCCTTACCTGGTCCAGAGTCAAAGGATAGTTAAAAATATATTTTAAGTATTGTAGGGTTTTGGGAGTAAAGGGATCATATTTTGGCTCTGTGGAGCCTAGAGCCCGATTTCTTCTACTTTCTGATTCAGAACACGCCCACACGCTCTCACATTTTGTGACGAAGAATGAAGAGACCGTGCGCCTCCGTAGGCTTACATAGGCTGTTTTAAACTACTTAAATACTTTAGAGTGCTGATTCCAAATAAATCAAGGCCACTGCTCAACTAACGCTGGTCACTACATATCTCTCTTGAATGTACCTCCTTCCAGGAGGGAGGGCGGAAGGTATTTGGCTGTCAGCTCCCTGGCACCAAATACAATCCCTTCCCTCCTAAAAACCCTACAGTACAAATTTTTATTTATTTATTTATTAACCTCCTTGGACTCCGTGGCAGGTAAGGGTCCTTGGTGTCTTTTGGTGGAGTTTGTAACAGAGCACAACATTTTTTCTTTAATATTTTTGCCCCAAATTTTCACTGTGTTCTTTTTTTTTAATACCCACGTCATAAACTAGGTAGGTGAAATTTTTCAATCCATCCTGAAACATGTTTTGCAGTTCCTCTGCAAAATCACATTTCAGACGGGATTAAAAAATGCTGCCTGCCTTCATCATAAGGTGGTGTCATAAAAGACTGTTGAAATGTGGGTTCAAAATGTCAAAATACAAAGTTTTGAAGAGATGTTGAATTTTTTTCAACAGTTACTAATAACTTTATGATTTTTGCAGAGTTTGGTCCCAAATTTTCAGTACAGCCGTTTTGTTACCCTACCTCATCAACCTGATAGGTGTCATTTTTAAATCTCAGATAAAACCTGTTTTCACAGTCACACTGCAAAATTACCTTTCAGTTGGGATTTAAAAAATTACACCTGTCTTGATCATAAGGTGGGATCAAAAAGACTGTTGAACAACAAATTTATGAAGAAACATTGAATTTTTCCGATGTTTACTTATAATTTTGCCATTTGTGCAGGGGCCATAAAAACTGGAAATATTGGGTCAAAATATGGAAGCCTACTGCAGATGGCATTGTTGCCTCAGGTGGCTTATGTTTGTGTACATACATTGTAAAAATTGGTTAAAAACAGGACCAGCTGTGGACTGGGTTATAAATAAATACTACTGCTCAACTTACAGAGCCTTAGTAGTTGAGCAGTGGTGTTGATTTGAACCAGTGGACTGCTACAGTATTAAAAGCCCTGGAAATCCTGCGCCATTGCTGTCAATAGAGTGCGGCCCTGCACCTACAAACTATTACATTACAGAACGTGAGAGCTCGGGGCAGAGCTGTAGCCCAAAGTGGACCAGGAATGGGAAGGGATCTGGCAACCAGCTCCTCAATGACAAGATTTAAGACCCTTCCCTGGGAAGAGTATGCATACCATAATTGTAAATCCAGAACTGATGAACTCCTTTGTAGGTCAGCAAATTGTGAGGAACTTTTCAATTGCACTGCAACTGGTGTTCTTTAAATAAATACAACTGTTAAAGTGATATAATAACTGCTATACTAAAACATAACGGCATAAATACAAGATCAGCCTTGTTGGTACTAGCCAAATCTTATTTTGCCCCCCAGTCCCATCACTGCTTTTTATTCCAGCCTTTCTTCCACCCTTGAGGGCAGACTTTTTCTTACTGTTTTCTCTCCAGATTCTGGTTCTCTTCCTTACTACCTTAAATCTGTCTTCCTGCTTCTTCTACTATCTAAAGGCCAGGTTCCATGGCTGTATTTGCACCACAGCAGCCTGACCTTTGGGGTTACTGCCATGCAAATGTGGCTGTGTGGAAATATGGACACTTACCGATCATGGCAAGTCATTCACTAAACTGCTTCCCGTGCTGCTGCAATCCAGGGAAGAGTTCTGGAGTGAATGGTTTATGCAGCTGTGTGGACAGACTGCACTGCTTGCTTCGTATCTGTGTATGCCCTGTGTGTTTCAGAAGCCTTCTCCCGCCTTTGCCCCTCTCCCAGCACGGCTTGCATCGGCACTGGGAGAGGCCATGTAAACATGCATTAGGATTGGTTTGGGAGGTTGGGGCAGCACAGGAGAGGTCCAAATAAATGAGCAGCCTTGTAAACACGCGCTTAAGAAATGCTGGTCTTTCTTCCTTCCCTGCTCCAAGTCTTTAGCTGGGGTAGCAGCCTTCTCCTATTGACTTCCCATTCACTGATCAACCTTCCTTTCCCCGCTTTTCCTCCTCTTTCAGTTTGAAAGCGCTGCATTGGGACTTCACTACTCATGCCTGCTCTTGTACCTAACCCACTATTTTCTGCCCTTCCCATAAACTGCTCCACTTCCGTCCCTTAACCCATGTCTGACTTTCTACCTTCTCCTCCATACCATGGGTCCCAAACAGCAAGAAAATTCCTGGGCTGTGACTGGTCAGTGCTGCTCTTCAACGGTGATGTTACCCAGAACATCAGTTTTGCTATTGTTTTTAAACTACAGGAGAGAAGTATTAGTTAATTCTACTTGTTGTTGAAGGAGTTAACGATAGAGGATTTTTGTAAGTTTTGATATTGTTTTATTTTCTTTTAATTTAACTTAAAGTAGAATTTAGCTGAAAGGCTTCTTGGCTGGAGTGACTGTAAAGTTCTTTCACCCACCCCTTCCAGCAGCCTTTCTTAAATACTGAAATACCACTGGGGTTGGGTTTGAAGGCTGTGAGGAGGAGCTTGAGAGCTGCAAACAGATCTGAGCCTTCAGAATAGGCCAGGAAGGAGGAAACAAGGAACAGCCATATGAGCTAAGTCTTAAGGACATATAAATATAAAAACGTGTGAGTAGATCTATAGTCCTTCTGAGTAGGATTGTGGTTCCAGTTAGTACTGTAGTTGACTGTCTTATACTGCATGCAAGGGCATTAGGATAGCAATTTCTGTTAGAGGCTGGGCTAGGATTAGTTCTACTTGCTGTAGGGAGAGTGGTGTGGAGAGGCTGTATAGGTAGTGTTGACTATAAGTAGGCTTGTAGGGTACAGTGGTTGTGTGGCAGCAATGCAGATGAACATACTGTGGAGGCTGGGAGGGTGCTCAATATGCCACAGGCTAAGGAGGCTTGAGGAAGAGGTTCAGTGGCTTACAGGGGAGCTGGGAGGTTGAGGGAGGAGGGGAGGATTGCAGCTGTAGGAGGGCTGACATCTGAGAGTATTGTAGGGGCACCACAGAGAAGGAACAGTGGGGCAGGTCGGGGAGGAGACGCAGTAGACAGGAAGCCAGTTGATGAAAGGTGGACTCTAGTAGGACCTAGAAAAAGAGGGAGCAGCAGGAGGGAGGAGGAACACAGTAAGGCTGAGGGAGGAGGGAACATGTTTGCTGTACTACCAACACATGGGAAAGAGGATGCAGGAGGAGACTGCACATGGGATATTACCTCAAAGAGAAGGGAGAGAGGGGCATTACTAGTGGTGAGACTGAGTATGGCATGGCAGGGGAGGGATAATACTCTGAGAGGTGAGGAGGGAGTGGAAGGTTGGCAATCAAAACAGGAGGAGGGAGGAGTCTCAGTTGAGAAGGGCAGGGCAAGACACTGGGACACACTGTAAAGCCCCATCTTGAGTGGCCCCAGAAATGAGAACCTGGGTGGGGGTGGCGACAGGCACAAGGAAAGAGGAGGGAGGTGTACTAGTGTTGGGGACTCCATACTCAAGGGATCAGGGATGGGGAGAGGCACAGTCAGATATGGGTGGAATTCATACCAGAATTAAAAGCAGACGAGGCAGAACAGGCAATCCTAAGATGCGTAAGGAGGGTAGGAGGAACCACACATTGTGGAACATGTGGGGACAAATGACCTAGCGGGAGAAACAGTGGCAGTAACAAAGGAGAAGACTAAGGAAGTGGGAAGGTTATGCGAGGAGACTGAGGAGTCTGTGGCATTCTCCGACGCAGCCCCAGTACCCCTGCAAGCACAGTGAGAAAGGAGAGGATTAGGAGTTGAACACATGGTTGGTAGAATGGTGTCAAACTAAGGATGTGGGGTTGTGGGTGACTGGGGCAGTACCTGGGATAATAACAATCTGTGGGGAGGGGAGGAGGTATTAAAACAAAGACTGGGGAGGTATATTAAGACAAAGGTGAATTTAAACTAGATGGGGAGGTGGCAAGTGGACAGCAGGTAGGCAGGGATCTGATAGAGTGGAGTCGCAGCCTACCCCCCACCCAGGCTAGAAGGGAAGGACTCAAGGGCCGTGAAAGGAGGGAGTAGAAAGAAGGAAATGGAGACTAATGAAGGGAAGGGGCAGGATGGAGTGTGGTCTCGCTGAATGCAAGAAGCTTAGGCAACAAATCTGCTGAGCTACAGGCACTCTTGGCATTGTGGAGGGTGGATATTGCAGCTGTCACAGAAACGTGGGCAACTGAGCACCGAGACTGGGATCCAGCAATCCCAGGATGCAAAGTATACAGGAAGGACCGTAAGGAATGGAGGGGCAATGGGGTGGCAGTTTATGTGAGGGACGGGATCAAATGCACAAGGACGAGGGAAAGAAAGGAAAACAGAGGCAATCTGGCTGCAGCTCCTAGACTCAAGGGATAGGAAACTGAGGTTTGGGGTGTATAGGCCACTGTCCCAGTCTGAGGAGATTGACAGGAAATAGGACAAATCAGAAAGGTATGTAGAAAGGGAAGGTGGTCATCGGGGGATTTCAACTTGCGTGGGTTGACTGAGCATTCCAGTCACCTCAGTGCTAGGAGCAAGTGCTCCTGGACACAATCCAGGAGGGTCTCCTGACACAGTTGGTTAGTGTACCTACTAGACTAAAGAACACTTTAGATCTGGTGTTGTCAAATGGGGAGGCAGTAAGGGAAATAAAGGTGGAGGACCCACTACCGAGCAGTGATTACCAAATGGTGTGGTTTAATATCACAGTGTGAGGGGAGCCAGAGAAATCAGTTACTCAGGTAGCAAACTTCAGGTGGGCAGACTTTGGGAGGATGCAGGAAGAGTGAAAGGGAAACTAGAGGGCATAAGGCAGGAGATGGATGCAGCAGAATGGGATATTATTAAAAGGGGATTACAGAGGCAACAGAAGCCTGCACCAAGACAGAGTAAGAGGAGCAGAGCAAGAAAACCATGCTGGTTCAACAGCGAGGTAGTGGAGGTGGTGAGGGCAAACGAGAGGCGACCAGAGGTATAGAAGGACAGGTAAGGAAGTGGACAGGGAGGAGTATGTAAGATGGCCCAGGAGGTGACCAGAAAAGTGAGAGAAGCCAAGGACCAGAGGGAGCTGAGATTAGCGTAGGGAATTAACGGGGTGGGGTGGGGGAGACTTTTTCAGATACTGCAGGGAGAAAAGAAAGTGCAAGGAGACAATAGTGAGGATAAAAAGGGTGGGAAGTGGACGGAAAAGGGTGAGGAGCAGGCAGAAGCACTGAATGAATACTTTCCTCAGTGTTCATGGAAGAAAAGGGGACTGCTACCACCATGGCCTGGGAGGGTGGGGACAGGGGAGAGAAGGCAACAGATGGAAGAATTGAGGCAAGTAGAGTCCTAGAGGGACTGAGGGCACTGAAGGTAGACAAGGCACCAGGGCGGATGGTATCCACCCTAGGGTGCTGAGGGAGATGGCGGAGGTGTTGGCAGATCTGCACAGCGCCTCACTGGAGTCAGGATGTACCACTGACTGGAGGATGGCACATGTAGTACCATTACACAAGAGCAGACCAAGGGATGAACCAGGTAATTATCGCCTAGTAAGTCTCACCTCCATAGTGTGCAAACTCATGGAGACAATACTAAAAGAAAGACTGGTGTTGTACCTGGAGGACAATGGACTCAGGATGTGAGACAGCATGGGTTCGTTTCGGAAGTCTTGTCAAACCAACCTGATACGGTATTATGACTGGCTGACAGGTGAGCTGGATAAGGGTCATGCGGTAGATGTTCTTTACTTGGACTTCAGCAAGGCCTTTGATTCTGTGCCTCTTGTGCGGCTTGGGGGAAGCTAACTGGTGTAGGGGTAGGGGCAAAAATGATGAACTGGATTACAAGCTGGCTGAGTGGGAAGCTGCAGTGGGTGGTGGTGAGAGGGGAGCTCTCAACTCCCAAGGCAGTGACGACTGGGGTGCCACAGGGGCTCTATACTGGGGCCAGTATTGTTTGGGCTCTTCATATCAGACATTGCACATGGGGTGGTGAGCAAGATAAGTCTGTTTGCTGACGACTCCAAAATCGGAGCAGTGGTGGATGGAGAGGAGGGATGGAAGCAGCTGCAGGGGGACCTAAGCAAGATAGAGAAGTGATCAGAGAGGTGGCAGCTGGGGTTCAGTGCAAAGAAGGTGTAAAGTTATGCACTTTGGGGTGAAGAACCCAAGGAGAGAATACTAGCTAAAGGCTGTGGGATCACTGAGGAGGAGAAGGACCTAGGGGTAATGATAACAGGGCCATGGACAGCTCTGCCCAGTGCAGGAGAGCGGCTGCAAAGCGAACAAATGCTGAGGTGCATAGCAGGGGTTTTTCGTCCAGGCGAAGAGAGGTGATCTTTCCCCTACAGGTCACTGGCAAGGCTGCACTTAGATTATTGTGTGCAGCTTGGAGGCCATACCAAAGCGTGATATCAGGCTACTGAGAGGTGCAGAGGAGGGCAACAAAGATGATATGGAATGGAAGGGACAGACTAGACAGCAGGCTGCGAGACCTGAATATGTACACCCTGGAGGATAGAAGGGACAGGGGACATGATAGAGGTATTCAAGTATCTGAATGGAATCAATAAGGATGGGGCAGATGGGGTCTTTAAGTTAAGGAGGGGAGGGTCACCAAGGGGCATGCGCTAAGAATAGAGGGGAGAAGATTTAGGAAGGAAATGAGAAGACACTATTTCACAGAGGGTGGTAGCAAATGGAACACCCTACCAGAATGGGTGGTATCATGTAAATCTGTAAACAGTTTCAAAAGGGCATGGGACAGGGAACGGAGAGTGAGGTTGGGGAGGTGGGGGTGGCAGTGGAATGACAAATGGGAAGGGGGTGGGCAGCTGCAAACTAGGGGTGCTAGCTGCACACTCAGAGCAGATTTAGATAGACGGTGGTCTGTTTTCCTGGCACACTCATATGTTCAGTATCACATGTATTCAAAAAGCAAGTAACAATGTATCTTAAAATGCTTTTATTTTCTCCACCCTTTTGTTATACAAGCAAGCCATTTATAATTGCAGTATTGCGCTGCAGGTTGTATGTCATAGAGTTAGCGTCACTTCTTGAGTGTTGGACGACTTGGCCTGCGGTTCGTGTCCAACCACCTACAGTGCTTTCTGTTCTGATTACTGTTACTAACATTCCTACTGTTCTTTATTGATCATTTGTGTTGCTTCCAGTGTACCCCTTCCCCAAGGTGCATCTGGAAACAGTATTACATACATAGTGACATACTAATTTGAAGTCAGAAGAGGAGTTCTAGGTCCATGTCCACCCCAGCTTTATAAGCAGGTAGTAATCAGTATGCTGTGCAAACATGAACTAACTAAAGATTTATTGTACCGACTACTATCTAGGATCTGTATCCGCTCCAGTCTCTTTCTGGTCTGTTGTCATGTCTCCTCCATCCCCCGCCATTAAAACAAAAATGTATACTTTTCTGAAGGAAACATACTTTGGGCTTGTTTTCTTATATTTGTTTTTCTTTATTTTTTCAGATTGGTCCTAGTGGAAGGCATCACAGGGTTGTATGATGTTGCTGGAGTCATGTGCTGTACCTTTGAGGCCAAACAGCATCCAGTTCGACCAAGTGCCATTTGAATTTATTAAAACAAAAAAACTTGAGGACTTCAAATGTCTAGCCCATGTTATGCACCCAGTAACATTCCAGCTGCAGGAGTCAGTAAGGGCATCCTAGTGGCGGAAGGCGGTTTCCTTTCTTTGCCAGCAGCAGCCACGCGGGAGCCTGATCAAGGCTTTTCACCTACAATGTGCTCTCATCTACCGCAAAATGAGAGTATGCATGATGGAGAAGGACCAGTGGAGTTACATGGGAAGAAGAAGCATCGACGAAGGGCTTCCAGGAAGAAGCGGCGTTAGGCCATATATCGAGTTGACGTGGGAGGAGAAGAGAGACTTGATGAGCGAGCAACAGCAAGGGTCACTAGGATCATGGAAGAAAAGATGGCAAAGGTCTCCCAGTTGCTCCGCATAACAGTAATGAGTTTCTGATGGAGGAGCACAATCTGGAGGAGCCCGATCTGAAGATTGACTTAAACCCAAGAGGTGTGCCAACCGATTGGATGACACTAGCGGAGAGGGAGGACACAGACAGTGATAGCTCAAGTGAGGAAGAAGGCGGTTTCCTCCAGAGGGACTTTTGTGAGACCTCACGAGAAGTTCCATGCTGAGGGCCTCGAGAAGATGAGCAAAGAGAAGCTGATCAGGGAATACCTGGAGATGGAGAAATGTATTCACCAGCTACAGGAGGAGAATAGAAGTCTGCAGCGCAAGCTTAAGGGGCAGATGGGCACAGAGCCTGTGGATACCAGCAAAGCAAAGGAAGATCAGGCCGAAACCAGTTAAATGCATGTTTCAAAGAGATTTGGGGTGGCGGGGAGGGAGTTCAGACAACAGAAAAAATTAGGGCGTGGCAATTTAAAAACCTAAGGCACATCCTTTATTATGAATTTTTTTTTTTATGAGTTTTACTTTCTTTTTAAGGTGCATCTGCTTGTAACAGTGAGCAGTGTTTTTTTTTTAAGATTTTAAGATGGTCTTCCTTGTCAGTTTTTTTTTTTTTTTGTATTAAATTTGAGATGTTATAATTATTGCTCTTTGAAATTTCCTTTGTAGCAAATAGAGCCAGAAAAAAGTGTGTTTATCCTCAGATTTTTGGGGCATTTTCCTAGAGCAGTGAGTAAAATATTTCTTTCCTCATGGGCTTAAATTTGTTAGTTATAAGGACAAAAGAACTTGTATCTTTTTTCAAGGGAGGTGATCGGGTCAAAACTGTTTGCTGATTGTATTTATTTAGGGATACCTTTGAGGAACAAGTGTCCCTTTTTAAAGGTTCTGTGTTAGAAAAATGGTTACACTGCAACAGTACAGAGCAGTTAAAATATGACCATTCAGAGTATGAAGTACAGGACAAAAGAAGGTCCAGGTCAGTTATCAGTGTTGACATGACAAGGTTCTAAATGTTTTATGCACAATACAGAGAAAAATATGTATATGTTATTCTGTGTGTGTGTGTGTCATATATATATATATATACACACACACACACACACACACACACACACACACACACACACACACACACACATATATATGGATAGATATGTACATATACACCTACCTGTCGGACCTTCTAACACCTGCTGCCTCAGTCTGCTCCATCTGCTCCTCTTCTAAGGGCCTTCTTGCGGTTCCCAGGACAAAGTTAAAACTGCGTGACAGAGCTTTAAGTGTTGCCGGCCATGTCCTGTGGAATTCGCTACCTCCAGCCTCGTTAGCCTAAGTGCCCACGCTTTTATCACCAAATGGCCATTATTAAAAAAAAAAAAAAGATTGAAAAGGTGCCGCCTATAGAATATAATGGAGCGTGTCCCCACACTCTCCCTAGCATCACGTCATAAATTTGCAGAGCGCAGGGGCGGAGCATGGGTGGCACCAGAAACTGGGAAATCCTTGGGACACAGTATTTCTAATTTTACTGAATGTTGTAATTTTGTACTAGAGTGATTATTTTCACTGCTGTACGTTAGAAGCAGCACCATGAGGTACAGCACCTATATATCAGGTGCAGGGCTGAGGCTGGTAAGTCTCTTTAACTAGGATCTGCAGCTTATCCAATAGGTAGGAAATGGGCAGACTAGGTGGGCCAAGCGGTCCTTATCTGCCATCAAAGTCTGTGTTTCTATGTTATGATTTGGTTAGCCCACTTCAAGGGGTTATTTCCAAGTGTTGCAGACTTGCCCTTCATTTACTTTAAACACTTGGAGGGATACTGTTAGCTTTGATTGCAGTTGTGTATACAAGGAAATAACTACTAGCCACTTCTATGGGGAAGGTCCCATCTGTGTTGAATAATATATATGTATGTGTGAATGCCAGTTTACATTTTTTTTTCCTGCCATTTCTAACCAGCCTGCCATCATCACTCACATTGTCTGTGACCCTTTCCTCTGGTTGCCCTATGGCTTTCACCCATGATGGGTTTGTCAGTGGAGGAGGGCACTCCTCCCTCAAGTGTCCTTAATCTAGCATTGAGGAAGGGTGCAAAGTCAGCTGGGGCCTCTGAAGGAGCTGGTGCCATCCTGCCCTGCTATGCTTGGCACACTTTCATTGTTTTCTTCAACCCCTATGGATGCCACCTCTCGGGCATCATTGCCCTGTTGTGCAGTCTGCACACCATCTAGCTGACACCGGTAGCATCCAACCTTCCAGTGCAGACTTCTGACTGCACTGCTACATGTGGTCATCCAGGTAACTGTTTCAGCGAAGCCGACAACCCTCATTCTCAGAGCAGGAGAGTGTCCTGTGGGACACCATATTCTGCTTCCAGCGCCCCCGTAACTCAGAGGCCCATTCTCAAACATTCAGTTGCTGGGCGTGAGCTGTAACTCTGCAAGTGGGTCACCCTAGTTATTTCCCATTTTAACCTTCAGAACTGTAAAGATTTTGCCACCATATCTGATGGTGCTTTCAGTGGCATTCTCTGTTATGTGCTGAGCAAGGGCAGTAGGGGGAATGACCCCAATTATCCCACGCTTGTTGACTGGTTCTGGAGGTAACGTCCTTCCAGGAGTCCTTCCTTCATTCCTAAAACACTTAATGTAGTCATCCTTACGTGGGCATTGCAGTGGTTGTATTGCTAAATGTCCGTTTATTTATTTTTGAGAATGTTCTCGTGGCTTTGGGCCTGGTGTGTGGCAAAGGGAGAATGAGGCTGCCTGGCATTCACGCAGCTCTTCTGGCTGACCAGGGAACAGCATTGGTGTCAGCTGTAAACACCATTGGTCTGTACAGCCTCCAGGCAGAGGTAAAGTGCGCCTGTGTTGGCCCAGATTTTCTGATTGAGGGTAAGAGGAAAAGAATAATTAAAAAAAATTAATAATAATACAAAGTGTTTATTGGGAACAGTATGGCTGGAGAAGTACCAATTTTTTTAAAAAAAAGTGTCACTTCAGTTTGTTAGCATTGTGTGTACCAAGACAAGTGATACACAAGGAATAAACAATGAAGCGGCTTTGATAGAAAAATGACATGCTCTTTTACTGCGCTCTATAGCGCACCTGGTAGCCTTTATACATTCTTTTCTGGCATGGGCTTGGCTGAAGCTTGATACTGCTGTAGTAATGCCCCTAGTGCCTTGACTGCACACAACGTTCTGACAGCTATCCTTTTCCAGAGCCAAATATAGCATCTTACTCTGAGAGAGAGAGAGAGAGAGAGAAATTTGGAGCTAGATACGTGGAGACACCTACCTCTCTTCTGTGCCATATTAGAGGGCATCCTTTCTTAGCACTCAGACGCTTGCTGTTCCACATTGTAGGTTGACATTTTTAAAGCAGGAATTCAGATCAGTATGCTCAGTGGTCAAAAAAGAATGCAGAACAAAACCACTTTCCACATTTTGCTTAGCATTGCTCTCAATAATAGGATGTCCTGCTTTTTGTTCATTTTACACAGGTTCCTCTTGTTTGTGTGACAAGGTGGTGGGTATGGGGGACTACTATATCTTGTGAGAGCAAATGGTGCAGCCTGTTACCAGTCTCTCTGTTTGTGGCCCATGTGTTGCAGTCACAGTATCTTGTCAAAAGCAGGATAAACTCAGAAACTGAAACCTTAGACAAGTAATTGACAGTGACTAGACCAATGTAATTTACTTTTGATACGGTATTTTTGTTATCCTGCCTTTTCTTTCCACTGCCAGTCCTCAGGCCTGTCTTTGTTGGAATGGTAGACTCCCAGCCTCATGCACTGCTCCTTTCAGGTTGTATCCTGTGTGGTCAAGCTTGATGTGGGCTCCATTAGTACCAGCTGCCTTTATCAAGACAGCAGCATGGTTTTAACTCTGCTTGTGTCCCTCAGTCACCTGGCGTCTTGGCACTGCCTTCTGTTGGCTTGCAAGCACTCTGTTTTCCCATGGCTAGAGGGAGAACCTCCAGTGGACAGCTGCACGAGAGTGAGGTACTGCAGTCACTGCAACCACTGGCTGCACTTCAGCTGCCCGCTTGCTGACATCCATTGCATGCATTGGCAGCCAGCAGTTTTACTGTTTTTGACATTCTGCATGTCCCCTTGGTTGCTGCTGCTGCTGCTGCCCTTCTCTGCCAGGTGACCTCCCAGCCTGCGTCTGTGTCCCTTCTCTATCTTTTACATGGTTCCATTGGGTCTGCTGGAGTATTTCCTTTGTATGGACAAGACAGTAAACTGAGGTCTGTTCTGCCCATCTCTGGTCACTGTCCAGGTGAAAGTAAAAGATCCCATGGCACTTATCGATGAAGAGTAGTGGAGCTTGACCAGCATCATGGCCTGCATTCCCTCATCAGTAAAACAGATCCATGCAACCCACCCTCCCAGGGCACACCTGAAAACAAGCGATCACAGCTTAATGCGCTTTACTGGTTTAAAAAAAGGCAAATTAATAAATATGGAAGGTAGTTCCTCTGTGTGACGGGCTCCCTTGGTTAGACCACAGCCATGGTCTCCCTCAGGCATGTCAAGTATGGGGAGTGGTGGGTAGTCAGGAATGGTGAGGGAGCCCCAAGAATGCCAGCGCCATTCTGCTGCATGGGGAGGCGGTCCTGCTTTTGTTCCACACAGTGGACACTGCTGCCTAAGGCTCTGAGGTGCAGATGACATACATGCATAGCCGTGCTCGAGAGCCAGGCAGTGTCCCTCCCCTCAGTGTCACTGTGCCGCAGTACCACCTGTGGTCACCAAGGTGGCAGTGTACTAACAGAGAGTGCAACCTTCTCCGGAGGAGGAAAGCTCCACTGGGACACTCTAGCCCCAATGGCCTTTGACATCCTAGACTCACCTCTGAGTCTGTGTTGTCGACATTGGAAGGGTAACACTAACACCACATCAACAGGTTGCAGCAGTCTTATTAAATGCAAGGCTCTGTTTTATAGTTTACTCATTGATAGGAAGCATAGTTACACATCTGCTGACCAGTCATTTTCTGCTTTGACAAGCAAAACAGCCCAAACAAATCATATGGTTTCAAATTCTCCAAGCAGGACTGGCATTGGGGTGATTCCTGGTTGAGGAGTGTTTTGTTAATTTTTTTTTTTTAATTAAAAAGGAAAGGAAAGCGTTGTGCTTATGTAGGCCAGTGATGTTTTGATTTAAAAATGACCAATTCCATTTGACAACATCTCCGCCCCCACCCCAAGTTGAGGGCAGATTGAATATGGGTTTGTACAAAAAGCTGATGCAGAGTGAAGTTGACTTGTTTGCATGATAAAGTGGTGCAGATATTTTTTCATGAAAAATTGACTCTAAATGCTGGTTTAAAAATGACACATTCTGTTTTGTTTTTCTCTGGTGTTTGTGGTGTTTTCCGTTGAAAATGGAAACTCCTTGGCCATTGAGAACAGCATTGGGTCACTAAGTCCCAGGCTGGGGAGAGCAGCCATATGGAGGAGGAGGTGATGCATTTCTGCTTGGGGTGGGGAGCTTCTTGCACCTCACTTCATGGTGCCCCTCAGTTGGCTTATGAGTGGTACTTGCCCATCTGTTTCTATAAGACCGTTTTCCTTGGTTGTTGTCAGCGGTGTTGTGTTAGCAACATGACTAGAAGTGAGTAGAGTGGAGGATATGGGGGGTGGGGTGGCAAAAGAAACTGTTAAAATAATAAGGGTGAGACACTCACAAACCATAGGAGGCAGATGAATATGGGGAAGGCACTAGGGCAGAATGTTCTACTCTAGACAGAACTGCTAGCTGATACAGTAATAGAAATTAGCAAAAAGGAAGCTTCAGACCTACAGTTTGTGAAACTGCTGCAGGAAGTGCTAAAAGTAAAACCAAAACCAGCACAAAGTGGCGGTGCACAGCTATACGCCCCCTCCGAGCCAGAGTAGCATCTGCACTATCAGTAGCTGAAAAGGGGGTCTCTTGGGATCTTCAACTTGGGATTGGTTTGCTGCAGTTGTGAAAATTTGTGGTGCAGGGTTAATCTCACCATCTTCAGTGCATAGAATCCACCTCCATCTTCATATAGGCTTTTATCCTCTGGCCTAGGAAACATGCCCCCAAGCAGCATCCCAAGCTCCATCCTCCACTAACCTCATTGACACTTCAACATTCTGGTGGGGATCTGTGGCATGGAGCTGGGAACACCACCAGCCATCAGTCTAATGGATACATTCTCCACCCCCTTTCAATACAGAGCTTTGGAACCCTGCCTGCTGGGGAGTGGTGTGAATGACGGAGCTGCCCCACTGCAGGGAGCGAGCTCCTTGGCTTCCCAATGGGGTTGCTGTGGCAGGGTCCAATGATACCATCTTTCCTAACTGGGGCTGGCCTCGCCTGACTACCCAAATGCAGACTCTGAGGATGCTTCCAAACCCAGGATGTCCACGGCAGCCCATCGGCACCTCTTAAAAATTTCAGACATGTCTGGAGACATGCTCCCCCACAAGAGTTTACATTTTGTTCTCGTAAAATAGTTGGAAATTATATATCATTTGTTTTACTAGTAACATAATAAAATATTGTCTCCACACCCACCCCTTGCAATATAGTTTTTTCTCCTCACTTTTGTCCTTCTGGCTCCATTGGGCTCACCGGCAACTTCCCAGCCCTGACACTGCAGCACAGCTGCACGTGCAGTATGAGACCTGATGGTGTGGTTTTTTTTTCATTTTTTTTTTCACCTTTCCTCCCTTGCCCTCCCATCTTCCTCTTCTGTAATGTGACTGCAACCCAGTCTGTAGCATCCTATGGAGGAGCTGAGCTCCATGGCCCAACACAAGATTGCACTGGAATGTGGTGCCACCATCTCTAGCCAGAAGCCCCGCAGGGCAGCATGTTCTGACTGTTGGGAGAGAAGCAGTGTGCATGAACCTGACAGTGACCCCGGGAGGGGGGAGGATGTGGAACAGAAGTGTCAGAGGCCAGTGTGTGTTGGTATGGGGGGACAACACCAGATAAACAATTTTCCTGTTCTCACAAAGTTCCTCCCACCTCACTTTTTAATTTGTGTTATGGCCTGTACCTTGATTAACTGTCGTTTAATATGTATGTTTTATTTATTGGTACTGTAAGGAACTCGGAGCCCTTGGGATTGGGTACCATATAAATAAACTGACATTGACACCTCCCTAATGGAAGGCCTACACTCGTGCTACAAGCTGTAAGTGGGACCTTGGTGACTGTGTGTGGTCCACCAGACCATCAGTGTCATGAACTGGGCCAGAATAGGAGGTGCTGGTACAGCATTTCCTAAACTCCACCTGCCCTGTCAGGGAGCTGGGCTTAAGCTTTGAACCATATCTGCAGTGCAGTGTGCTATTGCTGGTCACTGGACTGGGCACTAATACACCTTTGAAGTTAAATAGAGCAAAATAAGTTAGTATACTTTTATACATGCTGTGGGGGTTGCATTTTCTATAAAACCATGTACAGAACTCCTGGTTGCTCTTTTCTCATGGGGGGTGAAATTGACAGATTATGGTATTGCTTTTAAATTACAGGATATAAGTACTCTAACAAAGGGAACATTTATAAATGTTATCCTTTATAATTTGTGTCATGAAAATTCTTTTAAATGAGGTATTTGGCCTCCTATAGCTGGCAGCAGTCTGGAGCGATCCTGACTAAGCCTGCACTCTGTTGATATATGGCTATTATGGAGGAGTTGGCTATACCTAACTACATTAGGTGGGAGGTTTAAGGCTAAATCAAGAATGCTGCCACCAGCAAGTTGGGGTTCTGTGTCTGAGAATTGCCATAGGAACAAGCTGTGAGACTGTAAAGGTCAGCAGGATTAAGTGTGGGAAGTGTATGTTTATAACTGCAAGCTGTAGGGGATTTGGTGCTGACCTGCTGCCACGAAGACCGGGTTTACAATATTTATCATTTCCGTGGCAGCTGCTCCATAGTGGTGCACGCTGCCCTAGGAGTTTGCCCGGATGCCATAAGCATGTTAGACAGTATGTACCGAACCGTTGTGATCTCGACTGCCCTCCGTTGTGCCTTGCTGTATTGTTGGTACCTGCCACAACAGTGAGCACCCCAGCCAGTTATAGCGCTTATCTGTGGGTGCACAACCCACAGCCCCTGTGTTTGCCGTAGACTGCTCACTGGCACAGACTTCCTGCTTGGGCATCATGGGATGCTTGAGGTATGCACTGGAGTACAGTTTGCAGTGCTGCACATGATGGGGAGCTGCACACATGGCCTGAAAATGGCATTTCAACTCCACTGCAGCGGCTTAGAGCAGACTTCTGTCATTTCAGCTCGAGAACGCAGCTGGGGGCCATCACACTGATCCACTTGCTGCTGGTTAGTGTAAACAGACAAATGCACCCTGCACAAGCCAACCTTTAGGAATCTTCCTGCTAAACTCCTAGACAAACAAAACAAAAAAGACCAAACAAAAATTGCAGTCTCAAAGATCAACAACTGAAATGAAGTCAAACACATTACTAAATAATGAGACAGAAGAGAACTATGATTGTCTCTCTCCAAAAAAAGAAAGAATTCCAAGAGTATCCTTTGTCGCTCCTTTGAGGTGGAGGTCATGGAGCTATAATACAACATTTCTAAAACTGTATGAGATAACTCATCTTGCAGATTTTAAAGGTTTTATTTACTTACTCAAAAACTTACTATCTTGGCCTGAGTTCTCGAAGTTTCTACCACTGACTGGTTTCTCCCCATAGTAACAGTGTCCATAACACTTACTAGTAGCACTTTGGCTAGTTATTTCATGAGAAATTGAATGATGCAGTTACCTGAATGGCAGGAGATGAAGTGGTCTGTTTATAATCTAGCATTTCAGTGTTTCTAAAATTACCGCTATAATGGTTGTTGTGTTCACTCTAAAGACTTTGCACAGATCAGATTGCCACCATCATGGGAGAGTTACTGGGAGCCCGCCTTGACAGCCTTTAATCTTTGACCTGTTGCCATTATGCCACCTTACAGTATGTGCGCCCTCAGGGGTATGACTGCTCACCTGAGTTAAGATTGCCCGACACTGACCCAAGTCACCCAGAACTTCGCTTTTTATTTTTTTTTTTTATTTTTATTTTATGGGGACATTTTTCTCCCAACTGCCGTGAGGCTCGGTGGTGGCATACTGACCATCTACTCCAGCAGGGATCACAGGGCATGATAGGAGATGTGAGTTTTTCATAGTAATGGAATTAGCTACGGGAAGCCCTAAACCCTGCCCAGAGGGCGCAAGGACCAAAGTCCAGGTGGGAAGCTGTGCAGAGACTCTGCTTACCCAAGCGCCTAACAGCACCCTCCCTCCTGACACCATCCGCTGATCTGATTGATCAGTGCCCAACCCCCTGAGAGGAGAGTTGCCCAACAGCAGCTCATGAACGTAGCTCCTCCTGACCCCAGACGACCTGGCTCATTCTCGAACTTCGGGTCGCCAGGGCAGCACGAGGTGTGGCATCCATGCCTCAACCCTGTGCACCACTCGACCAGCCTTAGGAAGTTCGCTTTTCAGCACCAGCTTGTGTTTGTAGTCATATTCATGTGAGCAGAATCACTGCCTCGAGTGTGGAGCTCTGTACACAAGAAATGATAGAAAACTAGTTTGTCCTTTATTGATTATTTACAGAGATTACTTTATGCAAGATGGATGCAAAACAGAGCTCTGTACTGAACGATTACCAGCAATAGGTTCGAGTTAACTGACCGATTCTCTCAGTACTGGAGTGCTGTGTTTAACTCCCTGCCTTTGTATGACCCTTTTGCCAGCAGAACCAAAGGCTTTGATGAATGTTAATCTAAACCTTCCCTCTAGAATATTATATTCTGTGCCCTCCTGCTGATCTTTGCTAATCCCTGGGTGTTCTAATCACATCTCTGATCTGAGAACCCCAAAAAAGACAGCTAACTCCTCATCCCTTAGGACATTTTTTTTTCATATACATTACCCTTTTAATCCTCAGACTGCTATCCTCCTGTCCCCATCCCACATGACTGGCATCCGCCTCCCCGAGTTACATGGAGCAAGCCCTCCACAGATTGCCTCCCAAGTTACAGATCAGGTGTGTGGGTGGTGGTGTGTGTCTGGGGTTGATGGACAAGACTTCATTAAGTCTTGGGTCCCTATTTCAGCTTTCTGTCCTGAGCTGTGGTGGTATGGGGTGCGCATGTGCATGAGGCTTATACGAGTCCCAGAACCGCAGCGCCCCCATCCCTAATGTCGCCATTTGTGTTGGCATTACCACCTGGTGACAGCCAAGAGCCAAGTCAGCCTGACTCCCTATCTGGGAGTGTACAGCTGTCTGGCAATTGCTTAATCCACTCCCACCTCCCCCACCCCCACACTGCCAAGCCCTGACGATCTGAGTTCATTCCCAAGCTCTTGTTGCCACAAAGGCAAAGGTAAGATGCACAGCAGCTCAACCCTTTGCAACACCAGGCTGGCCACCTAAAGTCATATTTAATTAGTTTCTTTAACAACAACAACAACAAAAGGACAAATAAACATGCCTGTGCTAAACCTAACATCATTGACAGAAAACTTAGGCATCTACCTTAATGCTGGTGACAGCTTGTCACACCAGTTTTTTTTTTTTTTTTTTTGAAATTCTCTTTTACTCCTACTGCCGCGGCCCGGCCCTTCAGGGCATCCAGAGTCATCCACCTGCCTCTCGCCCACATAGACCTACCTCTCGATCCCCACGGAGCTTTGGTTTCCCAGGCGGTGACGAGGGGTCCCTTCACCCTGACATCCTTCATTTTATCGGGCTGAGGAGGTGGTCCGTGAGCAGGGCACATTGAGGCACACTCTGGAAGCCCGCTTCCCGGAGCCAGCAGGTGTTTTTCTTCTTTCTTCCTCCCTACAGCGGCGACCCTGGACGCCAAGGCGCCCGACATCCACGCTTGGCAGCAGCCGCCCATCCCCGACGATTGGGGCTTTCAGTACCCGAGCCTCCACTCTGAGTCGCAGCAAGTATGCGGCAACAGCCTCATCCCTCCAGGAGAAGGCGAGCTGTCGTGGACGCTCAATGCCTGTCTCTCCTCGTCGACCCACCAACGACCTGAGTCCGCTTCCCGAACCCGGGTCGCCGTGGTGTGAGGTGGGCGCCGTTCAACTGTCAGCGCCACCGGGCCGGCCATCACACTCATTGTAACAGACCACTTCTTCAGGGTGTGTGGTCCTCGCGTGAAAGAGTGTTGTTTTGTTTACTAGACTTTAAGGAATTGCAATAAATTAGTACTTGTTGCACAGTATACTGATTTATCCCTGCTCATGAAGCAAGGGTGGACTCTGATACACCTAGAGTCCATGCTGACCTGAAATTACTGTTTCCATGAGTAGATACATTCATCTTAAAAGTAAATATTTTGTGTAAGTTACAAAGGACACCAGTATTACAGATGCAAGTTATTTCACAGTGTGTGGCTGTTTCATAATCCATAGTTTATTCTTGTACCAATATTTCATTATATTTCAGGGACATTGAGGCTCCTACCTCCTAAGCCCCTTACCAATACTGCATGGTGATTATTACATGCCTACCTTTTCTGCTCGCCACCTTAAGCAGTTCCATAGCTTTATTTGTGATGGGGTAGACCTGCTCAGGAATGTCGATCATACTGGTAGGGTCAAGGAGGTGAATATGAATAGGAGGCAGTGTGGTGTAGTGGTTGGAGTATACGCTTGGGAACCAGAAGATCCCAGTTTAAATCCCATCACGGCCACTTGCTGTACAACCTGGAGCAAGACACTTAGACTCCCTGTGCTTCAGTCCGTCCTGCTGAAAAGTGTGTTAAAGTAAGACCCCATTGAAAAAAGAGGGATTGCTTCAGCTGGACTACATAGTAATTAAAAATGCCCTTGCAGGATACAGAGCATTAGGGATAGATCATGGACTGCCAGTGCATCCCCAGCTCCAAGCCCGGCTGTTGTATGGATTGATAGTACTGTCTGCTGCTGGGTTTTGGGAAAACACTGGCCATGAGAACTGTCTGACAGAACTGGGTGGTTTTCAATGGGAAAAGAATCTGATAGGGATATAATCAACCTTCAGATTTGTGAGTGGATGTCATCTGAACAAATGCAGCTGTTGGGTACAAAGATGGGACAAAAAGGCTCACAATGTTGCTGAAAGGAAGGAGATTCCCCTGATACATGCAGGCATATCATTACAAGAATGACACAGGTGAGTGATTTTTTTTGTTTTAATATATTTAAAATTTATTAAACATTTGTGAAAAATATACAATTAACCATATGTCATATGGGAAGAATACTTCGCACATTTTTCTGCAGGTAATTACAAGAGCAGTATGCTATTGGTAATTCAGTTCCAGCTAAATCAGGTAAACACAACTGCATATAAACAATGCATCCCAGGATATGCAGCAGCGAATAGGTACCCCAGAGGTTAAGTTAAAATTTAAGGCACAAAATGAGTGCCAAGATTGCCATCTGTCTCAAAATTCTGGATCTTACTTGAGGGGAGCTCTTGCAGCAGATAATACCAATAGGACTAGGCCACCAGGCATTGGGATCCCACGGAAAACTTCTAGCTAGCAGTCTGTGGCGGGACCCTCCCCTCGACATCAGCTCAGGTAAAGGGTGATCCCCGGCACCACCTGAGTTCTTTTCCCACTAACATCTGCTCCACGGATGCTATCTTCACAATTGACTGCCATTTTGCTCCTCGCGCAGTTACGTTTGTTTTCTTCCTTTCTCACAGTTTTTCTCCATCTCCAGTGCATGTCTTCTTCATCGCCCCAGTGGAAGTCGAAGTGCATGTGCAGCAAGCAGATTCCTGGCGAGAGACAGCCACTCCGCCTGCCTGATCTGCCTAGGGCCCCAACCACCAGCCAGACAACTGCCCGCACTGCCAGAAGTTTAGTAACAAGACACGATACCGCTCAAGACACTCAAGGCCTATCTGCTTGAGCAACAAGTGGCCACCATGCAGAGGACCCATTCAGGACAGAGTTCGTCCTTCTCAGCTAGGGACACCCCCAAAGGAAAAAGATTGGGGGAAACAGCACCACAGGGATAAAGAGAGAGCCAGGTCTGAATCCCACCCTAGGTCCCCTCACAGGCCTGTTGCTTCTTCCACCTCTGGTGGGAGGTTGGAATCTGTTCTCCCAAGGTTGAACGGCTGTTGCTGGGGCTTCCTCAAGAGACTGCTGCCTCCTCCCACTCTAAAGGTAGAGTCTTCTTCTCACAGGCTAGATCCGCCCAAATACCCTTAGGCGCATAGGACCCACAAGCATACACATGGGTTGCTGCCAGAGGACAGAGCGTCTCTTCGAGGCATCGGATGCCCTGCCCGAAAGCTTCAGGGTCGTCCAACAAGCACAAGAGGTCGACGACGACTCCAGACACCAAGAGGAGGTCAGTTACACAGATGCCTCCCCACCCAAAGACAGGGTGACTGCTTCAGAGGGCCGACAGACTATGGGCCACTCTGACTCTGCATCGGAAATGGACCAGGTGCTGCAGCGACAGAGCATCTATCTGCCCCAGAGGACTGGGTGTCAGACCAAACACCCAATACCCCAAAGGCAAGGCACCCAGGCCTGAGGATGACCAGCTGCCCTCCTCCTCCACCTCCTTCTGAGGGCTGGATGCAGCCCCAAGGAGGCTCGACACCACTGGATAAGGCATTGGCCCTGATGGCTGCGGTGCCTGTAGACAAGAGGCTCAGGACCAGGCAGTCGGTACCTGAAGCATCACAGGATCTGGCGCCAGGCCCCTCGAATGTCCCTACTCACGCCCACCACCAGTCGTCCTGCTGATGGAAGTAGGGTCTCTTTAATGCATGGTGGAACACTAGCAAGGGGACTTGCTGCCAAAGCCTCAGAGAGCCATCCCCTGTTTGGGTACCACCCAGGGAACCATTGCCTTAGAGACCCAGATGACCTCCTCCACCGCCAGAGCGCCCATCACCCAAGAACGATGACTGGCGGTTGCCATCAAGTGACCGGAAGAGGCACCTTCATCTGTTCCTTCCATGGGACGCCTGCCTCTACCTCCGGGAAGATGCAGGGCAGGAAGATGCAGGGACTCTCCTCATACTCTTCCTCAGAGGATGAACTACCCTACCTTCTACAGATCCGAGAAGGATTCTTCCTCAGTATTCACAAATGAAGAGGAGTATGTACCTAAACCAAACAATAGAAACACTTTGGATACAGGAGTTGATACCAGCCCATTTACAGAAGAAAGGGTTCTGAAAGAACTCTTAAAACTGAAGGACAAAGAGATGGGGCTGATGGGATTCATCCCAGAATTCTTAAAGAACTAAGGTAGAACCCAAGGGTGGAGAAATGGCAGAAACGGGGGTGACAGATGGGGAAATCATGGAGGGCAGAGTTTGGGAGGGTTTGAAGACACTGAGGGTGGATAAGGTGCCAGGCCCAGATGGCATCCACCCCAGGGTACTGAAGGAGCTGGCAGAGGTCCTTGCAGGACCTTTGGCAGACCTATTTAATGCCCTCATACATTCGGGGTGTGATCCTCAGGACTGGAGGATGGCTCAGGTGGTGCCCCTCCACAAGAGTGGCCCCAAGGATGAACCGGGAACTACAGACCAGTGAGCCTCACATCCATTGTGGGTAGCTAATGGAGACTATCGTGAAGGAGAGGCTGGTTGCCCTCTTAGAGGCCAAAGGACTACAGGACAGCAGACAGCATGGCTTCACACGGGCAGATCCTGCCAAACCAACCTGGTGGAGTTCTGTGACTGGGTAACTAGGCAACTGGACAGAGGCCATGCAGTGGATGTCCTGTATCTGGACTTCAGTAAGGCATCTCGACTCGTGCCACATGGAAGGTTGGGAAGTAAGTTAGTAGGCATAGGGGCAGGTGCAAAGCTAGTGAGATGGGTAGGGAACTGGCTTCAGGGACGGCAACAGAGGGTGGTGGTGGGTGGGGAGCTGTCACACCTAAGGGTAGTGACGACGGTGTTCCACAGGGCCGGTGTTGGACCAGTGTTGTTTTGGATATTCATTGCAGACATATCATTGGACATCAAGAGCAAGATCAGTCTGCTGATGATACTAAGGTAGGAGCAGTGGTGGATGACCTAGGGGATGGCAGGGGTTGCAGGATGATCTGGCAAAGCTTGAAACCTGGTCAGACACCTGGCAACTGGGGTTTAATGCCAAAAAGTGCAAGGTGCATTTTGGGATGAAGAACTCGAGGAGTTACCAGCTGGGAGTGCAGCTAGCCCAGACAGAGGAGGAGAAGGATCTGGGGTGCTCATTACAGGGTCAATGAACAACTCGGCACAATGTAGGAAGGCAGCTGCAAAGGCCAACAAAATTATTGGTTGTATTGCAATGGGTATATCCTCAAGGAGGAGGAGGTGATTCTGCCACTGTGTATAGGTCATTAGTTAGACTGCACCTGGAGTACTGTGTGCAGTACTGGTGCCCATATCTGAAGAGGGACATTAAGTTACTGGAGGGGTGCAGGCGCAGGGCGACAAAGATGATCAAGGAGCTGGGGGACTTACGAGGAGAGGAGGACATGATTGAAACCTTTAAGTACATGAAAGGAATAAACAAGACAGGTACAGAGGGGCTGTTGAAAGTAAGGAGGGGAGGGACACCAGGGGCCATGATACGAGACTGGAGGGAGGAAGGTTCAAGAGGAGATGAGACACTTTTTACAGAGGGTGGTGGCTGGGTGGAATGCGTTACCTGCAGAAGTGGTATCCAGTAGAACAGTGGACTGCTTCAAAAGGGATGGGACAGGACAAGGGGAGGGTCAATGAAGGGAAGAGTGGAAGGAGGGGCAGCTGCAGAATAAGGGGTGCTAGCTGCATATTGAACAGACTTGATAGACCTGTAGGCCTTTGTTTGCTGGCAAATTTCGTATGTTTGTTGAACTGGTGAGCCACTGACTACCCTCTTTAACAAATCATGAGAGGATGGGATGGTACCTGAGAACTGGAGGAGGGCAGATGTGATTCCGCTTCACAAAAGTGGGAGCAGGGCAGAAGCAGGAAACTACAGGCCTGTTAGTTAACCTCAGTGATAGGGAAAATGATGGAATCACTTCTGAAGGAAAGAATTGTTGAGTACCTTGAGTGAGAGGCTGGGACCCAAGGCAAGTGGATTCACAGCAGGAAGGTCATGTCAGGCGAATCTAATAGATTTCTTTGACTGGGAGACCAAAGTAGTAGAGCAGGGAGGGGCTGTGGACATGGCCTACCTACACTTAGCAAGGCATTTGACACAGTCCCACACAAAAATTAATATACAAGTTAGCCAGCCTGGGGTGGGTGCCAAGATGGTAGCCTGGGTAAAGAATTGATGGAGAACAGGACACAGAAGGTAATAGTAAAGGAGTCAACTCTGAAGAAAGGGGGTTACTAGTGGGGTACCGCGAGGTTCAGTACTAAGACCGGTCCTCTTCAATGTCTTTATAAGCGACATTGCAGAGGGACTGGAAGGAAAAAGTATGTCTCCTTGCAGGCGACACAAAGATCTGCAACAGAGTTGATCACAAGGTAGGACAGAAAGGATGAGAAGGGACTTGGCAAGGTTGGAGGAATGGTCAAATGCATGGCAGCTTAGATTCAATACAAAGAAGTGTAAGGTAATGCCTGGGAAACAAAATCAGGGAAGAGTACACAACGGGGGTGAGATACTAACAACAACAAAATGGAAAGGGACCTGGGGGTAGTCATATCAGATGACCTAAAGGTGGGCAGGCAATGTGAGAGGGCAGTAAGGAGGGCTGGAGGGATACTGGGATGCATAGAGAGGCATCACCAGTAGAAAACAGGAAGTTGTTATCCTCTGTACAGACAACTGGTGAGACCCATCTGGAGTACTGCGTGCAGTTCTGGAGACCCAGTCTCCACAAAGACATAAACAGGATGGAGACAGTCAGAGGAGAGCAACTAAAATGGTGCAGGATCTGCACCGAAAGACATATGAAGAGAGACTTAAGGAGCTTAATATGTATAGCCTCGAGGAAAGGAGGGAGGGGACATGATAGAAACTTTCAAGTACCTCAAGGGAATCAACAAAGTCCAAGAGGTAGCATCTTTCAGAAAAGGTGTGCAGAACAAGGGGTACAATTTGAAGATAGAGGGGAGCAGCTCAGAGGTAATGTAAGGAAGTATTTTTTCACAGAGAAGGTTGTGGATGCATGGAATGGCCTTCTGGAGGAGGTTGTGGAGTCAAAAACTGGTGGAATTCAAGAATGCATAGGACAGTCATAAGGCAATTCTAGGGGTGGGGTAGGAAGAAGTAGGCTCTTGGTTAACTAGGATCTGCAGCTTATCCATTAGGTTGGGAAATGGGCAGACTGGGTGGGCCAAGCAGTCCTTATCTGCCATCAAATTCTGTGTTTCTATGTTTGTATTCTCCGTGATCGCCCTCAGATCCGACCTTTCTGGACATAAAGAGACCCATCAAGCCCTAAATCAATGGGATATGGAGGAACTTGATCTGGAACACCGCCGCTGGCTAAATTCCTAGGGCAAATGACCCAAAACCTCTGGTTGTCTCTCCCACTCATCAAACCCTTCCAGGGCGTTACAAAGTTGACCTGGAAGCACCTGGCTACTACTGTGGCAGTGCCAAGAAAAGTAGACCGGCTCTATAAAACGCTTCAAGGAGAGCTTCACTTAGGCGAACAGCCAGAGGTTGACTCAATGGTGCTCATGGCAGAGTGCAGCAGCCGAGACACATGAGCACTCAGCCCCTCGACCCAGAGTCAAGACGCTGGACCAAATGGGCTGAAAGGTCTATTTTTCAGCCACCTGCATGGTCAGGTCACCGAATTTCTCGCCATATGGTCATGTACCAAGAATCACTTTGTGTTTAGACCATGTATCTGGTCAAAGCACAACCAGACTTGATGGCAAGTCAGAGCTCCAACCGTCATCCAGTCAGGCATGGACGTGACAAACATGCTGAGGAGTTCCTATGACTCTGTAGACATGGCAGCCAGGGCGGCAGCAACGGGATATGTATGAGGAGACATCCCTGATTGAGGTCTCTGGTTTCCGCCAGGATTTGCAGGATTTTTATTGGATGCACCCTTTCAATGGTCCGTCCTCTTTGGCACAGAAACAGAAAAGCTCATCACAGGGCTGCAGGAGTCAGGCAAGGTGGTGTCTGACATTCATCGTATGTGCGGTCAGAACCACCGGCAGCTCGGCGCCGTCCCTTTCAGAAGAATCAAGGACAGCAGGGCAGCGCCAACCACAGCATAAAGGAGGATTCAAGACAAGTCCTCCCTTGCTTCGGTGCCCAGGGCCCCCAAAAGTGCAATGGCGGCTAGACCCCTTTGCCCACCCCTCTGTCATGGCATGACTCCTGCTGACCCCCACCTCCGGAGGAGTGCAGGGGGAGGTGGTAGGAGGGAGATTCTCCCTTACCTATCAAGATGGTCCAGCAACACTACAGACCAATGGGTCCTCCAGATAGTTGAGAGGGGGTACTCTGGAATTCACCCAGATTCCACCAAACAGTCCACCCATTCTCTCCCACTGCTCCCTCCCACGTGACTCTCTTGCGTGCAGAGGTATGGCTTTGCTCAAAAAAAGCTATTCAGGAGGTACTCCGGGCTCAAAGAGGCAAGGTATTACTCCACTTCTTCCTAGTCCTGAAAAGACAGGACCTCGTCCCATTCTGGATCTGAGCCAGCTGAACACCTTCATTGAATACAAAAGGTTCAGAATGGTGACATCAGCGAGCCTGCTGTCAATGCTCCATCAAGGAGACTGGCTGTGCTCCTGGACTTGCAGGATGCTTATATGCACATCAAGATCCTGCTGTCCCACAGGAAGTACCTAGCTTCACCTTCCAAGGTGAGCACTACCAGTTCAGGGCGCTCAGTCAGCCTTTCATTGGCACCAAGGGTCTTTACCAAGTGCCTAGCAGTAGTGGCGGTAGCCCTCAGGAGAGGGGTCATTATGTCCATCCTTACCTGGACGATTGGTTTCTCGTAGCTTCATCAGAAGACCAATTGAGTCGAATGTTGGAGGAGACTTTTCTGTTCCAAGCCTTGGGCATCACACTCAACCTATCCAAGTCATGTCTGAGGCCTGCTCAGAGGCTACAATACATTGGAGCAGTCCTGGATACTGTCCAAGTAAAAGTCTTTCTTTCTGAAGACCAAGCAGTCAGGCTAAGGTAGATTGCTCACAGGGTGATGACCTCGGACCAGGTCCCAGCAAGGATGATTCTGCAACTCCTGGGTCACATGGCCACAGCCATAGCCACAGTTCCCTTGCTTGTTTGAACATTAGGGTCCTGCAGTGGAACTTCAGAGTTCAGTGGGACCAAGGCACGGATGATCTCGATCAGCTAATCTGAGTCTCCAATGTGGTCTGTCAGTCCCTCGTTTGGTGAGTCACCCCGCTCATCTAGACAGAGGGTTCACTTCCAACATCCCAGCCCCCAACAAATTTTGATGACAGATGCCTTGGGACTGGATGGGGAGTACATCTGGCATCTCGCCAGACAAGGGGCTTCTTAACTCCACTAAACGGTCTCTCCACATAAACATTCTAGAGATGAGAGCCGTCCTGTATGCTGTACAATGTTTTTAAGGGTACTCCTTCCTGGGCCCCTGCTGGTCCAGTCAGACAATACCCCAATAGTCTTCCATCTCAACAAGCAAGGGGCACTCATTCTTATCCCCCATGCAGAGGGACAATGAGAGTATGGACCTGGGCAGTGGATCACAGCCTGGATCTCACAGCAGTCCATGTTCCAGGGATCCACAACATCCTCACTGACAGCCTAAGCCTCTCTCGATCTCAGAGCTGTGAATGGAAACCTCAACAAGCAGTCATAGACAACCTCTTCAAAGGTGGGGTCGTCCAGAACTGGACCTCTTTACGTCCAAACACAATGCCAAACTGCCCAATTTCTATTCACTAGATCCAGGACCTGGTGTTTTTGGCAAGACACATTGTCCCTCTCTTGGACAGGGAGGTTTCTGTATGCCTTCCTCCCTCCCTCCCTTCTCTTTTCTTCAGAGGATCCTGCTCAAGTTGCAGGCAGAAGGTGCCCGAATGATTCTGGTCACACCCTTCTGGCCTCGACAGATTTGGTTCCCACTCTTACAGCAGCTGGCATCGGAACTGCCAGTTCTGTTGTCCCTGTCCACTTGCTTGCTGTCCCAGGAGCAGGGGACGCTGGTTCATCTGGCCTCGATCTCTGCATCTGCATGCATGGCTCCTGCAGCCTTAGCTAGGGACAGTTTCGAGTATCCCTCAGAGTGGCAGAAGTTCTCATGGCGAGGAAAGCCATCTACCAGGGCAACATATGCCATGAAGTGGAAACGCTTTCTGCTTGTGGGCATCCCCCATTTCTGGATCCCCTCACCTGTCCGTGGAGTCTGTGCTGGAGTATCTTCTCTCCCTCTCGGACTTGGGTCTTAGCGCACAGAGATGCACTTAATGGACAAGTAGCTATCAGCTTATCATGCACCTCTGAATGGGAAGACTCTGGCTGTGGGACCTATGCAAGACCTTTTAAGGGGAATCTTGCATATTAAACCCCAGGAGAGACCCTGTGTCACCTTGGGACCTCCTGTTTGTGTTAGAAAGCTTACTTGCCTTTAAACCAACTGCAAGTTGTGAACTCTGCATTCTATCTTGGAAGATGTTATTTGTAGTTGCCATTACTTCCGCTCGGAGGATTTCTGAGCTGCAGGGTCTGATGTGTAAAGAGCCTTATCTTAATTTTCACAGGGACAGGGTAGCCCTGTGTACAAATCCTACATTTCTTATGAAGGTAGTGTCTGAGTTCACCTTGAACCAAGACATCCAGCTACCGGTTTATTATCCAGAGTACTCAAACAGAGGGAGGCTTTACTACCATCCTCTGGATGTACATAGAATTCTTCATTACTGTCTTGCTCGTACTAGTTCCTCCAGAAAGACAGATCAGTTGTTTGTCTCGTTTGCCCAAAGGAAAATAGGGCACCAGTAACAAAACAGGCGGTGAATAAGTGGCTTTGAATTGCATCACATTCTGTTATCAGAAGTACAACAGTCCCTTACCTGGACAGGTCAAGGGTCACTCCACCAGAGGGTCGCGACATCATTTACGTCCCTCAGGAATGTCTCATCGACGGACCTTTGCAGCCACTACTTGGAGTTCAGTACACACTTTTGTCAGGCACTACAGTCTGGACATTGCTTCCAGAAGGAGAGCAGGTTTCAGCCTAGCAGTCCTTCAGGGACTTCTCTCCTGAGGCGCCATGGGCTTTTCGCTTAGACAGTCCTCCACCCTTCTGAGCTGTTTCTCTTTTGGGTACTGCTTGGGACTCAGTCCTGTTGATATTACTTGCTGCAAGAGCTTACCATCAAAGTAAGATAGTACAGTTACATAAGAACTTACCATAACAGTAGATCTTCGAGAGGAGCTCTTGCAGCAGGTGGCTTTCCACCCACCCGCCCTGGGGACTAGTGTTTCATTTTTCTCTTTGGGGTTAGGAGATCCTCCTTGGTTCTCAATCTTCATATCTCCGGCGGAGAACTGGTGGTGCTGGGGACCGCTTTATACCAGAGCTAACATCGGGCGGAGCCGATGGGAGCGCCCCCTCATAGACCACTAGCTAGACATTTTCTGTGGGGTCCTAATGCCTGGCAGCTTAGTCCTATTGGTATTACCTGCTGCAAAAGCTCCTCTCAAGATCTACTATTACGGTTCTTACATAACTACTTTGCTTTCTCCATAATTTTAAATGTCAGTTTTACAAAAGCATAAATTTGTGCCACTGTCTGTTGCCATTGTCCTTTGGTGAGGTGAGAGAAATGGTCTGCTGCCAAAGCCAGGTGATAGCCTTCTTTCCAGCCAAAAGATCGCTGAAAGATAAACTTGAATCAGGGAACACAGTCTAGCTTCCTACCCCTCCCCACCATGAATGCTAGGAGAAGGTGTCAGGTTGAAGGACCTGTGCATCTTAAATTTAATACGCTAATAATACTCAGAAATCGAGCTGAACTTGACAGTCTTAGTCTGGAGACTCAACGGGGTGGGAAATAAGTCGCCAGAGGCCTTAGTCAGGGAAGGGAAGGTGATCAGTGGCAATCACAGTAATTAGAGGACTGGAGATGTTCCTTGTTGGGTTTTGAAGGTGCCAATTGGTTTCGTTAGCAAGAGAGGTGGGTAGGCCATTCATCCAGGATGGGGCTCTGTAGCTAAAGGACCTTTGGAATTGGGAGGCACGGCAGTGGGTACTGTGAGGAGCTGCTTAACAGAGCTTCAGGTGTGCTTAGCACCGGGCTGAGTGGATTAGTGGTGTGAGTCCAGGGAGGGGCGAGCCAAGGGTAACCTTTTTTCCATGAGGCACTCACGGTACCTAATTCTATTTTCTAGATTGAGCCAGGTTGGTGGTATTGTATAGTGAGCAAGTGTGGGTGAGACAGTCAACCCAGGTGAGGCGGCAGGCTTTATTACGGGCAAGGCGGACTCTGGAAAGGGCTGAGGTGCTCGCACTATAGATAAGTAAGCCATAGTCAAGTAGGGAGAGGACCGAGGAGGAGACAGCGAGCTTAAGGACGCCTTGAGTAAGACGGTGTTTGCAGCGATGCAGTATCCCAAGACTAATGTTGAGGGCGGTGAACAGGAGATGTATATGTTGATGGAAGCTTAGCACTGGGTCTGAGGTAATGCCCAGGTATTTAAAGGAGTCCACTAGTTCAAGAAGGAACGATTGACAGTTAGTAGAGGGGAAGTGTTCCTCTGGGAGTTCTGTGGGTGGGAGAAGATCATAACTTTCGTCTTCTTATAGTTCGGTATGAGGCACTGTGAGGAGAACCAGTTTTCAGCACCACTAAAGGAGGCTTGAAGGGAGTGATGGAGTTGAGTGGGCATCTGCTGAGAGGAAGGAAAACTGAGTCGTCAACTGCTGCCAAAATCTGTAAACGGACAGGACCAGAGCATATGAGCCTGGTGTAAATCTGCTGCCCCTCACCCTCCAACAACAACAAAACGGTCCACCCTCCTATATTTAGCCTGGTTTCTAGGAGTAATGAAATAACGTTACCTACATTTCCAAACAACTTTTACTTCAGTTTTCAAAATTTTGCACAGTTTTCAAAAGTGATGACCACACTAGCCTTGCCAATTACAGACCCAATTCTATTCTCTTCCCTTGTCCAAGGCCCCTAGAGAATAGTCTCTATATTAGTATCTGACCAGCGTGTCACATACCTCAAAAATACAGTGTCCAGTGTGTACGGCAGCATGGCTTGTGGAAGCTGTACAGCACCAACACAATGATGTTGGAATACACCAACTGTGTTCTTGAGGCCCTTAACAATGATAACCTCATTGGAACTATATATATTGAGCTTACTAAAGCCTTCGACCTTGTTAACCACACGTCTCCTACTTAAACTCCATGGTCTGGGTTTGTCACAGAACACAGTTGACTGGTCTCTATGTCTCATGTTTCTATAACTGGGGAGAATTCAAACATGCATGGGACAGACATAAGGCAATTCTTGTTGGGGGTAGGAAGAAATAGGCTGTTGGTTAACTAGGCTCTGCAGCTTATCCTGTAGGTAGGGAAATGGGCAGACTAGGTGGGCCAAGTGGTTCTTATCTGCCTCAAAGTCTTATGTCTATTACAGCAATTTCACACCAACCACTCCCAGTGTGTGAAGATTGATAAATCAGTCATGTTTCCCCATGGAAAAGTATTGAATTTCACTTGAATGATTTAATATAGCATGCTTCTTGTTAGCTCATCCCCCACCCAAGTTTAATCTTAGGGTTTTTCCACGTACTCAGCAGTCACTCTGGCTCAGTGGACTTAATTTATTAGGGTGCCAGGACACTGTTGCTTGATGGTGGGAGCAAAGTCATGATTGCACCAGATCTGAGTATCCTTATTAACGATATCCTTTTGTCAGGAAGTGAGTAGGACCATTTCTTTAAATTGACTGTGCAAACACTTCATCGTGATGGAACGAGGGCACTCTCAGGGCCCGGCTTTGGTCTTAGGTCTTAGGTCTTGGTGAACTTGCTCCAGGTCTAGTGAGAGATCTTCTGGAAGCTGCAGGTGTCCCAGATCAGCTTCTGTGTAAAGGCAGTAATTTATGTCCTTATAAATCCTTAGGTTTTCTTAGTCTGCTCTTAAGGTCCTGCTGCTTCTGATCAAGCTGCACCCCACGTTGATGCAGGGCGTAACAGAAGATCTGCCATGGTGTCCGTTTTATCAGTGAGGCCTGTAGTTGCTTCTTGGAGATCCTTTAGCTCTTGTTTCAGGGTGTTTATTCCTTGGCGCACCCGCCAATGAATCACAGACCTCAGTATGGAAAGCTTGCAGTTCTTGCATCATGTGATCACTCATGACCTCAGCCATGTGGAACCCTGCCTTGTCAGATGTTAAGGAGGCCACGTCCAAGAGGGTGAGTTGACTTTGTACTCCAGTTGCCCTGTAGAACTTACAAGGCTGCTGGTATTCAGAATAATTTTCCTATCCCCCCACCTGCCATGCCTATGCAGTAAAAAAAAAAAAATGCTCGTTTAGACATAGAATTTGCAGTGACAACTTGGGAGCAGGCAGTTCAGGCTGCCATTTGGAAGGGTGATGTCACCAGAAGTCCTGATTGGAAAATGTTTTTATTGAAAGAGCTGCACGTAGTGTATACTAGGCCCTGTTCAACATATATTTCCATCCTTGCTGAAATGTTGTACCACGGTTCAGAGGTCATGGATTGTGGTTATACCCATCTGTGGTACAATAACATATCAGCTGATCGGAAATCTGTGGACCACCTGCTCTGAGAACTGCAGTGTTTTTTTTTCGCTTAAACGAAGCGCCAAGCCGCTGTGCGCGGAGAGGAAGATCACTTGCCACACAAACTCACAAGAGAACAAACACAGATAAGTCCTGTGTTAAATTTTTTATTTTTGTCTTGCTGCTTTTAAAGAGCAATATCCAGGTGCTCCGGCAGAAGCATGATGAACCCTTGCCTGGCCCTAAGTCATATGGTACAAATATTTATTTTTATATGTGCCACGATTTAGGAAGGAAGGATTGTATGATCAGCTCCATGGAGCTGAGCCACCGATCCTTCCACTTTCTAGTACCTGCTCTGACAGTGATCCGCCCCGTGCTAGTACATTTGTGAAGTCACTATATGGAGAGTGCAGGAGCATGCTCCAGAGACATGAATGGGCTGTGTTTTAAAGTTTAATTTTCATAGTTTGATGGCTATTTGGAACAAATTATGGCCACCACTTAACCAACAAGGTCCTTGATAGTTAAGCGTGCGGCATGATTTGTTCCAAATGGCCACCTGACCCATGAAGATTTAACTTTAAAAACAGCCCCATTCATGTCTCTGGAGTGTGCCCTATGCTCCCCATATAGTGACTTCACAAAACATGCTAGCATCGGGGCGGATCATCGTCAGAGCAAGTACCAGGAAGTGGAAGTGATCAGCTGTTCGCTCCATGGAGCAAAATACAACCCTTCCTAAATCGGTGCACATATAAAAATAAATATTTACATCTTATGACTTAGAGCCGGTAAGGGTTCATCATGCTTTGGGGAAATTTTGTAAAAGAGCAAGTTCTTTAACAATCATTTCATCGTGAGTCTCAAAATGGCTGCCACTGTCACTTTTGCCCTCACTCGAGGGCTCCCCTAACTCCAAAAAAAAAAACAAAAAACTATGCACCATAATAAAATACTGGTTGGGCAATCACATGCCCAAGCAGTCTGTGCTACTACTTTGGGCTTCCTGAACACATCGGATCTCTTGAACTTCGCTATTGAGATCTGATGTAATCAGAACCCTCTGTAGCACAGGCTGGTTGTGCATGGTTGCCCAACCAGTATTGTCTATCTATGTAGTACGTAACAACTGTCAAAATACATTCATTGTATTATCTGTTAACTTACAAACTCCTGTTATCAAAAAATAAAAGGAGAGAGATTGAAGAGAAACATCAGGAAGCAATACTTCAAGATCGAGTGGTGAACACTTGGAATAAATGGTCGGTGCATGGAGTTTCCACTGATATCAGAACAGCTTTCAAACACTGACTCACAAGTAAAAACAGAGTGACAGGGTATTCCTGTTGGAGCTGGTGGGGGAGGGATGAGAGGAGGAGGAACTTGATTGACCAAGGGCTTTGTTTCAGCTCTAAAACTAGGCTTGTATGTAAGGCAACTGCTTCTCCGCCCTAGGGGCTGAAAGTCACAAAGCTGTCCTGGGATACATAGAAACATAGAATTTGACGGCAGATAAGGACCGCTTGGCCCACCCAGTCTGCCCATTTCCTACCTAATGGATAAGCTGCAGATCCTAGTTAACCAACAGCCTACTTCTTTCTACCCCATCCCCTAGAATTGCCTTCTGACTGTCCCATGCATGCTTGAATTCAACCACTGCTTTTGACTCCACAACCTGGCTGTTACACACAGGCATACAGTGTTACACAGACAGAAATCCTCCTGCGACAGGGCACAGAATCGATAGAAGGCCATTCCATGCATCCACAACCTCTCTGTGAAAAATACTTCCTACATTACCTCTGAGCCACCCTCTATCTTCAAATTGTGCCCTTGTTCTTGCACACCTCTTATTTTGAAAGATGCGATGTGTTTCAGCATCTTGTATGGGCTGCATAGAACCAGTTGTATCACCCCCAATGCCCTATAAAGGATATGTGCCCTAAATGGAAAGACACTGTTCGGAAAAAAACTTCGACCCTGAGTCTAAAATTAGACCACTGATGCAGGTGGGGATGGGGACAGAAGATAAAATTAGCATTTATTGACTTTCTGATAAAGAAACTATTGAGCTTAATTATTAATGGGTTAATCGTTGTGACCTAAGCTCTTGTAAGAATGATGCAACAGACTAAACAAAAGAACTGGTATGAAGCTTTTAACTTACAAAATGTAACGGTGCAGCCTCAGTTGTGAAGTGGAGAGAATCCTTGGGAAATCTGAGAATTCCTGGTTTGAGAAATATAAAGCAACAAATCGAGGCCCTTACAGTTGTCCACCACTTAACCAGTCATATGTTTTTGACCATGGGGTGGGCTTCAGCAGTGCCTCTCACTGTCCCATCGTAGGAGAGATAATCCTCATTTGTCACTCAGGCACTCCTGTCTTATCTTGCATAGAGAAGTTGCTGCCCCACACTGTAAACCTGAGAGATTTAAAAGCAGGTATTCACATGAATGTTTGTTCAAGTCATGGCAGGCAGCACACTGGAAGCACTCAGAAACCCACTCAAGTGAGTTCTCTGCTTACAGAATACCGAGTTTGTGTGTGTGTGTGTGTGGCAGTGGCATATTAGATCAGTCACAAATCTGTTGTTAGCAAACACAGAGGTTAAATACATAGATGTCATCCTATTGGTGAGGGGGTCAGTAGCATCCCCGAAACACACACACATTTTGTGCATAAGCATTCAAAGTGCCCCATTAATGTATGCAAGGCCAAAGAATGGAAGCAGACATGTTCTTTGTAACTAGCCCACACACACATTTTCCCATGTTCTGGCACCCATGGTTGAATATATAACCCCTCCTCCCGAACAGCAGTAGCAAGAAAGGCACAAAATGTACACTTGCAAAATGCACCATGTGATCATACTTGCTACGTTTACATGCTGTAAGTCACTGTTACCAGGGATAGATTATGCTGTAAGGGGTGTGTATCCATTTAGGTTTACATGGTCTGGTTCCCAAATAATGCAGTTATGTCCAGTGATCGGTTATCACAGACCTGATGGCTGTTACACACAGGCATACAGTGTTACACAGACACAGAAATCCTCCTGTGACAGGGCACAGAATCGAGTAGAATCTTCATGGCAGAAAAGGACCCCATCGGACCATCTAGTTTGCCCTTGCCAACACAGGCCTTGATTTGTTTCTTTGCCTACCTAGGCCTGGGTCATTCCTGAAAATGTCCCTTGGACCGACTGGTGTACTTACCTGATTAACAAATAAATAAATGAAAGCAGAGCCTGGTCCAGTACAAGGTAATTGAATCACTTGTATTGGTACACTGTGGCAGGATTGGACTTTTTTTTTTTTTTTTTCTTTGATAACTGGGTAAGGTCCACTAGACATAAGTGCCTGTTTCAACGGGTGACCCTGGAGTACTGGGGAAGTAAGTGACTAACTCAGAGTCACACACATAGTATGCAAGTGGAGGTTGGGAATCAAACCCAGGTCACTTGATTTATGGATTCTCATTTGCCCTGTTTACATGCACCCAAAAGTTAATTACTAGGTAACTGATACTTCAGTAATCGAATTACATGGTGCATGAAAATGGAGCAGCTGTGAGCCAGCTGGGTAGACCCAGCAGTCATTTGACTCATTTGCAAACACAAAACACCTTGGGCTCCATACACTGTTGCAAGGTGTGGTGCCAGAATATTGGGACATTCAAGACATCCTCATTCTGTCACCACACCTTATGACAACTCTGTAAAAGCCAGCAAACAGTTGGAATGGGGTACCCTGTGTGACAGTGTCACCTGCTTAATTGTGCTAATGCATATTCCAGATGTAAGGTACCCCAAACAGGGTGGATTGCAATTGGCACCGAGGTCTGTTCATGTCATAGCGCCTGCTGCATGGTGCTATGCCATGTAAACATAGAAAACATAGAATTTGATGGCAGATAAGGACCGCCTGGCCCACCTAGTCTGCTCATTTCCCTATCTAACGGATAAGCTGCAGATCCTAGTTAACCAACAGCCTACTTCCTACCCCCACTAGAATAGCCTTATGTCTGTCCCATGCATTCTTGAATTCCCCACTGTTTTTGACTCCACAACCTCTTCAGGAAGGCTGTCCCATGCATCCAAAACCCACTCCATGAAAAAATACTTCCTCACATTATCATGAGCTGCCCCTCCCCCACTCTTATCTTCAAATTGTGTCCTTTGTTCTTGCACATCTCTTTTCTGAAAGATGCTACCTCTTGGACTTTGTTGATTCCTTGAGATACTTGAACGTTTCTATCATGTCCCCCCCAGCTTCTTTCCTCGAGGGTATATATATATTAAGTTCCTTTAGTTTCTCTTCAGATGTCTTCTGGTGCAGACCCTGCACCATTTTGGTTGCCATCCTCTGGACAGCCTCCACCCTGTCTATGTCTTTATGGAGATGGGGTCTCCAGAACTGCACGCAGTACTCAGATGGGGTCTCACCAACTGTCTGTACAGAGGATAACAACTTCCTATTTTCTACTGGTGATGCCTCTCCTTTGCATCCTAGTATCCCCCCGCCTCCTTACTGCCTTCTCACATTGCTTGCCCACCTTTAGGTCATCTGATAATCTACCGCCAGGGACCCTTTCCATTTTGTTGTCGTCAGTTTCTCACCCCCATTGTGTACACTTCCCTGGGGTTTTGTTTCCTAGGTGCATTACTTGCACTTCTTTGCATTGAATCTAAACTGTCATACTTTTGACCATTCCTCCAACCTTGCCAGTTCCCTTCTCATCCTTTCCACCCCACCTTTTGTATCAACCCTGTTGCAGATCTTTGTGTTGTCTGCAAAGAGATATACTTTTCCTTCCAGTCTCTCTGCAGTATCACTTATAAAGATATTAAAAGGACCAAACTCAGTACTGAACCCTGCCATACCCCACTAGTAACACCCTTTCTTCACTGTGGAGTCCGCTTACTATTACCTCTGCATCCTGTTGTCCAGCCAATGTTTTACCCAGGCTACCACCCTGGAACCCACTCCCAGGCTGGCTAATTTGTTTATTAAGCTTTTGTTCGGGACTGTGTCAAATGCCTTGCTAAAGTCTAGGTAGGCTGTGTCCACAGCCCCTCCCTGGTCTACTACTTGGTCACCCAGTCAAAGAAATCGATTAAATCTGCCTTCGATATGACCTTCCTGCTATGAATCCATGCTGCCTTGGGTCTTGTGCCCCACTGGCCTCTAAGTACTCAACAGTTCTTTCCTTCAGAAGTGATTCCATCATTTTCCCTACCACTGAGGTCAAACTGATGGGTCTGTAGTTTCCTGCCTCTGTCTTGCTCCTGCTTTTGTGACGGGAATCACATCTACCCTCCTCCAGTCCTCAGGTACTACCCCATCCTCCCATGATTTGTTAAAAGGATAGTCAATGGTGTTGGTAGCTCTCCCTTAGTTCTTTTAGAATTCTGGAGTGAATCCCATCAGGCCCACTGCTTTGTCCACCTTCAGTTTTAGGAGTTCTTTCAGAACCCTTTTTCTGTGAAAGGACTGATATTGACTCCTCTATACAGAGTGCTTCTATTGACTGGATTAGGTACCTCCTCCTCTTCTCCTTTGTGAATACTGAACAGAAGTATTTGTTCAGTATCCCTGCTTTTTCACTGTCCCCTCTGCCTACCCACCTCCTCTTTATTTAGCCTCACTATCCTCCTTTGTCTTTCTTTTGCTCCCTAATGTACCTATAAAAGGTTTTATCCCCTTCTTAACCGGTGTTGGCTATCTTTTCCTCAGTGTGGGCCTTTGCTATTCTGACTGCCTTCCCTGCTTCCTCTGCCTTAACTGGTACAGTTCTCTGTCCTGCTCCTTCTGTGTTTCCTTATACTTCCTGAATACTTTTTCTTCCTAACCTTCCCCACCACTTCTTTTGAGTAAAGAGAAAGAGCCTTTGATCACTGGCATTACTGCTACAGTCTTCCTCCACCCCTCCCACACCTTGACTTGTGGGTCATGCCACAATGTATTTTTTTGTCCTATGCTGACACAGCATGGTGGTCCTGTGGCCCTCAGATCACATCTGTAAAATTTAACTCCTGGTATCCAGTGGGTTCTCCTCTAGCCCTGTCCAAATCTGTAATGACTTTAGTACTGCTGTGTGCCATCTGTTCCCTGCCCCTCAATACAACTTTGGTACCATCGTTCAAATAGCCACCCCTGTCAAACTGCTTCCAACAGGTCTGCCTGAGTCAGGGGTTGCTGTGGGTTTCAACTGGTGGGTGAGGTTGGCAGTGAGCCACTGTATGGTCAGTGGCTTATTTGCATGCGGTACCCTTATTACCCTGGCTGGCCCCATCCCTTTGCTGGCACATTTCCCATTGTGCTGGTGCAGGGAATGGCTTGCAACACCTTTCTGTAAGGGTGTAAGGTTGAACAGTGGCACAGCATTATGGGTGTAAGGTTGAACAGTGGCACGGCATTGTGGGTGTAAGGCTGAACAGTGGCACGGCATTGTGGATGTAAGGTTGAACAGTGGCATGGCATTGTGGATGTAAGGTTGAACAGTGGCACGGCATTGTGGGTGTTAGGTTGAACAGTGGCACGCATTGTGGGTATAAGGTTGAACACTGGCACGGCATTGTGGGTGTAAGGTTGAACAGTGGCACAGCATTGTGGGTGCTAGGTTGAACAGTGGCACAGCATTGTGGATGTTGTGCCCACTATGCGCCATTGAATTGTGGCTCTGTGCGTGACCCGTGTTTGTGAGTCACCAACATGTTTTGTCTGAACACCAGAAACCCATTTTGAAACCTGTTATGCAAATGAATGCACTCTTGAGTCAACTCAAACACTTTTTTTAACCATCTAACTGACAGCAATTTGCAACTAATTTTAATGTCTCTATCCACATTACTGTGTATGAAGACTATGTGTTGCTTAGTAAAACAGCAATCCAGAGATGAGCACCAGTGATGCAGGTATGTGGAGACATGTTTTGACAGTGTTGCAAATGATTGTCCCCACAGGATGGAGGAGCTATGTTTTGTTGTTTCTGTACGTTGCCTTTTAGGCCCTGGGTAGCTATAACTTGTTTTAAAAACCTTCTGTGGTACCCAAGGTATTTTTAAAGCATATTATAATTCAGTATTTTCAAGACAGTCTGTCTCACTATGCTAAGTACAGTGATACATTTAAAAAATTATGTATTTATATTTTGGTTACTTGGTGACCCAGGTGCTGCAAACGTTAAAAGAACAGAACAAATGTACGATATGTAAACCTTTATGTTCCTACCTGTTAAGCAAAGCTGTGTGATCTAGTGGTTGGAGCATCCGTTGGAGGAATCAGGCGATCACAGATTTATTAATTTACTTTACAACTCATTTACCTGGAATAACCCAGCTGAGATGCAACATCTTATTTCCAGTAGGGCCCTACTTCAGTCCATTTCTTCAGCTGGGTGGACTAAAGCACTGGAAGGTTAACTTACTTGCCCAAGGTCTCATGGTGAGATTGACTCTGGCAGGATTCGAGCCTGTGATCTTCTGGTTCCCAGGCTGGCACTCTAACCAGTAGACCACACTGCAACCCCTACCAGAGCCTGTATATTCACTGTGTGACCTTAGACATGTCACTTAACCTCCCAGGCCCACATGTTTAAAGGAGATGCGTGGTGCATCCCTAGATGCACCTGTGCATCTCCGAACTTACGATAGCCATCGGGGGCATGGCAGTATTCAGAAGCCTCAATGTGCCATGCAAACCCAACTGCGCCGTGGTTGTGATGCAGGCATGCAAATGAGATGTCCCGTGCATATTCTGCATCGCAATATTGAAACCTCCCATGCGAAGACATGACTGGATGCGCCGCACAAAGTTAGGACACCAAAACACTGTCCTAACTTTGTGCCAGGCAGGGTGGTGCCCAAGACAAAGTCTGTGGCCGGTCACATGATTCCCCCACTGCCCAGCCAATCACCGTACAAGAAACCTGTTTCCAGACCCGCTTCCATAGTGTAGTGCCCCTCCGGCCCCGATCCTCTGATAGAAAATACGGACGACAGTGTCCCCATTTCCATAGCGTAGTGGCCCCTCCCCAGACCCAATTAAATAAGAATAACACAGTTTCCTGTTCCATGCTGTAGGGACCCTCCCAGCCCTGATCAGAGTGACAGAAATATAACTGCCCCTTTCCATAGTGTAGGGGCTCCACTCCCCAGCCTCGAGCACTGTATGCAATAGTATACATAACGCGTCCCGTTGCCTACAGTGTACTGTCCCACCCCAACTTCAGTAGGCAGTAACCCCTTCCTCATCCCCCAACCTGACCTGTGCTGGTGATGGTGAGGAGCTCTTCACACTCCGCTGCGCCAGCCGCCGATTGATTGGCACCTGCACGCACAGCACATAGTATGCGCTAACTGGTTGGTGATGACCAGTGAGCATGTACTATGTCTTGTGTGCACTGGCACGATTAGTTGGCAGCTGGCCATGGCAGGGTGGAGAGGGCTGTGCCAGTCACCGGCACAAGCAGGGTGTGGGGGGTTACTGCCTACTGGGGTGGGGGACACTACACTATGGCAACGGGACACGGTTATGTATACTATTGCATACAGTGCTCGGAGCCAGGAGTGGGGTCCTACACTTTGGAAAAGGGGCAGTTATATTATATGTCTGTCACCTGTGATCAGGGCTAGGAGGAGGGTTGCTACAGCATGGAACAGGGGAACTGTGTTATTCTTATTCGGTGGATTAGGCTGGGGAGGATGCCACTACACTATGGAAATGAGGACAGTGTCATTGTATGTTTCTATCAGGATTGGGGTGGGGGCCACTACACTATGGATTGAGGACACTGTCATGTTATTTTTCTATCTGGCTGGGGAGGGATGGATAGTATATAGCCTGACGAGCCATGCTAATGAGCCCATAATGGGCATACGAACACAATGGAGCCAGTAGAAGAAGGCCATTTGGTCTATCAAGTCTGCTTGTGTTGCAGGGTATACAGCTTGAGCTACTGTCCTGCCCCTCTCCCCACCCTCTCATCCTCCCTACCCATGACCCTTACCCTACCCTGTATCTGTCCCAGCCTCTCTTAAGCTGCCCGCTGTCTTCAGTGAGATTACCTCTTCTGGCAGTGCATTTCAAGTGTCCACCACCCTCTGTAGAAGTGCTTCCTGACCGCCTCACCTCCCACCCTCCAGCTTAAGACTGTGCCCTCGTGGTTATGGTTGCCACCAGCTTAAAGAGACTCTCCTTATCAACCTTATTTATCCCTTTCAAGTACTTGAAGGTCCCAGTCATGTCCCCTCTCTCTCCTGTCTTCCAGAGAGTACATGTTCAGTGCCCTCAACCTCTCCTCATATGCCTTACCCTGCTGACCTGCTATTATCTTTGTAGCCTCCTCTGAACCTTCTCCAGTAGGTTAATGTCCTTTTGAGGTGTGGGCACCAGTACTGAACTCCATACTCTGGATGCGGCCTTACCAGTGACCTGTACAAGGGCAGTGTAACCTCTCTCCTACTACTGATCCCCTAGATATGCATCCCAGCATCTTGTTTGCCTGTGCTGCTGTCTTGCACTGCGTGAGTGCTTCAGGTCACTAGTAATCATCACTCCAAGGTCCTTCTCCTCTAATACAGATACTCTGACTCCACCCAGGTAGTACTCTGTCCTAGGATTCTTGGCTCCAATATGCATAACTTTGCATTTCTTGGTATTGAAGCTAAGCTGCCAGATCCTGACCACCTCACCAGCTTTTCCAGATCTTCCTGTAGGTCTTGTATCCCTTCAGCTGTGTCCACTCTCCCACATGAGGCCCCTTTGCGCCTGCATGCCCAATGAACTCATTAGCATATTTTGGCTGAATATCACCCTGGGGAAATGCGTGCATCCTGGTATGTGCCATGCATTTCCCCATTGGTGGTCCTCAGCCCGAACTGAACCCTGGATGTGCTGCACCCAACATGGCGACCGCCAGCCTGTGCCGCGCATTCAGGGGTCTGATACTCAAACAGAATGCGTGATCTGTTCCAATCGGCGCATTCTGTTTGAATATGCTGTCAGAGCTGGCTGGCTAATTTTTTTGCGCCATGCATCCAGCCAGTTTGAATATGGGGCCCAAGTGTTCACCCCTGCACACAAATAAGACATTATTAAACAACCTAGATAGAGTGTATTATAGGATCGCAAGATATGTCTTATGTGTAACCCAAAACACACCACTGTGACCTATTGACCTCCTTACAATGGTTACTTTTGACACAAATGTGCCTTGACGTGGCAAAAATTAATTTACAAATATCGTACTGATAGTCCTGAACATTACATAAACAAAAATTTATGTGGCGGTATAACCAAATTGACTTAAGACCTAAGCAATCTAGCCATTTAAATAAAATTCATTGCTGTTGTTAAAACAAATATGGAGAAAAGACATTATGTCACTCAAGCCGCAAAACATTGGAATAAGCTATCTCACTCAGCACGTATATTCCAGGACATGGTCAGTTCCTGCAGGAATTGATTATACCAAGTTCCATTACATGTCAATGTTTTAGGTGATAAAGCATGAAAGGACTACTGGAAGTTTGGAGATTGCTACTGAACCATGATGAAAGTAAATAATAACATTGTATGTCTTGTCAATGCTTGTTTGTTAATTTATCTTGTAGTAAATGTTTTAAATGTGTAGGCAACTAGTAAGAAACAGGACAATCTTGTAAACTAGGCCAACTGGCCTAAAGATTTGTTTTTTCCTGTATAAAATAAAGTTTTACTACTACTACTTCAAGTCTGTCCAGCTGTAGAAACCGGTCAAGCAGGACCTGGTTGAAAATGAAATGCTGCATATCAGCTGGGAAATCCTGTGTCAATAGGTTGTGAAAAAGAAAACTAACGTAAACACAAAATTATTCAGATATTTATGCTCCTCACAGCTGCTTACTTTCCCTGCCTGAGCATGCAGGGATATAAAAGTCCTTAGTCCTTTTAGTGGTCACTGACCATCCATGCCTGCTGTGGTCCTGTAGCCATTTGCCAGTGGTTATATCATGCTTTCAGCACTGCTTATCTTTTAGAGCATAAAGAGGCATTTGGGTGTGTCCTTGAGCCTCCGGTATGCAATTAGGACTTGTATTCCTGACCTGACCCTTATTAGCTTGTGCATGTGGCCTGTGTTTGCAAGTACTGCACTACAAACCACTCTGTACCTTGTAAGCTGCTCCTTCCAGTATGGAGTCCTAGCAAACAGCTGGCTAGTCAGTCACTAACCCTGATTGTGAGTCACCCTCCCAACACTTTGTTTTATTCTGTTTGTGCACTAGGCCAAGGCACCTTTTCAAACACAGCCAGGGCTGGAGGCAGAACATAAAACAAATTCATATAGCAATGTACAAAGAAAGAACAGTGTACCCTTCCCCAGGAGACGAGTGACTTGTTGTTCAGTGCCTTCCTGGAGAAACATTTCAATAAATAAAGTGTCTACATTTATAAATCCAAACAACACCATTAACATTTACAGATGGAAGGAACAATATGCCATCCAGCAAATCTGATGGGCATGAAATTGCTGAGTTCCGTGATGTTCTGAGTTGATTTCATATCTTTTTGTCCATTACTGTGGCTGAACTTGGTTGTAGCTTACCTCTGTGTCTTGAATTATCCAGCCACAGTGCTCTTTGTATTTTTGTTGTTGTTGTTAATGCTGTTTCTTTTCTGGTGCAGGCTGTGGCTCCAGCCTGACCCTCAGCCCTGTCACCCAGCTCTTCAGGGGCTTACCTGTAATGCCGGCCATGTTCCTCCATGCCTTGCCCCCATGGTGGGTCCCTCAAACCGGTGGAGCAGGTTTGGATTCTGAGGGATGGCAAAGATGGCGGGCAGATTTCACCCGAGGCCAACTGTTCCCAGGCAACAGTCAACACTGTCTCCGGGAGGGTGGAGACGATCGGGGACTGTGCCCTCCTCCACATGTATAACGGATTGTTTCATTTGGGGGAGGGCAGAGCCCCATGAGCCCCCTTCCCACCTCTGCTACCAGTACTTTACTACTACTACTATGAATTATTGCAATAGAGATCATAGATGTCATCAGACAAGAATTCATTATGACGCTGAAATCTCGCTTGATGACATCATAATCTTGTCTGCCATCTTTGCCGCCCTCAGAATCTGCACCCGAGCCGAACTGTCTGGCAGAATGGATCCACTGTCATCCAGGAGAGCATTCTGCCACTGGTTTGGGGCCTGGGGGTTCGGATCCATCATGTGTGCTGCCCAGGGTTTTTACTTCTAGGTTAGATGGGACCTTCGATGGGTGGCATCACAAACCTGCACACAAACATGGTCCCCACTGCTGTGTCACCCCAGGCACACTACTACCTGTAGTCACCCAGGTAGCAGTATAACACTGGGACTGGATATCTTCCCCCACACACACACACACAGGAGGAGAGCTCTCGATCCTCTTCCCCTGGCTGGCTCCCAATGACCCAGGCTCTTTCCTGAATCTAGATCCCAGCGCCACAAGCGGTATTGTGCTACTGTGCTGAAGGGCCAGCCCCTTCATACTGAGGCCTCTGTTTAATGTGTGTGCCCTAATGCTGATCTTGTGCATGGTACTGCTTCTCATTTTATCAGCTTTGATCACATTTGCTCCCCACCCCCATTTAAAGGACAGACACCCGTATTTAGATGACAAAGGTTGGGAATTATGGCTTCAGCTGTTCAAAACCCCATGATTTAAAGAGGCAGTACAACTGCCTAAAGTCCACTGTAGGTTGGATTTAACGGTGAAAGTTATCCAGTACTTGGTACAGCATTGTTTACAGAAACACCAGCACACATAGCCAGCATATTGTTTGTTGAGTTATGATTTACATCAGTGTTATATTCTCCCCGAAGTTACAGTAGATTGAGGGATTCCAGCTATACTGAGCTAAAATACTTTAGAGACTGAAGGCCCTTAACCTGTTTCCTCTAGAGAGAAGGAGGTTGAGAGGGACATAATCTCAGCATTCCCCATACTCAAGTGGTATCAAGAGTCGAACTGACTGACGTGCTCAATCTGGTGCACTTCAAAAACAAGGCCAGACCTTAAATCTCAAAGGTGATACATTCAGGAGTAATGTCAGCAGGCACTTATTCTGCCAGGAGGGTGGTGCGTGTATGGACCAGCCTACCAGTAGAGACAATGGATCTGAAGCCAGTACAGGCCTTCAAGGTATGCCTGGACACATTTCTGACCAAGGAATGGACGACTCCGGCACTTGCCCAAGGAGCTGCATTTGCAGTGGGTGAGTAACTCTCAACCCTAGAATCCATGAATAGCGAAATCCACAGCACTCCCAAGACTCCTCAATACTGGATTTTTGCTTACTTGCATTGTTTTCTAGGTAATTCCTTAAGACGCTGTATCAGTAGAAATATCTATTCCATATTTATTTTCTATGTGCAGTCTGTATTTAACTTAATCTCTTTGTTTCATTTGCAGCCTGCACACAGAATGATGCAGCACTCAGTTTTTGACAGTAGGTACATAAGGAAGAACCCTGGTAACCAAGCACACTTCAAAGGGCAAGCAGAGGGTGGGACATGAGAGAGATTATCTTTGCCGGGGAGAATCCTGACATGGGCGTGGCATGTGAGCGGAGGATGAATAAGCAGTGAATTGCCAAGAAAGTCAAGAAATGTGCCTGCTTGGTTCCATGCTGGCACCCCTACCTTGGTTCTGGAGAGTGTGGGTTTAAGTCCCATGCCTAGGCTTCGGGTGCTACTGAATGCTGAGGGTGCAGTGTGTTCTTCAGACAACTAACACTATATTCTGTCAGGTCATATTACATTCCTAATAATTTTATATCAAACGATATATATATATATATATTTTTTTTTGTCTTGTTTCTCCCCACTGGTATGGCCCCATCTTGCCGATTCCCAGCCATATCACCCCGACTTCCCCAGAACTTACCAGGTCCCAGTTTTTGCAGCTTGCCCCTCCGGCAGGGAGCACTGTCGATCAGCCGGGTCCAGGTTCCAGAGGGGCCATGCCCGAGTTGGCAGGGGTGAGCCTGCGAGGGCCAGCAATCATCCTGCTATCCAGGATGTGTTTTCCTGCTTTTTGTCCCCTCCAGTGGCACAGAGGAGTGTGTGTGCAGTGGCATCAATGGGGGCGCCATGCACATTCCCATGCATGGCACAATGGACACCTACCACTCCTCCACATCTTGGTGTACTGTCCCAACTTTCGTTAGGGACAGTCTACCTCTAGGCACCACACCACCCTCTCCCTGGAGAACTGCCCTTGAACACTGGATCTTCTCTCCCTGACTGAGCTCTGCATTCAGAGCTTGTTCTCAAACTCTGGGTTGTCAATGTCACAAGAGATAGTGCTACCACTGTGCTGGCAGGTCAGCCCATAGAAACATATAAAAGTAACGACAGGAGACTGTTGGACCATCTAGTCTGCCCAAGAGTTCCCAAGACCTCTTTTAGGTCCTGGGGCCTAACCCCTTCTGAGTTCTGCTGTTTCCAGATCCTGCAGCTCCTCCTTGAGCCCTTGCTCTGTGACACCCCTGTTTGAAAGCTGACACGGTCTTTGCATTCACCACTTCTGCCAGCAGGCCATTGCAGGGTTCCACCACCCTTTCCATGAAGAAATGCTTCCTTAGATCTTTTCTGAAGCTTCCTCCCTGTAGTTTCCATTCGTGCTCCCCTGGTGGTAGAGCTGGAGGCCCTCTGGAATAGTTCTGTGTATGGTACCTTATTTATGCCTTTCAAGAACTTGAAAGTCTCAATCACATCCCCCTTCCAACCTTGTTTCCAGTGAGAATAAGTTTAGTTATGTTAGGCATTCCTTTTATGAGAGATCATGGAGGCCCTGTATCATCATGGTCACTCTTCTCTATATGGCCTCCAGCCTATCCCTATTCTTTGTTAGGTGTGGATTCCAAACTGGATGCAGTACTCCGGTGGGGGTCTTACCAGAGGCCTGTATAGTGGGAAGATCACCTCCTACTCCTGCTGTCAAACCTCTCCCTGTACTCCCTAGCATTCTGTTTGCCTTGCTGTAAGCCTTGTTGCATTGGCCTGACTGTTTCAGGGTGTCGATATGATGACCCCTAGGTCCCATTCTTCCTGAGAGGCACTGAGCTTGACTGTGTTGAGCCACTAATCTGCTCAGGGATTCCCAGTAGAAACACTGTCCCTCTGGGATGTAGTCAGGAGTTTAAGTAGCATACAGCTGGGGACAGTCACCTCAGTGGTGCCAATGGTAAAGAGCTGTTCTAGCATGTTGCAGACAACGCTCATGTCTCAAGACTGACCCCAGCCCTGACTGGAGCTCTCAGATGGGGAGAAGAGTGGGGAGGGGGCAGTGCCTGTGTAAGTTCCTCTTTGGAAATAGGTGGAACTTGCATGGCCTTGTGGGTGACCACATGACATCAGCCCCACCCCACCCAAGGCCAACATGAGTTGAGATGGTGTCAATCAGAGGGAGTTGGGAGGTCAGCATTGATAAAAACTATGTGGGGCTGGCATAGATGACACCTAGTCTCTCTTCGCACACACTCAGTAGGCGCCCGAGACTAACCCATTCCCAGTGTAGAATCCTGGCATTAGGTTGAAACCTCACGATGATGAAGCTTCGGGCATTTGGGAGTGGCGGCTGAAGGAGGAGGTGTTTGGGTGGGAGAAGGTGCACTGCAGCAGAAGTGAGCTGGGTCTCTGGGACCAAAAAGACAAGGGGATAAAATTTAAAACAATACTGCAGTCTAGACTGGTCCAGAATATGGTTTGCCCTGGAAATCTGAGATTCAAGCTCCAGATTCCAGTGCTGGGGCTATCCCAGTGGTGAGTTGTGAGGCTGCCAAAGAGGGAGGTGCAGCAGGCTCTCAGACAACCCCCTACCAGTTGACAGAGGAGATGCATTTGCAGTGAAAGTAGCCACTTGCCCTCCTGCTGTGAAAAAAGTGCAACAGAGGTTACCCTGAACATCGGGACTGGGGATGGGGAGCAACAGGAGACAAATGAGGAATGATAAAGCTGTGGCCAGTTGGCGCACCAGCAGTCCTGCTGTTTGTGACAGTGGCAACCAGGATTTGGGAAAGAGCCCAAGGTAGGGAGGATTGAGTGTTCATCCCTAAGGGGATGGCTGCCACTGGTCTTCACCACAACACTGCCACCTGAGGTATCATTGAGGGAAGTGTATGGCAGGAGCAGCTGTTGATGGAAGATATGAAGTACAGATTAAGCTGGCCTGTTGATGCAGGGTCAGTGTTGTTGCTTGTCACCTGGGTTCGAGAACTGGCCTGGGCTGTTGGAGGCTGGTGGGTGGGTGGGGGTGTGGAGCATCCTAGAAGGCCTCGCCTCCTCTGGGAGGAAGGGTTGCTGCCTTCACTGTGATACTGCCACCTGATTGACCACAGGTGGTACTGCAGTGAGCCATAAAGGGAGAGGAGTGTCAGCTGGGCTTGGTGATGGCCTGCTGCTGTGTGCATGCACCGACTGTGGACCTTTCATGGGCCAATGTCCTGTGGGACGGGCTGCAACAAAGGAAAAACCCTGACTCAGCAGGATGAAAGTGCAGTGCATTTGGGGCCCGCACAGGCTCCTGTCCTCTCCCAAAGACTGGAATGTTCAAAGGGAAGCCATCTACCTTTGACCCCACCCTTGTAGGTGGTAGAAGGGTCTGAAAATGTGGTAGGGCCAAGCATATAAGCAGTAAATTCTGCCCCTTTCTAGTCTAGTGGATTCACCTACACCTTTATTTAAATTTGTTTTCAATTGAATTTGTAATATGAGAGCAAGACCCCCAGCAACAACAACTAACTGTACCACCTGTGCCTAGTTCCTGATGCCCCCCATGGCCTGGCCCTTCATTTTAATTAGTTTGACCACTGTACCATAACTAAGTAGGCCTTGACTCTAACCCACCCCCACCAACACATTAAGGCCTTATTTCCAAAATTCTTCCGACACCTACAAGCCACAAAGGAACGATTAGAAAATAATACTTACTGCACATGCTGCATTTTAAAGGCACAGTCCTCCCTAGTAATAAATAACATTGATTTCAAAACCGATAAGGCCAGGCCTTACCACTTATAAAAGAGGCAGGGTCAGTGGGTTTCAGTAGCCACCCCCATTCTGGCACCTGAGTGTACCCTTAGGTGGCAAACCAAGGAACCAGTGGATAGCAGCGGTAACAGCAACAGCTGCATGGCTGGTAGTGTCTGGAAGGGGCAGAGTCAGAGACTTAGGAGACTTAGGGGACAAAATAGAAAGTAAAGAAAAAAGCACAGATTAAAGAAAAAGAAAAACTAGTCAAAGAGAGGGTGCTTCCTAAACCATTGTGTTAAAAATCAGGGACCAATAGGAAATGATTTGGGCATTGTAGCAGCCTGTCACTGCATACCAGTAGTTCCAGGGAAAGGGATGTGGTAAACTACAAGGGTAATGGAGTACCCCCTTTAAAAGGAGGCTTTGTAAAGGTCTGTGGTGGGATTTCCTTTGAAGCAGTTTGCCACAGGTTCAGCCTAAAGTGAGCATGTGTGAACTGTCGCCAAGTTCAGGGTGGTGGGGAGATTTGCTCACCCAGTGATCTATGTATTTCATAATTGCAGTTAAAGAGTCTTGTACTCTTCCTCTCCCTCCTCTCTCTTACTGTATTAAGGTGGAATTTTGTTTGGGCTGCCAACAGTGGTATGTTGTTTTCTGCTATGGTTTAAAATTGCAGTATTCTTTCCTCTCTCATCAGTGCCTAAAATGGAGATCTGTAGCACACCTCAACCCCTTCCTCAAAAATCAAGAACAAAATTGGGGACACATGGCTAAAATTAGGGACACATCTTAAAAAGAATAATATCAGTTCATGTAGCTGTTACGGTAAGTAGTTTACTGATAAAAGCATTATCTGATGGAGGACTAAACCCTAAAACTATTGTCTGGTATGGTTTTATTATTGAAATCTCTATTTTTCGGTGGAGGGACACATTACATTTGTAATGCAAAATCAGGGACGTCCCTGAAAATTGGGAACAGCTGACAGGCATGTCTGTTGTGGTGGAGTTAATGAGATGATTTGGTGGGGAGGGGAGAAGAGTTCCAGTTGTAATATGCACATCTCACATACAGTTAGGAATATGAACAACTGCACTGGAAACTTTTCTCTTATTTCCTGTCCCCAGGTTTGATTGTGAGAGCCCAGGATATGTTGCAAGTCCCCAGGTTTGATTGTGAGAGCCCAGGGTTACTTTGTGAGTCCCAGGTTTGATTGTGAGCGCCAGGATATGTTGTGAAACCCCAGGTTTGATTGTGAGAGCCTAGGTTAGGTTGTGAGAGCTCAGGTTGGGTTAGCAGCCCAGGTTTGATTGTGAGTGCCCAGTTTAGGTTGTAAGAGCCTAGGTTACGCTGTGAATGCCCAGGTTAGGTTGAGAGAGCCCAGGTTGGGCTGTGTGAGCCCAGATTTGATTGTGAGTGCCCAGGTTAGGATGCGAGCCCAGGCTAGGTTTTGAGAGCCCAGGTTAGGTTGTGAGAGCACAGGTTGGGTGTGAGAGCCTGGGTTTGATTGTGAGTGCCCTGGTTAGGTTGTGAGTCCCCAAGTTTGATTGTGAGAGCCTAGATTAGGTTGTGAGAGTGCGGATTAGGATGCAAGAACTAAGCCACTACCTCCAAACTAGAGAAATGGGGTGTTTAATAAAGAGTTAAGAAACAGCAATAGATTTGCAAAAATTTATTATGTGGCATACAAAATGAGAATGGACAAATTACCAAACCCCAGTATTTCAAATGAACAGATTTATGTGATTGTATGTAATATTATCACATATCTGTTCTATGTATGTATATTGTTGTAACTCCTCCCCCTCACCCCTGGGGCGCACCTGGAAACGAACCTTGGCTCAGTGTGCTTTTTCCATTTATCAAACTTTAAATAAAATAAATAATACATCTCACCCTGCCTGAAACCCTCCATCATCTCTCCTGTGTGCACTGACTCCCAACTCCTGCCCTGATACTAGTCACTTGCAGCTGTTCCATTCTGGCTCTCTGACTTGCCTACCGGTCCCTCCCTGAGGTGTCAAGGGCTGAGTTACTAACGTCACTTCTAATGTGGCAGCTCCCTCCCCATTCCTTGCACTCCTAGCTGAGGCTCCTCCTGGCCACTGGGAGGCAATAAAGTAGAAAAGCATCCAGCCTTCCCATCCAGTGATGGAGAGCATCTACTGGGGCACTGACTCTATCTGAAGCCTGTCGCTTAGCATTTCCGATCTGGTTTTGGACCAGACCATCCTGCTTTTTAGGTCCTCATCCACTCCCCTGGTTTTCCACAGTGGTACTTCTATTTTGAGCTGTTTTGAATGACCACTTGCCGTTGAAACAAATACTGTCACATCATGTGTTATTTTATTTGCTCACAATACCAACCAATCAGGGAAGTAGAAAGTGTAGTCATTAAGGCCCTTAATTGTAGGGTTGCCTGTTTGCCCAGTGTTCTGCCATGCTGTTGACCTGGGTATGGGGCAGACTTGGGAGCATTTGGTGAGGCGGCAAGGGCTGGGGCATAGTACTCTGAACAACAGCACATCCCAGCCCAGTGAAGTGAGGGGCACCTTTTTGGCACCACAACTCCTCCTATGGCGGGCCTGGGAGTTTATCTCTTCCAGGAGTCCACTGGGACATCTATTACCATCTCTGCATGTATTAGATCTGCTGGTCCCCTTCAGTGCATGGGGATGGAACTGCGGAGAAAACCCTGGGGTAAAAAAACATTGCCGATGATGGCCAGTGGTACACTTGGGCCATGCACCATGGATCCTCTCTGGAGGGGTGGGGGCTAGTGGATGATGGGGTGAGTGTGCCACTGTGGGGGAGGGTACAGCCTGCTAGGCTTGAAGACCAGGCAAGTGGCAGAGGAAAATTTATGTAAAAAGACCGTTAATAGTATAACCGACCTCATATTTTCCACTCTGCATTTTAAGCACCATCTTGTACTACTGCAGCACCCCATATCATAGTGTCCTTTGGCATGCTGGAATAGCAGCCACAGTTTCCACCTCAAGCTCAGGACAGCACGAGTGGAGGACAGCAAGGGACTCTCAGAACTCAACAGCATTCTCTCCTTCACAGGGTAGGAGGGCTTGGAGCACTGCTTATAATGACACCTGTAGGCACTATAAAATGGGAAATAGTACATAGTGTTTATGGAACCAGTGGACATATGGCAGATCGATCTTTAGACTTCAGTCTCGACTGTGGTAGCAAAGGACTGGAGAGGAATATAGAGTACCGCAATCTGTTCCTGTAGGCTGGACAACTGTAACTATTTCCACTTAGATGTGAGACAGACAGTGGGATGATTTTACTGATTTCAGGCACTTGGGGTTCATATTATAGCCTCGCAGGCAACATTTTGTGTCTGTATATTCCCAGGACACTGGATTTTCTTTTATATAGACGTGTCGGTGGCTCAGTTAAGCTGCACACTCATCTCTGAGATCAGAAGATGGGAAGGTTATGAGTTCTAGACCCACGCCAGGAACTTGACAAATAGCCAATGCTAACACTGTGGTGCAGAACGAGGGTGTTCTGCACTAATAAGGTGACATCCTTCCAATGAAACATTAAGCCGAGGACTTTTCTGCCCATCTCTGGTGGTTGTTCCGTGAAAGTAAAAGATCCCATGGTACTTATCATAAAGATGGAATTTTTCCTGGTGCCATGACCAATCATCCTCTCGTCAGTAAAACAAGTCCATGTAACCCACAGCAGTATTCACCTGAAAATGAGCTATCACAGCTTAGTGTTTTTTCCAGGGCAAAATTAGAAATAAACATCCTGTTCTGTAAATATCTGACCTGATACTTTATATTTACTGTCTCCCTATTCTTTATTATTTGGGATACGTGCACAAAGCTGTCTTCTGTGCCTCTCTTCTTGCCATTTGGTCTTCATCTGCACTGACTGCTAGTCTGCAAGTCGTAAAATAAATAAGAATTAGTCCTGCACTCCTGGCCAAACAATGCCAGCAAGCCTTGAGCAACAGTGAAAAGCTGAATCAGCAATTTTCTCTACAAAAAAAAAAAAATCTCAGCAGGGAAACATTTGGGGACATGAGATTATACTATGGGAAAGGGACTGATGTATTTCTATTCATGTTACATGGGCTCTCATTTCAGGTTACTCTGTCTTCCCACTATTCAGGCTGATCTATACTGGAAAAGACTCCACAGTATGTGCCTGTTATGATTTGTTAAAATCGAAAAAGTATTTATAAAAAAGGAGGAATCCCATCCCCATGAGGAATATCAGCTTGTGCCATCTCTTTGTGGATGTTGGGGGGTTGTTTTAGTCCACCATTCAGATGCTGTTCTTGTAGGCTATAAACGCAGAGTGTCTGACGAACAGGCCAGCTGTGGGTGTTTACAGTCTGCTGGCAAACCGCACTGAATCATAGAATGCATTTACATGTACAAGTCTCCTGAGCAGTTGCGTAATCTTTGATCGTTCTCCCGCACAAGTAAAGGCGCCTCAGCCTATCCTAACTATGTAGGAAACAAACAAAATATCCTCAGAGTGTGTTAATTTCTGGGGTGCTCCGGGCAAGACTCTGTGCATATGTGCAAGCTGTTTTTCTTTTGTTTTGCAGCATATCCAGACTGATAGCACTGGATGCTAAACTCCTCACCTGCATGACATGTACAGTGCTGTGGCCACAGTGCAAGCGCGCCTCCAACTACTACGGTTTGCCTCAATCCTGTCATGGAGGGACCAGCCCCATGTGGGGTGAGAGGAGTAGCTCAGACTTCATTTCATGCAGCCCTGGCCTCCCATGTCAGACTGTCAGTGAGGGTACCAGTTGTCAGGGTGTTACCTACCCACAAAGAAGTTTATTTTATTTATTTATTTAAGGGAATCAGATACACTTTTGAGCCAGGGCTCTTTTACAAAGGTTCCATGTCAGGTTACTTGAAACATTAGGACAGGCAGTGGTATTGTGCAAAGAGAGATAAACATAGCCATGAGAGGGCTTTGTGAATTACCAAACATCACAATTGCTCAAATCACTTCTATAACAATTTAAACAATGTAGATTTGTATAGGTAGCCATCCGACAGAGGGAGGTGAGGCCAGAGGCTGTGTAAAGAGGGAGAAAGAAAGGGAGTGAAGAATAGGTCAGCGAGGAGGTGTGTGGAGGAGTAGAGGAGGAGGAGGGAGAGAAGTAGAAGGAGTAGGGAAGAAAGGGTGGGGTATGGGGGTAGGGGGATAAACCATTTAGGTGCAGCAGCTCGCAGGAGGCACAGAATATGAGGTCTTGACGCAGGCTGAGCTTAAAGGCACCTAGGGTTATTTTGCTGGTAACTTCTGCTGGCAGGGTGTTGAACCAAGAGGAGGCTCTGAAAAAGAAGGATTGTTGGCCTTGGGTAGTCCTGCAAAGGGAACAGTGAAGGAGAGGTTGTTTGAATTCTGGTTTGCTATGTGGGCTTATATGGTCTCAGCAGTGCCTGTGATCCAGGAGGTAGTAGTTACAATGTTTGCTTTTTTGCTAGAATGCAGGTTTGATATTTAATTCCATGAATGGTTGGAGCCAGTTTAGCGTGTTCATAGATCTAAGGTGTGTGTAAGGCGGTTTGCAGATGTTTAGAAGACGTATACCTTGTTTAGTGCTGTGGCGATGCCTCGGAGGGCTGTGTTAGTGGCAGACCCGTAGATCGTAAGCCCATAGTCTATTACAGATGTATCCCCTAGATGGCGCTATCCCAGGGGCTACTACCCCTGCCTGATTTGCCACTAACAGGTTGAGGGGCCTGGATCCAATGGCGGTGCCTCCACCCAGAGGTCAGGGTTTGCAGTAGTTAAACTTACTTGGTCACAGCCCTCTGGGACACTTGCAACCCTTTCTTCCCACTAGTGCCCCGCACAATATATCAGAATTACCTTTACAGTATACACTTACCCCAGGGCTGGTTCAGGCACTGGGACCTCCTGTAAAATAAGATACAGTGCAACAATCACAGTACAATACTTTAACATAGACAAATACCTCAGGCAGTATAACTTTGCTGAAACAAGCAGCTCAGATTTATTTAGGGGAATATAACAAGGACAGGGAAATCAGGTTAATTAGCTTATCACTTTACTCATCTACCTATGGCTCTGTGCACAGGCCTATCCCTACCAGTTACTGTCCCTGGGTACCCAAGCCCTAGTGGCTAGTCCAAACCGTGGCAGCTGGTAGGGGCCCTTTCCCACAGAGAAAAGAAAAATTAGTTTAAACAGTCAGCAGTACAGTGATTCCATTTGGATTTAATGTGGCAATTCAACAGGGGCGACCTGAATTAGTACTCACGACCTCCAAACAAGATAGGGTCCTTCAATGTCAGCAGGGCTACTCTTGAGCTCCACGAGACTCCTCACACATTTATATGGCAAACTGCAACAGGCAAAAGTCCTTTAATGGCAGCAGGATTCACTTGAGCTACACAAGCCTCCTCACATATTTATATGGTGAACAGTAACAGGCAAAAGTCCTTTAATGGCAGCAGGATTCAATTGAGGACACAAGCTTCTTCACACATTTATATGGTAAAACAGAAAATACTATACCAGGCAGGCTGCTTCTCTATCCCGATCGCAATTACTGCACAATACCGGAAGAACACACAGCAGATTCAGTTCCTGACAGACCGAGTGCAATTCAGCAATTTCTCCAGTCTTCTACAGGGTGAGCCTGGTTTCTACTCTTCAGATATCCTTTGATTCTCTTCACAGGACGGATTCAGTCCTAACAAGCAGTTACACAAGCTGCAGACCGGAACTCTGGGCCTTACACAGTTTCCCGACTAAAACTGCACACTGAAAAGCACAGGCTCCTTCCTTCTTCACGGCCAGAGCTCAACTGCCACTCCAACAGACAAAACCGGGCACTTCCTTTGAGTTCCTCCCAGTTCTTGACTGGATTGGCTGTCACTCACAATAGACTGCTCCTGTTGGTCCAAAAAGGCTCAAGTCTAAACTACATCTCCCAGAGTCACTGCCCATACAATCCTCTTGTGGCTGGCTCAGATTATGAGTCCAAGTTCTGATTCGTCCAAGGCACCATTTTAGAGCTAGCTTACCCCACACTGATTGGTCCAGTTCAGCAGTTCAAAACCAGAATGGGGAACTAGGCAGACACAGTTCTGACTGCAAAGAAAGCAAGTTAGACAAACTGTAATTTCATTATTACTCTAAATGATTTCTGGCAAACAGTTACATCCCTCAGATAGGTTCCCTTTGCACTCCTAGTGACTGCAAAATGGAGTGAATTGGCAGCAGTTCGAGTGGTACTCAAGTAGAGAAACACACAGTCCCCCATACAAACTAATTATGTCTGCAAGCAGACAGCTCTTAAAGAGACAGTACCAGAGGCTCTAAAAACACTCACTGATAAATGGCTTAAACGCCAAACACCATTCAGGCTTGGAGCATCTAAGCAAGCTCCTGAAAGTCTTTGGGAACCCCATTTGCAGGGGGTTACACAGAGATTACTGAACTGTGAATGGCAGTGCTTAGGGCTTCTCCCGTGAGGCAGTTCTTATGTCTATAGGTAGGCCTATGTGGTTATTCACAGTTTTTGCTACATAGTTGATCTGTTCAGAGTATCCAAGTGCTGGGTCAAGAATTACCCCAAGATATTTAAATAGTTGTACTTGTTCAAGGGTGGCCTTTGTTGTTTGAGATAGAGAGGTCTCTGTTTTTATGTTTGCTGTGGGTACCATGGAACAGCATTGATTTGGTTTTGCTATAGTTAAGAATAAGCGTGTGGATTTGATTCATGCCTCTACATCAGCTAGCTTTCTTGTAGTAGCAACTGAAGAAAGGAGGGGTCAGAGTGGAGGTGAAGATGACAGTATCATCAGCATAGAGTAGGATTTTTCTGAGCAAGATGAAGGGTGGCTGTTTAGGAAAATGCTGAAAAGCATAGGACCTAGGATGGATCCTTGTGGGACTCCTGATCGACCAAGAGGGTGTTGAGATGGATTCACCAATTTTTACCTGCTAAGTTCGGTCACTGAGGTAGCTTTGAAACCAAAGAGATGTGTCCGGTGATAGGCCTATTAGAGATAGTTGTTGAAGCAGTAGTGAATGGTTGATGGTGTCAAATGCCTTAGTTAGGTTCGATGAAGGTTGGCATGTGAGATCCCCGGTCCAAGGCATTGCTGGATGTAGGAGGTAAGCTCTAGGAGAGCCGTGGTCTGTGTGGCCCTTGCAAGTCCGTGTTGTTCTTGACATAGCAGGTTATACTTAGTAAGGTATTCTATCAGTTGGTCAGCAGCTATTCTCTCCAGTGCTTTTGAGAGAGGGGAGAATGGAGATTGGTCTATAGTTGTTTGTAACAGATTTATCGCCACTTTTGTGGATAGGTGTCACCATCGCTGATTTCCATTTTGGGGAACTGTGAGAGCATGAGAGATTTGTTAAGGATTTTGTGAGGGGGTCAGGACTTCATCGAGGGTAAGAACGAGGAGTTTCAGGTTGAGGGAGTCGCTGTTTGATCTAGACTTTCCAAGTACTCAAGGAGGTACTTTTTGTGATGTCCTTGAGACGGCTTTGAAGTAGAATGGTGGATTTCCCTCCAAATTTCTGACTTTGACTGAGTTAATGGTATCTTGAGGGGATCAAAGAAAGCTGTGTAAACATGGCTAAGGTTGGTAAATGCTGCATTAAAGGCATTTGCCATGATGACTTGATCTATGATGATGTGGCCATTTAGGTGGACCATAGCAGGTGGGGCTTTTGTTTTTTTCCAGTTCCATTAGGTTGGCCCAAAACTTATTTCCATCTTTCCAAGAGTTTGTTAGCACTCTTTGTAGTAGTTGGTCTTTTCATTTCGAATCGCGGTGTGGTGGCACTTTTGCAGCTTTGAAGGCTTGAGTGTCTGCCTGTTTCTGGTCAGCTTAGCATGTTACCAGAGGTGATCCTGGGCCTTCATTTGCTCAGGGAGACCAAGGCTGATCCAAGGGTTGTTAACACCTTTAATCTTATGCTTACTTAAGGGTGCATGTGCATCATAGGCTGTGTTGAAACTTTGGATGAAGTAGTCAAGTGCAGTGTCCACGCCTGAGGCTGCATCTATAGGTGACCAGTCGTGATCTCGTGGGGATAGCTTTTTAGCAGCCACAAGTGGCCAGGTAGTAGTTTTCTACTGTTGATGATTTTAGGGAGGTCTTAATGAATTTGTTGGACCATGAGAGTAGGACTAGTGAGTGGTTGCTTATACAGTCTGGGAGAACTACTGTATTAGTAATGTGCTCAGGAAGTTTATAAGAACCCAGTTCAGAAGAGTTGAGGTACCTGTTTTGTAGTTTACTTGGGTGGGTGTTTTAACAATTTGGGAGAAATTGGCAGCTGTCAAGGCATCTTTATACTTATGTGCACTGGGGAAGACCAATTTACATTAAAGTCACTGAGAAGGATAGTTTCAGATTTCTGATTTAGGGAGTGAATGACGCCCAGTATGGAGTTCAGTCCTTGGTTGGAAAGTATGGGGGTATGTAGACTGATGCCAATGTCAGTGTTTTATGGTGGGTCCCCAGACATATTTCTGTGGCAAGAACCTTTGATGCTTTAGGTGAGGGGGTAGTAGGTGTGCCCCGATTAGAGTGTCTCTTATACAGGGCACAGCCTCCCTTCTTGGAGCATGTGTCTTGCTCTGAAAATGGCATAACCCAGAATTGTTATTGCAGTGTCGGGGTCTTAGGTGATAGCCATGTCTCGATTACTAATGTTATATCTGGTTTGTGGAGTGTGACCCAGGCAGTGAGAAGATCCAGCTTTTGAGGAGGCTGCAGATATTGATGGTAGTCTGGTGGAGCCCTCAGATCTGTCAGCACCAGGGCTAGACTGCTGGGGGCCGAGGGTTTGGGTGGACATTACCTGAGATGAGGATCAGCATCAGAATTAGGGACTTTAAGAGAGTTTTGATATACTTCTTTGTCCCCATACTGTTAATGTATTAGGAGCCTCTTTAAAGGGATAGTGATGTGAGTGAGAGAAACCTGTTAACAAGAGAGATGAGGAGCATGGGAACATGTGTTCTTGATGGGAGAGCCATCCATAGGTGAAGCGGTCTGGGTGGTGTGTTTTGGGTGAGAGTTAGGGAATAGTTGTACGTGATCATCCTTGGGGTAGATAATGGGAATTCAATGGAGAGGTTGGTGGTATTTTGGGGTGCGTATAGCAGCCCTTCCAGAGTAGATGATTAGATTGAGAATAATAAGCAGGCTTATTTGTGGAAAGTGGTTCACATACTTAAGCGTAGAGAGAGGTCAGAAATATTGTTCTCTGGGTAAGTGAACTGAGAACCACCATAGCTTGTTTCATGCCCGATCCTTAGAGGCTCCTAGGCCCTGGATCATTCACTGTGTACATGCAGAGCACCCGCAGTAGCTACAAAGCACTGGTGCATTAGTGCAAGTGCCACCTGACCTGATCCCACCCCGCCCACAGAGCTGTATGGGGCAGTCAGGATGAAGTGCTTGCAGGAGGTGTGGCCCACTACACAGCCATCTGCAGCTTGCTTCCAGCTTCCAGCAAGGTGTAGAGACTACATCAGGTGACCCCTGACATAAATCTTCCACATCTTCTACTGTCTTTCGGATGAGACGTTAAACCGAGGTCCCATCTGCCTCAATTGGTGGTAGCTCAGGTGGATGTTTAAAATCCCATGGCACTTATCGAAAAGAGTAGGGAAATTCTCCGTGTCCTGGCCAAATTTCCTCATTCACTAAAAATACCATCAACAGCTTAATCTGGTTCAAGATCATGTGGCATTCATCTGTATCACCCTCCCTGGGTCTTACCTGAAAATAGGCAGGATTTGTCTAATGCACTTACCTGGTCAACAAAACTAAATAAAATAAACAACAGGTAAGCTGTTCTGAAGTGTTTGTGGCCCCAACCCCCCAGGCAATTGCCGCCAGTCCTCCAGTACTGCATGGACAATTAGAAGGCAGCAGGGCACGGTATTTTTTTTTTTGTGCTGGATTTTTCATGCTCCACTGCTTAGGTCCACCATGCCTCTGCTTTCCACCTGACTCACCCTCACTGCCAGCTACTTGGGGAGGACTGAAGATCACGGGTTTGGAATCAGGAGGTCACAGGTTCAAAGAAAGCCCAGGTTTGGTTCTGGGATCCCAGTTTAGGTTGCAAGAACCCAGGTTAGGTTGTGAATACTCTAGAAAGACTGTTTTCTTCAACGCCAAACTGCTTGGCTTTTTGTGACTTTCTCCATTGGCTTTAATAGTATGTATTTATATTGCTGTCATTTTAATGCTGCTCACCTTGCCTGAGACCTCTGTCGACTCTCTGTGTGTACCTACTCCGACTCCTGTCCTGATACCAGTCACTTTGAGTGCTTCCATTCTGGGTCTCTGACTTGCCTACTGACCCCTCCCTGAGATGTAAAGCACTGAGGTCCTAACATCACTTCTAATGTGGCAGCTCCTCATAGTCCCTCCTCTCCTGCCAGCTACTTAGCATTTGTCTCTTGAGGCCAGTTTGTCATTGCTGGGTCCTCTTCTGTCATCATTGAGGAAGCATACACCTCGACTTCCCCATATCCTCATTGGCCAGCCTGTCCCTGCTGGAGGCCTCTGCAACTGGAATGCTATATCACACTTACCCAGTTTACGTGCAGGGTAAAATAGATTACGTGGTAATCAGTTACCTTGTGATCAATTACCTCTGCCTATAAACCTGTTCTCTTTTGGGTGCATCGATTGCTACCCTTCATGTAAATGAAACAGAGTTGGTGATTGATTATTTGGAATCGAAGACAAGGAAATCAATTAGCAACTCATGTACTAGGTTTACATGAGTTGCTGATCTATTTCCTTGTGTTTGATTCCGGATAATGGATCACCAACTCCGCTTGCATTTACATGAAGGGCAGCAATCGATGCACCCAGAAGAGAACGGTTTTACAGGCAGGGTAATATTTGATTACAAGGTAACTGATTACTATGTACTCAATTTTACCCCAGCGTAAACGGTACAAGTTTACTGAGTGTGCGTCATTGATCAGTCTCCAATTCCAATACATGTATTTTCAGAACCAGTGTCTAGGTAATCGATGCATTTGTTTGGTGCACTGGACCAATCCTGAGATCAAGCTCAATTGCATTGAAAAGTATCCACATGCAGTTACAATCAATTACAAAGTAACTAATTACTCTGTAATTGATTCTAACCCGCATGTAAATGGGGTAATGTAAACCTAGTAACTGATGTGTGGGTAACCATGCACTGTCAGGCACCCTCCCAGGCCAGCTGCAAAGTGCACGTGTGTGTGGAAAGACAAGGAGAAATGGCAGAAATGTCTTACCAGTATGCTGAATGGTGGTTTCTGAGCCCCACGCCAATGCCCCCCAACACCAGCCTTGGAGCCCTTGGCAGCATCTCATCAGTAGCACCGTTTACATGCAAGGTTAGAACTGATTACTCTATAATCAGTTTCTATCCCTGCATATAAATGGGGTAAATTGCACTGCCACCACCAGAAGCTGCAACAAAGTGGTGCATTGAGTACCCACCTCTTCATACTAAGGTGGAAAAAGAAGCTAGAGAGCCGTGAGACCCATAGATGCTTCCCTGTATTTAATAATGACACAGAGTTAAATCAGATAGTATTAACTTGTCCAAGTGAGATTTGAACATAAGCTTAGAACTACTGAAAATAATTTCCATAGGTAGACTGTTCCAAGGTTTTATAATACGTAAGGTGTAAAGAATTTTCTGGGCATTAAATTAAATTTCCTAAGTTTTAATGGAAGTGGGTGACCTCTAAGATTAAAGATATCATCTTTGAACATAAATCCAAGAGCAGTCAATAAATATGGGTCCTTCATAATATCAAACATAAGAAGAAGATCCTCTTAACCTTCTTGTTGTGAGAGACATTAAATTCAATGTAGTTAATCTAGAGTTGTATGAAACATGTTGTAACCTTTTTACACATTTAGTGTAACGCCTTTGAACTTTCTCAAGAAGTAAAATGTCATACTTCCTGAAAGGGCACCATAACGGGAAGGAGAAGTCCAGATGTGGACAAACATAGGCTCTATGTAATGGCAATAATACCTTCTTATCCCTTAATTTAATATTCCTTAAAATGGACCATATGACCCTATTTGCTTTCAGTATCACAGCATTGATCTGGGAGTCAGACCGAAAATCTTCTGTTACTAACACCCCCAAATCTTTCTCTATATATAGAATAAAGTATGGGTCGGGGTGTGTGAGATTTACACACACCAGTTGTGGGATGCTACACATAAACCCATGAAGTGAAGCCGAGGGTTTGTGGAAAGCATCCCCTAGCGAGGGTGTGTGTAAAAAATCGAGTTTGACACCTCGACCCATTTTTTTTTATATAATTGCTGGTTTGCCTTTTGCCTCAGCAATTATATAAAATACAGGATGTTCCCCTGGATGTTTCTGGTGCTGCCACGCTCTGGTCCGCTTTTTGTCAGTAGCCTGGCAGATTTTTTTTGTTTTCAGCTGTTCTGGTGTCCCTCTGTATTTGGAAAAATACCAGTTTTAAAAAGAACTAACCTACTGCCAAATTCCTATGGCGTGGAGGCTGAGTTTCACCGAAGATGAAAGCCGGAGAGGCAAGTGGCGTGAGGGGACAAACTGGCGGGCGATAACGAAACCAAGGGAAGCATGCTGTTTGCCGCTATAAACGCCCATTATAACGGCAAATTATGCCACGGTTTCCTATGGGAAAAAGGCAGAGCCAGTAATTATACTAGTATTATTCATCACCTTGTTATCCAGAATATATGGATGTAATGTATTAGCAACTCCAAATGTATAACCTTACATTTGGTATGATTAAGTTTCATACCCAGAGATTAATCCATTTAGAGACGGTATTCAGGTCAGTTTGAATGGCTGCAATCTGCTCAGGTGTAGAACATAACCCTCCAATTTTGATATCATCTGTATATTTAATGGTATTTGAAAACAACTATCCGTAATATCTGATATAAACAATTGAAAAGTTAGGGGCCCAAAACTGAGCCCTGGGGTACGCCACTAGTAATATAACCCATTCTTGACAATTGTCCATTGATCAGGACCTGTTGAGTTCTACCAATCAACCAACTAGATATCCATCTGACAATAACTGGAGCTATATTAATGGAGGCAAGTTTTTTCAATAATGCCCAATAGGGAAGAAGGTTGAAAGCCTTACTAAAGTCAATATATATTACGTCATATGGAAGTTTATTATCAAGCTGCAAACTGACATCCTCGTAAAAACACAGTAAGTTAGTTAAGCAACTGCATCCATTTTTAAAACCATGTTGTTCCTCAAGTGTAACTAATGTAGAGGTGATAATATTTTTAATCAGGCTTTTCAAAATTTTACACAGAGGAGCTGTTAAACTGATAGGTCCATAGTTTTCCCAGCAACTCTTAGGTCCCTCTTTATGAATTGGGATTACATGTTGTTTTCCATAATCGAGGCACAAAGTTGCAGTTGATACAGTATTCAAAGAGTAATTTAAGAGGAAATGCCAGACTATCTGCCAATAAATACAAGAGATGACCTGGTATACCATCTGGTGATAAGCTAAGTTTCCTTAAGAGAGGTTAACTTAGCATATACATCAGATACCGAAATAATAATATTCCTCCCAGAATATATATTGCTGATAACTGTCTGATTATCTGAAAAGATTTTACAAAAATTGACATTAAATATATTTGCCATTTCAGAGGATCAAAATTTGTGAATTATTTAGCTGGATAGGCCCCACTAGACAGGCACAATTTTTAAAGAGTTAATATATGCAAAAACGATTTACTTATTATCCTTCCTTGCATTGACAGCCAAATTGAGTTCCATGTTTTTGACTTTCCTAATGCACTTCTTGCATTTCTTCTGAATATCGAGGTATGTACACCAGTCAGTAATACTCCGTGATTTCAGATATGCAGCATGCCTTTATTTTTCTTCTTTATTAGGGCTTTTATACATTTATTCATCCATTTAGGTACATGTTGTTTAGAAGTCCTTTTAGGTTTAGTCGAATATGCAAGTTTTAAGGTCAGGAATTTTATTATGAAAGAAGGAAAAGTAAACACTAATGGAACTGTATTTAAAATAGCAGCCCAATCAATATTATCCAAACTGGTTTTAATACTGGAAATATCTGCTTTATCATATAGATATAATACAGAGATAATTAATGGGTCTCCCTTTTCCCCATTGGAAGACCGTGCGTAATTTGCGTTATAAAAGGGCGTTTATAATGGCAAACACATCCACATGGCTTCTCTTGGTTTCTTGTCAGCCCACTGGTTTGTCCCCTCACGCTTGCCTCACCGCTTCCATCTTCTGTAACTCAGCCTCCACACCATAGGAATTTGGTGGTAGGTTATTTCTTTAAAACTGATATTTTTCCAAATACAGAGGGACTCCAGAACAGCTGAAAACAAAAATCTGCCAGGCTGCTGGCAAAAATGGACCAGAATGTGGCAGCACCAGAACGTCCGGGGAACATCCGTATTTTATATAATTGCTTGTGGCAAAAAGGAGACCTAACAATTGTATAAATAAAATATGGGTAGTGTGTGTAACTTGAATTTAAATACTCTCGGGGTTAGATGTTTTGTACAAACCCCTCAAGCTTTGCTCTCGGGTTATGTAGCATCTAATCCCTCGGGTGTGTGTAAACTTCTCTACACACAGCACCCATACTTCATTCTATATTTGTTTTTCAATGGAACAACCATATGTTCTAACTGGAACCTGATGGAACAATGGTCACTATTCCCAATAGGTGTGGTCACAATAAGATTTTTGGTGCCAAGCTCTGGCTATGAAGCACTAGATCCAAACTATTCATGCCTCTGGTAGACTGATTTACACCCTGGGTGAGGTTGCTCTGCTGGTGGATGTTAATGTTCTACCTGAGCCAGTGGTAGCAGTTTGTGTAATCCAATCAATTTCACCTAGATTAAAGTCGCTTGTCAGAATAATATCCCCATAATGGAGGCAATTTCTATTTCTGATATTAAACCATCAAGATAATCAGGGATGCACCTGGAGTACGATAGCACACCCCAGAATAAGATGACTTGGGAGGAAATGTCTAAAATACACTCTTAGACCCTCCTTCCAACCTCATCTCCTGCTGCCCCAGGCTCGAGTGTGACCTCGGTTGTCAGCGCATACCAGAGCCAACACTACCACATGAGCCATGTAGCCGCCTCATTACTTTTTTTTAATAGTATTAGACATTTTGAAATGATACAGCAGTCAAGGTGAGCTACCAGATTCCGCAGTTCTCCGCCTCATGGGGAGCAGGGGCGCACTAGGCTGTGACCTGGGCTTCCAGGAGCCCTGTTCCACCCTGTGCCTGCACAAAGCTCCATGTGTGGCAATGTGGTCTGACTGTGGATTGGCCTTTCTAATTTCTCATTTACACTGTACTTTCCTTCCCTATTTCCTTCAAAAACATGTGAGGTCTTACTTTTATGACAGTGTCATGCAGGTATAATTAACCTTGAGCTTGTCTGACTGTTACATTATTTAAGAGTCTTGTACACTATTGCTCATTACTTCTGGGCTAGCACTATAGCCCAGAGGTTAGAGTAACAAGCTCTAAATGAGCTTGACACATCTAGCAGAACTGGGTTTGATTCCCACAAACTCAATTTGTATACTGTGTGACCCTGAGCAAGTCATGTAACCTCCCAGTGCTCCTGGGTCACACTTGTAAGCAGGCATTGTGCCTAGTGAGCCTTACCCAGTTACCAAAGAACTTATGCACTGTCCGTTGTTGGACCACTGTTTGTTACTTATTGTATTATATTGTGTATTATCATTTTTTGTATTGTGTGTTATGTTCTATGACTTATACGCTGTCCGTTGTTGAGCCGGTGCTTGTTATTTATTGTATTGTATTATGTTCTATAGACTTATACTCTATCCGTTGTTGAACCACTGCTCGCTATTTTTGTATTGTGTATTATGTTCTATGACTTATACATTGTCCATTGTTGAACCACTGCTTGTTATTTTTACACTGTACTGTGTATTATGTTCTGTGACTTTTACACTATCCGTTGTTGAACTTACATGCTGTCCATTGTTGAACTTATAGTCTGTTGTTGATCGTATACACTGTCTGTTGTTGAACCAGTGCTTATTTTTGTACTGTATTGTGTATTATGTTGTGCGACTTTATACACTGCCCGTTGTTGAACCACTGCATTTTACTTTTTGTACAGTATTGTGTATTATGTTCTGTGACTTATACACTGTCTGTTGTTGAACCACTGCTTGTTATTTTTGTCTTGTATTGTATTGTATCAGAATCATAGAGTTAAGAAGAAATGAAGATTGTGTCAGTGGCTCAGCAGTTAGCACACTTGCCTCTGAGGCCGGGAGATCAGCTGGCTGTGGGTTCTATCCCCACCAGGCACTTTGGTTAATATCCAATACTGACACTGCAGGGGAGGATAGTTTTTGTTTTTTTGCATTATTTCTTTTGCCACCCTACATTTCAAGGATCCTGCTCCTTCAGGCTGCCATGGTCTCGGCAGCCTCCTAATAGTCCCCTCTCAGGCCCCACCTCACCTCACATTGCAGCCAGGTCCCTGGGGTAGTCTGATGAACCCTTCGCTGGATGGGTCCCTCTCCGAGGGGGAAGACCGTGGGGGAAACCCAGCACACTTTTCACTTGGTCGGGCCCTAGGGCGCTGAGATGGGCGGAACACCTAGGGAGGTTCTTTGGAGTTGCTGATAGGCCGTTTCTGTCATCTGGCCAATCCCAGGCTTTTTCCGTTTTCTTGTTCCTCCCTCTGCAGCGCGCTCATGCAGTGCTCCTGGTCTCCACCGAGGGCCGCTGCAGAGTGAAGTGAGCCCGCTACCACCCCAGGAGAGGAGAGCAGTCCCACAGATGCTCAATCCTCTCCTCCCCTGCCGACCCCGTGTCCCCAGTCCTGCTCTCAAACGAGTCGCAGGCGTGTTCGGTAAGGCGCCAGCGCTCAGCCTCTGCACCACTGGGCCGAGCTAATAGAGTGTTTAATGGACTGCTCTCCTTTCCCAGGGAGGGAGGCTGGCTCTGCCCATGACTGCCACAAGTAGAGTCCTGGTGGTAGGACAGTTAGGGAGCCACAAGAATGGGAGGGAACTGATGGACTTTGTGGCACGTGACGCACTTCTCACACACACTCGTCGACATGCACCTCAGCAGCAGTGAGGGAAGAAAATATAGGGGGTCTGGGCTATATGAAGCCCTGCCTGAGTCTCAGCAGTCCGGCCTAGTGCTCCAGTCCCAGGGTGATCTGAATCTGTGTGTCGGGGAAGGATGGCACTTCTCCGCCCCGCTGTGGGGGAACTCTGGAGGAACTAGCTCGGAGCAGCAGTGAGGTGAGGGACAGCTGCTAAGTGGGGAACAGGGCTAATAGCCACCCAAGTCTGCTAGGGAAGATAAAAACCTTTGGGGAGTTACATTACCCATTGTTTTGTATTAATCTGCAACTGTATGAAGTCTCTCAATAAAACTGAGTTAAAAAAAAAAGGATTATCATCTTGTCTGGCCCAGTGGTACCTAAGGGCTGAGGTGCTGGGAATCTCCCTGCAGCCACACTGGTGACCCCGGTTTGGGAATGGATCAGGGTTGCTTGGCGCCAGGCGGGGAAGGAGGATTGAGCATCCATTCATGGCTCTCCTTTGGGGAGCGAGGACAGCGCAAGTCACTGATTGATCGCCATCTAGCAGAGTCTGGGTGATGTAACAGTGACAGCCTTACAACTGGTGGGCACAGGCCCCGAGCCTGTGCCGATGTCTTTACAGTGTGCCAATGCCATTGCATGTGGGCCCAGCGTGAAGGATGGGAAATGAAACAAAAAAAGGTATGTGCCTCAGTCACCTTACATGACAGCCAACTGGAGCCCTTGGACCTCTCCCCATGTGGCTCCCCTGCTGGCAAGAATGTGGGAGGAGTGGCGGTTAGGTTTGGGGCAAGGGACACCTGAGGAAAGAAGTAGGTGGTGACTGGGTCCAAACAGCTAAATGAAAAGAAAAAAGATTTTCATCCATTTGGTCTGTGTCAGTTTCTACTGAGAATTATTGGTGCCCTCTCATATTCTTGTTACTCACGTAATCCTGTAAATTCCTAATGAAACATTTGTGTCTAGATACCTAGACACTGTTGGTAAATCAAGGCCTACTGACTTTGCCGTCTGCCTAGCCTACCTAACGGCTCTGCCTCTAGAGGCTATGCCAACCCTGGTTTCTGCCCTCCTGCCTCACTAAGCCAATATGGCTGTCCCATCCTCCCCTGAAACTGCACTGCTCACCGATTTGGCCCTTGCTGCTTCTTCCAGTAGCTTGTTCCACTTGTCCTCTCTTTCCATGAACATGTGTTTGCGGACATCTTTCTTGACTCTTCCCCACAGTTAGTTTGAGTGAATTCCACCATCCCTGTATTCGAGTGCAAGGAACAAAGTTCTGTGGCTCCACTCTGTTTACCCTGTGCAGGTACTTGAACCTTTCTATTGTGTCACCCTTCTCTTCTCGAGGGTGCACATGTTCAAATCCTGCAGTCTTCCTCACATGACTTGCCCCTAGTCCCTGAACTATCTTGTTGCCCTGTGCTGCTTCCACTTTCTCTAGTCTTTCTTCAGATGTGGATTCCAGTACCTTGCACAATACTCAGATGTGGTCTCACCTACGACCTGTACAGTGGAGGATTACCCGATTTCTGCTGTTGATACCCTCCCTATGCATCCCAACCTCTTGTTTGCTTTTCCCACATCTCTGTTGCAGTGTGCTGGGGTTTCAGGCTCTGATATCGTGATCCCTAGGTCCTGCTCCTCCTCAGTGCATTCCAGCACCACCTCCAATTTGATCTTGAAGTCTGGGATAGATTTAGCATTAGCGCCTTCTACTTGGGCAGTCGTTACACTGGATCACCACCCTGACCACTTACTTGCTGAGCAGGTGTGTAACCTCCCAGCCTGTCAGTCCCTCTCAGCTATAAACTGGATCCCCATGTAACAGGGATCTAGTTCGTCTGGAACTGGGACTGCCAATTGAAAGTCAATCCTCTATACTTTTTATTTTTCTGATATTGTGCCCTTTGTGTATACCTCACAGCTACCTAACCAGCTGTTTTGCACAGAAGTGTCTAGCTACAATGGTTACATCTAAATGAAACTTATAAAACCGTATAGCCTAAAGCCAGGTTGGCCTAATTGTTCAATGCAGGGTCCCTAGTTCCATCATTATTTTCTCTGACAATGCCATAAGAGGGGGTTCATAGGTGGGAGGAAGTTCCTTCAAATGGAGAGTTGCCAGGCTGTACATGGGGCCTGGGCTTTTATTTTCATTTGTAACTTTTATTTACATGTTTAATGTTAGATTGCTGTGTCAGCAGGTCATGAACTCAGCCCAGCCCCCATTAACAGTGATTAGGCTGTCACATTCCAAGATATTGCCGACTCTCCTTTCCAAGGAATCCCAGTCCTCCCCGCTACTCCATCAGCAGTGATCATGAGGACAACCAGCACCGCCATCACTGTTCCTCCCACCTCACACTTGCTTGGCCTGTAAATTCACCCAGCCCAGGTCCGTCTACCAGTTGCCCCCTCAAGGTTTATAAGGTGAAGACAGGGCTTCTGTGCTCTGGCTCCAGCATGGCAGGGTGGGTAACCAACCTCCCATGCCAGAGATGAAATAGACTGCCTCCTGGATGGGTGACCCAAGGGCTGCAGAGGGCAAAACAAGTGGAACAATAAGAAATAGAAAAGAGGACAAAGGCCAACTTCATTTGCTGAGAGGTGGCATAAATGCAGTGCCTCACCATGCTGCTGAAGGAACATTTGTTTTGAATGTTACATTTGCTTACCCAGGATAGCCAGCTGAGATTTTCCGTGGGGTCCTGCATTTTTCCTTCTTCTCTGCGAGTAGGCTCCAGGGAACTCCCATTACCATGGGTCATAGAGGGCCCCACTGGCTGACAGAAGGCCCGTCTGATGGGTTCTGCTGTTTGCCCATTTTTGCAGCTGGGAAGACTGACTTGGGAACCAGGATATTGCACATTCAAACCCTGCTAGAGTCAAATACTTACTGTGACGTTGGGCAAGCCAATAAACCTCCCAGTGATCCAGTCCACCCAGGTTCAGAACCTCACTGAAAGGAGACTTTGCTTTTCAGCTGGGTTATCCTGCATAAATAAATTGTCAAAAACAACAAAACATTGATCTAAGACACTTGTTTACACAGTGTGTGAGGGGCTTTGGTGGGATTCTTGGTCTTCTGGTTTCTAATGCTACACTGTAAACACCAGACTGTCTGTGCTGCTTCTCAGATTGGGATCGTGACACAAAAGAAGACACAGGGAGCTATGAAATTTTATTAAAAAATCTCTATATTATTAGTGAATTAGAACACAACAAAAACTTCTATAATGGTATAAACATTGAAGTCAAAATGTGTCTTTAATTAGAACTTGACAAGCAGTCTTCAAAAAGGAACAAAATTAAAACTGGATTCTCCTAAAGTGAGAAACAATAATATACAGATGTTCTCGTGATAATCAGCTTCTATACATATTATCAGGCTAGATGGCAAATCAGTTTGAGTCAAGTAAACAGCAGTCTGGTTTGGATTTTGAGAGTGAATTTAGTGTACATTTTTACATTTGCAGAGTATATACTAACAGATTTCAAAGTTCTTAGTTACAAAATTGGGTTTGCTTTCCTCCAGCAACAACCCCTCTCTGATTTGAGAGTGGGGATGGGATACCCCAAACCCTCTGTGGAGTCAATCCTGGGACACTGGCACCCACAATAAATATCCATACATAGCTGTCCCATGCAAGGGTAAAATCCCCATTGGGGTACAGAGAGGTAGACATAGGCCATTGCTGATGTGTCTAGAGTCAGCTCTGTGTGCGCTCTTAAGTCTGAAGAAGTAACTGGCATTTGCGGTGTGTGCAGTTCAGTGTAAGGTACAATCGCTGCAACAGTCAGTGGTGACTCCTGGCTCACGTGGGCAAGGGTGTAGACAGGCATACTCACTGTACACATTTGTGTACAGTTTTGTTAGTGTCTGTCATAAACCATATGCCTTGCTGCTAACATTTTCATTCTAACCTGTAATATTTGGGTTGGTGTAGGCCACTGAGGAGTGTCTTTAAACTTCTGTTGTTTAGGACACATATAATGAATAAACTCTTTAGAGATTAGAGGAATCATCTGACAACAATCTGACTTGTTTGGAAGGGTGCCATTGGAAAGGATGTGTACATTTATTAATGGGGGTGTAGCTGTTGGAGATTGTGTACAAAACAAAATTTCTGGCTACACCCCTGCATCGTAAGCACTATGAGGTCAAGCTTACAGCTGGCCAGCAAGTGGGAGTGAGATCTTCTTGCTGCCCATTTTCCATGCTTTTTATTTTAATAAACCTAGACCTGCTGAGATTTGGTGGTCGCTATCCACTTCTGTGGAGACATGAGTGCTCAGTTCTTTGGACATTAGTATCAGTGTGAAGTAATTTACTGCCCTCTCGCCCAAGTGGGCAAGTTCTGACCTACCACCACAGTCGGGTTGCATTAGATAAGTTGGTTAGCTAAGGTAGCTGTTGTTGTAACTGCTGTGGTGTGACGCCTTTAAACAGCCAGTTTAGAAGCCCATACCTGAAAAGGATAAGGGCCATCTAGAATCTGGTCCAAAGGCACCTTATATAAAGACGATGGGGTCAGCAGGCAAATCATATGAGCACCCTCTGGCCAGTCTGTATTCTCTGAAGTCCAGAAATGAGAGAGAGAGAGGGACATGATGGATACCTTTAAATATCTGAGGGATTAAAGGGGCACTGTCTGGGCCTACCTTATAGGCAGGACTCAATCAGTACGATAGCTGACTCCATCCCCTCCTCCCCACTACCAACACCAGAGTCCCTCAGGGCTCAGTGCTGGCCGCTGCTTTTCTGTATTCCTTAACGAACTACTGTCTGTCTGTACCTCATCTTCCACCCACATGTACGCAGATGACACAGTCAATTTTGCCACCAACCGATTCTCTTCTGATGTAGCAGCCAGACTTCAGCTCAACTTCAATAAGCTTCAGCACTGGCTCAGCTACCATCAACTATTCCTAAATGCCAAAAGGCCGCCTCCATGACCTTTGGCACAGGGCAGAAACTCTATGGCTACCAACTATGCCCTCCTTTGTCACCACTGATGAGACAATCCTTGTGGATACATCCTCTTTAGATATCTTGGGGTTTGGTTTCACCCACACCGCAACTTTTCTGGACACATTGCTGCCATCCTAAAAAACTGCTTCCTAAGCTTGGCATCCTTTACAGGAACTGTAGCTGTATTCCACTACCAGCTAGGCGTGAGCTCGCCCAGAAGATGATCTTCCCTTATCTGACTACTGCGACGTGGTCTACAGTGCTTGCTCCCAGCTCCTCCCTAGCCAGGTTGGAGACCTCTTAACTCCTTCTGTCATTTTGCCCTGACTCTTCACCCTCACGCATCACTGTGACCTATATCACCATTGTCCTTCCCTACTTTTGCAAACAGGCGCTTCTCCCACTGCACCAAATTTACCTCCAAATACTGGTTTGAAACCCTCTCACCCTATCTATCTCTCTATCCATCCCTCCTTCCCTCACTCCCTTAGATCCCCGACACCACACACCTCTTGGGCTCCTACAAATTCCACACTTTTTCTCCTTCCATAGCAATTAATCTCGACTTCCTGCTAGGGCTGCCCTTACTTTTGAGCACTTCGACTGATTGGCTGTTTGACTGTTTAAAATTGAAACTGTTACAATTCTTTGTTCTAATCCATGTATCACTTCATTCATTGCATTCTCTGTATGTACATGTTTTGCCATAATGTATTGTATCTTGTACCACTTGTTATGTGAAATGTAAATTGCATTTGTTTGCTACTTCTCCCAGGACACTATCGTCGACACGGGCATCTTGTTGTTCAGTGTGCCCTTCCTGGTGAAACATTTCAATAAATAAATAAATAAAAACTGTCAGTCCTTTTTGCATTATATTATTTCTAGTTGAAAACATACTTATTATTATTGCTTGCCTTCACTAAAATTCATTGATGCAGCTGGTTGTTTTATCTGCTTCCTTCTTAGTAGAAGTGAAATGCATGCTAATGGTGTCATTATACCCACCTTTGTTTTGTTTCAGATCCCTTATCTACTCTTATTGCATGTTTTTGAATATTAGGAGCACTCTAACAGTGCAGCCACCATGATGCAATAGTCTTCTTTTCACTGCATCATGAGTGGCTAGACTGTGTTAGGGGTGTCTACATCCAAAGATGCAGTTGGAGTTGATCAAGGACTGTAAACAAACACATTTTTGTGAGGTAACATCAGTATAGTGGTCAGTCTGTTTTCACTTTTAAAAGAAAAACGGAAGCTGGCCGTGGTGCAGAGGGCTGAGGAGCTGGACGCCTTACCTGTTGCCACACCTACAACCCGTGTTCAGGAGCGAGCATGGGTCACCGGTGGTCGGCACGGGGGGCAGGGTACGTGCAGAATGAGCTGCTGTCAGGAAGATCTCCTCTCCAGGAGGGATTGAGCCTCCCTCAGTGCTTGGCTGCCTCACAGTGGAAGCTAGGGGGCAGCACAGCTGAGGGAGTCAGGGGCGCTAGGCCAGTGGGGTGGGAGGAGGATGGGGCCATCACCGAGCAAGAGGGCACACGCAGCCCATGCACATTGTGCCTCTGCCTGGGGTAATGTGGGAGTAAACTAGGAAAAGGTCTGGAGCTTCGCAGGATGATGCCTCGGTCAGTTCTGGGGTCCACTGGGACATGCATAAGTGTCATAAGATCCCAAAGACCCGGAGTTTGATAGGTTGGTGTACGGCAGCTACGCCCACTGAAGGAGCTATAAACACCTATATGGAAAGAAAAAGGAATCCAAATGAACCTACTAGCTACATCAAGAATCAGAAAGTGACCGATTTTAATGTGTGTTTTAAACTAGAGACCGTTCGAGGCCTAGGGGTTGACAGTGTCCCTTTAAACAGGGTAGAGTGTCACAAACTTTTAAGCACAGGATAGCAAACATTTAAGGAAGGGCTGGATAAATATTTAAGGGAAACAAATGTCACAAGGTTGTACCACTGAAAAGTGTGTGTGTGTGGGGGGCAGGCGTAGGGCAATCCTGCCTCTTTCTATTTTAGTATGTTTGTACAGTGAAGGATCAGCAACTTGGGATATGAGTGTAAACTGGTGAGGGCAGATTCAGGAAGGATGTGAAGAAATATTTCTCAACGGAAATTTTATGGATAGATGAAACAGTTTACCAGGAGGTGTTAAACATTAAGATAGTGACAGATTTCAGGAGGGTGTGGAACAGCCATAAAGGGCTGATAAAAACTAAGGCAAGTAAGGGGTGGAAGGGGTGGCAAGGCTGATCTGCCAATTGGCATACAGCCGATGCAAGACCAAGGGTAGGCAGGTATGACTCAGGTAGGAAAACAGGCAGACATGATGAATTATTTCTTTGCTGCCAACACCTTTCTGTAGCCTTGTTTACATGGACCAAGCTGTTACACACTGGTGTGGGTCTACACCTTGGTTGTTTAGGAAGCCAGTGGTGTACACCACTCAAGGACACTGGCTTCACACAAGTGTCTTGGGAACGGCATTGTGGGACCCATCCTGCAAGGAGTTCCTTGTGTGTTGTGATACTAAATTACCTTCGGACAGTGAGGTGAAAAGTGGCCACCGCTACACAGCACTTGAAGCTGCCTTACACCAATTCAGCTCCTCTGCCTATAAGAGGAGCAGGAGAGCCACACCGTTTGATGCTTGTACAGTTTACACATGCAATGTACATCGGAGTGGCTCTCCAACCCATCTACACTGGCGTAGAAATGGCTAGTGTAAACAGGGCTATGTTAATTAGCCTGTGACACAGACACCTCTGGGAAAACTTTATTGTACATGGTTCTAATTGTAGTTCCTGTTCTTTATTTTTCCTTTCTTCTCTTCTTCTTTTTCCATCAGAGTTTTTGCCCTTCAGTCTGCAGGGCGCCAATCAGCCCTGTCCCCACTGTCCTGAGCAAGCACCAGCCTCCCCAGCACTCACTTGGTCATACAGTCCTCTCATGGATGGTGGGGCGGGGAGGAGGGCTGTCCCTCCACTACAGAAATCCAGTGCGGACTTTGAGCACCAAGCAGTGGTATGGGCATGGGATCAACGGGCAGGGCTTCATTTAGCCTCTTAACCGCCATCTTCCACCTGTTTTCTCCCTGAGCTGTGGCACCATGATACACATGCACATAGAGGTACACATGCATCCTGGAGCCGTGGCTCCCCACCCATGACCGACATTAGCTGCTCAAGCGCCAGTGCTACAACCATGCCTCCACGTGACTCCACTCTAGTGTCGAGCTGACTTGCTACCTCAGTCTGGGAGAGAGGGCTGCCAAGTGGCCACTGATCCACTCCCAGCTCCTCCTTCTTACCAACACCTACAAACCTGAGCGTGTTCCCAACCTCAGGTTGCTGATGTGGTGAGAGGTAAGGTGCTCAGCGCCTGCGCCACTGGCCTGGCTCCCGTGTTCTCTTCTAATACAAAATTGCTACAGAAACAGGATTGTGTCCCTAGGACTTCATCTGCTACATGTGATGTCCTGCCTGTTGCAATGTTTATTTATTTTATTTATTAGAATGTTGATGACCGTGGCCCAACTGAGACAAACAAGTCCCTTTTTCAGGGGCACCCGGGAGCAGTACATTTCATAAATATCTTGAGCAGGCATTATAATACATGGTGATACAGTTCTTAGAAAAATAAATTACAGGAAGTACAGGTTAAGCAGCATACAGTGTTAGAAACAACAATAGTAATAAGCATATTTTACAATAGATTCCATTGTAGAAAGGTACAAGTGCATGATAGGTTAATAGTCCTGAAGCATAATGTAATCATTATGCTTCATAAACAGGATTATCACATTGTGTAGATGAGCAGATGAAGTCCGAGGAACAAGGGTTCTATATTCCGCAGCTGCCTTCACAATAAAGGCAGCGGCAAAGAGAAATACAGACAATATGGGGTCGACAATGTTGATTTAAACCACTTTCCTTGTTATTGATGTACTGGCTCATCCTCTGAGCACCTTGTACAACCATTCGTTAGCTACCAGTGAGGTCTTGAGGTTATGGGAGCAGGCTACCATGGTCCTATTTTTAAATCCATAGAGTGCATTCTGACAAAAATTACTGTCCTAGTTCCCTACTTGCTCCATTGCCCAAGTTCCTTGAGAGTATTGTTTCTGACCAATTAAGAAGGAGTCCCTGGACACTGGCAATTTGCTGACACCTTACTAGCATGGGTTTTCCAGATAATGCTTGAAGTCACTACATAGAAACATAGACTTTTTCAGCAGATAAGGGCCGCTTGGCCCACCCAGTCTGTCCCATTTTTCCCTGCCTATACTTTCACCACAGACTCTATCTGATCTCCGGGTACCCCACCCCCCACGCTGATCTTGACTAATGATCTCTACAGGGCCTTGGATGATGGGGACATGGTTGCTGTGTTCTTCTTGGATTTTTCCAAAGCACTTATTCTGGTGCATCACAGTCACCTGTTCATCAAGCTACCGATCCTTGGTCTGTCCATATCTACCATGCCAGGTTCCAGAATTACCTGACTGGCAGATCTCAGTCAATCTAATTGAATCCCATTTCCTCTGCACTCATCAAAATTACTACCAGAGTACCCCACGGAGCAATCCATACTGTTTAGTGTCTTTTGAATGATACGGCTGATGTATCACACAGTTCTTAATCCCTTATTATCACGTATACGGATGATATTGCTTTGTACAGAAGGGCATCTAACGTCAGTGACTTGCCCATATACTTGCTGCCTGACTTTGATCTGGTGCAAAATGGTTGTTAAACAATGGCCTTCTGTTGAATGTTGGTAAAACCAAGTACATGCTTTTGAACTAAACATAAACTAAAGGCTTTACTCCCACCCACCCTCCAACTTAATTAAAATGTAAATGGCACATATGTGGAAATAGTGGAGCATTTTAAATACCTCTGCTTTATTATAGACCAGACTCGCTCCTTCAAAGAACATATTTCAGTGCTGGTTAAATTAGTTCACACTCACCTTGGTCTGCTTTATAGGCTAAAAACTGCTCCTCCACTCTACCCTTCTCCTGTCTTCAGTGGACTATAGCCACTGCCAATGTCACGGACTTGCTAAGAGTCAATATCCATATACCGATTTGCTGCCTCAGACCCAGATTTTGCATCACTGCACTCTTCACAAAACGTCGTGCTCATGACCTCCTTTTGATTTACACATTACTAATTTCACCTCAACAGTTTTAGACGTTTCCTAAATGGTCCTATTAGATTGTTATTCTTGGCTGATGTTAGCCCCAACACTGGTTCCCAAGCTACTAGATCTGCTCACACTCAGTTCATAAGACCCCAACTCTTCCATTCCTCCTGGGCCAATGCTCTTTTAGAGAGCATTTATATGCTGGAAGTATTTACCTGCATCACTACACTCAGTTCACAGAATCAATCAATCAATCAAAGTCTTTAAAATGGTGTTACAAAATGACAGTATGGATTTGTCAGTATACAGGTGTAATGTTACCTGATTACTGTGTACTCTGATGTACTGCTCACTTATCCTGTACTGCTGCTTTTGTTTATGTCTCCAGGTCACCCTTGAAAATGGGCATCTAATGCTCTTGGAGCCTATTCATCAGTCAATTTCAGATAAATGAACAACATGTGACCTATAAGCAGAATTCTGCGTAATACTATGTTTTTTCAGTTTCCCAGTGATGTTACCATCTCTTTAAGGGCTGAGTGTAGCAGAGCTGTGGCAACTCATGAAGGTGGGGTCAGAGCACCTCTTGGAACAGGACTTGACAGCACTCTTCTGTATTAGTACAGACTGTTTAGAAATGAAAATTGTCGCCACCCAGTGGCAGCACTAGAGGTTGCAATGCCAATGCCAATGGCTCAGGTTCGGCATTAAGCCTGACTCATTAGAAGGCTGGCCAAGGGAGTAGGACTGAGCATCCCAGAGCTTGCTCTCCTACTTGGGAGGAAGTGATCATGGACTGTGCTGTCATACTTCACCTGGGTGACCACAGGTGGTGGTGCACACCAGAGCATGATAAGAAAGGCAGGAGGATGCCAACGAGCCAGGATGTACACTTCTGCCATGCATGCATGTCTGTAAGCTTATCGGTATCCTGAGGGGAGGGGGGAGAACTGAGCCCCACCCCCGGACATGATAGAATGACACTAGCCACATACAACAACCTCGGCTTCCACCCTCTCAGTTGAGCTACAGTTTATTCCTTCGGGAGGAATTCAGTTCCTCCAGATGACTCCATCTTGGTGGCAAGCTAGGAGGAACTTTGAAGGCAGAAGATAAGTCCAGTAGACTGCAGGGTGATGGGGCTGAACGTGGGGTCAGGTCCATGTGGGCAGTGTTTGCACAGAGGGTAAGGCATGGTAAATAAAAAAGGAAAACTCTCTTCCAAATGTCAGAGTAGTTAGAGGAGAGCCTCTAATGGTGAGAGGTTGCAACAAAAGGGCCCACTAGTGGCCAGAGGCTGCAAGGCATGGTAAATGGTTAAAACACTGCAGTTAGCTCTGTGGCAGCAGGCAGCAGGGCTGCTCGCATGTTGGTGACCCAGGTATGTGCCCCAAGCCAGTGGGGGATGAATGTCTGGCTGCTTCCTCCATGTACTGCCCATCCTTTCATGTACATTCTGCTGCTCTGTATGTGCTTCCTACCCTCCCATACACTGCTTGCCTTCCCAGGTACTGCCTGCCCTCCCTATAGTAATAGAAGAACAAATGCAGCGCATACACCAAGCTCTGTCGAACTACTGTTTTTTTTTTACCCTGTCCTGGCTGATCCTCCTTCTCACTCTTCCTCCCAGCCCCATCACCACAGCTTCCCCAGGGTTTACCTCTGCCAGAGCCCCCATGGTGTGCCCTCCAGATCCAGATTCCACAAAGAGCCTGAATCGCTGGGTGCGGATGTGGAGGCCAGCGGTCATCTTACGGGTTGGTTGTTTTCCTGTTTTCCCCATACGAGATGTGGCATGCCATGATGTCAAGGCATACGCGACCAACATCTATCACGCCTCATCCACCTTTCAGCTCAGGCTGCCTCTCCTGACTTCCCAGAAGCCAGTCAAGCACCATGCTCTTCCCTCTCCTTCTCCGGAGGGGAGAGTGGTCCTGCAGATGCTAGATCCCCCAGTCAGCCCTCTGAGACCTTGGGCTTGCTTCTGAACCCGGGTCATCGGCGTCACAAATGGTAATGCTACTGCTGTGCTGGTGGGCCAGCACTGAACTACTGTTTAATGTGCAAGATGAAACAACGCAGGCGCTGCTGAGCAATGCTGTCTCATCTTGCACAGTATTTATTTCTTTAGTTTTGTTGACCGGTAAGTGCACTAGATAAATCCTGCCTATTTTCAGGCATGACCGGGAGGGGATACAGATGAATGCCAACTGACCTTGAACCAGATTAAGCTGTTGGTGGTATTTTTCATGAATGGAGGAAATTTGGCCATTGCACTGGGGAAATTCTCTGCTCTTTTGAGAAGTGCCATGGGATCTTTAACATCCACCTGAACTATCACCTGAACAGGCAGATGGGACCTCGGTTTAATGTCTCATCCGGCAGCACCTCAGGGTGCAGCACCCCCTCATGCTGCACTACAGTGTCAGTATTGGGATATTAACTCAAGTGCCTCGTGTGGGATAGAAACCCACAGCCTACTGATCTCCCAGCCTCAGAGGCTAGTGTGCTACCTGCTGAGCCACTGACACTGCTTTAAAAATTGGCAGGGAAATCCTGCATCCTGATTGGCTAAAACTTGTTCAAACCTTTTGGACTGGGAGACCACAACCAATGGGTATAAATAGGTCCTGGTACCAGCCAACCCCAGTACCAAAAATATCAGTGTGCACCTCAGAACCTTTTAAAAAGCTCCTGCTCATCAACTATTCTTGCTGCACCCTCTAGTAGTAGCTTGCTAATACTGCACATTTAACATGCTGCCTTTTTTACATAGGTTTAATAACTTTAAAGATATGGCTCCTTACTAATCCTTGTTACAATCTAATTAGTTCATTCCCTTGTTGGTAGCAGGTTTTTCACTTTTCTGTTCATATGGATTAATTAGAACCATTATTGTTTTTACAATTGTCACTGGAGTTTGTTTTGACAATTTACCCAATGTTTTCTACCATTTATTGTACAATGCATTGTGTTCCAACTGTTGCACAATCTTACAATGTTGTATTGTTTGTACTACACACATACTACTGTAACTGATCATCCTTCACAACCCTATGTATCTCCTCCCCCAGGTCGCACTGTGAGACTTGTGCAACTTGTTGTTCAGTGTGTCCTCCTGGGGAAACATTTCAATAAATAAAAAATAAACAAAGGAAAATTTAATCTAGGATAGCTTAATATAAGCACCTTTTCTACTGAAATGGTATCACATTTTTCCTGATTGTATACTTTAATAACAGAACTTGCTACATTATCCCCTTTTAGAAAATTACTTTTTGGACCTATATAAGTGACTGTTTCTCAGTTTCAGTTATTTAATTTTGGATTGGTAATCTTCATTGTACTGTTTTTCCCTTTAAAATTTCAATAAAGTTTTTAAAGCAAAAACCCCTTTAAAATAGTTTTCAATGTGTTTATCAAAATACCCATTTTATAAGTACAGTAAGACACTCAGGGTGCTGGTTGTGGTGTCACAATTAGGGATGTCACAGTATCATGGTTTTATGGTATACCATGGAATTGGAAGTCATGATATTAATACCACTGGCAATTTCAGTACCACGATAACCATGATTCCCAGTATGCCATGGTACTCAGACCTTTCAACTATTTTTTTTTGTATTTTCAGGACAATTGTCTCTTCCACGTTAAGTCTCCTTGATGCAACAGTTTGAGAATGCTTTTTGTACAAAATTGCTACTTCTGTAATACTGTGGTATAAGAAAGGAATAAGACATGACATGATGTGGTTTACAGTTACTGTGGTATTACATGTGACAGTTATCATAGCATCAGAATTTCATGCTGTGACATCCCTAGTCACAAACTGCACTTCCAGGGGCTGGACATGGCAGTTGTAACACCACAACCAACACATCGTGTCTTATTGCTTACTTAAACAGTAGTTCAACTCAGCTTGGTACGTGCACTGTATTTTTCATCCATTTGTATTTTCTGCAGAGCAGCACCTTTGGAGAGAGGAGTGCTCTCTACTACACTATAGCCCTCCCCCATGTACTACCTTCTCCCGCTCCATTTACTGCTTGCCTCCTTCCCAGGTACAGCCTGCCAGCTCCACCCATCTCCTGTTCACAGTCTCGATTAACTGCTCAAGCTGCCTTCTCCCTCTGCACACTGCCACCACCTACCTATCATGCACTGCCTGGCGCTGGAGCACCAGATCGCTTCATTCTCAGTTCTCCTTCTGGAAGTCCTGATGGCAGCAGGGTGGGATGAAGGGGTAATGTTGGTTCACCATCATGTAGGGTGCATGTTTTATGGGGAACTGGTGCCCACTTCTCCTGTTCTTACACCTGCTCCAACAGGGAGGTTACACAGGATTGCCTACAGAACTCGACAAAAAAAAAAAAAAGGAAAATCACCAAAGAGTAATTAAGAAAAAATAATTGCCATTGGAAACTGCTTTTGGAGATTTTAGCACATCTTATTGAAATTTGTTTTTAAGTCTGCAAAGTAAAAAATATTTTCCAATCAGTGCCTGAGAATATACACAATTGGGTATTGTTACAGAAATGGATATTCCTGCAAATTAGCGGCCAAGCAAGTTCTTAAAACATATTAAAATGTTCTAACATTATACAACAAATGTTCTTTACACTGAAACTATTTTTGAGCCATAAGCTCATCCTTTTTGCTGTGATATGAGATACTCTGTTTTATACAGTCCTTGAAGCTCCTTTGAAAGTTACATATACACACATATATATTTTCTCATTTATATAAAAATAATTAACTGATGTATCCACTAATGACTTGTATATAATGTATCATCCTGAATACAGCAGTTTTTGTTCTGAATAAACTCTTTTATACATTGCGTGTGGCATTTTATAAAATGCATCATTTACAGTTTCATTTATTGAAGTTCCAGTTTTGAGTTTTTCACCCTTGTTATTAGAGACACTGATGAGGCAGAAGTGAGGGATTTTTTGTTTTACAGCGGACTCTAATGAGAAAGGCAAAGGCTAAGCTTGTTCTGCACAGCACGCAAACCATTTTCTGCACTGGTGAGCTGACTTACATGTGCATAAACACAGATGCACACAACTTCATACATACTGCAGAGTTTAAAAACACCTTCCTCCCAATTTTGCCTCTTGAGTTTTAACTAACAGGAGGCTTCCCTACCTGAATGGGAGTTCCTCCATACCAGTTTCAACACGTTAGAATTTGCCCCTAAGGAAGGGAAGGGAAGGATTATCTTTTACCCCGAGGGTGCCAGCCACATGATCTTTTCACTTCCTGATCTCTGATGCTGTGCCTTCAGATTTTGCCAGATGTCACCGTAGATCAGCGATCGTGCCCACAGCCTCCAAGAGTGTTTATGAAAGTTATTTCATTTTAATTGGACTCTGGTAAACTGCAGCTAGTATCTAAGTAACAAGAGCTTTGTTACTTGAATACTGGCTGCGATTTGTGCCAAAAGTGTGATTAAAATAGAGAAAATAGCTTTTAATATGACACCCACAGACTTGTATGAAGAGTATGTCCCCGCACTGATCCTGTAGTGAAACTCACAAACAAGAAAGCACGGGATGATGTCGAGATCAGGAAGTGGAAGGGATTGAGTGGCAGGTGCCCTCGGGGCAAATACGATCCTTCCCTTCCTTAGGGCAAATCCTAAAATGTCGAAACTGGTGTGGAGGAACTCCATAGTCACCCCAGTTCGTATGTTAGTAGTGATGACTAATTACTCAAATTATTGACCTATTTCAATATTTCCATTCTCCAAAGCACTGGAGTGCATTGTTTCAGAACAATTAACAGATTACCTTAACAAATATACAGCATTAGGAACAACATGGCTTCAGGAAAGCACACAGCACCACGCCTGCACTCATAGAGTTTACCAGCTAGTTATATGAGGCCCTAGACAAAGGTGGGAGACTTCAGTCTGTCAGAGGTAGATTGGAGCACACCAGCCACCTTGAGCATAAGAGAACAGGTCCTCCTGGAGGCTTCCAGGGCAGCTTCCTGGTACAGATAGTAAATGAGTCAACCAGGTCTGACAACATTCTGCACCTCATGCTGACCAATGGGGAATATGTTAGGTAGCTGGGTGTGGAGGATCCACTGGCAGGGAGTGACTGCCACACAGTGTGGTTCACACTTAACATGGGTAGAGGGTGCAAGAATGGAGACCAGGGTGTTGGACTCCAGGTGAGCCAACTTTGGTAGGATGGGGAAATAGTGGCAGAGCACCTAGCCAGCAACCATTCACACGTGTATGCTAATCATAAATGGGAAATTATCAAGCTAGAGGCTTGTGGAGGCCACTGGCTCTTTGTACTAGGATACAAAGTAAAAAGATAGATCCAAAACCAAATCGGTTAAGCGGGAGGTGCTGGATAAGGTGAGGGCGAAAAGGGCAGCCTCAGAAGATTCAAGAGATCCAGTCAGGGGAAGATAGAGAGGAGTACCTGAAGAAAGCAAGAGAGGTGACCAGAGTAGTCAGGGCAGCAAAGGCTTCAAGAGAGCTTAGACTGGTGCAAGGCATCAAGGAAGGGAAAAGACTTCTTCAGGTACAAAAGGAAAGAAGGAACTGCAAGTATCAAATTGTAAGGATAAGGACGGATGGGGTGGGAAAAGAAGGGGCGGATCACAGAAGCACTCAATGAGTATTTCTGTATTTACTAAGGAAAGGGGGTCACTGCCTCAGGGGTTAGGAAGGGTAGGCACGGGGTGGGGATGACAGATGGGGCAATCTCAGCAGGAGGGTGCTGGAAGGTCTAAGGACACTGAAGTTGGATAAGGCACCTGGCCCAGATGGCATACATGCCCAGGTATTGAAGGAGTTGGCAGAGATCCTAGCAGAGCCATTAGCTGACTTGTTCACTACTGTTCTAAGAATGGGGTACATACCCCAGGACTGGAGGATGGCTCACATTGTGCCCCTCCACAAAAGAGGACTTAAGGATGAGCCAGGCACCTATAGACCAGTAAGCCTTATATCCATAGTGGGAAGTTAATGGAGATGATCCTTAAGGAGAGGTTGGTAACCTTTCTGGAAGGTAATAGTCTCCAGGATGATAAGCAACATGGGTTTGTCTCTGAAGATCCTGCCAGACCAGCCTGGTTGACTATCATGACTGGGTGACTAGGGTACTTGACAAGGGACATGCGGTGGATGTCCTGTATCTGGATTTCAGCAGGGCCTTGATTCAGTGCTGTATGGGAGACTGATTAACAAGGTGTAATACCAGGAGCAGGAGCAAAGATGGTGAACTGATCAAGAACTGGCTGCAGGGGAGGCAGCAGAGGGTAGTGGTGGAAGGGGAACTCTCGTCCCTGAGGGCTGTGATGAGTGGAGTGCCACAGAGCTTGGTACTAGGCCTGGTGTTGTTTGGCATTTTCATAGCCGATATCTTGCATGGCATTAAGAACAAGATTAGCCTTTTGTAGATGACACAGTAGGGTGGCAGGGGCTGTAGGTTGATCTGGTTAAACTTGATGACTGGTCGAACACATGGCAGCTGGGGTTCAGTGAAGAAGTGCAAAGTCATGCACTTGGGAGCAAAGAACCCAAGGAGGTTTTTATCAGTTGGGAGGGCACAGATAACCACTACAGAGGAGGAGAAAGATCTTGGTGATAATAAGGCAAATGAATCACTCGGCACAGTGCAAGAAAGCAGCAGTTAAAACCAATAAGATGCTGGGGTGTATTGCTAGAGGTGTCACCTCCAGGAGAGGAGGTGATCCTGCTACTTACAGGTTGGTCACACCTTGGAGTGCTGTATGCAGTACTGGTGCCACACTTGAAGAAGGATGTTAGTTACTGGAGGTGGTACAGTGCAGAGCAACAAGGATGGTCCAGGGAATGGAAGACAAACCCTACGAGGAGAGGCTGAGGAACTGAACATGTATTCCCTGGAAGAGAGGAGCGATGGGGATATAATAGAGACTTTTAATATTTTAAGGGTATCAACAAGACTGATACAGCGGGAATTTTTAAGTTAAAGGGAGGGAAGAACATGAGAGCGCATGGGCTAAGGATGGAGGGTGGAAGATTCAGGAGAGAAATGAGAGCACTTTTTCACAAAAGGTAGTGTCCATGTGGAACACGCTGCCCGAAGGTGGTTTCCTGTAAGTCAGTGGGCAGTTTTAAGAAGGGTGGGACAAAAGTGAGGGGAGGGTCACCAAGTGTGGGAGGCAGCTGCAGTGTAAGTGGATGGCTAGCTGCACACTCTGGACAGACTTGATAGACCATGTAGCCTATATCCGCTGGCAGTTTCATATGTTCAGATGTAACCTAGTGGGCCCATCTTCATAGACCTCACTAAGGCTTTTGACACTGTTAACCATCAAATTCTCATAACCAAACTACTGGCCCTGGGGTTGTCCCAGAAACAGTGATATGGTTTCAAAGCTATCCTTCACAAAGAACTCAACGTGTAAAAATAGATGGTGCAATGTCTGACCCAAGAACAGTCTTCCTCAGAGTTCCTCAAGGGTCAGTCCTCAGCCCTTACTTTTTCGCTTATTTATAAACTCCTGCCCCAGGTCTGGCCTACTAATATGCTACTGTACGCTGATAATGCGGAAATCTTTACTAGAGCAAACAACTGAGCCAACTGAATAAAGCACTCCAAGACAGCTTCCAAATATTAGAACACTGGTTCCAACAAAAGAAGCTACTGCTAAACTATATATAAAAGAAACAAAAACATGCTGTTCTCCACACCCACATGGAAAAAAAGGCAAGCCCACTGTCAATACGCAGTTGTGATGGTGTGCAACTTGAACAAGTAAGATCATTTAAGTATCTTGAGTGTAACTGGATAAAACTCTCTCTTTACACCTCCCATAGACCATGTTGTCAAATCAGTCAGCATTAAGCTAGGCGTACTTTATATGCACAGGAACTTTATGACACCCAATGCCTTGTGGCTGCCATCAGTACTTCATTACTGTCTTCCAGTTGACTATAGGCTGGTTATTTACAGTGCTGCAACAGACACAGCTCTAACAAGCATTTGTCAATGCCGCATGTTGTCTTACTGGTGTTGGCACTGGTAGTGCAGGAGTTAGAAAGATGCATAATAGGAATGGCAGTGAAGTAGTGAGCTGGCACTGACCCCACCCCACCCTGCAGAGACTGACAGGCATTGGGGCGTGTTTTGGGTCATCAGCCATAACACTCACACCATTTCACCTCACCCCACCCTGCAGAAATTGACAAGTGTTGCATCCTGCAGACACCGACAAGTGTCGCAGTGTGCCTTGGGTTTTTGGGCCTGGCTCACCCTGCTCCATAAGGAAATACACAAGATAGGTGCAGTATAGGAGAATTGGGAGAACTTTTGGGGCCGAAGAGTCCAAGGCACACCTCGATACTGGTCAGTGGCTGCAGGTGGGGGTGAAGTGAATGGTGTGTGAGCATTACAGCCGACAATCCCAAGCCACATCCCTGATGCCTGTCGTCTTAAGGGTGGGGCGTTATGGTTGAAACCCTAACGCCCAGGCGTTGTTGGTATTTTCACTCCAAATGTTCAACATGGGATTTTGTGATCCCACCTCATGAACAGTGACACTATCAATTTGTTAGCTGAACGGTAATTTTGCACAGCGACTGCACCATTTGGCCACAGGTGCAAAAACACATTTTGGGCATGATGTAAAAATGACAGCTGTACTGTTCATGAGGAGGTGTAAAAATGGCAATGTTAAAATCTGGAGTGAAAATATGAAAATTATGAAGTCACGAGCAAGCAGAGAAACGTTGCAACGCATGCCCATAATGCAATTATTTGGGGATTTTCTTAAACAAATTTTCAACACAGGCATTTTGGGACCTCTGCTAATAAACAGTGTAATTTTGATTTTGTTACTCTGTCCCAAACATTGATTTCCCACAGCGACTATGCCATTGTGCGCCACGTATGAAAACACATTTTGGGCAGGATATGAAAATGACAGCTGTTCTGTTCATAAGGAAGTGTACAAAATGGCAATGTTGAAAATCTGGAGTGACAATATGAAAATTGGTGGTCACGAGCGATGTAGAAACTGCTCAATGCGCCTGTAACGCAATTATTTTTGGGATTTTTAAACCAAATTTTCAACATAGGCATTTTGGGACCTCTGCTCATGAACAGTGTCACTGTGATTTTGTTACTCTGTCCCGAACATTGATTTCCCACAGTGATCTAAGACATTGCGCCCCATGTGCGTAAAACACATTTCAGGCAGGATGTGAAAAATGACAGCTGTACTTGTTCATAAGAAGGTGTGAAAAAATGGCAATGTTAAAAAGCTGGAGTGAAAATATTAGAAATTGCTGAAGATTCTGGCGTGCATGGAAACTGCACAACACATGCTCATAACAGCCTTTTGGGGAATGTTTTCACCAAAATTTTGAAGTATTTAGAACCCACCATGAACAGTGGCACTGTCGCTTCGCTAATTGGTCCCAAACATTGAGTCCATGCAGAGACGGTAAAATGACCTTTCGGGACGAAATAACGGAATGACAGTGCATGTGCTCATGAGGTGGGTTCCAAGAACCCCATGTTGAAAATTTGAGCCAAAATTGAAAAAATGGCTGAGATATCCACCTAGTTGAACCCCCATTGATGCCATTATAAAGCTTATCGTGATTTACTTCAGTTCACGGTCGGCTTTTGAAGAGTTCAGACGCCTCCACTCCACTGAAGATCGCTGCGCTTGGACTTCTGGAGGTAAGTATGGGGTGAGGGGTGCAGGGAGGTGGAGTGCACAGAGGGTGGGTGTGGGTTGATGGAGGAGGGACATTGTGACGACGAAGGACTGTTTTCTTGTTTACAGGGACAAAAAAAAGTCGAAGGAAGGTGTTTTTTTACAGGTTTTACTGAAACATAATTCGCACACTGGGGTGGGCCTCAGTGTGCCACGTTTTTTTATTTTGGGGACTGAAGCCAATGGAGACTGGGCACCCTGTCGGCAAAGAAAGTGTGTGTGTGTGGGGGACTGAAGCCGATAGGATTGGGCACCCCATCGACAAACAAATTAAACTGGGAGACATGATGCCGATGGGGATTGGGCACCCCCTTGGCAAACAAATTAAACTGGTGGGGCATTATGCCAATGAGAGTTGGGCACCCATTGGCAAACAAATTGAACTGGGAGGGGCATGCCGACAGGGGATTGGGCACCTAATATCTGCTTTCTGGGGATTGTGTAGCAGATGGGCAGCCACCCCATGTTTATTGAAATATTTCACCAACAAAGGCATGTAAGGGAGGCGTGTCATCTGTGCTGCTATATGACGAGCTTGTCTCTGATTGCAGTGGCACATTTCTTTAAAGTTGGTGGCACTTTGCATATACTTGTGTCAGCGCTGGCATGCTGGCTAATTGGAGAATGAAGGGCGCACCTTCTAAAGCATACCCTACATTCACCCACACCTCTGCATTTCTCTACTACTACATAAATGTTGCTTGCACACGTGCAAGACAATATACAGTAAAAGGATTAATCTGCTACTCAACAAGGCTTGCAGGCTTGTCCTCGAACAAACAAACCAACTCATACATTTACCCTATACTCTAAAACCAGCTGGCCCTCTACACAGCAGGATCAGGTATCAAATGTCTGCTGGCAAAAAGCCAAATTAAACCTAACCTTGCCCCTGAAGAAGCTTTTCCAACTGACTAAAATCACTGAACATACCATAAGTAGAACTAGAAATGCCCTCCAGGTCCCCTTTAGACACACCACCCTAACACAAAGATCCCAGCTTATAGGGGCCCTAAATGTTAGCATGAACTCCCTGACACCCTTCACGAGCTCAATAAAATTGCCCTTTCTAAGTGGCACTTGGAACCACCTTTCCCAGTCTGGTGGATGTGACTGCGATACCCAGCACCCCCTCTCAGACAGGCAGCACATCCTCCCTCCAACCTCTAATGCCTCTGCCTAAGTTTCTCTTCCAACCTATAGCACTTAAATAAAACATGAGAACGCCTATGTTGGCTGGTTACTTGCACCTTTATGTCCTATTGTACCTGTATCTCTTTGTCCTATGTACTACCCACAATTGTCTGTACATCTTTGTTTGATTCATTGAGGAACTGCTGTGCTGTGTAACTCTAAAGTGTCTCTGCACCTTGATGTTTGATGTGGAACCTTGTAAATTAGCTCTCTAGCTCAAAGGTTATGTAATTGGAATCTGCAATAAACAAAACATGAAATAAAACTCCCATTCAGGTAAGGGAGCTCCTGTTAGTTAACATTCAAGAAGCAAAACGGGGAGGAAAGGTGCTATTTAAGTATGTAAACACTTTGCTCTCAAGGTCTAATGGTTGTCATGACAACCTCACGAAGCAAACACAACATTGTTGTTCACTGTTGCTCATCCGTTATCCTCTATGTTTACTGATATGTGATTAAACATTCACATGTGAAAGCTGTTCCAGAGCCTCTGTTGCAGCTCATGTTATGCTAGTCATTCTGAGCAGCACCTTAGGTTGATAGAGCAGATTAGTATACAGTGAACCTGTCGTACTGGCTTTTGTTTTATAGCAGTGGTGCTGGCCAATAAAGGTATAGGTAGACAACGCTATCAGCCAGTCACAGGCCAGCAAATCTGTAGCCCATTTTCTAATACCAGGTTCATTTACACAGAAACAGAACCTCTGCCCCTACAGTCGAACCTTCTCCTGACAGGTAATCCTTCATCAAAGTCACAGTCCCTCTTTGTCATATCCTCATTTCTTTTGTTAGTTGTTTAACCAGGACTAGCACACTAAGCTGAAAGCTTTTTTACAGGTGCGACCTGGGAGCACAGGGAAGTTAAGTGACTTGCTCAGGGTCACACAGTCTGCAAGTGGAAGCTGGGATTCAAACCCATGTCTGGTCTGCAGGATGTCACCAGATTTGCAGCTCAGAGCCTTAAACCACTACACTAAACTGCCTCCCAACAAATATTGTTTAACCTGCATGATTTTTTTTTGGGCTCATCCGGATTTGAACCCGGGACCTCTCGCACCCTAAGCGAGAATCATACCCCTAGACCAACGAGCCATTCAATTTTTATAGCAACTAACTGATATAACAAACAGAAGACCGCGGCTTCAGCAAAGGATTACTAGCAGGCAGAGATAAACGCTGCCATGCAGGGACAAGGATCCAGTTTCCATGCAAATTAACCCAGTAGTGCAGCAATCTCAGGGACTGTTTTTATGGGGCTTGCACCAGATGTTTGAGGCTGCCATGCTGCAGTAAAACTGCTGTAGCTGCGCCTGAGATTGGAAAATCAGGCAACTCTTGCAGCAAAGGGGTTTGGTGCACCACCAGAAACTAAGTGTTGTGGTGCAGGGCTTGACGCAAGCCCAGCCAGGCTTTCGTAATGGAGCCCAGTATATCAAATACCAGCCGGATTGTACCTAAATATTATGATTTTTAAATCGAGCCCAGTATATCAATTACCAGCCGGATTGTGCCTAAATATGATTTTTAAAGGTTTCAGAGTGGCGAACTCTGTACTTGTTCACTCTGAGGCAGCCATTTTGCTTTAGGGTTAAGCTAGAGAATCTTAGGACTTCTGAAAGTGCTGTCAGAGGGAGCGCCAAAGTAAAGATGGGCAAATAGTATAGTATTTGGGGCAACTGATCCTCATGTGGATATCTCCAGGACAGGAGCTCGATCCAAGGGATATAAAATGGAGGCAGCCGTGCCAGTAATACAAAAGAACTGACGCGTTTGTTACTGGATAGTATTAGTCTAGTGGTTAGAGCACACAGCTGTTAGAATGGAGACATCGAGACCAACGTTTGAATCCTATAAACCACCACTTGATCCAAAGCACGCTATTAACCTCTCGGCGCCTAATTCTCTCTCTCCTTCTCTGTACCTCACACCTCTGACCTTTCCTTGACCTCTCTGTGCATGCCAAATGGACACTGTCACCTGTTTTTGTTGAATAGTTTGTATTAAAGGTCACATATAAAACAAACTAATTTCTGTTCCTTCTTTCCAGGTTCTGTCCAGGACCTATAAAATAAAGCGGATAAGGAGGGGTCTGGATTTGGAAATCTACTGGATAGTAGCTGCATCTCAGAGGCAGTACAGTCTAGTGGTTGTAGCACCAGCTTGGGAACCAGGGAATCACAGGTTCAAACCCTGTTAGCACCAAATACCCATTGTATAATCTTGGGCAAGTCAATTAACTCTGAGTGTTACAGTCCACCCAGCTGCAGAAATGGGAGAAGCAGGACCCACTAAAAACAAAATGTTGCAGTTAAGTTGGGCCATCCTGATAAAAAAATTAAACGAAATGGAGTGGGTAGTCCAACCCAAATTATGAAATGGGCAAAGGATTTAAGCAATGGTTGTTAGCCATGCAATAGATGTGTCTAATGCACAGCTAAAACTAGAACCCCATTTAGAATACACAGGCCCATTTTATAAGCTCAATAAACCACTCGGGGATGTGGATTAGACAGTTCTAATGCACGGCTAGGGACTGATGCACTCGGCCTGTGGCCTCGTGCCTCACTACATCCTCTCAGCCGCAGCATTAGAACTGTCTAATGCACACTCATCGGTGTTATTGCTATATATACCCATCTCTGTATTTTAAGTATTTGTTTTAAATGTCATATCAACATGGACAACTGTAGCCGGTCCATCGTAACAGCAGCTGCTTTGCTGTATGTGATGCTGGAGAGCTGGGATCATCAGAGGGCCAGCAGGGGAAAGAGGACTGAGCATTGCACGTGATGCTCTCCTCCTTTGAGAGGTGCTGGTTAGTGTAACCGACTGTTCTGTTATCACCTGGTGGTCAGGAGCTGCTACGCACTGGGGAGGCAAGAACATGTGCGCTATGCCTGGCATGTGAGTGGACAAACAAAGGAGAAATGGCTGCTAATTAGGTGGGAGATGCTCCACTTGCCTCCGCCACACACACACAAGCACACATCCAACTCAGGCTCTTTCCTCCTGACCTCAGGGACACCTTTGGGAGGACCTCCATTATGCGGCCGGATAATGAGGGTACACTGCCTTAAAGCAGAAGACAGGCCACTGCCTGGGGTGGTTCAAGAGTGTTGTGGGTGCCCTGGTGTCCCAGGGAACATCAGTGAGGAGGAGGAGTTACAAGGATGGATATATGGGAGTTGCAGTAGCTGAAGGCGGTCCTGCTTAGTGTGCCAAGGAGGAAAAAGAACCCACAAGAAAAACAAGAATAAGGGCACCAAACAGAGGCACTGTCGTCAAACATGAATTGGTCTGTGTTATTACTGGGTAGTAGGCCCTCCTGTGTCATATCTCGGACCCATTCCATTTCATATTGGTTAGCAGTAGGACAGAGTCTAGCACACGGCATAATAGCTCTAGTCCTGAAAGCATGAAGTCGTACTTGGTTCTGCTTGGGGAGTTCATTCCAAGTACAAATACACAGCCACTGCACAGTTTGTGAGCAGAGGACAGTGCCCTAGTTTGGGACAAAATGGGCCTGTTCTATTGCCAGCTCTTGCTGGGAGGAAGAACTGTTCTGTATGGTATGGGAGAAAAGCTGGTAAAGATCTGTACCCAATGAGGAAAAGGCCACCATTCCCTTTCCTTTTTAGTATTTCATTTCCACACTGGTTTTCCCTCTGCATTCTATATCCAGCACCACTCTATCTGAGCCCTTGCTGCTGCAGGAGGGCGGAGGAGTGGCTGCCTTCACAGCAAACAAGAATGTCGCTTGTGACTAATCAGCATGGAGTGCTTAATCGCTGGACAGCCACAACCTCCTTCTCATGAAGCCTCACTGCCCCCGCCCCCAAAATAAGCCTGGCCCCTGCTCTAGCTTGGGATACCAGGGCTGAAACATGAATCCCGGCCTTGTGGCAGTGGAGTGCTTGCACAGCGCAACTGGGGCAGCCTCCACACCAGTTTTCTTGCCCTCCCACCTTTGAGACCTCTGGTTTGTCTTAGAAACATAGAAATGTTGCCCTAAAAAGATCATCAGTCCACCCACCCAGTCTGCCCTCTTCTACCCAGTGCTGTCCTGGGACCTAATGTCTCGACAGGGCTTATTCCCTCACTTCCTCCCCTTACCCTCCGCCACTGCTACCCCTCTGAGTAACTATTAATCCACTAACTCTAGCCCAGCCAGGCTTGAAACCACTGATGGGTTTTGCACTCACCGCATCAACTGGTAAGTAATGTTCCACAGCTCAGCCACCTCTCTGACTCTCACATCCTTCCTGAATCTCCCTGTCAGCTTCCACCAAGTCTCCATGTGTTTGACTCAGCACTCTTACTGAACAGTTCCTCACAGTTTACTTTATTCATTCCTTGCAAGAACGTGAAGGTCAAGCCAGCCCAGTGGCTTGGCAGTAGTGATACCGATCAGCTGTTTTCTGGTCCCACTGTTCTCTTGACAGGACAGCGGGACCAGCAAACAAAAGATCATAGGGTATAAAACTCCACAGCCCAGCTCAGATGTCCGCTGCAGGGAATTCTGGGATTCCCGATTACAACAAATTTCAGGGTGAGAGTCAACAAGATAAGCCACATACATACAATACAGTACAGTAAACAGGAAGAAAAAAATTGCACACAACTGCAATTGGGACCAGCCCACACTTAGGTGTGGGACTCTCAGTGCTGACTGTTCCCTTTAAACACATATGGTATTTGCCAGTTAAGTCAAACTAAACAGAGCTGTGTCACCTGTGACTCTGAGGCCGTATGACCCATTTTGCATGAGACATGAGCAAAGTGTTCAAACCCTGTGGCCCAGTTTCCCAGCGTTGTTAAGTGGGCTGCCAAAGGGATGCAGTTGAGTTAAAGGTCAGATGAGCCCATAAAATTTGGTTTCCTGGAAATGTAATTTACCAAGACAATTGTGGAGGTATTAATTAATCAATAATGCACAACAGGCAGTGTGTCGTGGTTGGATAACGCATGCCTTCAGTGGTTAGGTATGAGGCCGCAGGCCAAGTGTATCCAACACCTGAGAAGTGATGTTATCCCCATGGCACATACCCTAGAGTGCATTAGTGCAATTATAAAATGGCTTTCTTGTAAAAAAAAAAAAAATAAGAAAAAGGTAAGGAAAAATAATCATTTTTAAATGTTTAGTTGCTTTGTGAATAGGCAAGATGTGCTGGGATAACATCACTGTTGAAGGTCATCACTTACCAATCATAGCCCAGGAATTTTTCTTGCCATTTTATAATCTGTATCGCAGTGGTGGTGCTTTTGATGCATTACAGTCACAACTGAGCTGTAAAATAGTTTGTAATTTTAGGAAAGAAAAAAAACTCTTTGGTTTAATATTTTACCCCCATAAGGTGTGGGGATAAGGTGTGTAGAACTTTAAATATGTGTTTTTGCAAGATTGTAGGCAGTTGAACCACTTTGATTGTCTAATTCATGTTCTTTTCCAATCATTTTGATTTGGAAAATAGGTCCCAAGTACGCTTACATAAGAAAAAACCCATGCAAGCTATAAAATACCAAAACAATGTAGGCTTTGCTGCAATTTACACCTCCCACTGTTCATAGGTTTCAACAGCTGGAACCTAGAGCTGCAGAACCAGAACCAAGAGACAGAGCACCTCCTTCTCTACCACTTAACTTATAAAATGAACAACATAAATTAATTAAAAAACGCTTATGCTAATATTTCATGATTGGAACACAGCAGATGGCAACAGTATGCTGGTGGCTAAGACAGTACCGCCAGCACAGCTTGGTGCTGAAGCTCTAGTCAATAACTCTTTTGTTGACACAAGTGTTTAGAAGCTTTTTGGTTCTTTCTATACAACAGATGTTTCAGACAGTCTGTTGACATGTGATTGTGGGTGCAGCATGTTGGCGTGCCTTTCGCCGAGCTTGGAGTCCACTCCCTTCCTTTCTCTACTCCTGCCTTGTGGATCATAGCAGATATCTGATGCGACTTGAAGGGTCTGTCCATTGGTTCGCTTCTTGCCGCTCGCCTCCCAGTGTCTCCACGCCTGTAAGGCTGGTTCCGTAAGTCTGAAGGCAGAAGAGAAAAACAACCATAAGTACTTGAGATCACCTGGAAGCTTAACTCTCCTTAAACCTCACCCCATTTCTCCACCCTACTAATTATTATTCTTTCCTTACCCTCCCCACCTCTGCCGGCTTATGCTTTATCTTGTCGCCCTCTCCTACAATTCTCACACTGGCACCACTGGCTGATGTCCAGGCCTGCCTTTAGATGCTTCCGCCATTATCCCTGTGACTTTGCCCCAACAATGGGCCTTCCTCTCCCAGATCCACTACGAGAGGTGTGGGTCCTGGGTGCTGCCATCAGACCTTTATGTGGGGAGGTGAAGGCATCATCCTGATGTAACATGACTCATTTTTACCCCTGTAAGACCCTCCCACACAGTAGCACTGCCCATACTATGCCAGACCTTAGGGGTGGGGTTGGGATTGGGAGCGCCATCATGTGATCACCTACATTATCAAAGCCTGTCCACTCTCAATTAATTTTTACATTGGCATATCAGATTTTGCAATAAACTCCACCTTCTCCACAAACAAACCTCCTTTCTTGCCCGCAGCAAGTTGTCTACCATTGACAAAAAGAAATGACGCCAGCCTCTTCTACCTTAGCGAGGGCCCAACATCCAACACATTTTGTAACATGCTGTGTAACTGTATACCACGTGAGACAAACCTGTGTACCTGTGTAACTCACACACCAATTAGGCCTGCATATGTAGGAATAGGAAACCCATACTACGTGCCTGCCTACGTGATCACTATACAAATGAGATGGTAATTGGCCACTGGTGCGATATTTGTCACTGCTGAGCGTTTATAACACAAACTGCTGTGAGAAAGAACTAATGCAAACTAATTGGGAATTGAAACCAGGTCCCCAATACGCTTGCCTTGCTGTCATTTATTTAGATATGGGTTACCATCTTTGTTTATTCTCCATTGCTGTTGTTTAATACTCATCCCTAAGACTTTTGTACATTACTGGTGTATTATGCTGACTGCAGCGCTTATTTCCCTTCTAACTGATCTTGTATTTTGCATTTCGTGTACTTCTACCCTCTGTACTGACTATACTTGATTTGTACTCTTCCGGTCGTGCCTGAAAATAGGCATTTTCAATGTCTAGCATGTCAGCATGGCTCAGTTGAAGCACGCCTACCTCTGGACCAGAAAGTCGAGGGTTCTCATCCCACACCAGGATTGGATTGTCCCTAAAATGCTGGCACCTGAATGCAGTATTAGGTGGGTGCTGTACTGCTGGGGTGTGCGTCCTTCAGATGAGATGTTAACCTTCTACCTATCCTGGTTCTGTCCTGGTGGGTGTCCAGGTGGAAGTAAAAGAACCCAGGGCATTCTTTGCAAAGAGAAGGGACATTCCGTGTCCCGCCAACATTCCCTTCTCATAAAACTGGTTCATGCAATTGTCCAGGCTGTGTGTGGGTGCTGATGTGCAATATGGCAGCCACTACACATTCAGTCCCTTCACTACCAGTCTAGCATTGCTTGTAAAGTGCTTTGGGATACACTGTGTATGAAAAGCACTATGCAAGTGCTGATTCTTCTTCTTCTAGTGCACCTGCCTGGTAATCCAAAACAAATAAATCGAATACCTGGAGACCTGGGTTTCTATCCCACAGACTCCACTTGCATACTGTGTGACCCTGAGCAAGTCACTTAACTTCCTTGTGCTCCCAGGTCGCACCTGTAAACAAGCTTCGGCTTAATGTGTCTCTCCTGGTAAAAAAAAAAAAAAATAATACCATCCCCATGTTGTAGCAGCTGAGGTATCTGGCTCACATGACCTTTGGAGCTTGGAATGGAGGAGGCCAGGGTATGTCCCCAGAAGGTGGGTAAGGGACTTGGGGATTGGCTGGTGATGGCAAGCCAGACACTAAGGAGGATAAACATAAATTATAATAAAGGAAACTTTGCAGCAGCCACTGCTTTTAAGGTAAAAGATCGGGGGCAGTGGTGCCTCTGAGGGTACGAGCTATTACTCCAAGACTTGAACAACTAAACAGGAACCAGTGCATTCAATGAGAAAACAAAACAATTATGAGGCAAGGATCTGGAGGAAATGTTTTAACAAATTTATTTATCCAGTGATAGAATTTGTGAGCTTTGCAGAAGGCCTCATTTTTGTTCTCTCATTGAGTGGGCTGGTTCCGTTTCTAATGCTTCGCTTGGACCCTCTAGTTTTGAAATAACATTAAGACAAACACAGAATAAAACAAGCAAACATAACACAGGCACATAATGTCGTTTTCCTGTCCCATTAATATTCGGGTGTAGGCAAAGCTGTGTAGTTGATTCACTTCATTGCTATAAGAGAAGTCTAGCTTCTCACAATATTTAACTCCTAATTCGCTGTATACAAACTGCAATAGCTATCTATTGTTTAACTGAAGGTTTTCTATCAAGCATTTAAGAGCAATGCATCCCGCATACTCCACCTTTTCTGGTAGGCGCCATGCATGTTTCTCGTGATGCAGATAATTTTTTCTATTTTTATGCCTCTAGGGTGACACATTGTTATTCTTGGTATGTGCGTGACCTCATCAAACCAATGTTTCAGAATGATTTTTTGGCCATGGCAAAGATATGGGAAATATGATATTTTCTTTGCCCCATCAGTGTATCTGGGTTCAGACCTAGAAGGCAAATTTGGGCAGTGAAGCAGGGGTCTAGTCTGGAGTGCATTTCTCCTTAAAGGTTTTACTTTGGGATAGTGTCACAGAATATGTCTTAGGAGCCCTTTCCCTTTGCATCTCAAGCAGACATCTGCTTTGACTGTCCCATTTTGTTTAATGGGTATATAATAGACGTTGCAACAGATTTTGTACTGCATAATGGAAATTGTTTAACCAGGAAAGGCACGCAGAACCAAAGCTTGTTTCCAGGTGCAACCTGGGAGCACAGGGAAGTTAAGTGACTTGCTCAGGGTCACAGAGTATGCAGGTGGGTGCCGTGGATTCAAACCCAAATTTCCAGGTTTGCAGATCAGAGCCCTAAACCACTGCGCTATACTGCCTCAGCATAAGCCTCAGTCCATCAAACGTATTGTATTTACATATGTTCTTCCACATTTTCGTCCTGACTTTTCCTGAGACCTGCACTACACCTCCAGATCCCCGCTGCTGGTCCCTCATATACTGTTACTGTACTAGGACCTGCGCTTTCTTATCCAGATTCCCACTGCTGGTCCCTCATATACTGTTACTGTCCTGAGACCTGCACTTACCCCTCCAGATACCCACTGCTGGTCCACTCATATACTGTTACTCTCCTGAGACCTGCGCGTACCCCTTCACATACCTACTGCTGGTCCCTCATATACTGTTACTGTCCTGAGACCTGCATTTACACCTCCATATACCCACTGCTGGTCCCTCATATACTGTCATTGTCCGGAGACCTGCACTTACACCTCCAGATACCCACTGCTGGTCCCTCATTTACTGTTACTGTCCTGAGACCTGCACTTACACCTCCAGAGACCCACTGCTGGTCCCTCATGCACTGTTACCGTCCTGAGACCCACACTCTACTCCTCCAGATACCTATGCACTGGTGGTCCCCTCATATACTGTTACTGTCCTGAGACCTGCACTTTACCCCTCCAGATACCCACTGCCAGTCCCTCACATACTGTTACCGTCCTGAGACCTGCACTTACACCTCCAGACACCCACTGCTGCTCCCCTCATACACTGTCTTATCCTGAATCCTCATCTACCCCCAAGATACCCACTGCTGATCCTCATATACTGTTACTGTCCTGAGACCTGCACTTTCCCCAGATACCACTGTTTGACACTTCAATACTGTTATTGTCCTGAGACCTGCTCTCCCTCTCAGGAATATCCACTGCTGGTCCCCTGATATACTGTTACTGTCCTTGAGACCTGTCGCTTAACCCTCCAGATACCCACGGCTGGTCCCTCATATACTGTTACCGTCCTGAGACCTGCACTTACACCTCCAGACACCCACTGCTGGTCCCCTCATACACTGTTACCGTCCTTGAGACAGGTGCACGCACCCTCCAGATACCCTCTGCTGTCCTCATATACTGTTACTGTTCTGAGACCTGCACTTATCCTGACCAGATACCCACCGTCTGATCCTGTCATATACTGTTACTGTCCTGAGACCTGCACGCATTCTCCAGACACCCACCGCTGGTCCCCATATACTGTTACTGTCCTGAGAGCTGCACTCTCCCAGATACCCACTACTGGTCCCTCATATACTGTTACTATCCAGAGACCTGCAGGTACCCCTCCAGATACCCACTGCTGGTCCCTCATCTGCTGTTACTGTCCTGAGACCTGCACTTACCCCAACAGATACCCACTGCTGGTCCCTCATATACCTTTGCTGTCCTGAGACCTGCACTTACACCTCCAGATACCCTCTGCTGATGCCTCTTATACTGTTATTGTCCTGAGACCTGCTCCTACCCCTCCAGATACCCACTGCTGGTCCCCTCTTATACTGTTACTGTCCTGAGACCTGCACTTACCCCTCCAGATACCCTCTGCTGGTCCCTCATATACTGTTACTGTCCTGAGACCTGCACTTACACATCCAGATACCCACTGCTGGTCCCTTATACTGTTACTGTCCAGAGACCTGCACTGCTGACCGCCTAGATACCCACTGCTGGTCCTGCTTACTGTTACTGCCCTGAGACCTGCACTTACACCCCAGATACCCACTGCTAGTACCTCATACACTGTTACTGTCCTGAGACCTGCACTCACACCTCCAGATACCTTCTGCCTTGTACCTCATATACTGTTACTGTCCTGACACTGCACTTACACCTCCAGATACCCACTGCTGGTCCTCATACTTGTATCACTGTTGCTGTCTGACCCTGCTGGCACCTCTCCAGACACCCACTGTTGGTCCCTCGTTTACTGTTACTGTCCTGAGACCTACACTTTCACCCTCCAGATACCCACTGGTGGTACCTCATATATCTTACTGTCCTGAGACCTAAATTCTATACACCTCCAGATACCCACTGCTGGTCTCTCATGGCTACACTGTTACTGTCCTGAGACCTGTATCACTCCCCACAGATACCCACACTGCCGGTACCTCATACTGTTACTGTCCTGAGACCTCCACCTCACTCCCTCCAGATTGCCCACTGCTGGTCCCTCACACTGTTACTGTTCTTGAGACCTGTACTTACCCTCCAGATACCCACTGGTGGTCCTCATATATTGTTACCGTACTAGGACCTGCACTTACACCTCCAGATACCCACCGCTGGTCCTCATACACTGTTGTTGTCCTGAGACCTGCACTTACACCTCCAGATACACCCTATTGCTGACCCCTATACTGTTACTGTTCGGAGACCTGCACTTACACCTCCAGATACCAACTGCTGGTCCCTCGTTACTGTTACTGTCCTGAGACCTGCACTCGTCATCTCCAGATACCCACCTGCTTGTCCTCTTATACTGTTACTGTCCTGGGAGTCCCGCCACTACACTCCAGATACCCACTGCTGGTCCTCATACTGTATACTGTTACTGTCCGCAATCCTTCAGGTACCCCTCCGGATGGCCCACTGCTGGTCCCTCAGCTTACTGTTACTGTCCTGAGACCTGCACTTACACCTCCAGATACCCACTGCTGGTACCTCATATACTGTTTCTGTCCTGAGACCTGCCCTTACACCTCCAAATATCCACTGCTCGTCCTCATACACTGTTACTGTCCTGAGGACCTGTACTTACCTCTACAGATACCAATACTGCTAGTACCTCTATATACTGTTACTGTCCTGAGACCTGCACTTACACCCTCCAGATACCCACTGCTGGTCCCTCATACTGTATACTGTTACTGTGCGGAGACCTGTCAGTCACCCTCCCATACCTACTGCTGGTCCTCATTTACTGTTACTGTCCTGAGACCTGCACTTACACCTCCAGACACCTCTGCTGGTGCCTCTAGTATACTGTTACTGTCCTGAGAAATGCCCCTCACACCACCAGATACCCACCGCTGGTCCTCATACACTGTTACCTGTCCTGGAGACCTGTACTTACCCATACAGACACCCACTGCTGGTCCCTCATGCACTGTTACTGTCCTGAGACCTACACTTACCCCTGCAGATACCCACTGGTGGTCCCCTCATATACTGTTACTGTCCTGAGACCTGCACTTACCCCTCCAGATACCCACTGCTAGTCCCTCATATACTGTTACTGTCCTGAGACCTGCACTTACACCTCCAGATACCCACTGCTGCTCCCCTCATACACTGTTCCTATCCTGAAACCTGCACTTACCCCCCAAGATACCCACTGCTGATCCCTCATATACTGTTACTGTCCTGAGACCTGCACTTTCCCCAGATACTCACTGCTGATCCCTCATATACTGTTATTGTCCTGAGACCTGCTCCTCCCTCTTCAGAATATCCACTGCTGGTCCCCTGATATACTGTTACTGTCCTGAGACCTGCGCGTACCCCTCCAGATACCCACTGCTGGTCCCTCATATACTGTTACTGTCCTGAGACCTGCACTTACACCTCCAGATACCCACTGCTGGTCCCCTCATACACTGTTACTGTCCTGAGACATGCACGTACCCCTCCAGATACCCTCTGCTGGTCCCTCATATACTGTTACTGTACTGAGACCTGCACTTATCCCACCAGATACCCACTGCTGGTCCTGTCATATACTGTTACTGTCCTGAGACCTGCACGTAACCCTCCAGATACCCACTGCTGGTCCCCCATATACTGTTACTGTCCTGAGATCTGCACGTACCCCTCCAGATACCCACTACTGGTCCCTCATATACTGTTACTATCCAGAGACCTGCAGGTACCCCTCCAGATACCCACTGCTGGTCCCTCATCTGCTGTTACTGTCCTGAGACCTGCACTTACCCCTACAGATACCCACTGCTGGTCCCTCATATACCTTTGCTGTCCTGAGACCTGCACTTACATCTCCAGATACCCTCTGCTGATCCCTCTTATACTGTTATTGTCCTGAGACCTGCTCCTACCCCCCCAGATACCCACTGCTGGTCCCCTCTTATACTGTTACTGTCCTGAGACCTGCACTTACCCCTCCAGATACCCTCTGCTGGTCCCTCATATACTGTTACTGTCCTGAGACCTGCACTTACACCTCCAGATACCCACTGCTGGTCCCTCATATACTGTTACTGTCCAGAGACCTGCACTTACACCGCCAGATACCCACTGCTGGTCCCTCGTTTACTGTTACTGCCCTGAGACCTGCACTTACACCTCCAGATACCCACTGCTAGTACCCTCATACACTGTTACTGTCCTGAGACCTGCACTTACACCTCCAGATACCCACTGCTGGTACCTCATATACTGTTACTGTCCTGAGACCTGCACTTACACCTCCAGATACCCACTGCTGGTCCCTCATACTGTATACTGTTACTGTCTGGAGACCTGCTGGTACCCCTCCAGATACCCACTGCTGGTCCCTCGTTTACTGTTACTGTCCTGAGACCTACACTTTCACCTCCAGATACCCACTGGTGGTACCTCATATACTCTTACTGTCCTGAGACCTAAACTTACACCTCCAGATACCCACTGCTGGTCTCTCATACACTGTTACTGTCCTGAGACCTGTACTTACCCCTACAGATACCCACTGCTGGTACCTCATATACTGTTACTGTCCTGAGACCTCCACTTACTCCTCCAGATACCCACTGCTGGTCCCTCATACACTGTTACTGTTCTGAGACCTGCACTTACTCCTCCACATACCCACTGGTGGTCCCTCATATACTGTTACTGTACTAGGACCTGCACTTACACCTCCAGATACCCACTGCTGGTCCCTCATACACTGTTATTGTCCTGAGACCTGCACTTACACCTCCAGATACCCACTGCTGGACCCTCATATACTGTTACTGTTCGGAGACCTGCACTTACACCTCCAGATACCAACTGCTGGTCCCTCGTTTACTGTTACTGTCCGGAGACCTCAACTCACATTCCAGATACCTACTGTTTCGTCCTCCTTATACTGTTACTGTCCTGAGACCTGCACTTACACCTCCAGATACCCACTGCTAGGTCCTCATACTGTATATTGTTACTGTCCGCAACCTGCAGGTACCTCCGGATACCCACTGCTGGTCCTCGCTTACTGTTACTGTCCTGAGACCTGCACTCCCTACACCTCCAGATACCCACTGCTGGTACCTCATATACTGTTTCCTGTCCTGGAGACCCGCCCCTTACACCTCCAAACATCCACTGCTCGTCCTCATACACTGTTACTGTCCTGAGACCTGTACTCATCCCTTTCACAGATACCCACTGCTAGTACCTCATATACTGTTACTGTCCTGAGACCCGCACCACAATCCAACATACCCACTGCTGGTCCCTCATACTGTATACTGTTACTGTGCGGAGACCTGCAGGTACCTCTGACATTCTACTGCTGGTCCCTCGTTACTGTTACTGTCCTGAGACCTGTACTTTCACACCTCCAGATACCCACCGCTGCTGCCTCATATACTGTTACTGTCCTGAGAAAATGCCCTACACCACCAGATACCCACTGCTGGCCTCACACTAATCGTTACTGTCCTGAGACCTGTACTTACCTACAGATACCCACTGCTGGTACCTCATATACTGTTACTGTCCTGAGACCTGCCCTTACACCTCCAGGTACCCACTGCTGGTCCCTCATACACTGTTACTGTCCTGAGACCTGTACTTACCCCCACAGATACCCACTGCTGGTACCTCATATACTGTTACTGTCCTGAGACCAGCACTTACACCTCCAGATACCCACTGCTGGTCCCTCATACACTGTTACTGTCCTGAGACCTGCACTTACACCTCCAGATACCCACTGCTGTTCCCTCATATACTGTTACTGTCCTGAGACCTGCACTTACACCTCCAGATCCCCGCTGCTGGTACCTCATATACTGTTACTGTACTAGGACCTACGCTTTCTTATCCAGATACCCACTGCTGGTCCCTCATATACTGTTACTGTCCTGAGACCTGCACTTACACCTCCAGATACCCACTACTGGTTCCCTCATACACTGTTACTGTCCTGAGACATGCACGTACTCCTCCAGATACCCTCTGCTGGTCCCTCATATACTGTTACTGTTCTGAGACCTGCACTTATCCCACCAGATACCCACTGCTGGTCCTGTCATATACTGTTACTGTCCTGAGACCTGCACGTACCCCTCCAGATACCCACTGCTGGTCCCCCATACTGTTACTGTCCTGAGAGCTGCATCGCATCTCCAGATACCCACTCACTGGTCCCCATATACTGTTACTATCCAGAGACCTGCAGGCACCCTCCAGATACCCACTGCTGGTCCCTCATCTACTGTTACTGTCCTGAGACCTGCACTTACCCCTACAGATACCCACTGCTGGTCCCTCATATACCTTTGCTGTCCTGAGACCTGCACTTACCCCTCCAGATACCCTCTGCTGGTCCCTCATATACTGTTACTGTCCTGAGACCTGCACTTACACCTCCAGATACCCACTGCTGGTCCCTCATATACTGTTACTGTCCAGAGACCTGCACTTACACCGCCAGATACCCACTGCTGGTCCCTCATTTACTGTTACTGCCCTGAGACCTGCACTTACACCTCCAGATACCCACTGCTAGTACCTCATACACTGTTACTGTCCTGAGACCTGCACTTACACCTCCAGATACCTACTGCTGGTACCTCATATACTGTTACTGTCCTGAGACCTGCACTTACACCTCCAGATACCCACTGCTGGTCCCTCATACTGTATACTGTTACTGTCTGGAGACCTGCTGGTACCCCTCCAGATACCCACTGCTGGTCCCTCGTTTACTGTTACTGTCCTGAGACCTACACTTTCACCTCCAGATACCCACTGGTGGTACCTCATATACTCTTTACTGTCCTGAGACCTGCTCCTACCCCTCCAGATACCCACTGCTGGTCCCCTCTTATACTGTTACTGTTCTGAGACCTGCACTTACTCCTCCAGATACCCACTGGTGGTCCCTCATATACTGTTACTGTACTAGGACCTGCACTTACACCTCCAGATACCCACTGCTGGTCCCTCATACACTGTTATTGTCCTGAGACCTGCACTTCACACCTCCAGATACCCACTGCTGGCCCTCATATACTGTTACTGTTCGAGACCTGCACTACACCTCCAGATACCAACTGCTGGTCCTCGCTATGCTGTTACTGTCCTGAGACCTGCCCTACATCTCCAGATACCCACTGCTTGTCCTCTTATACTGTTACTGTCCTGAGACCTGCACTTACACCTCCAGATACCCACTGCTGGTCCCCATACTGTATATCCGTTACTGTCGGCAACCTGCAGGTACCCTCCCGATACCCACTGCTGGTCCTCGCTTTACTGTTACTGTCCTGAGACCTGCACTTACACTTCCAGATACCCACTGCTGGTACCCTCATATACGTTGCTCTGTCCTGAGACCTACCCCTTACACCTCCAAATATCCACTGCCCGTCCCTCATACACCGTTACTGTCCTGAGACCTGTACTCACCCCTCACAGATACCCACACTGCTAGCAATTCCTCATATGCACTGTTACTGTCCTGAGACCTGCACTTACACCTCCAGATAATTCCACTGTTGGTCCCCACTGTATACTGTTACTGTGCTGGGATATTCTGCAGGTACCCTCCTGTATACCTACTGCTGGTCCTCGTTTACTGTTCTGTCCTGAGACCTGCACTTACACCTCCAGATACCCACTGCTGGTGCCTCATATACTGTTACTGTCCAGAGAATGCCCTTACACCACCAGATACCCACTGCTGGTCCCCTCATACACTGTTACTGTCCTGAGATCCGTGGCCTCACTCCCTGCTGATACCCACCGCTGGTACCTTTCATATACTGTTACTGTCCTGAGACCTGCCTCATAACTCCAGGCACCCACCGCTGGTCCCTCATACACTGTTACCGTCCTGAGACCTGTACTTACTCCCCACAGATACCCACTGCTGGCAAATTCTCATACTGTTACTGTCCTGAGACCAGCACTTACACCTCCAGATACCCCACTGCTGGTCCCTCATACACTGTTACTGTCCTGAGACCTGCACTTACACCCAGATACCCACTGCTGTTCCCTCATATACTGTTACTGTCCTGAGACCTGCACTTACACCTCCAGATCCCCGCTGCTGGTAACTCATATACTGTTACTGTACTAGGACCTACGCTTTCTTATCCAGATACCCACTGCTGGTCCCTCATATACTGTTACTGTCCTGAGACCTGCACTTACACCTCCAGATACCCACTACTGGTCCCCTCATACACTGTTACTGTCCTGAGACATGCACGTACCCCTCCAGATACCCTCTGCTGGTCCCTCATATACTGTTACTGTTCTGAGACCTGCACTTATCCCACCAGATACCCACTGCTGGTCCTGTCATATACTGTTACTGTCCTGAGACATGCACGTACCCCTCCAGATACCCACTGCTGGTCCCTCATATACTGTTACTATCCAGAGACCTGCAGGTACCCCTCCAGATACCCACTGCTGGTCCCTCATCTGCTGTTACTGTCCTGAGACCTGCACTTACCCCTACAGATACCCACTGCTGGTCCCTCATATACCTTTGCTTTCCTGAGACCTGCACTTACCCCTCCAGATACCCTCTGCTGATCCCTCTTATACTGTTATTGTCCTGAGACCTGCTCCTACCCCTCCAGATACCCACTGCTGGTCCCCTCATATACTGTTACTGTCCTGAGACCTGCACTTACCCCTCCAGATACCCTCTGCTGGTCCCTCATATACTGTTACTGTCCTGAGACCTGCACTTACACCTCCAGATACCCACTGCTGGTCCCTCATATACTGTTACTGTCCGGAGACCTGCACTTACACCGCCAGATACCCACTGCTGGTCCCTCATTTACTGTTACTGTCCTGAGACCTGCACTTACACCTCCAGATACCCACTGCTGGTACCTCATACACTGTTACTGTCCTGAGACCTGCACTTACACCTCCAGATACCTACTGCTGGTACCTCATATACTGTTACAGTCCTGAGACCTGCACTTACACCTCCAGATACCCACTGCTGGTCCCTCATACTGTATACTGTTACTGTCTGGAGACCTGCTGGTACCCCTCCAGATACCCACTGCTGGTCCCTCGTTTACTGTTACTGTCCTGAGACCTGTACTTACCCCTACAGATACCCACTGCTGGTACCTCATATACTGTTACTGTCCTGAGACCTCCACTTACTCCTCCAGATACCCACTGCTGGTCCCTCATACACTGTTACTGTCCTGAGACCTGCACTTACTCCTCCAGATACCCACTGTTGGTCCCTCATATACTGTTACTGTACTAGGACCTGCACTTACACCTCCAGATACCCACTGCTGGTCCCTCATACACTGTTATTGTCCTGAGACCTGCACTTACACCTCCAGATACCCACTGCTGGTACCTCATATACTGTTACTGTTCGGAGACCTGCACTTACACCTCCAGATACCAACTGCTGGTCCCTCGTTTACTGTTACTGTCCTGAGACCTGCACTTACATCTCCAGATACCCACTGCTTGTCCCTCTTATACTGTTACTGTCCTGAGACCTGCACTTACACCTGCAGATACCCTCTGCTGGTCCCTCGTATACTGTTACTGTCCTGAGACCTGCACTTACACCTCCAGATTCCCACTGCTGGTCCCTCATATACTGTTACTGTCCGGAGACCTGCACTTACACCGCCAGATACCCACTGCTGGTCCCTCGTTTACTGTTACTGTCCTGAGACCTGCACTTACATCTCCAGATACCCACTGCTTGTCCCTCTTATACTGTTACTGTCCTGAGACCTGCACTTACACCTCCAGATACCCACTGCTGGGTCCCTCACTAGCACTGTCCGGCAACCTGCAGGCCCCCCTCCTGACACCCACTGCTGGTCCCTCGCTTACTGTTGACTGTCCTGAGACCTGCACTTACACCTCCAGATACCCACTGCTGGTACCTCATATACTGTTTCTCTCCTGAGACCTGCCTTACACCTCCAAATATCCACTGCTCGTCCTCATACACTGTTACTGTCCTGAGACCCACCACTCCCTCACAGATACCCACCGGCTAGTAGGCATTTCATATACTGTTACTGTCCTGAGACCTGCACTTACACTCCAGATACCCACCGCTGGTCCCCACAATGTATACTGTCACTGTGCGGAGACCTGCAGGCAATTCCTCCAGATAGTTCACTGTTGGTCCCTCGTCTACTGTTACTGTCCTGAGACCTGCACTTACACCTCCAGATACCCACTGCTGGAGCCTCATATACTGTTACTGTCCTGAGAAATGCCCTTACACCTCCAGATACCCACTGCTGGTCCCTCATACACTGTTACTGTCCTGAGACCTGTACTTACCCCTACAGATACCCACTGCTGGTACCTCATATACTGTTACTGTCCTGAGACCTGCCCTTACACCTCCAGGTACCCACTGCTGGTCCCTCATACACTGTTACTGTCCTGAGACCTGTACTTACCCCTACAGATACCCACTGCTGGTACCTCATATACTGTTACTGTCCTGAGACCTGCACTTACACCTCCAGATACCCACTGCTGGTCCCTCATACACTGTTACTGTCCTGAGACCTGCACTTACACCTCCAGATACCCACTGCTGTTCCCTCATATACTGTTACTGTCCTGAGACCTGCACTTACACCTCCAGATCCCCGCTGCTGGTCCCTCAGATACTGTTACTGTACTAGGACCTGCGCTTTCTTATCCAGATACCCACTGCTGGTCCCTCATATACTGTTACTGTCCTGAGACCTGCACTTACCCCTCCAGATACCCACTACTGGTCCCCTCATATACTGTTACTCTCCTGAGACCTGCGCGTACCTCTTCACATACCTACTGCTGGTCCCTCATATACTGTTACTGTCCTGAGACCTGCACTTACTTCTCCAGGTGCCCACTTCTGGTTCCCTGATATACTGTTACTGTCCTGAGACGTGCACAAACCTCTCCAGGTACCCTCTGCTGGTTCCTCATATACTGTTACTTTCCTGAGACCTGCACTTACACCTCCATATACCCACTTCTGGTCTCGTCATATAGTGTTACTGTCCTGAGACCTGCAGTTACCCCTCCAGATACCCACTGCTGGTCCCTCATATACTATTACTGTCCTGAGACCTACACTTACCACTCCAGATACCCACTGCTGGTCCCTCATATCCTCTTACAGTCCTGAGACCTGCACGTACACCTCCAGATACCCACTGCTGGTCCCCTCATATACTGTTACTGTCCTGAGACCTGCACTTACACCTCCAGATACCCACTGCTAGTCCCTCATATACTGTTACTGTCCTGAGACCTGCACTTACACCTCCAGATACCCACTGCTGGTCCCTCATATATTGTTACTGTCCTGAGAACTGCACTTAGCCCTCCAGATACCCACTGCTGGTCCCCTCATATACTGTTACTGTCCTGAGACCTGCACTTACACCTCCAGATACCCACTGCTGGTCCCCTCATATACTGTTATTGTCCTGAGACCTGCACTTACACCTCCAGATACCCACTGCTGGTCCCTCATATACTGTTACTGTCCGGAGACCTGCACTTACACCGCCAGATACCCACTGCTGGTCCCTCATTTACTGTTACTGTCCTGAGACCTGCACTTACACCTCCAGATACCCACTGCTGGTACCTCATACACTGTTACTGTCCTGAGACCTGCACTTACACCTCCAGATACCTACTGCTGGTACCTCATATACTGTTACTGTCCTGTGAGACCTGCACTACACCTCCAGAGATACCCACTGCCGGTCCTCATACTGTATACTGTTACTGTCTGGAGACCTGCTGGCAATTCCCCTCCAGATACCCACTGCTGGTCCCTCGTTTACTGTTACTGTCCTGAGACCTACACTTTCACCTCCAGATACCCACTGGTGGTACCTCATATACTTTTACTGTCCTGAGACCTAAACTTACACCTCCAGATACCCACTGCTGGTCTCTCATACACTGTTACTGTCCTGAGACCTGTACTTACCCCTACAGATACCCACTGCTGGTACCTCATATACTGTTACTGTCCTGAGACCTCCACTTACTCCTCCAGATACCCACTGCTGGTCCCTCATACACTGTTACTGTCCTGAGACCTGCACTTACTCCTCCAGATACCCACTGGTGGTCCCTCATATACTGTTACTGTACTAGGACCTGCACTTACACCTCCAGATACCCACTGCTGGTCCCTCTCATACATCATGTTGTTGTCCTGAGACCTGCACTTACACCTCCAGATACCCACTGCTGGACCCTCATATACTGTTACTGTTCGGAGACCTGCACTTACACCTCCAGATACCAACTGCTGGTCCCTCGTTTACTGTTACTGTCCTGAGACCTGCACTTACATCTCCAGATACCCACTGCTTGTCCCTCTTATACTGTTACTGTCCTGAGACCTGCACTTACACCTCCAGATACCCACTGCTGTTCCCTCATATACTGTTACTGTCCTGAGACCTGCACTTACCCCTCCAGATCCCCGCTGCTGGTCCCTCAGATACTGTTACTGTACTAGGACCTGCGCTTTCTTATCCAGATACCCACTGCTGGTCCCTCATATACTGTTACTGTCCTGAGACCTGCACTTACCCCTCCAGATACCCACTACTGGTCCCCTCATATACTGTTACTCTCCTGAGACCTGCGCGTACCTCTTCACATACCTACTGCTGGTCCCTCATATACTGTTACTGTCCTGAGACCTGCACTTACTCCTCCAGGTGCCCACTTCTGGTTCCCTCATATACTGTTACTGTCCTGAGACGTGCACGAACCTCTCCAGGTACCCACTGCTGGTCCCTCATATACTGTTACTCTCCTGAGACCTGCACTTACACCTCCATATACCCACTTCTGGTCTCGTCATATAGTGTTACTGTCCTGAGACCTGCAGTTACCCCTCCAGATACCCACTGCTGGTCCCTCATATACTATTACTGTCCTGAGACCTACACTTACCACTCCAGATGCCCACTGCTGGTCCCTCATATCCTCTTACATGGTCCTGGAGACCTGCACGACTTCTCCAGATACCCACTGCTGGTCCCTCCTCATACTGTTACTGTCCTGAGACCTGCACTTACACCTCCAGATACCCACTGCTAGTCCCCTCATATACTGTTACTGTCCTGAGACCTGCACTTACACCTCCAGATACCCACTGCTGGTCCTCATATACTGTTACTGTCCTGAGAACTGCACTTACCCCTCCAGATACCCACTGCTGGTCCTCATATACTGTTACTGTCCTGAGACCTGCACTTACACCTCCAGATACCCACTGCTGGTCCCTTCATATCCTGTTACTGTCCTGAGACCTGCACTTACACCTCCAGATACCCACTGCTGGTCCCTCATATACTGTTACTGTCCAGAGACCTGCACTTACACCGCCAGATACCCACTGCTGGTCCCTCATTTACTGTTACTGCCCTGAGACCTGCACTTACACCTCCAGATACCCACTGCTAGTACCTCATACACTGTTACTGTCCTGAGACCTGCACTTACACCTCCAGATACCTACTGCTGGTACCTCATATCCTGTTACTGTCCTGAGACCTGCACTTACACCTCCAGATACCCACTGCTGGTCCCTCATACTGTATACTGTTACTGTCTGGAGACCTGCTGGTACCCCTCCAGATACCCACTGCTGGTCCCTCGTTTACTGTTACTGTCCTGAGACCTACACTTTCACCCTCCAGATACCCACTGGTGGTACCAAATTTCACATACTTTTTACCGTCCTGAGACCCAAACTTACAACCTCCAGATACCCACTGCTGGTCTCTCATACACTGTTACCGTCCTGAGACCTAGTACCTTACCCCAGATACCCACTGCTGGTACCTTCATATACTGTTACTGTCCTGAGACCTCCACTTACTCCTCCAGATACCCACCTGCTGGTCCTCATACACTGCTACTGTCCTGAGACCTGCACTTACTCCTCCAGATACCCACTGGTGGTCCCTCATATACTGTTACTGTACTAGGACCTGCACTTACACCTCCAGATACCCACTGCTGGTCCCTCATACACTGTTATTGTCCTGAGACCTGCACTTACACCTCCAGATACCCACTGCTGGACCCTCATATACTGTTACTGTTCGGAGACCTGCACTTACACCTCCAGATACCAACTGCTGGTCCCTCGTTTACTGTTACTGTCCTGAGACCTGCACTTACATCTCCAGATACCCACTGCTTGTCCCTCTTATACTGTTACTGTCCTGAGACCTGCACTTACACCTGCAGATACCCACTGCTGGTCCCTCATACTGGATACTGTTACTCGTCCTGGAGACCTGCACTTACACCTCCAGATTCCCACTGCTGGTCCCTCATATACTGTTACTGTCCGGAGACCTGCACTTACACCTCCAGATACCCACTGCTGGTCCCTCGCACTGTTACTGTCCTGAGACCTGCACTTACATCTCCAGATACCCACTGCTTGTCCCTCTTATACTGTTACTGTCCTGAGACCTGCACTTACACCTCCAGATACCCACTGCTGGTCCCTCATACTGTATACTGTTACTGTCCGGCAACCTGCAGGTACCCCTCCGGATACCCACTGCTGGTCCCTCGTTTACTGTTACTGTCCTGAGACCTGCACTTACACCTCCAGATACCCACTGCTGGTACCTCATATACTGTTTCTCTCCTGAGACCTGCCCTTACACCTCCAAATATCCACTGCTCGTCCCTCATACACTGTTACTGTCCTGAGACCTGTACTTACCCCTACAGATACCCACTGCTAGTACCTCATATACTGTTACTGTCCTGAGACCTGCACTTACACCTCCAGATACCCACTGCTGGTCCCTCATACTGTATACTGTTACTGTGCGGAGACCTGCAGGTACCCCTCCGTATACCTACTGCTGGTCCCTCGTTTACTGTTACTGTCCTGAGACCTGCACTTACACCTCCAGATACCCACTGCTGGAGCCTCATATACTGTTACTGTCCTGAGAAATGCCCTTACACCTCCAGATACCCACTGCTGGTCCCTCATACACTGTTACTGTCCTGAGACCTGTACTTACCCCTACAGATACCCACTGCTGGTACCTCATATACTGTTACTGTCCTGAGACCTGCCCTACACCTCCAGGTACCCACTGCTGGTCCCTCATACACTGTTACTGTCCTGAGACCTGTACTTACCCTCACAGATACCCAACTGCTGGTACCTCATATACTGTTACTGTCCTGAGACCTGCACTTACACCTCCAGATACCCACTGCTGGTCCCTCATACACTGTTACTGTCCTGAGACCTGCACTTACCCCTCCAGATACCCACTGCTGGTCCCTCATATACTGTTACTGTCCTGAGACCTGCACTTACCCCTCCAGATCCTGCCGCTGGTCCCTCAGATACTGTTACTGTACTGGACCTCGCTTCTATCCAGATACCCACTGCTGGTCCCTCATACTGTTACTGTCCTGGAGACCTGCACTCTACCCTCCAGATACCCACTACTGGTCCCCCATATACTGTTACCTCCTGAGACCATGCTGCATTCTCTCACATACCTACTTGCTGGTCCCATATACTGTTACTGTCCTGAGACCTGCACTTACTCCTCCAGGTGCCCACTTGGTGTCCCTCATATACTGTTACTGTCCTGAGACGTGCACGAACCTCTCCAGGTACCCACTGCTGGTCCCTCATATACTGTTACTCTCCTGAGACCTGCACTTACACCTCCAGATACCCACTTCTGGTCTCGCCATAGTGTTATATTGTCCTGAGACCCAAGGCAGTTACCCCTCCAGATACCCACTGCTGGTCCCTCATATACTATTACTGTCCTGAGACCTACACTTACCACTCCAGATACCCACTGCTGGTCCTCATATCCTCTTACAGTCCTGAGACCTGCACGCATTCTCCAGATACCCACTGCTGGTCCCCTCATATACTGTTACTGTCCTGAGACCTGCACTTACACCCAGATACCACTGCTAGTCCCTCATATCATTGTTACTGTCCTGAGACCTGCACTTATACTCCAGATACCCACTGCTGGTCCTCATATATTGTTACTGTCCTGAGAACTGCACTTAGCCCTCCAGATACCCACCTGCTGGTCCCCCATATAACTGTTACTGTCCTGAGACCTGCACTTACACCTCCAGATACCCACTGCTGGTCCCTCATATACTGTTACTGTCCGGCACCTGCACTTACACCTCCAGATACCCACTGCTGGTCCCTCGTTTACTGTTACTGTCCTGAGACCTGCACTTACACCTCCAGATACCCACTGCTGGTCCCTCATGCACTGTTACTGTCCTGAGACCTACACTTATCCCCTCCAGATACCCACTGGTGGTCCCCTCATATACTGTTACTGTCCTGAGACCTGTACTTACCCCTCCAGATACCCACTGCTGGTCCTCATTTACTGTTACTGTCCTGAGACCTGCACTTACACCTCCAGATACCCACTGCTGGTCCCCTCATGCACTGTTACTATCCTGAAACCTGCACTTACCCCCCAAGATACCCACTGCTGATCCCTCATATACTGTTACTGTCCTGAGTCCTGCACTTCCCCCCAGATACCCACTGCTGATCCCTCATATACTGTTATTGTCCTGAGACCTGCTCCTCCCTCTTCAAAATATCCACTGCTGGTCCTGTGATATACTGTTACTGTCCTGAAACCTGCGCTTTCCCCTCCAGATACCCACTGCTGGTCCCTCATATACTGTTACTGTCCTGGAGACCTGCACTTATCCCACCAGATACCCACTGCTGGTCCTGTCATATACTGTTACTGTCCTGAGTCCTGCACGTACCCCTCCAGATACCCACTGCTGGTCCCCCATATACTGTTACTGTCCTGAGATCTGCACGTACCCCTCCAGATACCCACTACTGGTCCCTCATATACTTTTACTATCCAGAGACCTGCAGGTACCCCTCCAGATACCCATTGCTGGTCCCTCATATACCTTTGCTGTCCTGAGACCTGCACTTACACCTCCAGATACCCACTGCTGATCCCTCATATACTGTTATTTTCCTGAGACCTGCTCCTACCCCTCCAGATACCCACTGCTGGTCCCCTCATATACTGTTACTGTCCTGAGACCTGCACTTACACCTGCAGATACCCACTGCTCGTCCCTCATATACTGCTACTGTCCGGAGACCTGCACTTACACCGCCAGATACCCACTGCTGGTCCCTCGTTTACTGTTACTGTCCTGAGACCTGCACTTACACCTCCAGATACCCACTGCTGGTACCTCATACACTGTTACTGTCCTGAGACCTGCACTCACTCCTCCAGATACCTACTGCTGGTACCTCATATACTGTTACTGTCCTGAGACCTGCACTTACACCTCCAGATACCCACTGCTTGTCCCTCCTATACTGTTACTGTCCTGAGATCTGCACTTACACCTCCAGATACCCACTGCTGATCCCTCATGCTGTATACTGTTACTGTCTGGAGACCTGCGGGTACCCCTCCAGATACCCACTGCTGGTCCCTCGTTTACTGTTACTGTCCTGAGACCTACACTTTCATCTCCAGATACCCACTGCTGGTACCTCATATACTCTTACTGTCCTGAGACCTACACTTACACCTCCAGATACCCACTGCTGGTCCCTCATACACTGTTACTGTCCTGAGACCTGTACTTACCCCTACAGATGCCCACTGCTGGTACCTCATATACTGTAACTGTCCTGAGACCTGAACTTACACCTCCAGATACCCACTGCTGGTCCCTCATACACTGTTACTGTCCTGAGACCTGCACTTACTCCTCCAGATACCCACTGGTGGTCCCTCATATACTGTTACTGTACTAGGACCTGCGCTTGCTTATCCAGATACCCACTGCTGGTCCCTCATATACTGTTACTGTCCTGAGACCTGCACTTACCCCTCCAGATACCCACTGCTGGTCCCCTCATACACTGTTAGTGTCCTGAGACCTGCACTTACTCCTCCAGATGCCCACTTCTGGTTCCCTCATATACTGTTACTGTCCTGAGACCTGCACCATCCCTCTCCAGGTACCCACTGCTGGTCCTCATATACTGTTATTACTGTCCTGAGACCCACTCCTACACCTCCAGATACCCACTTCTGGTCTCTACTCACATACTGTTACTGTCCTGAGATCTGCACTCTACCCCTTCAGATACCCACTGCTGGTCCCTCATACAGTGTTACTGTCCTGAGACCTGCACGCACCCTCAGATACCCACTGCTGGTCTCCTCAGATACTGTTACTGTCCTGAGATCTACACTTACCCCCCAGATACCCACTGCTGGTCCCTCACATACTGTGCAGCTACTGTCCTGAAACCTGCACTCACACCTCCAGATACCCACTGCTGGTCCCCCATACACTGTTACTGTCCTGAGACCTGCACGTACCCTCCAGATACCCTCTGCTTGTCCCTCATATACTGTTACTGTCCTGAGACCTGCACTTATCCCACCAGATAGCCACTGCTGGTCCTGTCGATACTGTTACTGTCCTGAGACCTGCACGTACCCCTCCAGATACCCACTGCTGGTCCCCCATATACTGTTACTGTCCTGAGATCTGCACGTTTCCCTCCAGATACCCACTACTGGTCCCTCATATACTGTTACTATCCAGAGACCTGCAGGTACCCCTCCAGATACCCACTGCTGGTCCCTCATCTACTGTTACTGTCCTGAGACCTGCACTTACCCCTCCAGATACCCACTGCTGGTCCCTCATATACCTTTGCTGTCCTGAGACCTGCACTTACACCTCCATATACCCACTGCTGATCCCTCATATACTGTTATTGTCCTGAGACCTGCTCCTACCCCTCCAGATACCCACTGCTGGTCCCCTCATATACTGTTACTGTCCTGAGACTTGCACTTACACCTCCAGATACCCTCTGCTGGTCCCTCGTATACTGTTACTGTCCTGAGACCTGCACTTACACCTCCAGATACCCACTGCTGGTCCCTCATATACTGTTACTGTCCGGAGACCTGCAGCGTCCCCTCCAGATACCCACTGCTGGTTTCCCCAGATACTGTTACTGTCCTGAGACTCCACACTTACCCCACCAGATACCCACTGCTGGTCCCTCATATCCTCTTACTGTCCTGAGACCTGCATGTACCCCTCCAGATACCCACTGCTGGTCCCCTCAGATTCTGTTACTGTCGTGAGACCTGCACTTACACCTCCAGATACCCACTGCTGGTCCCTCATATACTATTACTGTCCTGAGACCTGCACTTACACCTCCAGATACCCACTGCTGGTCCTGTCATATACTGTTACTGTCCTGAGACCTACACTTAGCCCTCCAGATACCCACTGCTGGTTCCCTCATATACTGTTACTGTCCTGAGACCTACACTTACCACTCCAGATACCCACTGCTGGTCCCTCATATCCTCTTACAGTCCTGAGACCTGCACGTACCCCTCCAGATACCCACTGCTAGTCCCTCATATACTGTTACTGTCCTGAGACCTGCACTTACACCTCCAGATACCCACTGCTGGTCCCCTCATATTGTTACTGTTCTGAGAACTGCACTTAGCCCTCCAGATACCCACTGCTGGTCCCCTCATATACTGTTACTGTCCTGAGACCTGCACTTACACCTCCAGATACCCACTGCTGGTCCCCTCGTATACTGTTACTGACCTGAGACCTGCACTTACACCTCCAGATACCCACTGCTGGTCCCTCATCTACTGTTACTGTCCGGCGACCTGCACTTACACCTCCAGATACCCACTGCTGGTCCCTCGTTTACTGTTACTGTCCTGAGACCTGCACTTACACCTCCTGATACCCACTGCTGGTCCCTCATGCAGTGTTACTGTCCTGAGACCTACACTTACCCCTCCAGATACCCACTGGTGGTCCCCTCATATACTGTTACTGTCCTTAGACCTGTACTTACCCCTCCAGATACCCACTGCTGGTCCCTCATTTACTGTTACTGTCCTGAGACCTGCACTTACACCTCCAGATACCCACTGCTGGTCCCCTCATGCATTGTTACTATCCTGAAACCTGCACTTACCCCCCAAGATACCCACTGCTGATCCCTCATATACTGTTACTGTCCTGAGTCCTGCACTTCCCCCCCAGATACCCACTGCTGATCCCTCATATACTGTTATTGTCCTGAGACCTGCTCCACCCTCTTCAAAATATCCACTGCTTGGTCCCGTGTTATACTGTTACTGTCCTGAAACCTGCGCGTACCCCTCCAGATACCCACTGCTGGTCCCTCATATACTGTTACTGTCCTGAGACCTGCACTTATCCCACCAGATACCCACTGCTGGTCCTGTCATATACTGTTACTGTCCTGAGTCCTGGACGTACCCCTCCAGATACCCACTGCTGGTCCCCCATATACTGTTACTGTCCTGAGATCTGCACGTACTCCTCCAGATACCCACTACTGGTCCCTCATATACTTTTACTATCCAGAGACCTGCAGGTACCCTCCAGATACCCACTGCTGGTCCCTCATATACCTTTGCTGTCCTGAGACCTGCACTTACACCTCCAGATACCCACTGCTGATCCCTCATATACTGTTATTGTCCTGAGACCTGCTCCTACCCCTCCAGATACCCACTGCTGGTCCCCTCATATACTGTTACTGTCCTGAGACCTGCACTTACACCTCCAGATACCCTCTGCTGGTCCCTCATATACTGTTACTGTCCTGAGACCTGCACTTACACCTCCAGATTCCCACTGCTGGTCCCTCATATACTGTTACTGTCCGGAGACCTGCACTACACCGCCAGATACCCACTGCTGGTCCCTGTTTACTGTTACTGTCCTGAGACCTGCACTTACACCTCCAGATACCCACTGCTGGTACCTCATACACTGTTACTGTCCTGAGACCTGCACTTACACCTCCAGATACCTACTGCTGGTACCTCATATACTGTTACTGTCCTGAGACCTGCACTTACACCTCCAGATACCCACTGCTTGTCCCTCATATACTGTTACTGTCCTGAGACCTGCACTTACACCTCCAGATACCCACTGCTGATCCCTCATACTGTATACTGTTACTGTCCTGAGACCTGCAGGTACCCCTCCAGATACCCACTGCTGGTCCCTCGTTTACTGTTACTGTCCTGAGACCTACACTTTCACCTCCAGATACCCACTGCTGGTACCTCATATACTCTTACTGTCCTGAGACCTACACTTACACCTCCAGATACCCACTGCTGGTCCCTCATACACTGTTACTGTCCTGAGACCTGTACTTACCCCTACAGATACCCACTGCTGGTCCCTCATATCCTCTTACAGTCCTGAGACCTGCAATTCACCCTCCAGATACCCACTGCTGGTCCCCTCATATACTGTTACTGTCCTGAGACCTGCACTTACACCTCCAGATACCCACTGCTAGTCCCTCATATACTGTTACTGTCCTGAGACCTGCACTTACACCTCCAGATACCCACTGCTGGTCCCCTCATATACTGTTACTGTCCTGAGAACTGCACTTAGCCCTCCAGATACCCACTGCTGGTCCCTCATATACTGTTACTGTCCTGAGACCTGCACTTACACCTCCAGATACCCACTGCTGGTCCCCTCATATACTGTTACTGTCCTGAGACCTGCACTTACACCTCCAGATACCCACTGCTGGTCCCTCATATACTGTTACTGTCCGGCGACCTGCACTTACACCTCCAGATACCCACTGCTGGTCCCTCGTTTACTGTTACTGTCCTGAGACCTGCACTTACACCTCCTGATACCCACTGCTGGTCCCTCATGCAGTGTTACTGTCCTGAGACCTACACTTACCCCTCCAGATACCCACTGGTGGTCCCCTCATATACTGTTACTGTCCTTAGACCTGTACTTACCCCTCCAGATACCCACTGCTGGTCCCTCATTTACTGTTACTGTCCTGAGACCTGCACTTACACCTCCAGATACCCACTGCTGCTCCCCTCATACACTGTTACTATCCTGAAACCTGCACTTACCCCCCAAGATACCCACTGCTGATCCCTCATATACTGTTACTGTCCTGAGTCCTGCACTTCCCCCCAGATACCCACTGCTGATCCCTCATATACTGTTATTGTCCTGAGACCTGCTCCTCCCTCTTCAAAATATCCACTGCTTGTCCCGTGTTATACTGTTACTGTCCTGAAACCTGCGAGTACCCCTCCAGATACCCACTGCTGGTCCCTCATATACTGTTACTGTCCTGAGACCTGCACTTATCCCACCAGATACCCACTGCTGGTCCTGTCATATACTGTTACTGTCCTGAGTCCTGGACGTACCCCTCCAGATACCCACTGCTGGTCCCCATATACTGTTACTGTCCTGAGATCTGCACGTACCCCTTCAGATACCCACTACTGGTCCCTCATATACTTTTACTATCCAGAGACCTGCAGGTACCCCTCCAGATACCCACTGCTGGTCCCTCATATACCTTTGCTGTCCTGAGACCTGCACTTACACCTCCAGATACCCACTGCTGATCCCTCATATACTGTTATTGTCCTGAGACCTGCTCCACCCTCCAGATACCCACTGCTGGTCCCTCATATACTGTTACTGTCCGGAGACCTGCACTTACACCGCCAGATACCCACTGCTGGTCCCTCGTTTACTGTTACTGTCCTGAGACCTGCACTTACACCTCCAGATACCCACTGCTGGTACCTCATACACTGTTACTGTCCTGAGACCTGCACTTACACCTCCAGATACCTACTGCTGGTACCTCCTATACTGTTACTGTCCTGAGACCTGCACTTACACCTCCAGATACCCACTGCTTGTCCCTCCTATACTGTTACTGTCCTGAGACCTGCACTTACACCTCCAGATACCCACTGCTGATCCCTCATACTGTATACTGTTACTGTCTGGAGACCTGCAGGTACCCCTCCAGATACCCACTGCTGGTCCCTCGTTTACTGTTACTGTCCTGAGACCTACACTTTCATCTCCAGATACCCACTGCTGGTACCTCATATACTCTTACTGTCCTGAGACCTACACTTACACCTCCAGATACCCACTGCTGGTCCCTCATACACTGTTACTGTCCTGAGACCTGCACTTACTCCTCCAGATACCCACTGGTGGTCCCTCATATACTGTTACTGTACTAGGACCTGCGCTTTCTTATCCAGATACCCACTGCTGGTCCCTCATATACTGTTACTGTCCTGAGACCTGTACTTACCCCTCCAGATACCCACTGCTGGTCCCTCATACACTGTTACTGTCCTGAGACCTGCACTTACTCCTCCAGATGCCCACTTCTGGTTCCCTCATATACTGTTACTGTCCTGAGACCTGCACGAACCTCTCCAGGTACCCACTGCTGGTCCCTCATATACTGTTACTGTCCTGAGACCTGCACTTACACCTCCAGATACCCACTTCTGGTCTCATCATATACTGTTACTGTCCTGAGATCTGCACTTACCCCTTCAGATACCCACTGCTGGTCCCTCATACAGTGTTACTGTCCTGAGACCTGCACGTACCCCTCCAGATACCCACTGCTGGTCTCCTCAGATACTGTTACTGTCCTGAGATCTACACTTACCCCTCGAGATACCCACTGCTGGTCCCTCATATACTGTTACTGTCCTGAAACCTGCACTTACACCTCCAGATACCCACTGCTGGTCCCCTCATACACTGTTACTGTCCTGAGACCTGCACGTACCCCTCCAGATACCCTCTGCTGGTCCCTCATATACTGTTACTGTCCTGAGACCTGCACTTATCCCACCAGATACCCACTGCTGGTCCTGTCATATACTGTTACTGTCCTGAGACCTGCAGTAACCCTCCAGATCCCACTGCTGGTCCCCCATATACTGTTACTGTCCTGAGATCTGCACGTACCCCTCCAGATACCCACTACTGGTCCCTCATATACTGTTACTATCCAGAGACCTGCAGGTACCCCTCCAGATACCCACTGCTGGTCCCTCATCTACTGTTACTGTCCTGAGACCTGCACTTACCCCTCCAGATACCCACTGCTGGTCCCTCATATACCTTTGCTGTCCTGAGACCTGCACTTACACCTCCAGATACCCACTGCTGATCCCTCATATACTGTTATTGTCCTGAGACCTGCTCCTACCCCTCCAGATACCCACTGCTGGTCCCCTCATATACTGTTACTGTCCTGAGACCTGCACTTACACTCCAGATACCCACTGCTGGTCCCTCGTATACTGTTACTGTCCTGAGACCTGCACTCACACCTCCAGATACCCACTGCTGGTCCCTCATATACTGTTACTGTCCGAGACCCTGCAGTATCCTCAGATACCCACTGCTGGTTCCTCAGATACTGTTACTGTCCTGAGACCTACACTTACCCCACCAGATACCCACTGCTGGTCCCTCATATCCTCTTACTGTCCTGAGACCTGCACGTACCTCTCAAGATACCCACTGCTGGTCCCCTCGGATACTGTTACTGTCCAGAGACCTGCACTTACCCCTCCAGATACCCACTGCTGGTCTCCTCAGATACTGTTACTGTCCTGAGATCTACACTTACCCCTCGAGATACCCACTGCTGGTCCCTCATATACTGTTACTGTCCTGAAACCTGCACTTACACCTCCAGATACCCACTGCTGGTCCCCTCATACACTGTTACTGTCCTGAGACCTGCACGTACCCCTCCAGATACCCTCTGCTTGTCCCTCATATACTGTTACTGTCCTGAGACCTGCACTTATCCACCGATACCCACTGCTGGTCCTGTCATATACTGTTACTGTCCTGGAGACCTCACTGCCCTCAGATACCCACTGCTGGTCCCCATATACTGTTACTCTCCTGAGATCTGCACGTACCCCTCCAGATACCCACCACTGGTCCCTCATATACTGTTACTATCCAGAGACCTGCAGGTACCCCTCCAGATACCCACTGCTGGTCCCTCATCTACTGTTACTGTCCTGAGACCTGCACTTACCCCTCCAGATACCCACTGCTGGTCCCTCATATACCTTTGCTGTCCTGAGACCTGCACTTACACCTCCAGATACCCACTGCTGATCCCTCATATACTGTTATTGTCCTGAGACCTGCTCCTACCCCTCCAGATACCCACTGCTGGTCCCCTCATATACTGTTACTGTCCTGAGACTTGCACTTACACCTCCAGATACCCTCTGCTGGTCCCTCAGTATACTGTTACTGTCCTGAGACCTGCACTTACACCTCCAGATACCCACTGCTGGTCCCTCATATACTGTTACTGTCCGGAGACCTGCGCGAACCCCTCCAGATACCCACTGCTGGTTTCCTCAGATACTGTTACTGTCCTGAGACCTACACTTACCCCACCAGATACCCACTGCTGGTCCCTCATATCCTCTTACTGTCCTGAGACCTGCACGTACCTCTCAAGATACCCACTGCTGGTCCCCTCGGATACTGTTACTGTCCAGAGACCTGCACTTACTCCTCCAGATACCCACTGCTGGTCCCCTCATATACTGTTACTCTCCTGAGACCTGCACTTACACCTCCAGATACCCACTCCTGGTCCCTCATATACTGTTACTGTCCTGAGACCTACACTTACCCCTCCAGATAAGAGAAAAATATCAGCGCCTTAGCTGAGATATGATCCCAGGCCACTCAGAATTCCATTTTGCTGCACTACCAACAGCACCACCAAGGCCGAAACCTGAGACTCCCAGAAGCACCATACTTTTTCTCAAATGTACACTTGGTGCTGCGCAAATTAATTTATTAAATTTTTGTTCGCAGGGCGTTGGTGTGCAAATATATGTTACACAAATGGAAAAAAGACAGAAAGAAATGAGTGCCTTAACTTGGATTTGAAGCCATGACCACTCAGAATACCATTCTGCTGCACAAATTAATTACGTGTTTATTCACAAGGGCGCAGTGTGCAGATATATTTATTTTATTTAGTTTTTGTTGACCGGGAAGGAGGACTAGACAGTTCTGCCTATTTTCAGCTTCATCCCGGAGGAGGGGGATACAGATGGATGCCAACTGACATTGAACCAAATTAAGTTGTTGGTGATATTTTAGTGAATGTATCCCAGCTATTTCAGAACATCATTAGAATGCAACTTGTACTGTACATTTGATGCTCATGCCAGTTCTTCTCCCTGCTGGCTCTTAGTTACTGTGGGGCTCCAATCTTGCAGGGTGCAGCTGTGGTGAGGGTAGCAGGCTGAGGAAACCAGGGGGTAAAAGGATGCCCCCCTGGTCCGGCAGCAGCAAGTAATCCTGGCTTGCTAGTGACATGGATTTGGAAGCGAACATGGCAGATGGGCAACTCGGCTTCAGAAGTGAACTTGGCAGATGGGTGCAGGGTGGTAGATAGTTTTCCTAATGGCATCACTTTTCAATCTGGGGATGAGATGGCACTATGGCTGGTACTGCAGTATTCCCTGTGGCGAGCCAGAGAACTAGCTCCCCCCCCCGGGAACCTGCTGTGGCGTCTGAGGCAAATAGTAGGGAGGTAGCGCCATCAAGAGAGTGGAGAGTGAAGAGTGGGAGAAAACTTGGAAAAAAACGCAGACTGCTAGATTGGCAAGCTTAGGCATTGTCAGGCTCCACTCCACAGGGACCTCCACTGAAGGGGTCGGGGGGGGTAGTACCAGCTGATGGCGTGGAGAGGCAGACAAGTATAAGTGGGTACTGCGCTGAGGACTGAGAAGGCAGAATCCAAATGGTAAAAAGTTAAATAATAAAATAAAAGAATAATTTCTTTTTGATTATGCTTAAATAATTATTACAGCAGCAATTTTTCTTCCCTTCCCTCCAGGTATTGGGCTGGTGGTTGTTGGAATTATTGGCATATCACATCTGTGTGTATTGCTTGCATTTCATTTGTAAGATAATTTTTACAAATACAAAAAAAAGTGAAACCGGGGAACAGAATCATTAAAAAACTATTTTGAAGAAGTTCAAGTGAATCCGACCTGTGTGTTTGTGTGTCTGGTATCTTTCGTCTGTAAATGTCTGCTGCCATCTAGTGGTGGGTTCAGGTCTCTCTGTCCCTCTACTTAAGGAGTACATATTGTGGAAATGAACAGAGTTAACAAATACTATGTCTGAAATCCCCCACATACACATATACAAATTATGCAACATACCTTGGCAAACTAAGGGATATAAATAGTTAACTGCTTATAGATAAAAGCATTATGGCAAGAACTTTAATGCTGTGATGTAACAAAGGGGACAGAGAAGAACCAGCTGGGATCTAGTCGCAATACTACTTCTTTTCATTGCCATTTGCTGAAACACACAACATTTTATAATGCTGTTTAATATACAAAATTTATGTAGTGGCTGCCAAAACAGGGCTCTCGAGGTTCACTTCTCCACCCCTCCCGAGGAGGCCAGCCTGGATTACTGAAGGATGTGGGACACTGACCTAACGTGGTGTGGTGCTTCCACCTGGGGTGGCTATATGGGGTACCTGGATGATCAAACAGAAGACTATTACCCCAAGGAAACAGTGCATAAACTGCCCATATAGTACCACCCTCAAAACAAGTGACAGTGAGCAATGACAGTTCCCAAACCGTGAACGGCAATGCAAACAAATTGTTTATTTAAAAGGGAGGGTACGGACAGAAAAAGGGAGCAGCAAGGTAAAATGGGATTAATATGGGTGGCAGTAACTCTATACTCTAAGCAGTTAAAATACCATCACTGTATGCAGGGAAGAAAACAGTCAACACTCTGCCGCACAGAATCTGCCCACCCCCGACAGTACATATGAACGTACAAAATTGCCAGCAGATACAGGCTGTATGGTCTACCTAGTCTGCTTGAGTGTGCAGCATTTCAGCCCATTATACTGCAGCTGCCCCCTCCCTTTAACTCTTTCCTCCCCCAACTCCCCCCCCTTGGTATGTACTTTCCCCTTGAACTTGTCCCACCCCCTCTTGAAGCACCCCACAGTCTGCACCGATAGGAGTTGCTCAGGTATTGCATTCTGCCCTGCTACCACTCTTTTAGTGAAGTGGTGCCTCCTCCTTTCCTTCCAGAATCTGCCCCCCCTTAACTTCAGGGAGTGCCCTCTGGTATCTTTTCTGTTCTGGAGAGTGAACCCACCCTGGAAGCCTACTTTGCTCATCCCCTTCAGGTACTTGAAGGTCTCGATTATGTGTCCTCTCTTTCTTCTATCCTCCAGGGTATACATGTCGAGCTCTTTTAGTCTTTCCTCGTACGTTCTATCCCCCAACCCCTGAATCATCTTTGCTGTTCTTTGCTGCACTGCCTCCAGTAGTTTTATATCCCTTTTCAAGTACGGGTGCCAGAACTGCACGTAGTACTCCAAGTGCGGCCTCACCAGGGACCTGTACAGGGGCAATATGACTTTGCTATATCTGGATGTAATCCCCCTTGCTTTGCACCCTAGCATCCTGTTAGCCTTAGCTGCTGCCTTCCTACACTGGACCAAGTGGTTTAATTCCCTGGTCACCAGCACCTCCAGAGCCTTCTCCTCATGGGATGTGGACAGTTTGATACCATCCATCCAGTAGCTGTATCCTGGGTTTTTTGGCTCTGAAATGCATCACCTTGCACTTCTTGGCGTTGAACCCAAGCTGCCAGGTGTGTGACCACTCCTCAAGTCTTGCCAAGTCCTCCTGCAGTAATTTGCCACCCTCCTCGCCATCCACCTCAGCACAGATCTTGGTGACATCGGCAAAGAGGCTGATCTTATTCTTGATCCCAACCGCTGTGTCTGTGATGAAAATGTTAAACAGGACTGGTCCTGGTACTGATCCCTGTGGGACACCACTTGTCACTGCCCTGGGCTCCGATGCTTCTCCCCCCACAACTACCCTCTGCTGCCTGTCCCTCAGTCAGTTTTCTACCCATTGGGCTAGCTTCCACCCTATACCAAGACTCCTCAACTAGCAGGACAATCATCCATGTGGCACTGAATCGAAGGCCTTGCTGAAATCCAGGCTGACTACATCTACTGCATGGCCCTTATCCAGTGCCCTCAAGATCCAGTAAAAAAAAATCAACCAAGTTTGTCTGACAGGATCTGCCAGCGACAAACCCGTGCTGTATGTCGTTTTGCAGGTCATTATCCACAAGAAACTTTCTTTGAGGATAGATTCCATCAGTTTCCCCACAATTGCGGTGAGGCTCACCGGTCTGTAGTTCCCTGGTTCATCCTTGGGCCCACTTTTGTGGAGAGGTACCATGTGTGCCTCCCTCCAATCTCTGGGCACACATCCCGTATTTAGTGAGGTGTTGAACAGATCCACCAGTGGCTCTGCCAGGACCTCTGCCAGGTCCCTCAGCACCCTGGGATGTACCCCGTCTGGCCCAGTTGCGTTGTCTAACCTCAGGGACCTAAGGCCCTCCAGCACTCTTTCCACCGTGATGACCCTGTCTGTGGTCATCTCACCCCCCATGCCTGCGCCCCCTTTTCCTGCAGGAATGGGCCCATCCCTCTCCCTTGTAAACACTGAACAGAAGTACTCATTAAGTATATCTGCATTCTCAGCCCCCTTGTCTACCCACCCACTGCCTTTCCTGATCCTATTTGATCCTTGCACTTCCTCTTTTCCCTGATATACCTGAAGAAATCCTTTTCTCCTTCCTTAATCCCCTGTGCTAATTTCCTTTCCCTGGCTGCCTTCGCAGTCCTGACTGCTCTGCTCACTTCCTTGGATTTCTTCACATAGTTCTCCCTATCATCTGCCCTGTTGGTTCTTTTGTAGGTTCGGAAGGCCCTTCTCTTACCCCTCACCTTCTCTGTTACCTCTCTAGTCATCCAACTTGGATGCTTGGTCCTTGATTCCTTTTGCTGGCTCCTGACAGAAGCTTTAGTGGATTCAATCAGCCCTAGTTTTATGATCACTCATTTCTGCTCTGCATCCATGTCAGGGTGGCTGCCATCTATGTGTGTTCTCATTAATTGCCCCACCTTGCCAAAGTCTGCCTTTCTGAAGTCCAGGACCTTTGTTTTTGTATTGTGGGTCTCTCTAACCAGACTGATAAATCCCCCCCCAAAGTATATGGGTGCAAGAGCTTTCTAATAAGTTACAGTGTGTAGTACACTGAGGATGCTGATGCTGCTAGCAGGGCGGAGCTTGGTGGCACATTTAAGAAGGTAGCAAGTAAAATACCCCATCACTTCCAGTCTGCCAGGCCTGCAATGCCTGGACAGACAGTTACACACTGGCCCATACCTTGACTCACAGTCACTCTCTTGGCTGTCTGACCCTGAACTTTAAAAAAATCCTCTTTTATCTGGGCCAAATCCTGACACCTGAATGGCCAGGCTAGTTCCCAAGCAAACTGTCTCTGGCACAAACTGGCTACTGACTAGCCAGAATTCATGGGTAGAGTTGGTCCGACCTGCAACCTCTTCCCATTGTGCTCTGTAGTCTCTTCACTCATGGGGGCCGCCAGCTTTGTTTAAACTGCTAAGTTCCAATTATTGCAGCTTGCTTCCTCTTTATTTAAAGTCCTACAATGTTGTTAATAGTACATCCTAGCCCCACTGCCTGTACTGGGGCCAGAGATGTGTTTAATTAGTTGGGCACACAGCCTGTTTTGAAGTTGGGTGCTGCTATGTAAGGGGAGACCATCCGAGCTGCTCTCCCCAGTTGGAGCGCATAGGGATATGCACAGTCAATTTTTACTTCCCAGCCCCACTGCCGCCCCTGGGACCAGAAGACTCCTCTGAATTGCATTGCATTAGCACCCTGTTTCCTGGGTCCGCTACCCCTCTGGAGGCAGGACCTGCATTTTGAAGCAGGCACATGCCCTGTATCCACCAACAAAGTTTCAGCTCCAAAAATGCACATCTGTGCATGCGCGGAGGTTCGAAATGCTGCCACTCTTCTCCAGCTCCCATTCCCCAGCCCTCTTTAGTTCCTGGACATGGAGAACATCGGCAAGGTTGCTGTAATTTCTTTCTGCCCCCTGTCTGGGCCCCATCCACTAGTCCTGATAGCCAAGAGCAGGGAGAGCTGTGCAGCAATGCTCGCAGATACCTTGAGTGAAGCCCTGGTTCACATCCAACCAGGGCTCCTGGATGGACACTTGATGACTCCGTCCATCCCCCTCCTTGGCATTCATGGGGACTGGAGAGTGAAAACTGAATCACTGGTGCTAGAGGCAGCACTTAAGGTAAGCCGAAGACTGGGGGGGGCTTACATTTAGATTTGGTCATACTTTGTCACATGATATAAAGATGGTGCTGGGTTTGCCTCTGCCATATCCAGTCATTTCCTCCTTCTCCTTAAAATTGCCCGGTAAAGTTGGGCTAATCACAACTAAGGCATTTTGCAGACATGAATCAGGATTGGGGGCTGCAAAAACTGCCCAGTAAACCAGCACTCGAGAACTGAAGGTAGTCAACCAATGTGCTTATATCTTTTGTTGTACACCACATCAAAACTTCAAGATGACAACAAGGCAGCAATGACTGAAGAGTCAGTGTCTAAAAACTCACTCCAACAGGGATGAGACAGTCAGTGAGGAAACAGACATGTGCTCCCACACATCTCCGCACTGTTGTTTCATAATCATTTGATTACTTCCTCAGAGCAAAGCAGGGCAACCCTAAGAGGTGGAATAATCCTCTTTTTGTAGTGCTCCTTTCTATTTATTTTAGTAAGCTATTTAGAAGGAAAGTGTTAGAAAAATAGTGCCCTGTGGCACAAGGCATTAGGCAGCTGCTTGGCACACCGAGGACCTGGATTTACACTCCATGTCTATGGTGGCAGAAGGGGAAGGTTGCAAAGAGGGCTCTGACTGTCCATCTGGATGTTCTCCACTTGAAGCAGGGTTACATGGCACACTCGAGTGATACCTGTGCTTGTGTGACCCCCCTCCCCCCCAGAATGCCATGTCAGGGTTTACACTCCTGTCTGGTGACTGTACAGGGCCCACCTGGTTGAGAGGGTTGGGTTTGTTTATTTTCCTGCAGCAAGGGGGTTCATTCCAGCATGAATAATAAATAGTGCTGTGCCTCCACCCAGAGAGAATAAGTGGCCCAGATGTGTGCAGTACCACCCGCTGGGATGCAGTACCTAGCCACCTTCCTACAGTGGACTGAGTCACCTATTGGGCACCACTAAGACAGTTGTTACCTTTATCTATAAACACTTCACTCAGATTGTACAAATTGGGCACACACACAGAAGTAAAATCCAGCCAATCAGCAGTGCTTTTATTTATGGACAAAGGCCCGGCATTTGGAATGATAAAGAAAAGGTTAAGCAGCTACAAGTCACCTTCAGCACTGTACTGTGGATCATTACCACCCTCTCAGATCCCATACAGTTTGAGGAAGCACCCACCCAAACAAGGGGCACAAAAAAATTCATTATGCGATCCAGAGTGCAGTGAACTCTTTAACTGTTACTAGTAGTGAAACTACAATTTCAAGTATGACACAAACACCAATAACTCTGGGTACCCAGAATCACACTCAAGTCCTGGTAACTATGTTGCCAGGGTTCCTTCAGTGGTGCACTTGATTAAAGTTGGCAAGGTTTAAATTTACCCCCCCCCCCCAAACAGGTCATAGTGTGTTGGCACAATTTACAGAACTTGAAATCCAGATAGCGAATGCTTGAAACCAAACGTGTCATCCAAAGTTGGAAAAGTACACAAACCCCAGCCAGCAATGCCAGCATGCACATGAGCCACGGATGCAGCAGTTCATTCGAGGCAGGGAGCGGCATATAGCAGCAGGTCAGGCCAAAATCAGAAACAGGCTCTTGTGGTCTAGGGATGAAACCTTTGGACTCTGTCAGATGTTCTGTAGCCCCACAGCCCTTCTGGCTCAACTCTCAGTCCCAGGAGCACTATTCAGAGGCTTCCCGGTTCCCAAGGAGCCCAGACTCCAGGAGCAACTCCCCATGGTCCAACTCGCCTCCGGATCGAGAGGACCCATGTATTCAGGGCATGTGCCCCATGGCTCCTGTTCCGTGATCCACCCCACAAAATAAGGGCTAGTAGGCCCATTACTTGGCTCCGGAGCAACCAGGGTAGGAAGCAGGTCTCTGTCTCCACTCGGTACAGCTCAGCCGCTTTGACTACAACAATGGCCCACAGGCACACTCTCAGCAATTCCTTCTCGCAGATACTCGTCTGGCACAGTCTTTGAGTTTACTGGATAACTCCTGGAGAGCGCTCTAATGATGGTTGGCCTGACTAGGCCTCTCACTTGGTCCTCCCATCAGCAGGTATGAACCCCTCAGTGTCCCTCTCAGACTGCCTCAAGCACCTCAAGAGCTCAGAAACCTCTCTTCCTCCATTTAGTGCTTCATTGGACAGGCAGGGCTGTCTTATCAGCTCTTTCGCCCTGTCCTGCCTTCTGACTGGCCCTCACAGCCTGCCAGAACATGCGGGATGATCCCGATTGCATCAGCCTCCCACAATCCTTTCCAATCCCATGCTGGGCTTCCCAGCCCTCTGACTGGTTGACTGGTGAGGTTAGGGTTCATAAAGATGGCTGCCCCTATGTTCTTAAGAGCCCTGTGCTCCAAAGTCATTGTAACCCCCCTACAAATGGAGGTTCCCGAAAAGTCTTCCTCGAGCTTGACTAAATGCTCACTGCCAGGCTGGTGTCCTGCATTTTAGCAGTTTAAATGTGATTGCAAGAGAGTGCCTGTATAGCCTCTGTGTACTGTCTCTTTAAGAGCTGCCTGGATTGCAGTCATAAGTAATCTGAGAGGGAGCTCTGTTGAAAGATGTAACTATTTGCTGAAAATCATTTAGAGTGATAATGATAATGTAGTTTGTGTAACCTGCCTTCTTTGTAGCAAGGACTGTTTTGTTTATCTCCACTATCTTGGTCCTGCACTGCAAATTGGACCAATCAGTACTGGTGGGACCTAAAATGGAGCCAGACTACAGGAGCTGTCTGGAGTCACACTCTGTAGGAATTGTAGTTTTGGCTTTTTTGCGCCTTTTTGCACCTGAAGGGGGAGCCTTTGTTGTGACGGACAGGAGGATCAGCCAACCGAACCTTTTGGATCTTGGGGAATTTCCCAGGCTGCTGCAGCTAGTTTCAGTTTTGAGATGAGAAGTGAAGAAGTAACAGCTCAAGTGATTTTTGAGCAGCAGTTCTGTGTAGTTTTGCATGGGTGAACTGTGAAAGGGCTGAGTTTTGGCCTGCCTGTCTGCCTTCTATGCCTGAGAGGGAAAATAGTGTATTCGGACTGAATCCGAGTTCTGAGGACTATTTAAGCCACTGGACTGTGACCAGGCTTTAACCTGAAGAAGACCGAAGATTTGCTGAATGTGATCGGCCTGTCAGGATTTCCAGCTGCTTTTGAATCCCCGGTTTGTGCAGAGGCTTTGCGATTGTGACCGGAGAGCGGTTTGCCTGGTACAGTAGAATTTCCTTACGTGTAAATGTGCTGTGTATTCAAAATGGGTCGTGATTTGGTTCCCCACTATGTGAACTGAGTTCTGCTTGCTGGTACCATAGAATCCTTTACATGTAAATGTACTGTGTATTGAAAGTGGGTCGTGATTTGGTTCCCCACTGTGTGAACTGTGTTCTGCTTGCTGGAAGCTTTATCCAGCCTAATTGGACTGAATCCGCGTTCATCTCCATTCGGCCTGGGCCATGCCACGTTGGCCCTGCCAGACTACCCCACTGCACGAGAAAGTCACCAACAAGAGACCTGCCTGGTGATCAGCCCCCTGCTCCACGCTTGAACAGGAAGGACGCCTTGGCGAATCATGTGGGCCCTGCTTCTCCTGGCACTCAAGATTAACCACCTGCTGTCTCGATTTTCATCCAGCCTGTGTCCAGTCTTGGGTATCGTGAGTAATCATCAGGGTAGCTCCCTGCAACAACAGCCTAATCTAAAAGTGTGTCATCTGATTGTCTTGTTGTTTCTTTCATGAACTGAGCCCTCTGGCTCCGGATTACAAATAGTGTGTGTTGTGCATGTTGTTTTCTTCCATCACAGGGCCCTAACCAGCTGCGATGTTCCTGGCTGGCCCACCATTCTCCTTCTGGGTACCCAGAGTGTGTGACTGTTTATGGACCCTGAAGTGCATGCATAACTGTTTGATTGATAGAGCCTTTAAGCAAATTAACCTGATTACATCCCTCCCTTGTTAAAGCCCCTTAAATAAATCAGATCTAACTCTTTTTTGCATTTACCCTGACTATGGTTCCAGTTTGTGCAAGAGTACTGTACTGCTGTTATTTGCTGTGTATAACCTTGTTTTACAGGAGGTCCCCAGGGCCGGGCCAGAGGAAAGCCCTGGTGGTAAGTGCAAACAGTGTGGTTACTTGTGTGGTGTATCAGGGGTATTGTGAAAGTGATTATTGTGTATTGTTCTGGCCACTAGTAAGGAAAGAGGGGGGTTACAGTGTCCTGGAGGGCTGTGCCCAGGTTAGCTTGACCACTACCAACCCTGACCTCCGGGTGGAGGCACCCATTTCAGAACTCAGGCCCCTTAACCTGCTACTAGCCAAGCAGGCAGGGGTAGTATCCCTTGGGATTGCGCCACCTAGGGGTTACATAATTATTTTCTTCATTTACTTTTCCTCAATAAATGTGCTGGTCCCCAAAGGTATATAACAGTCCCCTGGGGCTGTCATCCTGTCAGTCTGTCTTCAGTGGTGGGGTCGAGGGTCTGGAGTCAGGCATGCTGGGGTTGAGAGGAGAAAGATAGAGCACTGGGTAGGAGCCTCTTGCAATACAAGGTTTTTCTCTGGTACTGTTGCGGCAGTCTATGGTGTGGTGCATATGGCACTGGAAAGAGGACTGTTCCCAAAGTCTCCAGTTCCCACTGCCAAAACTGGAGCAAAAGGCACCGCGGCTGCAATGACAAAGAGCGCAGGAAGTGCCAAAAGACATCCATGCTGTCGTTCTCTCTCTCTCTCTCTCTCTCTCTCACCGCCACACATGGAGTCAAGGTGGATGGAGCTGGCAGAGAGTACATACTCCAGGGACCTCGGGAGGGTGGCAGAAAAGCAGTCATATAAGCTCCCTCCCAAGGACACCTGGCCCACCCTGTCTGCTCAGATGTTCCCTGCCTGTTCTACCTCTGCAGACTCTATCTGGTATCTGCTAGCGGACCCTCCTGCCAAGCTATCTCCTATCTAATATACTCTATGTAAATCCCATGTATTCTTGAAGCCCCCTACTATTTTAGCCTCCACCCTTTCTGCTGGCAGTCTGTTCCAAGCATCTGCCACCCTTTCAGTGAAGAAATATTTCCTCACATCTTTCTTAACCCCCCCCCATCCAGCTTCATTACATGCCCCTTAGCCTGACACTCTTTCTCATTTGAATAGAAACATTCGCAATATGGGTGACCATATGCCATCTTGTATTTCTCACCTATATGATTGTTGCAGGCAAGGCCAAAGATACAACAGGAGGTGGTTAGGCAACAAAAAAAGGGACAACCCCCCACTGGTACATGAGTGACAGGCAACCAATCAGCACCTATGCCCGCTAGGATCATTTGATCCAGTGCCCCGCTCCCCTCTTGCTGTTAGCATGCTATGGTGTGCTGGCTGGGAAAAAAGGCCCTGCCACTGGGGGCAATCTGAGATGTGCAGAGAGAGGAGCACAGAGCCTGTATGGGAGGATCCCAGACCAATACCAGATCCTGGGCGGGCAAATTCAGAAAATGGCTTACCTGGGGAACAGAGCTAAGAGAGAGGCAGAATGGGATTGCAAACAAAAGAAACTAAAAAAGCAAATAAGTGTACCAGCCCAATGGTGGGGCTGTTAATAACATTAACATTTCTCCCTTTAGTGGGGGCTGGCACTTACTTGGCACACTCCAAGTGGTGTAAAGACTCTTGGCAGGAGCAGCACAGAAGTTCCTCTTTTGGAGACTAGACCAACCCCACCAAAAGATGGGGCTGTCCTCCAGAAACCCAAGAAGGTTTCACCCTGCCTATGGTGCCAGTTGTGACTGGCTAGGGGGACTTGCCAGACTTGGTGTGGCACTATGGGTACTGTGTCTGGGAGTGGCATAACTCTCCTGTCATGTCATTTCTTCAGTCAGCCCTGCACAACTTATGCAAATTGGGCCAAAATGACATGCAAATGGCCCCATTTGCACCTTGCATGCATTATGGCTCCATTTAGATACAGGTTGAATATCAGAATGTGCGCACAACGTATCTCTGATGCGCTGGCGCAATTCCCATCCCTGGTATTCAGCCCTGACTGGGGGGATGCGCCAGTGCTTTGTATTTGTGCAGTGCGCGTTACTTGATATATTCAGAAGAGATGCGCCATGGCTCATCTCTTTTGAATATATCCCTTAGTTGCTCCAGCGCAACTCAATTGCACTGCGCACCCACTTGCACCATTGCCAGGCGCACATTTGAATATTGGTCCCATAAAGTATAATTAGAAGAGAAATATGGGAAATTTCAGGGCTATAAGCCAAACTGTGTCTAAATATTGTAATTTCCAAAATGTTCCCAGAACTGTTAGTAGTTCATTTGTGATTATTGTTACTCTTTTTCTCCCCCATCATTGATGCTGCCCCCCACAACTAGCTATGGTGGCTCAAAGCCCCAGACCACCCCTTCTGTGGCACTTACCTCTGCTTCTCAAGTGCTACAGTGCAGCTTCTTCTCCATGGCGGTTCCATCAGGGACTTCCATTTAGCAGTCCACATATGTGGGAGTACAGAGTGGCCAGTTAGATGGTCAGAGACTGAGAGCACTAGGCTTTAGCAGTCCGCATATGCAGGAGTACAGAACAGTCAGTTGGGTGGTCAGGGACCGGAAGCACCAGGATTTAGCAATCCGCATATGCGAGAGTACAGAGCAGCCAGCTGGGTGGTCAGGGACCGGAAGCACCAGGCTTTAGCAATCCGCATATGCGAGAGTACAGAGCAGCCAGCTGGGTGGTCAGGGACCGGAAGCACCAGGCTTTAGCAATCCACATATGCGAGAGTACAGAGCGGCCAGCTTGGTGGTCAGGGACCGGAAGCACCAGGCTTTAGCAATCCGCATATGCGAGAGTACAGAGCAGCTAGCTGGGTGGTCAGGGACCTGGAGCACCAGGCTTTAGAAATCCGCATATGCGAGAGTACAGAGCGGCCAGCTGGGTGGTCAGGGACTGGAAGCACCAGGCTTTAGCAATCCGCATATGCGAGAGTACAGAGCAGCCAACTGGGTGGTCAGGGACCGGAAGCACCAGGCTTTAGCAATCCGCATATGCGAGAGTACAGAGCAGCCAGCTGGGTGGTCAGGGACCTGGAGCACCAGGCTTTAGCAATCCGCATATGCGACAGTACAGAGCGACCAGCTGGGTGGTCAGGGACCGGAAGCACCAGGCTTTAGCAATCCGCATATGCAGGAGTACAGAGCGGCCAGCTGGGTGGTCAGGGACCTGGAGCACCAGGCTTTAGCAATCCGCATATGCGAGAGTACAGAGCGGCCAGCTGGGTAGTAAGGGGCCTGGACCACCAGGCACCATCCTACTTGCTCCAGGTTTTTTTGCTCTGCTTTACTAGTTCTGCTTCCCTTGGGATGCTGCCATCTAGTGCTCCAATGTGAGTATGCACACTGTCATGCATAACTGCACACTGCAGTCAGGCAGCATCCCCCCTCCCAATGTCACCCACCAGCTGCACCTACCTGTGGTCAACCAGGTAGAAGTGTGTTAGCGGGGAGTTAGCAGGGAGCACAATGCTCCCTTCCTGGACGAGGAGCCTGTACAATGGAACACTGAGTCCTCCCACCTGCCTGCTTTCTGAGTGCAGTTCTTTAAGCAAATCACCACTTTATTCAAGCATATGTGTCTTTTGCAAGGGGGGGGGGTTGTGCCCAAATAATGCATCAGTAAAAGTAATAACATTGAGCAGCAAAGGCCACAGGCAATGCAGCCTCATAAACTCACAATACAATTTTAGGAGAACAGAGCAATACAAGCAAGAATGCAGAAGGCTGGAAAAATTCCTTCCTTCTGTAAGCATGTACAGGTGAAAGAAAGTACAGCTGATCTGGACAGTGGTGCTAGAGGAAGATTACAGCCTTGACTAACATTGGGATCTGCTTTGGATCACCAAAGGGTATAAAGGCTCTGCCCTATATGTCTTCATAAAAATATATTTTCTCCAGACATCCCAGTGGTGAGGTGGCAGTATGCTGTTCTGCCACCTAGGAGAGCGGCAGTTCTGGTACACCGCACCCCCCGGAACCCCACATTCTAGCTGGGCGGCACCAGAAGCATCACAGAGATGAGAGGCTGTGCTCTCTGGGTGTGAGGGAGGGCACAGGGCAGCAGGAATTAGTGCATCCTCTTTTGGGTTGATTATGGCATGGTGTCAGTATTGGCTGTGAAGACAGCCGCATACCTGATTTCCAAGCAGGAGGAAGGCTGCAGCTGTGGCAACCCACGTTGTCAGGGCAGAGGGAACCATATGGAACAAGCTGGAGATGAACAGAAAACCTTTTGGGGCTGCGCCATGACACACTTGCGTGGCCATACCGGCAACTTGGTTTTGGGAGCTCCGGCACAAGGCAGGTCTTGGACTGCCCCTCAGCAGCATTTCTCAGCCCTGGATGCCATGATCCCAGTTTCCTGATTCTGCTCCCGAAGCCGGGTAGCCAATGCACTTCTGCTAGGGCATCAGGCGGCCAAGCTGTGGGGGCCACCTGGAGGGACACCAGCCTATACTGGCAGGATGGTCTGCATCTGTCCAGGAAGGGAACAAGTCTTTTGAGCAATCAGTTTAAATGCTTCATTGGCAAGCTTTTAAACTAGTCAAGGGGGGGAGGCACTGATAAGCAGCAGGAAAATCCCAGCCTCTCCCTACAAAACAGGGTACTAAATGAGAAAAAGCCAACGTTACTAGAGGTACCCAAGGTTAGGACTAAGGCAGGTCAGAATTCTTTCACGCACGCTGCCCCTGCCTTGTGGAACAACCTTCCTCTGGAGGTAAGAGAAACCCAATCAGTGCCGAGCTTTCGCTCAAGACTCAAGACCTATCTTATGACAACAAGCGTATGCCAGTGCCACCGCACCTGACACTACTACTACTGACCACAACTTGCCTACTACCAAACCAAAATTCTAACCCTCCCCACAAGGTAGCACTTACTTTTCCTCCCCTCTGAACCCTCCCGATGCTCCAGAACTATTATACCTAACTAATCTCCAGTACTGTCACACTAATATGTAGGACAAAGAAGACTGTAATGTAATGCAATGGAATAACAACTATTCAACTACATATATGAAACCACTATTACAACTGCTATGTGTACACAGCCGAATACTGTATACCCATGATAACCTGTACCTGCTTATGTTCTACTGTTTAATTATTATTGTATTGTTATTCCCAGGTCGCCCCTGAAAAAGGGACCTTCGGGGCCCAGTGGGCCTACCCGGTCATCAAAATTCAATAAATAAATAAATAAATAAAAAAGACCGAAGTAGAAAGGTCAGTGGGGGATGCTGCAACAGAAGGTAAAGCCATCAAAAATGGAGAGCAATGAGTACCAATGCCCGTAGTCTGAGTAACAAGCTTCCTGAATTAGTGGCCTTGATGGAGGAGGAACATCTGGATATCATGGCAGTCACAGAACATGGTACACAAAAACCATGACTGGGACGTAAACATACCAGGATACATTATCTACAGGAGGGACAGGGAGGGTAAAAGAGGAGGAGGAGTAGCTTTACATAAGGAAGGAATAAAAGCAACAGAACAAAAGGGAAACAGGGGAGAGAAGCACTGTGGGTAAATTTGAGACCAGCAATGGAACCACAATCCGCACAGGGTTAGACAAGACTCTTCTCAGGGGAGGAAATGGACAAGGAAATGATAGAAAGTATACTTAGAATGGCAGAAAAAGGGAGATATTGCTGATGGGTGATCTGAATATGCCAGATGTTAACTGGAGTGCAGTTGCAGCAGCCACTTCAAGAGTGGGTTATTCTAGATGCCCACAGGGGCATGCCTTAGACAACTAGTATTGAGCCCACTCGAGAGGGAGCAATCTTAGACCTGGTTCTCTCAAATGGAGATGAAGAGAGGATCACAGATGTAGAAGTGGGTAGTCATCTGGGAACTAGCGACCATCGAACAGTATGGTTCACAATAAACACAGCAATAGAGTCAAGTCATACAAAGGCAAAAGTACTGGACTTTAGTATGGCTGACTTTGCCAAAATGGATGAGTGCCTAAGGAATGCACTAGCAAATGAGCAGGAAGGAGGGGTGGAAGAACAATGGGGAATAATAAAAACTGCCATCACAGAGGTAACAAGCCTTTGTGTGAAGCAAATAAACAAAACGAAACGATGTAAGAAACCACTATGGTTCTCAAAGGAAGTGGCAGTGAAGGTTCAAGAGAAAAAGAAAGCATTCAGGAAGTACAAGGAATCACAGAAGGAGCAGGACAGAGAACTGTATCAGTTAAAGCAAAAGGAAGCTGGAAGGCAGTCAGAACAGCAAAGGCCCAAACCGAGGAAAAGATAGCCAACTTGGTTAAGAAGGGGATAAAACCTTTATAGGTACATCAGAGAGCAAAGGAAGACCAAGGAGGGATAGTGAGGCTTAATAAAGGGAGGGAGGGTGGCAGAGGTGACTGTGAAAAGGCAGAGATACTAAACAAATATTTTTGCTCAGTATTTACAAAGGAAGAGGGGAGGTACCTAAAACAAACAGTAGAAACACTCTGGATACAGAAGTTGATACCAGCCCATTTACAGAAGAAAGGGTTCTGAAAGAACTCTTAAAACTGAAGGTGGACAAAGCAATGGGGCCTGATGGGATTCATCCCAGAATTCTAAAAGAACTAAGGGTAGAACTAGTGACACCACTGACTACCCCCTTTAACAAATCATGGGAGGATGGGGTGGTACCCGAGGACTGAAGGAGGGCAGATGTGATTCCCCTTCACAAAAGTGGGAGCAAGGCAGAAGCAGGAAACTACAGACCTGTTAGTTTAACCTCAGTTAAATGATGGAATCACTTCTGAAGCAAAGAATTGTCGATTATCTAGAGGCCAGAGGGGCACAGGACCCAAGGCAGCATGGATTCACAGCGGGAAGGTCATGCCAGACGAATCTGATAGATTTCTTTGACTGGGTGACCAAAGTAGTAGATCAGGGAGGGGCTGTGGACATAGCCTACCTAGACTTTAGCAAGGCATTTGACACAGTCCCACACAAAAGATTAATATACAAGTTAGCCAGCCTGGGAGTGGGTCCCAAGATGACAGCCTGGGTAAAGAATTGGCTGGAGAATAGGACACAGAGAGTAATGGTAAATGGAGTCCACTTGAAGAAAGGAGGGTTACTAGTGGGCACCGCAGGGTTCAGTATTAGACTGTCCTCTTCAATGTCTTTATGTTTACATTGCAGAGGGACTGGAAGGAAAAGTATGTCTCTTTGCAGATGACACAAAGATCTGCAACAGAGCTGATGCACAAGGTGGGGTGGAAAGGATGAGAAGGGACTTGGCAAAGTTAGAGGAATGGTCAAATGTATGGCAGCTTAGATTCAATGCTAAGAAGTGCAAGGTAATGCACCTGGGAAACAAAAACCCAGGAGAAGAGTACACAATGGGGAGTGAGATACTAACAACAACAAAAATGGAAATGGACCTTGGGGTAGTCATATCAGATGACCTAAAGGTGGGCAAGCAATGTGAGAGGGCAGCAAGAAAGGCTGGGGGGATACTGGGATGCATAGGGAGAGGCATCACCAGTAGAAAACCGGAAGTTATTATCCCTCTGTACAGACAGCTGGTCAGACCACATCTGGAGTATTGTGTGTAGTTCTGGAGACCCAATCTCCGCAAATACATAGACAGGATGGAAGCTGTCCAGAGGAGGGCAACTAAAATGGTGCAAGGTCTGCACCGGAAGACATATGAAGAGAGACTTAAGGAGCTTAATATGTACAGCCTCGAGGAAAGGAGTGAGAGGGGGGACATGATAGAAACTTTCAAGTACCTCAAGGGAATCAACAAAGTCCAAGAGGGTAGCATCTTTCAAGACAAGAGGTGTGCAAGAACAAGGGGGCACAATTTGAAGATGGGGGGGGGGCGGCTCAGAGGTAATTTAAGGAAGTATTTTTTCACAGAGAGGGTTGTGGATGCATGGAACGGCCTTCCGGAGGAGGTTGTGGAGTCAAAAACAGTGGTGGAATTCAAGCATGCATGGGACAGTCATAAGGCAATTCTAGGGGGTGGGGGCAGAAAGAAGTAGGCTGCTGGTTAACTAGGATCTACAGCTTATCCATTAGGTAGGGAAATGGGCAGACTGGGTGGGCCAAGTGGTCCTTATCTGCCGTCAAATTCTATGTTTCTTGACCCCGCAGGTGGGCCATGCCCTTCCTGATGTCCTTATATCTGCTTGTGGGACCAAATGTAGAATAAATAAAAGAAGCCCATATCTGAGCCTTGCAGGGCTCCAGATGGCCCAAGGAGAGATGTGATATTATTGAAACTAACAGTTTGTGACTGGTTCAAGTAAGAGCAAATCCAGCTGAGAACATTACATTTGTGTCTTGTATGTATTAGAATTCCCATCCGTGACATCACCCAGATGCCACAGCTGCTAACCACAGAGTGACCGAACCCTGAGTGAATACCACTGTGTGTTAAAGCCTACATTGAGACTGCTGAGTTGAAGCCTGCATCGAGAAGGCAGACAGTCAGGAAGAAGGCTGGTTAGTGCTGCTGAGCACTAGCTAACATCCCAAATGAGGGTCCAGAAACAACCTAGATGTGTTGGGGGGGGGGCCTTGCTCTCCAGACTGGTCTGTCTTGCGGAGGAGGAAGAGAGAAGAGCCAAAGAGATCTAGATGACTGCTGAAGTAGAGAGCCTGATCAACATCTTGAGGCAACTGAGACCTGCTTTTTTGAGCTGTCCCCCTCCTGCAATCGCACAACTGATCATCTGTCTAAGAGAACCTGAACCCGCAGAGTGGAGGAGGAGGAGAGAGGGCCCAAGTTGTCCGGGAAGCTGGTAATAACCAGAACGGTGTCCACTGATATGAGCAAAGCAATATGGGTGAATCAATTTGGGCGACTGTCAAAACAGCGACATGTAATTAATGGTGAATCTAATAATAGCTACTGTGGGAGGAAGCAAGAATGGCAGTTAACTATGTTCTGTAAACCATGGCACACCACTGTAACTTTTGTGTGGCCTAGGAGGTAGTTATATAATGATAGGGGGTGCGGAAACAGGAGGTAATGTGTTGTTGTTTTTTTTTTTTTTTTGCTTGTCCACTCGCTCTTTTGACAGTTGCTGTGATTCACGTGAACTGTGTGTGGTGTTGCTCATATGTACTCGCTGTTATTCCTTTCGCTGATAACTTTTCGCTGTTATCACATGGAACCCACCAGAACCATAAGTACCCACCGGGCTTGCCCTGCACCTGGGATTTTATACAAAGTTTGCCACCAAAGCTATAGCTTAGGCCATCAAGCCAGGATCTACAAATACCTTAGTTGAAGTTTGTCATTATAGCTATGGCATGGCCTGTGGGGTTTGGGATTACAGAGAAGCATAGAAACATAGAAGTTGACGGCAGAAGGAGACCACTAAGTCCATCTAGTCTGCCCATTTGTTTTAGACCTATTTTGACACTTTAGTTGCCCTTTGTAGTCAGGGTTAAAAGTGTTTTCTGTTTTAAAGTGCACCTCTGCCAGTCAACCAGCTGCAACTGCATCCGGCCTGCACCGTTTCACCAGCTGTGCACCCAGTGAAGTACAGGGAGCTCCCTAAGGGTTAAAAAGGGTTTATACTGGTACCAGTGGGAAGTGGGTAGTTCCCCCCCAGGTCAGGTTGGCTGGAAATACTAAAACATTACAGTGTAACCCCTAGATGGCGCTATCCCAGGGGCTACTACCCCTGCCTGATTTGCCACTAACAGGTTGAGGGGCCTGGATCCAATGGCGGGTGCCTCCACCCAGAGGTCAGGGTTTGCAATAGTTAAACTAACTTGGTCACAGCCCTCTGGGACACTGCAACCCCCCTTTCTTCCCACTAGTGGCCCACACAATATATCAGAATTACCTTCACAGTATACACTTACCCCCAGGTCTGGTTCCGGCACTGGGACCTCCTGTGAAATGAGATACAGTGCAACAATCACAGTACAGTACTTTAACATAGACAAATACCTCAGGCAGTATAACTTTGCTGAAACAAGCAGCTCTGATTTATTTAGGGGATATAACAAGGACAGGGGAAATCAGGTTAATTAGCTTATCACTCTAATAATCTACTTATGGCTCTGTGCACAGGCCTATCCCTATCAGTTACTGTCCCTGGGTACCCAAGCCCCAGTGGCTAGTCCAAACCGGGCAGCTGGTAGGGCCCTTTCACACAGAGAAAAGGAGAATTAAACAGTCAGCAGTACAGTAATTCCATTTGGATTTAATGTGGCAATTCAACAGGAGCAACCCTGAATTAGTACTCACGACCTCCAAATAAGATAGGGTCCTTCAATGTCAGCAGGGCTCACTTGAGGTACACAAACCTCTTCACACATCCATATAAAAGAAAGTACTATACCAGGCAGGCTGCATCTGTATCCCGATCGCAATTACTGCACAATACCGGGAGAACACACAGCAGATTCAGTTCCTGACAGACCGAGTGCAATTTTCAGCAATTCTTCCAGTCTTCTACAGGGTGAGCCTGGTTTCACTCTTCAGAGATCCTTTGATTCTTTCACAGGACGGATTCAGTCCTAACAAGCTTGTTACACAAGCTGCAGACCGAACTCTGGGCCTTACACACGCTTTTTGACTAAAACTGCACACTGAAAAGCACAGGGCTCCTTCCTTCTTCACTGCCAAAGCTCAACTGAAACTCCAACCGACAAAACCGGCTCTTCCTTTGAGTTCCTCCCAGTTCTTGACTGGATTGGCTGTCACTCACAATAGACTGCTGCTGTTGGTCCAAAAGGCACTGAAGTCTAAACTACATCTCCCAGAGTCACTGCCCATACAATCCTCTTGTGGCTGGCTCAGATTATGAGTCCAAGTTCTGATTCGTCCAAGGCACCATTTTAGAGCTAGCTTACCCCACACTGATTGGTCCAGTTCAGCAGTTCAAAACTAGAATGGGAACTAGCAGACACAGTTCTGACTGCAAAGAAAGCAGGTTAGACAAACTGTAATTTCATTATTACTCTAAATAATTTCTGGTAAACAGTTACATCTTTCAGATAGGTTCCCTTTGCACTCCTAGTGACTGCAAAAATTAAGTGAATTGGCAGCAGCTCGAGTGGTACTCAGAGAAGCACACAGTCCCCCCATACAAACTAATTATGTCTGCAAGCAGACAGCTCTTAAAGAGACAGTACCAGAGGCTCTAAAAACACTCACTGATAAATGGCTTAAATGCCAAACACCATTCAGGCTTGGAGCATTCAAGCAAGCTCCTGGAAGTCTTTTGGGAACCCCCATTTGCAGGGGGGTTACACCCTTCCTGGCCTGGGAAAGCTTGACGTCCGCGTCAAGCAAGTACCCCCATAAGTTTCAACTGCAACCATATACATTTGCATTAGGCTCGCACATGTAATCATCAGTCAATATATCATTTTACCAAGAACACATTTCTGAAACATTGCAGTACGTCACACTTTACACAGTATTACATACACATTGTACCATAACTCAAGTTATTACCTCTTGTACATGAAACCTGAAGAGAGGGGCCTTCCTATCAGTTACCTTTGGGGCTGGATGGGGCAAGGGCACCATACTTAGAGGGCAACACAAGTAACTTGGAGTTAGCACTGATGCTCAGTTTGGGCAATGAGCTCGGACACATACACTCCTTTATGGACAACATTGAGAGGCAAGTCCACAGGCCTCCCAAGTGAATCATAACTGAGGTGCACCACAGGCTTTACAGCTCGACCAGTCTTTCTAGGGGAACTGTTATAGTCTCTGCACTCTGAGCCTCATTTTCAGCATTGTCCTCACTTGTCAGGGGAGTCTCTGGGGGTAGAGAGGCTAGAACTTGGGGCACTTTCAGCTCCAGGAGTTACAGTTTCTGAGTCCACAACATTTGGCTCGCATGGAGAGCTTTCGACACTGGCAGTGGACTGTCAGGGCACTCAAAATACTCTTCTTGTCTGGTGTATCACCAGTCTGCCCCTAATCTATCATTTTCTCCCTGAAAGCTCAAACAGTTCAACCATGCACAATGATTCCATTTCATCTGATCTGATGCTTCTGCACTTCACTTTCTGGGAGCATTGGCTCCAGGGATGAAGCTGGGGCTTAGACAGTCCAGAAGGCCCAGCTTTGTCTCCAGTATTGACTAGGGATTGCCCGAAACAATTGACTCAGTTCTAAAGAAGGATAGTATTCAAAGTCACTCTCACTTTCTTCTGATATGGACTGACAGTCATGCTCAACTGGGACTTGTGGAGGGGAAAACTTTAACTTTGCTTCTGTAGGTGCAGACTTTCTTGATCTTTTCTAGCAGCAGCTCTAGTCACTGGTCCAGAGGGGCATCTTCTGGGGCTCAGACTCAATCAGGATTTGTCCAATGGGCAGTAAATGATTTCTATGCATTGTTTTTCATCTTTGAATTATTCTCAGGCCTTACTTTGTACACTGGCAGATCATCTAGTTTGCCCACTACAATGTGAGGGAGATGGTGCCATCTGTCAGCAATCTTGTGCTTGCCATGCAGTCCCAGATTTCTTAGCAATACCCGATCTCCCTCCTGGAGTTCCTGTGCTTTCACCTTTTTATCATACCTTTCTTTGTTGGCCAGATTTCTTTTGGCAGCCATGGTTTGAGCCAGTTGGTACGCATGAGTTAGCTGGGCCTTTAACTTTTGCACATACTGTAAATAGTTGTCAGCCTGAACCCCATCAGGAGAGACCCCAAAACACACATCTACTGGTAGTCGAGCTTCTTCCAAACATCAGGCGGGAGAATCCAGTGGCATCACTTTGGTGCAGTTATAAGCATGTACCAGGGTGCTAATTTGTTGGCTCCATCTAGGCTTGTCCTTTGGGTGCAGGTGCCTAGCATATCTAGCAAAGTGCGGTTGAAATGTTCAGGCTGTGGGTCCCCTGGGGTGGTAAGGAGTGGTTCTGACTTTCGCACCCCACAGAGAAAGCATCCTTTGATCAGACGACTCTCAAAGTCTCCCTTGATCAGAATGGATTCTTTGTGGAGCCCCATAGTGAACAAAAAGTTTTCTACAAGTACTTTGGCCACAGTGGATGCTTTCTGGTCTTTGGTGGGAAAGCTTGGGCATATCTGTGAAATGGTCAGTGACCACCAGCACATTACTGATATTTCTTTGATCTGACTCCAAACTTAGAAAATCAATACAGACCAGCTCCATGGGTGCACTGGTGGTGATGTTAACAAGGGGCAGCCCTCTGGGGCAAAGCTTTCCTCTGTAAGCAGCGACTACAAGTTCGAATGTGTTGCTCCACATCAGCCCCATCTTAGGCCAATAGAATCTGGATCTCACCAAGTCAAGTGTTCTGTCTATACCAAGGTGCCCCATGTGGTTGTGCAAGGACCTCAGTACTGAGTCTCGAAAGGCAGTGGGCAGCACTAGTTGTTGTTTGTCTCACTTGTCCCCTCTGTCTACTGTTTCTCTGTATAACAGTTTATTGATCAGTTTCAACTTAGGACCTTCTTTGTATAACAGTGCAGTTCTCAAATCAGTGGAGCGTAATTTGGACACATCTTTTCCTGCATAGAGGGCTTCTAAAGCTGCTTTGATCATGGGATCGCGGATTGAGCCCGCCATACGTCATTGTCCAGCTGAGGCAGTGCACCAATGTCTATTGCAGAAAGTGGCAATAAGCAGCAGGTATGCAATTCTCAGAGGCTCCCAAGCAATCCACCATGCAGTCCATCATGTCCTGGGACATTTGTTCCTCCCTGTCAAACTTCCGGTAGAGTGCCCGAATGTCAGGTTCTGCCAATCGGACCCAATCATTCTGGGGAACAGGCCTCCGGAGAGAGCATCAGCATCTATGTGGTTCAGACCTGCTCGGTATTCGAGAGCATAGTCATATGTAGATAATGCAGAAAGCCACCTATGGCCAGTGGCATCCAACTTAGCTGAGGTCTGCATAGGTCAAAGGATTATTGTCGTTTTACTAGTATTTTAGCCCCATACAAGTACTCATGGAATTGGTCAACAATAGCCCACTTCAAAGCTAGGAACTCTAACTTATGTACAGGATAGTTCTTTTCGGATGGGGTCAGGCTTCTACTGGCAAAGGCCACTGGTCTCAGGCCATTCTCGTGCTCTTGGTACAACACAGCCCCCAACCCTTGCAAGCTAGCATCAGTGTGCAGGACGTAGGTTTTCTTGGATCGGCATAGGCCAGCACTGGAGCATGGGTAAGTTGATATATGATCTCATGAAAGCAGTCTCACAATCAGGAGTCCAGCGGCCCCAAATACTTCACTCGGATGAAAATACACTCTTTCAGTCTTGAGGGACGCTGACTTTTGGTATTTTTTGTGGGTTGGGGGATACCCTTGAGTAAGGTTAAGTAAAGGGCGGATCACTCTTGAATAGTCCTTGATAAAGCGCCGATAATAACCACAGAATCCCAGGAATCTTTGCAGTTCTTTTTAGATTTTTGGCTGTGCCAGGTGGTCAAGGCCTCAACTTTACTTGGGTCGGTCTCTATTCCCTCGGTGGATACTATGTGTCCCACATACTTTACTGATGTTTGAAAAATTGACACTTATCAATGGACAGTTTAAGGCCAAAGTCCTCCAGTCGGTCCAATACCTTAAATAATCTGCCTCATGTTCCTCCAGTGAGCTGCCAAACACAATAACATCATCTAGGTATACCAGGCACTCTAGTAAGTTCATGTCCCCACTGCACGCTCCATCAATCGTTGAAAAGTGGCTGGGGCACCTGAAATCCCTTGAGGCATCCTCATGAATTCATAGAAGCCAAGCGACAGATAAAGGCTGTCTTTTCACGGTCCTCTGGGGCCATCGGGATCTGATAGTACCCACTGCGAGATCCAGCACAGAGAACCACTTGCTCCCGTTTAGGCAGTCCAAAGCATCCTGAATGCGGGCATTGTGTACTGATCAGGGATAGTCCGCCGGTTTAAGTGCGATAATCCACACACATCCTTACTGTTCCATTCTTTTTCCTCACTACCACAATGGGGAAGCATATGGCTTCTGGATTCTTGTATTACACCAGCAGCTAACATCTCTTGCAGATGCCGCCTCACATCATCTATGTCAGCAGGTGCCAGGCGCCGGTGACCTCTCACTTAAATGGTCTCCATGCAGCCGGATATTGTGCTCAGCTCCTTGCACGCATCCTACATCCCATTCCTTTAAAGAAAACACCTGGTCTCTCTGGGCAAGCTTCTCACTGATCTTCACTTTCCATTCAGCTGGCAGCGGGAGTCGCTGAATCAAACAAGTCAGGCGTTACTCTGTCATTCTTCCTTGAACTCTTGCTGCTGGGTAGCACTGCAGTGTCTGCACAATGCACATTAGCCAGGATGCAACCTCTGTTTACTCAATGTCTCTTTCAGACACATTATGAACTTGGACCATTACCTTCTGGCATAAGCATGGGCTCTAGCGGGCAAAATACTAGGCTTGACCAGCAGTCCCTCTGGCAATTTTCCATCGCCTGGTGCATCCAACATTAATATTTTATTCTTAACATCCTTTCTGATACGGACCTCTCCCTGTAAGGTACACTGGGCATTTGGCGCCAGGATCAGAGACTCAGGATCCTTCTTCCATACAATTCCGACCGGTTCCTCTGGTTCTGTTTTTTCAGCATCTCTCTGTGCCTCATAGGCCTTCTTAATTAAAGCCGGAACTTTAAAGCTCTACTAGTCTTTGACCCCTGTTTTCATAACACAACTGTGCCAGCCTTCCGAACATATGAGCATTTGTTCCAATCAACAAAGGACACCATCATACAGTCCAGTGGGGGACACACTAAGGCTAGGGTCTCTACTTGTTCGGCCACCCAGCCACGGAGGTGGGGAAAGACAGCCAAATTCGGATATACCCGAATAGGGGTAGGCCTTCTCACTTAACCCCCATACATGCAGTCCTTCTAATGGTTGTAAGGGCACGTCTGACAAATGCTTCTGATACCAATCTTGGAACATAATTGTCACTTGGGAGCCACTGTCTAATATAGCTCTTGTAGACACTCCGTTCACCTTTCAGTGGTCTCCATGGAGGACCCACTATTCTGGACCAGTCTGAGGGCGGTAGTGGGGCCTGGGCAACTGACCTTGCCACAAAAGGACGGAATTAGCATTTTGGTGCCCTCACTGGATCATGTCGCACCTCTTAACCACTGATTTCTTCTCCAAGCTCTCCTTGTAGCCTATATGCAACTTTGTCAGTGTCTTTGGGACTGGCATTCCTTTCATGTGCCCATCTTTCCCACAATTATAGCAAAACATACTTTTTGGAGTTTGAGCTGGCCGAGGCGCCACACTGGGAGCCAGGGCGGGGTATTACTAACTGGAAACCTTGGTGCCATCTCTGTCTCAGTGCGTGATAAGCATTTGGAGACATCTTGTCAGTTTCTCCACTTCCATGGTCAAGGAATCGAGTTCGGAGCTGTTATCAGCAGGAGATACATGGGTGGGTACCCCACCCCATAGCAGATGCAGTCGGATATAGGTCAGGGCTCGTAATTGCAGGCGTGGCCTTCATAAAGGGACTGTTTTTGAATTCCCGGATCTCTCTCAACAGTTCGCCATTGTGACATATCTTTTCCTTGTCAGAGCACTCATTGACTGCCAACCTCTGCCCCTGAACTTCACTTGATGGGTCACCCTCAGTCACTGGTCGTAGCCGCAGCTATTGGTGCAGGTCCCTCCCAGGTCGCTCTTTCTCAACTCCTCAATTTCTCTCATTAACTCATCATAGGAGGGTGGGATTCCAGTCGATCTGCCAGGTGTAACTGAAGCAACAGCAGTTCTGAGAAGGGGCAGACTTAAGGATCCTGTCCAGCCTGGTTCGTCCAGTTCAATCGCTGGCAAACTACCTTTTCTGAGGCATTCTTGCAACAATTTTTCCAGCCGAGATACATACACAGACAACAACTCCCTTGGTACTGTTGTGCATCTCTTACTCTCCACCATAGGTCCTCATCAGAATCTGGGCTCCCATACACATTCTCCAAGGCCTCAAGATAGGCCTGTGCAGTCGCTCAGGGTTACTGGCCCGCTTAGCACGGATGGTAGCCAGGGCAGGACCTCGGAGGCTCTCACTAACCCTCTCTTCGCTTTTCACCTTCCGAGCATTGCCATTCTAGCACTTGGGGGCAACATAGTCTATCCAGGTCTCCCAGTCATCCTCCCCTTGGGGTGGGAGGGTGCCAGAGAAGATCCTCAACCTTCGTAAGAGTCGTGACTAATGGCAGGTGCAGAAATAGGAGTCTGCATTGGTTCAGCCACCATACGGGCACTGGAGCAGGAGAGGGTGTTAGGGAGGAACACTCCCAGGTGGCAAGAATAGTTTCTTCAAGTCCTCCACAGTTTTCCCTCTCCCAGCAACCATTCAGCAAATTTCTCCTCAAAGTTTCAGATAGTGGTGGGGGCTGATCCTCCCGGTCTTTACTGTCCTTAGTTATCACTCTCCAAGCAGTGAGGGCTCCTCTGGGGTAATGGTCTGTGGCACTTTGGAGCTATCTATGGGATCCTTAAACTCTACTAGGGCCAGGAAAGTGTGGGTGAGCAGATTAGCATGCCGACCCACCACCACAGGGTTTTGTAAACCTTCCACCTTGGAAAGTACCCTGCACAGTGTCCGTATTGATACCCAGGGGATGTCCAGGATAAGATAGCATTTTGGGGTCGATCTCCTCCCAGTACACCACTCCACCAGCCGTGCACAGCCACTTCTGTCGGGTACCCATTTTTTCTTAACAGTGGTTCGTAAATATGGCCACTAGAGGACACACAATCCCAGCGGTGAGCCTCCAAGATGTAACCCCTAGATGGCGCTATCCCAGGGGCTACTACCCCTGCCTGATTTGCTACTAACAGGTTGAGGGGCCTGGATCCAATGGCGGTGCCTCCACCCAGAGGTCAGGGTTTGCAATAGTTAAACTAACTTGGTCACAGCCCTCTGGGACACTGCAACCCCTTTCTTCCCACTAGTGGCCCACACAATATATCAGAATTACCTTCACAGTATACACTTCCCCAGGTCTGGTTCGGCACTGGGACCTCCTGTGAAATGAGATACAGTGCAACAATCACAGTACAGTACTTTAACATAGACAAATACCTCAGGCAGTATAACTTTGCTGAAACAAGCAGCTCTGATTTATTTGGGGATATAACAAGGACAGGGAAATCAGGTTAATTAGCTTATCACTCTAATAATCTATCTATGGCTCTGTGCACAGCCTATCCCTATCAGTTACTGTCCTAGGTACCCAAGCCCTAGTGGCTAGTCCAAACCGTGGCAGCTGGTAGGGGCCCTTTCACACAGAGAAAAGAGAATTAAACAGTCAGCAGTACAGTAATTCCATTTGGATTTAATGTGGCAATTCAACAGGAGCAACCCTGAATTAGTACTCACGACCTCCAAATAAGATAGGGTCCTTCAATGTCAGCAGGGCTCACTTGAGGTACACAAACCTCTTCACACATCCATATAAAAGAAAGTACTATACCAGGCAGGCTGCATCTGTATCCGATCGCAATTACTGCACAATACCGGGAGAACACACAGCAGATTCAGTTCCTGACAGACCGAATGTAATTTTCAGCAATTCTTCCAGTCTTCTACAGGGTGAGCCTGGTTTCTACTCTTCAGAGATCCTTTGATTCTTTTCACAGGACGGATTCAGTCCTAACAAGCTGTTACACAAGCTGCAGACCGGAACTCTGGGCCTTATACACGCTTTTGACTAAAACTGCACACTGAAAAGCACAGGGCTCCTTCCTTCTTCACTGCCAAAGCTCAACTGAAACTCCAACCGACAAAACCGGGCTCTTCCTTTGAGTTCCTCCCAGTTCTTGACTGGATTGGCTGTCACTCACAATAGACTGCTGCTGTTGGTCCAAAAGGCACTGAAGTCTAAACTACATCTCCCAGAGTCACTGCCCATACAATCCTCTTGTGGCTGGCTCAGATTATGAGTCCAAGTTCTGATTCGTCCAAGCACCATTTTAGAGCTAGCTTACCCCACACTGATTGGTCCAGTTCAGCAGTTCAAAACTAGAATGGGGAACTAGCAGACACAGTTCTGACTGCAAAGAAAGCAGGTTAGACAAACTGTAATTTCATTATTACTCTAAATAATTTCTGGTAAACAGTTACATCTTTCAGATAGGTTCCCTTTGCACTCCTAGTGACTGCAAAAATTAAGTGAATTGGCAGCAGCTCGAGTGGTACTCAGAGAAGCACACAGTCCCCCCATACAAACTAATTATGTCTGCAAGCAGACAGCTCTTAAAGAGACAGTACCAGAGGCTCTAAAAACACTCACTGATAAATGGCTTAAATGCCAAACACCATTCAGGCTTGGAGCATTCAAGCAAGCTCCTGGAAGTCTTTTGGGAACCCCCATTTGCAGGGGGGTTACAACAGTATTTTCCATAGCCACTGTTTTGCATTGTTTGGTGGGGTGGGCATTACTGTTGTGTTAAAGTGTGTTATTAGGCTGAGCCTGGTCAGGCACCTTTCTTCAGCCTCAGTACCATAAAATACACAAGCGCTGTAAAAGAAAAGTTGCTCTGCATTTCCCATCCCTTGTGAATATCCCACAAATAGATATTTCATTGGTATTTTACATTTTCTCGTGAGCATATTAGTAGTAGTAAGTCATTAATTGCACTCTTGTTGATTTTAAGGTTGCATTGTGATTTTTCATGTGCAGGGGGACACTGTAGGGAGTTGGGTAGAGGGTTGTACTGCTCTGAAACTAGGCCCACCTAATCTTTATTCTGGATGGCGACACTGCGCAAAACTTTAAATATTTGGATATGAACACCCTCCCCCCCCATTCAGGAAAATCAGAACCCAGGCCCCTCAACCTTGTCTGAGCCCACAGAGTTGGGGTAGTTACCACAACATCCTGAGATGTAGCAGCTTGACTTGTTAAAGGGCTTCCCTCTTTCGTTTTTTTTTTTTTTTTTTTTTTACAATCAAAATTCTTTGATCTTTGACTAAGGGAACATGGGACACTCCACTGTGCTGAGTTGAGTAATGTTTAGAAACAAGTAATTCCTTGTGAATAGTTTGGGAGACAATACCCTGCTTTTGTGTGCATGAGAGCAAAAGAAGAAGCAGCAAGGGAAAAAAAAAGAACCCAGGAATCCATTCCAGAGGAAAGCTTTTTTTCTCGCCAGCTCTGGTATCGTGGCGACTGACAGTTTTATGTTTGGTTGCAAAGTCATAATGCCGCCAATTGTTGGAAGAGACTAAATAACATGGCTTTTGATTATTGTCTTTTAATTGCATTTTTATTAGTGCGAGTCTGTCCCCATCCTTCAGTAGGTCTATTCTTCTTTCATGCAGTTGGCATTGGGAGAGTTGGGCATGGAACAGACAGCGGGCCGCCCACAACTGCTCATTACCAGTGCCAGCAAGGGAGTAAGCAGGCATACTCATTGTATGCAGTTGTGTACAGTTTTATATGTATCTATCGCTTTTCTATTAGTATTCACATTTGTATGAAAATGACCACTGATTTGTGGGTGTGACACTAAATTAAAAGGGAACAGTCAACACCAACGGCCCTACACTCAAATGTGAGGCTGGTCCTAACATCCACTTTGTTTGCAAAACCATTTTGGTTTATTTACTGTTTACTGTAGTATAATAGATTGTATCAGACTGATTTTGTTTAGTTCTAAGCTGACATCTTGTGTTACTGCAAATCCCAGAATCCCCTGCAGTTTGCATCAGAGCAGTGGGCAGCAGTGAGAGAGTCAATAGCCTGCAGAGCATGGCAGAGTTTATTTATTTATTTATTTGGTTTTTGGTTACCGGGTTAGTACACTAGACACCAATGTTGCCTATAGTCAGGCACAACCCGGGAGAGTACAGACAGGGGAGACCAGAAACTCTGATCTTTTGTTTGCTTGTCCCGCTGTCTTCCCTGGGCTAAACACAGTCACAGAGGACAGTACTTGGACCCTGGAGAAAAGCAGACCTGGAAAACACCTGGGGCTCGATTCACAAAATGTCACCTTGGTACAAACCCAGTTTGCACCACGTTGGTATTCACAAAAGCCCGGTTTTCACCCACAAACTGGATTTGTGCAGGGGCAAAGTGTGGAGGAGGCCACAATGTAAATGAGGGGGAGGGTACATGAATATCGGTGCTACCCGATTCACCAAGCATCTGCCCCCCCCCCCACAAGGGCCTCTTGAGTGGTCCCTTTCTGTGGAGCAAATACCTCTGATTGAGACGTAGTGGTATCCTGCGCAACCATAGTGGCTGGCTGAGGTACTGTGGTGCCCCTCGAGACTGCTGATCACTGGCGCAAGTAAAACCCAAAATGTTTCCCTGGTGGCTAGTGGTCCCTCCGTCCACCCAATCCCTCGCCTGATATAATTAAAAAAGTTTCCCTAGTGGCTAGTGGTCCCTTCACCCGCTGATCGCCATCCTGTTTGAAAAAACAAATATATCCTTGGTGGCTAGTGGTCTCCTTCCCCGATCGCCATCCCGTTGATAAATAAAAACATCTTCCTGGTGGTCCATTGGTTCCTCCCCTTTCCCGAATGATGATTGCCATCCCATTTAGAAATATGGGATATACCAAGGGGTGACTCAAAATATGCAATTTATTTTTTTAAGTGTGAGGGGGCAGGATCATAACTCACGAGTGGCAGAACCACGAGTTAGTTATGTAAGTCCTGCCCACTCACAAGTGATGATAAATTGCCTCTTTTGAGTCAGACTATTGTATATTCAATATATACAGCAGTAGTTTACAAGTTAGAGCTTTTAAATCTGCAGTTTGTTTAAAGATTTTGCTGCTTTTCTTTGATTTTAACTGCTGTATTAGGCATTGTGATGTCATCAGCATTGTAGAAGCTGCTCTCTGATTGGTTCAGTATTCCACTGTGATGACAGTAACTTAAAGAGCAGCTGAAAACATAACAAGACACTGTTCAGTTTGTAATTAACATTGGTTCTGTATTTCTTCTCCCTGTTATTTACTTCTGATGTCATTTGCATGAAAACAGGATATTTCCTGCTGAAACGTTCATCTAGTCACGTTGCTTTCTCCCTACCTGCGGTCATAATGCACTGCTTGTGACATCACAGGTACTCCCATGGCAACAGACTGTGATGTCACAACAGAGGATTATGACTTGAAGCAGAGCGTTAGTAATAGAGGCAGATGGACTCTAAGGGATAAATATCATGTATTCTTGTAAATTTCCTCAGTAACTAATAATGGCAAGGAGAAATCCATAGAATATATACAGAATAATGGATAGGTTACAGTGAATTACAAGGCTGTGATTCCATCGAGAGGTTCTGGGGACATAGATAACCTCGAGAGCGAAGCTCGAGAGGTTTCTATGTCCCCAGAACCTCGAGATGGAATTGCAGCCGAGTAATTTACTGTAACTTATTTTTTATTTTTTGTAATATATGGATCCGATTCCAAAAAATGTGCTGCTTTTAAAATTCTGCGAACTGGGCTGGCCACCTGTTGCACTGACGAAGTGCTCGCTTCGCCGACTCACCCACAGACAGTATTGAAGTTGTGCCCGGATTTGGGATGAAAGCTTTTACCTGAATTTCGTAATCCTACCGCTTTTAACTTTCTTTGTTAGTCCGGCAGGTAATCCACTTTTCTGAGGAAATAAAAAAAACGAACTGGGCATGAGTCTAGTAGTTCGGTAAGCGCAAATGGCGTCCGCCCGTGTTTTTGTGTTGGTTTGCCGCCTACTCCAGAAAGTGTGCCAATGGCATTGCACGTTTACATTGGGTGCACAGACTGGAGCGTGGCACCATGGCAACCCGTGTTTGTGTGGCAGGGAGACTGGCGCATGCACTGTGGAGTTTCAGTGATAATACCATCGTTTGAAGCGGAAACGATGGTATTATCAGCACAAACGATAGTATTATCAGCAGTGAACAATACTATTATCACTTCAAGAAGGGTAGTATTATGGGAAGAGAGCAGTGTATTACAAGGATTTTTTGATATGCTTTTTGGGGGTATTATTTTAACAATCCATATATTACATACAGAATAATAACTGAACTGTACACAAGTATTACGTTTTTCAAAGTTTTCTTTGAGGCATCAGCAGCTCTTTAAAAAATACCCATTGTGACAACAGTAACAATATTTTTTAATATCTTGCTGTTACTGATGTCACTAAGATATCTTTTTTATCTTGTCATTTTCACCCCCACTCCTGTCGTATGTAAACAAATATCTCCCTGGTGGCTGGTGGTTTCTCCCCCCACCTGATCACCCTTCCAATAGATATAAAAAATAGTCCTTGGTGTCCAGTGTACCCCCCACCCCAACCCCTCATATAATAATGTGACACATTTCTCCGGTGGTCTAGTGGATTCCCCCACCCTATCCCCAATCCCCTGTATAGTGACTGTAAACTGTACTCTGGTGGTCTAGTGGACCCCACCCACCCTGGCAGGATGTGACTCACCACCCGCCCCCAACCCAACCCCCAGTCGGTGACCAGCACAGCTCTCCTCCTTCCACCCTGGCTGGCAGCCACTCAGCTATCACTGAGCAACTACTGTATACTGTACGCTCATGAAATTAGCTGTCCATCAATGTCACTGAGTGCGATAGTATACAGTAGGTGCCAGTGACAGCTCAGTCGGCGGCCAACCATGGTGGAGAGAGGAGGACTGTGTTGGTTGTCAGCTGGGAGTCAGATTGGGGGAGCGAGGTGGGGTCACTCCCTGCCAGGGTGGGGGTGGGGGATGGGTCCACTAGACCAGTAGGGTATGGTTTATGGTCACTATACAGGGGATCGGGGATATGGTGGGAAGGATCTGCTTGACCACCAGGGAAATGTGTCACATTATTTTACAAGGGGTCATGGTGGTTGTGGTGGTGGGGGGTTATACTGGACACCAGAAACAACGGGCAATGGTCCTGGCTAGCCCATCTCTTCTCCACCTGGGTACCCAGAGGTGGACTGTGTGGGTGGACTTAAAGCACATGCATAACTGCTTGATTGATATAACCTTTAAGCTAATTAACCTGATTTTGCCCCTTCCTTGTTCAAGTCCCCTGAATAAATCAGATCTAACTTTTTCTGCATGTAATCTGACTGTGGTTCCAGTTTGTGCTCAAAGTACTGTACTGTTGCTATTTGCTGTGCATAACCTTGTTTTACAGTGGGTCCCCAGGGTCGAGCCAGAGGTACCAGCCCTGGTGGTAAGTACAAACAGTGTGGGTACGTGGGGCACTGTGAAGCCCAAGCTCAGTGGCAGCAACATATAATAGCTCTGTTTCGTAGTTCTAAATAATTATTATTTACCACCATTTGGACTTCAGCTTTGGTGCTAATTTCTGCAGAATTTTGGAGAGCACTACTGAATACACAATATGGGCAACCCTCATAAAGATAGGGGAGGAGGAACGGGAGGAAAATCAGCGGGACCTTGGCAGCTTGGGAAGACTGACTCGAATGTGCAGGCCACGGTGGCAGGAGAAGCAGAGGAGACCATGTCGTCCATCGGAGTGAAGCTGCAACGCTTGATTGCGGTTGTATCGGATCTAAATGCTAAAATGGACTCCTTTGGTACAAAGCTAAATGTAGTCAAAACCACAGTAGACCAACTAAAAATCGAGTCGGAAGAAGTGAACGAAAAACTGAAGCATCTGCCTCAGCTACAGCACTATTAATAAAGGAGGACTCTCACTTTCGTGACAGACTGGAAACGCTTGAAAATCAAGCTCGTTCTTTCCATCTACATATTTTGGTCTCCCAGAGGGCATCGAAGGAGACCACCCTTTGATGTTTCTCCAAGAATGGTTTCAAGAGAAATTGGGACCGGAGGAATCCTTGTCTCCATTTATAATCCACAAAGCATACCGGATCACCCCTCGTGGATATCGGGAGAATTTGGAGATACCAAGGACTTTGGTTGTTGTGACAGATGGTGTGGGGACCAGAGATCATATTTTGAGATTGGTGAGACAAATGGCCCCATTAACACAGGACGATCGGGTAGTCTACATCTTTCCGGATCTAAGCTATGCGACCAGCATGCGGCGCAAAAAGTTTGAAGGGGTGCGGCATAAATTGAGAGAGGCCTCGGTTCCCCCAAGCAATAATCTATCCGTCCAGACTGCGAATCGTCTATAAGGGCAAGGTCTGAATTTTTTCTGACCCGACTGAAGCAGGGAAATGGGCCACTCGACTTCAAATACAGCAACGGGATCAACAAGTGCTGGTGTCGGAGGATTCTGAATCACAAGACGAAGAGGGCGATTGATCAGCAGGGGCAATTACGGCCTAGTTAGGAATTTCTGAACTGTCCTGAATTGCTGTGGAATTTATAGGGTTGGACTTAAATGGAGCCGGCAGAATGACCTCTTATGACACAGGGAAGCACATAAGTACTTTATCTTCCATTCTTTTCCTACTTGCCGGTCTGAGACTGTTCTTTAAGATCACTTAAAGGTGAAGGGTTTTTGTACCCTATCTGTGCTGATTTCCATGAGGCATTTAAGTGCTAGTGTTATTTGAATCAGATAGACTTTTTCTATAATTATATACTTCTACAATGGTTGTTAAATCATTAAAACTCTCTTGTTATGTTTAAAGGGATAGAGCTCTGGAATATAGTAGCAGATTTACATTGATATTAAGCTGCCTTAAAAAAATTTGAGAAAATTTTCTTCTATTCTCTTTATTTTATTTATTTAGTTTTTGTTGACCAGGTAAGTGCACCGAGGTCCCATCTGCCTGGATTGGTGGTAGTTCAGGTGGATGTTAGGTGGATGTTAAAGATCCCATGGCACTTATCGAAAAGAGCAGGGGAATTTCCCCGGTGTCCTGACCAAATTTCCCTCATTCACAAAAAATACCACCAACAGCTTAATCTGGTTCAAGGTCAGTTGGCATTCATCTGTGTCCCCCTACCCCAGGTCATGCCAGAAAATAGGCAGGATTTGTCTAGTGCACTTACCCAGTCAACAAAACCTAAATAAATAAATAAACCACAGGTTGCTCCCCCGATTGTAATTTTCTTGATAGTCCGACTGCTCCTGGAGATCCTTGATCTCTCTCTCCAGCTTCGCAGCTTTCTCTGAAATGGGTCCTTGGGCATCTTCGATAGCCGACACTCTCTGCTCCACCTCCGACAGGTGCTCAGCTTGAGCTGTGCATTGAGTAGCAATTTCCAACAGTTTGCTCTCCAAACTGTCTAGCTTCAGACTCGGGGAGTCAAGGGCTTGCTCAGCAGCAGAGTGATCCAGCACGTCCATTTTCAGCACAGACAGCGAGATCAGGCTAGGGCCAGCAGCTGACAGAGGGTCATCCTTTTTTGTTCAATTGTGCCATATTCTTGAGTTGTTTAGTTGGCAGATTGACCAGTTATGTATCCAATATCAGTTTCTCTTGCAGACTGTAGAGGTTTTAAGTGGTTTTAGTCCAGTCTACTAATGACATTTATAGTTTATTCCCCTTAGGAGATGGAGTTCAAGGGATCATGCCCTACCAGGTGGCTGTTCATTAGTTTACCCCCCCAAAAAAAAAAAAAAATTTTTAAAGAATCAGGCGCTGATGCCCAAACATGCTCCACCTGTGTCTGCATCAGGCCGCTTGCACCTGAGACACTTGTCCCAGTGTTTAAAAGCTGTGGGCACTTTGTGAAACAAGTCACATGGTCACATGGTAACTTATGGTCACTTTTTTCCAACTCTGTTTTTCCAACTACCTTTCACCAACTGGGGCCTCTGCCCTCCTCCAGACATTCACTAGTGCCACCTCCTGTTATCCCAAGGCGCCCCCCATGTGGTACTGTGGTGCTCCTGAGCCAACTGCAGCACACCACATGGCCATTCTCTCCCTTAGCTTGCCTTCGGAGTTACAAGGTTGCCTTCTGCTGCATGGCAAAACCCCCCACAATCTCTATCAACCTATGTTAGAGGTAAAGTCCAGGAGAAAGATCCAGGTCCAGGTAGGAAAGGCCCAGCATTAGATGTGAGGGGCAAGGCATTGTCCTCCCGCCTGTATGATTGCCATGGGCACTCTTGGGTTCACATAGTGGTCTCCATTAGCTCTGACAGTGGAAGGGGGGGTGGCAGATGGGGCTAGGGTGTTGCTGGCATAAGGGCCTTTAAGCAGGAGTAGGTGGCGGTCTGTGTGCAAACAGCAACAAGAAAAAAGAAAGAAAGAAAACCATGTAAATTCTGAGAGTCCTGGAAAAGCTGAGTCTCCTTAACTTTGAAGGGGGCTTTATGTCGATACTGTGCTCGGGTATGTAGAGTGGGTGTCATGATGTCACCTAAGCTTCCTTATGCCCTTTCAGCTTGAAAATTCTCATTCTTAAAATTTGTCACAAAAAACTCTGTGTGTTGAGGAAAACACAGGACTTGAGGTCAACAGTAACATTTTCCATTACATGATGCTGAATGGTGCAGAAGATGTTGGCAGCTCTGAAAGCTGTGGGTTTGGTTCCTCAGCAGGGCATTCACTCAGCCTTGCCAACAGTCTAAATAAGTAAGTAGTATACACTGTATAATGAGCTGGCCCTCCTCCCCCAGTAGGTAGGAGAAAAATGGCCTTTTTCATCTCAGACCAAAATTGGAATTAGCTGCTAGGTTTTATATATGCCTGATAATGCTGCCCGCTGGTTTTGTTGTGTAGTTAGAACATACTAAATTCTAAATAAATGTAGTTGTTTCACTACATCCCACAGCAGGTGTTCAGTTACTCAGATATTTTTTCAATCTCAAAGTAGTTGTAAACAAGCATTTGTCAATGCCGAATGTTTGCTTGCTGGCATTGGCATTGGTAGTGTAGAAGTTACAGAGCTGCATAATAGGAATGGCAGTGAAGTACTGAACTGAAGCCAACTCCACCACCACCCTGCAGAGAGTGACAGGCATTGGGGTGTGCCTTTGGGTCGTCAGGCATAACGGCCATGCCATTTCACCACACCCTATCCTGCAGACACTGACAAGTGTCACGGTGTGCCTTGGGGTCTTTGGCCCTTATGCGCACCCCATTCCATCAGGAAATATGGTGAGATGGGTGCGGTATAGGAGAATGGGGTGAACTTCTGGGCCGAAGAGTCCAAGGCATACCTCGATGCCTCACACTGGCTGCAGGATGTGGAATGGTATGAGCATTACAGGCAAGAATCCCAAGTCACACCCCTGATGCCTGTCATTCTCTACAGGGTGGGGTGTTATGGTTGGAAACCCTAACACCTCAGGCATTCGTTGGTATTTTCACTCCAAATTTTCAACATTTTTTTGTGACCCCCACCTCATGAACAGTGGCAATATCAGTTTGTTAGCCGGAAGCTGCTTATGCACAGTGATTACGGTATTTAGCACCACAGGTGCAAAACACATTCGAACAGGATGTGAAAAATGACAGCTGTACTGTTCATGGGGAGGTGTAAAAAATGGCAATGTTGCAAATCTGCAGTAAAAATATTAAACTGGTGAAGTCACGAGCGTGCATAGAAACTGTGCAACGCACACCCGTAATGTAATTAGTTTGGGGAATTTTTACAGCAGATTGTCAACACAGACATTTTGGGACCTCCGATCATGAACAGTGTCACTGTGATTTTCTTTATCTGTCCCGAACAATGATTTCCCACAGCGACCACGCATCTCTGCGCTGAAAGTGTGAAAACGCATTTTGGCCATGTTGCGAAAAATGACAGCTGTACTGTTCATAAGGAAGTGTGGAAAAATGCCACTGGTGAAAATCTGGACTGAAAATATTACAAAGTCATGAACTTACAAGGGTGCAGGGAAACTGCGCAATGCTCACTCGTAACACAGTCATTTTATGGACTTTGTCACCAAATTTTCAACATAGCCATTTTAAGACCTCTGCTCATGAACAGTGTCACTGTGATTTTCTTAATCTGTCCCAAACATTGCCAAGACACTGACTGCACCATTGTGCACTACATGTGCAGAAACACATTTTGGGCGACATGTGAAAAATGGCAGCTGTACTGTTCATAAGGAAGTGTAATAAAATGGCAATGTTGAAAATCTGGGTGAAAATATTGAAAATTTGCAAACTTCACAGTGCGTAGGAACTGCGCCAATGCACGCTGTAAAACAATCACCTCAGAATTTTCACCAAATTTTCAACATAGCCATTTTAAGACCTCTGCTGATGAACAGTGTCACTGTGATTTTCTTAATGTGTCCCATACATTGATTTCGCGACACCGACTGCCGCATTGTGCGCTACAAGGCAGAAACACATTTTTGGGCAAGATGTGAAAATGACAGCTGTACTGCTCATAAGGAGGTGTGGTAAAATGGCAATGTTGAAAATCTGGAGTGAAAATATTGAAAATTCGCGAACTTACGAGCATGCGTAGGAACTGTGCAACGCACGCTCGTAAAACAGTCATTGTTAGGAATTTTTCCACCAAATTTTCAACATAGGCTTTTTGAGAGCCCACCTTATGAACAGTGGCAGTGTCATTTTGTTACTCAGTCCCAAAAGGTGATTTCACGACAGTGATCTGCAAATCACCTTCGGCCCATTAATGCCATGACAGTGAGAGCATTCATGAGAAGGGGTCCCAAAACCCCATGTTGAAAATTTGTGCAAAATTCAAAAATGCCTGAGATATGCAGCAAAGTTGAAAACCCTATCTATCCCATTATACAGCTTACTGGCATTTCCTCAGTTCGCGGTCGGCTTTGAAGAGTGCAGACATGTTCCCGGTCCACCGAAGAGCGTCACGCCAGAGTCCGGAGATATGTATGGGGTGTGGGGAGGCAGGGTGCGCGGTGGTGGGTGCAAGTGGGGCAGAGACAACGAGGGACCGCTTTTGTGTTTCAGTTTAAAAAAAAAAAAAAAAAACGATGATGCGGGACATTTGCCGCAGAGGCTCCCAGCGTGGCACAAGGACGGCTGTTTGGGGCGTGGAGCCAATGGAGATTGGGCACCCCGTCCGGCTTAGTATGATGTAGCCACGCTGGGGGTGGGCACCCACGCGGCATGTGGAACTCTGTTTGTGGGGCGCAAGCACGCCGACGGGGATTGGCAACTCCATTGGCTATACAGTGTAAGCGTAGGCAAGCACGCAGTATGCGTGGCGTGTTCAGGTGTGTAGGGGATGCCGCATGAGCAGACGATATCTTATCGCTGCTCACGGAAGCATAGCTCCCCCTTTCAACTATATTCCACTGCATTTTCGACTGCTTGTCATAGACTGCTCCAGCAGCCATTGGAGAACTGTGGCCGCGCCTGCAAACACACTGACTGAATTGGAAGAGGGCTGCCACACCTCCGAAAACTCGGATGATGGCACTATGTTTCTTGCACATGCGTGCAAGCAAACATAAAAAGGGTGGGGGGCTCTTTTTATTATCATCAACCTGAGTGCCTTTCTGATTGGCCATCTCTACACATAAAGATGGGGTTTTGTGCCACAGTAGTGATTAACGTGTAATCCCCCTACAAATGGGGGTTCCCGGAAAGTCTTCCTTGAGCTTGCCTAAATGCTCACTGCCAGGCTGGTGTCCTGTGTTTCAGCAGTTTAAATGTGATTGCCAGAGAGTGCCTGTATAGCCTCTGAATCTCTTTAAGAGCTACCTGGATTGCAGTCATAAGTAATCTGAGAGGGAGCTCTGTTGAAAGATGTAACTATTTGCTGAAAATAATTTAGAGTAATAATGATAATGTAGTTTGTCTAACCTGCCTTCTTTGCAGCAAGAACTGTTTTGTTTACCCCTACCATTTGGCCCGGGACTGCGAATTGGATCAATCAGTACTGGTGGGACCTAAAATGGAGCCGGACTACAGGAGCTGTCTGGAGTCAAAATCTGTAGGAATTGTAGTTTTGGGCTTTTTGCACCTGAAGGGGGAGCTCCTGTTGTGACTGACAGATAAATCAGCCAACTGAACCTGTTGGATCTTGGGGAAATTTCCAGGCTTGCTGCAGTTTGAGTCAGATCTAAGTTGGGAGCTGAAAAAGCAACATACTTGAGACAGTCAAGCAGCCGTCTGAGCAGTTTCGCGTCCGAGAACTGTGGAAAGGCCTGAGTTGTGGCCTGCATGTCTGTCTGTTGCCTCTGAGAGGGAAAAAAGAGAATTATTTCGGACTAAATCCAAGTTTGTGAGACCGAAGTAAGCCACTGATTTTTTACCAGGCTCATACCTGAAGAAGACCGAAGATTTTGCTGAATGCGATCGGCCTGTCAGGATTTCCAGCTGTTTTTGAATCCCCGGTTTGTGCAGAGACTTTGCGATCATGACTGGAGAGTGGTTTGCCTGGTACAGTAGAATTTCCTTACATGTAAATGTGCTGTGTATTGAAAGTGGGACGTGATTTGGTTCCCCACTGTGTGAACTGTGTTCTGCTTGCTGGAAGATTTATCCAGCCTAATCGGACTGAATCTGCGTTCATCTCCATTCGGCCTGGGCCATGCCACGCTGGCCCTGCCAGACTACTCCACTGCACAGAGAAAGCCACCGATGAGAGACCTGCCTGGAGATCAGTCCCCTGCTCTACACTTGAACAGGAACGACGGCTCGGCAAATCGTGTGGGCCCTGCTTCTTCTGGCACTCGAGATTATCCATCTGTTGTCTCGATTTTCGTCCAGCCTGTGTCCAGTCTTGGGTATCATAAGTAATCATCAGGGTAGCTCCCTACAACAACAGCCAAATTTAAAAGTGTGTCATCTAATTGTCTTGTTGTTTTCTTTTCACAAACTGAGCCCTCCGGCTCCAGATTACAAATAGTGTGTGTTGTGCATGTAGTTTTCTTCCATCACAGGGCCCCAACCAGCTGCAATGTTCCTGGCTAGCCCACCATTCTCCATCTGGGTACCCAGAGTGTGTGACTGCTTATGGACCCTGAGGTGCATGCATAACTGTTTGATTGATAGAGCCTTTAAGCAAATTAACCTGATTACGCCCCTTCCTTGTTCAAGTCCCTTAAATAAATCAGATCTAACTCTTTTTTGCATTTAACCTGACTGTGGTTCCAGTTTGTGCAAGAGTACTGTACTGCTGTTATTTGCTGTGTATAACCTTGTTTTACAGGGGGTCCCCAGGGCCGAGCCAGAGGAAAGCCCTGGTGGTAAGTGCAAACAGTGTGGGTACTTGTGTGGTGTATGAGGGGTGTTGTGAAAGTGATTATTGTGTATTGTTCTGGCCACTAGTAAAGAAAGAGGGGGGTTACAGTGTCCCGGAGGGCTGTGTCCTGGTTAGCTTGACCACTACCAACCCTGACCTCCGGGTGGAGGCACTTGTTTCAGAACTCAGGCCCCTTAACCTGCTACTAGCCAAGCAGGCAGGGGTAGTAGCACTTGGGATAGCGCCACCTAGGGGTTACAAACGCACTGTTCAACCTACCATCTTTTCCAAAGGGGAGGGCTCATGAACAGGATGACTGTGCAAAATGCATGAAAACCTCTTTCAAACAAAGCAAGTAGATGGCAGTATTCTGGAGATATCTATTGCTAAGTCTGCCATATAATGATTTGAGGCCACAGCCACTTTATGGAATCTTGAGACAGCAAGAGATGACAGAGTTGAGGGACCTGTATGTCTAACAACACAGATTCCCCAAAGAATCAGTAAGCCAGCTTCCAGGCCCACCGCAGTAGTTGCTGTGGTAGCGGATGCCACCTATACCAAGGTGGAATGCACAGCCATCTCCGCAACTTGGCTGCTAAATCGCTAGCCTTCTGGGCTCACTTCTGAACTCGAGCCTTCTATTTTTTTTAACTTCTTTATTAATAGGATCACGCCCAGATTACTGAAAAAGTATCATTTCCATACAGTATGGTTCACATTATACACAAGTTGAGCCATGATGCATTTCAAGATTCCATTGTCCCACGAAGGGGGAACTCTTAGCTACAGTTACTAAAGCTTTACTGTGACCTGAGAATTAAATTTCTCCTTAAGGAGCCAGATAAAAATCCTAGCCCAAACGTTATCTCTTTAAATTCTTCTTAACTCAGAAAGTCTATCTTTCCTTTATCAGAAAAGTGAGAGTAATCAACCTTAACTGTCGACTAAATAAAAAGGAAAAAAGAACAAAACACATATGTGGCTTTTCCTTTGACTGAGTGCATGGTTTTTGTTACCATAACATCTTCTGAGTGCTCACTGTTCAATTCCTAAAGATTCCTATATAGGTAATGGCAGGATTTAACCCAGGGCGGCTACCCCCTGTGATATGTACTTAATATCCCTGAGCTTGCTGCGAGAGGATCGACACACCCTCCAGTTCCTCAATAAGTTTCATGAATGGGAGCCATGCCCCTTTGAAGTTTTGTGTTTGCAGACATAAATCTGCTGTAAGTTTTCCGTACGGTAGATACCTTTAAAGGAAAACTGTCATAAACCCCCTTTGCTAATTACTAGGGCTGCAAAAATGCCCGATTAGCACAACCTGTATGTTTTTTTTAAGTTTGCAGCTAACCTTTGGTATTTGATGTGATCCTTTTCTTGTCTTGATGGCGGTTCCGTGTGCTGTCTTGGAAGCGCCATTTGAAAAATGCTACCGATACCCGGAAGACTGAGTTTGTGCCACGATTTTAGTTATCTTCGGTATGTGCGGAACACTCATTCACAGTGAGCAGGGCACATTTTCATGAAGGAAAAAGAAAAGTTGTGTCTTCTAGTAGTCTTTGAGCTGCACCTTTAGAAGCAAACCCCATCAAAAACGGAGCAGTCCAACGCTATTGTGCATGCCCAAACTCAGAGCTGCAACGTTCAATAAAATTAAATAGGTTAGACTGCTCTGTTTTCAACAGGGTTTGCTTCTAAAGATGCAGCTCAAAGACTACTACAAGGCACAGCATTTCTTTTTCCTTCATAAAAATGTGCCCCGCTCATCATGAACAACCGTTCTGGCACACACCAGGAAGATAACTGGTCTAATCTGCATACAGGTTGTGGCTCTGGACGCTACTATCTGTGTCATGGTGCCTCTCGCTCCGGGACATAAAAATAAAAATTTTAACTAAAAGACATGCCGTACAACAGAAATGAAACTCTCTCACTGTAACCTGGCAGGTGAGTAGAGACTGGGAGGAAAATGGGGTTTATGACAACCTTCTTTTAATGATATTCACCCAGTCTTGTATTGAGGGTGGTTTGGGAAGCAACCATTTTTTGCAATTGCCTTGCAAGCAGCTGCCAGCAGTTCTCCCAAAATGGATTTTATGAGTTTGATCATCTTCCCTTAGGTAATTTACCTAATATTAAATGTTCAAAGCTTGAGGTATCCTGTAGCTCCACCGTCTGACCATATTTCTGCCCTAGTTCTTCCCAAACTGGCTGGATGATCAGATAACTGCACAAAATGTGCTAGTGGCTATCTTCCTCCCCACACCCTCATCAACATCTATTTATAGAAACATCAGCAGATAAGGACCGCTAGGCCCATCCAGTCTGCCCATAGGCCCTATACATTGTACGTGACCACTGACCCTATGTGATCAATGGCTTTTCATCACTCCTTCCCCCTCTCAAGCTTCCCTTCTGACCTGTTTTGTGTATAATGTTTTGTTCTAGTGGGGGTTAGAAAAAAAGCTACTCAGGGTCTTCTAGCGAAACTCCCTTCAGTTATTGGATACCGAGGTATAGAAGACCCCCCCTTCCAAATGAGCTTCCATTCATCGTATCCGAGAGTTAGCCCTGCCTCCCTTTCCCAGGCTGATTGAAAAGTGGGTGGGGTTGCTCTTTACTGGTGGTGTGTATCTGCACCATTGTGGATATGTATTTCTTGTTGAGTACCCCTTCTGCTGCTTGGATAATCATTAAGGCCAGGGGATGAGGGTTCCCCCACACCTCCCGCAAGTGATCTGATCTGAGAAATTAGGTTCTTTGTAGGTAGCAGTAAAAATCTAGTGGCTTCAACTGAAACTCCGCCCTGATCTCCATGAAAGATTTAATATTGCTCTGCCCAAGGAACTGCAAAAAACAGACATAATTCCTGGCGTGAACTCGAGCTCTCTGCATGGTAGCAGAATGCACTTTCATTGTGCCATCAGGTGGCTTCAAGTGCCATTATTTCTAATTATAAAACAGGTGAGGAAATCCTAGCAATCTGATTGGCCAAGAGCATCACCTGATTGTCTAGTTATCAGCGTCTGCCCAGACATTCCGAACTAAATGACTATGTATACTTCTCAAATTAGTTTAAGACCTGTTTTATAAATGGAACAGCACCCTTTAAGGTGTCCAGTTGTGCTGATATAAGCACTTCTAAGACCATTGAGGGCATTTGGCATACACCTTGTGCCTCATACACCCAAGGCACCAGTATATCAGAGCATGCCCAGACATCTTGGCAGGTGTTATTCCTTACATGTCATGTGGGGATAAACATCTGGTAGTTCTTCCCTTCCTTTCCCACCCCACCTAACACTGTTCTTAATTAACCCCTCCAACCCATCACCCCTGGCCCCAAAGGCAACAGCAAGAGGTTGGAGATACATCCCAACTGTTCAGTTGCCCCCACCCCACCCCTGTTTCTGCAGCACAGTGTAAGCTAATACCAGGCCTCAGGCAGGCACACCTGGAAAAAGAATGCAAGGCAGTAATAGGGGATCAGACTGGCAGACCACGCTCCTCCATCCCTGGTATGCCTGTGTGACCCCTAGATGGCGCTATCCCAGGGGCTACTACCCCTGCCTGATTTGCCACTAACAGGTTGAGGGGCCTGGATCCGATGGCGGGTGCCTCCACCCAGAGGTCAGGGTTTGCAATAGTTAAACTAACTTGGTCACAGCCCTGGGACACTGCAACCCCCCTTTCTTCCCACTAGTGGCCCACACAGTATATCAGAATTACCTTCACAGTATACACTTACCCCCAGGACTGGTTCAGGCACTGGGACCCTCTAAAATAAGAAGATACAGTGCAACAATCACAATACAATACTTTAACATAGACAAATACCTCAGGCAGTATAACTTTGCTGAAACAAGCAGCTCTGATTTATTTAGGGGGATATAACAAGGACAGGAGGAAATCAGGTTAATTAGCTTATCACTTTACTCATCTCATTTATGGCTCTGTGCACAGGCCTATCCCTACCAGTTACTGTCCCTAGGTACCCAAGCCCTAGTGGCTAGTCCAAACCGTGGCAGCTGGTAGGGGCCCTTTCACACAGAGAAAAGCAAAATTAGTTAAACAGTCAGCAGTACAGTAATTCCATTTGGATTCAATGTGGCAATTCAACAGGGAGCGACCCTGAATTAGTACTCACGACCTCCAAACAAGATAGGGTCCTTCAACGTCAGCAGGGCTACTCTTGAGCTCCACGAGACTCCTCACACATTTATATGACAAACTGCAACAGGCAAAAGTCCTTTAATGGCAGCAGGATTCACTTGAGCTATACAAGCCTCCTCACACATTTATATGGTAAACAGTAACAGGCAAAAGTCCTTTAATGGCAGCAGGATTCACTTGAGCTACACAAGCCTCCTCATACATTTATATGGTAAAAAGAAAGTACTATACCAGGCAGGCTGCTTCTCTATCCCGATCGCAATTACTGCACAATACCCGGGAGAACACACAGCAGATTCAGTTCCTGACAGACCGAGCGCAATCCAGCAATTTCTCCAGTCTTCTACAGGGTGAGCCTGGTTTCTACTCTTCAGATATCCTTTGATTCTCTTCACAGGATGGATTCAGTCCTAACAAGCAGTTATACAAGCTGCAGACCGGAACTCGGGGCCTTACACGCATTTCCCAAATAAAACTGCACACCGAAAAGCACAGGGTTCCTTCCCTCTTCACTGCCAGAGCTCGACTGAAACTCCAGCAGACAAAACCGGGCACTTCCTTTGGGCTCCTCCCAGTTCTTGGCTGGATTGGCTGTCACTCACAATAGACTGCCCCTGTTGGTCCAAAAAGGCGCCGAAGTCCAAACTACATCTCCCAGAGTCACTGCCCATACAATCCTCTTGTGGCTGGCTCAGATTACGAGTCCAAGTTCTGATTTGTCCAAGGCACCATTTTAGAGCTACCTTAACCCACACTGATTGGTCCAGTTCAGCAGTTCAAAACTAGAATGGGGAACTAGCCAAACAGAGTTCTGATTGCAAAGAAAGCAGGTTAGACAAACTGTATTTTCATTATTACTCTAAATGATTTCTGGCAAACAGTTACATCTTTCAGATAGGTTCCCTTTGCACTCCTAGTGACTGCAAAAATGGAGTCAATTGGCAGCAGCTCGAGTGGTACTCAAGCAGAGAAGCACACAGTCCCCCCATACAAACTAATTATGTCTGCAAGCAGACAGCTCTTAAAGAGACAGTACCAGAGGCTCTAAAAACACTCACTGATAAATGGCTTAAACGCCAAACACCATTCAGGCTTGGAGCATTCAAGCAAGCTCCTGGAAGTCTTTTGGGAACCCCCATTTGCAGGGGGGTTACACCTGTAACATCTAGTTGATTGACAACTGACAGACTGACACTGCACTGTGGGGACTAGGATGAAGGGGGACTGACTGAGTAGCCAAAACATGTCTTATCATGGATCAGGGGTTGGGGGAACAGGAATTTGTATTGGTAGGATTTTGGGGCAGGGAGGGGCAGGTTAAGGAGAAGGATGTCATTGGCTGTACGGAAGGGCATGGCAACCAAAGATAGATAGAAACAGATAGGGATAAGAGTCTTTTATTGCACTTATAACTAATATGTACGCTATCTATATCTAACTATATACTCTCTCAGCCCTCTCATATACTAAAGCACTTATCTTGCTGCGATTAATGATTGTGCAATTCTGTTCCTGGTTGCTAGTCTCCGCCTAGGACAGATGTGTCTAATGTGTGCCAAGTCCTAAGTGGTGTTAGTCCCTAAATTTGTTACAAACTGCTACTACTAAAAGCGACTTTTGTTGCCCTATCTGTTTTATTGCATCTATAATTCCTTAGTTTGCCTTTTGTACCCACTGTATAACATTTGCACATCCAACAAGACTACCTCAAATTGTTGTTACCTGACTTTTTTTTTGTAAACTAGGTCTTATATGTTTATGTATAAATTACTTGTACAATCTTCTGTGGTTCACTTATCCCACTCCCTCTCCCCCAGGTCGTACCGCGAGACGAGCAACTTGTTGTTCAGTGTACCATATTTGGTGAAACTTTTCAATAAATAAATAAATAAACTAGGGCCAGTGATTTCTGGGAATCACCAAAATTACCACAGATTTTGCTGAAATTACAGTCTGGATCCCAAATTGCCATTTTTGCCCACCTGTCTTCCACAAATGCTGCACCCAGCTTCACTGCAGAGTTGCCCTTGGAGAAAAATCCACATAGTGGCCATTAGGAAAGCATAAATATTTGTTGTACATAAGTTGGGAGCTGCAGAAAATGGGGAACCTTCAATTTGTTGTTTTCTGTGCTCCTAGAGTGTCCCACACTGAACCAGACAGGTTTAATATTCGCATCACACATGCAAGTTTGCTGGAGTTCCCAAGCAGCTCCTGTATGAAAGCCGTCCTACCCCCGAATTCCATGGAGTGCGATAAAACAGATATAAAGAAATATAAATCAAGAAACACAGAGGGGTACAGTTATGTATATTGGTGATAGTCTGGCTGTAATTTTTGGTGTTCTTGTGCTGGTGAGGGTGGGTTAGGGATGGTGTGAATATGACGGTCAGGGACGCTGAGCTATGGAAATCAGGAGGACATCGTTCAGCAGTTAGGGACCGCATGGTGGACTGGTGCCCTAAAAAATAAACCAGTCCAGTCAGGTTTTCTTTTTCTGTGTGCGGTAGTGGTGATGGCGGGGGGGGGTTTGACTGAGTTTGGCTCAATGCAGCGGTAGCCAGCAGGTGCGGTGAGGGTATTCACGTACACTGTGGGGCATCACTAAAACAATGCTGTCAGTGATAACTCAGCAGGTCTTGGAATTAGGATTAGAAAATCGACAGGTTGAAAAAGTCAGCTTATTCAGGCAGGTTTTCTTTTCAGAGAGAAGCCTGGGGGACAGCACATAGGGCATTTAATTCAGACCACAAACAGCAGGGCACAGAATTCCAGCAAGTAGGCAGGGCCCCTTGAGAGGGTGGGGGAGCAGGGGATGAATCCTGGGGCCCAGCACCAAGAGGGGCCCCAGCCTCCCAGCATATTGTATGCAGGGAAGGGGCTGTGAGCTGGTAGGGGCCTCGGAGTCTGAACTTTCCCCAGGGACTGGAGTTCCTCTCAAGGGGCCTGCAAGTAGGGATTCTGTTTTGGATATGTGAAGGCAGGAAATTAAGTTAATAAAATTAATTAAAATATTTTCATAGTAAAATTAAGATATTTTTACACTGAACATTTCCGGTTCTATTGTATATTCTGAATGGTATCTGGAATTGTCCAAAATTTGCCATTTTTAACCACCAGAATTGGGATAATTCCATATCTGGAAAACATTGGCCCTACTTATAACATGTGAAAATTCACAGCAAGCTTGTCGATGGGAAGCCTCCTGTCCGTACAACTCCCGCGACTCCCTTGATCTCTCCAGCGCTTCCAGCTCCCTAACACTGTGTGGTTCAACAGTATCAGCTGCTGCTCGTCTTTTTTTGTTGTTGTTGTTGACAGGTACTAAGGCCGCCAGCTTGAAAGACATGCAGGCATGTAATTATGGGCACATAATTACACGACTATACTGGTATTCTGACCAGAGGACTTGATTTTTATTACTTATGTTTTGATATTTCTTATAATATGTGTACAAAAATTCCTGTGATTTCATTAGCTGAAAGCAGCTCAGAGCCATATAATTACTGACCCAGAATTACACGCCTGCACTATTTTCAGTCCAATGAACCTCACTACAAAGACAGAGTAGATTTCAAGCTGGCAGCCTTAGTACCTGTGGAAAAAAAAGATCCATACACTGCCGAGTGTTTATTTATTTATTTACTCGTGCAATCGGATTTACAACCTTTGAGCCAGAGACTCATTTACAAAGGTACCTTGTCACAGAGAGGACAAAACAGTGATACAGGTTACAGAATGTAGACAGACAGAGTTACATATATTTTGTACGATCTATATACATAGTTACATTTGAATCAGTATAGGACACCCCAGATATACAGATGACTAGCGGGGGGAGGGATAGAGGAACCAAAGGGGAGGAGGAGAGGAGGGGGCAGGTGTGTGGAGGCTGTCCAGAGAACTTTGTCAAGAATTGAGTGCATGGGGGTATGCAGCGCGTTAGTGACAATTACAGCAGCGGGTGTTGAAAAGGTGGTTCCGAAGAGTGAGTTTAAAAGGGGCGATTTTGGGAGTGTTTGTGACAATGACAGGAAGAGAGTTGAACCAGGATGGGGTCCTGTAGCAGAAGGATCTCTGTGCTAGGGAGGTCCTAGTTCTGGGTACCATTAGGGTGGTCTTGTCAGAGCTGCGGGTGGAGACTGTGGCGGAGGCCTGCTGAAGGGAGGCAGACACCCCGGGGGGGAGAGCCCGAGCAGGATTTTCTTGGCTAGTAGGCAGGTCTGGTAGTGGAGTCTTTCTTTGAGGTTGAGGAGATTGGCAGTGGCATAGAGATGGCAGGTATGGGTGAGCCTAGGGGCACTGGTCAAGAGCCTATAGGCCTTGTTGAGTGAGAGTTGGATCTTATTGAATGCAGTATTATCAGCGGCTCCGTATATAGGCAGGTATGGGTGCCCCTAGGGGCCCCGGTAAGAAGCCTACAGGCCTTGCTAAGTGCAAGTTGGATCTTATTGAGTGCAGTATTATCAGCGGCTCCGTATATAGGCAGGCCATAGTCCACTAGAGACAGGACAGGACAGAGGATGTGATGGCCAGCTGGAGAGCATCGAGTGGGAGGCAATCCTTGTGGTGGTAAAGAAGGACAATCTGGGTGTTAGTGGCAGTCAAGAGGGCATTAATGTGGGCGTGAAAGGTGAGGGCAGTGTCGAAGGTAATCCCTAGGTATTTGTAGGTGGATACTTGCTCTAGGGGGTGCTGAGTGCTGGGGAGGATATGTAGGGGGCATTTTTTGATTTGTTTTGGTGGTGGGAGAAGAGCATCAACTTAGTCTTTTTTAGATTAATAACAAGTCTATGTTCCTTGAGCCACTTTTCTACCCAGTTGCAAGTATGTTGGAGAGAGTCCTGGAGGGAGGCAGATCTATGGTGTGAGGCATAGAGAATGGCATCGTCTGCATATAGAAGAATATTGCCAGAGCAGGCACTGGGCAGGGTGTTTAGGCAGAGACTGAAGAGTATGGGAACCAGGGTGGAGCCCTGGGGAACCCAGGAGTGGACAGGTCGGGTGTCGGACAGAGTCCCATTGATTTTTATGCACTGGGATCAAGCTGAGAGGTAGCTAGAGCACCAGGCGAGAGGACCAGTGGAGAAACTGATTTGGTAAAAGGAGTCAAGTAAGAGAGGATGGTAGACAGTGTCAAAGGCCTTGGAGAGGTCAATAAACACTGCTCCGCAAGGTTGCCTGAGTCAAGGGAGGAGTACAAAAAGTTGGAGAATTCTAGTGGGGCCGTGGCAGTGCTATGGCCTGCATGGAAGCCATGCTGCTCAGGGCATAGGATGGCATATTTAGTTAAATATTCGGTGAGCTGTGTGGCCATCACTTTTTCTATAGCTTTGGAGAGCTGGGGAAGAATGGAAATTGGCCGATAGTTGCTGGGGGAGGACCTGTCACCACTTTTATGAGTGGGTGTGACGACAGCCATTTTCCAAACACTGGGGAATTGACCCAGGCAAAGGGATCAGTTTAATAAGTCCATTAGGGGGACTAGGACATCTTCCAGGACTAGTCTTAGGATCCTGGTGTCCAGGGAGTCATTGCTTGAGCTATTGCTGCTTAGTGCTTTTAGTAGGAATGGCTTGGCTTCTAGAGCGGATATTTTGCATAAGTGGAACCAAGGGCGCTGCAGGACAGGGGGCTGGGATTCGGGTACGGGGTCAAAGAAACTACCAGGAAGGACAGAGATAAGATCCATGAAGGTGTTATTAAGGTAGTTTGCTATGTTTAGGGGGTCCGTGGTAATAGAGCCGTCAATAGGGAGCTGGGATGGGGGGGGGCGTGATTTCCCATTCAGCTCTTTAACATTACCCCAGAAGGTCCAGGCTGACCCCCAGGAGGAGGTAAGGGTGGCCTGGTAGTAGTCCGCCTCGGCCTTGCGGATAGCCCAAGTGCACTTATTGCACGCGGCAGCGTAGGAATGTCTATCTCCTGCCCTGCCTCTCCATGGCTATGTACCAGAGGTTATCCCTCTCCCTGGGTTTTTGGAGCAGGGAAGGGGTGACCAATGGCGCATTTTGTTATTTGGTGCGGAGTCTGGTAAGCGGTGCATAGAGATCACAGGCCTTGTTAAAAGCCTGTGTGACTAGGTCGAGTGCAGAGTCAATGCTGGGAACTAGGTTGATGGGGGACCAGTCAATCTGGGCAAGAAATTGATTAAGTTTTTTCAGGCCACCAGGGCGGAGGCGCCTGCGGAGAGTGGTTTGAGCCACTGGTTTGGGGGTGGAGGAGGACCACAGGAATAGGATAGGAGAGTGGTCACTTAAAGAATCGGAGAGAATTTTTATGTCCTGGATTTTGTGGGGGTGGTTGGAGACTATGACATCCAGGAGTGGCTGGTTCCACTAGAGGGGCTGAGTTTAGTGGGCTGTGAGACTAATTGGGTCAAGTCAAGGGTGCCAAAGGAATCCCTTGCTTGGGAGGCAGAGGGACCAAGCCAATTGACGTTCAGGTCCCCTGCTAGGACTTGTTCAGCTTTGTGTGGGAGAGTTGAGAGATATTCTGTGAGTGACGAGATTGCCAGGTTCTGGTTCCTTGGGGGAACATAGGAGACTATGATGTAGCGCGGGCCCCTGGAGGGATCAGGGATGATTTTTAGAGTGAGGGCCTGGGTTCCATTTTCGAGCTTGGGGGCAGGGAGTGCATGACCAACAATAGTGTCATGTATGAAAACAGCACAGCCACTCCCACGGTTGCCTGCTTGAGTCTCCTGATAAAGGGTGTACCCAGGGAGTGAGACAAAGGAGTCGGGGGTGGATTTGGAAAGCCAGGTCTCCACAAGGGCAATGATGTCAGGCTGGTGTAGAATGACCCAGCACTGGAGCGCAGCAGATTTTTTCAGCAAGCTGCAGATATTCAGGGATGCAATGTGGAGTCCTGAGGACAATGTCTTGCGTGGGCTGGTGGGAGTAGGGCCTGGGTTGGGATGGACATTTCCAGAGAGTAGCAGTAGCAGAGTAATAATTCTAACCAGGGGGCGGTAGCTATTGGCATCCTTAGCTGGACATCGAGATGAAGGTGAGCTGCAGCAGCTAATTGCATTGAACTATGCAGTGTTAGAAAGCCAGAAGTACTGCAGAGACTGGGAGCCATGCGGTCAGGAAGAGGAAACTTTGTTTTAATACTCACGACTCCTCCTGATATAGATGTCATTACTTTATAACATTTGTTAGAGCAATTAGTTGTGGTTTGTCCTACACATTTTAAGTGCAATAAAACACTCAAGGGATGTGTGATTATGGTCAGTAATCACACTTCTCTCTTGGTTGTTTAAAAGTACTCGGTGCAAGCATCTCATGCCTAACAGCACCCTCAAGAGGCGTGGGATTGTTGACCCATAATCACAACCTCCCTCAAGTATTATTGCTTACACAACACTGTTGGCTCCCCCCTCCCCAATTAATGGATCGGGGGTCATGGAAATGAAGATATGGAAGGCGTCAGTTTGCATTGTAAATCACAAGACTGAGGCAGGATTAGGGAGGGGAGTAGTTTTATATAAGTTTTAGTTTTGTTTTTTTTTTTTAAATTTTAGGTTAAATGAAGCTGCACTTCCCCTGACTACTACACTACACTCATAATGGCCCTGCATGAGAGACCACTGCAAACCGAATAGGAAGTACAGTGACTCCATGCACTGATTGACTGAAATCACAGGTGATTTATAATGCAAGTTTTAGTTGTTGTTGCTGATTTCTTCCATTTAAAACACAGGAGTTTACAAGTTTAGCACGCTGGACCCTTAGTGTTTTCACCTTCTTCCCCTCTCCTTTACAGCAACTCTGGTACAGGGCAACACTCACTGGTGCCAATAGTGTAGCCGTGACCTTCCATACAGCAGCACCACACTACAGTGCAAAACATAACTTTACGATTATGACCACAAGACTTTGTGAGTGTCCCCCAGGTTCCATCTTGGGCACACTACTATTTGGCCTTTTCATAAATCAACTGCAAAATACCTGTCGGACAGCCAACAGACCCTTCTATGTTGATGATGTTGTCATCTATTCCAAAATCTTTGACATTGACAGCCTCACTGCCACTATCCAAAGTAACTTCAGGTCATTAGAAAGCTGGTTCTCCAACAACAAACTGGTTCTCAGTTACAAAAAAACAAAGACTGCTCTTATCTAGCCTGCCACAGAAGAGGAACATTCCACCTTTTGTCATTCATAATGGCCAGGTACAAATCCTTGAACAGGTGGAGACCTTCAGATATCTTGGAGTAACTCTAGAGGACACCTTATCTTTTGCCCCCATGTTAACAATCTGGTGGCCATAGTTAGCAGAAGACTGGGTGCCCGGTACCATAACCAGAACAGTCTCACTGGGGATGCTAGATGCCTCATTGTTGCCAGCTCCATTCTGTCAATGGCCTCCCTGTCCAGGCAGCTGCCTGTGGCATGGTGCTAAACAGAGTAAAGCTGATCTGTAATAAGGCGTGCTGCTTTGTACTAGGTGCAGATCACCTCACTCATAGTTGTACCCTTTATGCACTCACTAAGTGGCTACTTTTACCGTACAGAATGAAGCTCCAGACCTGTTTGCTAACCAAAAAATCACTCCTGGGCCTAACACCCTCTGCTTTAACAAACTGCTTCTGCACCAACTAATACAACACCAGGAGCATGGCCAGCAATGCACTTAAGCCTCCTTTCCTGAATACTCAACTGGTCATTTGCAGTCAGGGCCGCTAACTGGCTAAATGAACTGCTTGATACACTGTTGAATCTCCCCAAGATTAATCAGTTGAAGAGATCTTTGCAGTCTGCCCTTGTAGTCCAGTGCAACTGTAACCGTTAAACTGTTTTATCTGGTTTCTCTCTGTACATATCCTGTGACTTTTTATACAACAATCTGAATGGATTTTTCTAAATTGTATGTAATTGTTCTATCTTAAGTGCTTGGAGCCTGACTCGCTTACATTTCCACTGGAACTGCTTACTGTACTTGTAGTGTTTATTGTGACTATGTATTTCTTGTGGAATCTTTGTAAATGAGCACTTGTGCACAAACCTAATCTCTGAAGTTTTCAATACATAAATAAAAACGATTCCAAGATGATGCAGGGTATGCACGGAAAGTCATACGAGTAGAGCTGTAAGGAGCTGGATCTGTACACGCTGGAGACAAGGAGGGAAAGGGGAGACAGGACTGAAACTTTTAAATATGTAAAGGGGCTCAATAAAGTGGGAGAAGAGGGTTTACTTAAGAGGAAGGAGGGGGTCATAACTAGAGGGCACAGCCTCAGACTGCAAGGAAAAAGATACAGGGGCAATGTGAAAGGGCATTTCTTCAGGGAGAGGGTGGTGGAGCCCCGGGAACAGACTACCAGACAGAGTGGTGGGGGCTAAATTGGTGGAAGAATTCAAGAGTGCATGGGACAAGCATATGGGGATGAGTATCGGTGGGAGGGACAGGGCTGGCAGGGAGGGGGGAAAAAAGGCAGACTAGATGGGCTGGTGAGGTCCTTTTCTACTGTCAAGCTTCTATGATATGATTCTTCTGTGATTGCCCCAGAAGTATGGTGTGGCACTGGCATCTTTTTTGAAGGCGGTTGCTCTCCTGCCCTCCGTGTCAGAGTTAGAAGAAGTGTGCAGTTGTGGTGACTGCGATCCTTATGCGTGGAGACAGAAAGAAAGATGGGCAGAAATGACAAAATAATAAAGGAAAATTAACACTGTCCCTTTAAAAATGTCTGAGACGAACAATTCTCTTTTGTCAACCTTTTTAGGGTCAGTGCCCCACATTTAAGCCATTCAGTGGACACTGACCAGCGGCATTAGTTTGCACAGAACTTTCTTCTGTCCAGAGTTCGCCTGCATACACAGAAAGGGACTTTGTTCCCAGCTCCCAGAGGAAAGTGAGGAACCCCCATGGCCCTGTTTTACACTCCAGTTTCTCCTACAAATCTTTTGTGTTATCACCCATGAGAATTAATGTTCCCAGCAGAAAAGAGCAGATGAGGTGTGTCCTAATTAGGTGTCCCCAACCCTATAGAGACCAGCCCCCTTCCCACTTCCAAGCAGGAGTAGACTGTGCTGTGAGGCTGGGAATTCATTCAGTGAGATTATTTTGTGCATGTCACCAAATGAATGGACCATAAATATTTTTGTGTGTGTGTGCTCTGATGCCTCTAGTAGGGCCTCTTGAATTGCATCGCTGTCTGTCCATTTGTCCCAGCGGAAGATTCAATGCCGAGATTCAGACTCATCAAGTTGTTAGAGAGGGTGAGATGAATTGTGTATCTCATTGATGAAGGAGCTTCTCCCACGCTGAGCCTTCGACGCAAATCTTTTTGGAATGGGGCCCCAGCTTACTATAAAATACCAAAGCACAAGCAAAGAGAGACTGGAAAAGTGAAAAGGATTGTATAGTCTGTGGGAATTCTGCCAGCTCTGTATGGAGTAAGGTGGGGGAGGGGACCTCCAGTCTAGGCCAGATCAGTGTACCATATTTTGCTGGGCCTGTTCTTTGCACTAAGGGTGGGTCAGGCATTTCCTACTTCTAGTTGGATCCCCAAAACATTCCTGCTTTTGAACTTCTTTTTGATTTTGCATCTATTAATGATATGCTAGTTATATGTTAAGTTTTCATTTTATTTTATTTTGAACCTTTTAAAGTGGAAGTGTTTTTTTGGAGCCAAGTTTTAGAATCAGTCAGGTTCTAGACAGTTTACTCACCCATTATCCCAGCCAAATGAAATGTACAAATGTGGTGACCCCAGTAGTCGTTACGCACAGCTTCGCTGTGAATGAGGAACGCAATGTATGCACCACATGCTTTTTCTTTGGCCTGCTATGGGTCTCCACAGGAAGGACACACCAGCAGCCCCTTCCCTGGAGTAAGAGGCAGAATGCTCAGTGGTACAAATACTCCCTGGGTGTCTAATATAAAGAGATCCAGACTCGCCCCTTAACCTGGGGCACCTGCATAGCAAAGCAACACACTACCATTAGACAATAATGGTGGCAGAGCATCACTGTTTTGTTTGGGGGGGATATCAACCATAATGGGAGGGGAAAGGGAAGTTTATCTATATATTCTGGAACAAGCATCAGGACATGAGTGTACTGGCCTGCTTGTGCAGGAGTAGTCCTACTTGCTTGCAACAATGATGACCCAGGTTTGGGAATGAAGCTAAGTCATCAGATGGTGAGCCGGGAGAGGAAGAGGATCAAGAGTCCCAGGGATCGCTCTCCTCCTCTGGGGGGGGGTCCCAGTTCTTGGTGTGTGACTGCCATCTAGCACAGGCTAGATGGTAGCACATCCCTGTTTATAGAGAGGGAGGTGCTGCTAGACACCATCATGCTGCATGAGGGACATGCCTAGGGTGTCTTTGCAGAGGCAGCACCAGGTGAAGAAAAGGAAGCAAATGGCTGCCGATCAGGGAGATGAAACCTCACCTTGCCCACCCCCACCCCCGTCCAGCACTGGGCCTCTGCTACCTAGCCCTGAGAATGGCTTCAGACTTCACCTCCAGCACCGGGCCAACTGGATGGAGCTGTGAGTTGCTGCAAAGCGGAAGGCAAACTTGCCCTGGAAGGCAAACTGGGTTGGGGGGGGTTCCTGACCAGTGGTGGGTCATGGGTGGTCCAGAGCTCCAGGATCCAGGTAGGAAGTCTTGGTGGACAAGATGGTGGTGCTGGTGATGGCTGAAGGATGTCCTGGTCAATGAACGAGAGGGATAAATAGAGTTGAAAAATTAAAAAACAGAAATGAATATACTCCCATATTGAGAGTGGTAGAAACACAGGGTTTTTAATATACTAGTAACCAAAACATAATTTGGCAACATGATGTTAACGAAGTGAAGTTGTTACAGCTTGGAGAAAACTCACACATGAAATAGGGGACTCAAAGACTGCGGGTACTTTTAAATCAAAATTGAATGTTTTGTGCAATAATGTCTGTGAATGTTTTTAAACATTCCCTATTTTATCTTGTTTTAAATGTGTGGAAACCAAGGGAACACAAGAACACAGCTTTGTAATTTGGCTTGCCTATAAGTTGTATCCGTTTAAAAATAAACATATTTACCAGATTTACTACCAGTTGCTATGTCTCTAAGTTAGCAACAGCAAGTCACAATACAGATAACAAGCTGCATACCACCGGCACAGTAGATATTTACCAGACAAACTCAGAGTACCTTTGGAGATCTCTAAATGCAAAACACTTAGAAACATAGAAGTTGACAGCAGAAGAAGACCGCTAGGTCCATCTAGTCTGCCCATTTGTTTTAGACCTATTTTGACACTCTAGTTACACTTGTAGTCGGGGCTCCCTTGTGTCTATCCCATGCATTCTTGAATCCCCCCAGTGTTGACCCCCGCAACCTCTCAGGGCAGACTGTTCCAGGCGTCCACCACTCTTTCTGTGAAAAAAAACTTTCTGGTGTTGGTAGAGAACCTCTCTCCTTGCAGCCTGAGGTCATCTCCCCTGGTCCTGGAGCCCTTCTTGAAGTGAAAAAGTTCCTCTGCCTGTACCTTGTTAATGCCTTTTATGTACTTGAGTGTTTCAATCATGTCCCCTCTCTCTCTCTTCTCTGCTCCAGGGAGTGCATATTCAGTTCCCTAAGTTTTTCCTCACAGGACATGTACTGCAGAGGGTGAATCATATTTGTCACCTTTCTCTGTACTGTTTCCACCCAGTCAATCTCCTTCCTGAGGTGAGGCCTCGAGAATTGGACTCCATATTCCAGGTGAGGCCTGACCAGCAATCTATATAGTGGTAGTACCACCTCTCTCCTCCTGCTCGTGATTCCCCTCCCAATACAGCCCAGCATTCTGTTGGCCTTCAATGTTGCCTTCTCACACTGCTTACTAACCTTTAAGTCATCTGAGATTATGATTCTCAGATCTCTTTGAGGCCACCAGTCTTTCACCTCCTAGATAATACTCCTTTCTTGTGTAACCTCCCTACAAATGGGGGTTCCCGAAAAGTCTTCCTTGAGCTTGCCTAAATGCTCACTGCCAGGCTGGTGTCCTACGTTTTAGCAGTTTAAATGTATTGCCAGAGAGTGCGTGTCTAGCCTCTGTGTACTGTCTCTTTAAGAGCTGCCTGGATTGCAGTCATAATTAATCTGAGAGGGAGCTCTGTTAGAAGATGTACTTGTTTGCTGATCATTTGTTAGAGTAGTAATAATGTAACCCCTAGGTGGCGCTATGCCAAGGGCTACTACCCCTACCTGCTTGGCTAGTAGCAGGCTAAGGGGCCTGAGTTCTGAAATAGGTGCCTCCATCCGGAGATCAGGGTTGCTAGTGGTCAAGCTAACCAGGGCACAGCCCTCCAGGACACAATAACCCAGTGGAGGAGCTAGAGGGGGGGCTGGGGGGCAATGGTCGCCCCTCCTGGCTGCCTCAGTGTGAGTAGTGGTGCCCCACCGCCATCTTTATTCAATGCTTAGTGCCCATTGTGGAGCCAATAATTGACTGAAAGGCTCCCCCCCCGGCTCCCAAATGTTCCCAAACCTGGCTCCGCTACTGCTGTAACCCCCCTCTTTCCCCTCTAGTGGCCTGAACACTGTACAATAATCACTTTCACAATACCCCTGGTACACCACACAAGTACCCACACTGTTTGCACTTACCACCAGGGCTGATTCCTCTGGCACGACCCTGGGGAACCCCTGTAAAACAAGGTTATGCACAGCAAATAGCAACAGTACAGTACCTTGAGCACAAACTGGAACCACAGGCAGATTACATGCAGAAAAAGTTAGATCTGATTTATTCAGGGGACTTGAACAAGGGAGGGGCAAAATCAGGTTAATTAGCTTAAAGGTTATATCAATCAAGCAGTTATGCATGCGCTTTGAGTCCCCCCACACAGTCACACCTTTGGGTACACAGGTGGAGAAGAGATGGGCTAGCCAGGACTGATGCCCAGGGTTGCAGCTGGTTGGGGCCCTGTGATGGAAAACACAACATGCACAGTACACAATATTTGTAATCCGGAGCCAGAGGGCTCAGTTCATAAAGGAAACGAAACAACAAGACAATCAGATGACACACTCAGATTAAGCTATTGTTGCAGGGAGCTACCCTGGTATTTACTCATGATACCCAAGACTGGACACAGGCTGGATTAAAATCGAGACTGCGGGTGGTTGATCTGGAATGCCAGGAGAAGCAGGGCCCACATGAGTTGCAGAGGCATCGTTCCTGTTCAAGCGTGGAGCAGGGGGCTGATCCCCAGGCAGGTCTCTCGTCAACGGCTTCTCTGTGCAGTGGGTAGTCTGGCTGGGCCAGTCTGGCAAGGCCCAGACCGCATGGAGACAAATTCGGATGCAGTCCGTTTTGGGCTGGATACAGCTTCCAGCAAGCAGAACACAGTTCACACAGTGGGGGACTAACTCATGACCCACTAGCAGCTCATAGCACATTTACATGTAAGGGAATTCTACTGTACCAGGCAAAGTGCTCCCCGGTCATAATCGCAAAGTCTCTGCACACACCGGGAGCTTAGGGGTAGCTGGAACTCCTGACAGGCCGATCGCATTCAGCAAAATCTTCGGTCTTCTTCAGGCTGAGCCTGGCTCACTTCAGTAGCTTACTTTAGTCACACAAACTTGGATTTAGTCCAAAATAATTCTCTTCTCTCCCTCTCAGGAGCAGCACACTGACATGCAGGCCAAAAACTTAGCCTTTTCATAGTTCTCCAATGCGAATCCACTCAGGATTGCTGCTCAGAAACACTTCAGCTCCTGCTTGTTCAGCTTTCAGCTTAAATCTAACTGAAAACTGCAAGCAGCCCAGGACTTCCCCAAGATCCAAAAGATTTGGTTGGCTGATTTGGCTGTCAGTCAAAGCAAGAGCTCCCCCTTCAGTTGCAAAAAAGGCACAAAAAAAGCTCCAAACTACAGTTCCTACAGATTTTGAATTCAGACAGCTCCTGTAGTCTGGCTACATTTTAGGTGCCACCAGTACTGTTTGGTCCAATTTGCAGTCCAGGACCACAATAGTGGAGACAAACAAAACAGTCCTTGCTACAAAGAAAGCAGGTTAGACAAACTACATTATCACTCTAAATGATTTTCAGTAAATAGTTACATCTTTCAACAGAGCTCCCTCTCAGATTACTTAAGCTGCAATCAGGCAGCTCTTAAAGAGACAGTACACAGAGGCTATACAGGCTCTGGTAATCACATTTAAACTGCTAAAACGCAGGACACCAGCCTGGCAGTGAGCATTTAGGCAGGCTCAAGGAAGACTTTTTGGGAACCCCCATTTTTAGGGGGGGGTTACACCCTTACCTGCCTGGAAAAACTTGGCGTGTGTGTCAAGTCTGTACCATCATAACATTGAAAATGCAACATATACAAGACATTTATACCATTAGCATGCTATACAAGTACTATCTGATTCATCAATTGGCATAACTTGTCACTTTACTATACATTTCAATGTACTTCACTATATCATTTCCATTCTGACAATACATTATGCATATTTCACACAGGTAAATTGAACATTACTATACAGAATCCTGTAATAACTTCTTGTACTCTAAACAATGCAAGAGGGGGCCCTTTCCTATCAGCTAACTTGAGGCAGGATGGGGCAGGGGCACCATGGTGAGAGGGCAAAACAAGTAAACTGGAATGGGCCATCAAGCTCAGTTTGGGCAGTGAGCTCTGAGAGACATAAACACCTTTGTGGACTACATTGAGAGGCAAATCCACTGGCCTCCCGCGGAAATCGTAACTGAAGTGCACTACTGGCTTGACAGCTCGGCCAGTCTTTCTGGGGTGAACAACCACAGTCTCTGTACTTTCAGCAATGGTCTTGGAGCTTTCATCACTTGTGAGGGGTGCCTCTGCATGAAGGGGAATGACCAAGTTGGGAGTACTGTCAGCCCCTTGCTCTGTAGTCTCTGTTTCTACAACACTTGGCTCATTTTGATTTTTGAAGACACTCTGGCACTGAAGGGGGGGGGTGTCAGCACTCTCAAAGTGTTCCTCCAGTTCTGGCATGATACCAGAAAGACTCATACCATCAGCATCTCCTTCAGGCAAATCATACAATTCCACAATACACAAAGACTCAGCATCCTCAGACTTGATACTTTGCACTTCACCTTCAGGGAGCATTGGCTCCAAGGATGATGCCGGGGCGTTAGGCAGTCCAGAAGGTCCAGCTTCATCCCCATAATTCAACATAGGATTTCCACGAAACAACTGACTCAGTTCATATGAGGGGTAATAGGCATTATCACACTCACTGTCATCCGAGTTAGACTGGCAGTCACTGTCATTCTGGGTCTGCTGCAGGGGAAGTCTTAAACCGACAACCACGGGGGCAGGCTGACTGTTTCTTTCTTGCAGCAGCACGAGTCACTGGTCCAGGGGAATCAATCTCGGTGGGTTCAGCCTCAATTATAACTTGACCAATAGGTAGCAAGTGGTTACGGTGCATGGTCTTGACAGCTTTGGAGTTATTCTCTGGGTGCACTTTGTACAGTAGCAATTCATCCAACTTTCCAACTATGACATGGGGAAGATGGTGCCTTCGATCAGCAGTTTTGTGTTTACCATGCAATCCTAAATTTTGCAACAACACACAGTCTCCAGACCTAAGCTCTTGAGCCTTTACTTTTCTATCATGTCTCTCTTTGTTGGCTAGATTTCTTTTGGTGGCCATTGTCTCGGCCAGTTGATAGGCATAGTTCAATTGAGCTTTCAGTTTTTGTACATATTGCAGGTAATCTTCAGCTTGGACCCCATCGGGAGAATCCCCAAAACAGACATCAACAGGCAGCCGGGCCTCTCTCCCGAACATGAAGTGGTAGGGAGAGAACCCGGTAGCATCATTCTTCGATGCAACTGTATGCGTGTACCAAGGTGCTAATCTGCTGGCTCCATTTATGCTTATCTTTTGGGTGGAGGGTGCCTAGCATGTCTAGCAGGGTGCAGTTAAAGCGTTTTGGTTGAGAATCCCCCTGCAGGTGATAAGGGGTGGTTCTTGACTTTCGTACCCCCATAGAGAGAGCATTTCTTTGATTAGCCGACTCTTAAAGTCCCGGCCCTGATCAGAGTGAATTCGCTGGGGGGCACCATAGTGGACGAAGAAATTTTCCACTAGCACCTTGGCTATGGTAGATGCTTTTTGATTTTTGGTGGGAAAAGCTTGTGCATACTGTGTGAAATGGTCCGTAACCACTAGCACATTGCCAATGTTTCGCTGATCAGGCTCTAAACTCAAGAAGTCTATGCAGACTAGTTCCATTGGGGTGCTGGTAGTAATGTTGACAAGGGGGGCAGCCCTCTGAGGCAGGGCTTTTCTCTGCAGGCAGCGACTACAAGTCCTTACATGGTGCTCAACATCAGCCCCCATCTTGGGCCAGTAGAATCAAGATCGTACTAGGTCAAGGGTCCGGTCAATACCGAGGTGGCCCATATGATTGTGGAGGGACCTCAGTACCAAATCTTTGAAGGCTGTGGGCAGGACCAATTGTTGCTTGTCTATTTGGCCACCTCGATCTACAGTCTCTCTATACAACAAATGATTAAGCAGCTTCAACCTGGGGCCTTCTCTAAACAATAAAGCGGTTCGCAGATCAGAGGAAAGCAACCTGGACACATCTTTTCCTGTATGAAGAGCGTCAAGTGCTGGCTGAATCATAGGATCTCGGGATTGAGCCCACTGAATGCTGTCATTGTCAAACTGAGGTAGTGCACTGATATCTAGAGCAGAGAAGTGGCAATACGCAGCCGGTATGCAGGTGTCAGAGGGGCCCAAGCAATCTACTAAGCAGTCCGCTGTGTCCGTAGACATCTGTTCATTTCTATCAAACTTTTGGCACAATGCTTGGATGTCAGGTCCCAACAGCCTGACCCAGTCGCTCTTGGAAATGGGCTTCCAGGATAGGGCGTCAGCATCAGTATGATTCAGGCCTGGTCTGTATTTGACAGGCAGGCAGCAGCGTCAGTGCGATGAGGGGGTGGGTGCGACGTTTGGGAGGGCTAGTAAAGGTAGCAGCAGTCGTGTGGGTCCTGGAAGAGATTTCCCCTGGTTTAATTGGACATCAGCTGTGGAGCAAAGAGGTTCAGGAGGGCCAGGAACAAGATCTGCAGGCAAGATTTTCTTGTAAAGAAAAAATGGGGGCCCAGTGCCCCATTTCAAGGTATGGGATGCCCAGATAGTGGGGTTGTTACAGTAGTGGCAGTGCTGTAGCAGGGTATTCCTGGAGGTGGCAGCTTTCGGGTGTCATACCTGCGTGGCATGCTATCTGGGGGAGCAGTACAGAGGGTTAGAGTGGCTCTGGCCTGGGATTCGCTATAGGGCCTGTCCTGCCCATGTCTGGGGCAGGGCCTGGGACATACCATGCCCATGTCTGGGGTAGGTCCATCAGACCCATTAAGAGCTAGGGTTCCCCTGTGGAAGATGTAACCTCAAGTAAGGAAAGGTGCCGCTGTTTGTTACATTTTCAGGTCAGAGTTGGTATGGAGTGACTTACTGTAAATTGCATGTTTGACTCAGGGAGAGGTTTCTTGGAGGTCCACTGGGAGCAACGCGGATGCTTTAGCTGCTAAATTGTCCTGAGGCCTATACGGCTCGGTTGGCATGAGTTGGAGTAAGTCACTCCCCCAACAGGAGGTCGAGAGAATCTGAAACTGTCAGTAGAGTACTGAGTAGAATATTGGGAATGTAAAAGTAAAAGAGTTTCTGTGGAAGAAGCTTGTTCAGAACTCAAAGACCCAGTGTGGTCTAACTAGCTTAGATCCTGAAAACTCAGTCTTGCTGTACGCTGATCAGAAAAGCAAAGTGAAAGTATACTTGAACCTGCCATTGTGTACTGCCTGAGTTCTCAGCCCCATGGAACTGCTCCATTTATTTATGTAAAGTTGATAACCAGGAAAGGCACACTGAGCCAAGGCTCGATTCCAGGTGTGACCCGGGGGAAGGGATTAAGGGAAGACAAAAACAATTTACTTACTGTTTAGACACATGAAAGTAAAAACAGATAAATAACATAATACAATAAATACTGTGCAAAGTTTGCATAGACAATCTGAGGCAACAAAACAAAGCAGTCTATACTACAATATATACAGAATAAATTATTTGTAAGGTGTAGGAAGGATTGACTGAGCAAGGGGGTTAGCTGTTAAGTGGGGTAATGGGGGAGGGAGGGAGGAGGAGGATGAGGGAAGTAACCACAGGGCGGGGAAGGGATGAGCTTTATGTGATGTTTAATGTCTGGGAATGAAGGGGAGTCACAAAGTAGAGAGGGTTGCTGGTTCCAGAGGCGGGGGAGACGAATGGAGAAGGCAGAGACTCTGGAGGAGGAGCATCAGTGGGGGACTGTGAAGGTGCGTAGGTGGCAGGACCTCAGACAGTGGGGGGGGCAGGTGCTGGTGAGAGGAGGGAAAAGAGATATTGCGGAAGGAGGTTGAACCAGTGTTTGGCAATGAATGTTAAGGAGTGAGTATATCTTCTGTGTGAGAGTGGGGGAAGATTTAGGGAGGAGAGTAAAGTTCAGTGATGAGTAAGAGGAGGGGAGTTAGTAGCAAAGCAGCAGAATGCGTTAAGGGTGGTGTAAAGGCAAGACAGGGAGGTTGCAGAGGTCAAGGCATAGATTATGTCGCCGTATTCAAAATTAGGAAGTATGGTTTTAGCTACTAGGACTTGGTGCAGGTGCAAACGAATGGAGTTTTTGTTTTGGTAAAGCACCCTGAGTTTGGGACAAAGCTTAGAGCAGAGAGAGTTGATGTGTGATGAGAAATCGAGGTGTGATCTAGCCACAAGGCCTAGATATTTATAAGATGACACTGAGTCGAGGGTGGACCCATCCAAGGATGAGAAGGAGGGGCTAAGTGGGAGTTTAGCCAGCTTGTGGGGGGGTCCCAAAGACCATGGAGAGTTTTTTTGGTGTTTACTTTAAGGCTGTTGTCTTGTAACCGGTGGAGGACCTAGGTGAAATCATTCTGGAGGGTAGAGAATCAGGGGAGGGAACCGGAGGCATAGACGGTGGTGTTATCTGCATAAAGGTGAATGTTTGTGTGTGTATACATGCTTTGGGGAGGTCGTTAATAAATACCAAGAAGAGGACTGGACCTAGAATTGAGCCTTGGGGGACTCCCGCGAGGATGGAAAAGGGAGGGGACACAGAGTTACCTACTAGGACAGACTACCGTAGAGGTATGAGCTGAACCAATTTATTAAATCTTTTGATTCAAATAGGCAGGGCCCAATCATTTTGGGACCCAGAATAAAGTTCTTGTTTTCAGAATCCTGTGGTGCTGGTGATTTTTATTAAGCTCAATAAGGAGAAAATTAATGAATTCTGTTTTGCTTCATCTGTCCTTTTGGCCTTGGAGGGGGAACAATTTCTCCCCCCCTTTTTTTTTTAGCTTTTAGGGGGGCCATAGCAGCTGGTGCCATCTCCACCCTGGTGCTGCTCCATGTTTCCATTGCTGCTGGGCCTGAGATGAGGCAAATCTTGTCTGGGGATGAGGCAGGCCATTACCATTTTGAAGACACCATGAGGTAGGCTACCTCTTTGATTATGGGAGGGCTTGCCCAAGGTTCAGTGTGGGGAATAGCTCCTCCCACAACCTCTATTTAAGCCCTCCTCCAAATGCACCTCCCTTGCTTAGGGAGTTTTTTCCCGGGCTCCCTGTCTGAATTGTGTGGTTGTGCTGCTTTTTCGCTTCCTGCTGCCTCTCTGCTTTTTTCTGTGCTCCCCTCCCTTCCTGTGCCCATTCCTGCTGCTGTGCTATGTTTGTGTTTGTCTCCTTGGCCGTTCCGGCTGTCTCCCTCCTCCTTCCTGTTCTCTTTGCTGCCCTGAGGCTCCCCTGTTAGTTTCTTTCATTTCTTTTGGGCCTTCTCCTGCCCCCTCATGCTGCTTCCAGGTGTCCCCGCATACTTCTCTCATCCCCGTCTGCTTTTCCAGTGTGGGCTTCCCTTGCCTGTTGCTCAAAGCGGACCCCCAATTCAATAACACACCACACCGTCTTTGGGATAAAAAAGGCTGCACCTCTTTTTACTTAATCAAAAAAGTATGCATTACAGGAATACTTAACATTCAATACAGAAGAATATGTATATTACATTCAACAGATATGCACATTACAATATATCTATATACATACATCACATCTTATTTCAATATATACATCAAGTATCCCCTCCAGTAAGACCCCTTGGGCAGCCACAATTCATGTATTGCTGAAACCCCGGCTCCTTCATCCACTTATTTGAGAGGAACTCTGGCCCTTTAGTCCAACAGATCCATCAAGGGCCATGCCGTCCCTCAGGACAGTTTTCCTTCCCTTCTTCCCTGAATTTAGGGCCTCCTAGACCCTTGACGAGGAGCATGCCCATCCAGGGCCACACTCCCCATCTCAGAATCTTGGTTCCCAGCGTTTCGGTGCATGCCCCGCCTGGGTGCCTTCCTCCCCAGGTCTCTGAAGCATATCAATCCTAGGGTCATGCCTGTCCCTGGTGACACCCAATTGCAGCTTCTCTTCTTATGTCCGGAGCCTCGCTTACACAGGGTCAGCCATGAATTACTGCCTATTCTTTCTATATCAGCTCTTATCTAGTGTACTCTTAGAGCTGCGACAGTGCTCTTGCTGTGGTCTGGCAGCTTGGGGCGGGAGGGTGGGAAAACTTTGTGTTGAGGAGCGGTTCCAAAGGGCTGAAATCCTCAGGCCCATCCTGTCAGAGCTGGGACAGGGCTAGCCCTCTATGTGGAGCTCCTGTCCCGGCCGCTTGCTGGGGCGCCTCTTCCCTGAAATGGTGGGCGGCTATTTCCTTACCCTACCCTCTTGGGGCCATTGGCAACTCTCCCCCAGTGAGAGGCCGGTGGGGCCATTTGCCCAAAGCGGACCCCCAATTCAATAACACACCACACCGTATTTGGGATAAAAAAGGCCGCAGCTCTTTTTACTTAATCAAAACATTATGCATTACAGGAATACTTAACATTCAATACAGAAGAATATGTATATTACATTCAAAAGATATTCACATTACAATATATCTATATACATACAACACATCCTATTTCAATATATACATCAAGTACCCCCTCCAGTAAGACCCCTTGGGCAGCCACAATTCATGTATTACTGAAACCCCAACTCCTTCATCCACTTATTTGAGAGAAACTCTGGCCCTTTAGTCCAACAGACCCATTGAGGGCCATGCCGTCCCTCAGGACAGTTCCCCTCCCCTTCTTCCCTGAATTTAGGGCCTCCTAGACCCTTGACGAGGAGCATGCCCATCCAGGGCCACACTCCCCGTCTCGGAATCTTGGCTCCCAGCGTTTCGGTGCACGCCCCGCCTGGGTGCCTTCCTCCCCAGGTCTCTGAAACATACCCATCCTAGGGTCGTGCCTCTCCCCGGTGACACCCAATCATAGCTTCTCTTCTTATGCCCGGAGCCTCGCTTACACAGGGTCAGCCATGAATTACCGCCACTTACATATGGTGCCAACAAGTATCTCCCACTAATGCCCAAGGGATCTTACTTTTCCCAAATAATACTGTCTCACAGAAATCATTCAGTGTGTTGTTAAAAATGTCATTCCCAATATCTGACAGATGAACCCCATCCTGGCTATATAGGCTGTTATCCATCTTGGTGATAAGGAAATGCCTGATAACCTCCATGCCAAGCAAGGCCGCAAAATGAGACACCTCCCTATTCACTGACCTGAGTGCTTTGTCCATGGCTCTCGGCTTTTGCTCACCACGCCACTGCTGGCGTGGTATGATTCTGGTCCATGCCAGAATGGTGCAAGGCAACATTTGTTTTAGACGGGCCAATCCCCTCTTAATTTCCCCAATTAATCTGGGGGCCCCCAGGGTGACCAGGTCATTCCCTCCCAAGTGGATAACCAGCGCAGCCGGTGGTTGGCGATGCAAGCCCAATCTGAAAATAGTTTCACACAATGCCCCCCACTTCATCCCCCCTTTGCCTGCCCATTGTATCACAGCGCGATGTCTCGGAATGCCCAGCTGCCTTGTGTAAGGCCATTTTTTCACCATCGTATGGGCCTCCCTCATGTGCGAATGACCCACGATCCATATCCGAGGGGTTGTCATAGCCATGCCTGTAAGACAAACCAGAAAATTTGAGTACGTTGCCACCTTTTTGATCTTGAGTTTCTACTTGTGCTGGGTTCCCAAGCGTCACTCCCCGATGGGTTGTGCTGGGGCCTGATGTACCCCATATATGCTTTTGATGCCCATCTGCCAACCCATTGGATCTGTTCCTCTTTTAACCCACACCTAGCTGCCTTGGTGGCCGCCATGTTGTATGATGTAGGGTTTAAACCTGCCATCCACGAACCCTTTTGTAGGACAGCTGTGAACTGCCGCCTCGTGACTGCTTTTCCATCCCCATGTATGAATAAATGCCCTGGGCCTGTTGGCCGCCCCGCTACATACTCTTTCATTGATGACCATGGGCAAATGTTCCTGGGAGGGGCCATAAACAGTGTTATAGTGGCGGGGGGACCACATTGGTTTGTCTTTGATTTGCGCAGCTGAAGACAGTCTGTCCTGCAGGATGTCGAAATCACTGAAGTGCAGATTGGTATTCTGACCCGTTGAGTTAGACTGCGGTACCAACTCAGACACCCGGAAGGCCCCGAAAAATGCACAAATGTACAGGGTCCTGAAAAACTTGGTTTCATAGCCCAAACTGCAAGTGACTGACAGTGCATTCAGGAGGCTGGACAGTTTGGCTAATCCTATGGGCTTCCTTGTGTCCGCCTTTTTCCCTGTAAGTCTCATCATTTTCTTTGTGATGAAACTGTTAGTTGGGTCAAGAAAACACTCGGACCTGCGAAGGAATGCAATGCCTGCCAGTTGGAGGCATATAGCAGCCGGAGATCTTCCCACGCTTTCTAAATGGAGAACGTAGCTTTGAACTTGTCTTTAGGTATAGGGAAATGCCACGCTTACCTCGTGACCGCAGAATTCCTGAAAAGACTCTTAGCTACCTACGTACTTCCTCCATGTCGAGGGGGCCACAGCGAGCTGTACCAGTTCCTGCAATCTTGGTTCCCAAGCCTCCAGACCACTTCCGGTATCTGTGTGGGGAGAGGATCCGACCACGGGGCTAGCCGCCTGAAGTGCTCGAGCTGAAATCGAAACAGGGCATCAGCTATAACATTTTCTTTTCCTGGCAAATGACGTTCCCTGAAAGAGATGTTGTACCATAGGCAGCATAACACAAAGACCTGCAGAACTTTCATCACTTCTTCAGAATGAGACATCTGCAAGTTCAATATGTCTGCTACCGCCCTGTTGTCCATGTGAAACAGCACTTTTTTATTCTCAATTTTGTACCCCCACACCCTTACGGCTACCATGATAGGGAACAATTTGAGCAAGGTGATGTTTTTTGTGAGCCCCTTCGATATCCATTCCTGTGGCCAGCGCTCTGCAAACCATGCCCCTTGCCAGAATGCCCCAAAGCCAATACCACCTGATGCATCTGTAACCATGTGCAGATCCAATAGCTGGTCTGCCGGTGTCTGCCAGATGGTGATACCATTGAAACCTTGCAGAAAGAGTTCCCATACCTGCAGGTCAGCTTTTATACCCTGTGTCAGTCTGATGTGGTGATATGGTTTTAGAGCCCCCCCCCCGTGGCTGAGGCCATCTGCCTGGGGAATGGCCTGCCTGGGCAGATTGCACAGTATGCAAAATTCAAGTGGCCCATAACAGATTGTAGCTTTTGTAGGGTCACCTTCTTTGCTCTTCCATCTCACCTAACAGTTTGCTCAAAAGCGACACCTTGTCTTGTGGTAGTCGAGAAACCATGGCCTCAGAGTCTATTTCTATGCCCAGGTAGGAGAGCCAGGTGGCGGGGCCCTCCATTTTTTTCCGCACTAGAGGGACACCGAAATACCCCATGAGCGAGGTGAAACCCCGCAGTGTGTCTGCACATGTGGTTCTTCCCCTGGGACCCACAAATAGGAAGTTGTCCAGATAATGTACTATGTGTGGGTTCTGCGTGTGCCTTCTGGTGGCCCACTCCAAGAAAGTTGAAAATGCTTCGAAGGCTGTGCAGCTTACAGAGCAGCCCATGGGCATTGCTTTGTCCATGTACCATTGGCCTCTAAATTTGAAACCCAATAGATTCTGATCACTCGGATGTACTGGTAACAGGCGGAAAGCTGCCTTGATGTCACTTTTTGCCATCATTGCCCCCTGACTCAGCTCTTGTAACTGGTGCAGTGCCACATCAAAAGTTATGTACTGTACTGTGCAATCTTCTGGGTCAATAAAGTCATTAGCTGAGGTACCTTTCGGGTGGGACTGGTGATGAATCAGCCTGAATACATCTTCTACCTTCTTGGGGACCAGCCCCAATGGGGATACCCTGAGGTTGGGAACTGGGGGGCAGTCGAATGGTCCCGCCACCCTGCCTGGCTCCACTTCCTTGGCGATTTTCTTCTCTATGATATTGGGAAGTAAGGTCACAGACCTAAGGTTGTGAGCTGTGGTTTCCACCCTTGGCCCCTTGTATGGTATCCTAAAGCCGTGTTTGAAACCGTCATGTAAATATTTTGCTGTTGTTTTGTCCAGGTAGCAGGCGAGCCAGGGGTCCATCAGGTCTAATCGTACTGGTGAATCAGCCAAACTTCCCAGTCCCCTTTCCTTTCCTTTCTCCCCCCCTTGCCTGGTTTTTTGGAGGAGTGTTGGGTGCATTCTGAAACCTTGTGCTCCCCTCCACATTGTTTGCAGATATGACCGTATTTACAAAAGGAACGAAAACATTCCCTTTGTTGTAATCGTAACAGGCCTTCCTCCCTGCCGCCTTTTTCTGGTCTTTCTTGTAATCTCCTCCTGCTTGTCTGACAATAACATGACCATTATCTGTGTAGGTTACCACACTGGGACGTCCACGCGTCATATAGTGGACCCTGAGGTCTACATGCGTATTTTCCCATTTGAGATTGGGCTGCCTAGATAATTTTAGACAAAATTGTCCGTCGTATTTTAGCCACACATATCCATCAAAGGATAAATGTTCAAAGTTTATGGTATCCCTGTATTTAAGCAGGGCAATCAGCTGATTGGGGTGCTTCATCCCGTAAACTGACATAAATATGTCAAATGCTGCGGCCCAATTCTCAAATGTGAAAGGCAACTTCGGCCACTGTGGCCTCTCTTGTTTATTCTTTTTCTCATCAATCACCTCTGGGATCTCCCTGTGTAATAACGAGAACATGTCTATAAATTCACCTTTCCAAATTTTTTCCCTGACAGTGTCCAATAAGTGGTCCCCCGATGGGTCTTCTACGCCGGCATATGCCCAACGATCCGGTGCTGTTGTTTTGGTGCTGGTTAAACTGTCACCTACTGTAGCAGTGGGAGCAGTTCCTGTTGAAGAGGCAACCGTTTCCCGCCCTTCTGAGTCTGCCATCAAACTTTCTTTGTTCCCTTGTGGATGTTGGATTGTAGAGGATAACACATCTGTCCATACCTGAACTGCAGCTCCCTGCGCTCTACCCCCCCACCGCAGCACCCTGTGAACCAATGCACTGGGGTGGCTAAGCCAGCAATGCTTCAGCCCCTGGGGTGATCTGCTGCCCCCCACCATGGTGACCTGACAGGGCTTTTTCTGCCCCTACCCTGGTGGGCTCTGTAACCCTTTGTGTCATCCAGTCTTGTCCGTCTATTCGGCCCTGCGCCTGGTATCCTACCTTGGCAGGCTCCGCCCCAGACGTGTCCTAAACCCATGGCTGCCTATTGGCCCCTGTGCCTTGCATCTCGCTAGACCCTGGGAGGTACCCTTGCCTGGCTCATTGGCTGGAAATGCCTGAGACCCTGCATTAGTAGCAGCCATGCCCCCATGAAGGGTTATTGGGAAACTAGGAGTGAAGGGACCCCAAGGATTCACTGCTGCCCAAGAGGCGGGCATGTTGCCTGGCCCCCTGTACATAAATGGCCACATGAAGGGGTTATGCTGCCATATTTGGGGCCATGGCATTGCCAGTACCAAACTGTCCCCCAAAGCCCCAGGCCTCACTACCTGGCTGCTCGCCTTTTCCCCCCTACTGTTTGCCCTGTGTTTCTCCCAAGTCTGTCTGCTGACGAAAGCCCCCCATCTTGCCTCCCATGCCCATGGCCCTCTTCCATTCCTGTTCATTTACCTTCATAGCCTTAGCCATATCTTCCAGGTTTAGCCTTCATTTTGCATACTTTGACTCTTCTGTTGTGATTCCATTGGCAGCTGCTCCCAGCTCTCCCCGGATTGCTCATCCTCGCTATTAGAATCAGACCACACCAAGTCTACTGAAACATCACTGTCCTGATCCCCCTCATACTCACCAATTTGTGGCTGGACCATTGGTGCAACAGGGAGCTTCTCCACTTCATCATTTGTTGCCCTGGGCTGGACTACGGATGATGTGTTCTCCTCGACTCCGCTCTGTTTCTTCTCTGTACGTTTCTTGCCAGCCTCTGCCACCAGTTGAGCCTTACACTTTCTCTGCCCGCCTTGCCCCTTTTTATTACCAGATTTTTTCCGCGCCACCAATTCCAATAACCGGGTCGACTTCTGGCTCTGCCTGGGCTGTCGCCCCTCACCCTCAGCTGGTCCCTGAGGCCTGCGTTCAGCTAGGGTGGGAGGGTCTGCCTCTGGCAGCTGTTGCCCGACTGGACGGGCAACCAGTAATTCTGGTTCCAGCCTGGATATGGCCATGAGCCAATCTGACCCCCCTATATCTTTAAGGCGTTGCATGGCCTTGAGTAGTGCTTGGTCCTGCCCTTGTGCTGAGGTAGCCTGGTCCGCAGGTTGCGTCTGGCTTTCCAGCCCTGAAAAGTCTTGACCTGGACCCTGTGCCGGTGTGGAAATTTGGGGAGCCTGGCTGTCCAGAACCTGAGAACTCTGTAGTTCAGACATTTTCAGCTATTGATCGTAAGGGGCCAAACGGTGCTAAGCGAAGCGATACCTATTGAAACAAAAACATATTCGTCATTCCTGCCCACGTTCCACGTGCCCTCTGCCAGTCAGCCATCTAATCGACTGTTCCATAATTAATCTCGAATGTACAGCTCCACACCCTACTTCTCGAACTCCTGACGCCATAACGTCCACCCATGGAAGCCCCAGTGGGCCTCATGGTCCATGCTCTCTAATGCTTCTAATGCTACTACTGCTTACTCTCTTCTTGCAGAGCAACCAAACATTCAACCACAACCATGATACGGGAGAGAAGAGAGGGAAAGAAGAAAAGACCCTGGGTTTAGCGTGCCCACGAACTGGGAGGGAGGGATGGTGCCCCCTGGCAGCCGACCGGTGGAGGCAGCGCAGCCAAGAACTGGCAAAAGCACAGCAGGGAGGGACTGGCTTGGCCAGGGAACCCCAGACTTGGCCCAGGAAAGATTTGCAAGGACAACTTTACCGGAGATGAGGCCCAGCTGGGAGGGGATTCTTTGAAATTTGCGGGCAGAGAACAGGACACATTTTTTCTTTCTTAAAGCCAGAAACAACATACAAGAGAAGAAGCCTGGCTGAGGTGGAAAAAAAAAAAAGGGGGGGGGGCTTGGTACAGTGGGGCAACCGGAGACCACGTGCTGGGAGGAAGAATCACAGCTCAGCAAAAATTATTTTTTACTCCCTAATCCCTTACTCATGCTCTCTCTCCCCCCTTACTTCTATTCCCCACCCTACTTACTGCCTTTTTTCCCCCTCTCCCTACCCCCCCATCTATGTTACCAGCGGGTTACCATATATGCTTTTCCAGGGGGGTAGTATACCATACTGAGCAATTAAGAAACATTTATAATGACAAACATTTATTTTTTCCAGTTTAGCCCACGGGCCGAACCCAAACAAACAAAACAGCAATAGCAGGCAAAAAAGCGCACAAACAAAACAGACCCTGAAAACGGGGGGGAGCACAAAGGGGGGCAGGAGATAGTTATAAAATCTTGTGGAGGAGAAGCTGGAAAAGCAGAGCAGGGCCGGAGGCAAATATATAATGTAGGAAAAACAAAATAGGCAAGCTGGGAGGGCCATGTGGTCCTATCGCAGACAACTTCATGGTTCTGAGTTAGGGGGCAAAGCAGAGGGGTCCGGGAGCGCAGGCCCAGCGCCGCAAGGACTGCACAGGAAAAAATGGCCTAGAGATGCCAGCCGAGAGGCAGGCCCTTGCAGGCTGCCGAGCTGTGGCGGCCGCCTGGGAAGAGAAGCCGGGGGCAGCAGATGGTCTGAGCCTGAAAGGCGTGCTGCCCACCAGATGGGTGCCAGAGGCCAGGAGCTGCAGGAAACTGAACAAAAGGGGTCGCGAAGCAGGAAGATTGCCACGCCAGGCTGCCCGAGCGCCTGGGGAGGGTGGCCAAGCCGCAGGGAGCAGCCCGGCGGGCCAGGCAACCACCACGTACCGAGCGCCAGGCGATACCCGCACAGGCAAGCCAGAACTAAAGAGGGAAGGTCAGACTCCAGGGGAGCCAGCAAAGGGGGCAGCCAGGCAAGAGGGAATACTGAGGAAAAGAGGGGGACAGAGCAGTGCGGATACCGCTGTGCTGCCGGGGAAGATCAGGGCCCGGAGGAGCCGGGCGGGCAGCAGGGGGGTGCGGGCAGGCGGGGTGGGGCAACCAACACTGGGATACCACATGGCCACGGGGACTGGGGGCCGTGGCTCCAGGCAGGCGCGCACACACTAGCCCCGGCCCAGGGGAGGCGGAAAGAATAGGCCGCAGGTACAAAGAGGCTGTGCGACAGGGTGGGGGAATGAGCAAAACCAGCAGGGAAGGGGCTTGCGGGGACGTGAGTGGGGCTGAACTTTAAGCGGAGAAGCCAGGCGGGGAGGGCAGGACATGGAGAAAGGAGAAAAAAAGAGTGTAGGGATTGAACCTGCCTAGGGAAAGAAAAAATTGGGATGGGGGAAGGAAGCAAAGGAAAGGGAAAAAAGACTTACCCAGCGAGAACGATCAAACTGCGGACTGCGGGATGCTGCAAAAACTGCATGTTGAGGAGCGGTTCCAAGAGGATGAAATCCCCGGGACCGCTCCTTAAAAACCCTGCCAGGCCCCGTTTTGCAGGAGCCAACAAAACCAGCCCTCTCTGTGGAGCTCCTCTGATAGGGCCACTTGCTGGGGGGGGGCCGATTCTTCCCGATATGGTGGACGGCCTTCCTTACCCCACCCTCTTGGGGGCCGTCGGCAACTCGCCCCCCCCCGGTGAGAGTCCGGTTGGGCCATTATCTCCTGTCCTTCCACACCTGATTGTTGCAAGCTCAGCAGACTGCTACTGTACCTACCATTGCTCAATATAGCACCTGCACAATCTCTGCTCCCTTCTTCTGGCTCCACCGTTCCACGTTCCGTGCATCTACTAGACAGTCATCCTACTTCGCTACTGATCAGTCATTGGCTCGTCTTTCCCTGCAGTGCTGCAGCTCCTTCCCTTTGTCTGGAACCATGTTACCTAGGCCTCACATTTGTTCTTCCAATCCTACTCCCTACATGGACATCAGGATCCTAACCCACGCTCACAACAAACCCCTTAACTGTAAGTACCCCTTGCTTGGTTTATCGCCTTCCTCCTCACTATCGTTCAGATCCACACTTCCCAGTAAATATTAAATCTTTCTCCTCGCTTAGCAAAATCTATAGCTGACACTCATTAGCAGAATCCTACTGCAGCTGCTACAGTGCTACTCTTTGTGCACAGGGTATATGTGCATCAGGGGCATATTCTGGCCTACTTTCCGAAATCTAGACGGATACTGTTTCCTATAGAATTCCACTACAAGGATGCAGGCAGCTATCTCCAGCTGAGAAACCGTTTAGTCGCCATCGTGATTGGTGCTAATTTTTCATAGTCACCAAGTACTGCAGATACAATGACAGTTCTTAATATACCTTACCTGGGGAAAACAAAAACTGCATCGGGGTTACAAATTTTATGGGAATCTCCTTCGCCCCTGCCATTCACCTATGCGATGTAATGAGTCCCATCCCTTTAACATTAAGGTGTAGCATGGCCTAGGGATCCAGCTCTGAATCAGAGACCTACATTTCCCTCTTACAGACGCTTTCTCTGGTCTCACTCGACCTTCGGGGGGGGGGGGAGTACAGGAACTCGCCCTGCTGCATTTCCATGGCTGAACCTCACATGACTTCACTCCAGTACCTTCTGATACGGAGCCCTCTTCTCTCTATCAGCTAACCTCAGTCCTTCCCTCGTCCTTCAGTTTTTTCCACACCGTATGCCCCTGAGCATTCCCCCATTTCCTCATGCTGTTCCATATCTATCACGCAATGCATATCTCATTTGACCACTTGTGTTTTCCATGCCTGACAGTTTATTATTGTATCACTGATTCATTATCCTGTAACTGCTTTCATGTACTACCTTTCTTCTTTCCCTTCAGCAGAGTTGCACTGGTAGCCAGCCCATACCAGCAGTACTCCGGTCTCCGTCCCTAACTCACACCTTCTGAGGTACTGAGCGAAGGTAGGCTTTCCCCGTCTACCGGGGATGGGATTCCGTTTCAACTACTACCTCCTGATACTTACCTGCCGAAATCCTCCATCCCTAACTCTGGCAGCATCGAGAGCAGGTTAGCTCACCCTGACTACCAGGGATGGGAGCCATGTCTACAATCTACAGACTGTTACCGTCCCTTCTCTACCTCATACCAGTTGCCTACATCATACCAGTTGCCACTTCCCTTCGGGAACGGAACTTCCTCCTACTTACCAACTTGACATCCTCCATCCCTAACTGCTTGGCAGCATTGAGAGAAGGTTAGCTCACCCTGACTACCGGGGATGGGAGCCATGTCTACCATCTACTGAGTCTTACCATACCTTATATACCTCGTACCAGGTGCCGCTTCCCTTCAGGAATGGAACTACCTCCTACTTACCAACTCAACATCCTCCATCCCTAACTCTGCTTGGCAGCATCGAGTGCAGGTTTGCTCGCCCGACTACCAGGGATGGGAGCTATGTCTCCAATCTACAGACTTATACTATACCTTCTCTACCTCATGCCAGTTGCTGCTTCCCTTCGGGAATGGAACTCTCATGCTCTGCATACCCTCATCATGCTACTTATGCTGCTTCAGGTCACCACCATCTACCTCTGCCGTCCCTGATGATTGTCTGAGTTTACAGTCTACTGCTTCATTTTATATGTTCTCAGCCTGCTACCCAGCTGCCACTCCCTTCAGGAACAGGACATTGCCCAACTTGTTTCTCCATTTTACCTGTCCGCAGCCTAGACTCATTGTCCTCTCTGCCAACTTCCATGGCTAGGAGCCTGACTCTGACATGGACTATCTCCATCGTTTGCAGCTATGCCACTGCGGCTCACCAATTCCATTTAGAACCAGGACTTCTTCCACCAATTTCTATCTTCATCTTACATTCACTAGCTGCATCCAGTCCGGATCATCTTGCCTGCCTGCTGCTTCAACCATGGAACCAGGACCTCATCAGCTTGTTTGCCTCCATCCTGTCAGTTTGCCACATCCCTTCAATCACAGGTCCCTTCTGCTTTGAATGACTCCACTAGCCATCCCGCTCTTCCATGGACCTTCATTCTCTTGCCCCTTTGGCCTCCTTTTCCTCATCATGTGGATCCTGCCAGCTCGTTCAGTCACTCTCTCACTCCAGGTCGACTGCCTCATGAATTTCTTTGCTGCAGATCGCTGTCTGACTGCCATCCGCACTTGTTTTCTTTTGCAGAATTGAGACCTCATCCTTCGTCGCTCCAGCACCTTCCATCATTCTCTAGCAGTTTACAGCCTTCGTCAGATGTGGGACTCCTGTTGCTCATGGTGCTTGGCTCCTTGGCCTTCCGTGGATCATCATCTGATGCCTTGCTTCACTTTTCCTGCAATTCACTGCTGTTCACCATGGAACTAACCAGGTCCTATACCTTCCTGCTCTGGATGTCATTCGGCTTCGCCTGGCCTGTAGCTTTCCCTGGATTATTCATTCAGTTCCGCAGGTTCCACCCCAGACTTCCTTCCCATTTGGATGGCTGCCTTTTCATCTTTGCCTTGTGGGCTTGGGGCTTCATACTGTTTGCTGTGCCTCTTTTGGGCCTTGTGCCCTATCTCGGACCAGTACTCCTACCCAGTTATTTGCTCTTCCATATGATCCATCTCATACTCCTACTCAGGCCATTCTAACAGTACCCTTCTACTACTCATTGGATCACTCATTCATTACTACAGAGATATATTTCTGCCAGCAAATATCCCTTAGCTAAACATGCCACATAGACTCTTGCGCCATCATAGAGTTTCATACTGCCTAATTAGCTCCTCACGATCATTCCATAACTCCCATTAGACTGGACATTTGGAAGATCTTTTCCGTCTGTATTGGATGTACCAACCCGAAACCCATCCATTTAACCACTGCGACTTCCCAGACTGCCTCATCTCACTGACTATCCTTATACATGAAAAGGACTTAAATCCTTCTGCTGTGCTCTGACATACTAGCCAGCTTCGCGTCTATGAATACCGGGAATCACAAGATAACCATTCAACTAAGGACATTATCCATTTTCCTTCTCAACCTAGTTTTCTAAAACCATTTTGTTCACCAAGTTACTCGACTCCTACTTCTCAATAGACATTACTCATTTTTGAATTTCATAGATATCTTCCAGAATATTCGACAGGGGACCTCCACCGACTAGCTGATTACTAACTCCACAACATCCAAATCATAGTTTTGCTCCTGGACTTCACTGTTCCGCACTACACTCAGCCGCACTTTTTCACCTAGTACCTGAAGCCGGGTGAACAGCTCTTCCAGCAGAACCTTCAGTCTCTTCTTCTCGATTTACCTTAGTTAACTTCTGCAGTAAAAGACCATCACTGAGAAATGGCTCTCTTTAATTCTAATTGGCAATTCATATTCAGTCAAGACAAGTTTCACCAATTGAGACTTGCCTCCCATTCAATATTGCTCAGCAGTAGTATTATGATTCTATAATATCCTGCTCTAATCGCTCTCACTGCCAGTCCAGCTTACAGACTCTTATTACATCTGCCTCCAAGCTTTTCTTCATATTTTGGCATCAGGATTGCCAGTACACTTACCAACCTATGCCACCACAGTGCATCTCCTAGACGATCACATCACAAGAATAACCACTCTTACTTCGGGCAGTGTACCAGCAGAGCATTTACTTATAAAGTCACAGACCTCGTGCCCAAAGAAGCCATCTATCCCTCGTACTGAATTTCCAATCAATTCCTATATACATTAGGGTACCATCTGGATTGCTCTGCAACTTTTCTTCTATCTATTTACTAATCACTTATGGCATTACTCTCATCAGTCAGCCAATCTCTCCTCTACTCATTTCACTCTGGGATGCTTACTTAGCGACTTATCACTTACTAGTCGATTTCTTATTGCCAGACTACTTTGAACATCAAACCTTACATGAATTAGAGCTGTCACCAGAACTCTACAAACCATCGCAAATGCCACAGCGTACTGTCTGGTTTTATCTATCAAATTATGCTCTCCCAACTCATTATGCCGCTACAGTCTCTTTGGACATGCATCCTTCATTACCTTGGAAATACGGACTGCATTAGCCCTTCTTCAGTTGGACCTGCTCTGCACACAGGATTCTATCATTCTTACGGAAAAGAAGTACCCTCCATCATCTTGATCATCATTCAGTCTGTATTATCCTTGGATTGAGAACAAATCAACATCTCCAAGGCACTCAACGACTCTCTTCCACTTTTTTCTACTTCATGGATGCTTCCTTAGCGACTCCTCGTCCATTACTCAATTCCCTGCCTTCAGACCATACCTCAATATTCAGACCTTTTACAAGTTGGATCGTTCACCAATGACTCCTTGTACCATTGCATTTCCACCATTCCCAATTTAGTACCTTATTGATCCAGTCATGCTCCCACTGCTCCTACACCTTTGCAACTCCATGGGACAAGCATCATTCATCACCTTGGAAAATTGGACTTCATTTGCCCTCCTCACCTAAATTGACTTCACATTTTGTATTCTATCGCTCATGCAGAAGACCAACTCTTCAACCTCAGGATCATCGTACAATCAGCATCATCCATGGATCAAGATGGATCATCGTCTCTCCAAGCAGCTTGCCAACCTTAAATTAGCTATGGTTACTAGAACCCAGGTCCTTCTCCATTTAGTATGCCCAGAGAATGGGCAGACCTCCGGCCATGGGTTCTCAGAGGTTTCCTCCACCTGGGTTTTTTCCTTTCCTGAGTGCCAGGGGGTCATACTCCATGAGTTGGAGGAGGTATCTTTTTGGGCCTTCTATTCCCTACTAATTACTACCTACATACCTACTACTGAAGGGTGGGAATAGAGTAAAGCCACAAAAAGTACTACAAATTACACACACACTATATACCCCATCTCTCACTATTGCTATTCCACAAACGTTGACTGGGAGGCTTGCCTAAGGTTCAATGTGGGGAACAGCTCCTCCCACAACTTCTATTTAAGCCCGCCTCCAAACGTACCTCCTTTGCTTAGGGAGTGTTTTTTGTCCACCACCATCCCCTCCTCCTCCTCCTCCTCCTTCTCTGGCGCTCTTCTCACCTTTGTTCCTGGGCCTTCTATTCCCTGCAAATTACTACCTACATATCTACTACTCAAGGGTGGGACTAGAGTAAAGCCACAAAAAGTACTACAAGTTCCACAAGCACTATATACCCCGTCTCTCATTATTGCTATTCCACAAACACTGAATTGTTGTTTGGTACAAGAAGTGTCATGGAGTGTTTCTGGTCTGTGGTTCCACCCCTTCCCACAACACCCAGTTACCCCTAGACTTAGAGGGAGGGGGGCTACAAGTGGTAACCTGAATTTAAAATCAACCGTAAACAAAACTATACATTGATTTACTGCTTCTCTGTATCAGTTCTGCTGTACTGTATGGATGTGTTTGAAATTATCTTGAATAAAACTGAGCTACAAAAAAAAAGGAAAGAAAGAAAAGGAACACTGAGCCAAAGCTTGTTTCCAGGGGTGTGATGGGGGGGGGGGGACACACAGAGACACAAACTAGGGGGAGAATCAACAACATGCACTAATGACTGGATAAAACACAATCGCATGCAAACTGCAGCTATAGTTCTGCTAACTTATCAAAGTAACAAAGTAATTGTGTTTTGTGACAGTGGATTGTTGCACTTCTTCTCGCAAGGCACAGTTATATAATACTGTACAGCACCACCACCACCACTGTCCACCAGGGAAAAAGAACACTGCATCTTTTACAACTCCCCCCTTCCAGATTAGAGCTAAATAATTAGTGCTGACTTCAGAGGTAGTGCATATTTTTTGTTAAAGTGCTCATTCATGCAGGAAAGCGTTATTGTGCTGCCGATTGTGTGGTGGGCCAATGAGTAATGGTCTGTCTGTTCGGATTCTGTTTCTCTCTGGAATGATTTCACACAACAAACCCCAACTGAAAGCAGATTTTCCATTTACAACATGGCAAGGGTGCTGACTTTTATTTTGGCTAGGGGGCTTAACTATAGTCAGGGAGTATGGGGCACTCATTTACCACTTTACAAAGGAAAACTTGAGGAACTTCGGGGGTTCTGAGCCCCTCAGCCCCCTCCCCTGTGGTTAGCACCCATGCAGTGTGGGCCCTAGGGACTGCTGTGTTCAGACACCTAGCCATAATTGAGTCCCCAAAAAGTCCTCTGTTGAATAGCTTTGATGAATTTGCTTCTTATGTTTCCAGTACACTGCCATCAATACACAAAAATAGAAAAAGTTTCCCTTTTTTATATATGCATTTTATTCTCTGGCCGGCTGTACATCAGGCAGGGATATACCCTGGTCAGACCAAGAGATCACAGCCATCATATAGTCAGCAATGTTTTTTTTTCTCCCTAGCTTCAACCCTTTCTCCCTTGCCTCCCCCTCCCGGGCATGGGCAGTGTCTATGTCAGCTGTCCTCACTGCAGACAGCGTCCCCACTGCAGCAGGAGCAAGTTAAGTTCCCTGGCCCAGCTGCAGGGGTTGCTGTGGTGGTGAAACCTGCCACCAGCCCTTCCCAGCTGAGACACACTGCGGTGCAGCAGCTATCTCGGGCAGGTCTGACCCCCGACAATATGCATCAAGTTCTTTCCCGAGCCTGCATAGTCCATACTGCAGCGCAACACACTTCTGCTGGGCTGTTGGGCTTTTTTTTTTCCATAGAGGTTTTTATCCCTCCTGGGCAGGCTGGGTGGTTGTATCAGCCCATCCTGTATCATGCGGCTGTCCTAAGTCTCTGCCAGTCCCCCTGAGACTGGGCGGGCAGCCAGTGCTAGCGGGAGGGCTTAATTAAGCCCATTCTTCCTTTTTTCCCTCCTGATTTCTCCCTGGGCTCAGCTGGATGTGCAATGAGCATGGCACACGCACTCCACCTCCAAGGAGGCACCCTCAGCACTCCGTATGCTGGCCCTCCCCCAAACTGTGAGACTTCACATGCACTGCCATCTGAATTCCTCCAGGTGGCAGTCGAGTGGCGAGTTGCAGGATGCCCCCTCTCCAAGGGAAGAAAGCTGTCCTACGGATGCTTAATCTTCCATCCCCAGCCAAGCCCTTGAGTGATTTGAGTTTGTTCCCGAATCCGGGTTGCTGGCGTGGCAGCAGGGAGGCATGGATGCCTCAACCCGCTGTGCCAGTGTGCTGGACCCAGTTTGGCTTTTTTTAACCTATTTTTTCCATTTCCTTTTTTCTCCTCTTATACCTCCATTCCAGAGCAATGCCATGCTGGACAAAAAAAAAAAAAACAGTATTTGGGTTGAACTTTCTCTATGACCTGTTCCTGTCTGTACCTGTTCTTGGGCTGGACCTCTGAGTTGTCACATGGGTGAGACTATAGTTCCTCTGTGAGCTGTCATTTAGCTGGGAGTAACACCTGTGACAGCTGTCAAATGTTTGGGAGTAGCCCCTCTAAGAGCTGTCACACTGGAGGAAGTCATGGTGCCCTCAGAGAACTATCACTTTGGTGGATGTCAGAGTACCCTCCGAGAGCTCTCTTATGGGTGGATGGGGGCATTCATGATTCCCTCTGAGAGATGTTAGATGAGAAAGAGTCATGGAAGTACCGGCTCCAGGAACTATGGATGATGGGGCAGAGGCAGGGTATGGGGTTTGTGTCTAGGCACACAGGTGGATTTAAACACGGACTATGTTCCTAGCAATGTGTCATTGCTGGGGCACAGCTTGGGCACTGCAGATGTCTGTCCTGTCTGATCCTAGCCTGGAGCTGCCCATGAGTCAAGGTTCTAAGTGCTGTCACATGGTACCTAGAACTCTAAATATAGTTTCTGGTGCCCACATTATTAGCCAAATTATCTCACTCTGTCTCTTCCTACCACAAAGGCAAGCATCTTTGGGGGGAACCCCTCCCCCTCCTGACCCCACAAGGGTGGGTAATCCATGGGGGTTCATCGGCTGACCAGTAAGTCCTGTAGGTGGGAGACAGTGGGGGTTGTGGGGACAGGGTCAAAGGGAGCCCTAACTGCCTCAGCCAAGGCAGAAGCAACCTTGATTAAAGAAAGGAAAGAGGAGGCCAGCTCAGGGACGTGGGGGGCTAGTTTCGACCCAAGGGAAGAGGGAGAAGGACAGATGGGGAGAAAATGTAAATTATTAAAAAAGATGTACTGTCACTATTCCGCTAATGGAATAGTTATACAATGTTTATGGAAGTTGTTGTTATATATTGGTTACCGAGTTATTGTAATCATTTAAAATCAATAAAAATTCTTAAGTCAAAAAAAACACACCCACACACCTCTAGTGGGGAACCTACAGACAGTGGTTCATGTCATGTGCTTGAGGAGAGGTCTGTCCATGTATTTGTTTGCTTGTGAGGGTGTTTCAGAGTCAGACCGTGGGGTTCAGTAAGTGAGGTCTATGAGTGTGAGTGAGTGTGTGTGTGTGTGTGTGTGTGTGCATGTGCACGCTTTGTTGTGTGTGTACAATATACCAGTTGGTGAACTGGGTACAAAGAATGGGGAACTACATCGGGGGTTACGTGGTGTTCTGTCGCAAACTGCAAGTAACAGGGTCATCCTGACTGATATTTTTTCTGAAGTTGCCAGTCAACAACTGCAGAAAGACCTTTGTGTGTGTGTGTGTTGGGGGGAGGGAGTGTTCTGACTGCTTTCCTATACATTCCCTCTGAAGAACCACTCAGCACCTCTCCTTGATCTCTTAATCCCCGCAAGCCAACTCCTCGACAGTAAGAATGCCCCACACAAAAGATCGTTCATTGCCATGCAGCAGAGGACAAACGGCTCTCTTTTGAATGAGAACCCCCTCCCCCCAAAAAACACACTGAATGCAAGTAGGAGCAGGCAGGTCCATAAATTTGTAACATTAGTAACTATTTCACTGCCAGAGAGAACTTCGGGTTACAGTTTTGTGGATTGCCATTTTTCATATTAGCCTCCTCCCCAAGTGGCTCCCATCAGTGCTGCTCCTCACTGGGGCAGTTTATAAGCATCCCTAGTCTCTTATTCAGAAGCTGCTCCCCACCCCCAACCCTGCAGTCTGATACCTGTGACCTCACTGCAGTACTGAGTCCTGTAACACAGAAATATAGGAACAGAAAACAGGTTGGCAGAAAAGGACCACTTGGCCCACCCAGCAGTCTGCCTAGATGGTCCCTGACTAGTCTGTCTCCACAGACCCTAACTGGTCTCTGGCAACCCTCCCCCCTCTGCCTATTTACTAATATTCCCCCATATCTATTCCACGCACACTTGAAGCCCTCTACTGTTTTCGCCTTCACCACTTCCACTGGCAATCTGTTCCAGTCATCTACCACTCTCTTGGTGAAGAGGTACTTCCTTACATCCCTTTCAACCCCCCAACCCCAGCACATTCGCATGCCCCCTGATCCTGGTGCTCTTCCTCATTTGAAGGAAACTCCCCTCCAGCACCCTGTTCTCCCCTGTGAGGTACTTGTAGGTCTCTATCATGTCCCCTCTCACTCCTCTCTCTTCTGCAGTGTACATGTTGAAATCCCTCGGTCTCTCCCTGTAGGGCTTTGGGTGCAACCCCTTCAACATTTTAGTTGCACTTCTCTGAACTACTTCCACCCTATCTAGGTCCCTTCCGAGGTGTGGCCTCCAGAACAGGACACAATACTCCATGTGTGGTCTCACTGTGAGTGCTAGAGTGGTAATACCACCTCTATCCTCCTGCTAGAGATACCTCTCTCTATGCTCCCAGCATCCCACTGACCCTACCCACTGCTTTGCCACACTGCCCTGCAACTTTGAGGTCACCAGAGATGATAACCCCAAGGTTCCTGTCCTGCTTTGTGACTTCCAGTACCTCCCCCACCTTATACTCAGCTCCTGGGTTCCTATGCCCTAGGTACATGATTTTGCACATTTTGGCATAGAACCCCAACTGTCATGCTCTTGACAACTCCTCTGGTTTCTCAAGATCTCTGCATATTCTGTCCAGTCCCTCTTGAGTGTCCACCGTATTACAGAACTTGGTGTCACCTGCAAAAAGGCATATCTTCCCTTCCAGTTTATTTATTTATTAGAATCTAGGGTTATACCTTTGAGCGGAAAGCTCCTTTATAAAGGTTCCACGTCAGCATGAATAACACAGAAACATTACAATGAAAGACAGTCAATATAGAACAACAGCACGAGTAACATTTCAAATAGAGAAATACAGACAGTCTTTGGGTAACATCAATCAGGGTAATACAGACAGATTTTATGTATATGTGACAAAGTACAAGCAATTAAAACAATTGGATACATAGGTTAAGAAGCTACACAGTTTGCATGACATACAATAGAATCCATTGGACAAGGAGGGTATAAGTGCATACTCTAAGAGAGGTGGGGGGGAGAGGGGCTGAGCAGCCGATGGAGGCCTTGTCACAGGAAAGGTTTGAGGTTTTTTTTTTTGTTTGAGGTTCATTGTGTGAGGTAGGAGGGCTAAAAATGGAGACGGGTGAATAGGTAAAGAGGGGGGTGATGGCCACAAGCTGTGATGGGGGAAGGGTGTATAGGCAAAAAGGGGGAGTTAGTAGACTCGAGGGTTCTTCTGCAATATCACTTATGAAGACATTGAAGAGGACCGGTCACAGTACTGAGCCCAGCGGCACCCACTGGTCACTCTCCCATCATTAGAGTGAGTGCTGTTAACCACCACCCTCTGTCACCTGTCCATTAACCAGTTTCTAACTTTGTATCCCAGCTCTAGGCTGCTTAATTTCTTTATCAGTCTCCTGTGCAGCACAGAGTCAAAAAACCAGCAGCCACTGCTGGAATACCGACTCGGGGCCCCTGTGCTAGCACAGTAATTCAGTGAGCCCATTCACTGGTCCCCTTAAAACAGCCAGGATCCAGTTGCCCTCACAAGCAGGGATATGTGAAGGAAGGGAACCCTACATTTGTTAAAAAGACACAGCATACTGCCCCATTGGGCCACCAAAGAGACCAAAGTCCATGCTGGAGCCCCTAATTCCCATTCTGGTGCTGGCTGGGGGATGGGAATGCCACAGATGTAAGGTGCACAGCCCCTGAAAGTGTGGTAATATCTGTTCAATGCACACCCCATCGTGTCTTATTGCACTTTTAAAATGGGTTCCGCTTTTTTTAAATGTTTTTCTTACCCTAAAAACTATATATGTCTAAAATTAGAAATTGTTATGTTATTTTAAGGCAAATACTCCTTCTGCCTACTACCTGATAATGTCATTGTATTTTGCCATAGGACATTTGTCCTATTGTGACATTCATAGTTCTGATACCAAGTTGAACTGACCCCCTCCATGCACTTGTAGCGAGCCTTGGGATGGCTGAAGCCTGGGAGACTTGGTTTGTGAACATGCTAGCTTTTCTTTATTTTTATTTTTTGCTACTAGCTCTATGCCAGGTCCTCCGCCATCTACTGTAGCAAGTGACGCCCCTCATGATCACGAGAGCGAGGGAGTCGTGTTGTGTGTACAGGTCTATGGCATTACTGAACGTTCATTTAAAAAACCAACAGCAGCGTAGAGTTCTTGTTTGTCTGTGGGAGAGCCAGAGCAGCCGGAGACTGAAAGTTAAGCGCAGCAGCGCAACGTGAAATAAATCATTGGTTGATTACATTTAACAACTGGGAGTGGGCGGGGACTCGGAGAAGCAGCAGCATGATGTGACCAGAGACAGTTTTGGTTTATGTGCAGTTTAAGCAAAGAATTTATTTGTGGGGCGTACATTCCTTTTCCTCAACTTTTTAGTGTAAAAAAACATTGACAAGTATGCTTACTGAGGAGTTCTGTGCTGTAACGTTTTCCTCGTTAAGACTGAAAAAAAAATGGCGGAATTTGAAAACATGTATTCCAACGGCACACTGATTTTTTTTTTAATGCAGCCCTGCTTTTGAGGACTTGTTCTTAACTGTGCTTCGAACTGATCTGATGCACAGGTAAAAAATGATCAAAACATAAGATTTTGTCTCCCAATTTTATAAAAATAAACAAAGGAGGTGGCTACCAGGCCCCATGAATGGAGCCTCAGTGAAATACTACCACAGTTGCCAAAAACAAAGCTAGGCTCACGTCCACTATGGCTTCTCAGAACACCACCACCTTCGGCATCAGATAAACTGAATTCATTTATTTAAATGGAAATGTAAGCATATCAAACAGCAGCAGCAGCACACCTTCCTACGTTTCACGCATTACAGACGCTATATCATTCCTCCGTTTAAATAAATTCATTCCGTTACTCTGATGCCTAAGGTGCTGGTGTTCTGAGAAGCTGTAGTGGACATGAGCCTGGCATTCTTTTTGGCAATTTTGGAAAAACAATCTCAAGCAAAGTCTGACCCCCAAACATAGGGGAAACGGCCACCTACCTAAACATCTTTGATGTTTCAGAGCTGCCCATGCTCCGCTCTCAGAGTTTTTGGAAGCCTTTGTGTTTTTACACTATGAGAAAGTTCTCTCAGGGCTCTATGTGTGCGTTTCTGGCCAAAATAAAGAAGTCTTCCAGCTCACATAAATCTTTTTATTATCTTAGTGTTAAATCCATGTCTAACAGTAAACATCGGGGGGGGAAAACACAACAAAGACGCTCCAGTGTTCATCTGAAAAGAGCCATTAAATAATTTTTGTGGCTGTGCTTTGCTCAAATGCAATAATTTATAATTCCTTTGTGGCCTTGTTGGTCTGACATCCAGCGATGGTGGTGGAGTGTCACAGCTAATGCGGAACAACGGGAGGCAGACAAATGGGTCTGAACTATAGACAACATTGCCGGGGCTAGCAGTGCTCTCTCCATAGAGAGGCTTGAGTTAAAGCCCTGGGAATCCAGCTGATCAAAGGCGCATTTGGGAGCTTTTGTTTTTAGAGATGTGGTGCTTGTCTCCTTCAAGGTCTGTCAAGGTGCCATCTAGAAAAGGGGCCCTGCCACAGGGGACATCTGCAGTGTGCTGCGAGGGTGTGGAGAACTAGTCTGGAGGGCCACCCAAAGTTAGTTCCAGGACCTAAGGTGGGTAGAGAGGTGAGAAGGCCAGCCTCAAATGGATGAATAAGGTGAGGATGAACAAAGTCTTAAAAATGAAAGACACTCCTGTCTTCCAGTATAGTGGTAAGCATGCTAGTGTGCTATGCATGTGTAGGCTGTCAGCTGGAATAAGGGCTGAGCAAGTTTTTTGTCCTTCTATATATTTTATTTTTCTTCTATTTTTGTCTCTCATTTCGGTCTCCTTCAGGAACACCCAGGGTGCCTGGATGCCTGGCCTCCACAGAGCCATGGTTATACCCCTCAGGTGTGGGGGATGTACCCCTAATTTATGTCATCATGTTTCATCCAGGTGGTAGCTTGGGGCCTGAATACACCAGGGTCCATTGTCCCCTGAGCAGGACGTGGCCTGAATATACCAGGGTCCATTGTCCTAGGAGTAGCATGGTGCCAGAATATATTAGGGTCCATTGTCCCCAGAGTAGCACATGACCTGAATATACCAGGGTCCATTGTCCTCTGAGTAGCACAGGGCCTGAATATACCAGGGTCCATTGTCCTCTGAGTAGCATAGGGCCTGAATATACCAGGGTCCATTGTCCTCTGAGTAGCACATGACCTGAATATTTATTTATTTATTTATTTATTTAATTCATATATCGGATTTACAAACATGTGAGTCAAAGACTCATTTACAAAGGCACCTCGTCGCAGGGAGGGGAAACAATATATTTGTGAGACAAGACAGTGGGGAACAGTACAGGTGAGATACATGCAGCATACATAACAGAAATGTCAAAGAGCAAGTAATCATAGGCAAGTTGCAGAAGAGCACACAACAATAAGTCATTGGGGGTCCCAGTGGGTCACACAGGATACAGTATGTGGTATACAGACTGAAAACAGGCTAATCGAGAGAACTGTTGTATACGTAATACTATAGGAGCAGGTTGTTTTTGAAAGGCACTCACGGGAAGCCCTATAATAGGCATATACAGCTCTGAGTGCTAGTGAGGTGTTTGTGTAGGGCAGTTTTGAAGGGGCCAGTTTTGGAGGTGTTTGTGATGTGCACGGAGAGGGAGTTATACCAGGACTGTGCTCTGTGGTGAAAGCACCTTTGGGCGAGTGAGGTCCCGGCTCTAGGCACCTGGAAGGTGGCTTTGGTAGTACACGTGGTGGCGCACTGAGTGGAGGCTCTGGGAGAAGGGGCGGGTGACTCCTGGGGGACATAGCCCAAGTAGAGCCTTTTTAGCCAGTATGCAGGTGTGATATTGCAGACGTTCTTCAAGATTGAGTATGTTAGAGGTGGAGTAGAGTTGGCACATATGAGTTCTGCTTGGGGCACCGGTCAGGAGCCTGCAGGGTCTGTTGTCCCCTGAGTAGCACAGGGCCTGAATATGCCAGGGTCCATTGTCCCCTGAATAGCATGGTGTCTGAATATGCCAGGGTCCATTGTCCCGAGTAGCAAGGGGCCTGAATATACCAGGGTCCATTGTCCCCTGAGTAGTAAGGTGCCTGAATATACCAGGGTCCATTGTCCCCAGAGTAGCACGGGGCCTGAATATGCCAGTGTCCACTGTCCCCTGAGTAGCATGGTGTCTGAATATACCAGGGTCCATTGTCCCCTGAGTAGTAAGGTGCCTGAATATACCAGGGTCCATTGTCCCCAGAGTAGCACGGGGCCTGAATATGCCAGGGTACATTGTTCTTGGATTAGCACAGTGCCTGAATATACCATGTCCCACTGTCCCCAGAGTAGCATGGGGCCCAACTATACTAGGGTCCATTGTCCTCTGTGTAGCATGGAGCCTGAATATATTAGGGTCCATTGTCCCTGGAGTAGGACAGGGCCTGAATATACCAGGGACCACTGTCCCCAAAGTAGCACGGGACCTGAATATATCAGGGTCCTTTGTCCCCGGAGTAGCATGGGGCCTGAATACACCAGGACTTTTTGTACCTGGAGTAGAACAGAGCCTGAACATAGAAGAGTCCAGTGTCCCTGGAGTACCATAGAGCCTGAATATACCAGGGCCCACCATCCCCAGAGTAGCAAGGGGCCCGAATATACCAGGGTCCATTGGCCATAAAGCCAGAGCCATTTTCTCATTTTTTCTGCTCCTGTCCATTCAGAATTACACTTCAGAAGTTCACTAATTAGTTTAATCACAAAGGTAATAATAATATTTATGATGAAAAAAGATCAGGAAAAAAGCCTCTAGTGTGCTTTGGAGTGCGTAATGCCTATGGGGGACTCTCTTGTTCTACACAATACCTAGGAGACATTGTGTAGGGTTGTAGCTACTGTAAGAAACTATAGTTTGTATGCCAAAACCCTCTATGGCTTCTCTTTGTCAATCCACCCCCATGTTGTATGCCTAGCCCTATTTTTGCGCTGCCTACCCCATGTTGTATTCCTAGCCCGTTTGTTGCCCCACACCTTGTATACCTCTTGTTGTTTTTCCAGACCTGTTTGTTGCCCTGCCCCTTGTATACCCCCAGTTATATACCTACTCTATTTCTTGCCTACCCCCTTGTATACTGTGGTTGTATATATAGCCCTGTTTGTTGCTCTGCCTCTTGTACACCCCATGTTGTCTCCTGAGCCCTATTTATTGCCCTTCCCCCTTGTATTCCCCATGTTGTATACTTAGACCTATTTTTTTGCCTTGGCCCTTGCATCCCCCACTTGTATACCTAGCTCTGTTTGTTGCCTTGCCAATTGTATATCCCACATTGTATACCTAGTCCTATTTGTTGCCCTGCTCAATGTATACTACATGTTCTATACCCAGCCCTATTTGTTGCCCTGCCTCTTGCATATCCAATCTTGTAAACCTAAACCTATTTGTTGCCCAGCTCCCTTATATACCTTATCTTGTATACCCAGCCATATGTGTTGCCCTGCCCCTTATATATCCTGTTGCATACCTAACCCTATGTGTTGCCCTGCTCCTTGTATTCCCCATGCTGTATACCTAGCCCTAATTGTTGCCCTGTCCCCTTGTATACTCCACATTGTATACCTAGCCCTATTTGTTCCCCGGCCTTTATATACCCCACGTTGTATATTTAGCCCTGTTTGTTGCCCTGTCCCTTGCATATCCAATCTTGTAAACCTAACCTTATTTGTTGCCCTGCCCCCTTGTATACCCTATGTTGTATAACTAGCCCTGCCCCTTGTATACCCCACATTGTATACCTAGCCTTATTTGTTGCCCTGCCCCTTGTATACCCCATGTTGTATACCTAGCCCTATTTGTTGCCCTGTCCCCTTGTATACCTCATGTTGTATACCCAGCCCCATTTGTTGCCCTGCCCCTTGTATACCCCACATTGTATACTTAGCCTAGCCCGATTTGTTGCCCTGTTCCTTGTATAACCCATGTTGTATACCTAGCCCTATTTGTTGCCCTGCCCCTTATATACCCCATGCTGTATATTTAGCCCTGTTTGTTGCCCTGTCCCTTGTATATCCAATCTTGTAAACCTAACCCCATTTGTTGCCCTGCCCCTTGTATACCCCACATTGTATACTTAGCCTAGCCCTATTTGTTGCCCTGTTCCTTGTATAACCCATGTTGTATACCTAGCCTATTTGTTGCCCTGTCTCTTGTATAACCCATGTTGCATATTTAGCCCTGTTTGTTGCCCTGTTCCTTGTATAACCCATGTTGTATACCTAGCCCTATTTGTTGCCCTGTCCCCTTGTATATCCCATGTTGTATACCTAGCCTATTTGTTGCCCTGTCTCTTGTATAACCCATGTTGCATATTTAGCCCTATTTGTTGCCCTGCACCTTGTATACCTCATGTTGTACTTCAGAAAGTGAAGAGTAAGAGCAAACTGCTTTACAGCAACACTGCGCTGTCTGCGTGTAGCATTACAAGTACTTCAACAAGCATACAGCGATAATATAATAACACCAGTGGGGGTGGGGATCAAGTAGAGGGAGCAACCAAAATGGTGCCCACCCTCCAAAAAAAAAAAACAACAATTTCTAAGCCATGGTTCCCACACCCATGACTCTCTGTGTGCTTGTGTGCACCAGCGTGTGTGTGTGTGTGTGTGTGTGTGCACACTTGTGTGCAGTATGTCAGTGTGTATGTGCATGCATATGTGTAGCTGTTTGTAGGAGTATGTCTTTATGTGTGGGCGTGTGTGTGTGTGAGCATGTGAGTGTGTTGGTGGGAAAGGGCTATTGTGGGCAGCAGTGGCAGACAGCCTATTGCCATTCCAGAAAGGTATTTGGGTTCAAACTTGAGTTCAGACCCCAGCCTGGTGTCTGCTGACCCGGTCTTCAAGTTCTTTATTTGTATGCTGAGCAGGTGTCCCAAGGAGACAGACTGCCCTTTGTTTCCACACTGAAAGACAAACAGCAGTGTTCCAGGGTCCGGCCGAAAGGCGCAGCTCTAGGAGCCACAAAACTGATTTCCTCAGCTCCATTACTCAATTCCACGTCTCTTTTATCCCGAGCTGAGTCGATAAAAAGACAAAACCTAAAGGTCTGAATGTAGTGACATGGTACGGACTATGGGATGATGTCACAAAGCCTCTATTGAGTTCTCTGACTATTCATTTCTACTTCACTGTGGCCTTGGCATGTCTGTGGAAAAAGAGAAAACCTGGCCTGATCGTTTGGCTAAGCTGGGTTTCTAAAGAGGTCCTACTGTCCACCTCGTGGAGCAGTCAAGGTTAATGGAACTTTTATTTTTTAGATTTGCAATCTCTTCTCGGGAGAGGGCACCCACCATCAGCCCTCGCCACCCTCTCTCCTAGGAATGTCTCTCCATCATGTGAACAAATCGGAAAACTGTCCTACTAGATTTTGAAAAAAGTGAAACTACAAAATGTTTTACGTTTTGTGCCATGGGTGGTTAAAAATGTGATTAGTTGTAAAACCTTGACAGCTGTATACACTGTCGTAGTAATCTGTATATAAGACTTGGGACTTTCTGTAAACGAGACTTGTTTCTCATGGAACGTATCCTGGAAACTACCTAACTTTTAAATCAAAATAGTATCTTTTCTTGCAATTCTGCATTCTTGAAATGTAATCTAAAAAATGCAATAAGAACAAATCTGAGAAACCCTCAACAGCAGTTGTCAGCTGGGTAAGGCCCCATTTCATTGCAGTCTGCCCCTTCAAAGGGTGAGGCATTTTGTATGTGATGAAGACAGGCAGCTGAAAAGAATGCTATCGATACCACTGAATGTTTAGCACACTTACTAGGGGAGCAAAGGCTAAAATAATTAATTAATTAAAAAAATAAATTAATACGGTGTGCCAAGCTTGTGTGGATGCTGAGGCAAATCTAAGTTTCTTCAATGGTGCTAAGATGCCACTATTTGTATTAGATATAAGTTTGCTTCGGTTTTCATGTGTGTCTGTATATATGTTGTGTGTGTGTGTGTGTGTGTGTGTTTGTTTAAGAATATAGTTCTTAAATGTAACATTTTTATACTGTTAATATTTATTTTATGTTGTATTAATTTCAATTTGGTGACATAACAGATTGCAATAAAGGATTGAGTCCCCTCATGGCTTGGCCCTTATGGTGAGACTCCTTGGGGTTGCATCCAGGGGGAAATTAATACAGCAAGTGTGGGAGGGTCCAGGTAGTTTGTGGCATCCATCACTATTGCTGTAACCCTGCCCAAGAGGACTGGCCCAGCCTGGAAGATGGTAGTGTAAGGCTGGTACCTTTTATGCCTTAGGACACATGGACCTGGAGCCGTGGTAGGTCTCTGGGGCTAAATCCAACAGCACAGTGCCTTGACCCAATGGCGAACCTTTGGACATACATGGTACCAGAGTGCTGCCCACCAGGAAAACAGTACCCCCACCCCACCCTTAGTAGATATAGTAAAGAATGGTACCGTAGAGTACAACACAGTATACAAAACCCCTGAACAATATACAAAATAAGTTAATCCCCAAACAATATACACAATAACCCCTGAACAATATGCACAATAACCCCTGAACAATCTACTCAATAACCCCTATCAACCATATCTCCTGCATTCAAACTGTTTTCGCTTAGTTTGACTTTGCATGCTGAGGATACATTTAACTTCTAAAGGAGGAAAAAATAAATTAAGTGACTTACGATTCTGTAGGCATGGCAGTCCAAAGTTATTGATTAGGGAGGCAGTTTGTCCTGGTGGATAGATGGCAGAGCTGTGAATCCGAAGACCAGGGTTTAAATCCCAGCACTGCCTCTTACTCGCTGTGTGAACCTGAGCAAGTGATGTAACCTCCCTGTGATTTCTCTCTGGCAGTCTATCTCTGTGCTGTTTGATCTCCTTGTGCATTGGAAATGATAGTAACATCCTCTCCCCTTCCTTTCCTGGATTGTGAAGTGCTCTCGGATACAGTTTGTATAAAAGATACCATATAAATCCCAACATTCTCTCCCCTCCCTCCCCTGGATTGTAGAGTGCTTTGGGATACAGTTTGTATAAAAGACACCATATAAATCCCAACATTCTCTACCCCTCCCTCTTCTGGATTGTAAAGCACTTTGGGATATGGTTTGTATGAAAGGTGCTATATAAATCGCAACATTCTCTCCCCTCCTTCTTCTGGATTGTAAAGTGCTTTAGGATGCAGTTTATATGAAAAGTGCTATATAAATCTCAACATTATCCCCCTCCCTCTTCTGGACTGTAAAGCACTGTGGAATATAGTGTGTATGAAAGGTTTTTTTATAAATCCTAGCATTCTCTCCCCTCCCTGTCCTGTACTGTAAAGCGCTGTGGGATATAGTTTGTATGAAATGTGTTTTATAAATCCCAACATTCTCTCCCCTCCCTCTCCTGTACAGTAAAGTGCTTTGGGATACAGGTTGTTTGAAAGGCACTATATAAATCCCAACATTCTCTCCCCTTCCTTTCCTAGATTGTAAAGCACTTTGGGATACAGTTTGTATGAAAAATGCCTATAAATCCCAATGTTCTCTCCCATCCCTCTCCTGGACTGACTGTAAAGTGCTTTGGGATACAGTTTGTATGAATGGTGCTATATAAATCCTAACATTCCCTTCCCTCCCTCTCCTGGATTGTAAAGTGCTTTGGGGGTACAGTTGGTATGAAAGGCGGTATACAAAACCAAACATATTTATTTTCCATGATTTCTCTGAAAGGATGGGGCATTTTTCCAAAATAATACTTTGTATTCTCTACCTTGGAATGCTGGAATCTTATGGTCTGATTGGATCACTAGCAGTCTGTATGCCATAGGGAATGGACCCCTAGTATAAACAGAATGCCATGATCTATTAAACACGCTCAGATGTTAAATGGTCTTTAAATTAAAATAATGATTTTCATTTTAAAATGCAGTCGGGAGGTTTATAATAACAACAAGGACCTCCGTATGGTTCTTTATTAGTAGAATAAGGACCCACAGGGCTACACCTTGGGCACTAACTATCTCAACCAGTCCTTATTCTTCTACTAAAGGTCCTTATTACTTAATTAACTTACATAAATAAAATGGATCTCTTTTAAAATTTGGAACCATGGAAGTTTTGGAATTCCACCTCCTAAAATAAAAATAATAAAACTCCTGAATGCAGACATAGCAGCATAACATAGTTACACAGTCAGAAGGAGCCAGCCTGGTACTACTACTACTACTGCTGCCCTCCGTGCTGGTGACAAGAGTTTGGAAATGAGCTTGCATCGTCAGGGGCCAGCTGGGGGGAGGAGGACTGGGTCTCTGATGGACTGCTATTCTCACCTGGGGGGGGAGAGGAAGAAGTTTGCATGACCCACCATCAGACTGCCGCCTAGTGAAGGGTGGCTGACAGATTGAGGGTGGATGGGTGGGGACACGGCCGACAGTGGCACAGACTGTGCATGCGTAGGAGTGTGCCTTGTGTGTTACACCATGTCTGTGTTCCAGAGGACAAAGAGTGAGTTAAAATGGCAATTGGCCAGGCAAATGATGCCTCCCCTGCCCGCCCCCACATACGTTGGTGCCTTTGCCTGGCTCCTGGTCTGCTTCTGGGCTTCACCTCCACCGTCAGCAGCTCGATATGGTGGAGGGTGAAGGGGCTGAACAGCTAGAGATGCCACCTTGGGGGGGGGCGGCTCAATCCGAGAGGGCAGTGGTGGGTCATGTGTGGCACGAGGAGTCCTAGGATGACCAGGTAAGAGTGACATTAATGGATGGGAAGAGGTGATGGCCAGGTGGGCCTGGGGCAAAAACAGTGTTAAAAAAATTTATAGTCAGAAGGGACTCAAGGTTTATTAAGCCCCCCCCGTCCCACTTCATAAGCAAGGATTAATAACTATGTTTTGCAAACATGTACTAACTCATAGGTATTCCCCACTCATGCTACTGCCCAGGGTACCCAGTGAATTCCAACCTGTCCTACTGCCCAGGGTACCCAGTGATTCCCCATCCTACTGCCCGGGGTACCGTGTGATTCCCCCCATCCTACTTCTCGGGGTACCCAGTGATTCTCAACCCATCCTACTGCCCAGGGTACCCAGTGAATTCCAACCTGTCCTACTGCCCTAGGTACCCAGTGATTCCCCCATCCTATTGCCCAGGGGACCCAGTGAATTCCAACCTGTCCTACTGCCCAGTGTACCCAGTGATTCCCAACCTATCCTACTGCCCAGAGTACCCAGTGATTCCCCTATCCTACTGCCCAGGGTATCCAGTGATTCCCCCATCCTACTGCTTAGGGTATCCAGTGATTCCCCCATCCTACTGCTCAGGGTACTCAGTGATTCCTTCATTCTGCTGCCCAGGGTACCCAGTGATTCCCAACCCATACTACTGCCCAGGGTGCCCAGTGTTTCCCCCATCCTACTGCCCAGGGTACATACACAGTGATTCCCCTATCCTACTGCTCAGGACACACAGTGATTCCCCCATCCTACTGCCCAGGGTACCCAGTGATTCCCCCATCCTACTGCCCAGGATACCCAGTGATTCCCCCATCCTGCAGCCCAGGGTACCCAGTGATTCCCCCATCCTACTGCCCAGGGTGCCCAGTGTTTCCCCCATCCTACTGCCCAGGGCACACAGTGATTCCCCCATCCTACTGCCCAGGGTACCCAGTGATTCCCCCATCCTACTGCCCAGGGTACCCAGTGATTCCCCCATCCTACTGCCCAGGATTCCCAGTGATTCCCCCATCCTACTGCCCAGAGTTCCCAGTGATTCCTAACCCATCCTACTGCCCAGGGTACCCAGTGATTCCCCCATCCTACTGCCCAGGGTACACAGTGATTCCCCCATCCTACTGCCCAGGATACCCAGTGATTCCCCCATCCTGCAGCCCAGGGTACCCAGTGATTCCCAACCCATTCTACTGCCCATGGTACCCAGTGATTCCCCCATCCTACTGCCCAGGGTACATAGTGATTCCCCCATCCTACTGCCCAGGATACCCAGTGATTCCCCCATCCTGTAGCCCAGGGTACCCAGTAATTCCCAACCCATTCTACTGCCCAGGGTACCCAATGATTGCCCCATGCTACTGCCCAGGGTACCCAGTGATTCTCCCATCTCACTGCCCAGGATACCCAGTGATTCCCCCATTCTACTGCCCAGGGTACCCAGTGATTTCCCATCCTACTGCCCGGGGTACTGTGTGATTCCCCCATCCTACTTCTCAGGGTACCCAGTGATTCTCAACCCATCCTACTGCCAAGGGTACCCAGTGACTCCTCCATCCTACTGACCAGGGTGCCCAGTGATTCCCTCATCCTACTGCCCAGGGTACCCAGTGATTCCCTAATCCTACTACCCAGGGTACCCAGTAATTCCCAACCCATCCTACTGTCCAGGGTTACCCAGTGATTCCCCCATTCAACTTCCCAGGGTACCCAGTGATGTCTCCATCCTGCTGCCCAGGGTACCCAGTGATTTCCCCAGCCTGCTACCCAGTGTACACAGTGATTCTGAACCCATCCAACTGCACAGGGTACCCAGTTAGTCCAGACCTGTCCTACTGCATAGGGTACCCAGTGATTCCCAACCCATCCTACTGCCAAGGGTACCCAGTGATTCCCCCATCCTACTGCCCAGGGTTCCCAGTGATTCCTAACCCATCCTGCTGCCCAGGGTACCCAGTGATTCCCCCATCCTGCTGCCCAGGGTACCAAGTGATTCCCTTAGTAGGCAGCTGTAACCCCTAGGTGGCGCTATCCCAAGGGCTACTATCCCTGCCTGCTTGGCTAGTAGCAGGTTAAGTGGCCTGAGTTCTGAAATGGGTGCCTCCACCGGGAGGTCAGGGTTGGTAGTCGTCAAGCTAACCTGGTCACAGCCCTCCAGGACACTGTAACCCCCCCTTTCCCCTCTAGTGGCCTGAACACTGTACAATAATCACTTTCACAATACCCCTGGTACACCACACAAGTACCCACACTGTTTGCACTTACCACCAGGGCTGGTTCCTCTGGCTCAACCCTGGGGAACCCCTGTAAACAAGGTTAAGCATAGCTTAATAGCAACAGTACAGTACTTTGAGCACAAACTGGAACCACAGTCAGATTACATGCAGAAAAAGTTAGATCTGATTTATTCAGGGACTTGAACAAGGAAGGGGCAAAATCAGATTAATTAGCTTAAAGGTTATATCAATCAAGCAGTTATGCATGCGCTGAGTCCCCCCCCACACAGTCCACCTCTGGGTACCCAGGTAGAGAAGAGATGGTCTAGCCAGGACAGTTGCCTGGGGTTGCAGCTGGTTGGGGCCCTGTGGTGGAAAACACAACATGCACAGTACACAGTATTTGTAATCCGGAGCCAGAGGGCTCAGTTCGTAAAGGAAACAAAACAACAAGACAATCAGATGACACACTCAGATTGAGCTGTTGTTGCAGGGAGCTACTCTGGTAGTTACTCACAATACCCAAGACTGGACACAGGCTGGACAAAAATCGAGACTGCAGTTGGTTGATCTGGAATGCCAGGAGAAGCAGGGCTCACACATGTCACAGAGGTGTCGTTCCTGTTCAAGCGTGGAGCAGGAGGCTGATCCCCAGGCAGGTCTCTCGTCGATGGCTTCTCTGTGCAGTGGGTAGTCTTGCTGGGCCAGTCTGGCAAAGCCCAGACCGCATGGAGACAAATTCGGAAGCAGTCCATTTTGGGCTGGATACAGCTTCCAGCAAGCAGAACACAGTTCACACAGTGGGGAACTAACTCACAACCCACTAGCAGCTCATAGCACATTTACATTTACGGGAATTCTACTGTACCAGGCAAAGTGCTCCCCGGGCACAATCGCAAAGTCTCTGCACACCAGAAGCTTAGGGTAGCTGGAACTCCTGACAGGCCGATGGCATTCAGCAAAAATATTCGGTCTTCTTCAGGTTGAGCCTGGCCCACTTCAGTAGCTTACTTTAGTCACACAAACTTGGATTTAGTCCAAAATAATTCTCTTCTCTCCCTCTCAGGAGCAGCACACCAGCATGCAGGCCAAAAACTTAGCCTTTTCAGAGTTCTCCCATGTGAATCCACTCAGGATTGCTGCTCAATAACACTTCAGCTCCTTCTTGCTCAGCTTCCAGCTTAGTTCTAACTGAAAACTGCAAGCAGCCCAGGACTTCCCCAAGATCCAAAAGATCTGGTTGGCTGATTTGGCTGTCAGTCAAAGCAAGAGCTCTCCCTTCAGTTGCAAAAAAGGCACAAAAAAGCTCCAAACTAAAGTTCCTACAGATTTTGAATTCAGACAGCTCCTGTAGTCCGGCTACATTTTAGGTCCCACCAGTACTGTTTGGTCCAATTTGCAGTCCAGGACCAAGATAGTGGAGACAAACAAAACAGTCCTTGCTACAAAGAAAGCAGGTTAGACAAACTACATTATCATTATCATTCTAAATGATTTTCTTTTTTTTTTTTTATACTTTATGTTTAATACTTTACATAATAAATATACAATCACTACTCCTGATGTAGCACTTAAGCATACAAATAATCCCCACATGAGGGCGCCACCCCTCTTAATACATGCAGATAAACAAATTCGTCATACATCTGTAAGATACAGCATGGGGGGGTAATTCCACTATAAAAGGTATTCGTACAATTGATAAAACATCTTTAAATGCTGTGTTCGATGAGCCCAAGAGCTGCATGCTTAATAGCGTAATTAATTCGTTAAAGTCCATATTTTCAACTTCCTGTAAAGGAAAATAGTAAAGCAGCATGCTGAAACAAGAAAATTATACCATAACGGTATTATACAATTGGGAATATTCAGAACTCTATTTAAAGAGCCTCCACAACAGCAAAGTCCTGGAACAACAAAATAACACTAAATGTAAGCGATCTGCTTTTAACTAATAGAGATCAACTTGCTTATTTAAGAGGAAGAGATATTCCCTTCTCCACCCCAGTACAGGTCTATGTGGCATCTTGCCCTCCCCACTATGATTATTAAAACAATTACATAGCCCTTGCCCAGTACAGAAAAATCATCCAGTGTTTAGGGGAAGCAAACACCATCCCAGTCTTAACTATGACTATTAGACCTGGGGTCGGCAAAATTAGAGTGTCTCTCTATGGCTCAATGTCCTCATCATCTTCCGATTTGGATTGAGAAGATTCCCGTCTTCTTCTGGGCAGCCTTGCATGTTTTTGTGACCAAGCTAGGGCATCAGCTGCATCCGAAAATATGAAGACTTTCCCCGCGTGTACCACTCTGAGTCTTGCGGGCAACAACATGTGGTGTGGAATGCCTGCTTCTCGAAGCATTGCTCGAATGCCTTCAAAACGTTTCCTTTTTTGCCTTGTCGCATAACTTAGATCGGGGTAGATGGACACTCTCTCTCCATCCTGAAGCAGGGTGCACTTTTGTCTGGCTAGGGACAAGATAAGATCTCTGGTCCCCATATTGTCCCATCACTGCCACAATTGTCCTCAGAGTATCTGTGCTGCTGGGCTTTCCTCAAAAGGCAACTCTATAGGACTTCTGGATTGACCAATTTCTTTCTAACAGGGGCTGACCAAACTGTTGTTCCAGCCATTCTTTTAAAAATAAGCTGACATGGTCTCCCTCGCTGTGTTCTGGTATTCCTAGAATCCTGAGATTAGAAGCCCTGGCTTGATTCTCTAAATTCTCAAGCCGGGACCTAAGTGTTTATTTTCCTGCACCAGACTTGCTGCTGTGCCCATTGCTGTCTCTGATTGTTTTTTGGCATCAGACGCCTCAATTTTAATCGATCCGGCATCGGTCTCCAGGAGAGTCACTCTATTTGACAGGGCATCAAAACGGTCAGAGAGACCTGCCATGGATGCCAACATTTGATTCATTTTCTGCCCCAATGTCTGTAAAGTCTCTTCATCTCCTTCTGTATTGGGATCCGAAGTAGGGCAGCCATGCGCCAACCGTGAGGGTAATGAGCTAGAGTAACTTTTACTTTTAGCGCTCTCTCCTCCCGATCTATCTTTTTTAGGATTCCCCATCTTTGTTCTATGAGATTTCCGATATCCAAAATTATACTTTGTTGATCTCGTGTCGTTCTCTCCACCTCCAAAAAAAGAACTTTTGTTGTGAAGTTCCGAGTAGTTCTAAATCTCTGCGGCCATATTGCTAGGGCTCCACAGCGCCTCCCACTCTAAATGATTTTCAGCAAACAGTTACATCTTTCAACAGAGCTCTCTCTCAGATTACTTAAGTTGCAATTAGGCAGCTCTGAAAGAGACAGTACAGAGAGGCTATACAAGCTCTGGTAATCACAGTTAAACTGCTAAAACGCAGGATACCAGCCTGGCAGTGAGCATTTAGGCAAGCTCAAGGAAGACTTTTTGGGAACCCCCATTTGTAGGGGGAGGGTTACACAGCTGTTTACCTAGGCTTGCCTTGAAGGCCTGTGCTGTCTTTATGTCTGCTGTCTCCACTGGTAGACTATTCTGTTAGGTTCACCCCACTGTGGCAGAAGAAAGGCCTCCTGATGTTACCCCTGAATTTACAGCTAGTCCCTCGCTCTTTACGAGGCCTGAAGATAGCACAGAATATGGAAATTAAGGGAGGCATCTCCTTTGGTTGGCATCTGAGCAGAAAAGGCAAACTGTAATGCTTGTCAGACAAACACAAGCAGTAATTTGCTTCATTAATCAGAATATCAAAAGTCCATTGAAAATGGTCGCCTTTTAATTAAAATACTGCAAGGGAAAAAAAAGACAAAGGGAACGGAGAGTGAGAAGAACGCTCCTTTATATTCTGTTTGGCAGTGTTGAGTTTGCTGTGGTGGTGGTTAAGGGCATCTGGCACCCTCACAAAGAGTTTGTTTTGAAACATTGTGTTGTTTTGCTCAATTCTGAGGCAGCTTTGTGGGTCCATCATTGCATACCCAAGCAAAGTGAGTCCCCCACCTCGGCAACTCCAACTAGACCAGCTGGAGTCTGCAACTGGAGAGCTCAGTTTAAGATGATACCCTGCATCTCCCATGCAGACTTGTACCTTCTATAGATGAGACCCCAGTCACTACCCCCAATACCTCTCGACTTCCTATCCAGGTAATTAGGGAACACACACTGTGCAACTAATGAACAGATCTGGAGATATAGTGGGGTCCCATATGTTCACACTTGTGGTGTGGTGCCCCCTTCACGCCTCCCATGTGTAGTGTCAGTGGCTCAGCAGGTAGCACACTTGCCTTTGAGGCCAGAAGATCGGAAGGTTGTGGGTTCTAGCCCTACACTGGGAACTTGGGTAAATCCCAATGCTGACTTTGTAGTGCCTCATGAGGGGGATGCTGCACTCCTGAGGTGCAGTCTTTCGGATGAGAAGTTAAACCAAGGTCCCACCTGCCCATTCTAGTGGTTGTTCAGATGGAGGTTAAAGAAAAGATCCCATGGCACTTCTCAAAAAAAGTAAGGGAATAACCCCAGTGTCCTGGCCAAATTTCCTCCCATTCACTAAAATACCACCAACAGCTTAACCCTTAGGCTGCTGGAAGATTTAGAATGTATAGGTTATTAGGACATGTACACATGCCGGTGGCACAGCAAGGGTTAATCTGGTTCTGTATGTCAGTTTGCATCTATATCTTCCTCCTCTCCCCTGGGACAAGGCTGAAAATAGGCAGAATTGTCTAGTTCTCCTTTCAAGGTAAAAAAACCCTAAATAAATAAATAATTTCCATCTCTCCTCCCTACTGCCCAGCTCCACATACAAAAAGTTTTAAGAATACTCTGAGCACAGTAACAACCTTATTTTTATGACAGTCTGCATTTCATTATTTATTGCTGTTTGTATTTCATTGTGCTCTCTTTGCCTGTATCATTTTTGCTGTGTATATCTTTATCCCGTGCCTCTCCCTCTGGCTTGCACCTGGAAATGAGCCTTGGCTCACTGTGTCTTCCTGGTTACGTATTTGCTATCAATAAAATAATGATATAACTTCTTTTTTGCACTTCAAGCTGAGCTCTGCTTCTACAGTCTGCTTTAATCCCCCATCACCACCACCATGTTGTGTTTTGCTGGCACCTATGTAACCACTGGCTTTACTTGTGCTTGACTCCATGTCTCTGCCAGCGCAGAGACTACGCAGTATCTTTTTCTGTGCGTACAGAATCACTTTGTGTTTTTATCAATTCCTTTTCTGAATTTCATAGAAGGTAGCCTTGTCAAGCAAGCGCATAGTTAGTGGCCCAATAGTTTCATTGAAGTTTCTTATTTCATTTAGTGTCTCTTTTGGAATGTAAGCATCTGTATGCATTTACATTTTAATTTAATTCTAATTACTTGTTTATTTTTAATTAATGCTAAAATTACTCATTTGCTTTTCAAACCTCTAAAAATGTATTTCTAAAGAGAAGGTTCTCTTCGGTTCTAAATTTTAGAACTGGCCAGGTTCTAAGAAGTTTTTGTTAAGAAGTGGTTCTGCACTGTCCTGGGTCACCTGTTTAGTGCTGACAGAAGAGCCAATTTTTACACAAGATTACGCTGATCTTTATATAAGTCAAAAGAAGGTATACACATAGTCAGACACCTTTAAATCATTGGTATGTCTCTTCTGTCTCCAGCACAGTGCTGCTTTTGCAGTTCAGAATTCCTGCAGGGACCATAAACAGAAGTTGACCAACATTTGACTCATTAGCAGATAGGAGTACATTTTGTATAAAATCATTCTTTTTATTGTCAGAAAAGGCAACTTTGGGGTGCTAGAGAGACATTTTCAAGGCAGCTCGTGTCCCATCCATGCTCTACCTCGTAGCTCTACAAATTGAGAGACTGCCTTAATAATTAACTTTTTATTGACAGTTTGCTCAGCATATCTGGATTACTTACTTTAAATGGAGCCAAGTGATACTAATTTTACAATGGGGATTCCTAAGAATCAGCAACCAGGCTCCTCCAAACAATCAGAGCAGCAACATGGCAAGGCCGGCGACGCCAGCACCAGCACAGTAGGTTAAACCTCCCAGCTCCACTTTGGAGCCTCCTTGGCATATTGGGCTGGAGTCCATAAAAGCCATGGACTCCAAAATCGAGAGGACTCGCAGTAAATTAGAAGGTCATAGTGCTGCCATCAAAGAGTTGGTGGGGACCGTCACAGAGGTGGATAATCATTCAACGACAAACCAGGCGGCAGTGTCAGTCTTAACGCGTGAAAACACGCAGATGAGGGGGACTGGAGGCCCTTGAGAATGAAGCCCATTCTGTCAATTTACAATTGGTGTGGGTACCAGAGAGTGCAGAGGGCACTAATTTACTGGACCTTCTTCATTGCTGGCCGATGGATTCCCTGCACTTTATGGATGACTTTGCCTTGCATTCCTTTTCAAGGCATATAGGGTGAACCCCTATGTGCGGCCTACAACTCCCTCCCAACCGTGCACTGTCTTGCTGCGCACTTCTGGCTCTCATGTCCGGGACACACTACTGTCCACAGCCAGAGCAGCCCATCCTTTAAAAATCAATGAAGCTGACTTAAAAATTTTCTCGGACTTGTCCTTCCAAACTAGATCTCAGAGGAAGCAATTTGACGCAGTGAGACAATGTCTAAGGGCCCTTGGAATAGTTTACTCATATCTCTTACCGGCCCGACTCCACATTTCATATGGCAGAAAATCCTGGCAATTCTCAGATCCTAAGGATAGATGACAAAAACAAGAGGAAGAGCTGGCCCATCAGTGCAGCGGTTGGATTTCCGCTTGCGTCACCAGTGACCTGGGTTTGGTAGTGGACTCGGGTCGCTGGAGGGCTGGCCGGGGGAAAACAGCTTGAGCATCTTACATCAGCTAGCCTTCTCCGGGGGGAGGGTGGGAGGCTGTTGCCCACAAAACACTTGTGTGACTCTGAGCAGTGGCTCTGGGGACCACAAGCCCCACACTGGAGGGATGGGTTAGCCACGCAGTGGATGACGGTGCATAGCGCCTTGACGTCACGGCACAGACTGCATGCAGGGAGAAAACATGAAAATACCTTCCGGCTTTGGGATGACGGGCTGCCTGGAGCGTGCCTCCGATGTGCCCCTGCTCACCCGGCCATCTCTGGACCGACGATGATGAAGGATTACGGGGTGCCTGGTCCTGCCTCGTTCCTGCTTGGGGGGGTAAGCCGCAGCTACATGGGGCCCAGAAGGTAGGTCTGGGTTGAGTGGGTGAGAGGAGCGATGACTTTGGCAATTTAAGGGTCGGAGTCGGCAGGGTGTAGGGGGGGATAAAGAATAATTAAAAAAAAAAAAAGAGGAAGAATTCACTGCCAGAGTTTGCCAGCATGCCAGGTGAGGAGGAGGCTGCCACTGATGGGGACTGAACTATTTTCTTCAGGCGCACTGTCTGTGCCTGGTTAACGATTCCCCTGGTACTGCATGGTAGCTGACATTGCCCCCTTTTTCCCTGATGTTTGGGAGGGGGAATCTTTGTGCTTCTATTCAAGTCTGACTTTTTCTGCTGGACATTGAGGGTAAAATTGAGGGAGGAGTCTGATGTCTGTTATATTTGGGTTCTTAGGGTGTGGCCAGGGAGCTTCTCCATTCCTTTAGGCAGTAATCACCATTTAAGACATCTCCTCGTGGCTGTTCAGTGTCTTAGTAGTTTAATGTCTTCCAGGGGCCTGTTTTCAGATAAAGTGAGGGCTTATTACCATGGCTTTACACTCAGGTTTTGGATGTTATTACTGTTTTTAATGCTGAACACGTGTTCTGTTTTTTTTTGGTTTTCTGTGAAGGGTAATGTTAGCTGTGGGGTGGGGCTGGGGGGTACTTTATTCTCCCTTTCACCTTGTATGAGGTTACTAACTTACTGGTTAACAACAATATTTAAATCTTGCTTTCTGATCTCCCTAAACTATTCTCCTTACTTCTAGGATAGTACCATGGCCACTGAAGAGGCTGGCATTTTGGTGTTTACCATTATTGGAGTTAAATTTAAAGCTGGATCCCCCTTTTTCCTAATGTACCAGATTATAGGGCAGGCTGCTGTGGATATCACCTATGTGGTACAGTGCATGTATGTGCAACTTATGTATATTTCTGGACCCTATATGAGATTGTGATTCTTTTCATGTATACTTGAAAATAATAAAAATAAAATTAAAAAAAGGCCCTTTTTCTTTTTTTGTATTGGTCCCCCCCATGTTTTTATCTTTTTCCCTACCCCCCACCCAAAAATCAAGGTCACTCGGCAACACCCCTTCACTGGCTTTCGGAGGGCAGGTATGCAGCTGATTGAATATATATATATTTTTGGTTATCACTTTCTGGGGCCGATTGTCATCCAGAGGGAGCCCTCAGCCCCATCCCCCGGCATCTACCATCCGGCACTGGTCCACACTCCCAGGGCTTGCCCCCCCGGCCGGGTTCCCCAACCCCCACCAGAGACCAGATTCAGTGTGGCCAGCACCATGGCTGGCCGGGAGCAGAGCCTGCAAGGTGCCCTCCACCATTGTGCCACGGCATCTTTTTCCTGGCTTCTCCCCAGAAGTTTGAGGCATGCAATGATGCCCGCGGAGAGGAGCGCACACGTGTCTGCACGCACTCCCTCCAAGCATCTGCCCCAGCTCCTCCCTCTTCTGCAGTGCAGTGCAGTGCCGTCCCCCAGCCTCTGCTAGGGAGCAGAAAAGTGCCGACCACTGAGGATCCCCCTCCCCAGAGAAGGAGAGCAGTCCATCGGACACCCAGTCCTTCTCCCCTGCTGACCCCCGACGGCCCATGCTTGTTCCTGAACACGGGTCGCCAGCATAGCGAGAGGTAAGACATCCAGCACATCAGCCCTCGGTACCACCGGGCCGGCTCAGCTGATTGAATATTAACTTTCTTCAGTGTTCCATAAACCATGTCATGGGAGTGGATATGGAAGTATGAATGGGTAATTCCACCTTTTGGGGATTTTGCTGGTATGATGTAATACTGAGTCTTTTTTTTTTTGTGGGATGCCGACAGAAAGCTCAGGTCCTTCCCTCGGAGTGACTCGTCCTCCGACCTGATAGTCAGGTCACCATAGATCCTGTCATCTCCCAATTTTGCTGTTTTGCCCCCAGGCCCATGACCGTGCAATGGGCGGAGCAGATGGCTCCGCCTCCACGGAGGCAGCCTTACGCCCTGGACGTGGGCCCTCCCCGTTCTTGGCGGCGCACCTGTGCTGACACCCAGCCACTGCTGGGTGTCAGTCTACAATGTGCTGCACAATCCCCCCTCCCCTGAGGAAGGAGAGCTGTCTATGGATGCTCAATCCTTCCTCCCCCCACTGACCCTGAGCAACCCGAGTCCATTCCTGAACTCAGGTTGCTGGTGTGGTGTAGGGTGTGGCATGCAGGGCCTCAACCCTCAGTGACACTGGGTCAACACTGAGCCTTAATTACCAAGTTTGGCTCGGTGACGCCATCCCGTTATCAATATTGTTCCGTTGACATCATTCCCGTACAGAGAGCAAACTGCTGCATCCATCAGTGCCACCTTTTCTAATCATTCAGAGAAATTCCAACATTCATACCTCTGGCTTCAGCCACTCTCCCAGCACTGCTCTGGGCAAGAGCATCTCGGTGGATTGCCAGAGCTCACAACTGCTAATTACACCTGCAGTTTTGGAATTATTTTAGAACGCAAAAAAATATATTTCCTGGGCAGTTGGGATGGGCCAAGCAGTCCTTTTCTGCCAACAAATTCTATATTTCTATTACTGACTCTTGACAATAGGGGGTATGTCTGGCCTTACACACCTGATTTAGCTACTGAAGCCCCCGTGGAGCAGTTTTCTGCCTGAGGTAAGTCCTTTTCTCCATTTAATAGTTGGTAAGTGTAAACTCTTTCCCACTGAGCCTCACGCTCTATCGCCATACTTTGATAGGATATACCGCACATGCATGACCATTTTGTACCGTCATTTCACCTTATGACTCCGTGCTTTTGCACCAGCTTTATCTGCTGCCCTGCCCACTTGCAACTGCCATAAGTGGTGTCCTGCTCACGACTGCCATGCGCATACGTGCTTTCTGTGTTTGATGTGTATGCCACTCACATGCTCCAGTGCTCTCAGTCAGCCATCTTGTATGTGGCACAACATGAGTACATGTGCACACCACATAGGCGACCAATCATAACTAGATTTGCAACAGGAACAGAGAGGAGGATACTTGTAGCAGAGCAAATGGACATTTGGGCACACAGAGTAGAATCAGGACAGCAAGATAGGCTGAAGCCAGCATACGTAGGGCTTCCCATGCAAGTATCCTTCATAATACTGAAGAAGAGCAAGACCAATGCAGAGTATGTAAACAGATGATACATTATATTTTGTCTAAACATTAACGTTTCTCAGAGTTTTCCTAAAAGCATCAGCTGCTCTTTAACACAGCAAAAGGACAACTCCTTCGCACAGCTGAGAGTTCAATGAGCAGGAATTTAACAAAAGGAGTGTGGGAAAACGCTTCCACTGTATGCACATCTTCATTACCTTTTCTCCTCTCCTTCCTCCCACATCCCACCCCCCACCCCCAATTCTACTGGTGTCTGACCAGGGAGGCTGTAACTCTGATTTCCACTTGTGCTAAATAAATGGTAGGCTTTAGGACCCTGAAGTAGCCTAGCTGTTCTACCCCTCAAAAAAAAGAGGGCTGTCACTGTGGTATATAAGCTTTTGAATTAGTGAAGGAATCCTATTTGACACCAGAAGGTATCTGCATCAGTGTCTGAAAGTCAAAGGAGAAAGATGAGTAATTTGGAAAGATCAAGAGTGTCTGCTGTCCGAAGCAGGTTCCGACCAAGCTCTTCACTGTCTCTGGGTAAGACACAGTCTCCTAGTCATATCTCCAGAGTCTCTGCCTACAGCGTGCTGTCCCCTGGATTGTCCAGTCTCCGCTCATTAGGGTTACAGCAGGACAGGGTAGACTTCTCCCTGGCTGATGCCATAAATGCAGAGTTCAAAGAGACACGGACCAATGAGAAGGTGGAGATGATGGAGCTAAACGACCGCTTTGCCAGCTACATCGAGAAGGTGCGCTTCCTGGAGCAGCAGAACAAGGTGCTGGTAGCTGAGTTGAACCAGATCAGGGAGAAGGAGCCTACCAAAGTCGGGGACATCTACCAGGTGGAGTTGAGGGAGCTGCGGCGGCAGGTGGACCAGCTCTGTAACTCAAAGGCAAGGCTGGAGATTGAGAGGGACAACCTGGCCGAGGATCTGGATAACCTACGGCAAAAGTAAGGGTCCAGGAGCTACATTGCTACTCTCATTCAATGAACCTCAGATCAGAATCTTAGAAAGGTACATTTTCCTTTGCCATGGGGAGTGGTGGGACCTTAGGGCTAGCCAACCTGTTTACTATGGAAGAAGGATCCTGTCCAGTTATGAAGGGCTAGTGGGCATCCATGGCTGCTGCCTTTTTAGGTAAGGTGGTCAAAGCCTGGCTCAGTGGTGCCAGCAGAGCACCTTGCATTGCTGTGTTGGCAATCGGGGTTTACAGTGGGAGTGCAAACCACTGTCCTAGGCTATAGGAGTCTAGACATTGCTACAAAGACAGCACTTTCTTATGGGGGGGAATACTCCCCACTACTTGAGCCCCTCTTGTAGTGGACATGGGGTGACCTTTGCCATCATGGGTGACTTTACAATGCAGGCCAGGCATGGTATTGAACATCCATAGCACTTAGATGGTTAGCAGGACTAAGCTGGGAACTAAATACCCTGATTGGTGAATAAGACTGCCTATCCCCCCCTCATGTCACCAGCCCCGGCATGACAACCCCTTTTCCTCCCCGGGGTCTCTCCGAAGTAGAATGCAAGTGTATGAGCACATTGGATGCTTGGGGCTTGCCATTGGGGGGGGGCTTTCACAAAGTTGTGAAGAGGTTACCAGGCAGACCTGGATTAGAGGGTGTAGGAAGGACCTGTGAGGTTGGTGGGAGAGGATCCAGGCTGACAGAAAGACAGGAGTGAAGGACAATCACTGCAGATAAAAAGTGCAAAAAATAAGATCTTGTAGTCAATACCAGCCAAAGTTTTAGTGATGCAGATGCAGGTTGTTCCACTGTCATCCTCCACCATAAGGGATGTGGTGTAACAGGTCAGGAGGGCGTGTGTGCGATGGAACCGCCTTTCCAATTATTACATTGTGCTGAAATTATTTTGTAACATGTACACTAAATGATTCTGCTGCAGATTAACTCCTAATGATTGGGGTGAAGAAGACAGGGCTAAGATCCCAGGTGATGTTGGTTACCTTGTTAAGTTTTGGTGTTGCCATTACGTAAGTTCTTTTCCAGAATGGGGGGGGGGGGGAACGTGACCCTCTAATAATGTGGTATTGAAAAGGGAGCAGATATGCCAAGCTTTCAAAGGCAACTGACTTTCCAGATCCAAGCTGGGACATAGTCTGCAAACTTGCCCTCCTCCCATATCCTCCCTTTTCTTTTTATCCTTAGTTTTTCCTCCTGTACCTTCTGAGCAGCTCCCTTCCAAGGGAGACCCCAGGCCCATCACTCACCATTTCAGGACTTACCCCATCTACTTGCTTACCGCTGTGGGGGATTTGGTGCCAAGAGTGGTAGTACAGAGTCTGTAGGTTCTCCATCCTAATGCTGCTGGTTAGGGTTCTTTTCCCTGTTTCTTCCCATTCCCTGAGGTTGGGGTGTGTGCCCAGGTGTGGACATGAGGCATGAAGATGCTGCATGTACTTGAACGCTTGGACTCTGAAAGTTGGCAGTCAAGTAGCAGTACGCACTGTCCCCCATCCCTGAAGGAGGACAGCCATCCACAGACACTTAATCCTCCCTCCCCAGCCGGCACCTGAGCAACCCTAGGTCTGTTTCTGAACCCAGGTCGCCATTGTGGCAGGAATGGCCTCAGCAAACCAAGCCACTGGGCTGGTCTCCTTTTGTTTAAGATTTTTCTTCTCTATTACTGAGTGTGACCACTGATTCACAATTGTGTGCCTGCGTGTGTGTGTGTGTGGTGGGGGGGCAATACACTGTGGAACCCAAGAATGCTGGCGGCTGTCATCTGGATGGCAGTGTGTTGTTTCACAGTTTGCTCCTTGGTTCTTCCCAGCTCCCACTGGTGGCCTTGTGAGCCACAACTTCCTCCTGCAATTTGAGGGTGAACCTTCTTGGCCCACTGCAGGTGTCCCTCTGTCTGTGGATGCAGTGCTACACTGCTCTAAATGAGGACGTACTGCCACCAGCACCCCAGGCTAGCTCCCTAACCAGGTCCACTGTGTCACAGGGTATGACATTACTGCTGGGTTACTGGGCGTCCTTCCTCTTCTTTTATTCTTTTTTCTTTCCATTATCCTTTTTCTCCTGGACCTGGTGTCTGGCTCAGCCCAAGCCTGCCCTTGACCATGGAGTACTGCCTCCAGGAGGGGAAAGGGAAAATTGTTTAACCAGGAGAGGCACACTAAGCCAAAGCTTGATTCCAGGTGTGACCTGGGAGCACAAGGAAGTTAAGTGACTTGCTCAGGGTCACACGGTATGCAGGGGTAAGAGTCACAGCACAATTCTCCATGTGTTTTCCCTGTGGTGAGACCACCCCCTGACCAGGGAGTACTGCCTCCAGGAGTCACATCACAATCCCTCATGTGTTTTCCCTGTGGTGGGACCATTTTCCCCCCGCTGACAACATCGAGACTAGGTGGTCCCGGTTGGCAGCATGGCTGGTAGGCAAGCCGGGCACCATCCGCCGGCTCCATTTTTCCTTGTTCTCCCCTAACCAGTGGTGTGCAGGATGCAGTTATACATATGCATGGAGGTGCACACATACTACGTACCTGCTGCCAGCTGTCCCCTCTTAAGTTGCTCCCACTGCCCTGCCACCATGTGTTGGCAGTGTTTGAGCAGTGTGGCCTCCCTCTCCCCGGGAGAGGGCAGTCAACAGCCACTCAATCCCTCCCGGCCAACCCCCAGCAACGTGAGTCCTTTCCCGAACCCAGGTCACCAGTGTGGGTGGTAGTGTAGCATCCATCGCCTCAACCCACTACACCACTGGGCCAGCCTTTAATTCATTTATCTCACTCACCTGGCAGGCCGATATAGCCTCCTTCCAACACTAAACCTCCTGCTCATCCAGGTAAAATTGCTCCGACTTCCTCCATCTGCACACAGCCAACACCACCACTCCCATAATCCTTGAGGCTTACCCACCACACACACACACACACACACACACACACACACACATTGGGGTCCACCCAATGTCCCAAGTTCCAATCTGGAGCCCAAATCCAGCTGGGGAGTGGTAACAGGAGTGGCAGAAGAGGGGCCAGAGGAATGGCCCATATTGGGACATAGGGAGAGGGTACTTCATCTGCTCATCCAGAGTCCCCCCCCCCTGTTTTCCATGGTCTTCCATCTCCTGGTGCCATTGAGTAGTTGTGCTCAAAACATTACTCTCTGTTTTTACTTTTTACAATTTTTGGCCAGGACAGGCACACAGAGCTGAAGCTTGTTTCCAGGTGCATCCCAGGAACAGAGAGAGATTGAGTGACTTGCTCGGAGTCACACACTATGCAAGTGGAAGTTGCAGGAATCAAACTCCAGTCTGCTGGATGCTCCAAAGTTGTTCACGTGTTGTTGCTCTAACCTCTAGGTCACATATGCTAGCTCAGCTGTACTCCTGACGTACGAGGACCTCGATAACACCCCCTCCCATGGCGTCCTACCTTGAACTAACTCACCTAGCCCTCTGGACCACCAGTGAGGAGTCAGGTGGCAACACTGGCAACCTTCTCTTCCCGGAGAAGGTCCTCATCCTGCTTTTTGACTCCTGTCATTCTGGACTTGGGTGTGAACCCCAGTTACCAGCTTGCCATGTAGTCACCCCCCCCCAACATTTAAAACAAAAAAACATCATTTTATTTGTCAAATCTCAAATGTGTTTGCGTACCATGTCAGCAAACATATTTGCTGTTGTTTTGATCCCCTACAGCCCAGTTATGCTTGTTGGCAGTCAAATCCACCAGAACTGCCTCGTCAGTATTCATTTGTGATTTCCATGGCCCAAAATGTTTTAAGTTCGATTGGTCCTTCTTCACCTTTCACCACTTTTGCAAAGCTCTGAAAATGCAGCTCGGGGAGTGTTAGACAAAGAGACTCACACACACACACACACACACGTGCATAGTGGGCTATATCTGCTGGTAGTTACTGGCTGCTCAAACACAGAGGCTATCACTCACCCAATCACACAAGCTTATCCAAAATCTGAGCTTCACAAATCCCACTTAATCTGTTTTCCTGGGTCCATTTTGCAAAGCATGGAGGGAGGAGGCACAGAAGAGGGACCCTTTTGGCCCTGTTAGCAATTTTTTTTAGTTCTCTCATTTGTGCTGTGCAGCAATTCCTGTTCAATGTACGCCAGACAGATCCAGTCAGAGCTTATGGGGTCAGGAGGCCCAGTAGGTGGTCCCCACTCCAGTCAGGGCACTGAACACCAACATCATCCTTTTAAATCTCATTCGCTGTGCAGTTCTGCTAGGGAGGTGTGGTCCCTGTAGTCATGGACTGTATTCTCCTGAAGTAGTGCTCTCTCTGTCTCTTTTTGACAATGGGAACTACTATGGCAGAGTCACTCAGCCTCCCTCCCCAGAGAAGAAGCGCATCCACTGGGATGCTCAGTCCCCCCCCCCCAACTCCACCACCCAGCTGGCCCCCGACAACCCAGGGTCGCTTCGGACCCTGCATTTCCAGCATCACCAGTAGTTGCCCTACCACTGCACCAACAGACTGGATGTCTCTATATCTGTTTTATGCATGGGAACCCTTCCATTTACCTCCTGAGCCAGCTGCCATGTGAGTTCCTTTTAGTGCTGGTAATATGAATCCATTAATCGCTAATGGTTAATAAATAGATGATACATTATATTTTGTCTAAACATTAATGTTTCTCAAAGTTTTCCTAAAAGCATCAGCTGCTCTTTAACACAGCAAAAGGACAACTCCTTCGCACAGCTGAGAGTTCAATGAGCAGGAATTTAACAAAAGGAGTGTGGGAAAACTCTTCCACTGTATGCACATCTTCATTACCTTTTCTCCTCTCTCTCTCTCTCTCCTTCCCCACTCCAACCCCACTCCCAATTCTATTGATGTCTGAGCAGGCTGTAAGTTTGATTTCTACTTGTGCTAAATAAATGGTGGGCTTTAGGACTCTGAAGTACCCTAGCTGCTCTACCCCTCCAAAAAAAGAGAAAAAAAAGACAGAGTTGTCACTGTGGTATATAAGCTTTTGAATCAGCAAAGGAATCCTATTTGACTTCAGTGGATATCTGCATCAATGTCTGAAAGTCAAAGGAGAAAAATGAGTCATTTGGAAAGGTCAAGAGTCACTCAGCCTCCCTCTCCAGAGAAGGAGAGTGTCCACTGGGATGCTCAATCCTTCTTCCCTCCACCTCCCCAGCTGGCCCCCAACAACCCAGGGCCGATTTGGACCCTGCATTTCAAGAGTCACGAGTAGTTGCCCTACCACTGTACCGACAGACTGGATGTCTCTATGTCTGTTTTATGGGTGGGAACCCTTCCATTTACCTCCTGAGCCAGCTGCCATGTGAGTTCCTTTTAGTGCTGGTAATATGAATCCATTAATCACTAATGGTTAAGGATCCTGTATGGCCTGGCTTGTCTTTTTGGCAATGCTGTTTTGTTTTGGTTTTTTTTTTGCCTTACCAGCTTCCAGGGATCTTTGCAGCCAAAGAGCAGTAGTCGGGACAGATGCAGGGGCTATGAGTGGAGAGTAGTAGTGACTTGGCTAGCTGTGTCCCATCCAGCGATAAAGCCAGTGTGAGCATTGTGGGCTAACTGGAGGCAGTGTCAGAGGAGATGGCCAAGAGGTAATAGAAAGATAGTTGAAAGAAGAGAATGACTCAGTGCATCAGCAGTTGTGTGTTCCATTACTGTATTTGAGACCTAGGTTTGTACCACGGCCCAGTTCTAACACCCTGTGCCTACAGGAGCCTAAGGTGCATGAAGTCAGCAAATTCGTCGCGCTCGCTGCTACAGCATCTCTTCTTGGTAGCAGAGAACCAAAGCACCACGGATGACCACTCACCTTTGCCCCTCCTCCACAGTTCAGCATCAAAGGGTGGGTTTATGTTAAGAACTGGGGATGGGCGGAAGTGGGAGAAAATACCAGGCACTGCACAGCAAGATGAATCTCAACCAGTTACTCACTACACTCCCACAACCCCCACTCAGTGACCAGCAGACAGACTTGGAGACCTCTTTCCTCTTAAGCCCAGTGGCTCCTCAAGAAGGTAAGCCCCACTGTGAGGGTGTGGGGAAGCAACTGGGATATCTGGATGGATCCTCTGAAGGTTTAGAAATTTGCACCAGAGATGAGAGAAGGGAGCAGTTCTGAAGGCAGAGGGGCATCAGAAATGAAAACAAGCATTTGTCAATGCCGAATGTTGTCTTGCTGGCATTGGTTGTGTAGGAGTTAGAGAGATGTATAATAGGAATGGCAGTGAAGTATTGAACTGACGCCAACCCCACCTTGTAGAGACTGACAGGCATTGGGGTGTACTTTTGGGTCATCGGTTATAACGCTCATGCCATTTCACCTCACCCTACCCTGCAGACACCAACAACTGTTGCATTGTGCCTTGGGGTCTTAAGGCCTTACGCTCATTCCATTCCATAAGGAAATACGCTGAGGTGGGTGCAGTATAGGATAATGGGGTGAACTTTGGGGCCGAAGACTCCAAGGCACACCTTGATGCCTATCACTGGCTGCAGGGTGGGGGTTGGGGTGGAATGGCGTGAGCATTACAGCTGACAATTCTAAGTCACACCCCTAACGCCTGTCAGTCTCTACAGGGTGGGATGTTACAGTTGGAAACCCAAACACCCCAGGCATTTATTGGTATTTTCACTCCAAATTTTCAACATGGGCTTTCTGTGACCCCATCTCATGAACAGTGACACTATCAGTTCATTAGCTGAATGGTGATTTTGCACAGCAACTGCGCCATTTGGCGCCACAGATGCGAAAACACATTTTGGGCAGGATATGAAAAATGACAGCTGTAAAAAATGGCAATGTTGAACATCTGGAGTGAAAATATAAAAAATTGGTGAAGTCACGCATATGCGTAGAAACTGCGCAACACACTACCGTAGTGCAATTATTTAGGGGAATTTTTTAACAACATTTTTAACATAGGCATTTTGGGACCTCTGCTCATGAACAGTGTCACTGTCATTTTGTTAATCTGTCCTAAACATTGATTTCCCATAGCGACCGTGCCATTGTGCGCCACATGTGCAAAAACAGATTTTGGGCAGGATGTGAAACATGACAGCTGTACTGTTCATAAGGAGGTATGAAAAAATTGGCAATGTTGAAACTCTGGAGTGAAAATTTTAAAAATTGTCGAAGTTACAAGCGTCCGTGGAAACTGCAATCCACGCCATAACACAGTAATTTCTTTGATTCTACACAATTGCACGTAGGATTTTTGGGACCCCTCCATGAACAGTGGCACTGTCATTTCGTTAATCGATCCCAAGGGATTCCACGCAGTGACTCACAAAATGACCTTTCGGACCGAGTATCGAGAAAACAGTGCATGTGTTCATGAAGTGGGGTCCCAAGAACCCCATGTTGAAAATTTGGAGCCAGAATTCAAAAAAATGGCTGTTATATCCATCAAAGTTGACCCCCCCCCCACCCCCATTTATACAGCTTACCGGCATTTCTTCATTTTGCAGTTTGGCATTGAAGAGTGCAGATGTGTTCCACTCCACGAAGAGCGAGCGCCAGACTTCCAGAGGTAAGTATGGGGTGAGGGGAGGGGTGCAGAGGGTGGGTGTGGGTTGGGGGAGGAGAGTGCCACAGACGACAGACCGTTTTCCTTTTTTCAGGCACAAAAAAAAAAATATGGATATGGACACAGCGCCGCGGAATGGTTTTCTTTCTTTACAGGTGAAATAAAACAAATGTTGGGCATACTGGGCGTGGGCTCCCAGTGTGCCCCATGACTTTCGGGGGTGATGTTGACCACACAATGGGAATGGGGTGGGGGCAGGAACATGCCAATGCAGTCAGCTTTTTGGCGGCAGCACACTGGGGTGGGCTCCCAGTGTGCCACAAAATGTGTGTGGGGGGGTGGACATGCCGACACAGGGATTGCACCCCCGATGTCGACCTTCTTTCAGGATTATGTGACGGCGGCTCCACCACCATGCTTATTGAAATGTTTCACCAGGAAAGGCACGTATGGGGGGGGGTGTCATCTGTGCTGCTGCATGACGAGCTTGTCTCTGATTGCAGCGGCACATTTCTCTCAAGTTGGTGGCACTTTGCATAATATCAGGCCAGTGCTAGCACGCCACACTGGTGAATGAGAGACCCACTCTACTAAAGCGTGCCCTGCATTCGCCACAACACTGACACACCTCTGAAAGTGCTACTACCCCAATATGTTGTTTGCGTGTGCGTGCAAGCCAACATAAAAAGGATAAAAAAAGAAGCAACAGAAATCAAGAAGACCGTTGTATTGCCCAAGCAACTTGGCTCTGGATCCTGTTCTCCTCTGTTAATAACAGCTGGGTTGTGCTGGTCTGTTTTGTTTAATCATTTGTCTTCTCATGTTGGGATGACAGCAATGCTTGATGGGAAGAACAGAAGCTCAAGCCCTGTTTGCATATTTTGTAGAACTGTTTTCTTTCCTCCCACAGTTGCCTACTGTAGGCTGCTGGGAGGGTGATTAATCAGTGGCATATTGTTCACAAATAGTTCCGTACTTCTGGCTAAGCATTGCTTCCTGTCACTCCAAACAATGTGCAAGAAAAAAGGCTTTCAAAAGTGCAGCTGCAAAACACACTGTTGCTGAAAAGGCTAAATAGCAAGGCTTCCCATTAGTACATATTGCCAGGCTCTGAAACATCCCGCTGCTGTCATACTAACATTACTCATAATCTCTCATGCCCAGAACCCCTTATTTTACCTCTTAGAACCCTCCCTCCATCCATCCCTCTCAGCTGTTCCAAATTAGGAGGGATGTTCCCTACCTCTCTGAACCCCTCAGTCCATACCTCTCAAATGTACCTCTCATCACTCCTCTTCCCAGCTGCACCTACTCCATGCTCTCTCCACTCCATGGACAAGTGTATCTTCTTCATTCCTTATCTCCGTTCCTCTGCTTGGTAATTAGCCTTCTTCTATTACCTTCCAACTCTCTGGAACCAGTTCTCCTCCTCACTCCACCACCTCAGGCTCTGTCATCCACCAGCTGAAACTCCCTCCACCCCTGACCTGCTGTTGTTTCCCCTATGAGGACCTCCCTGTCTTACACTGGCAGCAATAGGATCTGTTTTTCTCCCTATCTAACCGTTGTGCCTAGTGCACTGCCTGCTCGTTCGGTTAACTTTTCTATGGCAGTATTTTTTTGTTGTATCTAGATACACACTTGGCATGATACGGGTTTGCATATTAGTACTTTCAACTGTTCCAAGATGTACCTGAGAAATATTATACTTTGTATTTGTAACTGCACTTTACTTCTGTACTTAAATTGCATTGTACTTTGATTGTTGCTCCTCTTGTATCCCCCTTCCCTGGGTCGCACCTGGAAATGAACTTCGGCTTAGTGTGTCTTTCTTGGTCATGAATTTTCAAATAAATAAATTAGGAGAAATATCCTTCATTTTACCTTTCAGAACCCCTCTGCCCATATCTCTCCGCTGTCCCAAGTTAGGATGGGCATCCCTTTTTTTTTGCCTCTTGCGACAGACATACCTCTTAATGCTGGACGGTTGAGACGTATGTCCATCAATGCAGCAGGGCCTGCAGCACTCGTTCCCTGGAAGAGAGGAGTGCACTCCGGGATCCTCAGGCCTCCTGTCTCAGATCAGCCTCTGACATCCGAGCAGGTACCCAGACCAGGGTCGCTGGTGTACTAGGCAAAAGATGCTGCCGCTACACCATTGGGACGGCAGCCACTTTGATTTTAGCAAAACCCTTGTTTTGTGTAAATACATTTCAGCAGTGTAGGCAACAGTGAAACTGTACCAATAAATAATTTATTTTAGCCACTGAAGCATTCTAAATGAAAATAAAACATTTATTTCAATATTAGGTGGGTCATCAGCATTTATTTCCATTATAGGCGGGACACAAAGGAGCTCTTAATCAATGGGAGAGCAGCTTGCACTATGCCTGATCATATCACAACTGCCTCCGCTGCACTCACAACTGAGCAGTGAAATCAAACAGAAACAGTTATTTATCTACTAAAAGAATTAATCTGAAAGTTCTACAATTTTAAATACATTGTATAAACTGGCCACACAATGGCCACCCTCAGAATATGACATTTCTTATCACATGTGAGGGGATAGGACTTTCACAACTCACTTGTGGCTCTGCCACTTGTGAGCTATGGTCCTGCCCCCTCCTTCATGAAGATAAATGGCATATAACGAGTTTGGCCAGTGTGTGTCCAATTTATACATTTTATGTTAAATTGTACAGCTTTCAGACTAAATCTTTTAATGGATATATATATATATATATATATAATGTAAAAAACAAAAAGAAGGCGCTGCGTCAGCATGTGGTCTAAATGCAAAACAAAATGGTTATATTAAATGCACGCTGATATGTAGATTTATAACTCTATTTTCTATTTTCAGCATGCATTTAATATAATCATTTTGTTTTGCTATATATATATATATATATATATATATATGCATTTTCATATGTTGTAAATATTGATATGCATGTGTGTGAATCCTGATGTACGTGTTTATGTAAATATTGATACAGTGTGTCTGACTATCTCTCTGCGTATCTAGCTACAGACAGTATCTATCACTCTATCTACAGACTGTATCTATCTACAGAAAGTATCTATCTACAGATCTATCTATCTATCAACGTTATCTATCTATATATCTATCTAGAGACAGTATCTATCATCTATCTATCTAGAGACAGTATCTATCATCTATCTATCTATCTACAGACAGCATCTATCTACAGACAGTATCTATCTATCTATCTAGCAACAGACAGACTCTATTCTATCTATCCATCTATCTATCTACAGATGGTATCTATCTATTTATCTGTATGTATAAAATGCATGGTTGGGCCCTCGTCCCCAGAGAAAAAGCCATCATATATTTCTCCCTATATTATGGTAGCCAATTAACATATTACGATGCCAACTAGCTAATTACACTGTGTTAATGTGTTATTAACATCTTAATAATGCTAATACTTAACACGTACTATATCTACATTACATATATATAATATTATTTATTTAGCTATTTAAACATATTTTGCCAGGTAAGCACACATAGCCCAGATGACTCGTTTCCAGTTTCGACTGGGGTGTGATGGGGGCATGGGGGATGAACATGGGATCTCATAAGGAAGGGTGCATTCCACCACATTTGTTCTTATTTACAGCACTGCACATACCCAGCATACATTTCTTGTTTTTGTTATACTTTTTCTCCCCCGTGGTCCCGGACGGCTCTCGTTCCTTCCTTCCTTCCCCCCAGCGCCATCCCCCTAGGATCAGACCCTCTCCCTTATGCCCCCACAACTTATCCTTCATGACAGGGTGGTGGGGAGTGACTCAACCCACCAGGAACGGATACAGCCAGGGAGGCGTCATCTCGGGGGTGGTGCATGCAGGGGACGGTATTCATGCCGCATGACCAGGACCTGTTTTTCTGCTTTTCTTGCGGAGGGGGAGCATGCAGTGCTGACAGTGGCACGCAGCACATGCTGCACATTGGTCAGCTGTTCCTCCTCCGCCTCTCAATGTACGGGACTCGACATGCCAACACCTAGCCTCCGTTAGGTGTGAGGTAAGTGCCAGTCCATGTTCCCCACCCTCCCTGGGAGAGGAGAGCTGTCCCCTGGATGCTTAATCCTCTTCCTCCTGGGCTGACACCCAGCGACCTGCTCGCACCACAAACACAGGTCACCGGCGTGGCAGGAGGTAAGGCATGATGCCTCAGCCCTCCATGCCACTGGGCAGGCCATATCCCGCATACATGATGAAATAGGTATAAGAGTTATATAAAAGGTATATATAGACTAGACTAAATATTAAGTCTGGAAACCACTTGCTGCTTGACTGGGTAATGTCAAATTGTCCTCACAGGATTCAGTGGGCTACTGTGCTTCCTGATAGCATTAGTGACTACTCTCCCGCTCTCTGTGTCTGGAACAACAAATACCCTAACCCTTCCCCTAAAATCACCGTGTTGAGAAACATGTCATGGTTTGACCCCACTGCCTTATCTTCCCTATCAGCTGCAAATTGGAACCCCATCAGAACCCTGCCCGATATAGACCAGACCTTGTAATACTTCATCGATACCGTAACTGACATAATAAATACTTGTGCCCCTTCACTAAAAGGAGGTCCAAGGGTTTAAAGGCACTTTGGATTAGTAAGGATCTAAGACATCTCATGTCCTTCCGTGACTCAGCTTGGAAAAACTTCAAAAAGTCTAGCAACCCCTCCGATTGGATGACCTATAGTCACCTTTGCAACACATGTAAAAGTAAACTACATAGTGCAAAATGGATTTATTTTCATTCCTTGCAAACGGAGTGGCTAGCTAATGCTAAGGCTTTCTGGAAATAGATCAATATTCTAATGAAAGGTCACTCCCCGGCAGCCCCTAGCTCCCTACACGATCGTGGCTCGACTCTTTCGGAACCCCAATCTATCGCTGATGGCTTAAACAGTTTCTTCACTGATCTTTCCAGCTGTACCTCACACTTAACCTCCCCTCGAACTTTGACCCCACTTCCCTCCCTACCCCAGGCAATTCCCTTCTCGCCCACAATTTCATCTAAAATTAACTACCCGCAAAGAGGTGTTATAACTTCTCTTAAAATTAAAGGTGGAAAGGTCCCCCGCTACGACTCACTAGCACCTTGGTTCCTAAAACTTGGCACCTCAGCCCTCGCAGTCCCCATCCCTGACCTAATAAATAGGTCTCTCATCAGTGGGACTGTTCCAGCAAAATGAAAAGTGGCGATAATAGTTCCACTGCATAAGGAAGGCATACATGCTGTAGAAAACTACAGACCCATTTCAATCCTGTGCCCATTAGCTAAGGTACAAGGGCATATAGTTTTTAACCAGCTTCAATCATACCTGGAACAACATCATATCTTAACCGACTACCAACACGGTTTCAGAAAGAATTATAGTACCTTAACTGCCCTAAGGTGTCTTCAGATATCTTCGATGCTCTTGACAAAGGGCTCTTTACTGGTGCCATTTTCATGGATCTCACAAAGGCGTTTGACTTGGTTAACCAGAGCACCTTACTGGACAAGCTTCGCTCTCTTGGCCTGGACAGGCATTCGCTCTCTCGGCTTAACAGTTATCTGTCTGGCCGCTCACAGGGAGCAAAATGGTCAGGTGCCCTCTCCTCTTTTCAGCCCATCTCTCATGGCATCCCCCAGGGATCCATCTTGGGGCCACTTCTGTTCTCGCTTTTTATCAACAACTTACTACTGCACTGCGGCGAGTCCAAGGTGCAACTTTATGCCGACGATGCCCTCCTATACAGGTCATCATGCGATATCCAATGGCTAAACCAGAACTAGGCGTTGGACCTCCATGTGTTAGAGAAGTGGTTTCTTAAGAACTATTTAGTCCTCAATACCAAAAAGAACCAAGGCTATGCTCTTTCGAAACTCTAACATAAAAACTGATCAATGCAGCTCATTTCTTATTACGTCCACTTCTGGGGATGCCCTCGAAACTGTTCAGACATTCAAATACTTAGGTATGGTGCTAGACAACTCTCTCTTTTGAGCAGTGCTTAACATAAACTACCAAAAAAAAATCAACCAAAAACTCAGCCTACTCTACCGCATTCGTCCACATCTCTCTCATGCATCGTGTCATAAAATCGTGACCTCCTCCCTCCTTTCCATCCTACTCTACGGAGCCCCTCTACTCTGTGCTGCCAAATCCACCATACTCTCCCACCTTAGAACATTATATCACAGGGTGGGACGGTTTGCTGTCGGTGCCCATCCTTGCCTTCATCACTGCGATGTGTTAACTGCATTGGATTGGCCTGGTTATGTCCAAAGACTGCAGTTCGCCACCCATACCTTTACCTTTAAGCTTGTTGTCCTTATCTCTCCCCCATGCCTGGGAGATGTAATGCAGTTCAAACCTCCCCCTCCCCCCATATACTTAGGTCCTCCTCAGCCCCTCTACTGCGCACACCTTATCCTCATCCAGCAATTGGCTAGCGGTCATTTGCCTACTCTGCACTCTCTTCTTGGAACATACTCCCCTTTACATCTATCTCCCTCATCTCACTGGCCTTGTTCAAGCGCTCCCTCTCTGTGCACCTCTTGGAGTTTAAACCTTGTACTTGCCTAGCCTAATCTACTTCACTTCTCTCAGATCCTGAAATGTGATCCTCCGAGAACACCTGACCTGACGTTACTTGGGTCCTTACTGGATTCCTCCCGCACTGGAAAATGTTATAATAATGTTTCAAACTGCAATTAATGATCAATCTTGTTATATGTCATATATTTGTCGTTTGTATAATTGGCGGTATTTTGCCTCCTCTCCTTACTACCATTTCTGTATTTGTTAATGAATTGTATGTATGCAACCTGTTGTGATGTTGCGCCCGACCCGGGTCACCCCTGAAAAAGGGACTCTACATTCTCAGTGGGTCTACCCGGTTACCAAAATCCAAAATAAATAAATAAAATACAAACTACCACTATATTAATGTGTTATTAATACCTTAATGACCCATGATTACTCAATACACTACAAATTACCCCAATAACACATGTAATACGACCATTAATAACACAAGTAACAAGCCCCTAAACAGCACATGTAACAAGCCCCTTAATAATACATGTTTAACAGCCACTTCACCCCCCCACACACACACACACATACACACATACACACAATGGTAAAACATAGGATGTAGCAAAAAGTGTCCAACCTAATGCATTCATATAAAATAAAAGATGGTGAAGTCTGGCATACTCATGAAATAATAACATCTCAGGGTCAAACAAGTTCATAAAGGAGACTCAGCCTTCAGGCTTGAGACTTATGGCTTGTTTGACTCTCTAAATGGTATTATTTCCTTGTATACCACACTTTGCCATCATTTAGTCTCGCTCTGTACATATACTGGATATGCAATAGGCTGAATCAAACTATGCGATTTATGTTCAAGTGTGAGAGTAAGCTATAACTCACGCATGGCAGAGCCGCTATAGATATATATAGATAGAGGATATGACATGGCCTGAGTTAAGATATTATATTTATTTTCACGAGTGGCTGATGATGTCATGATATCTCACGAGTGGCGAAGCCATGAGTGAAGATAAATATGATAGCTTCACTCAGCCCATGTCATGTTCTGTTTATACAACATATGTTTTGCCCCCCCCCATCACATCCCTTCCACTTTGCCCCTTAAAGAGCAGGTTCCTAGTAAGGGTCCCTCAAACACATATCATAGCCTACCTGTCACTGAGTTGAAATCCATAATTTATTATCCTTAGTGCTGCCATAAAAAAGTTAGAACACTCGTAAAATTGCCCCTAGGCACCATGGCCAGAAATGCAGCAACACGCCCCCACGCAGGCACACACAGCTCCATTTTGTAATGCCATAAAACGAAGGCTGCTTGTACACGCCCCATTGACTTGAATGGGGGCGATTTTCTTAAACATTTTATCACTATGTAATGTTGCGATTCAAATAAACCAAAGCGTCCACTCGACTAACATCCCTGTCACAGGCATGTAGGCTATGGTATGTGCTTGAGGGACCCTCACTAGGAACCTGCTCTTTTACACAATTCTCCACTGCAGAAGTGACTCACACACATTATAAAGTCTTTACTCTCTCTACGAGCTGCAGCACCCTCCCCCCACCAACGCGGCTCTAACATCTGGTTGATCCTGCCATTTTCACATAGTCTCCTATGAAACAATTTCACTTCTTTTCCTGAAAAGTAGCGTGACTGAGCGGTATCAATATTTGTAAGTGACGTCTTCGCAGAGACTTAAAATAAGACACTGTCTTTTGGAAAAGTTACAAAACTGTATTATTTCTCCTCAGTTTACTTAGCTTTCTTTGAAAAGAAGCTGCCAACTGTAGAAAGACAAGAGCGAGTGAGTCGTCAGCTTCAGAAAAGTAGAGGCAAGCCCGAGTGACCATTGCTATAGCAACACACACTCACGCTTGCCTTTTCTTTTCTGAAGCCACTGACTCGCTCTTTCTTGTCTTCATACCGTCAGCGGCTTCTTTTAAAATAAAGCTAAGTAAACTTAGGAGAAATAACACAGTTCTGTAACTCTTTCAAAAGAGAGAGTGTCTTACGGTATTTTTTTTATATTCAAAATTTTTATTAAGTTTTCGGCACAGTAAAATAATAATTAAAGATTACATATTGTGGAACTGAACATAGTTACTTAAATGATTATTGAAGCTAATAATACTTAATAGCAATAGACCTGTCTTTGATGTAAAGCAGGGATATGCTACTTCTAAAACGGAAACTATAAGTTCAGAGACCTGTTACTTGGGGTGTTCCAAATGATTTAATATCTAAGTATCCAAGGTGTCAATTTGACAGAGATGTGACGATAAATATTTATTCCATTTCATGTTGTACAGTTCTATTTTGCCCAAGGCAAAGTGTGAGAGACGTTTATTTGTAGATGGAGTATTCAAAGACTCAGTCCATGAATACAGGGAAAGTGTCTTATTTTAAGTCTCTGCGAGGACATCACTTACAAATACTGATAGTGCTCGGTCACGCTACTTTTCAGGAACAGAAGTGAAAATGCTTCATAGGAGACTGTGTGAAAATGGCAGGATCAGCCGGGTAAGTTTTAAATAAGTATTTATTTGAAAAATTATGGCAGGATCTACCAGATGTCAGAGCTGCTTTTTTTTGGGGTGTAGGTCGGGGAAAAGCCATGGGATCAAAAGTGCAACTTTTTCACTTTAAGTACTATGATGTATAGGAATTATAGGGATATCATCATGACCTATAGGAACATGGAGCTCTCACTCTGACATATAGGAACATGGAGATATCAGTGATATCGCCACTGCCTGCTTCAGATACTACTTTTTATCTCCACTTACAGTATATCCCAGAACCCTACCCGGTCAGAAGAATGCTACAAATATAGCACAAGAAAACATAACGTGCTCCAAATAGCGCTACCTTGGACAGCAACAGGGGTTAAACAGTGTTATGCAGTAAGCGCTCCCCAGGTTGCTGTCCGTGGAAGTAGGAGAAAGGACAAGGGCAGTGGAATCAGGGAGGCTGGTCAAGCTGCTCCTGTGGCGGAGAGGGCTGCTGCATGGTGCAACTCAGCAGAATGGTGGGTGGAGACCAGGGTTCTAATCCTGGTCTCCCATTAGTTTCTTGTTGCAGAACTTAGTATTTCTTACAAGGGGCCATGGAACCAGTATTCCATGGCCCCACAAAATTTTTTCCCCCCGTGATCTGCTCCCACTCAGAGTAGGAATCCTTACATTTGAGAGGTGCAGGGGGGGCAGAACCCCCACATAAAAATAGATTTTACAATGGTAGCGGTTGTTTCTGTGGTGTGTGACCGCTACCATTGGAACTCTGTTGTGTGATGGCATTCTTTCCTGATGTTCTAGTGGAGTGCGTTGTTAATACAGCAGTGTTGTGGCTGGCACTGTTATTGACACCGTTCTTATGATCTAGTGCCTCCCAAAACATATGTTGCATAAACACATATATAGATGTGTGTATAATACTGATATGCATGTGTTTGTAAATACAAGTATACATGTGTGTAAATATATAAGCAATAAGGCACAATAAGGTGTGTGTTATCATGTAATAACGTCACTCCTGGGGTGGGTTGAAGTCCACCACCCCAGGAGTGACGTTATTACATGATAACACACACCTTGGGGTGCCTTATTGCAATTATACAATGGTTCGATGTTATACAAAATAAGAAAAATAAAAAATGTTTTTCGTAGATTTTTTGGGTTTCTGAAGAGACAACAGCGATAGAAAGCTCCAATAATACAATACAATGATGTTATTTAAGCAATAATGCCTGACAGGGTGTGGGTCATGGATAACGTCGCGGTCTCAGGTGGTTGAGCACGAGGCCACAGGCCGACTGCATCCAATGACTGAGGCGTGACGTTATCCCAAATGACACACACCCTGGAGGGCATTACTGATATTATACAATGGCTCATTGTTATACAGAATAAAAAAATAATTTTAAAGATTTTTTTGTGTGGAAACATATTTTCGTTTTTTAAGAGAAGATGAAACAATCAAGCAGAAACAAATTAAGCAAACAATCATCTCCAGGTTCACAGTGAGGCTGAGACTAGACCCGTGATGTTGTACTGGGATAACATCACGGGTCCAGCCCAAGACTGACCAATCAGAGTCCAGGATTTTTTCTTGCCATTGTATAATTCTGTATATGTGTGTTTTTTATCAGGTTACAAGATGAGATAAATCAACGTCTCGAAGCAGAAAACAATCTGGCGGTTTACAGGCAGGTGAGGAATAATCCTTTGTAATCTCCAAATGTGTCTTTAAAATAATTAGCTACACCACAAACAGAGTATGAGTGAAAGCAAATATACCTGGGTACTACCACAGTTGTGCAATCCCAAAACGGCATGCCTCCCTGCCTCTTTATCATTGAAAAGTACTACTGCCAAAATTACAGGATGGAGAAATGCAATGGCAAAACCCCATTGTGTATGTACTACCAATACAAAGAAGAAACCCATAACAATTACAAAACAAAAGCACTTTACACAAAAAGCTGGGTCTGCTGTGTGAAGTTGTAGGAGACTGGTCTGACATGCTGGCAACCCAAGTTCACAATGCAAGCCTGGGAGGCAAACGGGAAAGCCATCAGGGAGAGTACCTTGGAGGACCCTCTCCTCTGGGGGGGCTCAGAGTATTTCCTATTGAGAGACCATGTACCACGTGGCATCAAGGCTGTCGCAAGTGTTCCCGCTTGACAAAAGGAGGTGGGAGGGAGCAAAATACAGTGCGTCATGGCTTATAATGTCTGCGCAGGCCACCATGTCACCCCACCCTATGTCTGCTCTTGCTTCCCCCCACCTACACCAGCCAAACATTTGTGTAAGTTACCACTCACTGAGGCCCCACTGCATTGGGGGGGTCTTGTGGGGTGGCTGGCTGGGAGGTAGTTCTCTGAAAAGGAACCAGGGATCTGGTAAGGTGTGGCGACAGATAAAGGTCTTGCCAGCTGGACAGACCGGGTAAGGGACCAAGCTGAGCCAGTGTAGCTGGGGAATAAACTAAATATCAAATTAACAAAACTTTGCACAGATTAAGTTACTACTTTTTACAGTGCATTGAGCTTATATCTCCATGTTTTATGTTCCACATTTTGAGGACTGGCACCACAGTTGAAATATATGGCTGCACATACAATGTGCACAAGTGGACACACGGCTGTACATGTTATGAACCCTACACGTAGTCACCACGTAGGTATTTCTGTACATTTTGTATTGTTCACTGCTGGTAACTAGTAAGTGGCTATTATCCACCCCCTAATGATTGGATGTTTCACCCTCAGCCAGTTTGCCATCATTCAGCTGGTGGAAAACCTGAATGTAAACCATCTCTAAGGAGAAGAAAGCTGCCAAACAAAACCTGGACTGGACATCCAACTGTCTCCCCACCCCCACCCCCCAGGTTGGAGTATGTCTAAGATGATGATAAGTTATATAAGTGCACCTTCTTTTTCCAGCTTTTTGGCCCCTAGCCACTGCCACATGCTTGCTTCAGTCAGTTTTACCCAGCTCCCCCTAACCCCAACCAACACTCCCCCTGCTGTCACGCAGGGTCAGAGGGTACTGGCATCGTCATCAGTGGTGGCTGGTGCTCATTGTTGTTTCTTGCTTTTTCTCCCCTTCCCACCCATAGCCCCACTCTAAATATCAGACAATGTTTCTGCACCTTGCGCGCACATAGCATGCCCCTGCACCTTGCATGTATATAGCATGCCCCTACATCTCGAAAGTACATAGCATGCCCCTGCACCTCAAAAGTACATAGCATGACCTATGCATCTTGCATGTACATAGCATGCCCCTGCACCTCGAAAGTATATAGCGTACCCCTGCACCTTGAAAGTACATAGCGTGCCCCTGCACCTCGACAGTACATAGCATGCCCCTTTACCTTGAATGTACATAGCATGCCCCTGCACCTCGAAAGTACATAGCATACCCCTACACCTTGAAAGTACATAGCATGCCCCTTTAACTTGAATGTACATAGCATGCCCCTGCACTTCGAAAGTACATAGCATGCTTCTGCACCTCGAAAGTACATAGCATGCCCCTGCACCTCGAAAGTACATAGCATGCCCCTGCACCTCGAAAGTACACAGCATGCCCCTGCACCTCGAAAGTACATAGCATGCCCCTACACCTTGAAAGTACATAGCATGCCCCTGCACCTCGAAAGTACATAGCATGCCCCTGCACCTCGAAAGTACATAGCATGCCCCTTTACCTTGAATGTACATAACATGCCCCTGCACCTCGAAAGTACATAGCATGCCCCTGCACCTCGAAAGTACATAGCGTGCCCCTGCACCTCGAAAGTACATAGCGTGCCCCTGCACCTCGAAAGTACATAGCATGATCCTGCACCTTGAAAGTACATAGCATGCCCCTGCACCTCGAAAGTACATAGCATGCCCCTGCACCTCGAAAGTACATAGCGTGCTCCTTTACCTTGAATGTACATAGCATGCCCCTGCACCTCAAAAGACATAGCGTGCCCCTGCACCTTGCATGTACATAGCATGCCCCTTTACCTTGAATGTACATAGCATGCCCCTGCACCTCGAAAGAACATAGCATGCCCCTGCACCTTGAAAGAACATAGCATGCCCCTGCACCTCGACAGTACATAGCATGCCCCTGCACCTCGACAGTACATAGCATGCCCCTGCACCTCGAAAGTACATAGCATGCCCCTGCACCTTGAAAGAACATAGCATGCCCCTGCACCTCGACAGTACATAGCATGCCCCTGCACCTTGAAAGAACATAGCATGCCCCTGCACCTCACACGTACATAGCGTGCCCCTGCACTTCACACATACATAGCATGCCCCTGCACCTTGCACATACATAACATGTCCCTGCACCTCACACATACATAGCATGCCCCTGCGCCTTGAATGTACATAGTGTGCCCCTTCACCATGCACGTCCATAGCATGCCCCTGCATATTGCATGTACACAGCATGCCCCAGCACCTCACACGTACATAGCATGCCCCTGCACCTCACACGTATAATGCATGCCACTGCACCTTGCATGTACAGTGTGCCCCTACACCTCGCACATACACAGTGTGCCCTGAACCTTGCACATACATAGCGAGTCACTGCACCTCGCACATACACAGCATGCCCCTGCATCTCTCATGTACATACTGTGCCCCTGCAGAAGAGGAAGCTCCCCAGTTCACTGCAGGGGTCGCTATTATGGCAGAACCATGACATCCTTCTCTCCTGGCTGGGAGCGCTGCCACATGGCCACACTTCCTTGAGCCACCTCGCTGGCTCCCAAGTCCACTCCTAAACTTGAGTTGCCAACATAGGCGCACACTGGGCCACCCACTGGGGATTCAAACTGCCCTCTAAGTAAGCCTTTCTGATTGGTGAGGTACCCTACTCACACAGTGACATTGAGAAAAAGCCCTCCATACAGACCTACATCATTTATTCATTTCTTATTTAGTGAAGGTTTGTACCCTGGAATGTGTTTTGGATGTAGAAATATCTCATCTACAAAAAGTTACAGGGTAGCAGCAACAAAATTATACATTCAGACAACTCGAAGTTCCACAACAAATACTTAACGTGATCAGTGTGCACACATGACATCATACACAGCAACAAATATCAAAACATTAATAACAGTCTCACCGTACATTTAGCACAAACTGTATGCAGCGTCCCCCTCTGTTTTATCACAGCTGGTTTGTGACAACCTTTTACCATTTGCAATAAAACTCAATGCTGGAAGTAAAGTATCTGGTAAGTCCATGTGTAGTGGTACACTGCTTGGCCCTTCTGCTGCTGGCCATTTTCATACATAACCATTTTCTGGATATCCAAAGTGTCTACGATTCTTGGCTGGCAAATCAGAACAGCAGCTGGGTGGCCATTTGTGATGCTGATGACTGAGGTTTGGCAAAACAAATCCGGGCTGTCAAAGGGCTGGTGGGGAGAGGAGGCTTGAGTATCCCAGCTGAGTCTCACCTCCTCCGGGGTGGGCAACTGTTTGTGGTCCATGGCTCCAGTGTCTTCTAGTGACCCTAGAGGGCCACGCATAACCCACTGTACATGAGCTAGAGACATGTTGTGTAGACGTTCTAGGGTAGGGAGAAAACCAGCATATCAGTGCCTTGCAGTATGATGCTGCCTGATTATCTTGGGCAGTGTTCCACCAACTCGTCTCCCCACTGGATTCGGTTTCCAGAGGGGGCCTGTCCCACTGACAGTCCCAAATGTTGGGAAAGCCATGGGAGGCAGGAGGCCAGCCCAGAGAAGGTGGGGATGGGGCTGAAGGAGTCAGGCTGAAGGGGTTAGGTGCTGGGGAGAGAAATATGCTGGGGAGAGAGAGAAAGGAAAAGAGGGGTTCTTTTTAGTTCTGTATTTTAGAACCAGCCAAGTTCTGGAAGTGGGGTTGACTTTCACTACTCCTAGATGGGAAGTTATTTTGCATATATTTATGTAGTGTGGACTCCAAATATGTTACCATTTAGTCTGCTTCACAGGAGTTGCCCATTGGGATGAACATAAAGGAACTCTAGTGATAGGAAAGAGAGGGTAAGGCCACAGATCATTTAGGATCTGTGGTATATGAAACAGGTAGGGAAAATGGACAGACTAGGTGGGCCAAGCGGTCCTTATCTGCAGTCATGTTTGTATGTTTCTATGTCAACTGCTTTGTCTGTCCCTGTAATAACCCTCTAACCCCACTGGATCACTGTCTTTCTTTGTTCATTATCTTCCCAGGAAGTTGATGAAGCTGCTTTGGCACGAGTGAGCCTGGAACGGAAGGTTGACTCCCTCCAGGATGAGATTGACTTCATGAGGAAAATCCATGATGAGGTAAAGCTAGCCCCTTCCCCTTCTGTCAGTTTTCTGAGACTCCTGCTTGCAAGGTAATGGGAGTCAAAGTGGAAGCAGGCCAAGTCTTTGAGGTCTCCAGGGCTCCCAGATCTACAGGGATTCCTGTATTTTACAGGGAATTGGAGCCATCTACAGGAAAACTGTTCCCACAGACTTGCACTGGTTATATGGGAAAATACAGCAATTCTGCTTTCATAGGAAATAATGTAATCTACAGGAAAACAAAGGAAAATTGCCCTCAAGTTACAGGGAGAATGGCATATCAGTCTGGAGGCACTGGGTTTGCAAGGAAAAATATGCTCATATCTAGGGCTGGAGTGAAACTATTTACTGTTTCTGACAGCCTGGGCTCAGATTACAGTGTAAATATAGTCAAATTGAGGCATAACCAGGATTCGGGAATGGGAAGTTTCCACCAAAGAAATCCCATTATTTAATTGCAGTGTGCTAAAAACATAGAGGATAATGGATGGGCACCAGTTAACAACAATGCTGTGTTCCCTTCGAGGGGTTGTCATGACAACCTAGTAAACCTCGAAAGCAAAGCTCAAGAGGTTCACAGCTGGCATGACAACTTTGAGAAGGGAACTCCACATTGTTGTTAACTGGTGCCCATCCATTGTATTTTATAGTGTATGGGCTACAGTAGAACAGCAACAGAGCATTTCTTGATGGAATTTGTCCTTACTTTGGGCCAGGGTTTTGTTTTCAGCGCCGCTCTCTTCCATGGCCATCTCTCACCACCGTGGCCGTATCTTGGAAGAGCAGAGGTGAGACGAACCTGCATGTGCAGAGACATTCATGCTGCTGTACCATCGATGTGACGTTCTCAAGATGGTACAAAAACTATTTGATGTCAGATCGATGGCACAACAGCACTGGGAACCGACTGATTTCAGGTAACAATGACCCTTTCCCATAGACTATATTTTTATTAAAATATAACTATAAAATCAATCGGAGGAATCCTGGAGCTGATTGACCGAAGCAATCTTTGACCCATGGTGATGTCTCGGTATGTTATTACAGTTCATAACTGAATACCATGAGCTGCCATTTCTTACCTTTTGGGACATTCTATAACCACAATAATACAGTCCAGGGTAAGGTATATCATCACTGCTTGGGTGGTTGAAGGCACTCGGCATTGCCGTGTGCCTCACAATGCTCCCAGGGTGTGACAATCTATGATATACAGCATCCTGTTGTATAATACTGCTTAATTACCAATAAAGAAACATAATACAGTATAAGCTCATCTTATCCGTGACTGATTAAAAGAGTAAATAATGTGATACCTGCAGTATGGAAGCATGTCAATAAGTATCACGATCATTGTGTGTGTGCTGAGTAGCGATAAATAGTGCATTTGCTATTGTTTGCACTGTGGTTGTACTTAAACATGCATGGGACAGGCATAGGGGAACCATGGAGGTAAAGCAGAGGGAGGGTCAAGTACAGGGCTTACAGGCAGACTACATGAGCCTAGCAGTCCTTATCTGCCAACAGTTTCTATGTTTGTGTACTAGAGTAGCAACAAATACCACATTTTTTTATAAAGATTTTCTTTTGAAATGGCAAAATTATGTAAAAACTCCTATTTTGTCCCCAAAAGGGAAAAAGAATTAATAGCATAAAAAACACAGTTTTTCATTGGACATAGGAATGTGATGACAGAAAAGGACCGCCACGCCCACCTAGTCTGCCCAGAGTGCCCAGGATTCTCCTAAGCTTTTGCTGTAGTCCCTCCCCCCTGCTTCAACCATCCCGTGTTTATCCCAGGCTCTCTTGAACCCCCTTCACTGTTTTCTCACCTACCACCTCCCCTGGCTGTCCACTGCCCTCTCAGTATAGAAGTACTTCTTGAAGTTGCCTTTAAATTCCCGCCTTTAATCTGGTACTCATGACCCCTTGCCCCAGGTCTCTCCTTCAATTGGAAAAGGTTCTCCACAGGCCCCTTATTTATGCCTCTGAAGTATTTAAAAGTCTCAATCATGTCTCCCCTCGCCCTTCTTTGTTCCAAGAAATACATGCCCAGATCATTTAGTCTCCCCTCATGTAGTAAGTCTTCAAGGCTTCTCACCATCTTTGTTGCCCTCCTCTCAACTCGTTCCACCTTCTCCATGCCTTTCCTAAGGTAGGGCCTCCAGAAATGAATCCCATATTCCAGGTGAGGCCTAACCAGCTGTGTGTAAAGGGGTACTATGACCATGATGACAATCATCAGCTTTCATGCAAAATTGCTATTTTCATTTGAAAATCTGACATTTTTTTTGCTTGAAAAAGCATTGATTCCCATGGATTTGTCAATGCATGAAAACAGTCAAATCCTCCCAATATTTGCGATTAGACCCACCGTACAGAAACAGGATTTTGTAAGAGTTTTGGGAGAAAGTACAGTAACTCTCCCAGCCCTAGAAGTCAGCAGAAATGCAATTTAGAAACAGAAGTTGCTCCAAGAATATAATACTCTCATTGAAGAGGCTGCTGTCTCAAGGAGCTTCTTTCCTACTTCCCACCCTGTGTTTCTCATTTACTCATTTATTTCAAAGTTGGTAATGGGGAAAGGCACATTGGATTGAGACTCATTTCCGGGTGTGACCCAGGGAAGGAGTTACAGGGAGAAACAACTCATAATACAAGGCAGAGGCAGCAAAAACATGTCTTGTGTTGGACTACTGTCCTCAAATTTTGAAAACTTTTTTTTGATGTCATTGATTCATTAGGAAATGCGTGAGTTACAGGAGCAGCTAGCCCAGAACCAAATGCACATTGAGATGGATGTGGCCAAGCCAGACCTGACCTCGGCACTGAAGGACATCCGTACTCAGTATGAGTCCTTGGCCGTCACAAACATACACGAGACTGAGGAGTGGTACAAATCCAAGGTAAGTGACTCTTAGAACCAAGGATTAAAAGAAAATATTACTCACCTTAGTAATGTTGTTTCTTCTAATGGAGTCTTGCTGTATTATGACATATGCAGTGAGTCCCAACCTTCGAACTGCTCCGGAAGTGAAAGAGTTAACTTTCCATGCCAGGCTTGGAACGCTGAGCTCGAGCTCGGTTGAAACTCTGTCTGTTGTTCTTCAAACTCAAACCGTTAGATCTTTACGAGCTAAACTCACTGAGGTCCTGTGTGGAAGCTGTAAACCTACACTAGCTAACTGGCTACTAAACATAAGAACACATTTTTTGGTCCCAAAAACAAAGACTCAAGTCAGAAGACCCAAAAAATGAAAAACACAACACCAATTCACCCCAAAAAGGATGGGTGAAACAACAAGGTGGGCACCTACTAAGTGCCAACACTGCACTGCCCACCCATATCCCAAAAACAAAGGTTCTGAGAGGGGCAGGGGGGAGGTCATAATATAGCAAGACTCCATTAGAAGAAACAACATTACTAAGGTGAGTAATTTTTTCTTCAAACAACATGAAGTCTTGCTATATTATGACATATGCAGACTACACAGCAGTACCTCCATGGAGGAGGGACAGAACCTACTTAGGAAATAGGCTCTGAAGCACAGCTGTGCCAAACCGAGCATCACTCCTAGTCTGGATGTCCAGGGAGTAATGCTTGGTAAAAGTGTGAACTGTTTTCCAGGTAGCTGCTTGACATATCTCTAGGATAGGGATGTCCCTGGCAGCAGCCAGAGAAGCAGCTGTACCTCTGGTAGAGTGAGCCCTCAGGCCTGAGGGAGGAACCTTACACAGTTTTTCATAGCAAACTTGGATACAAGAGACAATCCACCTGGCAATGGATCTTTTAGTGGCAGGTTTCCCTTTACTAACCTCACCATAAGTGAGGAACAGTTGGAGGGAGTCAAACCTGTGACCCTTGGTACGTTCTATGTAGTAACTAAGGGCTCTTTTCACATCTAAACTGTGCAGTCTCCTCTCGCCAGAGGAGGAGTGGTCAGTAAAGTACATAGGGAGAGACGTAGATTGATTAAGGTGGAAATCTGAAACCACCTTAGGCAAGAACTTCCTGTTAGTCCTGAGGACCACCTTATCTCTATGAAAGGAGATAAAATCAGGCTCCACTGACAATGCTTGTAATTCACTTATGCCTGGCAGAAGTGATGGCTACCAAAACATAGTTTTCCAAGTCAAGTACTTAAGCTCTGCTGAAGACAAAGGCTCAAAGGGGTTGCATAAGCTGAGCAATGCAAACATTAAGATCCCAGGCAGGGCAGGGTCCCTGAATGGAGGGTTGGTGAAGCAACCCCTTGAAAAACTTGGAGAATACAGGATGAGCTGAAAGAGAAGAGGGCTTAACTGCTGATAAGAAAGCAGACACAGCTGCCAGGTGCACTTTTAGGGTAGCTGGTCTCAGCCCCAAGGTATTTAAGTGGACCATAAAATCCAGGACTGTGGGTAAGTCAGCAGATTCTGGGGAAATATGCTTTCCAGAGCACCATACGGAAAACCTCTTCCATTTAGAATTATAAGTAGCCCTGGTGGAAGGCTTCCTAAAAGCCTTCAAGATATCCATTACACCTTGGGAGAGGTGTAGGTCAGCAAACTCTAACTCTTCAAGAGCCAGGCCTGGAGATTGAGAGATTTGAGGTTCGGGTACCAAACTCTCCCCTGGGCACAAGTTAACAGGTTGTGATTCCTGGGAAGACACAGGGGAAGGTGGACTGCTAAGGACAGTAGGAGTGGGTACCAAGGCTGTCTGGCCCAATCTGGAGCAATCAGGATAATCTTGCAGGGTTGAGATCTGATTTTGACTAGCACTTTGAACAGGAGGGGGAAGGGGGGGAAAAGCATAGAGAAACTTCCTTCCCAACTGAGAAGGAAGGCATCCAGAGGGACTGAGCCCAACACTGGGGGTCTGCAGCAAAAAGGGAAGTTGGTGATTGTCTGGGGCTGCAAAAGATCTATCTCGGGTGCCCCATCTGGCAAATACCATCTCCAAGACCAGAGGGTCCAGTGACCATTCGTGATGGCCCTGGGAAATCCTGCTGACAGCATCTGCCAGGACATTGTCCTTGCCTGGGAGGTGAACTGCCATAAGGGAGGTGTTCAGTGAGTAAGCCAGAGACCACAACTCATTGTTTCGTGCACAAGGCCGAGACCTAGTGCCCCTTGCTTGTTGGATGTACCACATTGTGGTGGTGTTGTCTGTTCTGACCTGAATAACTTTGTTCTGAACAGATTTGAAAAAGCTTGAAGTGCTAGAAAAACTGCTCTGAGTTCCAACAGATTGATGTGGAGCAGAGATTCCTGAGGGGACCACAATCCCTGGGTAGTGAGGTCGCCCGTGTGAGCTCCCCACCCCAAGACGGATGCATCTGTAGTAAGGATTAAGGAGTGAGACTGAGGGGCAAAAGGAACCCCCTGTCTCAGATTGCTCTGGTCCTGCCACCACTGTAGGGCTTGGGTCAGGGTTCGAGTCACTGGGATCAACTTGGTTAGAGGGTCTTTCCTTTGAGACCAAAAGGCTCTCAAATGGAACTGGATGTCCCTCATCTGAAATCTTGCTCCCTGCACTACTGCTGTAGAAGCAGCCATGTGCCCCAGGAGCTGTAGAAAGTGCCTTGCTGGTCGAGAGACCTGCAGGGTGAATGAGGAGGCCAGAGAGACCAGGGTCCTTGCCCTGTCCAAAGGAAGGAAGGCTCTGGCCTTCTCTGTGTTCAGCTCTGCGCCTATGAAGGTGAGGAGCTGGACAGGCTCTAGAACTGACTTTGAAAGATTCAGAAGGAAACCTAGAGAAGTGAGCAGTTGCTGAGTTATCTGTAGATGTAACTTGACTTGGTCTGGAGACTGGCCTACTATGAGCCAGTCGTCCAGGTAAGGGAAGATGGCAATTTTTTGCCTTCTTAGGTGGGCAACTGCTACTGCCAGGCATTTTGTGAATACCCTTGGAGCAGAGGTGAGGCCAAAAGGCATTGCTCTGAATTGGTAATGGCCTGAGGGCAGCTCGAACCTGAGGTACTTTCGATGGGAGCTTCTGATGAGAATATGGAAATAGGCATCCTTGAGGTCCAGGGACGCTAGCCAGTCCCTGGCCTTAGAGAGGGTAGAATAATTCCCAGAGTCACCATTTTGAATTTTGGTTTTAAAAGGTGCTTGTTTAAGTATCTGAGATCCAGGATGGGCGCCATTCTCCTGTCTTTTGGGGTAAGGAAGTACCTGGAGTACAAACCTTTGCCCTGGTGTAGGGGTGGAACCCTTTCCACAGCTCTGAGAGCTAGGAGGGAAGAGACCTCTGCCTCTAAAGCAAGAGCCTCTGGAGGATTTGCAGGTGGAAAGGATCTGGTTCTCATCTTTGGAAATTTTTTGAAGCTGAGAACCAGTCACTGGCTTACTACTTCCAGGACCCACTTGTCTGACGTAAGAGACTTCCAGTCCTGGACAAAGTAAGTCAGCCTGCCCCCTACAGGTAGCTGAGAATCGGCTCTGGCAACCCCATCAGGGTGCCTGTTTGGCAGGGGCTAGGGGCTTTGGGCTGAGGGGTGGAAGCAGGCCTGCTTGTACCCCGTCTGCCTCTCCCTCTAAAGAACCCCCTCTGGGCATAGGCAGAAAAGGAGGCCTGGGCTTGGTAAAAAGGCCTATGAAAAGGCCTGCCCCTGCCCCTGGGAAGCTGCCTTTGAGGAGTGGCCTGCCTTTCTTTGGCCTATGCACTCCTATAGGTGGTCCTATACTGGGCGCATCTGGAATCGAGCAGTACTCTGCTCTGTATGCCTTTCCTGGTAAATCTCTTAAATAAATAAATAAATACTCATCCATTTTCTTCATGTAATTCTCTGTCTGCTCCCCAAACAGAGAATTACCCACAACAGGAAAATCCATGGCCTTAGTCTGGGTATCCTGTGACAGGCTAGTACATCTGAGCCAAGCCATTCTGCGAAGTGCCACAGATGTAGCCATGACTCTTGATGACACATCATTAGAGTCCACTGCAGCATGGAATTGCACCTTGATGCCTCATCATCATCAGCAGCCACCTGCTCCAACTCCTGCAGTTGGCCAGGACCTGCTTTGCTAAAGCCATAACAGTATCCCATCTGGATTTCTGTATCTGGCAACATAAGCCATATAATTTGCCTGTCTGAGTCCCAAGGATGCTGCCATGTACTGTTTCTTTGCCATGGCATCAATCCTCCTGGAGTCCTTATCCGGGGGGTGTGAAGCCAAGGGAATATTAGCCTTGTCACAGGCTGCAGCCTGCACTACCCCAACATGGCTGCATTGTTGTGTGAGGAACTCCATATCAGAGCCTGACAATGTGTACCTCTTGTCCATTCTCTTATCCACAGGAGGTATAGTGTGAGGAGCTTTTAACATTTTAAAAGTCTGTTTCCCAAAAGATTTATGCAAGGAAATAGACAGTCTCCTATACTCTGGGATATCCATCATTTCCACATAGTCAGGCTCCTCTAGATCATCCACAGCTTCCTCCATAGGGAGCTGGAGGGTTTCAGCCACTTTTTTATAAAACAAAAAATGAGAAGGGGACTCAGAAAGCCTAGGAGGAGACACTCCTGAAGGTCTGTCTGGGGAGATGTCCGGTTCAATGCGCACATCCAGACTTTCAAATCCACATTCACTCTCCTCATACTCCTCTTCCCCCTCCTCCGGTTCATATAATTCCTCTAACTCATACTCTTGAACCGGTGGAACCGGCCGAACCGGGCGCTTACTCGATGGTGCCGGTTCGGTCGGAACCGGGGAAAGCGATTGGACAATTTTTATCGCTTTGGCTATTTCTTCAGCGGTTGGAGAGGAAAGTTTTGGCTCCACACCAGCTGATTTTCTAGTCCTTTTTGCTGGACCCCGCTCCTCCGAGTTGATCTCCTTTCCCGAGGAAGTCTTACCCTGGTCAGAGGGCACTCCTCCTCGGTTCGCTGGAACCGAACCGAAGGCCATCCGGTTCAGCGGACTTTTTGGCCTCCCTTTCCCTGAACCTACCAACTCTCTTTTCCAGGGTAGCTGCAGGAAAACTTTAACAAATCTGGCAGTCTGCATTGAGGTGGTCAAACCCCAGACAATCAACACAGGTGGTGTGGGGATCAGCCTTGGCAAAGACTTCCCCACACACACTGCAGTGTTGAAACCCAGTGGGCCCGGTTTTTCTTTTGGGTTTCTCAGACATAATGCCAGTCCTAACCAAACTTACCCATTTATGGCAATCCACCAGGTAAGACTCTCTCATCGGTTCCCAACCGTGTCACGGATCGTGGAAAAAAACATAATAAAATCCGGTTTTTTTAGAACCGATAAGAACCGGTAACCACACACTAAAAGACAGATTAAGATATTTTAAGCAACTTGATCGGTTCAAACCGAACCGATAAACCATTTACAAGTTCCACACAGAATAGAAATAAATGTAAAATCTATCTAGTACTCACAATACCACAGACAGAGTCTGAACCAACCGGTTGCGGTTTGAATTTGGTTGAAAACCGAGAAAAACAATACTTTAACCGACAAAATGAACCGAGCAGAAGGAGAAATCTCCGGAGCAACTGTTCAGTCAGGCGGAGTAAAGAATCTGACGGTTTGAGTTTAAAGAACAACAGACAGAGTTTCAACCGAGCTCGAGCTCAGCGTTCCATGCCTGGCATGGAAAGTTAACTCTTTCACCTCCAGAGCAGTTCGAAGGTTGGGACTCACTGCATATGTCATAATATAGCAAGACTTCATGTTGTTTGAAATGTAGTTCTCTCTCTCTGTCTCTAGTAGCCAACTGGGCCACCAACTGTTTTAAGGTTTAATAGCCATCTACAGAAATCAACACTATGATAGTTCAAGGCAAAGCCACACATGTCCTGAAAACTCTGTGGCTCTCCCCTTGGAGCTTAGACACCCTTGTTCCTGTTGTTGTTTGTCTGTTTGTTGTAACATAAAACTTCTCAATAAACAGATATTGAAAGAAAAAAGAAAACTCTGATTACATCAGACATCAAACAGGGGTGCTGGACTGAACCTTGCAGGGGTGATGTACTAATGTAACATCAGAGAGGCTGTCAATAAGTGAAGCTAAAAGGCTGAGGTAGTTATGCAGACCTATGGTACTCTTCTTAGTATATGGGTACTAGTCAATGTTTTGGGTCCTTAGTTCCCCATGTCCTAGATACCTTCTATATTCAGAGTTACCTGCTATGTTCTGGGTTTTCATTCAAGTCTTGGGTACACTCCTATGTCTTGGATATTTTCCCCAATATCTGTTTTCCCCCAGTGTATTAGGTATACCCAAATGCAAATCCTACACTCATCACGTTTTGGGAACCCTCCTATGCCTTGGATGCTATCCAATACTTACAAGTCCCTCCTCACATTTTGGGTATGTTCCCATGAGTGGTTCCCCTTCCTGTATTTCGGATCTCTTCTTCTGTCTTGGGTTCACTCCCATGTTAGCGTGATACTGGACAGCTGAGCATCTGGAGAGATGGGCTTTTCACTACTAAATGGCTTAGGTTCGAATTGATTCTCCAGTCACAAACTGAAACAGTTTGGTGGGGGGTCTGCACACAACTTCTAGTAGATGGGAGCTCACATCACAAAGCCACCGTGTCCACATCTTGGCATATAGTGACCCAAGATAAAATGAGGGCAGGCTGAATTATTACCTCATCACTCCTGAGAGGAAACTGCTCCAGGTCCATATTGAAGTGCATTGGCTGAGCAGAACGAGGAAGCCTGCACTGTTCCCACACATATAGTGTAAAGGTGAAGCTGACTGGCAAATAAACAGAAATCGCGACTGACAATATATCCCTTTCTCCATTGGAGTTTCAGTTCAGGCTACATTCTGCTTGCTACGAGCTAGTTCTTTTTACAGTCTTTTCTGTCTCCAGTTCTCTGACATGACTGAAGCTGCTGCCCGGAATGGTGATGCCCTGCGCCAAGCCAAACAAGAAGCCAATGAGCACCGACGCCAGATCCAGGTGCTCACCTGTGACTTGGAAGCACTCCGAGGGACAGTAAGTATCTTCTTCTATTGACTGCACTTTCTCTGACTGCCTCTTTTTGGCCTTGCCATGTTGTGTAGTGAAAGGAATGGGACAAGACATCAGGTCTGGGTGAAGGTCGAGTAGTGGAGCTGGAGCACTGTGGGAACCACACTGCTTCTTGCATATGGACAGAGACCCCCGCTTCCCACCCCACTGGTGTGGTCAGTCCCTTATGTTTCCTTTTAAATAAAAGTGTAGAAAAAAAACAGTAATACATTTAGTCAAGCTCTCATTTACTATAGAACCTCCACTCTACATAGTGGCTTAATTTTTTTATCAATAAAATGTTATTGAAGAATGTGATATGTAGTGTAACCGGTGGGTTACCCCAGGGGTCGGGTTGGTGGTATTTTTGTGTTATTAGCGCTGTGCGGTGCCTCAATGTGTAATCCCCTACCTGGGACCTGGACTCGGGGAGAAAACTGTTGCTCGGTATCTTGGCTAGGTTTGACTTCTAGTCAGGGGCACCCAAGTAACTCCGGACACAGGAAGCAATAACTGTAATGTCCAGTACCAGAAGCTGGGATTCTAAAGTGTGGCTTTTATTCACATCCAACAGAATAACAAAGCATAGATGGACCCCCACGGGGCTACACTCCTGGTAGTGCAGATTTATGGAGATCAGAACACATCCTCTTTACACTGAAACCCCTCAGGCCTCGAAACACTCTGGGCACTCTGCCCTAACTTTCAACTCTTTTTTGGTTTCCCTGGCTCGGCCCCATTGCCGGCCCTTTGGACACTTTCCATATAGCATGGAACATCTACTGGAGGCTCCCTAAACCACCTATGAGCACTTCTGGCTCCATCAAGGAATCTTCCTCATCAATCCCACGTCTGGGTACTTTCCTCAGGCACTGGCCAAGTACCTGAGAGAAAGCAACAGGTGTCCCAAAGCAAACCTGTAGAGGTGAATTTGGTTACTACTGATGGGGGGTCTCCCACCTGTTGCTCCCATAACTCATATCCAGCCATTTCTCTGGACTGTAACACCTCATCCTTAAAACACTTTGCTGTGTAGATTCTCTTTAAATGTATGTCACATCCAATCTACTGTTTTTCCATCCCATTTGTGCTGAACTTGAACATACTTAAAAAGTGGCTGTGTCCGTTACTCTAGATCCCTCCCAGAGTTAAACAGTCCAATCCCCACATCTTCCAAACTGTACTTGGCTGTCTTTTCCTGACCCCACAGTAACAGTCACTTTAGTTTCATCTTGTCTCGGGTGAAAACACATTGGCCCTTTAGCAGAGTGAACTCACCCCTTGGTTACAGGTGCCCCACAGGCGTTTTCTCTTCAAAGAAATCTTGTCCAGAACTTCTGGTGCCTCAGCATGAACTTAAACTCAGGCAGCTTCTTGTTTCCAAGCCAGACCAGGGGGTTTGCCCCTGGAAACAGGCTGATTCCTTCCCCCCATCCCCGCAGGGGTGGGGCCCCAAACCACTGAAAGCGGTCTCTACCACTTTACTTGGCTCTTCTGGTGTTCCTCTCCAAGTGAGAACACACACCTCTACAAAAAATAGCTCTTTAACAGAGCTTAGGACTCTGAGAGCCTGCTTACAGCAGAGCACCTCCTTCCTCTACTACAGGCTGCAACAGACTGACTTCAAATTCCCCAATGTTCTACTCTAACCTCCAACTGCAACATTCCAGTGTGGCTTATGCAGCTGCGACAGTTCTAAAATGATGTCATCCCTCAGTCTCAGCTGAGACTGAGACAGTGTGAAATCCATTTAACTGGAGTTTCACATGCTGCCTGTCCCCTGCCAGCCACTAGGTCTAACTGGGATTCTAGTAACCCCGGGTAACAGGGGGGTTACAGTAGTAACAAACATTAGTAACACACATTTTAAGCAATTGTCACTAAGCATAAAAATAAAACAAGGAGTACGTTGATATTTTACTTATTGCTACCATGTGGCATATATTATTCTATATATCATTTCCATTATTAAATTAATATTATAGATAGAATTGTTTATTCTGATTGGGCCAGGTGGTTTGGAATGCAAGGCATTAAAGTAAAAACCTGCTAGCCAGGCTGGCCCAACAGTGCGATGGTTGGGCTACCTCTTGCTATATCGGCAACATGGTCAGGAGAGAACTTAAGTCATCAGGGTCAGCTGGGGGGTGAGTATTGCGTGTCCGAGGGACTGCTCTCCTCTCACGGGGGTGGCTCATGTCTTCTGCAATGTGCCTTACACCTTGCAGAAACTAGGTGTCATGGCAGTCAGAAGGCCCAGGAGGGTGTGGGATGCCAGTGGACATACTGCATCACTGCAGAGAGTTTGTCTCGGAGAAGGAATTGGTTTAAAAAATCCCACACCAGGCAGGATGAAGGATGGCCCCCAGTAGGCCTGGCACCCCTGAACAGGCCCCCTGACTGAATGCAGTGTCAGTGGCTCAGCAGGTATGACACTCGCCTCTAAGGCTGGGAGATCAGAAGACTGTGGGTTCTAGTCCTACACCAGGCACTTGGGTTAATATACTGACACTGCAGTGCAGCATGGGGGGGGGGGGCGCTGCACTCCTGAGGTGCTGTTTTTCAGGTGAGACGCTAAACCGAGGTTCCATCTGCCTGTTCTGGTGGTAGTTCAGGTGGATGTTAAAGATCCATAGCACTTCTCGAAAAGAGTAGGGATAAATTTTATTTAATACAAAATCGTAATACATATGACATTACAGTATCTTACAATCTTGAAGGAATCCAACCAAGGAAGTTATATACAGAGTCGACACTATTAAACCAATGTTCACAAGTCTCAGAATTAATCTATACATTTTAGCTAATATCCTATTTATGACAAGTTTGTCATGTGCCTATAGAATTTAATTTAGTAACCCAAGGCATATTTTCCCAGAGCTCTGCTACATTTTCCTGCGAGAGTTGAGCACATTCGATTATGTATATGTCATGTAAATCTTTTACAATTTTGTTACACAGGTCAATATGGGAAGAGTCTTTCTGTTAGTGTGAATAAGCATCCAGCCATCCATATGTTCCACTTAATGATAGTGAACAGAAGATATACAGTACTCAAATTCCATTTGTTCCATCTTGAGGAAATACGTCCATACATAATGTTCTCATATGTTATCGTTTTCAATAATGGCTCCTCCCACAGGTTTGCAATATAAACCCCAAATCCTTTAATAAAGGAACACTGAAAAAAAAGGTGCTCACTTGTCTCCATTGTATTTATACAGGGTAATCTATTATATATTCACGCCTGCATTTGCTTGTGTTTTTGATTATTTTTTATGTTTATTTTCTCATGGCATGATAGCCAGTGGAAGTCCCTTATGTGGGCTGGAATTCTTGTAGTAGTTAATACATTTTCCAGTGTATGCCTGTATTGAATGGGGCATTTTTCAAAGGGTACAGGAACCTTGCATAAAGTAACTAATAAGTCTTTATATAGGCCTTTATGTGTGAGGGCTGAAATAATTTGTCGGGTTGTTACCTTCTACTGTTTTAAATGAAGGAAGGTCTCTCTCAGGTATTGAAGATGGTCAGGGGCCTTTCTGGACTCGAGGTGAATTTGCTTCTCAAAGGTGAAACCAAGATTTGCAGTTTTCAAATAGCCAGGGGGTGCCCACCCTTTCCCTGGGTTAATCAGTAAGGGCTTTAAGTTTGATATAAGAAAGATACTGTTAAAAAATAGGATGGGATTAACCATCCCCAGTCCACAATCACTAATGGATAGATATATTTCTTTTTATTGGGTTCAGTCGGCTCTCCATATTGCCTGGAAAAAAATGCTTAAAGGGGGGGTTCTAACTTCTTCAGAGGGGGGGAACACATTGCTGAGGTAAAGGAATACCAGGACTAAAAAAGTTTTTACTATGAACACTCTTTTTTTCTCCCCTATTTTACTTTTATTCCATTGGTCAACCTTTTTCCTTCCAATTTCTAGTTTTTCCTCCCAGTTTACCAAATCCATGCCTGGAGGGCCACATTTTACTCCTAAAATTGTAATTGGACTGGCTGTAAGCTGCAGAGGCCCAACATTGGCTATTTGTTCAATTCGGGACCCTAGTGCCCTTCCACAACATTTCTCTAAATTCAATGAGGCCTCAGATACTGCTGCAAAAGCGGCACATACTGAGATCCCTGTAAGTGCAGAATGTTATCCGCTACCATTAGGCATAAATCATCAGCGTAAGCTAATGCTTTGGAAGGGGCTTGAATGTTGGGTTCAATAATGGGTTTAATAGCCTGTAAAACATACAGTAAAGGACTCATAGGACATCCTTGACGGACTCCCCGTTCATTTGGCACCATCGGCCCTATTCTCCCATTTATTATGGGTGTCACTGTAGCTGTTTTGTATAAGGCTGTAATTGAATTCACTACCCTAGGTGAGATACTATAGTGGTATAATACTTCCCACAGGAAGTTATGGGAGATCGAGTCGAAGGCTTTTTTCTGGTCTAAGGAGAGCATGTAACCAGGGCATGTATTCGAGGCCCCATTTGAAAAGATCTCTCTAAGTAAAATTAGGTGGTCCTGTATGGATTGTTGCAGTATGGCACAAGCTTGATTCGGAGAGATCACTGTTTCTGCCACAAGAGTTAGTCTTTTTGTTAAACTTTTCGTGAGGAGTTTACGATCTGCATTAAGCATGCAGATAGGCCTCCAGTTATCTAGGTCCTCTCTCTCACCTTTCTTAAATAAGAAAATCAGTGTTCCTTTATTAAAGTTTAGGGGGACACTGCCTGACTCCAACATAACATTGCATACAATTGTCAGTTCATCACTTAGATATTCACCTATAACTTTGTACAACTCATTAGGCAGTCCATCTGGGCCAGGAGAGAGATTATTCCTTAACTGCTTAATCCCTTCTAAAACTTCTGTTTGGGTAATTGGTTGACTGACATCATTCAGGACCCGGGGATGTGGATGTTTTTAGATAATTCTGAATATCCTGTTTATGGGAGGGAATTTCTGAGAATAGATTTATAGAATACTCAGAGACAATCTGTGATATTTTCCCCACAGAACACTGCACCTTGCCCAATTTGTCTTTTTCTCTACCTGAAAGGCATCATAGCTGAAAGGACATATCTCCTGGGCAGTGCCTTGAGTTCCAAATTTATGCTGGTTATGTATTTGGGTTGATTTTAGTTTTAAAAACCCCCTCATTTCATTTTGGATTAGGTGAATTTGGTCACTTAGATCCTGGCCTGTGGTGAAAACAAATGTTGCCGATGGCAGCGCTGTTGTAGACAGGTTAGAGAAGGTTCATTGCATTTGCCTCTACTATACTGTTTTAACAATAAAGTTAAATCAGATTTTGTGTCTTCCCACCAAATTATACTGTTCTCATAACAGACAAAAACAGATTTTCTGGCTGTTAATAATTGGCTTAAAGAATTCATTTAGCTTTTGTTGACCGGGTAAGTGCACTAGACAAATCCTGCCTATTTTCAGGCACGACCCAGGGGAGGGAGATACAGATGAATGCCAACTGACCTTGAACCAGATTAAGCTGTTGGTGCTATTTTTTTAGTGAATGAGGGAATTTGGCCAGGACACCGGGGAAATTCCCCTACTCTTTTCCATAAGTGCCATGGGATCTTTAACATCCATCTGAACTACCACCAATCCAGGCAGATGGGACCTCGGTTTAACGTCTCATCCGAAAGACGGCACCTCAGAAGTGCAGCACCCCTCTCATGCTGCACTGTAGTGTCAGTACTGGGATATTAACCCAAGTGCCAGATGTGGGAACTGAACCCACAGCCCTCTGATCTCCCGGCCTCAGAGACGAGTGTGCTACCTACTGAGCCACTGACACTGACCTAAAAGTTCCTTGTCTGTAAGTAGTGAGATGTTGAATTTCCACGTCCCTGGACCATTCGAAAGGGAGGGGTTGTACCCCATGGAGATAGAAACCCTTTTATGGTCTGAAAACTCGAAGGGACTTACTACAGCTTTTGAAATCATAGTATTTGAAGATACGAAAATGTAGTCAATAATACTGGTTGCTAAACCCCTTTTTCGAAAGGTGGGGGGGTGCTTTTTTGTATGTTCCAAATAGGCATCCCGTAGCTGTGTTGTGCATATAATTTTACTCGGGGACCGAGAGTCACAAAATATTTTCTTTGTTTTGGCATGGGAACTTTTATCTTGCAAGCTTAGCCCACAGTTAAAATCCCCAGCAAATATTAACCTTTTCGCGGTATGTAAATAAGGTTGAATTAGGGCTAACATGTCAGTTCTTCCTGTTTTACTTTGAGGGGCGTATATATTGAGGCGATATGGTTTATGTTGGACTAGTGCATCCAGTACTAGCATACAGCCAGGAACTAAATCATATAACTTTAAAAGCTTAAAGTCAATTCCGTGTACTAATATGCCTACCCCAGAGCATGTTTCCTGGCCTATGGACCAGGAGGGTCCACTAAGCCAATGCCTCTGAGGTTGCTTGATTTCTGAGAAGATATGAAACCTTACGTCTTGTAGAAAGATAAGCCCTAAGTTTAAAGAGGTGAGGAAAGTGAAAACTAGATTTCTTTTCTCAATCCTCATTATGCTGTTCACGTTTATAGTATGACAATCAAACGATGAGTTAGTCATTTGAGTGTTTGTGTACAGGAACTACCACTACATACAAATCAACATAGTTCTATTTTTTCCTTCCTGTCCCTGCAACCCCTTCCACTTTTGAGCCCCTCTACTTTTGGTACAAATTTCAGTGTCAGTTGTCCCCTCCAGATGAGAGGAGGGGACCGAGGAGGAATCTGACTCTTCTCCAGACTCCCCAAACGACTCTTGTAGAATTTCGTATGGGTTAAAAGTTGGTATAGGGGAAGTCCTAACTGCTTTTTTTGGGGGGGCAGCTTTCAGTTTTGATCTCGTGGATCGTCTAACCCCAGACAGCACAGGCATTGGGGTATTTCAACAATTTCCTGCATTACCTCTGCAGGGGTTATTATAATATCTTCTTGAGCCTGGAGGGGAAGGGGGACCATATAGTATTTCCCTCTGGAACCCATTCTGGGACGCTAAGCGTAAAAGGTCCAGAAAAACTGGGGCCCATCTGTGGTTGATTTCCTGTCTCCCTGAGCTTGGCTTTTTGGGCCAGAGAAATAATAAAATGCTGGTCTGCCCCTCGATCATGGTGCTCTTGGTTGTGAGCTGCCCAAATACAATTTTGAAATGTATGGCCCAGTTTGTCACATAAGTTGCACTTGCTTTTGTTAAGACAAGCTGAACTGATATGGCCTAGCTCTCCACAAAGGTTGCACTTCACTGTGTCACACACACTGCTCAGGTGTTTGGGATCCCCACACCTATAGCAGGCCTTAGGTTGGCCCAGATAGAATAACCCCCCCCCCAATCACGGCCCAAAAAGAAAGCATTAGGAAGGTGTATGATCCCATTGTCATCTGATTTTAATAACACTTTAATTTTCCACCCCCCAGTCCAAATGTTCTCCGTGTCCAAGATGGCTTCAGGATCACCCATAACTGTACACTGCATCTTTAGCCAATATAACACATCCAAGAGGTCTACCCCCCATTCCTAAACAAAATTGAAATGGTTTTGTAAGCTGGTTTGCTTAATGGGATGGCCAGAAATGGAGTCAAAAGTGCTGTTTTCTTTAAGGAGTGGTACTTGACCCAGAACTGTTCTAGCCCCCGGGTGGTTTTAAAACTGATGTCAAAAGTTGTTTCATCCGATATGTGTATCAGGGCATATAGTTCATGAGAAAAGAATTTCACAGAATCCTTCAGTAGGTGTCTTGCAACATAAACGCGGTCTGGGGGTTTCGACAGTCCACCCACACAGGAGAGCCGAACAGCATTATGCCACTTTGCTGGTAAGATTGGCAACCGAAATAAGGAGGAAAAGGTTTTTTTCTGTATCTCAGGTATTTTAATGGGCTTCAGTCCGAGGTGGTTCCTTGTCATTACTCCCAATTACATTCTCAAGGGGAGGAGTGTTTAGTACTGGGTTTTGGGTTAAAGTTAGGCCCTCTGGGATAGTAAGGGGGTTGCTTTGTGAGGATTGTCCCAAAGTATCATTCAACTGCCTCATTCCTGAAGTTGTGGGAGCTGATGTAATAAAATCTTCAGGCATTCTGATAGGAGAGGAGCCTGAACCCCACTGTGCTGAGTCATTAAGCTTCTCCCAGCTAGCACCCTGAAGGGCTTTCTCCACAGACCAAGGCCCAGTCCCAGGGATTGCATTACTCTGAAGTTCGTCACATACATCGCTCGACAGAAGAAGCTTGCTTTGTACTCACAGGTATCTGAGTAGCATTCGTGGAAACACTTGCAAGCACTTCTGTTTTTGGCAGACAGTGGGTCCTTTAACTTAGCTGCATATTCTCTCAGCTGTTGTGGTCTGACAGCATCAACCAGGCTGTCAGTCCAGATCTGCCGCATCTTCTGCATAAGAGCCGTCTTCTTCACGAGAAACTTTCACTCTTCAATTTCCAGCTGCCACTGCAATTCTTGTGTTTCTACCATATTTGTAACCTTCTCCCTTTCGGATACCTGTTCTTCTGAACCATCGGAACTAATGTCCTCATTTATGTCTTCTTTCTCTGGAGAGCCCTCTGAACCTTTTTGAGAATTTTTCGTTATTTCCACCATCATTACCTCTGTAGATTTTCCACGGTTTCCTGGGGTCAGCAAACCAATAGTCTCTAGCAAAGACGAGGTGTGAGAGGAGACTGTCTCTCCAACCTCCATAACATCCATCCTCCTACCAGGACTCTCATCCGCTATCTTGGTCGGCCAGAATCTCTTCTTGTGGAGAGTAAGGGAATTTCCCCGGTGCACTGGCCAAATTTCCCCCATTCACTAAAATACCACCAACAGCTTAATCTGGTTCAAAGTCAGTTGGCATTCATCTGTATCCCCTCCCCCGGGTTGTGCCTGAAAATAGGCAGAATTGGTCTAGTGCACTTACCCGGTCAACAAAAACTAAATAATTTAAAAAATCCTGCCTCGGAGGGGCAAAGGCAAGCCGCGCCATGAGGGATGAGTCATGAGAGTAACTGGCGGTAAGTCCCAGGAATGGTGGGTAACTGGATTGGGGCATCTGTATGGAGGCAGGCAAAGCAGCAAGGTGTGAAAATTGGATAAAGGAAAAAAAAAAACCTCCTAACCTGCTCATAAATATATAGGGATTCTGGTTTTAGCTTTAAACAGAAAATAACCGATAAGACGCAACCAGACTCTGATAAAATAGAGTTCAGTGCTAACCGATAAAACCCTGAACTGAGGAAGTACCAGTTAAAATTTGATTGTCTGCAGCAAGGCACCCTTCTTCCCCCAAATCAAGTCACCTGCCATGCCTTTATTTATTTATTTTACTTTGTATTTTATCTCCTCCACCGACTGGCCCCTGTCCACCAGCCCCCAAAGCCCCATCACCCAGCATCCACTGGAACTCGCCTCGTGGCTTTAGGAGTTGCCAGCTGGCTGGATCGAGCCTGTAGGGGACCAGCTTCATTACGCTGGTCCAGGGATTTTCTGCTCCATTTTCTCCCCATCCCCTCCTCAGGTGCTGTGCAACAGCATGCAATGACTCCAATGGCTGAGCCGCACACGCTACCGCACACAGCACGCCAGGTGTCTGCTCCACCTCTGCCCCCTGCATGTATGGAACTGATGTGCCAGCCCCGAGCTGCTGCTAGGGGCCAGGCATGCGCCTGTCTCCAGGCCCACCCCTTCCCAGGAAAGGAGGGTTGTCCTCCGGATGTTCAATCATTTCCCTTCCCAGCCAACCCCCGGCATGGCAGGAGGTAAAGCAGTGATGCCTCAGCCCTCCACACTACTGGGACGGCTACCTGCCATGCCTTTACATACATATGCACCGTTCTGCATTCTGATGTTTTACTGACATCACTGGCCCCTGTTACACTGCATTAGGACAGAAGAAGGCTCAAATAAATATTCTGTCTAGTCTGTCCCCCCTGTAGACGCAGCCTTGATGTGATTTGCTGTAATGTACTTTCATGTGTTTTCCTTACAGAATGACTCCTTGCAACGCCAGATGCGTGAAATGGAGGCACGCTTCTCTATTGAATCTACCAGCTATCAGGACACAGTCAGTCGGTTGGAGGAAGACATCCGCAAGTTGAAGGATGAGATGGCCAGGCATCTCCAGGAGTACCAGGATCTGTTGAATGTCAAGCTGGCCCTGGACATTGAGATTGCCACCTACCGCAAACTGCTGGAGGGGGAGGAGAGAGCAGGTACAGCTATGAGCAGACTAGATGGACCTATGGTCACCTTCTGCCATCACGTTCTATGTTTCTATGTGATCAGTTACAGCACCATTGGAAACCTGTCTTTTCTGACACATACATCTGTAGTTCATTCTTTCTCTCAAAGAACCTCAGACAGCACAGGAGAACTTTAAAAAGCTTAACTGCAGCTGACCTATTGACACATTGGTACCACTACTGCTCGCACTGTCAGTGACCCAGGTTCAAGAGAAAGCTAGGCTCATCAGGGGCCGGCCAGGGGAAGAAGAATCGAGCATCCCATGGCAGGGACACCTGGGCACTTTCCCTTGGGAGGAGCAGGATTGAGTCCAGAGATGGGTACCTAGTCAATGGTGCAGGGCCAGCAAGGAGCTGGTCGTAACTCTGGCACTACATTGGTTTTCCACCCAGTTTTCTCCCCGGCGACTGCTAGCATGCAGTGACATGACATGGGTATGCACGGTTGTGCACAACACACATCAGCGTCTACTGCACCCACCAACTCTTGAGGCAGCTCCTGCATGTGCTGCCACTTAGCCTTCACTTAGAAGACTCAAACAATGGAGGATGGAGTCCCCCCTCCTTAAAGGAAGGAAGGAAGAAAGCTGTCCAGTGGGACGCTCATCCCTCCTTCCATCAGCCATGCCCCTGTGACCACAGCCCTTTCCTGAGCTCAGGTTGCTGGCACAAATACCTTGCTGCTGCGCTACCTTACTGACACCAGCATGTTATTTTTTTTTTTGACAAGTACCCCTCCCTCCATCTGACCGGACCCCTTCTACCGGTCACCCCAGCCCCATCACCCTGGCATCCACAAGGTCTTATGTTGTCTACGTCTGCCCCCAGGGCTTGCCAGGAGGTCAGCACTTGGCAAGGTACCCAAGCTCCAACCATCAAAATGGATCCAGTTCACTGGACAGGGCTTGAATAGCCAGATGCTGGGAGTGCGGGTGACCATTTTCTTCCCACCAGTTGGACATTTTCCAATGTCCTCCACAGGAGGAGGTGCAGACATGCAGTGCCATCATGATGCACATTTCACATTCATGCACGAGCATCAATGGCCACGACACCTCCTTACACGTCTGACAGCCAAGGACCGCCTTCCCCCAGCCTCCACTAGAGCTCAGGCATATGCTGGTTTTCGCATCCTCCACCCCCAGAGGAGGACAACAGTCCTACGGATGCTCAATCCTCCAGCCTTCCCCCAGACAACCCCACAATGCCTCGAGTTTGCTTCCTAACCCAGGTTGTCGGAACCACAAGCAGCAGTGCTACCGCTGCACCAGTGGGTCGGCCCAACACCATGTTTTGGTAACTGCACTTAAGGTTACCAGGATTTAGTGAATCACAACCACTGGGCTACCAGAGGTGTGGGCTGACTCAGTAACACAAAGATGTAAATCTTTCCTTTTAGCCCACATCTAACTATGAAGGTTTCCTCTACAAACACTTTTTTTAATACAAACTTACACTTCCCTTCCTCCAGGGGCAAGGAGCCCCAACATATTTGCTAAATTTATTTATTTTTCTTGCTGCATCCCCCACAGCCCAATAATCATGTGCCACACTACCATGTGAGAGTTCAGGTTTAGCTGCGAGCTTGGGTCCCCATGGTCAAGTAGCCCCAGGTCGGGGGTTGCTTTTGGAGGCAGCACTTCCTGGTTGGAGAGGAAAGTTGCCCTGTTTCCACGCCTGTGGCGGGCCAGTCTCTAACTTCTCCACAAGGGGCCCCTGCAGCTGTGAGCATCATGTAAAGGTGTTGTGAGGGTGATGGGAGAAGGGAGAAACAAAGGACAACAAATCCCTGTACCATCAGAATACTGGCAAATTTGCTCCCCTTGCATTGTGTGGCCCACAAAACACAAGATTCCGAAACTCGAGAACCTATCTCGACCAGAAAACCTCAGGAAGCGGTAACTGATTAACCTCTTTTGCTGTTTAACTCTTGCAGGATTATTGTCCCTGGGCAGTCGTTCTCCAGTTTTCAACTCCGAGGTGGGTATCCCTTTCTCGTACCTCTACAGTTACATGTTACAGTCAGCGTGGCATGCAGATTCCTCTGTATTTCAGAGTGCTTAACCGAGTCATGAATTAGGTGGTGCAGTGACAGTCTGTATGCAGGTTAACGCAGAAGGATGAAAAATACTGGAAAAAAAAAATGTAAAAAAAGGAATAAGTCAAAACTTGGGACTTTAATGCAATAATTTGGGGAAGGGTTACATAGATTATTTATAAAACGGTGTTACCATTCTAGGTCTGTAACGTGAGCCAAACTACCATTATCATTGCCAAACCTTTGGATTTTCTCGCATCTGTTTTTTTAACTTGTGAGCCACAAAGGATAAAATATGGCAACATAGAACTGTGGTAATGGAAGGCACTAAATATCCATCTTGTTCGCTGTTCCTGCTGCACAGGAGAGACTATTCCCAGTTTGAGTATGGCCACACACCCAAGCTTAACAGCTGGAATATTAGCCATATTCATGCTGGTTAACCCTCATTGCCAGTCCTTCTTAGGAACTTATAGAGTCCTGTTTGGAAAGCCTGGACAGTACTAGCATCCTCAACCTCACTTGGCAGGCTACTGCACATGTGAACCGCCCTCTGTGTAAAGTAATGCTTTCCAGTGTTTGCCCTTATCCTGGTCCCTTCAGCTGGAGGGCATGTCCTCTCATTCCGCTATGACTTACTGGCTCAAGCAGTTATGCGTAATCCACTCTGTCCATCCCTTTCAGTATTCAGAGCATCTTGATCATGTCCCTTCTTCGTCTGCTCTTCCCTAGGCTGAAAAAATGTGACAATGTCTTTTCATAGCTTTTGCCTACCTAAGGATACAAGCAATCAGTATATGGTTTATGCCCACAGTGAATTATGAACCACAAATGTAACATTTCTTTTGTTCATTTTGCCCTGTTTATCACTTTTGTTTTTCCCAGCCTTGTTGCTGGTATCCTATCTCGGCAGCGAGAGTCACAGACCACACCACATCTGCCTTGTATGCCCTCCACTGATGGGAGAGTGCTCTTTAGAAGGAGAAGATGCAGCTAGGAGTACCAATGTGTGCATACATGTATCACATGAACAGTGACGTCAAAGTTCACATCTGCGCTTGCACGGTGGTACTCCTGGCTGTATCGACCCCAAACATGGGGCAGCCTGTGGATTAAATCCTGGTAAAGGAAATCCCTTCTGAAGCAAACAAGCTATTGTTTATTTATTAGGCAATTCAGCCACGAGAGACAGCTGCTGCTCTGTATGGGAATATTTTTGCAACTGTTTGCGTGAACTGTATTGTGACCACGAATTAAGGGAAGTAAGGTAAACAAGGCTGGGTAAGATATTTAATTCTCTCAATTCTTATTTATAAAAGTGCTGATAGACTATGACGTAATAACCCCCTTGGGGTGTGACTGTACAATCTGAGCTGTACCCTTTACATGTTTTCAACATTTAGAGGGAGATTTTTAATAAAACAGTTCATCCACCAACTGCTTAAGAATGCTGGTTCAGAATCAGAATGCATAATTCTAGTCATCCAGCAGTGATAGAGGATGGAATGTTGAGAGGAAGGATTCATGCGCCATAATGATCAATCTGTACATTATAAAATGGCTGGGTAAAATCGTGTAATCTGATTGGCTCTTATTTAGGTGTAAAATACGGTTTACACATGGGTAAAAAAAAAAGCACTGCTTAGCAGAAAAGAATCTGCAACACAGATCAATGGGCATCTGGAACAAAGGCATTTCAGTTAGCTCTATACTGCCAGAGCTGATCTTCCACAACAAACATGGCTGCCATCTTTACACTGTGAAAAAACTTCAACTGGGCCATAAAAATAAAACTACTTTAAATAACAAATGAATGAAATGCTGTTTCCCTGATTATCACACTCTCCTTACATACATAAACAAATTAGAAACAATAAGTATCGTTTATAGCTTTCACTACAACTGTTTCTTTGCTGACAGTCAAAAATCCCCCATCTACCTTTAACTGCTTATCAGGGAACTCTCTTCTTCTTGCCCTGACAGTGAGATAACTGAGTCTCTGGCTGTAACAAAGGCCTTTGTTGTCTCTGTGTATAGTGTGTTGGGAGAGAAACATTCTGCCAGTGGAAGTGAGCAGAATTTTGAATCCATATATTCCGTGATAAACATTCCATATCTTGAATGTGGGGAACAACAGAAAAAAAAAAAAACACAGGAAGAAGAACTTGGCAATAATACAATGACATCACCAATGACATCACTTGCAGTGGGCGGAAGGATTATTTTATCACAAATGCACAAAGTAAATCTATTTTTCTACATATAAACATGCTTTTCTCAACAGTCAAAAGTAAAAAAAAAAAAAAAAAAAAAGGAGTCAATTTTATAAGCTCAATAAGGCACTCGGGGGTGTGTGCAAACCATATTTTACAGCATGGCCAACAGCTGAAGTCACTCGGCTGTTGGCCTTGTGCCTTACTATGCCTCTGGCCGTGCAGTTAAATATGGTTTACACACACCCCTTTGTGCCTTATTGCTTACTTACAGTCTAACAGAGATTAATGTAAGGGTCTCAGAATGCTGACAGACAATCAGATGGCAGCCTTTCAAAGACCGTTTTTTTATAACACCCCTTGCACTTTGATTTCACAGTTCTGTGATGTCACCAGAACTGCTCAGTACCCTAACAGGTGTCAGCGTGGCTCAGTTGGTAGCACATCCACCTCTGGACCAGAAGGTCATGGGTTCTCGTCCCACACCAGGATGGACTTGCACCTAAAAATCGCTGGCATCCGAGTGCAGTATTGGGGGGGTGCTGTACTGCTGGGGTGTGCCGTCCTTCGGATGAGACGTTAAACCGAGGTCCCTTCTGCCCATCCTGGTGTTGCCCTGGTGGGTGTCCAGGTGGAAGTAAAAGAACCCAGGGTACTCTTTGTAAAGAGCAAGGAACATTTCCGGTGTCCTGGCCAACATTCCCCTTCCCATAAACCGGTTCATGCAGGCTGTGTGTGGGTGATGATGTGCGATATGGCCACCACCACACATTCAGTCACTTCGCTACCAGTCTAGCATTGCTTGTAAAGCACTTTGGGATACTGTATATGAAAAGCGTTACATAAATGCTGATTCTTCTTCTAACATGTAGGAAAAAAAGATATGGGCAACCATACACAACCAGGCTATGTTTCCACCACCAGGGGTCGTCCTGATAAGAGTGACCTTGACCTTGCTCAAGAGGTCCCTGTCGTCATGACAAACCCCAGGTTGAAAATATACCTTATTCTGCATAGTGTGTGAGCAGCTACAGCAAGAGACAGACAGGTGGTCAGTTTGCGATTTCAAACAGCAAAAGTGAAAAAACAGCAACACACTTTTTCTCCTGAGTGTCACAGCACACCCAACCATCAATCCTTTACCCTGTAAAAGCCACTCTCCTCACAGCTCATGGGGTGCCCTCCCCCATAGCTCACCCATCCTCCAGATGGAGAGGCATTTATTTTAAATTACTATTCCCTCCTGGTGAGACCGTGCCAATCTCAGGCTGTGCAGTGTTCAAATCTACTGTCAGCGTGATTGCTTTGTGATGTAACTACTGCATCAGAATGAAAAGTCTGTCGTGCTACAGTAATTATGTTACTACTGCAGCACAGTCACATTTTACAGTGTACGGATTTCCATACACAACAAACCCTTCCCATACACTATAACTGTTTTTCACAGTCAGAAATTCATTGTTCTGTGTCAGTCAGTATTTATTCCTCTTCAGCTCTAACCTGTGGCATACATTAAAAAAAAAGAGAAACAAAGGGCCCCCCAGAGGGTAGCATATTGTGCTCCCATGCCAGTGACCTGAGCTTGGTAACGAACTCGAAAAGCTGGCTGGGTGGCCCTGGGCTGGGGAAAGGCAGTACTGCACTCTCAGCCTGAGGAGAGGTGGACATCATGTTCTGCTGCTTGAGTGAACCCCTGCGGTTGGGCCAGGGAACTATCCCTCCGTAGGGGATGCCAAACGTGTTGAGGCCAGAGTCAGGGCTGCGCATGACTCTCGGGTGAGTGAGGTGAAAACCGGAAGGAAAAATCCTGCAGTGGCAGGATGATGCCTCATCATCCTTACAGTCCCGCACCACCGACCAAGTCTTACCCGGAAATCATGATGTGTAACGGGGGACAGCTCTCCTCTCCCAGCTCTGCAATGGATGGGTAATACATGGGGGACTTGGGCTAGCTCAAGGAAGTCCCAGAGATGGTGGGTGTCAGGACTGGGGGAATGGCCAAGTGCAGAAGGGGGCACTGCAGTGAACTGCCCCCCCCCCTTTTTTTAATACAATTGCTATTTACTGCATGTAACTTTATCCCATAAACCACTGTTATATTGTGTTTTGTTATCTGGATTGCACCTGTATGTTACCACTGTTGTATCTCACACTGTAACCATGTCTACCCTCCCTGCAACGAAGTACCTTTGTAAATGAGTCCCTGACTCAAAGGTTGTAAATCCGACTTTCAAAATAAATAAATAAAACCCTTGATTAAAAAAGAAAGAAAGAAACAAATGTTGGTGACATCTTAGAAGAAATGGGAACATGTAACAAGTTACGTGTATGACGATGCAGTAAAAGGGATCTGGTGAGTAGGCAATAATACATTTCTTGTGAATCTCCATTTTATGTTCGCATTGCAGTAAACATAGGATCCTGGGTTTGTGGGCAGGTTGAAGATAAGCACAGCCTATTGGACAAGGAGGGAAAAACAGGAAGTTCACATTTTTTTTATGAATTAGTGTTGTCTTTGAGAGATGTTGATGTTAAACTAGATGGCACGCATTTGACACTTTTGTTAATGTCTTCCGATACAGACCACAGCATGGATATGAAATCTTCTCCTGAGGTGAGCGTGAAAGAAGTATTGTGGTTAAGACAGTGGAGACCAGAGATGGAGAGGTAGGGACTAGAACCTCTGTCCAGTAGTGATGTAGATGCTAGGAGGGCCTATAGTGCCCAGAGACTTAGCGTGTTGATTCTTAAGTGATAAATCAAATTCTCACGTAAACACTGCCTGGCCCTCGATTCACTCAGGGATGAGAGGAATTCTTTCATACTGATAAACATGACCAGGCCTCAATTACCCAGTGACTTGGGGAATTCTCTCTTATTGATACACTGACTAGGTCTCGATTTCACCAGTGATGAGAGAAATTTTTGTGTATTGATACACTGACCAGGCCTCAATTACCCCAGTGATTAGGGGAATTATTGAGTACTGATACACCAACTGGGCCTCGATTCCCCAGTGATGTGAAGAAATCTCCCATGCTGATATACTGACCAGATCTCAGTTCCCCAATCAGAATGGTAATCTTCACACTAATCGAGCCTGATCGATTCCCAGTGCTGAGGGGAATTCCTTTCATGTTCCTAGTGCAGTGTAATTTTGACACCTGGCATCTTGCAGGGCATCAGAAAAAAGAACACACTACCCACAATGCCCTCTCAGGCCCTTTTTGGGGTCCAGTATTAATGAGTATGTGAGCCACTTTAGGTCGGTCACACACCAGTCATTCCTCTTTACTGAGTGCATACCTAGATGGCCTCTGTGTTGCACAAGCTCAGGACAGGTGGCTTTAGACACTGAGCAACAGACAGTGTGGGTGTTCAAAGCTGCATATGTAGTTTGAAGGCAGTTTTTCCTGTGCAGAATGGCCTGCTGTGTAAGCAGTTCTAATAGGGGACCCATGCTGTTTAACTGAAAAGAATGCATATGGCTAACAGGTTGTGCTTTATAATTAAAACAGGCACACTTCCCTCACCCACAAACAAATATTGCCCAACTGAAGCTGCCGCTCTGTGTGTGTGTGGGGGGTGGGGGGGGCTTGACTGTCATCCCCTATAATGGACCATTTGTTTCTCCTAAATCGTACAGTCAGTAGGATAAAGATTTGTTTTACTTTCATTTTACAGGTCATCAAGGAATCAACTCAAGAGCGCAATGAGACATTGTAATCATCTTCGCAGGACAGCAGCGAGACCAACGTAGCACTAGAAGAAAGATGCAAACCAGTAGACTGCTTGCCGTTTTACATAGACTGAAATCGTCGTGTCAAACCTCCTCTACTAAAAAAGTGCAAGAACCGTAAGAAGGAAGCCTTACTCAGAAATGGAAGTGGTATTTTCCACCCTACTAAATAATTAAGGGACTGCAAAAAACAAAGCTGGTGGCCGGAGCGGACACTTTGGTTTATGCGAAATTATTTGTGGTGGTCTGACTGCTTATAGATACTATAAATCATGACATCATTCTGGGCCAGTCAGCATTATTTCCATACATGTTCCTTCTCAAGTTTCTTCTCCGCTTTGCTTCACAGATCTCTCACCCAAAGAACTCAAGAATACACTCTTATAACTGCAAAAGACGTAATAACTGTACATATAAACATATACATTTTAAGTGTTGAGTAAACTGTAGGAGATGACCATGAGAGAATGTCAATCTTTGTGGTAATAATTAACTTGTTTATTCAACCCCATCCCATGCTTTTAGCCCGACACAGCTTCAGTACTTTGCAGTTATTGTCCAAGAATGTATCAGCCACTGGGGAGGAGGCAGGGTTTATATTGGCTACTCAACTCACTAGCACATCGTGGGGAACAAAAAAAAAAAAAAGAATATAGGGTGCAACAGCATAGCCTTATAGGAACTAAGTTTCATGGGAACTAAAATGCAGATTGAAATTTAGGTATGGAGACCAGGTTGTAGCTTGGACCAGGTATGAATCTGGTGGGCACCACTACTTTTGGAAAACAGAACTACTGAATACAGTACAGAATTCACAAAGTACAGTGGGGAAGGCTATGAGGGCAGTGTAGTGCAAGACAGAACTTGAAATGACCAAAAAAGCTAGTCTTGAAACATTGACTTCTCTTTCTTTCTGCCATGTGGCAGTCTTCATACACATCAACCTTGAATCCCCCAGGATCCTTTAGAGCTCTGCCTACTGAATACTGTGCAGTAACAGTATAACCTGACCCTCTACAGGGCTGGATAAGTTGTAGTCTCAGAAGTACCAAGTGAACTAAGATTTGCAGGGGCAAACGTCTGACAGGATGGTAAAGTTTAGAATGTGGCTGTGTCATTGAGAGAAGTGTTTTTTTGGGGGGGAGGGGGGATCCAGAGCTATAACTGTGACTAGAAAAAAAGGTCTATAGTGGTGCTGGGAGAGAGCCATCATTTGCAAGCCTAAATAGCTGTACCCACTTGTGGCCTTCTTTGACCTCAGTGGCAACTCACTCAGACTGTAGGTACAGTACACTGAGGATAGCAGTACCAGTACAAGTTACATATGAGTACTCTCTTTGGATTGATGTGCTAATTGGCTTTAGAAACAGAAAAATAAGGACAGAAAAAGACCCAAATTCCCTCCTGTCTACCCTACGGAATACTGTATATTCCTCTGATCTGCCCCCCTCTCAAAATTCTACCTACTAACTCCTTCCTTCCTCTGATAACCCCATTGAAAATGTGTGTTTTTTTTCACCCTGATATAGTCACAGCATTGACTGCATTACTGAGTGGTCTGTTCTACCCATCCACCACCCACTCTGTGAAAAAGTGTTTCCTGATGTCTTTTTTTAACTCCCCCCTTCCGGCATGAGATTATGTCCACTGAGGGATATAGTGTTCTTCAGCCTGAACAGTTCTGTGGAATTCCCTTTGCTGCACCACTGCTAGGATTTGCACCCCCCCCCCCTTCTTTTCTCCAGATATGCATATGGAAACTTTCCTGGCTTTTAGATTCTCATAATTATTTTTTTCCCTGGCCACCATGCACACAAAAATAACTGGAGACAAACTTTCCCAGTAAAACAAATCCATGTCAAAATGGAGCTATCAGTTCTGAGTGACCAGCCTTCTTTAACATAGTATTTAAGACAGTACCATTATGACTGTTAGCAAAGAGTAGACTAAACCACTGTGAGACTTCAGTGAAGATGCTTCTGGGGGTAGATGAACATTTGGTAAGCTTGGAATTTGATCATCTTATTACTAGCACTAAACTGACCAGATGTAGTTATACATCAAAATAAGCATGTCTGCTGGCCAAGCAAAATGCTTTTCTAACTAATGATCCCAATAAAGATTTGCAAAGGCTTTAGTTAGGAATTTCTTCTCTTTTGTTTGGTAGGTGGCACTGAATGATAAAACCTCACATTATTAAATTCCATGTTTGTAAGAACTGTACACATTTGTCAAGTAGGAATGCAACTTGCTCTCCTGGTGGCACGCCAGTGGTGATTATGCACAAAAGTCTGGTGAACCTAAATGACAACATTCTTTCCTCTGGCAAAGTTCAGCATTTTGATTAAAATGATGATGTTGTAAGGGAAACTATCTCTTATACACTGTACCTGTACAGCTGTAAGCTTTGGGATCCAGAAGCTCCCATATCTCTTGTAATGGTAAGTAGGCTTACAGCATAGGCAAACAAGCTCTTTTGCTGCCTTTTTATCATTTGTGTTTCCCAATTTACCTCTACAGTACAGTCTCTTATCCTCCCAGCCTCCGCCATCATCCCCACCTTTTGTTGTTGTTGTTTGTTAACCACTCTTTCAAAAGTTTGGATAAAGGTGAAACCAGAGAGATGGGGTGCCAAGTATCAAACAGGAATGACAGCAGCCTGCTTCCAAACTTTAGGAAGTTTTGGGTACAAAGAGAGGTTAAAGCGCATACAAGAGTAATAGCCAATTTCTCTTTGGCTACTTTAAGGAGCTAAAATCAAATGCCCTCTCCAGCTTCTGTGGATTGAGTATACGTGCTGTTGACACTGTTAGCTGTCTGAAACAGAAGTTGGGGCAACTAGATAAATTCTGAGCCCCAGTTTCTCCAATGTTCAATGCACTGGGAGTGTTTCAATTATGGGGGGGGGTGTCTATTGTCTATTTATCCTGCTGTCAAAACTGTTTAAAGCAACTGACTAAATCATTAGGTTCTAATATTACCATACCATGCATTTTGAGAAGGCTGGGGGAAGTTTGTTTATTTGCTTTTTTGAAGTAACTGAAACCCTGCCGAGTGTGTTAATCATAGTTTGCAAAATCTGAAAGAGTTGGATTATTTCTTATGCTGTGATTATCCTGAAAAAAATTGGGATTTTTTTTTTTTGAACCAAAATGTTACATTTATTTTTTTAATTCTCAGTACTCAGCCATCAGCAGACACCTCTCCCCTTGTGTACGCATTCCTAATTCTGTATCTGGTTTTCTTGGTTTGGAGTGAGTCTGGGGTACCCCACTGCTGTTTGTCTCCATGCAACCTATACTTTATTTCCTCCACGTAGGGTGAGGTTTTGTGTATCACACGTAATACTAGTGGTTAGAAAACCTTCTAATTAAGCTGGTCCAGTAGTGTGGAGGGCTGAGGCATCCGTGCCTCACCTCCTGCCAGGCTGGCGACCCGTGTTTGTTGGCGAATGTGGGTCGCTGGGGGTCGGTTGGGGAGGGAGAGGAACGAGCATCTAGAGGACTGCTCTCCTCTCCTCTCCCAGGGAGGGAGGCTTGGCATTCTCACCAAAAGACCACCCTCTGGTGGAGGCCTGAAGATAGTGTCGGACTGTTGGTGCTAATGAAGACAGGGTGCTGCAGGACTTCTGCAGCATAGACGTGCCTCAACGTGCATACACTGATGTGTGCACCCCAGTGACGAGGAAACGGGAGAAAATGGAAAAATTGGGGACACTGGCAGGCTACATAATGCCGATTAGGGCAGATGAGAGAGAGAGAGACATGTCTGTCAACCCCCATGTGAGATAAAGCTACACAGAAAAAAGAAGAAAAACCTTCTAATTAGCAGAAGAAAAATACTTTAGCAACAAAAAGTAATAACTGGCCACTTTTAAACATTAATAACATTCTCTGTCATTTATGGTACTACTAGCTCTTAAACTGGGTGGGATTTCCAGCCACTTGGGCGCAACACCTGCATCCATATTTCAGACACATGCTACGTACATGCAGATGCATCCAGATGTGTGTGTCCTAGTCACATACATCTAGATGCTTCTGTGACATTTCCCTCAGTTTACGACACTTCCGCCCACAACTGCGGGACTTGCGTCTGGCTTTTTGGTTACAACTGCAGACTTCCATCCCGAAAGTTAGACCAGCAGTTTGTAGTCCAATTGTTCAGATTGAATTCCGTAGTTGTGTTACAAAAGCAGATGGGCATGTCTGACAATCTCATCCTTGACATTAGTGGTTTTGTTTTTGTTTTTTTTAAGACCAGTGCTCCCAGTGACATGGACTACAATAAGCCACATAAATTTACACCAGGACATCTTTGTAGAATAAAGAAAAACACTTATCTTCAATGGATTTCTTTTTAAAATCACTACATTACACTGACCAGAAGAATGTCATGGAAGGAGTTTCAGCAGACATTACATACAACTGAGGGGAGTCGCTTGGTCACTGGCTTCAGAGAAACAGTCTTGGAAACCAGAAGACTGCCCAGAGGGCACAAACAGCACACAGGGTGAAACAGGGTCAGGGAATTACTGAAGTAAAAGGAGCCAACCCATGCTGGGCTTTGTAGATCAATACTAAAAACTTTATTTAAATTAAAAAAAAAAGTCAATGCTGTGCCGTACAGCCAGCCAGTGCAGCTGAACTATGATGTGATCTACAGGGAGACCAGAAGCCTCGCAGCTGCAGTTCACACCAGCTGCAGGTGTCAGAGTTGATTTCTAGTTAAGCCAACATATAGCTTGTCGTAGCAGATGAGCTCGGAGGTTAGAAAGACCTGCTCCAATGCTCAGAGAGGAGGGATGAAGCTTGCCAATGTGTTTCAAATACCAATAGCTGTCCAAATAACTGATGGGGAGGCTTGAGTTGTTTTCTCCCCCCAGGCTCAGGGGTGGCTCCCACCAATGTCAGAGAACTAATGATCTAGAATAATAGACAATGTTTTCTTCCTAAGCTATTCAAAACAGAAAAAGGTAAAATTTCCTGAGTGGTGTTCCCTGTCCAGCATTTGGCAGGGTGCCCCCCGATCACCAAATGGAGTCAGTTGCAGGGGATTTTAAAGATATAGTACAAGCACCTCAATGACTGCAGTCCAATATAAACAGCTATCACAAAAGCATAGGAAGTGAGGATGGTCCGAATGGCAAACTGGGTCTCCGGGTCTGAAAACTTGCGAACTCGCTGGGTTCTGTAAGAGATAGCGAGACGAAATCCAGCCACTTTTTTACCCTGACGCCAACAGTAATAAATCCCCTTGTCATCAAGCTCAATATACTTAAAGCGCAGGTGGTTACCATGGTCAATGAAGACTCTCATTGATTCATTCACCCCAGCCATGAACTGGCTTCGGTAGACATGGAAGCTGTATTTGTCCCAAGCCACAGAGTGCTCTGGACGGGCTCTAGGACACATGAGGGCGAGTGGATAGCCTAACGGGTGGGAATAGAACTGGATGGGGACCTCAGGATTTAATCGCTTTTGCTCAAGGATAGCGATAACATCAAATATTGACTGCACTCCCTCCAAAGGGGAAGGGGTGGTGGGGCACGGTTCATAACAGCTCCTTATTGCCACCTCTGTCTTCCTGGCATTGAGAATCCCTCTGAATCGGCCAGGGACCGAGGCAGAGCCGCAAGATGCGATGTGGGGCATGGTTGTCCGGTACCTTGTGAAGAGATACTGGCTCTTAAAATAGCACAGTCCAACCCGTCTTTGCTCCCCTCTGACATTACATCGGTCACACTTGCTCCAGGACCAGAACATGGTAAAGATTTTGTACACGGGTGTTTCCTCATCACTGAGAGGTTTCTGGCCAACATCGGTAAACACCAGGTGGGCTCCCTCTGATGGTTGCACGTCAATGTCATACCCATAAAAAAAGTCCCCCTTTGCCGTGCCACAGATGTAGTGGCCAGAGTCCTCTACCTGGGCTTGGAAAATGAGCAGGCTGAACATCCGGATGGCGAAGCGGTTCAGAATATCAGTTCCTACTTTGATATCACTTGAATCCACAATCTTGGTGCCATTAAAATCAGTCAGGACCCGGGTTTCCTTGTGGCCCAGCTCTTTCTGAAAGTACCAAACCACTGACGTAACTTCCTCTGGCTTACAGTTACACGGCAGCTCAAATGTCATGTCTGCCAGATAAGCAGCATTTTCAAACACCAGAAATGCAGGACAAGCCATTTTTTCGAAGACTGTTTCCTCCTCTATAATTTCATAGCTACTGACCACTGGTAAACAGGAGAGGAAAGCTGTTGTGGAAATCAGTTTCAGTGGGCCCAACATTTCAAAGTCTTTGTTTTCGAGCTTTTTTCCTAGTGTCATTAAAGGGATAAGGAAATGAAAAGAACAGTCATACATTACGATTCTAGAACTCAATAAAAGTAGAATACTCAATAGAATGCTCTAGAACTCATCATTGTAAGAAAGAGGGACTCCCTATAAATTAGTAGGTTCCCCAGCACACTTATTTCATTCCAGTTTTTGTATATCAATGTTTATTTAATTTTCACATCAACTAACAATAACGATATCAACCAATACAGTCAGAGCATTTACCCATCTAGTAAAATATGGTAATATCTTTTTAATATACAAATGTGCCAGTTGCCTACCAATAAAAATCTATCTTAATCATTAAATATTAATATACGGCAAGTATTAAATAGATTATAAAGTAGGCAGATGACATGGTAAGACTTAGAGTCCCTTCTGACCTTAAATCACCATGATCCCCCCCCAAACAAAGATTTTCTTTACCAGACTGCAGGTGGGCTCTTCAGCCCCAGCCAGCCTCCCTTGCTGTCTACCACCTCCAGACTGCACCCCCCCCCCCAATTGTGGCAGGGCTGGGGAGGGCCATCCTGCCCACCCTGGAGATACATATCTAGATGTTAGAAGGGGGTCCCGAGTGGTGGTGGTGGGGGCAGGAGAGGGCCAGCGGGGTTTTATATGCCTGCATCCTATTTTTCTGTTTTCTTGTCCCTCTTCCAACTGGCAGCATGCAGTGATGCTAGGCATGTGTCCGTATAGAGGCACACATGCTCTACAGCATCTATGGCTGGCAGTCCTTTACGAACTGCTCTCCCTGTCCTGCCACCATGCTGCCACATCGTGGCAGTGTGGAAGAGGTGCAGCTGGTACTCCCTCCATGGGAGAGGAGAGCAGTCAAATGGACACTCAGTTCTCTCCCTCTGCAGCGACCCAAGTCCGTTCTCAAACCCGGGTCACTGGCATGGTGAAATCACTATGTTACTATTGCCTCCAGGGTGCTTGTCCTCAGTTTCTGTGGAAGGCTCTCCATCTATTTCATAGCTCATCCTCCAGATGACTTCCTGTTTTTTGTTATGCGATTATTCTCCCCTTTTTTCCCCACAATGTTTCCCTCCCCCCCCTCGCCCCCAATGAGGATTACCAAGGATGCACCCTTCCTCTCACCAGGAGTGTGGCCAACTGCCTTTACAACTGCACCCAATACCACCTCTTAAGTCACCTGGCTTGGGTGTTCTGAGCGCTGGGCAACCTGTGCAATCCTCCACCAGGTGCCTTACTTCGACAGTACATCAGGACTCCAGCCAGCCCCAGGTGGCAGAACCACATGAGCACTGCACCACTGGGCTAGCCTGGCAACACTTATTTAGCATTCACAAACACCAATGACAAAGCAATCCCGAGGAAAATCTAATCTGGTGACGTAAAGTGTTTAAAGGTGTGCGTGTTGTAACAGTATACGCAATATTACTAACGCGATCAGGTAAAAAAAAAATATTCAATTCAAGCTGATTGCTTTTTAAAGTTCAAATGTTATTTTTGTTTAACTAGAATTTCCCCCTCTTCTTACATCCCTGGTACCAGTCTCCCTCGGAAGCCACACCCTGACCCCCCATGCCTCTCCACCATACTCACTTGCCTCCATCTTACCAAGGATAGCCCCCCAAGTGGGCTCACGGTATATGGGATATACTCCCGACATTGTCCTTCATCAGGTAGTGGGCATGGAGGCAAGGGATCTAGATATACCCGTGTCTATCATCTACAGGCAGTGGGGGCCATCCTCATTGTTCTTTCCCCCCCTCCCGCTGAGATGCTGGCCCTTGGGATGCCAATCATACACACAAAGTGTGTGTCTGCATGGTGTTAACAAACATACCCTGATAGGCATGCCCTGCCTGTCACATCACCTGTGGTCACCCAGGAGGCACTACAGTGGCATCAGACCACAGCCTCCCCTACCTGGAGAGGGCCAATCACCCCCCCAGCTGGCCCCAACATCTAAGGTCTGCACCTGAAACCCGGTAGTCGGCATCGTAAGTGGCAGCCCTGCCACTATACTGACTGGCCAGTACAGTTCAATTGCTTTTTCATTTGAATTTACTTTTTGATTATTAAGCCTAGATTACAAAAGTTCACCATTTCTGTACTCCTTAAACTGGTAACAGACACTGTATTAACTAGAGATGAACGTTTAGGATTACAAATACATGCCAGCCTGTTAGCACAGCTGTAGAGCTACTGCTTGAGATGCCAGAGACCCATGTCTGTGAATGAGCTCTGGGTAGTCAGGGTCCAGCCGAGGAGGAGAATCTAGCATTTCAAGCATGTCTCTCTTCCTTTGGGGTGGGGGACAGCACATGTTCGCCACCTAGTGACAGCTGGGTGGTGGAGCAGCAGACGGCATGCATTGGGGCAGGGCCCCGATGTTGATGCCAAAATTTAATCAGGCGCATGGATTATTGCACATGGGCGGACCTCAAGGACAAAACAGAGGGAAAAACTCAACTAGCATGATGACGATGGCACCCTCACAGACCCCACTATGATGACCATGGCACCCACCTACCTACCACACCACGGATTTGATAAGTCCTGGGAAAGGAAGGTGTTGAGGTTAGTGGTGTAAGTGCCAGGAAAAGAAAGTGATGGGACTGGGGGTAAATCCCAGGGAAGAAAGGTGATGGGACTGGGGGGTAAATTCCGTAGAAGGAAGGTGATGGAATTGGGGGTAAATCCTGGGAAAGGAAGGTGATGGGACTGGCAGTTAAGTCCCGGGGAAGGAAGGTGATAGGATTGGCAGGTAAATCCCGGGGAAAGAAGGTGATAGGACTTGGGGGAGTAAATCCCAGGGAAGGACGGTGATAGGATTGGAGGGTAAGTCCCTGGGAGGAAGGTGACAGGATTGAGGGTAAATCCCAGCGAAGGAAGGTGATGGTGTTGGTGGTGCAAGTCCAGGGGATGGGACTAGGGGGTAACTCTGGGAGAAAAAGGTGATAGGGCTGAAGGGCCATCAGAAGGGGGGCTGGTTGGGACAGATCGGGAGTAGAATCTACAAAAAAAAAAAAAAAAGATTACAAATGGAGGTCAAAAGTGCACAAGGACTAGGGCCTGCCTGCCAGTGTTGCGATGCTGATGACTCAAGTTCAGAAGTGAGTGCGGGATGTTGGAGGGCTGGCTGGGAAGGGGGAAGAGAGAGACAGCATCGGCGTTCATAGGACTGCTCTCCTCACGGGGAGAGAGACGGTGGTCAGAGCCTAGTGCTTGCCTGGCTCTAGTGGAAGCTATGGGAAAGGCAACCCAGGCCAACAGGCGGGGGGGGGGGGAAGCAAGCAGGAGTGCGTGGCATGTATCATGACACCACAGCATGCTCTGCCTCCTAGGAGATGGTACAAGGAAAAGCCAGCAGCAGGATGGTGCTGAGCGCCCGAAGGCCCCACACCCGACTAGATGGGCACACAGCCAGAACTGGATCTGTTGCATGGCAGGGGTAGGGAAACCCCACCAACCCCATCAGAGGGGGCAAGCCCTAAGGCGAAGACAGCGGTAAGTCCTGGTGACATCAGAGTGTCAGGGATGGGGCGATCAACAGAAGGGGGATGACTAGGGAGGAGAAGGACACAAAAAGTGCACAAAGCCTAAAAGTGCAATGACTTTATGAACTATAGGAAAAAAATTCAAATGAACTATCCAATGGTACAATGACAGGCATTCAGAAGTGTAGAACTAGTGGTGTAAAAGTTCAACAAAACAAAATATTGTTCACAAAAAACAAACACAGAAATCCTCACAAAATTTGACACTCCAATATCTTCTGCAGAACAATATAAAGATTTGCCATACACCACATCCCCAGTTCCATCCGCATCCCCACTGTAAACCTTAAGAGAATACGCCACTGCAGGCATCACATAGACCCCACTGCTGCACACATTTTTTCTTGCTACCCATCACGTAAAAGATCCAGGGCAGCCTTCAAGTGTCAGGCACTTCATGTTGGAGTCCGAGGTGATGAGTCTGCAAGTGCAGTATCAAACATGCTAGGGGGTATTACCCAGCCAGACCTTCCATGCAGTCACTCCTGGGGGTTATTATTTATTTATTTACTTTGGGACACCTTTTTGCCCCATTTATACCCCCTCCTGTACTCTCTCAGTGCTCCACTCCTTCAGGCATTGCTCATGTCCCTCCTAGGTCCGCTACCTTGGTATCTGTCCCCTAGAGTGCCCGGTAACTCCTTACCTCTTCCTCCTCCTACTCGTGGAGCACCTGCACAGCAGAGATCTGCCCGTGGGTTCTGGACCTGGATGGCTGTTAGGAGTGGCTGTCATCTAGGCTCACTGAGGAATTTTCCATTTTCTGTGGTCCCCCCCAGCCTCCCTGGGGCCTTGGTGGCGAGGCGTATGTCCAGAGAGGTGATGTGCTGGCCTGCGCCTTCTCCCAAGTGCCTGACAGCGTCCCACTCCCGACTCCAGTGAGCGGGCCGTCAGAACCAGGAGAGCCTGTGCTTCCATCGGCTCTCCCTTCAGGAAGCGGGTGCACAAGGGACCCCCTGGTAACCCTCCCCAGAGGGAGGAGAGCATCCGTAGGGACGCTCGATCCTCCCTTCCCCCCCCCACCAACCCGAGTCCGACCCGGGTGCAGCGCGAGGTGTGGCATCTAGCGCCTCAACCCAGAGGTTATTATTTTTGATACTGTACTTTGCCCACTGCACTTAGTTTTGGATGATGAATTTGCATTGATTACTGCTCACTGGTCTGGATATTTTGGGCTAATAAAAACAGCACGGTATTTTGTCTCAAGACACCGTTTGTTATACTGAATTGTGATTATGCAGATTCTTGCTTCTTGCCAGCTCCAAACACCTCTGAAAATCCAGATGCATATTTTATACATTTATAATTACTTGTGAGACCATTTACTGACTGGACTGATACCACGTTCGAACACCGTAATAGCCGTCTGGTTATTATAGAATAAAACCCATTATTATGGCATGGGTGTCAGCCAAACAAACTGAAAGTGAAAGACATCACCATCTTATACTCACAGAAACGAAACGGCACAGGAAGGACACTGGCCTTTTTTAATTTTTTGGTTTTTTTTTTAACCACACAGCAGTAAATCAACCAGCAGTTATATAAAATAAAGTATGGGGTGTTACATTATTTTTGTATTTTTTTTTTTTTAACACACCCTTGGTGTGTAATACCATCGCCAACCACTCATGCTTCGCACTTATGGTTTATGTGGTATTATATACCTCGGGTGTTTAAAAAAAAAAACTCAGAAGGTACAACACCCCATCCATTGTTCTCTGTATATTTTGTGTATTCAAAACACAAAAGATATAATACTAATGCCCCAGGGAAATAACACCAATGTTTCAAGAACAAAGGCCATTTTATCAGGGTACCATGTTCACTGGTAACCATCTTTTTTTTGTCTAGTCACAAAATATACTATGCTTTCTTTTTATCTTTCCTCACTTTGCTAAGAAACATTACAATTTTATAGCTGACCTTTATGATCTTGGTAGTTTCCCAAGCTTTATTAAAAAGCTGCTTATCGGTTCTGTTCACTGGGCCTCCATCAGTTCTGGGCCAAATGCAGTGGCAGCTCTTCAGGTCTCTCTAGGCACTGCCAAGAGCATAAAGATTGGTCACAGAATTTAAATGGGTCCTAAAAAGTGAGGAACCGTAAAAAGAAGGCATGCTATTTTTCTGTGAATAGACAAACAAAAAAAGGTGATTACAAGTGAGCGTGGTACCTGATGAAATTACACAGATTTTACCACATCATTTCATTCTAGCCAATCCCAGGACTGTATACTGTATTTGCCTACTACATTCCCATAAACTAAAACTAAATGCTAATTGGGCAAATCCCCTCTTCCTGTTCAGTCCATTGTTTCCATCTCTAAAGGACTCTGTAGAGTTGCAGTAAGTCCTTTAGTGTGCTGTCTGTGACGTCACTCCAAGTGAGAAAGTCCTCTGCGCTCTGCTTTTCATCTTTTTCATGTTGCGGGGTAGTGGCTGCAGTGTTGGCCATATTGGTGCAGCCATTATTTCTGGTGCTGTATCTACAATCTGTGCTTTGCAGTCTCTGAAACAGCTTCACACAACTCTGCTTCTCAGACGTGCTCAAGAAATCCACATTCAGCCCGAAGCGCCCGGTTCTGGCAAGGCTGTGCAGGATCTGCAGAACCTCTGCTTGATCCTCAGAACAGAAATTCTCAGAGAGTGTCAACAGGAATTCGCCCAGGAGTCCGAATTCAATTTCGGTGCTGAAGATCCTGCCAAGTCGTTCCCCTCCAATCTCCAGCAGGAAGCTGTATTTCTTGGCCCCATTTTCACCTTTCCTCCGCCAGTCTCTGTAAAAGTTGGCCGCAGTTTGGGGCAGGCAAGTTGAATCCTTAATTCAGGAAAAAGAGAGAGCACTTTATAAATAAGCTAGGACTACAACACGTCTTTATTTGATATAGCCTCCCTCACACTGGTTACATCCAAAAGTGCTTTATGGAGAGTAGACAATAACATAAAATAATGCATGGGTAACCATGCACAACAAGACTGTGTTTCCCTCAGGGGGCTCTGAAGACATCATAGGAGCCTCGACAGCGAAGCTTGAGTAATGCATAAAATAATTCATGGGTAACCATACACAACTCAGTTTTCATCAAGGAATTCTGATGATATCATAGGGACCTCGAGAGTGAAGCTTGAGTAATGTACAGGTTCACGGCAGTGTATGGCAGTCAGGGAGGGATGCAGTGGGCGACGGGAGCTTGCTCCCTCTGTAGGACATCACTGTGTGCAGCTGAGGCCACTCGATGGGCTATGCCCATGTAACGGAAGGAGGGAGAAACCAAGGAAGAAAATGGATAAAGAACCCATGTCTGTTTCTATGACAGCTTGGGGACTCTGGGCTTCCCCTGGGTCCTGGTGCCCAGTGACACTGGATCCTAGTCCATACAGAGGATTGCCCAAGGGAGGATGACCCTTCCCCTGGGGCCACGGCCACAGAGGAGAGATCAGTGGGAGACAGTTGGGCTAGGGGTGATGGGGGAAATCAGCAGGCCTGAACAGGGTATATTCATGTAAACGAGGTATATTCCCAAAAGACATGGCTGGGGAAGAAACAGCTCTATGGGGGGGGGAGACTTGCATTTCAAGGGAGGCAGTGTATCCTACTAGTTAAAGCAGAGAGTTGTGAACCTGGAGACCAAAAAGGCAGAGTTGTGAACCTGGAGACCAAGGTCTGAGTCCCACCATTACCCTGTCTTTTTCTCTCACACATATACACATCCAGCCACATACCCATGCACTTTCTGTTTTTTTCTAATTCTGTGCTTCTGCACCTTCCTGACCCTGAGGCACCCACCTTCCAGCCCCACTAACCTTTTTATGGGCTTACTGATTATCCACCACTTACCCAGGACCACGCTGGGTGGTGGGTGGCCAGCCATGTCAGTTGTGTATTGACCTGCAGGTGGTGCTGGACTGAACATCAGTATTTTTCTCCAGTTTTCTTGTCTGGGAGCCGAGGTGCAATGGTACACGTGCACGCGTGCAGTGGCGTCTGACCCCAGTCCCTTCCCTGCAATTTTGTGCACGCACCTGCGCTACCACCTGGCCTCCACCAGGTGGCAGTTAAGCAGAGAGACACAGTGCCTCCACCTTCCCCACCCAAAGGGGTGGACAGATGTCCCTAGGATGTTCGATCCTCATCCTCCATCTCCAGCTAGTCCGCAACCACCCAAGCTTGTTCTCGAACCCAGGTCACCGGTACTGCAAGCATTAACTCTACTGCTGCACTGATGAGCTGGCTCCACCCACTTTCCTTTTAACCTCTGACCTTTCTGAACCTCCAACAATCCCACTTACCTCTCTCTCTGTGCACCTAATAGCTGTGACAGCCACAGATGGGTTGCAAAGCACTTTAGGATACAGTGTGTATAAAAGTCTCCATATTTGGTCAAAGAGCTTTTGATTTTGTTGGTGTTCAGAATTACAATAATCTTCCAAATTCTGTAAAATGTTGTAAGTCAATGTTTCAGTTTAAAAACAGTTATTGGCTGGCCCAATGGCACTGAGGGTTGAGGCGCCGGATGCCACACCTCGCACCATGCCAGCGAACCAGGTTCGGGAGCAGACTCGGGCCGCTGTGGGTCGGACGGGGGGAGAACGACTGAGCGTCTGACAACAGCTCGCCTTCTCCAGGGGAAGGGTGGGAATCTCACTTGGCGATTGGTGACCCCTGGCGGAGGCTGGGGGCATGACAGCCCGTCAGCACCTCGGGGGTTTGGTTGGTCACAGGCGGAGGCCTGTGGACCAATCACCTCTAGAGGCTGCACCATCAAGGGGGAGGACGTTGTGGACGTCGGCGCTCGCCTTGACATCAGGGAACGTAAAGTCCTCACAGAGCAGGAAAAATCCCCTCCAGAGCTGGGAAGACGGAGCGTCGAGCCTGGTCCCAATATGCTGATATCTGCCCGCAGTCCAGAAGACCTGACGAAATTACAAGATTTGGGGTGTCCTGCCCCGCCCAGGGGGTAATCCGTGGCAGGATGGAGGAACCCGGGCTGACAGGTAGGACATTGGCAGGGACAGGCTTCATTGGCGACTCCTGATGGGGTGGCTCTGGCAGGGACGCAGGTGGGATAAACAGAAATAAAAAACAAAACAAACAAAAAAAAAAAAAAACAGTTATTAGCTTTGTTAATGGACCAATCTCACTGTAACTGTGATTAACTGTTACTTTGACTATTTGTGTGTCATTTGTTTGTTTTTTTGTATGTGGGACGCATTTGAAAATAGGCAACTTGCTCAATGTGCCTTCCAGGGTAAATAATAAAATGAAAGGAAAATATGTATAACATGTCCCAAACATTGGTTCGGTACTGGCTGGGATGTATGTAATTTGTTTATTAATTTAGTTTTTATTAACAAGGTACGTGAAAGAGAAAAGCAAATGCCTATTTTCGGCACAACCTGGGAGGTTACAACAACGACAACATCAGGGAAACAAAAGCACACACATACATAACCTCAGGCAAGTGTCACAGGTAAAGTACAAATACACCAAAACTGATAATGTTCCTGTGGAATGTTTGCTCTCTACTCCCTACCCCTGTGCCTCTGACATTTTTTTCATAGCCTGATGTCTGTTCTGCATTTCAGTCCTCCACAACCAGAAGTGATATTTATTTTGTGTTGTAACCCTCAAACTTCCTTGTAAATGAGCATCACCTCAATTAGAACCTTGCTGGTGAAAAATAAACCTGAAGAAGGGCTCTGTGTAAGCTTGAAAGCTTGCATACTGAAAATGTTGTTTTGGTCCAATAAAAAGGTATTAGATCACATACTTTGCCCACTTGGTTAAAAATAATAAACTTGAAAAGTTAAACCTCTCTTGGTATAAAAATTTAATTTTTAAATTACTGTATTTCATTTACTATATACTACACATAGAAAATAAGTTGCCCATGTCCTCCAACCTCAACTATTTCCGTGTCAGTGTCCTCCTGGTGTTTTACTTGCGTTGCAACTGAATTCCAGGGCTGGCTCCTCTTTCCTCCCAGCTTGTCCCGTCGCTCCAAAGGCTTCAGATGGGACGCCAACACAATGTCCCTACATCACAAGGAGAAAAGAGCTCTTTGATGAACACCAGTTAAGGGTGGGTTTGGCACTGGCGCCAAGTATGTGTACCCCATGCAATCAATCACAACGTGTCGTAACAACCTGCTGCCCCCTCACCCCAATATGGCAGGTGCATCTCTTTGTTCTTTCAGCATTACAGATATGGTCACAACGGCACTGAGCTGGAGTCATTATGGATGACTGGTGGAAGGGGGATCAAGTGTCCAGCAGACTGCTCTCCTTTGGGGGGCTCACATAACACACCATCTGACTGCCGCCTAGTGAAGGGAGGGCTGGCCCTGGTTGATGCTGGCAAGGACCTCACTTGCATGAGAGGGTGCCCTGTACATCATTCCATGGCTGCCACCCAGGGGACGAAACATTGGTAAAAATGTCCACTGACCAGACCGAGGTGCAAAAAAGGGGGCGGTGGAGTGGCCCTTTATGTTAATGAAAATATCAAAGCTACAGAAATTCAGAATACACATAAGGAGCCAGAAGAACTGTGGGTCACCCTGGAAACAGGAAATGGGACAGCCATACGAACTGGGGTTGTCTACAGGCCTCCAGACCAGGGGGAGGACATAGATAAGACACATTACTGTTAGAAGATATACAAAACATGACAGCTAAAGAGGAAGTTCTGATAATGGGAGACTTCAACATGCCAGATACAGATTGGTCAATACCAGCAGGAACATCTGCCAGAACTAGACACATAGTGGATTCTCTGCAGGGGGAGGGCCTCAAACAATTGGTACAACAACCCACAAGAGACAGGGCTATCCTAGATCTAGTACTGACTAACAGGGAAAGGATCACAGATCTCCAGGTAGAAGGTCACCTGGGGGCCGGTGACCATCATATGGTATGGTTCAGTTTGGCCACTAGAACTAAATCATCCCATTCCAAGGCAAAAATATGGGACTTCAGAGGAGCTGACTTTGATAAGATGGCCAACAGAGTTAAGCTAGCCCTGTCAAAAAGAAATACAGGTGAGAGGGTACAGGCAAAGTGGGCAAGCACTAGGGATGTAATACTTGAAGCACCATCCCACTGTGTCAGAGAGAAAAGGAAGTGCAAAAGAAGAAGGAAACCACTTTGGTTCTCAAAAACAGTAGTAGAAAAGGCCAGAGCCAAAAGGCTGGCCTTCAGGAAATATAAGGAACCATAGCGGGATGAAGATAGGGAGGCATACCAAACTTCCCTAAGGGAAGCAGGGAAGGCAGTAAGGCAGGCAAAGGCCCAAACCCAGGAAACACCAGGACAAACAGTAAAAGAAGGTGACAAGACTTTCTATAGATACATTAGTGAAAGGAGAAAGTCCAGAGGGTATATTGCTAAGATCAAAGGGGATAAGGGGTCATTGAGGAGGAGGACCATGTAAAAGCATCCATCCTAAACAGATAATTCTGCTCAGTATTTACTGAAGAGAAGGTATGGCAGGGCCCACAGCTCAGCACCATGGACACGGGGGGAGGGAGGTGTGCACTAGTCCCTTCACAAAAGAAAGGGTCCTACAAGAGAGCTATAAGCTCGGGGTGGATAGGGTAATGGGACCTGATGGCATACACCCCAGGGTACTAAAGGAGCTAAGAGTGGAACTAGCAGAGCCATTATCAGAACTGTTTAGTGAGTCTCTGAGCACAGGAGAGGTCCCAGAAGACTGGAGAAGGGCTCATGTGATCCCACTCCACAAGAGTGGTAACAGGGAGGAGGCAGAGAACTACAGATCAGTCAGTCTTACCTCAGTAGAGGGCAAGATTATGGAGACACTCCTTAAGGAAAGGATTGTGCAACACCTGGAATCTATATGAGCACAGGATCCAAGTCAGCATGGGTTTACAACAGGAAGGTCCTGTCAAACTAATCTCATAGATTTCTTTGACTGAGTAACCAGAGTGGTGGACCAAGGGGGAGCAGTTGATGTTGCCTACCTTGACTTCAGCAAAGCTTTCGATACTGTTTCACATAGAAGATTGATTAATAAGCTGGGTAGGCTCGGGGTGGGTTAGAAGTTGGTCAACTGGGTGGCAAACTGGTTGATGGGCAGAAAACAGAGAGTGGTGGTAAATGGTATACAGTCAGAAGAGGTGCAAGTCACAAGTGGGGTACCTCAGGGATCAGTCCTGAGGCCAGTCCTCTTCAAAATCTTCATCAGTGACATTGCAGATGGACTGGAGGGTAAGGTTTGTCTGTTTGCAGATGACACCAAGATCTACAACAGAGTAGATGATCCAAATGGGGTGGGCAGAATGAGAAGAGATCTGGATAAACTGGCAAAATGGTCGGAAGAGTGACAACTGGGGTTAACGCAAAGAAGTGTAAGATCATGCACACAGGGAAGAGAAACCCTGAAGCCACCTATAGGCTGGGAGGGAAGTTGCTGGCAGTCACAAGGAAAGAAAGAAAGAGACTTGGGCATCATCATCACAGATGACCTGAAATCATCCAAGCAGACCACTAAAGCAGTAGGTAAGCCTAGGGGGATGTTGGGGTGTATCGGTAGGGATATCACAAGTCATAAGAGGGAGGTAATAATCCCTCTTTACAAGACACTGGTTAGGCCCCATCTGGAGTACTACGTGCAGTACTGGAGGCCACACCTCACAAGGACATTAACCAAATTGAGGCAGTCCAGAGAAGGGCAACCAAAATGGTGCAGGGACTGCATCAGAAAACATATGAGGACAGATTAACAGAGCTCAATATGTATACCCTACAGCAAAGGAGGGAGAGAGGTGATATGATCGAAACATTCAAACACTTTAAGGGCATTAACAAGGTGAAAGAGTCTCCAGAAAGACATAGACAGAGAGGAGGCTGTCCAGAGGACGGCTACCAAAATGGTGCAGGGTCTGCACCAGAAGACATACGAAGAGAGACTAAAGGAGATTAATATGTATACCCTTGAGGAAAGGAGGGAGAGGGGGGGACATGATAGAAACTTTCAAGTATCTCAAGGGAATCAACAAAGTCCAAGAGGGTAGTGTATTTCAGAAAAAGGAATCAGGAAGAACAAGGGAGCACAATTTGAAGATAGAGGGGGGGCGGCTAAGAGGTAATGGGAGGAAGTATTTTTTCACGGAGAGGGTTGTGGATGCATGGAACAGCCTTCCTGAGGAGGTTGTGGAGTCAAGAACAGTGGGGGAATTCAAGAATGTATGGGACAGACATAAGGAAGTTCTAGTGGGGGGTAGGAGGAACTAAGCTGTTGGTTAACTAGGATCTGCATCTTATCCATCAGGTAGGAAAACGGGCAGACTAGGTGGGCCAAGCAGTCCTTATCTGCTGTTAAATTCTATGTTTCTATGTTAAACATGTTTCAATATAAAAACAATAGGACAAGAGGACACAGCATGAGATTAGAGGGAGGCTGACTAAGGGGTAATATGAGGAAGTTCTTTTTCACAGAAAGTGTGGTGGATGCATGGAACGGCCTACCTCAGGAAGTGGTGGATATGAATACAGTGCAGGGCTTCAAACAGGCATGGGATAGGCATAAGGGAGCAATACAGATGAGTATGAATACATAGGCCATTGACAGAGCAAAGGCTGATGGCACATTCATAACGTAGAAAAAGAAATGGGCAGACCAGATGGGTCTTGTGGTCCTTATCTGCTGTCAACTTCTATGTTTCTATGTTTCTGTCCTGCCTACCACCCGTGTCCATCACCAGGCATCTTCTCCTGGCTCCTAGTCCACTGCTCAGCTTCACCTCTGTTGTGGGTGGTTAAATGTAGAGAGAAACTGCCATGGAGCAAACAGGCAGGCCCATCTTGGGGGGAATCAATCCAAGAGGGCAACACAGCAGTGTGTCCCCGGTAGCCAGAGTTGTCCCAGGATGTCCAAAAGAGGGTCCTTGACAGACAGAATGTAGCGCTGGCAGCAGCCGAAGGAGGTCCTAGTCAGAAAGACTACAGAATTGGAAAAAAACAATAAACTAAGATCCCTTCTTCTGCTCAGCTGTGGTCTGGACTGTGAAGGTACAAAAGGTCCACTGATCAATACTGGCGTTGGCTACAGAGACAGTAGCTCTCCCCTCCCCCCACAGTTGGTGGATAGGGTGTGGCCATGATTGAGCTGCACAGGGCCCAGGTTTAATGGGGGAATGTCATCCATCAGTCCAAGGGTTTTTTTTATACCCATTTCCATCCCTTCCCTGCCCCTAGTGCCATGGGCAGTGCCTATATTAGGATGCATCCCTGTAAAGGAAGCTGAGCTCACTGGCCCAGCCCAGGGGTCACAGCAGGAGTGGAACACGGTGCCTCCCCCTACTCCCCAGCCAGGGAGCAATGCCACTGGTGGCACCCTCCTGATGGGCCTCCAGGTAGCGGAGATTCCAGCCTCACTCCCAAATTCCAGATGTCCACATGATAATGCAACACCCTGCTTCTAGGTTATCATTTATTTTTTTTAAGAATTTTGTACATCATGCTATCCACATTTAGATGAGACGCCTTGTTTTCAAGCGGATCCCGGGGAACATTCACAGCAAAAACACTTAGTTATAAATGTTATATTTGCATTATAAATTATGACATAATTTGTAGCCAATTAGCACTGTTTATTTTTAAACATCCCAAACACTTGTATATGTAAGCTGTAAACCACGACAAGGTACGCATTACAGGATTTTAATACACTCCAGGGTGGAGTAAGGTATAAGGCCAAAGGCAGAGTGTCCTTACACCCCTGGGAAGTGCATTAAAATCCTGTAATGCACACTCTGAAGTGGCTTATTGTGCTTTTAAAATGGTTCATAAGAGACTGGCTCAGCAGTAGCGCAAACTCTTGTGGTGCCAATGACCCGAGTTTCAGAACAAGCTCAGCCCCACCCCACACCTACCTGACCCTCTCATTACCTCTCTGCTAACCCTCCTGCCTGGCCTGTAGTGATCCCTGATCCTTATCCTTACTCTCCACCTATCCCTTAATACTGCCTTGACAATGCCATACCTCTTGGCTACACACCTAGACAAAACCAGTCCCCCAGTTTTGCTCCTCAATTTTTATAGTTGCCTCTTAATCTTATTGTACAATAGTTGTGTGTCATGCTAGACCTTTGTATTCTGAGTATCTACAACTGTTTTCAAATTTGCACATATGATATGCTGCAACTGTTTACATCGACTTGTGATTTATGTTATTCCTCATGATGTAACCCTTAAATGAATGTTCTGTCTTGTCATTCTCTGACATGGAACCTTTGAAAAGGAGAACTTTGCTCCAAGGTTTTTTTCCGAATCAATAAAATTCAAATTCAAATGTCAGAGAGTCAGCCAAGGGAAGGAGGACTGAGGGTCCAAAGGACTGCTCTCCTCTGGGGAGGGGGTGTTGTGGAGCTTGGAGTTAGACTCTCCCATAGCAGAGGTTGAGGGACAGTACACCGGGAGGAGGAGGAGCAGCAGCATCCAGCGTGCCACACACGGGAATGTGCATGGCACCACCAGTGATGCTACTGCACGATGTTCCTCTGTGCCACAGATGGGGTGGGGGGAGACAAGAAAAGCAGAAAGAGACATCCCGGATGGCAGGGTGGTCACCGCTCCTCACAGGCCCTTCACCTGGTGACTCAGGCATGGCCCATCTGGGTCTTTCACCCGGCAGGTCAAGAACAATCCCCACCATGGGGGGGGGGGGCCATGAGGGTCTGGGGCCTGGTAAGTCCTAGGGAGAGCTGGGTGATGGGGCTTGGGGGGGCACACTAGGTGGGAGAAACAAGACTAACTTAAATAAAATAACTCATAAGTAGATTTTTGGGATGGAGATGTCCAGTATTTGACTGAGCAGTGCTTGGAATTTAATGCACAGTCAGGTGATATGTCTCAGCCAATCAAGTTAATAGATTTTTTTTTCCTCGCAATTTTATAAATATTTGGGCTGTTCGAACCTCCCAAAGTTTGATCGCATGAACTTTGACTGTGGAACTGCAAGGAGTTTGACAAGAGTTCTCACGCTGGCAGACTGGTTCGCCATAGTTCACCCTCTGCAATCAATGAGGCAGGCATTAGAAAATGAGATGGTGGAAAAGGTAAATAGGAAGGGTGCTTTGTATGCAGGCAGAATCCAACTTTGTTTATACTTATATTTTATTGTCTTAAGCATAAAACAAGAACAGACAAGTAAAACATCCTACCAGGCTTACAAAACTAAATACCAGGAGCCATTCAATGGAACACAGGTTAAACGAAGCCTAAGCAGTCTGACTTAAGGAGCTGGGGGTATTTCAGACAAAACTATAAGTTAATGTCCCAGAAAAGCTGCACCTCACAAGAGTGTGGCGATCCTTGTCTAAAGGTAATCCATAAAAGGGTTAGATTACGCTAACAATAAAAAAAATGATACCCCTTCTGCCATGCCGGTGTCCCGTGTTTGTCGTGCGAGCAGGTCGCTGGGGGTCAGCCAGGGAGGGAGAGGATACAGCATCCAGAGGATAGCTCTCCTCTCCCGGGGAAGGGTGAGGATGGAGTCCGCTGCTTGACTGGCCCCTAGCGGTGGCTGGATCTGGCACAACAGACCCATACAAGGGGGGTGGAGCTGAGCAAGACGCCTGGCATGCCGTGGGCGTCACTGCACGCCTTGGCTCCATGCTCGGGCGGGACAAAAACCAGAGGAGAAAAGAAGCTGACTGGCAGGATGAAGCCGATCTCCCCGCCACATCGGGCCAGCTGGCGCCTCAACTGGCGAGAGGCGATGTCCAGCATGTCGCCTGGTAGCAGTGAAGGGAGGGGGGGTGGTGGAAGGGGGCTGGTCGGTAGGGGACAAATAAAGGAAGGAAAAAAAATAAAAAATACCCATGCATCTTGGGTAACTTACCTACATCTATGCCATATGATTACAAAGCGATAACCTTGATGGGAGTCACACCCTCACAGCTGATACTTGCTAGTTATATTGTTTTGGTCACGTGCCCTAGAAAGAACTTTCTGTTTAAACTTCTAACAAACAGAAGTGTACCTGAATGCAACACTGTAATTACTTTTATTTTTTCACATATTTTATATAAATAGGGGTAGCGACCTCCTTCTTTTACTTATAGAACATTTTCGGGGTACGATATTCTGCTTTCATTTTATAGGATTACAGCATTGTCTTATATTACACTGTTCCTTGGGGGGTTGTACAGTGAGGTTTCTGTTGCTTATACTATATATCTGACTGTTTGTATTATTACTGTTGTTATTGGTATTTTTTGACAGTTAATATTGAAAAACTTTAATAAAAGAACAACAAATTTAAATTCAAACAAAAAGGTTGCACACCACCTCAGCACGGCAAATCCACAAGACTACAATTTTATACACATGCTTAATAAAATGTTCACGGTCCTAACAATATGACAAGGAACACTGCAAAAATGAATGTGGTACAACAAAGAACAGTCAGTAGACTGCGTCAATAGGCAATATAATATCTTATTGTAAAGGGAATCCAGGGAAGTACTATCACAGTGAAATTATCGGTCTGCCAAATGTATTGTAAAAGCTCTACGAGCAGTAGAAATTAAATGGGTCATAGTGAATGATTACGGCCAGAAGCGCAAGCAAACACAAAAGGTTACAGTAACAGATTTGCGTCTTAAGCAACGCAACTTAGTCATCCCTCTTCCTGTCCCGAGTCACAGACATGTCCGAGTCAGAATAATAATATTACTAGAGAAGTAGATTGAAACAATTAACAAACACATAGGACCTGGGGGGGTGTGAGGGGTGGAGCGCCCCCGGAGAAGAAACAGTTGATACAACAACTAATATTTAGAGGTTATTGTGTTCCAACAGAGTACATTGAAACAATAAATAAACACTTAAGACCGGGGCGGTGTGCCCCCACAGAAGAAAGAATGCGGCAACAGAGTACATTGAAACAATAAACACAGAAGACCCAGGGGGTGTAAGGGGTGGATCACCCCAACAGAAGAAAGAAACAGTGTTTACAATGACAAATATTCAAAAAGTTGTTGCAACAACAATTATTATTAAATTATTGTGCGCCAATGCAGTATATAGGACTGCGGGGGGTGTGGGGTGGAACACCTCCACAGAAGAAACAGTGAGCGACTTAAGCTGCGTTTGATGTCTCGAGTACAAAGAAACACTAGTAGGTAGGAAATGCATAAAAATACGTGCCTTAAGCTATGTCTCGAGTACTCTGCCACCACACAATAAAGAAATAGTGAATAAAGGATGGTGGAGTGTTATGAGAATTTCCACGCATTCAGGTGGGATGCTACAAACCCCTGAGGGCGAAGCCCGAGGGTTTATGAAAAGCATCCCACACTGAGGGTGCTCATTAAATTCTCATAGGATACACACTTCCCCATTTTTTAATTTATATAATTTGCTGGAGAGCAATTTTTTCCAACCCTAGTGCTGTGATCACACACACACACACTCACACTCACTCCACACAGACAGACACACACACACACACACACACTCTTTGAAAACAAGAAATCCCCATGGCAGCTTTACTGTAGTTCTCTGCACCAAATGCAGCAGCTTCCTCCCCCCCCCAGCTCCCACTCTAAATTAACCAGCTGAGCTGTGCAGCAGTCCCCAGTCCTCGCCCCTCTTGCCCCACATCACCGCCAGCTCACTGTACTCTCAGATTGGGACAATGTATTTTTAAATGTAATAGCTAAAACCCTTAATTACTGTTCGCTCTGACCACCTGTATCAGACACAGACTGTCAGACACCAACGGTGTGTGTGGAAAGCTAGCGAAATGCAGGATCAACCAGATACTTTAAAAAATAAATGGTACTAGTTTAAGTAGGAGCAACAAAAGAAATAAAACGAATGCTTAGGTGACGATGAACCGTGGCGCCTCGCCAACTAAGATACGGAGCCGCCGCCATGTTTTCAGAACTGTTTAGCCCGCCCACACAGAAAATAGCAGCCAATGAGGGAGCGCTCCCTTTTGATAGACGGAGCGCGTGAATGCCGTAATAACCAACTGGTTATTACGGCAAATATCAACTCGGTGATCCAATTGAAAAAATTGATCACCAGTAATTATACTGGGATAATAGTAGGTAGAATATGCAGAACAATTCCTGACTTTGGCTGCCAGTCTGTGCTGTGTGTGTGTGTGTGTGTGTATGGCATGCAGCTGTTTGTAACTCGCTCGCACAGCTCTAAGAGACACATTACCAAATAGTCTCTGAAAGCAGCAAGGCGATCTGGCCATAATCCTTCAATATCGCCATTAAATGGAGCTTACCGTGGCTGCAATAAAACCAAGATGGAGAAAAATGAAGAGTAAAGGTACATTTGGCAAATGCCCAACACGCCACATGGCGTCCGCCATTGCTGCACTACTCAGAAGTTTGCCTACCACAGAGCCGCAATATTATAGTGCCCCAAAAAAATAAATAAATAAAAAAAGAGATGTTTACCATTCCAAATAATGCACAGTATGGCAATAAAGGAGACATGAAGTATGTAAAATGGGCAGTCTAGATTCAAACCCTGGGTTCGACCTCCCCTGCAAACAAGAAACAAAAAGTCATGGTACTCAGGTAGTTTCTTCTCCCTCAGAGACATCTTCTTCTGGTGTCCGGGTTGCTTGAAATTCCCTCTCCAAGGTCTCCACTTTCCTCCTAGCTTCTTAAGCATTGGTATAGTGATAGGTATGCTCGCCATAATGAATGCAGAAATGTGCTGGCATGAGGAGGGAATGAACAATACCAAGACTACGAAAGCGGGCCTGCACAGCGTCAAATTTCTTTCTGTGGCAGCGAGTTGCAAAGGATAAATCCGGAAAAAGATGCAGAGTCATACCTTGAAAATTAAAGTCCTGCAAGTCACGGGCAGCCTTCAGCAACATGTCCCAAGTAGTCACTCTAATGATGACCATTAAAACAGTCCTTGGAAGATCATTTTGGATTGGTGCAGCCCATGGGGAAATTTGGGAAGCCCTGATGATCAAAGGGGCTACGCTCCAACTGGGCAATTCTCTCTCCCAGTCTGTTTACCGCCTGGCACTTTTTAAACTGCTTTTTGCTACTTGAATCTGTACCTACGAGTCCTGTAACTGCTTTTGCTGCTTGAACCTGTACCTAAGACACCTGTAACTACTGCTGAAAAAGCAGGAAATTGTTAGTGTTCATTTTAGAGCTGATTACAGTGATAAGTGTTTACAGCCCTTTCCTGAATATCTGTCTAGCTGTAAACCCCTCTGGCGCCTCTTCTCTTTGTCTTGCTAAATTCTCCTGCTGTGACTGTCAGCCACCCAGCCCTCAGCCAGTGCTTAAATTCCCGTTTTCTCTCTCTCCTGCAGCTGCTGCCTCTCTGCCCCTGACCAGGGTGCACAGCTCCACCGGTTCTTCAGGACTCGGCCCCCGGATGGACGGCATCTCCGGAGCTGCCGCCCGAGACTGCAACCCCAGCCACAAGGCCTGAAGAGGTACGGCTGCTGCTGCTACCACCCCACCCACTTGCCCTATCACGACTATTTTAATTATAGCCTCGTCAAGTCACATGAGCAAAAAGTTACCAACAGTCTACTTCTCCATTGGCTCCTTATTCTCTCTCGCCACTAGAGGGACACGGTAACCCTTCTATCTACTGCCACTATGCCTTCCTATCGCATGCGCTTGCCTTACCCACACCACCTATTCTTGGCGATATGGATTAGCGCCTTCCTAGGGATGACAGGTACGCCTGCTTCTCCGGCCACAAACCCAGTTACTCACCCAGAAGCAACCACAGTAAACTACACAGGAACGATACCACACACCCTGACTCTTTGCCACATTAAATACCCGCACTACCCCTCCCGACCATGCCCCACCCTTACCTGCCTGATCTACTGATCATGCTGCTCAATATATCCTCAACTGTGCCCTGCAATGTACTACTACCTGGATGCCATGCTCGATGCATCTCAGCAACCTACAGTTACCGCAAAGCTAGATTCCTCGCTCTCCTGCTGCTCCTCCTCCTCCTCCTGCTAGCTTGTGATGTCCACCCCAACCCTGGTCCCCCTGCAACGAACTCTCCTACCACCCTTCACATACCCTCCACTCCCCTAGCCCTCCCGAACGGCCTAAAAGTTATCCACCTAAATGCCCGCAGCCTTACCAACAAGCTACCCTTACTGCAGGACATGGTCCTCGAGTATAAACATGATGTCATCATCATCTCTGAAACTTGGATCTTGGGCTATATCACGGACCAAGAAGTCCTTATACCTGGATTCACTACAACCAGAATGGACAGACAAGGAAGAGGTGGTGGCGTGGCCATCTATGTCGCCACCTCCCTACAACACACAGTCGTGTTGAAAGTCACATCTCCCTCCTCCCACGAAGCTATCCTCCTCAACATAAAGCTTCCATACTCCTGCCCTCTATTTGTTGCAGGAATATACTACCATCTGGGCCAGCCCTCCTCCCAAATCACTGATCTGATTAAGAAAATAACAGCCATTGCCCACTCTGGTGAGCTGTACATACTGGGCGACCCTAACATAAATTGGTTCTCTAACACACTAGTCAAAACACTGAGTCGCTAAACCTGACTCAACTAATACAGGAACCTACTCACATGAACCAGAGAACAAATAACCATTTCCCTCTGGACCAAGTCCTGTCGACAAACCCCCACCGGGTCAAGGCTGCTGGCCTACTACCTGATGCATTAAGTGACCATGATCCCATATACATGGTTCGCAAAATACACAGGCAAAAAATACCCCACACGGTCCTCTTAACACGCCATCTACTCCTCCCTGGACACTCTACCTCTGCACCGTGACCTCACCAACATAGACTGGTCCCCACTTGCCATCTGCACCACTATCGACGCGGCTCTCCAACTGTTCTGCGATAAGTTCCTCCATATTTGGAACCTACAAGCTCCACTGCGTAAAATCTGAGTCCGGGGAAACCATCTGCCCTTGGTAACCCCTGAGCTCCTATCCTGTCAAACAGCCTGTGACACTGCTTGGCGTAAGCACAAGGCAACCAAATGCCCCAGAGACCTCCAACGATACAAGGAGCTTCATAATAAGTGCACCAAAGTTATCTGGCTGGCTAAATCTGAACACTACCAGGCTAACTTCCATGCCAACACAAACAATCCTTCCAAATTCTGGAAAGTTGTCCAGTCCCTCTTTTCCCCGTCCACCAAGCCTCCCACTCCTACCATTAGGAAGAATCTCTCTGACATCTCTGAGCCATTGGCAGTCACTGACTGCTTTAACTCCCATTTCACATCCTGCGCTACAATGCACCAAATGGTCCCCCTGCTGCAGTCACACTCCACCACAGGCCCGCCCCCACCCCCTGCTTTCCCCTCCTCTACTCTGCCAGCTCCCCCCCCCTCCTCCTACCCCTTTCTCCTTCATCCATATCTCCTCTGCTGCTGCATTCCAAGCCCTTCAGTCAGTCAGTCAGTCAATTAACCGTGCTAAAGGCTCCTCCCCAGATGGCCTGGACCCCAAGCTCCTCTCTCTGTCTGCTCCCGTCATAGACTATCCTATATCCATCTTGTTCAACCTTGTCTTTGTCTCTTCCACTGTTCCTGCAGCTTGGAAACACGCTATAGTTCTTCCACTCCCCAAAGGAGGAGATCCCTCCTCCCCTAGTAACTACCATCCTATCTCTCTCCTTCCCACTCTGGCTAAGCTCCAGGAACATACAGTGCTTGAACAACTCTCCCCCTACATTGCTAACTCCTCCTTTCTCACTCCATTCCAAGCTGACTTTAGAAAACACCACTCCACTGCCACCTCACTCTTACGCCTGACTGAAACTATCACTTCGGGCATGGACAAAGGCCATATAACCTCAGCTATTTTTATTGACCTGGCCAAGGCCCTTGACAAGGTCTCCCACCCTATACTCCTATCCTGCCTTAGGACCACTGGTCTCCCCCATAATGCCACTGAATGGTTCAAATCCTATTTGTTGGGTAGAACTCAATCTGTTCGCATAGATGATGCCATCTCCTCTCTCCTCCCTATTACCACGGCAGTTCCCCAGGGATCGGTACTTGGTCCACTCCTTTTTTCAATCTTTCTCAATGACCTCCCTCAGGTCTGCTTATCATCTGACATACATGTGTATGCAGACGACACTGTCCCGTTCACAACTGGTAATTCGGTCACTGATGTCACTGCTAGGCTTCAGCTAGATTTCGAAAAGGTACAACGATGGCTAAGCGAGCACCACCTCTTCCTAAATTCAAAGAAAACAGTCTCCATGATGTTCGGTACTAGGCAGAGGCTGGCAAGGCTTTCCTCCTTACCCACCTTCTTCACCATAGATGAAACTGTATTAGAAGACACCGCTTCCTTCCACTACCTAGGAGTTTGGCTTGATAGGAACCTAAACTTCTCCATCCACATTGATACTATCCTAAAAAAACTCCGGCCTAAGCTAGGAGCCCTCTACCATAGCAGGAGTTGTATCCCACATCTGGCTAGGCGGGAATGGGTACATAAAATGATACTGCCAACCTTCGACTATTGTGATGTCGTATATGGAGCTGCCCCTCAATCTTCCTTATCCAGGCTTGAACCTCTCTACAAAATCTTCTGCCGGTTTGCCCTAGATGCCCCTGCTCTGACACATCACTGCACCCTCTACCGCTCCCTAAATTTTCCATCTCTTGCCGACAGGAGAACACTGCATGTGGCAAAGTTTACCTCTAAATTCTGGCTTGGCTCGCTCCCATCATACCTAGCCGCCTCCTTATCCACCACTCACCCATCCAAATACACCCTCTGGTCTGAGGACACCTGCTTGCTGAATATACCTTACAGAAATACTACATCTGGCCAATCGGCTTTCTCCTATCGCCTACCAAAACTCTAGAACCAACTACCAACTCAAATTCGCCACTCCTCCTCCTCAGCCTACTCCCTCTCTTCAGCCCTAGCAAACTACCTAGTGATGAACTGCAACTGCACTTAGCCCCTGTGGCCCTGCCAACCTGCTGGTATATACCTCCCTCTACCTGGGCCACATATGCCCTCCCAAATCCCTCATGCAAGCCTACACTTTCTCCAACTTAGCACTTCCTTCACATCTACTTCCCAACCCCCTCGTCCATCCTCTACTATCCCCCCCCCATTAGTCACTCAAATGTGTATTAATCTAGATATATTGTTTAGCCATTGTTTGACTGTAAACTGTTCAGTCTGCTCGTACATATATATGTATATATATTGTTAACCTAGTTGCTAATGTATGTATCATGTTATATTACTCTTTGTCCCAATTCCCCTTCCCCCAGGACATACCGTGAGGTGAGCTTTTTGCTCAGTGTAACCTTCCTGGTGACACATTTCAATCAATCAATAAATTAATTAATTATCCACCCTAAGGGATCCTGGTAGCCAATTTTGTAGAAAGGAGGTCAAGTCAGGACCCTCCCTACCCTCCAGGAGCCCCACAAGGTGAAGATTCACAGCTCTTTGGGCATTCTTTACCGCCTCCAATCGATAACGTAGCTGGCTGTTCTTCTGGATGAGCTCAGTTATAGCAGTAAGGAGTATTGCTTGTGACTCAGCCAACGTCGCAGTCTGTATAGCCTGCTCTATTTTTAAGTCTTTTTCCCCAAAATGTTTAAGGATCTCCTAAACTTTGCTGTCATTGCTTTCATTGAAAGCGTAAGAGATTTTCATGATGGCTCACTTGTCGCCACTGCTCCTGCTGGTGCGATTGCTCTGCTGGCGGATGACTTTTAGGGCTTCTGGCTCCCCCTTTATTCGAGCGACCCTCTGGGGATTTTGGTATTCTTCTGTTCCCTGTGAGAAGAGGAATCAAGCACCCGTCACTTGCAGTGTAAAAAATAAAATAATCGATATTTTATTTTATTTTATTTTTTTGAGAAATGTCTGTGGTCTGCAGGCTGCACCCCAGGAAGCCAAGGTTTAATATGTTCGCTCACTGTTCCCACAACCACCACATCAGACCCAGGGTCAAAGGCTGTGTGCATACAAAGCACCCCTTCCTCTTACTTCTTCCGCCATCTCATTTTGTCTCCTCAGGGCTCGGCAAATTTTTGCATCAGCCATACCTAATCATTACTTTTGGGCCTCACGGCCTACCTTCACCTGCCTCTCAAGACCTCTCTATGGCAGCAGTCATCTCCACTTCAAGTTCTCAAGCTGCTGCAGCCTTCTCCCATATCCCACGATACAGTGTTAGCTGCCCTTAAGGTGTTGATTTGAAGCGTGGCCATTCACGCTTGCTCCAACTTGTCATTTCATGATTCCCTGTGTCCTGCTACCATAGCTTTGTTTATGATCAGGGATAGCAGTATGGATATGCGTGTTGCAGGCTGAACGGAGAGAACATGCTGAGGATTTGTAGAATGCCCTGAAATGAAAATGACCAAGGTATGAAATTCCTTTGTTTGCCTTTTGCTGGTGTGTCAATCTGATTAACTTTGCTGGCTATCAGGGGTACTGGTGTCAATTTTATGAGTTTACTTGCAGAGGAAACACTGGCAGTTGAGAGAGCTCCCTCAAATTAAATAAAATTAATAAAACGGATGTGTGATTCAAATATGAGTTACTCAGCTAGGAGTAAGTGCCATAGTACTTAATTAGGTGCAAAGAGATGTAGTTAATGTTTACTCAAATGCTAAGAACCAGTTGTTGTTTCCACCTCCACCTACCCCCACCTCCACCCCAATGCAAATAACGTAATTGTGCAGCAGTTAATTAGTTTCAATTGAAGCACTATGTTAAAGAGATACACTAAGATTTGCTCCTGCACCCAATTAATAGGTGCTTTATCGCCACATCAGTACAATAACGACACGCTGCACCCTAAGAAGTCCTCTATTGAAAAGTTATGTCACTCCTAAAAATGTCAAAACCGGGTCACAAGGACGTTCCGTTTTTTTCGGATGCCCACGCTCCACTCCCGCACTCACTAGCATGATGATGGGATGCTAGGGAGAGCATGGGGGCACGCTCCATTATAGTCAATGGGAGCCAGCTTTCAGAACGATTTTACAATTAGAATGGCCACTACATAGTAAAGCGGGCACGGTTGACTAACAAGGGAGCCTTGTTAGTTCGACAGGTTGCTTACGTTTCATTACAAAGCGGCCATTCTAATTGTAAAAATAGATCTAACTTAATGATGACTTATAATAGGCGTCTTCCCTAGCATCTCATCATCACACTAGTGAGCCACGCAGGCGGAGGCGTGGGTTAGCTAAACAAAACTGGGAAGTCCTTAGGGACCCGGTGTTAGCATTTTTAAAAGTAATATAACTTTTCATTAGAGATCTTCTTGTGGTGCAGCGTGTCATTATTTTACTGATGTGGAGGTAAGGCACCTATTAATCGAGTGCAGGGGCAGTAGAAATGAAATTGGTAGATCTCTTTAAGAGTGGCCCAGTAACACATCAGAATCTGACCAAACTCCACAGATGCCAAAACTGGACTTCACAGCACAAGGTTGTTATACTGCATTAAATAAAGTTTTTTTGTGTTAAAACCGTCTCAGATTAGTTGATTTTTAGTAACATGGGTCCCGCCCAAGACATGTGCGTTGATGCAGCCCTCGAGGTGGTCCAAGAGCCGCACATGCAGCCCTCAGGCTATTCCAGGTTGCCCACCACTGTGCTACAGCCATCCACCCATGGTGAGGGTGCGCACTCTTCAGAACAATCTCGAGTCTTGACTTCAGTGCTCCACTCTTCTTTCTAGGCCTCCATCATTGTACTATCGGTGTGGGGCACGTGCACACGTGTCAGCTGACTCAGCATGCCTATCACATCCAGTGACGTGACTCTTGCTGTTGGTTGCATTGAACTAGGGACTCTCAAGCTCCATGCTGCCACCACCTGGCATTTCCTTTGCCCACCTGAACATCCGTAACCTCTCAGCGAATCATGCAGAGCTGGAAGCTTGGGCCTGTGTCAATAAACCTGACATCCTTGTAATATCTGAAACCTGGTTAAAACCATGTTTTCCAGATAATGCCTGCTCACTACCAGGCTATAGTTTTCTACGTGCTGACTGTCCTAATTCCAAGAGGGGGGTGGCCTGGCTCTTTACTATAAATCACACTTTATTTATTTATTTGTTTTTGTTAACCGGGTAGGGCACACTAGACAGCCAAGTGCCTATTTTCAGGTGTGACCCGGGAGGGTTACATAGATAGTAGCATACAGGAGTCAGTTACATACAGTTGAGCAAAAAAGAGGATTAACAGGAAATGGGTAGGTGGCTGACAGTATAGTACAAATTTAGCAAACAAGAAAATAACATTCATTACCTGGAATGAAAGAGGAAGCAAGGTATCGTTAGAATTGAAGTTGGAGACACGGATGCACACAATAATGGAGTAAACAAAACAATTTAGGTACATATATGAGTGAAATTAGTGCTATCAAAAGTAAGTGCTGGGGGGAGGAGCAGGATGGAACAGGTGAGGCCATGTATTGGGAGGGAGGAGTGGGGGAGGATGGTGAAGGATGTACAGTCTGGATTGTGTTACTGGTTCAGAGGGGTAAAGTGCAGTGGGCCTGAGAGCTCATAGTGCATGTGTGAGTAGGGGTGATCTATGAGGTACGGGGCAAGCGGAGGATTTCAGGAAGTGCCAGAGCGGGTTTGAAGCAGTGATGGGAGGGGGCGGACCGGGTAAGGACTGGGAATGTGTTCCAGATTTTTGGGGCGAAGGAGGAGAAGGCCCAGTCCCCCGTGAGGGAGCGAGTTCTAGGGACAAGCCGATCTAGGGCCTCTCTTGATCTTTAACATCACTCTTATCCCACAGACCCCCCTGAACAACTGTGAAGTCTTACACTCACTCCTACTTCTAGGTAATGCCAAGAAGGTGCACATTTTTTGTGTGTACATACCCCCCAAAAAATAGTAAAGTCAGACTTGAAGAATTCATTGGTCTTTTACCCGAGCTGTCCAGGAAAAATGACTGGCTTGGGGCCAGTTCATCCTGTCTTGCTTCCACTATTAGCAAGGCTAACCTTACCCAACTTATCCAGTTTCCCACTAGAATATCTCCTAACTGTTCCAGTCGCACTCTTATTGCCTGGATACTCACGAACAGGAAGGACAGATGCTCTATAACCAGTGTCCTAGCAGACTATCAGTGATCACTGTCCAGTCTACTGTGTCTGGAATGCCTCTCCACCCCCCAATGTGCTGTCCTTCTCCAACTTCGACTCAGCTGCTTTCCTACATGACCTACAATTTGTTGACTGGTCTCCCCTCTTTATTACCAATTACATAAACTGCGCTATCGATTATTTTAATGAAACCTTACTCTACTTGTAGAAGTAGTATATTCCTCTCTCCACGCATAGGGTTAAGGGGAGAGCCACCAAATGGCTTAAGCATCCTCTCCTGCAATTACTTAAGCAACAGGATAGATTATGGGCTATATGGAAATCCTCTTCTCTCCCAGTCGACTTTGAAGCCTATCATGCCCTGCAGTACTTATGTAAAAGGGAAATCCATAAAGCCAAGAGCGACCATTACCGTGACCTTCTTTGTTCATCCTCAACTAATCCAAAAATATACTGGGCTCAAATTAATGAAATCTTAGGAAATAATAGGTGTCAAACCTCTAGTGAATTGAACATCAACAAAGTCAACTGTAACAATCCCTCCACTATTGCCAACGCCTTTAACTTACTATTCACCAAACTTCCCAATACTTCTCCACCTACTACCCTTGGCTCCCATGCTCCACCCTTGGCCCCCACTGAAGCCCCTCCCTCTCTTGTGCTAGCCCGTCTCACGTCAAGAGGTCATAAAATTACTATGTGCCATCCCGCCCCATGGCTCTGCTGGTCCAGATGGTCTTGAGCCCAGGATACTATGAGTTGTTGCCGCCATTCTCGCTACTCTGGTAACAAGACTTTTTAACCTTTCTATCTGCTCCTGCACAGTTCCTATGGCCTTGGAAAACTGCTAGGACCATTCCTCTGTTCAAAAGGGGCGACCCAAAGAACTTAACCAACTATCAACCTACAGTGTTACTGCCAACTTTAAGCAAGCTGCTCAAAAAATTAATCCATCACCAGATATCAATGCACCTACTCAATTCCAATCTTCAAACTCCAATACAGCATGGTTTTAGAGCAGGCCATAGTACCACCACTGTGTTTACTCTTTTCACAAGTGACGTTAAGACTAATGTGGACAAAGACCTTCTGACTGCTGCAGTGTTCATTGACCTCACCAAGGCATTTGATTTGGTTAACCACCCCCTGCTACTTGATAAACTTCTCAAGATAGGTGCCTTCGATTCCACCCTATCCTGGAACAGAAACTATCTCGACAGATGCTCTCAAACTGTCTCCTTTTCCAAAGTCCTCTCATCCCCTGCACCCATTTATTGCAAAGTCCCTCAAGGCTCTATACTTGGGCCCCTTCTGTTTTCCTTGTTTTTAAATGATCTACCCATCCCCTCACCCCACCTGCTGCATCATTATGTATGCAGATGATCTGGTTCTGTATGCTGCCTCTTGTTCCGTGGACACTCTCAACAATCTCCTATCTTCCACTTTTCAACAGACCCAATCTTGGCTCACCACTAACCACCAAATCCTAAACATTACCAAGACCCAAGCTATGCTATTCGGTGCCTCAAGAAAAGTCTGTGCAGATTTCCCCAACTATCAGGTCTTATGCCTTAACGGGACCGTCATCTCGACAACAAACTCCTTCAAATACCTCGGGGTTAGGCTGGACCCCTTTCTAGACTACTCGGACCACATTAATGAGGTATGCAAATCTGTTAACGCTAAGATTGGTGCTGCTTATAGAATGCATCACTCCCTCACCCCTGCTGCCAGGATCTCAGTCACCAGGGGTGTCCTGCTCCCTGGTCTCACTTATGCTGCCCTGTTCTTTCCCAGGCCAACACTTGTGTTCTCTGAAAGTGGGATCCTACTTACAACAATATCTGCAGGTTTGTCCTATTGGCCCCTCGCCTTAACCACCACTGCTGCTCTACTCTGCCCTGCACTGGCTGCCCCCTAAGTACCTGCGCTCTTATTACTTGAGTTGTTTCATTGACTCCTTAACCAGAAATCCCCGCCCTGACTCTTTGGGGGCTATGTTCAAACTTGTAACTCACTCCTGCTCTCTCAGGTCCTCTGCCTCTCCCCAACTATCAGTCCCACTCTGCACTACTAGGATGGGTGAGCAGGCCTTCTCACATTTTGCTCCCAAATTTTGGAATTCCCTACCTCCCAACCTAAAAGGCTCATCTCATTCACTAAAACTACCACCAACAGCTTAATCTGGTTCAAGGTCAGTTGGCATTCATCTGTATTCCCCTTCCCTGGGTCGTGCCTGAAAATAGGCAGAATTTGTCTACTGCACTTACCCCATCAACAAAAACTAAATAAATAAATCTCACTTCTCCTTCAAGAATGCACTGTTCTCTCACCTTTATGCACTTGGGGCATGTAACTGCCCTTAATTTCCTCTGCTGTGTTCATCACTGTTTCTTGCCTGCCATGTCGAAGCACTCCTGTACAACTGTGAGTAGTTTTGTCTTTTTGTTATACATCCCTGTGTGGATTGTTACTGGCTTTGTACTATTTCTCCCTCAGGGATACCTGATGTTGCTGTATGAATTGTATGTTTCTTGCACCTGTTTGTAATCTCTGTATCTTGTACTCTCCCGGGTCATACCTGAAAATAGGCAAGCTTTTGTGCCTAATGCACTTACCCGGTAAACAAAAGACAATAAATAAATGCAGCCCTGTAAAGCACTGCAGCCTAGTACTCTACCCACACTATATCCCGAGGCATGTTTATGTTGCGAACTGCAGTTCAATGGGTTCACCCAGTCTACACCATTTGGATCATGGCGAACCAGCTGAACCAAAACGTTTGCCTGTTTCCCCTGGTAGTTCTCCACAGTCCAAAAGAATCGAACACCAAAAGTTCGAGGTGTTCGATTCTTTCAGAGAACTGAACTTGTAGTCCTAATAAATATGTTTATATATAAGCAATAATACCCAACAGGGTGGGCAGTACTGGGGAATATCGGACTGCCCAGGGGTTTAGTGACCGTCTACAAATGATGTCATGGTTTAGAATATCATAACTGCAACATAAGCTTCACTCTGCAGTTCTCTTGCTGAGCAGCCACTCTTGCAACCATAAGAGATGCTGGAACTGTATATGTAAACACATGAGCACATATTGCATGTAAAACAATAGCCCATCACTCCCCTAAAGTACAGTGGAGCAGCAAGGGTACATATTGCTCGTCTATCAAACCACAAACAAGAAAGAGGAAATACAAGTCTCTGTGGAAAATGACTGCTCTTTATTAGGTAAGGTAACATGAATTTCTTTGGGTAATCATGTAGACAAAATGCATCGCTAGTCATGCAGTGCTGCACGGACACAACACCTGAAACCTGTGTTACTATAATTCGTGGATGACACCATAGTACCTCACCTGTGCAAAGATGTAAAGTGTGTCCTTTACAGCTGATGAACAAATAGCTGGTACTTTGTATAATTTATTTGTGCCTCTGTGTCAATCTAAGCCTGAGAGACTGTTTAGTTTGGGGTTTGCTTTTACTGTTGTCTTATATGCTGGAAAATTCTAATAAACATTTTTATTATACAAGAATCACACAAACACATATTTATACTTATACTCTTTGATACCTATTATTATTAGTTTAGAAGCTGCAATGTTGTAGAAAACAAGAGTTAATAGGGTATGGTGGCATAGAGAGAATACTGAAGCAAGTAGAGGTTTAATTAATATTATAGATCACAGGAGCATCCCTGACCAATCACAGCGCATCCTTCACTTGCGTGTGAGGTACTCTTATTGCCATAAAAGTACCTCATGCACTGAGTTACTGTAACAAGCTTCTTGATGACCATTCATGTCAGTAATTTTATTATATGAAAAACCTTTTTTATTTAATAAAGTTAGTGATCTATAATAATTTTATGGGGCTGTCGGGAGGGCCTCTTATGGATCTAAAAGAGTGTTGCCTCTTACATCCTTAGGACCACAGAACTGCCAAGGTTCGCAGTCCTCTGGTCCTAAGAGCACATGAGACGACACTCTTACATCCATAAGAGGCCCTCCTAGCAGACCCATAATCTTATAACGGAGGTTTGTAGACAGCAGCTGAATATGAGAAGATGATACCCACATTGTATCACATGATAACCTTGAAGGCTTGCACAGGAGCAGAGTATTTCACACTAGGTAGGGACAGAATTCCAGGTTCCTGGGGTATTTATGGAAAAGGCCTTCAATCCAATGATGGTGGTGTTGGTTTCAGAGACACAGAGCAGGTTATTGGTTTGTGAGTAGAGTGAGTTGGGCTGGGCTATCTGGGTTTGGTTATTTAAGTAAGCTGGGTAGAGCTTGTGCCCATATTTATGAACCACAGGGTTCCACTTAAGGCTGGTTAGGCTTTAAGTGTCAGTTAACTACAGTGTAGTTACAATGTACCGCATTGCAACTGTAATGTAATTGCATGCAACAAACATGTTACCATGGGGTAATGGTAAGGCCTTTCGGATTCTGAGGGACCACGCATGCTTACTCTTCGTTTTCATTATCTGGTTTCCGTTTTGTCGGTTGGTTGTTTTTTTCATTTGTTTATGCCCCATCCTCCAGCCCCTCCTAACTCAGGACCTCCAGACACCTCCAATCCCTCTGCCTCCCTCAGCCACAGCCACCTACCTTCAAGAAGCCTTATAAGTAATCCCCCAGGTGGGGTATGGGTAAGGGAATGTACCCCCAAACTCCACTGCGCTTTGTCAGATGGTGCCATATGCTGGGGGGGCAGGGACCCGAATATACCAGGGTCCTTCATCACAGAGGTGCTCAGGCCGTTTTTCTCTGTGATTTTCCTGCCATCCCCATGGGGATGTCACATGCTAGGATGTCACTTTATGCCCCCAAACACTGTATGCATGTCCACCCACCAATGTCAATGATGTCTTCACCCTCCCCTCGGCCCCCAGCTACACTACCACCTGTGATAACCCAGGTGGCAGTACTGTGGCCGAGGACAGTACCCCCCTCCCCTGCAGGAGAAGAAAGTCCATTGGAATGCTCAATCCTCCTCTCTCGGTGACACAAGCTTCTTCCAAACTCGAGTATCTGGCGTCACGAGTGGTAGCGCTACCACTGCACTAGTGGGCTGACTCTTAACTACCTGTTTTTGATGTTTCTCACAGGTCAAGTGATTGTGGAAGCAGACCTTTAAATGGCAGCTAAAACAATGTGGCAAGATACATATTTCCAAGCAGTTTATCTTAATGTTACCTAAACTCTTCATAGGATGCCACCTTCTGGTGGATTGCCCGGAATTTAGCATCGTTTTCTCTCTTGTACTTCTCATCAGCTGCCAGAGCAGCCTGTAACTCCCGCTCCAGAGCCGTAAAATCGATTGTTTCTGATTCTTCCATCATTGAGCCCTGTAGAACAGAATGCAGTTTAAAGCTAATTAAAGGTAAAAAATCTGGGTGTCGCACGCAAATGCAGGACCCCTGACGAAGAGATCATAGGAGGCCTCGAAGTGCCGGGCTGCTTGTCCTAGGTATGCGGATTCTAACTTAATGCTTTTTATTTTTTTATTGAGATATTCAGAAGACCTTTGAGTCAGAGACTCATTTACAAAGGTTCCACATTGTACATAGGACAGAGACAGGAACAATATTTTTACAGGGTACTGTACATAACATTAAATTACAATTCTCTAACATGGTTTACTCATTTGTTCAGTGGATGCACTACTCTGCCAGGATACATGCTTTACAAGAGATTAGCACAGCCATAAGGTAGCAATTATAAGTGTACTGTGATGTTTTGAAACAGTAAAATGGTTATAAATTTTCACCCGACCTGGAGTGCTGAGTCTTTCATTTTTATTTGATGACTGATCTGTAGGCTGCAGCCGTAGTTTGATGCAGCTTTTTTAATGCAAGGAATATTGCCAGGTTGAGGCCTTATCTGGTGGGAAAGAATCTGATCACATTGGTAGTGCATCCATGACATCCCACCTACACTGTGGTAATGTTCCATAACTAGGGCTTCCTGGGGGGATTGATGCACCACCTGTAACTGGCGAAGAACACAGCAGCATGACTGTTATCGTCTACAAGCACATTGGATCATTTCATGCCAGCGCTGCATGAGCTGCACTTGCTGCCACAGAGGTGGCACAACACACAAGATGAGCTGAGCATTTCAAGAGTAGGTGACATCAGCAAGATCACCACTGTACCCTTTTCTGATTCGGTTGCCAATCACTTCTTTTGTTTGCAAGCCAAGTCTTGCATTCAAACTGAGAACGACAACGGTCTATGCCTGTTGACTCTCAAGCTGGGTGTGTCATTGCCTGGGGTGATTTGTCAGGCAAAACAGACAAGTTATATAGCAATGTCACTCTGAGTTGCTGACTGTGGGTTGGTTTGGGGTGTACAAAATTCATGAGCTACATGCATATTTTCGCAATACACAGAATTTACAAGATGCTGGTCGAGAAGCTTGTTCCATTTGTCATTTAATTTATCTAAAAGATTTACCAGAACAAGACTACTGTGCAGCAGCGCACTGCCTTCTCCCGGCCCCCAGGTGTAATGGGGAAGGGTACAGGGAAACAGTACTGGGCAGTGGTTAAACTGGAAATGTTCAGGTGGGGGAACACTTACATCTACATTTCAAGGTGGTGAAATTGTAATTTCTAGATGGTGGAACTGTCATACAGTTTATTAAGAGATAGTGGAACTGAGTTCCTGTGTGCTTCTGCCCAGTTTTACCCCTGGTACTGGGCATGAACAAAATCACAGAAGTACAGAACATATCTTCGATGCGTGGACTGTAGCTATACAGTAGATAGTATAAAAATATTGCTGTGGTAAGATGACTTAGTTGGGGTCCAACTTTAAATGCCAGCAAGAGTCAAGTGCCCAAAGCAACTGCAGTTAATATTAGGACACAGGCACCAGAAGTGAGTGTGTGTGTGTGTGTGTGTGTGGGGTGGCTCTGATATTCTGATTTCTCAATTAAACAATGCCATTTGGTCAAGAATTAAATCCATGTTAGCTATTCATCCCATAAGTTAGCTATTCATCCCATAACTGAGTGCAATCAGTTCATTTTGCAATAAAATAAGGCACAAAATGCCTTTTGCCAACACTGCAAAGAGTGTTTTTTTGAATGACAACATGAATAAAACCGGGGTAGGGAGAACTTAGTGCAAAAATGGGTGCAAAGTGGGGTTATGAGCACAGATGAGAAAAAACACAAACTCTAGCACAAAAAAAGGAAAATGTTTTAAATTTATAAAATGTGAAGGGTTAGAATTCCCATACTGTGTACCACAGTGCCCACCCTAGGACTGTAACACCCACTGTAGGCAGGAATCCACATGATGTGGGGCACAGTGCACTCCCCAGGGCTGGAAATCCATATTGGGTTACTGGGTGCCAGGGTCATAGAGCCCAGCCTATGTCTCAGAATGACGACTCTACAACTGGAATCCCCCCCATGTGTCTGGACCATAATGCCCAACCCGGCAGCTGCAGTGCACTTCTGTGCAATGCAGTACCCTGCCTAGGGCCAGAAATGCTATTCTAGGTGGCAGAGCCACAATGCCTAGCCTATGTTCTGGAATGCCCAGCCAAGGGCCACAATGCCCACTCTGGGAGGCCACAACATACACCATGAGTGGTACAGTGCCCACCCTAGGGCCATAATTCCCACACTGAGTGCTTGAATGCCCACCCAAGGGCAACACTGCCCACCATCTGTGCCTCAGTGCCCACCCTAGGGCCAGAATACCTACCTTTTGGGACAGAATGCCCATGCTCTGGGCTGGAATGCCTATCCTCTGGCCTGGAGTAATCACCCTGGGGGCTGGAATGACCACCCTTGCTGCCTTAATTCCCACCATGGAGGAGAAATTATGACCCCAGGACCAGAATGACCAACCCTTGGCCACAATGCCCACCCTAGGAATGGAATGATAACCATGGGGGCCATAATGACCACACTAAGGGCTGGAATGGCCCACCCTGTGGGCCAAAATGCCCATCCTGAGGGGCAAAGTGCCTATCCAAGGACCCAAACGCTCATACTAGGGCTAGTAGAGTCCATCCAAGCACCATAATGTCCATCTTTTGTGTCAGAATGTCCACCTTGGGGCAGAATGTCCACCCTAGGGTCAGCATGACCACACTGGGAGCTGGAATCATTACTGTGGGGCCAGAATGCCTATCCTCTGGGCTAGAATGCCCACCATTGGTCTGGAATGACCACCTAAGGTGGGCACTGAGGTACAGAAGATGGGCATTCTGGTCCTAGAGTAAGAATCCCAGCACTCAGGGTGGGCATTGTGGCAAAGAAGGTCATCACTCTGGGCCCAAAGTGTGCACTGTGGAACCCAGCACTGCCATTCCAGCCCTAGGGTGGACTGTGAGACACAGAGGGTGGACATTCCGAACCCGAGGTGGCCAATCCGGTCAGCATGGGGATCATCTCTTCTTGATGGGTATTCTGCTTCTAGGGTTGGCTTTCTTGCCTTCGGGTAGCCAGCTCAGGGCCATTTCAGCAGGTGGAGGTCTTTGATCTGCTTTTAAACGGTACATGAAATGTCTACTAATTTGCAGCTGTTAGTAATGTTCATATTTATTAACTTAAATTCATACCTACAAAGGACTCATGTTAAAGCAGAAGTACTAGTTAAAATTTAAATAATCTGGTTGGCAGTTAGGGCAAACCAACATATCACTAGATCCGACTTTTGTTTTGCTTTTTTCATTCCTGAGGCAAGCTATATGGGAATCTGAAGTTCTTAAAAGTTATTGGTCCTTTGCCAGGTCCACTATAATTATTTTAATTTTGCTAACCAGGTGAGTACACTGGGTCACATGGCTCTTTTACAGGCACGACCCGGGACACAAGGATAAAAACATACAGACTGCAACTTAATAACATACACTAAATACAGTTACAATTTGCTTCAGACAATAAGCAATAATTACCGGCTTCCCCTTTTTCCCAAAGGGAAACTGTGCCGTAAGATGTGTACACAGTAAATTCACCGCAACAAACTGCTAATGGAAGAGATAGCAAAACAAAACACAGTACAGCGCACAGAGTGCCACAATACCTCAGAAAGCAAGCACTCGTTTCTCTGCACTACATAAGTCCAAATATGCAAATTGACAGCATTTTATAACGTTCCGAATAACACTGCGCGGCGGCAATCGCTACACGGTCACAAGTACCGTCCTACCTCTGATGGAAGCGCAACTCGGTTTCCTGGCATAGAAACATAGAAATTGACGGTAGATAAGGACTGCAAGGCCCATCCAGTCTGCCCATTTCTTTTTCTACCTTATAAATGTGCCATCGGCCTTTGCTCTGTCAGTGGCCCATCTATTCATAGTCATTTGTATTGCTCCTTATGCCTATCCCATGCCTGTTTGAAGCCCTGCACCGTATTCATAGCCACCACTTCTTGTGGTAAGCCATTCCATGCATCCACCACCCTTTCTGTGAAAAAGAATTTCTCACATTCCCCTTAATCGCCCTCTAATCTCATGCTGTGTCCTCTTGTCCTGCTATTTTTCTTATATTTAAATGTTAGACTCTTTTCGCCTTTGTTAATGCCCTTAAGGTGTTTGAATGCCTCGATCATATCACCTCTCTCCCTCCTTTGCTCAAGGGTATACATATTGAGCTCCGGTAATCTGTCCTCATATGTCTTCTGATGCAGTCCCTGCACCATTTTGGTTGCCCTTCTCTGGACTGCCTCAATTTGGTTAATGTCCTTGTGAAGGTGTGGCCTCCAATACTGCACGCAGTACTCCAGATGGGGCCTAACCAGTGTCTTGTAAAGAGGGATTATTACCTCCCTCTTACGACTTGTGATACCCCTACTAATACACCCTAACACCCCCTAGCCTTACCTACTGCTTTAGGAGGTCTGCTTGATGATTTCAGGTCATCAGTGATGATGATGCCCAAGTCTCTTTCTTCCTTTGTGACTGCTAGCAACTCCCTCCCAGCCTATAGGTGGCTTCAGGTTTCTCTTCCCTATGTGCATGATGTTGCATTTCTTTGCATTAAATCCCAGTTGCCACTCTTCTGACCATTTTGCTAGTTTATCCAGATCTCTTCTCATTCTGCCCACCCCATCTGGATCATCTACTCTGTTGCAGATCTTGGTGTCATCTGCAAACAGACAAGCCTTACCTCTAGTCCATCTGCAAGGTCACTGATGAAGATGTTGAAGAGGACTGGCCCCAGGACTGATCCCTGAGGTACCCCACTTGTGACTCTGATCTCTTCTGACTGTATACCATTTACCACCACTCTCTGTTTTCTGCCCGTCAACCAGTTTGCCACTCAGTTGACCAACTTCTGACCCACCCCGAGCCTACCCAGCTTATTTATCAATCTTCTATGTGGAACAGTGTCAAAGCTTTGCTAAGTCAAGGTAGGCAACATCAGCTGCTCCCCCTTGGTCCACCACTCTGGTTACCCAGTCAAAGAAATCTATGAGATTAGTTTGACAGGACCTTCCTTTTGTAAACCCATGCTGTCTTGGGTCCTGTGCCCCTATGGATTCCAGGTGTTGCACTATCCTTTCCTTAAGGAGTGCCTCCATAATCTTGCCCACTACCATACCTCTCAAGTGTCCCTGATTTTCAGGGATGTCCCTGATTTTGCCTCAAAATTTTACTCTGTCCCTCCTAAAATGTGTGTTTTTGTGGCTTAGCAGTGGGGACTGTAAGCACAAAACAATGTCAAGCATTAAAGTTACAGACTTGTTCTTCTTTAGAAAATGCATTTTGCACTAAGCCCCATATTCTACCAGGTTCCTGGGTAGATATCTCAAATTTTGAAGATGTGTCCCTGATTTTGGTCCTTTGTCCCTGATTTTTTTAGGCCTTGTCCCTGATTTGTGAGGCAGGAGGTTGAGAGGTATGCCCACTACTGAGGTAAGACTGACTGGTCTGTAGTTCCCTGCCTCCTCCCTGCTACCACTCTTGTGAAGCGGGATCACATGAGCCCTTCTCCAGTCTTCTGGGACCTCTCCTGTGCTCAGAGACTCACTAAACAGTTCTGCTAAGGGCTCTGCCAGTTCCACCTATAGCTCCTTAAGTACCCTGGGATGTATGCCATCAGGTCCCATTGCCTTGTCCACCCCGAGCTTAGCAAGCTCTTGTAGGACCCTTTCTTTTGTGAAGGAATGACCGTCATCACTAAGTAACGACCATTACGTGTATTACTAAAACACATACCTCCTTAGTTCACAGTTCCAACAACGAAACGTATTCCGTACCGAGGAAGCAACGCTGACAGCCATCACCATGGAAACTCGCCGACGCATAGGGCCCCGTCTTAGGTGTCCACGCAGGATCCTGTTTCTAATGTTGACAATATATTATATATTTGTTTTAATTACCTTTCGCGGCACACGGTAGTTACATCAGTACTGGTTCCCGTCACCGGTTTCAACACTGTTTTCGCTTGCACGGCGCCCTTCTCGGAACCGTCGCGGTGTCGTTATGGTGTCGTTTCCGCGGGGTCCTTTCTTGTCAGTACGTCGCAGCAGTGGGGAAGCGGCGTGAGTGGAAAGAACTGGGTAGTAGAGAAAGAGGGAGAGAGCTGGGATCGAGGCCGTGGCAGCAACACAGAACTACTTTTGTGGGCACTGGCAGAGCTGAAGCGAGACCCAGAGATCGACGGACACGGCCGCTTGCTCGGCCTCAGAGAGTCGCAGCTCTAGAAGTCGGAAGGTGAGTTCCGGCGGGTGGGGAGCTTCGCCATCCTCTGGGACCTTCTTGTGTGTTCCCATGAGTAACCCTGTTTAAAAGTTAATATAAATTGAATGGTGGCTTGCCATTAGTCTTGAGGGCTACTTAGGCAAAATGCCTTTGGATGCGCACGTGCCCCTTCGGGGTGCAGCTTAGGTGTAACATTTATTTAAACGTTTTCCTAGGTAAACTAGCAGAGCCCAGAAGACCCTTTTCCAGTTGCGACGACGGGGGGGGGGACAGGTTTCAAGTTACAGAAAGATAAAGGAAAACACATTCTTTTACATGTATTCTTATAAACAGGAGCAGTAATCAACGTAAGAATACAACACAGATACTTGCAAAGGTGCAGTGGAAGTCTTGGAGAAGAGACTCGCATCATCTGTGGATCATACAACCGGCAGTATGCTACCTAGCCTTGGGTCACGGGGGTGTAGTTTGTAGCTTACTCATTCCCTCTGTGATGCTATCAGACCTGTGACTAGTGCACCCAGAGGAGGCACGACTCGGGCAATTGGGGCATGCAGTTAGGGAGACATGATGAGCCTTTATTTGTCGCTTACATGACGTAAGTAAGGGAATTGGCAGGCAAGCTGTTTCAGAGGGAAGGCTGTAGGTGATTGAGGCTTGCCTTAGATTTCTTCTGCATGGAGGAATCTGGTGACGTCAACCGTCCTCCGACCCGCCGGAGTAAGAGCGATTTGAGGCTGGTGTAGAAAGATCCAGGAGGTAAAGAAGTTTACCTGAGCAGTACCTAGCCCTTACTAGCGCAGTATGTTGAGAGTGCCTCTTTTGGGGTGGTAGCCATCTGAGTTCATTGTACATTATACAGTGGTGGGTTTTGGGGAACAGGTCAGCACGAATCTGCATAGTGCATCGGACAGTGCTGTCAGTTTGGACAGGGCAGAAGAGTTGGCTCCTGTATGGACTTTGTCCCCATAGTCCAATGGGGGAAGATGAAACACTCAACGACTAGTTTCTTGGTGGTGGCTGGAGGCAGCTTTTCACCCTGTAAAGGGCACCTATCTTTAAATAGCACTTGGTTGTTACCTGGGATACGTGACCAGAGGAATTGAGTTGTTGATCCAGATGCATGCCTAGATGCCTAGGCCAAGATAAAAAGTCAAAACAATCTCCTTTGATGGAGCATAGGTTTAGTGAGTCAGGAACTGTATGTAAACCAGTAGCTGGGACTGAACAGCATGAATACTGCTTTCTTTTGGTTAATTACTAGTCAGTTATCCTGAAACCATGTTTGGACAGTAAAGAAGTCCTTTTGCAGGGGTTCTTTGATGGAAGGGGCAGATGGTCTGGATGCACAGATAACTATCATCGGCGTACATGTGTATGTCACAGTAAGACAGAGCTTGTGAGAGATCATTTATGAAGATTGTGAAGAACAAGGAACACAGGCTGACCCAGTGGCACTGAGGGTTGAGATACTAGACGCCACACCGGTCAACCCAGGTTCGGGAACGGACTCTGGTCATCGAGGGTCGGCAGGGGAGGAAGGGGATTGGGTGTCCGGAGGACGGCTGTCTCCTCCAAGGGTGGGTATCTGGGTATGCCTCGCTCCCCAGCATCCCCTGATGTGGAGATCGGGGACCCTGTAGGGAGTGATGCCAAGGATTGCGGAGCGGTGCTGGACGTCTGTACGTAGGTGCGCTGATGTCATTGCACATCCGTGCTCCGAGGGGAGAACTAACAAGCAGAAAAAAACCTGGGGGACCGGGAAGGCGGTGAAGACCCCAGGAACTTGCATCCACATCCCACCGCCAGACCAACCCTCCACCAGTCCCCCCATGGGCTCCTCGACCCTACCCAGGACCGCTCCTCTAATTACAGAAAAGCCACCAGGTAGACGGGGCGGGCCCTTCCCCGGCCCAAGGGGGTGATCCGGGGGGCTGAGTGAGTCCATGGGTTTGGGGCAGGGGTGCTCCCGGAGAGGGTGGTTTCAGGCCGGGAGTAGAGATGTCAGTTGAGTGGGTACTCCCGAGAGATGCCCTAGTCCACCGGAGCCAGAAAAATAGTCTACAAAAAAAACCCAAGGAACGCAGGGACTGAGTGTTGGGGACCTCAAAGGTGACCCGGGGTCATGGTTATGGATAGTTAACTGATTGCACTGGTTGATTACACAGAGCAGAACCATGCTCAAATTTGTACTTTTGACATTGCAGGGTTTTAAATAATTGATTAGTAGTTTTTTTCTTGGGACAATGCTAACCGTACAGAAAGTATTTATACAGGGTTTCTAAAAGTGTTATGTTTGTTAAACACAGTGAGGCAAGTGCTATGAATTTTCACAATGTTTTAGCACTTTTATGAGCAAAACGCTATTCAATTTTTGGAGTTATATAAAACCCTGCATTGAACCCCAACTGCCAGGCTCTTGATCAAGATCCCTATGCATTCTGTCCACCTCTTCGTTTATTGTCCACCCTATTACAGATTTTGGTATAGTCTGCAAAAAGGCATATCTTCTCTTCTAGTTCATCTGCAGTGTCACTTACGAAGACAACGGAAGAGGAATGTTCCCAATACTGAGCCCTACAGCAGCCTGCTGGCCACTCTCCCATCATTAGAGTGAGTGCTGTTAATCACCATCCTCTGTCACCTATTCGTTAACCAGTTTCTAATCCAGTTCACCACTTTGGATCCCCCCCTCTCTACCCCCAAACAGGCTTTCTTAATCAGTCTTGTATGCTCACGGTGTCAAAGGCCTTGCTAAAGTCCAGATAGGCTACATCTACTGCCTTTCATTGCTCTATTTTCCTACTCACCCAGTCAAAGAACTCTTATCAAATTCATCTGGCATGACCCCCCCACTGATATGCATCCTTGCTGCGTGGGGTCTTGCAGCCCCATTAGATTCTTCAAGATACTGTACCAGCCTTTAACAGTGTTTTTGTTAATTTCCCCACCACTGAGGTGAGGTTCACTGGCCTACAATTACTAGCCCCTTCCCTGCTGCTGCCCTTATGTAGAGGGACCACGTCTGCTCTCCTGCAGTCCTCCAGAACCACAGCTGATTCCAGTGAGCTGTTAAATATGGCCATCAATGGTGCAGCCTGCACCTCCCTGAGTTGTTTCAGTACCTTTCCGTGTATTACATTTGGTCCCATAGTCTTGTCCACTTTCAGAGCTACAAGTTCCTTCAGGACTGTTTCCTGTGAAATTGGACTTGAGTTTGCCTCCCCCTTGTTCCTACTGATCACTGGTGTCCCCCCACACTGTGAAGACTGAGCAGAAGTATCTGTTCATGATGTCTGCTTTTCTGATCCAGGACAGGACCGTTAAAGAAAGACAGTGCGTCAATAATAGCACAGGCAAACGCTGACACCCAAAACTGCACTTCAGAAAGATGGTACACACTAATGATAGCGCAGCAACTGGGGGATTTACGATTGCCAACTCTGAGAGGGTGAAAGCTGGGGAGGATTTAGGATCTCAACTGGCAGGGTAAAAGTCGAGGGGGGGAAGTCGGAGGCATTTATGATTGCCAACTCCGGGAGCACTATAATATCCCATTCCCAACGCTATTCTGTATAGGTTGCTTTTTTCAGCAGCGCTATTTCCTCAGTGCGCATTTCACTGTGCTGTTATTCCGATGTAGTTTTGATGGTATACCTCCTTTTAACATAGAAACATAGAATTTGATGGCAGATAAGGACCGCTTGGCCCACCCAGTCTGCCCATTTCCCTACCTACTGGATAAGCTGCAGATCCTAGTTAACCAGCAGCCTACTTCTTCCTACCCCCACCCCCTAGAATTGCCTTATGACTGTCCCATGCATGCTTGAATTCCACCACTGATTTTGACTCCACAGCCTCCTCCGGAAGGCCGTTCCATGCATCCACAACCCTCTCTGTGAAAAAATACTTCCTTAAATTACCTCTGAGCCGCCCCCATCTTCAAATTGTGCCCTTTTGTTCTTGCACACCTCTTTTTTTGAAAGATGCTACCCTCTTGGACTTTGTTGATTCCTTGAGGTACTTGAACGCTTCTATCATGTCTCTTCCCCCCTTTCCTCGAGGCTATACATATTAAGCTCCTTTCGCTCTCTTCATATGTCTTCCGTGCAGACCCTGCACCATTTTAGTTGCCCTCCTCTGGACAGCTTCCATCCTGTCTATGTCTTTATGGAGATTGGGTCTCCAGAACTGCACACAGTACTCCAGATGGGGTCTCACCAGCTGTCTGTACAGAGGGATAATAACTTCCTGTTTTCTACTGGTGATGCCTCTCCCTATGCATCCCAGTATCCCCCCAGCCCTCCTTGCTGCCCTCTCACATTGCTTGCCCACCTTTAGGTCACCTGATAAGGTTTTCTAGGTCCTCTTCTGTGTAGTCGCCCTCTGCCGCCCCTTTCTCCTCAGTATCCCTCCCCTTTCTTACCTTTTCTCTCTCATGTACATGAAGCAAGTCTTATCCCCATTGACTATCCTTTCCTCTGTCTACACCTTTCCTCCCCTCTCTGCCTTACCTGTTTCATAGACTTTGAAACATGGAAACATAGACTTTGACGGCAGATAAGGACCGCTTGGCCCACCTAGTCTGCCCATTTCCCTACCTACAGGATAAGTCACGGATCCTAGTTAACCAACAGCCTATTCCTTCCTACCCCCCACAAGAATTGCCTTATGTCTGTCCCATGCATTCTTGAATTCTTCCACAGTTTTAGACCCCACAACCTCCTCAGGAAGGCTGTTCCATGCATCCACTACCCTCTCTGTGAAAAAATACTTTCTCACATTGCCCCTGAACCATCCCCCCTCTATCTTTAAATTGTGTCCCCTTGTTCTTGCATGTCTCTTTTTCTGAAAGATGCTACCCTCTTGGACTTTGTTGATTCCACTGAGGTACTTAAACATGTCTATCATGTTCCTCCTTTCCTCAAGGGTATACATATTAAGCTCTTTTAGTCTCTCCTTGTATGGCTTCTCTTGCAGACCCTGCACCATTCTAGTTGCCCTCCTCTGGACTGCCTCTATCCTGTCTCTGTCCTTGCGAAGATGGGGTCTCCAGAACTGGATGCAGTACTCCAGATGGGGTCTCACCAACTGTCTGTACAGAGGGATAACAACTTCCTGTTTTCTGCTGGTGATACCTCTCCCTATGCATCCCAGTATACCCCCAGCTCTCCTTACTGCCTTCTCACATTGCTTGCTAACCTTAAGGTCATCTGATATGATTACCCCCAGGTTCCTTTCCTTTTTTGTTTTTGTTACTACCTCTCCCCCCCCCCCCACAACCTGTGTAATCTTCCCCTGGGTTTTATTTCAGGTGCATTATTTTGCACTCCTTTGCATTGAATCTAGCTGCCATACTTCCAACCATTCCTCCAACCTTGCCTAGTCCCTTCTCATCCTTTCCACGCTCCTTGTGTATCAACCCTGTTGCAGATCTTTGTGTCATCTGCAAGAGGCATACTTTTCCTTCCAGTCCCTCTGCAATGTCACTTATAAAGACATTAAAAAGGACTGGACCCGATACTGAACCCTCCGGTACCCCACTAGTAACCCCTCTTTCTTCAGAGTGGACTCCATTTACAATTACCTTCTGTGTCCTGTTGTCCAGCCATTGTTTTACCCAGGCTACCACCCTGGGACCCACTACCAGGTTGGTTAATTTGACTATTAATCTTTTGTGTGGGACTGTGTCAAATGCCTTGCTAAAGTCTAGGTAGGCCATGTCCACAGCCCCTCCCTGGTCTACTACTTTGGTCACCCAGTCAAAGAAATCAATTAGATTCGTCTGACATGACCTTCCCACTGTGAACCCATGCTGCCTTGGGTCCTCTGCCCCACTGGCCTCTAGGTACTCAATAGTTCTTTCCTTCAGAAGTGATTCCATCACTTTCACTACCACAGAGGTCAAACTGACAGGTCTGTAGTTTCCTGCCTCTGTCTTGGTCCCACGTTTGTGAAGGGGAATCGCATCCGTCTTCCTCCAGTCTTCGGGTACCACACCATCCTCCCATGATTTGTTAAAAAGGGTAGTCAGTGGTTTCACTAGTTCTCCACTTAATTCTTTTAGAATTCTGGGATGAATTCCATCAGGCCCCATTGCTTTGTCCACCTTCAGTTTTAGGAGTTCTTCCAGAACCCTTTCTTCTGTGAAAGGACTGGGATCGACACCCCTATCCAGAGTGCTTCTGTTAATTGGATTAGGCACCTCCCCTCCTCTTTTGTGAATACTGAGCAGAAATATTAATTCAGTATCCCTGCTTTTCACTATCCCTCTGCCCACCCAGCGTTCATTCTATTCAGCCTCACTATCCCTCCCTTTGTCTTTCTATGATCCCTGATGTACCTATAAAAGGTTTTATCCCCCTTCTTAACCAAGTTGGCTATCCTTTCCTCAGTCTGGGCCTTTGCTATTCGGACTTCCCTTCCTGCTTCTTTCTGCCTTAACTGGTACAGCTCTCTGTTCTGCTCCTTCTGTGTTTCCTTATACTTCCTGAATGCTATCTTTTTCTCCCTGACTTTCCCCGTCACCTCTTTTGAGAACCGTAGTGGCTTTTTCTTTCATTTGGATTTTTTTATTTGCTTCACACAAAGGCTTGTTGCTTCTGTGATGGCAGTTTTGATGATTCCCCATTGTTGCTTCACCCCTCCTTCTAGCCTGTTTGCTAGTGCTTTTCTGAGGCACTCTCCCATCTTGCCAAAGTCAGCCCTCTTGAAGTCCAGTACCCTCACTTTTGTATGGCTTGACTCTGTGGCTGAGTTTAACGTGAACCACACTGTTTGATGGTCACTTGTTCCCAGATGGTAACCCACTTCTAGATTTGATATCCTCTCACTGTCCCCATTTGAAAGTATGAGGTCTAAGATTCCGCCCTCACGAGTGGGTTCCGAAACTAGCTGTCTGAAGCATGCCACCTGTAGGGCATCGAGAATGGCTCTGCTCTTGGATGTGGCTGCAGCAAGTGTGCTCCAGTTAACATCTGGCATATTCAGGTCTCCCATCAACAGTATCTCCCCTTTCTCTTCCATCCTAAGAACACCTTCTGTCATATCCTTGTCCATTCCCTCCCCCTGACCTGGGGGTCTGTATACAACCCCTGTGCTGATTGTGATGCCACTTCCAGTCTCCAACGTGACCCACAGTGCCTCCTGTCCTCCCTGTTTACTCTTTTGTTCAGTTGCTTTTATCCCTTCCTTTACATAGAGAGCTACTCCTCCCTGTCTCTCCTGTAGGTTATGTACCCTGGTATGTTAACATCCCAGTCATGGTTCTCTGTGTACCATGTTTCTGTGACTGCTACGATATCCAGGCATCTCTCTTCCATCAAGGCCACCAGTTCAGGGAGCTTGTTGCCCAGACTACGGGCATTGGTACTCATTATCCTCCATTTCCTGATGGCCTTACTCCTTTTTGCCCCATCCCTGTCCTTCTTGCCTTTGTCACTTTTTCCATTTACCCCTATCGACATCTCTATGTTGGTGTTTACTGCACTTACTACCGTGACTTTTTTTGGGGGGGGGCTAGGATTTCCCTGCTCCTTTCCAGTGCCTCCCCCCTTGACTAGTTTAAATACTTGCCAGTGAAGCATTTAAACCTATCACCTAGGATCCTGGTTCCCCTCATGGACAGATGCAGCCCATTATGCCAGTATAGGCTTGCATCACTCCAGGTGGCCCCCCAGTCCCCAGTGAAGCCAAATCCCTGAGCTCTGCACCAGTTTTTCAACCACTGATTGAATCCCATGGTGTGGAGCATGGCACCCTAGCCTCTCGTACGCCATAGACAGGCAGCACCTCTGAGAAGGTTACCGTGCGTGCTACTTGTCTAAGGCCCCTTCCCAATTCCACAAACTCTTCCTGCACTGCTCTGATCCATTTCTTAGCCAGGTCATTTGTCCCTAGGTGGACAATGACATCCAGCTCCCTCCCCTGTGCAGCTGCTCCAGCAATCCTGAGGATTCGCTCCTTGTCCCTCCAAGCCATGGCGCTAGGCAGGCACCTTACCTTCCTCTCCCCTTCCTCCCCCAGTTCTTCCTTCCTAACAATGGGGTCCCCCACCAGGAGTTGTTTTCTTCCCCTGTTGGTTCCCATGCCACCCTCCTGTGGGTCTCCCTTGTGGAGGTTCCCAGCATCCTCTTTGGTCTCCACTGTGGGTGCCTCCATAGAGGAACCACACTTTGCCAGAATGGCATAGGAATTTTGGAGAGGTACAACTGGAGGGATGTGCCTCTGTTCCACCACCCTCACCGAGCCCACTGTGGTCCAACCGCTCCTCTTTCTTGGCAACCTCTGAGGCAACGGCAGTGGCCCTGGTGGTCTCTGGATGGAAGAGGAAGTCCCACAAATCCTGGCCAACTCAACCTGGAGATGAGCAACCTCCTCCCCTCAGCCCAGAGAGGTGCCTGCAGATGGGACAACACCGCATCCTCCAGAACGTCTTCCGGAAGACTGCTGCTCCACAGCCACTGCACCACTCCCATCATGTCTTATTTCTGGCCCCTTCACTATTGTTTGGAATCCTTACTCTGTCCTCTGTTTTTTTTTTTTTTCCTTCTCTCTCTACTTACATATTGCCTCTGTGCTCTTTAAGCTCTTGATTGTCCTGTTCTGAGACAAGAAGATCCTATATTTCTCAGTAGACCCCTTACTTACTTAGAGGCAGACCTCCAGCAGTTAGAGGGTGCAGGAGAGCTAGTCTTGCCCTTCTAGGATGGTGTGTCTTTGGTGGCTCTGTGATCACTCACTTCATGCTCCCAAACAGGAAGTTCCTGTTGTCAGTCAAATCATGTGCCTATAAAAGTAGAACTAGCTTTGGGGAGTGGGGAAGGTGGGGGTGGGTGGTGTGTGTGTGTGTGTGTGTGTGTGTGTGTGTGTGTGTATAGATATAGATATATATATATATATATATATATATATATATATATATATATAATTTTTTTTTTTTTTTAGAAGAGTGTAGAAGTAGAAGAGTTCTACTTCTTTAGTCCCAGTAGAGAAGTGCTGTGTGACTGGACAGCACTCCTTCCTTGTGGTGTCCTCTGCCAAGCCTCCCTCTTGTTTTATCCAGTACACCTCCCCGTCTTCCTCCCTCTGCGTTTCTTCATACCACCTGAATGTGACCCCTTTTTTCTTCACCATGGTGGCCACGTCCCTAGAGCACCATAACAGTCTTTCTCCTTTTGCTTTTACTCCCTTTACACAGAGGCTGGTTTCCTTAATTATGCCCTTCCTTATTTTTCCCACTGTTCCTCTGCCCCTGGCATTCCCCCTTGCTAGGCAGTTTCTGAAGCAGTCTTCCATTTCCTTGAAATCCACTCTCCTAAAGACCAGGACCCTCGTCCTCGTGTGGTTTGCATCTGCTCCTGTCTTTAACGTTAAACCGCACTGTACGGTGATCATTCGTGCCTAGGGGACTGCCTGCTGTGATATCCGCAGTGCTGTCCCTGTTTGTAAGCACCAGGTCCTGCACTGCCCCGTCCCCTAGTGGGTTCGTTGATTTAGCTTCCTGAGAAAGGCCCCTTGAAAGGAGCCAAGAATGGCCCTGCTCCTTTCCAAAGCTGCAGCTGGAAGGCTCCAGTCCACATCTGGCAGATTGAAGTCACCAACTAGCAGCACCTCCCCCTTACTTGACATTCTGATGATGTCCTCCCCAAGGACCGTATCCAACTCTTCTCCCTGTGCTGGAAGTCTGTATACCACCCCTGTACAGGTAGCGCCTGTCTCCATAATGACCTGCAGCACACCCAGCCCTTCCTGTTCCTCCAGGTGCCCCTTCATTTCCGTTGCCTTGATTCCCTCCTGCACGTGTAGTACATTCCCTTCCTTCCTTCTCTGTCCCTCCTGGACAGAGAGTAGCCAGGTATAGCCACATCTCAGGCATTGCTGTCAATGCACCACGACTCCTTTATGGCCACCGAATCCAGGCTAGCCTCTTCCATGATGGCCTCCAGGTCTGTAATTTCATTTCCCAAACTTCTTATATTGATGGACATGGTTCTCTTTACCTTACCCCCCCCCGCCTGCCTGCCTCCCTGCTTTCTCCCACTCCTCCTGCCTGTTCTGTTTCCTGAAGCTCCCCTTGCCTGTTCTGTTTCCTGAAGCTCCCTTGATCCACCACTTCCCTTGTTACCCTCTCCGTTACCTGTCTCCTTTACTCCTCTCTTCTGGCGGTCTTGACTTATACCTTCCTTGTCCTCCTTGGCACCACCCTGTCTTCCTGTGCTCCTGCCCTGGGGAGCTTTCTCTCCTCGGGCCTTCTGTCCTTGTTGCTTCATTGTCTGGAAACCCGATCTCAGGAACAAGGGAGGAAACAGAGGAGGAAAAAGCCCCATGAGTGCCAGTATGATGACAGGCGACCCCATAGGCTCCGCCCTACTGCCTGTGGCGCCCTTTCACCCACTGAGGTAAGCAAGCAGTTGGGGTTAGGCCTGGGACGGTAGGAGACAGGGCTGGGGGTTGCCGGCAGAAGCAGGGGCCGCACTGGGAGAAGTGGGGATAAAGAAATAATAGAAACAATTTTTTTTAATTTTTTTATATATCGCATAAGTATTATACATTACACACTGCCTGGTCATTACCACCCTTCTTGCAACTAGCGCCTAGTCACCTTCTGGTTCTCTACTCCCTTATCCACTCTTGATTTAATTAATTTTGAAATTGTATGAGAATTTTTAAGGTATATTTATCTTGGTATTTGCTGCTCATTGATTTTTGCACTACCATATGTTATGAATTTTTACTTCAATTACAGCTGTCATTTTTGCACATCATGTTTTTGTGTGCATTGTCTTCACTAATGGTGAGTTGTTTTGCAGTCTTGAGTTACCACACTGTGCATATTTTGCACGTGATATGTTGCATTCTGTATTACCCCTTCCCCAGTTACACCTTTCAATAAGCTTTGGCTCAGTGTGTCTATCCTGGTCACCAGATTTTAACTAAGTAAGTAGAAATATAACATTTTACTGGCAGAAAAAGACCCTTGCTCCATTGAATCTGCCTGGTCTCTGCTCTTAAGTCCCCAACAGTCTAGAACTGGGGAGTCTTATGCAGAGCTCCCAGCTTGTGGCTCTACTTTGTAAGTCAGGTGACCCTCACTTGACCCCTTTTCCTGACATATTCACCATACCCATGTGTCTCTCTGGGCTGTAAGCTGTAAATAGGGGACCAAAATTAATCTATTTATAGTGCAATGTTTCCCACAGTGCTGCGCTTATCAGTGAGTGGCGGAGCACAGCCCCAAGAACTAGCGTGGCGTGGAGGTACCAGAGTGGCATTTAGGGACACACTGTCATAAGACATCCTGTAATTCACAGGTGTGATGTCAGAACTGTAAATTATGATATGGTGACATCCCCAGAGCTGTGCTGGGAGGCACATGTCACCCTACAGTTTGTTAAACTCTAATCACTCCTGCTGACAAGCTAGCATTGTGTACATCCTTGATTGCAATGTATGAATTGTATGTGCAAAACACTTATTAATAAATGGATATACCCCCCCCCCGCAAAAAAAATAAAAACTGTGAATTATGGCTATTCTAGAAATGGTGTTGCACAGACTGACTGAAACATTCCACTTCTGTGTTTCATCCACAGTATTTCCACCCACACACCCCTCAGCACTTGACTTTCCTAAGGAGCCCCATGGTACTCTGACACCCCCCTCTGCCCCCCACTAATCTGGTCTCCATGTAGCCTTGGAATATCCTTCAGGCAGGGTCAGGGTAATGGGGATATACTCCTAGCTTCGGGGCTTGGGTACGCCGGTGTGGATCATCCTCAAGCGTCTGGACCATTTTCTCTAGTTTTCTAGATCCCTTCCTTGAGACCCTGATGGCTGTGATGATGTGTATGAGCACCTAAGCATGCAGCTCGCATGGCATTGCCTGGCATTTCTCCACCCCCAAAGATGCACTGAGCCGTACCCCCAGGTCACCCAGGTGTCCCGGTTGTAGTGGCAGTGCACAGCCTCCCTCTCCGGAGATGGAGAACACCCTCTGGGACACTTGATTCGCCCCAGCTAGCCTTTATGACGCAGATTTGTTCACAAACCTAGGTTGCCGGCATTGCGAGCCATAGCCCTGTTGCAGCACCAGTGTGCCTGCCTTGCATTCAACTTTTTAAACTTTTGAGATGACGCCTGCTTGATTAACATTCTGATGACACGGAAACAACAGCATAACTGGAGAACTCCGGACGTGGAAGAAGCAGCATCTTGGGCTTGTGCTGCCCTACTTGCTAATGTAGTTCAGGTTAGGGTAATATGGCTTTTTCCGCGTTAAACATTATTGGATTTTTTTATGTTGAAAAGCAGCACCTGTCAGTATAAACATAAAAATGTAAGTGATCACTCATAGAATGTGAGCCCAAGAGGCAATTATTTCTGGGCTTGCGAGTCTCAGTTATGCCGGAAACAACTTCATCTATCTGTGAAAGGTGTCATAATCCATGTTTGACCTAACATTGTAAATTATCTGCTTTTTGAACAGTTTCTACTGCCTCCCTCCATAAAGAGTGAGACATTCCAAGTTTTGAGATCTTTCACACAATTACGTAATAGATCCTCTGTGAAAGGACTCGTCGGCTTTGGTTGACTCTGAGCTGCTGATGTTTCATTTTTTTTACCTGTTGGTTGGAATGCGTGTTGTTGGTTTCTGTGGCTAAAAAAGCACAGCGGTCAATGCATCATTCATGTACTTGTGTGTTATTTGCCTTCAGCTTTTATCACCATGGATACTGACTTGTACGATGAGTTTGGTAACTACATTGGGCCTGAGATCGACTCGGACGACGATGATGATGACCTTCGTAGAGAGGACAGGGACGCGGATGAGGTAATACCAAGCTTCTTTGTTGAATGTATTTACTGTTTTATTGAGAAACTGTTAAATCTTAATGATATTGAGTTATATGAAGGAAGCATGTTTCTTAAAGTTTGCATACTCCAGAATAATAACTGTTTAGTAGTGCTTTGTCCGTGCTATACCAAAGCACCACAGGATGAGTGCAGTAAAAAAATGAAAGTAAAACCAGACATTTTGCCGAACAAATCTGATCTCTTCACAGACTGACACAGACTGGGGTGTTTGTTTTGATTCTTTTTGTACCACTGTGTTTAAAGGAGTACTACAGTCGGAATTTGCAAAAACATACATTGTAAAGATTGTGCTGCTCTGTGTGTGTAGTCCTAGTGTGCCGTTCCCTTTGTCTGCTCTTAGAAGCTTTTTTCTAAATTAGCCTAGTAGTTCTACTGTAGTTTTATGGCCCCTAGGGATCTCCACTTTAGCATGGTTTACTGCTCTTCTAGTTCCTACAATGCCTCTTGTCCCACTGTTTTTTTTTTTTACATACTTTATTGCTTTTCAAAGTACTGACAGACAAGAAAGCCATATCTTGGTTTTGGTACTGTATGCTAAGAATTATACATCAAATAACTAGGATAGTTAACTCAGCATCCATTGTTACATCATATGAGGGCTGACTTCTAAATTTTAAACATGTACAGCCAAAATACTAGTACTGATAGCCTGGCAGCAAGAACATAGACATTAATTGCAATCAAGTCCAATAAGTGTCCGTGTGCTTATTTAGCACTTAAACTATTCTGCGCAAGGTGTTAGTTTTGTCCATGTAACTCTATATTTTATTTACTTTCCACTACTCCAGTAGATGTCTCAGAGAGACCCCCTTCCCCGCACTACCTCAGATCCACTCAGACATTGATTTTATGTATTTTATAATTAGACAGAAACCCTAAACCCAGTCTCCCCATCGGCCTAAGCCAACGAGTACAAAAACATAATGCAGACAGCTTTAAACATACATGTAGGTATTACTAGCTAGTAGTAAATCCAACAAGCGTTTAACCCAAAACAATTTGGGAGTCTGTATCACAGGTAACGATAGGCCCCACCACATGGTGGTTAACTTACTGAAATTTTAATAAAGTCCAAAATCAGTCCCCCTCATCAGAGTCCTTATTTGTGTCGTGTTGAGCAAAATCCTTCTGTATTGCAGACAATCGTTTCCTGGCTTCTGATCGATCGGTGTAGACGTATGTTTTCCCCGCATACTGGATTTGTAGTCAGCCTGGAATTTGTAGTGCATGGTAGACCCCGAGAGCTCGCAATCCAGATTATACTACATCAAACGCCTTACGACGTCGTCTGGTAGAAAAGCTCAAGTCCGGAAAACAATGCACTTTCTCCCCAGAAGTTAACGACACTGCACCCTTAATTTTAGCTGCTGCAAGCATCTTATCCCGGATATGTTGCCCTGTAGTCATTACCAAAATTGCATGCGGCAAATCTGAGGACGGTTCACAGCGTCTGGGGGCGATTAGGTACACCTTCACTATCTCCCCCACTATTTCAATGTCCCAGAGTTGGGATATTAGTGACTCCATATATTCCATTAGATCTCGACCTTCCAGTTGTTCTGGGACTCCTAGAATATGAAGATTGGCTGAGCGGACCGTATTTTTGCGCTGTTCCATCTGGAGTCTCAGAAGTTTACTTTCTGAAATGACTCCCGATACGGCTGTAGCAGTGTTATTAGCAGATTCGGCCGCTCCTTCAGCGGTTGCAGAAGCCTTCACTATTTTAGTATCCATGGCTGCCAAACGATCTGTTATCGTGTCCACTTTTTTATCTAGAAGTTGAATCGCTTGCAGTAGTACCCCATTAGTTGGTTTAGTAGTGCTCACCTCGTGGCTTGAGGCCCCTGCTGTTGACTCTTCACTGGGTCTATTCGACTTCGCACCACTGCTATCTTGTGGAGACTTTTTCTTCGGGTGCACCATTTTGAAATGAATTAAATTTTATAGCAATCTGCCCCTTTTTTTGAAAGTTGCTCAGGCTGATGCAGATTGTTAAGGTTATAATAATTTTTTGGGGCGATATTTAGGTCTGAAAACAGTTCCAAGGAGCTCTCTGAGAGATGTCTGTTCCCTTTGGCTGCTGGCTCCACCCTGCTTCTTGTCCCATTGTGGCAGTGATGTATCTGCGACCATGGATTCAGCAAGCACTGGTTTAGAATCACAGCAGCAGAGCTGTGATATTAAGTAATTTCTGTATCTGGTGACCACTAATGTCTACATTTACAGTTAAGCAAATACTTGCTGGCAAATTGAGTGGGTTATTCTGTAAGAAACAGATAGTCTTTACTAATTATAGTACTGATGATTTGGGGTGATTTGTGTGCTTTTTATGGCTGTGTGTAGATGAAATGAAAAGTTTTTAAAAGCAAAACCGTGTCAGTGGCTAAGCAGGTAGCAGACTCACCTCTGAAGCTGGGAAATCAGAAGGCTGTGGGTTCTATCCCTACACCAGGCACTTGGGTTAAATCCCAATGCTGACACTGTAGTGCAGCATGAGGGGGGTGCTGCACTCCTGAGGTGCCGTCTCTCGGATGAGACATTAAACCGAGATCCCATCTGCCTGTTCTGGTGGTAGTTCAGGTGGATGTTAAAGATCCCATGGCACTTCTCGAAAAGAGCAGGGGAATTTCCCCGGTGCCCTGGCCAAATTTCCCCCCATTCACTAAAAATACCACCAACAGCTTAATCTGGTTCAAGGTCAGTTGGCATTCATCTGTATCCCCCTCTCCTGGGTCGTGCCTGAAAATAGGCAGCATTTGTCTAGTGCACTTACCCAGTCAACAAAAACTAACTAAACTGAAACATTTACTCCTGCTGGCTAGCCCAGACTCATGCATAGAAAATAACAATATTGACTTAGAGCTATTTAACGGAGGCCGGAACATCAGGCTCCTTCCTCTAGTACTTGCTGAATCGGTGGTACCGGACGCATCACCGTCTCATAGGACAGGAGGCATTGTAAAAAAAAAAAAAGAAGAGCAATGAACCAGGCTAAGATAGAGATCCCCAGGGGCCATAATACTACCATATAACCAGTAGATTCATTTAGAAAAAACTCTTGATAGCAAACAAAGGGAAGGACACACCAGAACTAGACACACAAATCAAAACACTCTGTACAACATATGTTTTTGCAAATTTTCACTGTACTGCTTTAAGCTGGAAGTTTAAATATAGAATAATGCATGGGGATGTGTGTATAATGAGAATATAATAACTGGGGATCGCTTTTTCCCTAAGGAAAACCCAGTTATAATTCGCCATTATAAGCTGCAGGTTACCGGTTTACCATTATAAGCTGTATTATAACCTGCAGGCTACTGGTAAACACACACTGAGTTTCCCTTGTTGTGCGCATGCTCCAGCCACAGCTCTTCCTTCACTCCGCGTCAGCTGCCAGTCCTTGGTGCCGGACACTGCCACTTGGCGGTAAGTTTAGTTATTCAAAAAAAAAAAAAAAGTAACTGGGTGCTTCAAGCTATAAAGGTGAACTGTTTAAAATAAATAAGAGAAACGTTTTTCTTCAGAAGCTGCTTCCGACCGCGTGAATGCACTGAAACTCGACCTGACCTCACAGGGATGTCTTCTTATTTTCTAGAGATGCTGTGGCAAAAAAACAATCTCCAGTCATTATATAAACTAAAACATGGGGTGGTGTGTTTAACTCTCGGGGCTTATGTAGCATCCAACACCTCGCGTGTGTGTAAAATCTCGTTAAACACACCACCCCATGTAGTATTCTATATTTTACACACACCTAAGGTGTGGGATGCTACGTGAACCCCAAGAGCAATGCTCAAGGGGGTTTATGAAAGCATCCCACACCAAGAGAGTGTTTAAAATGCGAGTTTTACACATCTCCCCATATTTTGTTTTTATACAGTTTCTGAGTAGTGTTTGCTCACCTTGAATACACTACCAGCATTTATGTAACACAGTGTGGCCAGTAGATGGTGCTGCTGTTCATCAGTCTGTTCTTGCTGAAGCATCGCTTGTACTTTTGTTCCTACGATAGCAAACAGGGAGACAGATGCCTGAAATGCACCCCAGGTGAAATCCTGTGTCAATTACAGGCTTTGGGAAATTGCATCTTTAGGAGGTGCTGCTAAGCCGTTTGAAGCAGTGTGCCTGAGGGAGGCAGAGTGTGCCTGCATGCATCGAGGGGAAACCCGACACCTATTTGCCTTTATAACCAGCTGGTTATAACAGCGAATTATTATACCCAGGTTTCCCTAATGTGAGAAAACACTATCCAGTTATGAACCGATAGCAGTTTGGCTAATTGCCACATGAAAAAGAATCCTGTATGAACAATAGGTCTTGGGTTTGTTAGGGTTTACGGGCAGACTGGATGGACCAGTGGTGATTTCCTACTGTCATTGTCTATGTTTCTATGAACCTTTTAGACAAACTTTGAGAAAATAATTTAATCTGCTCCCTGTGGAACAGCAGCGTAGTTTGGCTACTTAAACAATATTATTGTAGCTTAGTACAGAAATGCTTTGCTAAATGCTGTTTAGCTAGAGGCAGCTTATACACAGGTACCCAAGCAACCTTTGACCCAGCTCATATAGTCTGTTGCTACAAATCCCAGAATCCCCTGCAGCTGACATCAGAGCAGCAGGCAGCAGTGGGAGAATGAACAGCCTGCACTGCCTGTTAGAGCTTTTATAATCTCTCATCAAATGGCTTCCAGGTCTGCTTTTCTCCAGCAGCTAAGTACAGTCCTCTGTGGCAGGAAGGAGGGACCAGCAAACTAAAAAAAACAAACAGAAGTTGTGTAAACTCTTAACATGCACTGCAGGTTATTGAATCTCCCACTGCTCTGATTTCAGCTGCAGGGGATACTGGGATTTGTAGCAACAGAAGATGTCGGCCTAGAAGTAAACAAAATTAGTCTGATACAATCTGTTATGCTGCAGAAAACAGTAAGAAAATCAAAATGCTTTTGCACACAAAGTGCACATTGGGACCAGCAGCGGGGGCCCTGGTGCTGACTGTTCCCCTTTAACTTGTGTCACATCCACTAGTCAGGGGTCACTTTCATACAGACTTGAATGATAATAATTAGAAAAGGTGCATCATATGGGACAGGTACTTACAAAACTGTACCCAGCTGTGTACAGTGAGTATGCTTGCCCTCACCGTACCTTGACTCATCTGTCAGCATTGCTTCTTTAATGAAGGCGAACAATCTCTTACAGTATGCCGATGGCGATGATGATGACGAGCTGGGAGACCATGACGACGATCATCCTGGGATGGAGGTGGTGCTTCACGAGGACAAGAAATACTACCCCACTGCTGAGGAGGTGTATGGACCTGAGGTAGAGACGATTGTACAGGAGGAAGACACACAGCCCCTCACTGGTAAGTTATCAGCCCGAGGTAGAGACTGTTGTACAAGAAAACCATGCCTAAACTCCACCACCCCACCACTGCTGGTTGTACAAGACCCTCCTGCTTTGGCCTAATAGAGATGTGGCCTTTTTTTTTTTTTTTTTATATTTTAATTTCATTCCCACATTTTTCCACGCAAGCACTAGAACCTCTCATCTACTCCAAGGCCTTATCCATCTGGCAGAGCCCCTGGATCAAACATACAGAAATTGCCAGCAGAAAAATCCCTTATGGTCTATCTGGTATGCTTGATTTTGTCGATTTCCCCCCCCAATGCTATCCACTTCTCCCTTCGCTTCGATGTCCACCCCCCTTACCCCCATCTCCTCCCCTCTCCATGCTGTTTTCCCTTTTACCCTGTCCCAGCCTCTCTTGAAGCCATCTACAGTCTTCAGGGAGACACCTTCCTCTGGCAGCTGGTTCCATTTTGCTCCCACTCTCTCAGAGAAAGTGTCTCCTCATTTCCCTCTTGAAGCACCCCTTCCCCACCAGTTTGAGGCAGTGTTCCTAATGATCCTGTTGCTACTAATGTTGAAGAGACCCTCAGAGTTCTCTTTGTTGATACCCTCAAGGTATTTAAAAGTTACGATCATGTCACCCCTCTCCCTTCTATCCACCAGGGAGTACATGTTAAGGCCTCTGAGTGTCTCCTGATATGGCCTGCCTTTTTGTCCCCGGATCATCTTGGTCGCACCTCTGTACCTTCTCCAGTAGGTTAATGTGTTTCTTTAGATATGAGCTCCAGTACTGCACACTGTATTCCAGATGCGGCCAAACCTGTGACCTGTATATTGGCAGGATGCTCTTCACTTTCCTACTGGTTATACCCTTGGCTATGCATCCTGACATCCAGTTTCCTTTGTCCGCACCTCTCATGCAATGTGCTGAGTGTTTTAAGTTACGCACAATGATCACACCCAAGTCTTTCTCCTCTGACTTGCGCACTTCCCAGCCGTATGTGGTCTCTGGGTTCTTCGCTCACAGGTGCGTTACTTTACAATTTTTGGCATTGAATCCCAGCTTCCAAATACTCGACCATCTCTCTAGTTTAGCCAGGTCCTTCCTAATGTTCTGTCTCCCTTCTTCTGTGTCCTCTCTTACACAGAGCTTTGTGTCATCTGCAGAGAGTCACTTTTTGCCTTTTTACCCCATCTGCAGCATTGCTGATGAAGATGTCGAATAACACTGGGCTGAGCACTGAGCCTTGTGAGACCCTGCTAGTGACTGGCCTAGCATCTGAGAATTGCCTTCCCAGCCTATCTTGCAGCCAGTGTTTTATTTATTTATTTATTTATTTGAGTTTTGGTAACTGGGTAAGTCCACTGAGAGACAGTCCCATTTTCACAGTCGACCCCAGGGTAGAAACAAGCAGATACAGTATGGTATAGTGAGGCAGTCAAGTACAGTACATACAGGTCAAGCAGATTTTCATAGTTACGTATAAAAATGGGCATATAGTAAATGAAGACCAAAAAACTATATACATTAAAAGAACAGGCAAAATAGATATTAACAACCATCATTATGTACAAAGATGCATGGCTAAATACATCTGTGTTCTCGGGATGCAGTCCTAGCGTAGAGGGAATAAAAACAAAGGAGCAGGGGAAGAAAGTTAGCATCATAGTAAGATAAAGAGCAGGGAGGGAGAAGGAAGGAAGGAGGGAACAGAGCAGGTAGAAGGGGGAGGAGGGGCGAGGCAATTAGCAGAAGCAAGAGCAGGATACAGAGCCAGAGAGATAGGCATCCAAGTTCAGTTGGAACTTTGGGGCATGTCCGGACAAGTGGAGGCAGGAGTTTTACCTACCTACACAGTTTTGCCCATCCCCAAGTCCTCCAGCTTTCTAATTAATCTCATGCAGGGAACAGTCAAAGGCCTTGCTGAAATCTAGATACAGTATGTCCTCTGCTTGGCCTTTGTCCACTGTCCTGGTTACCCAGTCAAAGAAATCGATTCAATTGGGTCTGGCAGGACTGCCCTGACACTAACCCATGCTGCCTGTTGTCACGGAGCCCAGTTTCATCCTTCAGTATGGTTTCCATGAGCTTTCCCACTATTGATGTCTGACTTACCGACCTGTAATTACCATGGTCGTCCCTCAGCCCACCCTTGTGTAGCGACACTACATGTGCAATCTTCCAGTCCAGGGGTACCACTCCTGTCTCTAGAGAGGTCTTAAACAGGTTTGCCATGGGACCATCCGGTCCCCAGGACGTATCCACCTTCAGAACCTTTAATCTTTTCCTCACCCTATCAGTTTTGATCTCCCTGTCTGTGACCTCTCCACCCGCTACCTCCCTCTTTCCTCCCCTGGGGTATGAGGCTGTTTTTCTCCTTTATGAAGACTGAACTGAAGTAGTTAAGTGCCTTTGTCTTTTCCACACTGCCTTCCACCCATGTCTCTAACTTTTTCAGCCTGACTGTCCCATCCTTGATATCCCTCTTCTCCCTCATGTACTGGAAGAAGGCTTTCTCTCCCATTTTCATCGCCTCTGCCAGCTGCAGTTCCTGCTTGGCCTTGGCCAGTCATACTGCTTTGTTCACCTCCCTTGCTTTATTGCTGTACTGCTTTCTGTCCTTGCCCCTGTGGGTGCACTTTTACATTCTGAAGACCGCTGTCTCGTCTGTACTGCTTGGCCTTACCTCCCTGTCAAACCAGCTGGGCATCTTGGCTCTGGATTTTTTGCTCTTCATCTTGGCACACTCATTAGTGACTGCCAACAGCCCTTTTGATAACGGCCCACTTCTTGCCTACCCTCATTTCCTTCCTGAGCCCAGTGAGGTGCCCTTCAAGCATCCCCCCTGTCTTTCCGTAGTCTGCCCTCCTGAAGTCCAGTCCCTTGTCTTCGTTCTAGTCTTCTTCTTGCCCATGTCCAGGTGAAACCACACAGCCTGATGGTTGCTTCCTGCCAGTGGTGTGTCCACCCTCACCTCCTGAATATGCGCAAAATTAGTAAGAACCAGATCCAGTATAGGCCTCTTCCTGGCAGGTTCCTGCACACTTTTTTTTTTTTTTTTTTTTAGCAACCCACACTGCAATGACCATAGCAGCACCTGAATCCTGGTACAGGTGGTAGCAAGGATCTGCCAGTCTGCCTCAGGCAGATCGAAGTCCCCCATGATCCTCCCCACTGCCAGCCATCTCCACAGTTGTGGACCTCGGCTCCTGTACAAATCCTCCTCCTCCTCCTGGTTCAGTGGCCTGTATACCACATATCCTTTGCTTTTTACCTTTCAATGATTGTACCTGTACCCACAGCAAGTCCTTCCTGCTGTCTCCTCCTGCCTAGTACAGGTGAGCCCTTCCCTCACGTAAAGAGCCACTTGCCCCTCTCTGCTTCACCTTTACCTATCTCCCCCCTTCCCCATCCCTTCTATACAGCTTGTACCCCAGGACAGAGAGATCCCAGTGATGGTTTGGAGTGGACTACGTTTTTGTGATGTTAGCAATGTCTACCTCCCCCTCTGCAGTCAGTGAATGCAGGTTAGCAATTTTGTTTCCCAAGCTCCTCACATACAAAGACACCCCCTTCCACCATGACTCAAGTCCCCCTCCGTCCTTGGACTGGCTGCCCCCTTCCCATACTTGGTCCCACCCTCTTGCCCTTCATGTTTTGCCTCCTGTCACTCACTCCTTTTGTCCTGATTGGTGGGGGGGGCCCCCGATGACCTGCTCCTCCAGGTAATAAAGGGTATTATAACCCTTGCTACCCCTTCCCCATCAGTTTAAATTAATTTTCCTGCTGATATACTAATTGAATCTGACTTTTAGTGCTCTCTTGCCCTCTTCAACCTTCACTGCATAACCCTTTGCATCAACTCTATAGTAATGCATGTTTACCTCCCATTGGGGGACCCTGGAGGGGGTATCTTAACCTTTGGGGGACAACTGGCTTTGACTGGTGGAGCTGGGGGGGACAGAGTGTGATGGGCCCTCATTGGGGGCTGGGTGACGAAATCTGCTCAGAAAAGCCTGATTGGAGTTGTTACACCCCCGCCCTTCCTTTCCTCTGCTGGCCCTGCTCGAGATGCGTGGTTCATGTATCTCTTGCATCACCCTAGTGGAAGAAGTGCTTATGCGAGACCCCTTACCCCCGAGACTCACGCTATCCTTTGCATACTGCTGTCCTCTCATGACATTCAGATAAACTGTAAATTAAATCAGTGTAATGTGAGGTGTATTTCACTCATTAAACATTTATATAGTGCCTTGCACAAGCTCCAAGGTGCTGTACCATACTCATCCCTACCCCCCCCCCCAAAAAAACATCCAGAGAAATAACCAAACATGTTGATACCCAAGATTAAAATAATATTAAAAATGCCCCTCCTCTTCTACTCCAACCTTGGTCTGGCACCACCCCACATGCTGCCGTCCATCCCTGCCCAGTGGAGCTCTATGACTGACACCCCTCCCAGGCAGGGACCTCTTAGAATTGACTGTGTGCTGATCGTGGGAGGAGTGCAGGGTTGAAATTTTTATTTTTATTTTATTTATTAAGATCTTGGATTAAATCTTTGAGAACAGACTTATTATATTAGTTCCACATGGAGGTCATACAGCAAGTATCAAAACAACAACTTATGGTTAAGTTGTGAGATAAAAGTTGACAACAACGGAAGCATGTAAGCAAAAAAGTTACAGGGCAATGACACAAATAACACACATACACTGAGAACTAGCAAACTCAAGGTGAGAAAAAGGGAGGATGAGAGTGACAAAGGGAAAGGTTGACGGGGGGGGGGGCAACAGAGAGATGACAAACTACAAAGAGAGTATACCACAGGAATCTGCCGAGATTGTGGGCCTTGTCATAGGAGGTATAGATTACTTGGGGGAGCCAGGTGTAGAGGTGGGGCAATACCAATACTGAGTAGCAGGTACAGACCACCTCGAGGTGTCAGATGTTGGGGTGGAGCATGACCAGTACTAAATAGCAGGTACAAGTTCAGGGGATGTTGGGATAGGAGCAGATGGAGTGTAGTGGAGCGAGGATGAGGGGAGAGAAGGTAGAAGGTAAGAGGGGTAAGAGAATCAGACAGTTAAGGGAGGGAAGGGGCGAAGTAGGGAGGTAAAGAAGGCGGCCAGGCGGTGCTGAGGTCGGGCAACAGTCAGAGGGTCCGAGGGCCCTATTGGAAACAGTTGCAACAAGCATTAGCAACCAGATGAGTTCTTAGCTCACATTTTAAAGGAGCCTAACTTTGATTTAATAGAGATGCTAGGAGGCAGGTTGTTAATCCATTTGGGCGCCCAGTGGGCAAAAGCTCTTTGTCCTAATGAGGTGTGACATCTGGGAACCTTGAAGACCATACTCCCGGAGCTTCTTGTGGGATGGCTACTTTCGTAGGGGGTAAGGAGCATCTGGACACCAGCGGGCAGCATACCTAGACTTGCTTTTTTGGCCAGCAGGCAGGTCTGGAACTTAAGCCTGCCCTCAAACTGGAGCCACTTAGCACCAGTGTAGAGGTCACTGCTGTTTACTACTAGTGACTGGAAAAATCCACTAGTTCCCACTGGCTCAGGTGGTGTACTTAAGGAAATGTTACTTTCTTTAGTACAAGTCTACAGGGCTAGTTAAATGAAAATCTTTCTAGCCCGATACACAATGTACAAATCTACCAGCATTTGGCTAGTGGGCCAGTGCCAATTTTGATCCTGTAGTAGCCATTTTCCTTTGTCTCCCCCCCTTTTTGCTCCTATGACTCTGGTGTGTTTGTGTCTGGTCACTGAGGCCCGAGCATCCTTAGAGTCCCCCCAGCTTCCTGTTCTTACATCTTCTTGGCTCCTGGTACCCTAGCAGCGAAAGCTTTGATGCATAATGTGTTGGATGGCTCTTGGACCACCAGCAGGGGTCACTCTGAGCTGGATAATGAGTGCCCTGTCCTCAGGGATAAATAATGCTGTTAAGGGCAACACTTCCCTCCGAGCTGCCAGAACACAGGGGTCTAAGATCACGTGCAAACTCTGGTCGCCCGTGTGGTAGGATGACACATTACTCCTGGGCTGTCTAGCAGCAGCCATAAAAATGTTTTTAATTTATACTTAAATTGCAGTTTTGGCTGCTCCAGTGGAGTAGTAGTAGCACTACTGCTTGCAACGCTGACCCGGGTTCAGAAACAAGCTTGGGCCGTCGCAAGGCTGGCCGAGGGGAGGAGGACAGGACGCTGTCCTCCTCTGGGGAGGGACTGTGTTGGGTCCCACTGCATTATAGCCACCTGGGTGACCACAGGAGGTGGTGTGGGGGATACGCAACAGTGGGACAGGACCACTGCAGCTTGCCCACGGGTTGGCTGCTTCAGGCCTCATAGCAGCCAATCTTGATGTGTGCTTCTGGGGGGAAGGGGTGGGGGAATACTGAAAAATCACATGCAGGGCTGGGAAGATGAAATCTTTGCTTGCCCACCACGTCCTGCGCTGGAAGTGGGCCACCATCCCACGGGGACACCTCTAGCCTTTACCTTGGCCGTGGGTGGCCACATGACTGTGGGGAAGAAATGCTATGAAACTGAAGGTGTAGCCAGCCCTGTGAGGCAAGCCAGGGGCAGCACAGCGGTGTGTCATGGGTGTGCTGGTGATCCTCAGGAGGACTGGTGGCAGGGTTCAGTCTGACAGGAACTGGGCACATGGCAGTAGGTGGAAGGAGGTCCCACCTGCGACCCGGGGAGGATAAAACAAATGAGGGAGAAAACAAAAATGAGTTATGACCAGTCCATTGGCTCAGCAGTGGTGCTACTGTATGTGGTGCCAGCAACCTGAATCCGGAACACTTCTCGGGGGGGGGGGGCAGCAAGCTCTGCTGTCACCTGGGTGACCAGAGGTGACAGCACAGTTGGGAGCGGCTCATGGGTGGGAGGATGTCTGCTGGTGCCACGCACGCTTGCCCACCCTTGCTGCTGACATCTTAGGGGGTCACAGAAAAGAAAGTGGAAATACCCTGGCCAGCAGGATGACACCAGCTGCATGCAGGCCCTGCACCTGGCTATTCAGGCACTGCCTCCACATGGAGGAGTCTCCGCCACCACTGCTAGAGGAGGTTACGCTCTGGGAGCACTAACAAGGGGTGAAAATAAGCCCTGGGGGACGCCAAGGTGATGGGGCAGGGGCGGCCGAGCAGAAGGGGGAGACTAGGGGGCCAAAAAATAGCATTAGCTGCAAAACGAGTTGGAAGTTACTCTGGTTCACTTGCGCTGAGCAATGGGGATTGCACTTGGATGCTGCCGGCTGATCCCCAACAAGCTTGGGACGTCTGGCTATGGATGCCAGCATGGAGGGCTCAGAGCATCTGCTGGATGTTCTCCTCCCGGTTGGGGGGTGTTTGCTGCAGTGCTCTGTAGCGTCTCCTGGTTGTGGCACAGTGGAGCTGCCTTTGATGTGTGTGACCACATGCCATCAGGCACCCACTCCCTGGCCAGCCAGAAGCATGCAGGAACTTGGGGAGGAAGGGTGGGAACAAAACTAGCATAAATGCTGCACCGATGTGCCAGATGGCAGCCCTCCAGCGCACCATCGTGACCCCTCCAGCCGGCACCAGGGTTCTTAAATGTCCTCTAGGCCATGGGAGGCCCCAGGCAGGGACAAGCTGGCCCCTTTGGATGCTGAAAATACTGGAGATCAGGTTAGTACCGGACAGTGGGGAGTGGCATTGTGAGTTGAGAGGCACTTGCCTGGCCCGAAGAAGCAGGGTGCTTGCGGGCAAATGAGGCAGGGGGGGAGGGAAGTAGCTTGCCATAAGGCACTGAGCAGCGGGGTGCCAACCTGGCCCGCTGGGGTCCTGGGTTCATACCCTGAGCCTGGGATGAATGGAGCGGAGGCTGCAGGGAAGATGTAGGAGCATCTATAAAAACACTCTCCCGGGGAGTGTTTCGTGCACACGCTTCTGGAGTATCTCCTGGTGATGGTCTGGCAGACGTGGCACCCGTTTTTCATTTTACTGTAAAAGCATCACTAGAAATTGCATCTTGAAGGCTACATTTTCAGTAATCACTCAAGTAAATTTAAGTGAGCACCTGACAAGCTATTTCCTTCACTTGAAAATTCACTGCAGTTATTCTTGTAAATGACCTCACGCACTGTATGATTGTACTTTTATATCTGTTGTAACACCTCATGACCTGGGATGTGACTAAAAGGGGACCTGAGTCTCCACTCACCCCGTAATCAATAAGCATATCACAAGTTATTGTCTGATAATCTAACAACCTGATATTTTGATCTTACAGAGCCCATTATTAAACCTGTCATGAAAAAAAAGTTTTCGGTGATGGAGCAGGGTCTGCCGACCACTGTGTACGAGATGGAGTAAGTAGCATGATTTTTTTGTTTGTTTTTGTTCACTGGTCAGATGGTGCTGCATACTGTTTTGGCCACAGCGGAAACAGTGAGGTCAGTGGCTTGGCCCAGTGATTTGTGGGCTGCTTGCTATGCTGCCCCATGAGGAACCCGGGTTCGAGAACGATTTTGGGGTTCTTGCTTTCTGGGGAGGTCATGCAGGTGATCTTGTCGTCTAGGGAGGGAGGGCAGAGGGGATGGGAGGTAAAGTGTCTCAGCTGGGCAGGAATGGCAGCGAGTTCCGCCACAGCTTTCAGTGGGGACCAGGAGCCTTCTCCTCCCTCATCAGAAGGATGCTGCATGCACACAAGCTGGTTGGACAGACCTACAGGGTGCTGTTGGGTGAAGTGAGCGGTACAGGGAACTGAAACCCGAAAACGTTCCCAATGTCTATATGATGGCTCTCTTAGCCCCCTTCTGCTTATGGAGCCTAGTGGGCACTGTCCTACTGGGAGTAGCGGTTTCGGGGCTTAGAGGTTTTTGTAAAGCTTGAATCTAAGGCCTGGGTCGGCCAGGTGCAGGATGGGCAAAAATCTCTACTGGGGGAACTTTCTAAAGCGTCCGACTGTGTATGTGAGGACTGCAGATGGGGGGGGGGGGCGCGCAAATTTAGAATGACAAGTACCAAATGGCTGTGTAGGTTGATGAACACGGAGCACAGTAATGAAGTTACTTTTTTTTGTTGGGCACCGTGACAAAGGAGGCAGTTACTTCTGGCAAGAAAATCTTTCATAAGGTCTTTCGGGGGTACAGTACAGTGAAAGCAGCAAAAGACTTCCTTGAATGGGTTTAATTGGACCTAATTTTGCGGAACATCTGAGAGGCTGTTGCTACTTCTCATCATATATGCTCTGCCCCCAGCAGGTGCATGTTTTCTAGTGGAATGAAAACCTCTGCCCTTTTAGCTCATGGTTGCATGGTCCTTGTCAGGGCACTAAGACATCTTGTAGCCATGGATTGGCCTTTCCAGGATTTGTAATATAACCAGAAGTTATGACATGCTTTGGAGCATTCATACTGGATTGGCAACAATACTAAACATGATCAGAACCATTAAAAAAAAAAAAAAAAAAAAAAAAAATGTATGTCGGCCCAGTGGCATGGAGGGCTGAGGCATTGGTGCCTTACCACCTGCCATGCAGACGATGCAGGTTTGGGAAAGGACTCTGGTTGGTCAGGGAGGGAGAGGATCAAGTATCCAGGGGACTGCTCTCCTCTCCCGGGGAGGTGTGGGATGTTGACCTAGCCTTAGACTGCCACCAGGTGGTGGGCTGGTGTTAGTGCAGCACAGGCGGCATGAAGGAAGGGGGTTGCAGGAGCATTATGGGTGAATGCCTCCACACACACACACACACACACACACACACACACACATCGATGTCCCACAGCAGGGGTCGGTCAGAAAACCGGGAAAATGGTATTGGGGGCTTCATTAAGCTCTGCCCGCCCGTACCAGAGTTCACATAGTCACCCAGGAACCACTGGTCCACTCTGGATACTTACAGTGGAGGGAGAGGGCAGAGGAGGACAGCCTTTCTTCCCTCTTTTGACCCCGCTGCAAGAGAAAATTTGTTGGGGAACCTCAATGACCAGGTCAGTCCAGGGGGATATGGTGACTGGCTTGGAGTGGAGGGACAGGGCTGAGTAGCCGCCCCCCCCCACCCCGACTGAGTAGCAGAAACTACTTGACTTGGGGAAGGAGAGAACAAATGTATGCCTACCCTTTGGTGACCCAAGTTTGGAAACAAGCCCTGGGGTATTTTTGTTCGGGGGGGGGGTTGAGTGTCTCCGGGAAGGGAGGGTGATAGCGACCATCAAGCAAACAGCACCTAGGTGACCACAGGTGGCACATCTTGAGAGAGGGGGACGTCAGCGGGTGACGTGTTCCCATGCTTGCAACTGCACGCATGTGCATCCTCCCCGCCAATGTCCCTGGGGAGTAAGAAGAAAACAGAAAAACATCCCCCCCCCTCAAAATAACAAAGGATTAATCTGGCCTCCTGCAGGCCCCATCCTGGCAAAGTTGGTTGCTGCACCCCTATACCGGATTGAGTCTCAAAAATGGAAATGGCTTGGGCAACCCAGATGCCCTCCCGCCCCCACGGAGGACAGAGGCAGGGGTAAGTACAGGAGAAGCCAGGTAATGGGGCTGAGGAGGTCAGCAGAAGGGACAGGTTGGAGAAAAAGGGGACATTAGAAAAACAGAAATATAGAATTTGTTGACAGAAAGAACCAGCAAGCCCATCCAGTCACCCCTATTTTTCCCTGTCTGTTCTGGCACCTTGGACTTTCATTTGGTCACTGGCATCCCTCCTGCCCCCCACCCCCCACCCCGCTTACTATACCTGTGTGCCTGTCTCATGCATGCTTGAAGCGCCCTATTGTTTTCACCACCACCACCACCTGTTCTGGTCGGCTGTTCCAGGTGTGCACCATCCTTTTTGTGAAGAATTATTTCCTCATATCTCTCTTAAACTCCCCCGCCTTCATTGCATTCTCCGCTCCCACCCCCGTGTTCAGGTGCTTTCCTTCTCTGAAAGAGACTCTCAACTTGCTCCTTGTTCCCCGCTCTGAGGTATTTATAGGTCTCAATCATGTCCCCTCTTGCTTTCCTTTCCTCCAAGGAGCACAGGTTGAGATCCTGCAGTTTCTGCTCGTATAGCCTCTTGACGTCTTGTGCAACCCCCACACTATAGAGGTAGCCCTCCTCTAGACTGCTTCCACCCTGTCAGTGCCCTAGTGGAAGTGTGGCCTCCTGAACTGGACACAGTACTTTAGGTGGGATCTCACTAGTGTGTGATATAGTTGGAACACCACCTCCCTCCTGCTGCTAGAAATCGCCCGCTCCCCGTGCACCTCAGCATCCCACTAGCCTTGTCTCAGTGCCTTGCCACCTTGAGATCATCAGATATAATTACGCTAAGGTCCCTTTCTTGCTTGATGATCATCATTACCCCCCCCCCCCCAATCTTGTATACAGCTCCCAAGTTTCCCTGCCCTAGGTGCATGACTTTGCTCTTTTTGGCATTGAAACCCAGCTGTGTCACCCTAGACCACTTCTCTGGTTTCCCAAGATCACTTTGCATTCTCTCCACCCCTTCTTGAGTGTCTACCCTGTTTCAGATTTTTGTCTCATCTGCAAAGAAACACACCTTCCCCTCCAGTTCCTCATCAGTGTCACAAAGGTATACTATTAGGTGGGCGGCTTCATTAAGGTGCCAAAACTAATTTGCCTGTCATGCTGGCGAACTGGATTTCGCGGGGCTCAGCAGGGACAGCGCCGTAGTGGTGTTGCACCCCTTGCATCATACACCTCCGACATGAAGGTGATTATAATAAAGTACGGGGGTGCAGGGCCCCCCGCAAACAGCCCGGATATGCCCTGGGACATTCAGCGCAATGGGGGTCGGGCAGCACAATCTCCAGGCACGATGTTCACTATCAGCATTGTGCTGGTGCCCCAATGATGATTGCCCTTTTCCTTGTTGCCGCAACATGAGTGAACCACTTACGAAGACATTGAAGAGGACTGGTCCCACTACTGATCCCGGGGGCACCTCGCTAGTCACTCTCCTGTCCCCTGGTGTCTGCCATTTACAACCACCCTCTGCTTCCTAGTCTTCAACCAGGTAGATGCCCAGCTTATCACCTTCTCCCCAACCCCCAGACTGCTTAGTTTCTTAACTAATCTCCTGTGTGGCACGTTGTCAAAGGCCTTGCTGAAATCCAGATAGGCCACTTCCCTGTCCTCCTCTGATCCACCCCCTAGTGACCCAGTCACAGAAATCTATGAGATTTGTTTGGCATGACCTCCACCCTGTGAAACTGTGCTGCTGGTAGTTCTGCAGCCCATATGCCTCCAGGTACTCCATCAACCTCTCCTTCAGCAGGGCCTCCATTAATCCCCCCTTCCCCGGATGTGAGACTGACTGGCTTGTAGTTGCTAGCCTCCTCCCAACTGACACTTGTGCAGAGGGACGATATTGGCCATCCTCCAGTCCACTGGAACTACCTCCAGTTCCAAATGAGGTGCTGAATAGTGTTGTCAGGGTGGTGACTAGCACAGTGCTCAGTTCTGTTTTAGAACCCTTGGGTGAATCCTGTCTGGCCCCATCTCCTCGTTCTCCTTTAGTGCTTCCAATTTTTTTTACTTCCTTCATTGATGAGATGCTAAAATATTTCCTCAATAAAGCATACTGTTATGTACGAACAATGTGTAAAATCATTACCTGTTCCCTCTCCTATATAGAAAATGCTTCAAATCCCAGGAATCCCTCCCTATGCTTAACAAATGCAGTAAGCCTGGTAGGTTTAGCTGCCTCAGAGTGGGTAGAATTTATGTAAATAACATAACATAGAACGTTGTTCAAACTCTGTCCTCATGGTGGCAGTGCACTCTGCTGCTTCATGGCAGATCTGTTTCTCTGCCTGAGCAAGCAAGTTGCCCTGAGAGCTCGCTTCTGCTTCGTCACGGTTTATTCTTTGATTTCTGATTTTTTTTTAAATTTTTTTTCTCAGTGTACGCTTTATTTTTCATTTATTTGCGCTGCTGTCAATAAGTGAGTTTTAGGCAATTTCTTTTCTGCCTTCTCCAGTCCCCCTTGTAGTTCCCAGGAATGGAGAAACTTTCAGTTATGTTTCAGTACCGTTTTTTTTTTTTTTTTTTTTAAACTATGTTCTTACTTTAACTACTTTAATGGTTTATTTTTCTTTCAGCTCCTTGCCTCGATCGCTGCGAGTCCCTTGTGTTGGTGCCTCAGTTCCTGATAGCTAGGAACCGAGCCACTCATTACGTTTCCTATTAAAAAAAACCAAAAACAAACAAAAACAGTTGGAGCGATGTTTTACCACTTCAACAGCGGTCCTACTTTTTTAGAGGATCAGACCACAGTAGTATGTTTTTCTCTTTTGGGAACCATTTTTAGGGTCTGTCTGAGAATTGGCATGTCAGGCAGACTCCCAAAAGAGTACAGGACCTACTGGGTTTAGAAATTGTGTGAATTGTTCTAAGCTCTTGGTAAAGGCAGCTAGCCCCAAGTTGTTTTAAGGTGTCGAGGTCCACAGCATAAATTTTCTGATTGAGATTTGCAGCAAATCTTGCCCAAAACTGTAAAAAAGAGGTAAAGAGGTTGGCACCAGTTACGGCCCCTCAGTCTGCTTTTAAGTCACCAAAGAACTCTGAGGAGGGTCCTTCCATTCATATTAAGCATAACGGAAGACCCCCAAAGATATTTCTGTTGCTAAGGCTTCTGGAAAAGGTAACCCTGATATGCGAAAGTTTAAAAAAAAAAAAAAAAATCTTCCTAGCAGTTCTAGATTGGTTCCTGCTAACAAAACAAAACAAAAAAGAAACATGTCGCTGACCCTCCTGCTGAAGAAGCAAAGGAGCCGTTAGTGGACAGAGTAAAAATGCCCTTTGCAGAGGACGTGACTAAAGCTTGGCAGTTTTTTTTCCCCAGGCCTTTCAGGCTATGTGTTCCCTCATGAGCATGCCGGTTCTCCCTCAAACTGCTGCCCCCTCTCCTGGTTCCCGTGGAGCAGGGGACCAACTTCTTTTATGATGAAGTAGTAGAGGAAGGGGAACCTATTGAACCTTATTTATCGAAATGTTTCACCAGGAAGGCACGCTGAGCAACAAGTTGCTCGTGTCCTGGTGCAAACCTTATGGCTCCCCGGACCAGGGATTCGGTTCCCATCCCCCCGGGGTCCAGAGGATTTCTCTTCTCACTATACCTTTGTGAGGCAAATTATGAACACACTTGACCTCTCCACCCAAGAGGTGATGGAGGATGAGGAGGAGGCTAAGATTTTGAACATTTATGGGGTTAACCCCAACCAAGCCTGTGATAAGGCTAATATTCTCCTGTCTACCCAGCCCCCAGATAAAGATTCCAGGAAGCTGGACTGTATGGGGAAGAAAGTGTACACTTCTGCCTCTGCTGTTGAGACAGGCTGTATACTTGGCATGCACTGCACAGTACCAGAAAACCCTCTGGAATTCTGTGCTTGGCCATGAGCGAGAAGGTCCCTAGGGACCTGGTGCAAGATTTGGCCACCTGGCCAAGACTGCCCTAGATGCTACCAAATATCAGTTCCACATGGCAGTGGATGCCAGTGACACTGCCTCTGGGGTTATGGCCTGTGCTGTATCCCTAAGGGGATTTGTCTGGCTGCGACCAGTAATTTGTCCCAGGACATCCAGGCGAAAGCCATGGATTTCCCATGCGAGAACAGTTCTCTGTTTAGTGACGAGGACTGTATGAAAAAGGTGGATGAGTACAAGACCACCTACAGAAGCAACGCCAAGAAGGAGAAGGCCTCCACTTCTTACAGGCCTCATGGAAGAGGAAGTGGGGGTAGGGGGCATTTTCCCCATGCTTTCATACCCATACCCTATGATTATTCTCAGCCGAGAGGTTACATTAGAGATTAGAGATAGGGGCAGACATGCCAGCCCAAGCAGACCCCCTGATGGGTCTGCCCAGGTTGCCCATCCACTGCCAGTGGGAGGAAGACTGGCTCATTTCTTCCAAGAATGGAAAAACGTCACCACAGACAAGTGGGTACTGGAAGTGGCAAGCCAAGGGCTCACACTGCAGTTCAGAAGACTTTCCAGACTGCAGGTACACAGGAACTTAAAACCTACCACCCCAGCAGCAAGAATTCTATTGGAGTGGTATGTCAAAACGTTGCTGCAGGCAAATGCAATGGAAAGAGTTCCTCCTAGAGGGGAAAGGGTCTCTATTCAAGGTACTTTCACACTCAAAAGAAAAATGGGGAGTGACTAACCATTTTGGACTTCAGGTTTCTAAATAAGCATTTAAAAAAAAAAAAAAAAGTGGGGGCTCTCATTTGCTCCCAGGGTGTTCACAAAGTGCTTATCCATAGTGGCAGCACACCTCAGAAGACAGGGAGTGATGACTTTTCCTTACCTTGATGACTGGCTTGTTGTAAGGAAGTGTCACAAGCAGGTCAAGGATTCCCTCTAGCTAACCAAGATTACCTGGGAGATGTTTTTTTTTTTTTCCTCTTCTCATAAATACCCAAAAGTCCCAAACAGAACCAGCCCAGGTGCTGGAATTCATAGGAGCAGAGCTGAATGCTTTCCAGGGTAAAGCATTTCTGCCTTGAGAGAATGGAAAGTTTTCCAAGTCTGGCATGAACCTTTGTCCTGGGCCAGTCCCGGCCAGCAAGGCATTTCCTTCAGCTTCTGGGACATATGGCTGCCAGGTGTCAGGTTTCAAATGAGACATTTGTATAATTTAAGGGTTCATTGGTCCCAAAAGTGATACCCCCTGTCAAAGCTGGTGCCTGCAACAAAAACTCTGTTACAAGCTCTGGATTGGTAGAAAGAAAGGGACAACCTCAGGGATGGAATGCCCTTTCAGTAACAGTTCCCCAAAGTGGTCCTGACAACAGATGCTTCCCTTCTAGGCTGGGGGGGGGGGCCACCTGGGCAACCAAATGGTTAGCGGGATGTGGTCTCCATAGGAATCCAGGGAGCATATAAACCCCCTGGAGATGAGGGTGTTTTTTTCTCGCTCTTCAGGCCTTCGCTCCTCAAGTAAAAGATCAGTCAGTCCAAATCAGGACAGACTACACTACCACCTTGTACTACATCAATAAGCAGGGAGGCATGAAATTCTCAAAGCTGCGCAAAGATGATATGAAGGTCTGGTATCTGGCCTATTCCATGGAAGTACAGTTTTCAGCAGTCCATCTTCCAGGGAAGGGCAAAGTCCTGGCAGACTCCCTCGGCAGGATCAGTTAGTGATGTCACGAATGATCTCTAAACAAATAGGTGTTGCAATCTTCGGGAGATGGGGTCAGTGGAAATAGATCAGTTTGCTTCCAAAGAGAATTACCAGTTCCCTGTCTTTTGTTGTAGGCCTCCAGCAGTGGGTTCAGTCCCCATGGATGCTGTGACCTTGGACTGTTCAGGGAGGTTCCTGTATGCCTTCCTTCCATTCTTACTAAGAGTTCTCCTGGCACTGACAAGGCAGACTACAACTATATTAGTGGCCCCAGATTGAGCCAGACAGCCTTGGTACTCCCTGCTCCTGACCCTCTCCACCAAACAGTCCATTTGTCTGCCACAGACACACAAACTCCTGACCATGCCTCAGGACGAGTAACCTTTCCGAACCTTATATCACTACGCCTCAAAGCGTGGTTCTTGAATAGTTACAGTATTCTGATTTTCAGTTTTCGTCAGAGGTCCTCAGAGTTTCCAGGAAGCCTGCTACCGGAAAGACGTGCTTCCAAATGGAGAAGATTTTTCCTGTGGTGTGCTCCTAAACAGTTCAGTCCTTTACAGGCAGCTCTGCGTATACTTCTGGACTGTTTGGTTCACTTACAGGCTTTGGGCCTCAGTCCCTCAACCCTTAAAGTGCACTTGGCAGCTATTTCTGCCTATATCTCGGCAGGTAGTGAAAAAATGGTGTCTTCACACCCCATTTTCAGGAAATTATTTAAGGGTCTACTGCATCTTTATCTTCTTGTTGGGGAATCAGTCCTTCCATGGGATTTGAACCTGTGCATAGCCAAACTCATGGAGCCTCCATTTGAGCCCACTGCTATTGCTGACTTTTGAAGTATGTCACGTGGAAGTCAGTCTTCCTGGTGGCTATAACCTCTGCAAGGAGGAGGGTGTGCAAGCTGCAGGCTCTCTGCACGGACCCTAACTATATTGCAGTATAGCCTATAGGTTAGAATAATGAGCTGTGAATGAGCTTGGTACATCCAGCAGACCTGGGTTTGATTCCCGCAACCTCCGCTTGCACACTGTGTGACTCTGAGCAAGTCACTTAACCACCTCAGTGCTACCGGGTCACCCCTGAAAACAGGCACTTGTGCCTGTTTACCAAAATAATAATAAAAAAAAAAATTTATCTTCCACAGGGTCAAGGCAGTCTTTGGGACTAACAGGAAGTTTCTCTCCAAAGTAGTGTCTGTGTTTCATATAAACCAATCCACAATCTGTCTTTCTCACAGCAAAGCCCAACTCTGGTGCACAGAGGCTCCACAGTCTGGACATTAAAAGAGCACTCTGCAACTGTCTGGAGTGTGCAAGGGACTTCAGGGCTTCCCACCCACAGCTGTTGCTCACGGTGAAGTGGGTAAGTACAGGTTAGCTTCCAAAAGGTACACTGCCTGATGGATAGTGTCCTGCATCCAATTCTGCCAAACTAAAGCTGGCAAGCAGTCATCTTAAGACCTCAGGGCACACTTCCCTCATGGCACTGCTGCCTCAGTGGCCAGCTGCAAGGGAATATCCCTTGCTAGAAATTTGTGAAGCAGCTACCTGGAAAACTGCACACACCTCTACACAACACTGTTGTCTGGATGTGCAGTCCAAAAGGGATACCCGGGTTGGCACTGCTGTTTTGCAGAACCTTTTCCCTAAATAGGTTCTGTACCCAGCCTCCCAAGGTACTTCTTTGTAATCTGCATTTGTTGAACATAGTGAGGGATTCCTGGGGTCTGAATAAGAAATTACCATAGTAATATTGTTTCTTTCAGGGGATCCTTCGCTATGCTTAAATCTCCCACCCTGCCTCCCCTTCCAGAACTTGGAAAAGGTTCCACAAGAATCAGTGTTGGATATTCACTGTTTGAACGTTACTTATTGTCCATCCACAATCGTTTTTTTACTGTAGTTTTTTGTTAGCCTGCCACAGCTTGGCCTGAGAGGCCAAATCTATTTTTTTTGTTTTTGTTTTTTAACTATATAGTGTGGGATAGGATAGTAGATTCGTAGCTATTGCCTTCTAGACCTTCAAGATAGGCTTGCCATTGAGCGGCAGAGCGCACTGCCACTGCAAGGATAGAGTTTGAATAGTGTTCCACATTCTGTTGTTCATAAATTCCATGTGCTCTGGGGCGGCTAAACCTACCAGACTTACTGCATTTGTTAAGCGTAGTAAGGGATCCCCTGGAAGAAACAATATTACTGTGGTAACTTTTTCTTACTTCAGCACCTCCGTGTGCCTTAGCTGCTCTCACCCTCCTCCCTGCCTTTCTAGATATAACTTTGTCCACCTCCGTGAGGGTCTCCTTGTTGCTTCCTAAATGCTGAGCGCCCCCCCCCCCCATCTTCACTGCCTTGGCTACCTCTCTTGAGAACCATTGTGGCCTCTTCCTCCCCTTGCTTACTTCCTTTCAACAGCATGCAGTTGCCTTAGCTGTTCTCTCCTTGATATTTTTCCATTGGGTCTCTTCTCCACCCCACTGGCCACCCCCAACTTGGAGGTATTTACTGAGGCAGTCTCCCATGTCTTTACAATCTGCTCTCCTGACATCCAGGATCCTTGTTTTAGTGTCTTTTTTTTTTTTCCTCTCTCTCTCGCCCAATCTGTATGCCAAAACAAACAGTACAGTGATTGCTTGCGTGTAGCCAGAGGACTGCCCACTGTGACATTTGCAGTGTTGTCCCTGTTTGTCTATATCGGGTCCGGCACTGCTCCATCTCTAGTGGGTTCCGTAACCAGCTGCCTGAGAATTGCCCCTGTCAAGGATGGTCCTGCTGCTTCTTGTAGCTGCAGCCAGAAGGCTCCAGTCTATGTCTGGCAGATTAAAGTCCTCCATAATCAATACTTCCCTCTTGCTTGCCATTTTGCTAGTGGCCTCCCCCCAAACCTTGTCTAACTCCCCCCTCTGTGTTGGTTGTCTGTTCACCACCACCACCATGTGGATAAAGGCCCCAGAACCTCTCTCTAAACCGACCCAAAGTACCTCCAGCCCTTCCCTATCCCCTTTGTGTCCCTGTATCTCTGTGGCTTTTATACCTTCCCTGACACATAAAACACACACACACACCTTTCTCCCCATCCTGCTCTTTGGAACATGATGCAGCTTGGTAGGGTCCCTTTCCAGCTGTGGTTGTCAGTGCACCATGACACTGTTATGGTCACCAGATCCAGGTCTGTCTCCACAATGATTGCCTCGAGGTCAGAAATTTTATTTCCGAGGCTCCTTGTGTTGGCACACACAGCTGTCCATTCCTTTTGTCCTTCTCTCTCCCTATTCTGCCATTCCTTCCTGTTTCCATCTTTCACACCTCCTTTTTCCCCAGTCCTGTCCTTTCATCTCTTACTGTCCATTTGCCTGCCCTCCTTAACCTGTCTTTCAACTTTAGTTTCTCTCTCTGACCCACCCATCCTGCCGTCCCCCTTGTTCTTATGCCCTGCTCTCCCTGGGGAATTCATTTCCCCTGGGCTTCCCCTCTCTGCAGCTCTGTTTTCTTGGGGGAGCAGTCCCCATGCATTAATAGAAATTGAATTAAATTAAAAAAGAAAACAAATATGCATTCTATAAATCTCAGATCTTGTGGAAAATTGAGCGCAGAATCCAGCCTTCTGACTGGTTCGCTGGTGGTCCTTGTTCCAAAGGTAACTGACCACAATTGTAAATGGAATGCGAGAACCTGTTCTCTGTGCACAGTTCTACAGCAGATTTTAAAATACATAGATGGTGTTGGCAGCTTCCCTGGAACTAGGTTATCTCCTTCCCCCGACTGCCAGGATTTCTCTGTGCCTATCCCATGCATTCTTGAATCCTGTAATCATTTCTGCTCCCACCACCTCTTCTGGCAGTCTGTTCCATTTGTCCACCACCCTCTCTGTGAAGAAGTACTTCCTTACATTCCCTCTGAACCTCCTTCCCTCCAGTTTCATCCTTATGTCCCCTTGTCCTGGAGCATCTTTTTCTTTAAAAAATTGTATTTTCCTGCCCCTTGTTCTCCCCGTGAGTTACTTAAATGTCTCAATCATTTCTCTCCTCTCTTCCAGGGAGTACATATTCGAGTCCTTCAGCCTGTCCTCGTAGGGTTTGCGATGCAGTCGCCGCACAGTCTTGGTTGCCCTCTTCTGAACTGCCTCCATCCTATCTATGTCCTTACGTAGGTGAGGCCTCCAGAACTGGACACTGTATTCGAGGTGTGGCCTTACTAATGTCTTGTATAGTGGAAATATGACCTCCCTTTTCCTGCTGGTGATATCCCTGTCTATGCAGCCCATCATCCTACTTTCTTTTCCTGCTGCCTTGTCGCACTGACTTCCTGCCCTGAGGTCATCAGAGATGATAACCCCTAGGTCCCTTTCTTGCTTTGAGCATTCTATATTCCCCCCCCCCAGCTGATCCTGTATGTTGTTCCCGGGTTTTTGTACCCCATGTGCAACATCTTACACTTTTATTTGCATTAAACCTCCACTGACAATCCCTTGACTAGTCCTCAAGCTTCTACAGATCTCTCCTCATTCTCTTCACACCCTCCTGCATGTCTACCCTGTTGCAGGGCTTTGTATCATCAGCAAACAGGCAATATTCCCTTCTAGATCTTCTGTGATGTCACTGATTAAGATATTGAAGAGGAAAGAGGACTGCACCCAGCACATGTTCCTGTGGAACCCCACTGGTCACTTTTCCTTCTGCGGCGTGACAGCTGTTTACCACCACCCTCTGTGTCCTGCTGTGTAGCCAATTCTCCAACCATTTTACCAACCATCTTACCCACTCCTGTCTTCTCCAGCTTGTTTAACAGCCTTCTGTGTGGCACAGTATCAAAGCCCTTGCTGAAGTCCAGGTAAGCTACATCCACCCCCACCCGATCCACCTCGCTTGTCACCCAGTCAAGAGCTCAATAAGGTTAGTCTGGCACGGTCTCCCGCCAGTAAAACCATGTTGCCTTGAGTCCTGTAGACCATTGGCAACAAGGTGTTCCATCATTCTTTCCTTCAGAAGTGTCTCCAAAATAAAATAATACTTTTTGGTATTAATTTGGAAAAATAAACTGTCTGGAGGTTTATAATAGCAATGAGAACTGCTGTATTTGTCTGTTAGTAAAGAGTGGAGGGCGCTAGTGCCCTTCACTTTGCCTCGGGCTCTTAACTCTCCCAGCCAGTCCTCGTTCTATAAATATTGGACCGCTGTGTCAGTCTTTATTGTGTAATTCATCCGCAGTTTATTAGCGGTAAGGGACTGGGGATGTTACGGTGAGGCAACTGCACCTCTGGGTGTAAACAGAGAATGTTATTGTGAGGTAACTGCACCTTCATTGTGAATGGCATGAGGGAAGCCTGTGCCATTTAGTATTGTTTGACAAAAGGGTTTGTCTTTAGAGTCAGTTGCCACCATTGGGCCATTCTAGAGCAGAAAGAGAGGCTCATTTTGCTCCATGGGACAACCAAGGCCTGATTTTTTTTTTCTCTTCAATACAATGTTGTTAATGTTGTTCAGATACATACATAAAGTGCAACAGCAAAGAAAAAATAAGTTTTAAGTTTAAAAAAAAAGTCAAACAGTGTAATATTTGTTAACACGGAGACTAGAATTTCTTTAAGAATTCTTACTAACATTATCTACTAAACTTCAAATATACTAAACAGAAAAAGTAAGAAAAGAATACTAGACTTAATCAAACTTGATAATAAGCTTCCACTTACAAGACAAATTTAAGGCCTGATAATGTAGCACATAGTGATAAACTGTGTGTGTTTACGATGTGTGATGAGGGAAGCTTTACCTAGTTGCTTTTGCACACACAAGTACGTAGACTACTCAGTGGGTGCTGAGATTCTTCTTTCCAGAGCTCCAGAGGTTCATGACAAAGAAGATTCATAACTAAGGATTAAGGGGAATGGTATGCTCACACTTAACGTACATTTTTGTTTCCAGCTTCCTTGCAGATCTGATGGACAACCCGGAGCTGATCCGGAATGTGACACTGTGCGGGCACCTCCATCACGGCAAGGTGGGTAGTTCAATGACAACATATTTGGGGGGGGGGGGGCGCTACATAATTGATTGTAAAGTGACAGAATGGGGAGCTCTTCACATCCGCAGATCTGGAACTGTCACAAAGGATGGGTGCTCTCTACTTTCACAGATCAGGAACTGACAGAACTGAGTGCGCTCATTACATACAAAGACTGGGAACTGACAGAATGCAGGGTGCCCTCTTTACCCGCAGATTAGGATCTAACGGAATGGAAGGAGCCTTCCACATCCGCAGACTGGGAACTGACAGAAGAGTGCATACCTGCCCTCTGTACTTACAGATGTATCTGCTGCACATTACTGGGAAAAGTGCATTTGTCTTAGGCTTGGAGACCGAGGGTGGGTGTGTGGGTGGGGGCATTGTGTGCAAAATCTTACCTAAACAAGTGATTCATTTCATGCATGTAAATCTAAAGCTAGGTGAGGGTCGTCCAAAGTAAATTCCTGTTTTTTTGTTTTGTTTTCCCCCCAGACTTGTTTTGTGGACTGCTTGATTGAACAGACCCATCCGGAGATCAGGAAACGACATGACCAGGATGTAAGTAATTCTGTGTTATAGGGCACATAACAAGGCTGGCAGGATGCGCCTTCCTTAGCCATACATCTGTTGGCCATCTTGAAGCTGGTTAATTCCTATTGGGAATACAGACCCACAGATGGAACACTTAGAGAATAGCGGTACAAATTCAGTTGCAATGAAAACATTTTGTTTATTAAAAAAAAAAAATTCAAGACTCGCTGTACTGCTATGGAAGTAAAAAAGTGCAAAGCTTGAATTTCGAAAAAATGTTGCTATATTTTATTTTTACTGTAGTAATTGTAGCCCATTTCTTATATTTTTGGCAGGAAATAATATTTAGTCTCATCTTACAGTCGCTATGCCTACCTTAATGTAAAGGCAAGCAAACGTGTTTGTAATTTTATAGTGTGTTTCATACAGATTGTATCCCAAAGTGCTTACAGTGCATGAGGGAGTGTTGTTGCCTTTAGGTGCACAGAGCTATTTAAACAGCACTGAGGTTAGAGATACATTAAATTAATCACAAGGAGGTTCAGTGAATTGCTCAAGGTCACCCAGTGAGGAAGTGGTAGTTGTAGGGTTTAGGATGATAAACGGACTTCAGTGTGGCCACCTTAGCCATCAAAAAAGAAGGGAAATTATACTGGGGGAAGACTGTTCCTGTTCTGCCCAGGAACATCTTGGAAATGAGATTCACTCTCCATCTCTAATACATGAGTAAAAAGATTTATTCAGGTGTGCTAGTCAGGGCCAGATAATTTTCAGAACTGGGAAGTATTTACTACTAGCTTCTTCAGCCTGGTAATATTTTCTACAAAATGGTAGTGATACTAGCTATTCACTTGTCTCTCTTACCCCACCTCTACACAAATCTTAAACCCTCTGGGCACTAGCAGCTACTGACTCTCTTTGTCTGATACTGCTGTGGAGTCTTGATAAACTTCCCTTCTCACTTCCATATAGTGTGATGATTCCGTTCTTTTTAACATTTCGCCATGCTGCAAAAACCCTTCTGGCCAGCCAGTGAGCACCTCCTGAAACTGTTTCCTGCACTGCCTGCAACTGCTGCTGCTATTGTATCCTGTCCACACTTCTCTGCTTACACTCTGTGGATCCGTGGCTGCTGTAGTAGCATTCCCTGGTGCTGCCAACTGTGAGCATATGTACTAACACGCTGTGAATGTGCAGAATGGGACACATTCCTAAAATCAGAAAGTCGGAGTAAATCATGCAAAAATGGTAGTAAAATACTCCTGTACTTGCCTTACCTATTCCCCTGGTGCCCGTCCCACATGTGGGTTACAGTACTGCAGGTGCCAAGACCACCAAGCCAACATTTCGAGGTATAGGGGTGAGCAGTTACTGTCCCTCTTGGGTCACACACATTCAGGGTGCAGGCTTACAGTGGGGCACACATGTTCAGGGTGCAGGCTCATAGTGGTTCACACAAGCTCACGGCACTGGTCAGCAGTCTGTTGCACAAGCTCATGGCACTGGCCAGCAGTCAGTCGCACAAGCTCATGCACAGGCTAGCAGTGGGGCACACACATTCAGGGTACAGGCTCACAGTGGGTCGCACACGTTCAGGCTCACAGTGGTTAGTACAAGCTCACATCACTTAGCAGCAGTTGGTCCCAAAAGCTCATGTCACTGGCCAGCAGTCGGTCGCGCAAGCTCATGTCATTGGCCAGCAGTTGGTCCCAAAAGCTCATGTCACTGGCCAGCAGTCGGTCGCGCAAGCTCACGTCACTGGCCAGCAGTTGGCTGCACAAGCTCGCGGTACTGACCAGCAGTTGGTCCCAAAAGCTCATGGCAGTGGCCAGCAGTCGGTCGCACAAGCTCACGTCACTGGCCAGCAGTTGGCTGCACAAGCTCGCGGTACTGACCAGCAGTTGGTCCCAAAAGCTCATGGCAGTGGCCAGCAGTCGGTCGCACAAGCTCACGTCACTGGCCAGCAGTTGGTTGCACAAGCTCACGGTACTGGCCAGCAGTCAGTCTTGCAAGCTCACGGCACAGACTAGCTGTGGGTCATGCAAGCTCACAGTGCAGACCAGTGATGGGCCACACAAGCTCACAGTGTAGCCTAGCAGTGGGTCATACAAGTTCGCAGTGTAGGTCAGCAGTGGGTCACACAAGCTCACTGCATATCTTAGCAAGACCATCACATAAGCTTACAGTGCAGACCAGCTGTCAGTCACACAAGTTGACATCACATTAGAGACTTGGAATACTTTCAGTGGGTGTGCTGGCTTTACACTAATCTAAGCGATTGTTTTAAGTCTTCATTGATCTCTACTAAATTCCTCTTATTTTGCAGCTCTGTTACACTGATACACTCTTCACAGAACAAGAGGTGAGTTTACAAAAGTAGCTAACTGTTGTGTGTGTGAGTGAGTGTGTGTGTTTTTTTTTTTTTTTTTCAATTTATGTACTTTTGCCCTTCACCCTAGCGGCCCTGTCTCAGCGTGCAGCACAGCTCTGCCACCTGCCTCTTCAGTACAGGGCCGCGAGAGTAGCCACATCCCCCGATGGAGTCGAAGTGCAGTCAGTGGTGGCTGCTGTGGTTGTTGATGGGGCCTACAGCATGGAGGTGGCTTCATGCCGCACGCCCTGGAGAGTGTTCTTTTTTCTGGCGTTCCCCATAGGACACTGACACGGGGCCCAGAAATGCGCGTGCCCATGGGTACATGGCTGCATGCTTCAGAGCCCGTCAATGCCCTCCTCTCGATCCCCAGCTCCAGCTTGCACCACCACCTGTGGTTACCCTAGGTGACAATAGTGCAGCAGAGTCCGTGGTCCCTCCCACCCCGAGGAGGTGAGTCCTCCCCGTTCCGGCCCTCTGATGACCCAAGCTTATTCCCAAACTCGGGGTGTTGGCATCTCAAGTGGTTATTTTTTGTGTTTTGGTAATCCTGTCTCCCTCACCCCAAAAATGTAAAAGGTGGTGGGGGAGTGTTGAATGAATATATATATATATATATATATATATATATATTTTTTATACTTTGCTTATTGGATTTCCATCAAACACACAGTTAATTCCCAATATTCAGTTTTACAGATATAGCCATTATCAACCAATGAGGGCGCCACGCCTCTTAATACTTTCACAAGGTCCACTGAGTGTTAAAAGATACGTCTCCGAGGGGAATAGCTAAAGGTGTGTACAAATGTCACAAAGCTTTCAGTTGCTGTAAAGGAATCAGTGAGCTACATGGTGATTAACACAATCTGATCAAAGTCATTTAAAGTCCAGTATCTTTTCCCCCAAAAAGGGGAGAGAAAATTCCACCATGTCTCACCCAAGTTTATGCACTATTTATTGCTAATCGTGTATTGATCGACTCCCTGTTAAAGGACTATTACTGCTACAAGCAAAAATAAACAGTGTTTAGTTGTACTTCCCTACATATTTGTAGACCAAATTTTCCTACTAAACTTTAACTAAGGCGCTCACAACCACAAGCATTTTAAACTTGTAAATGTTTAATATAGAATTGGCCTTATTTCAACATATCTTTTTAGCTGGCATAGTAATAATAAAAAAAAATAAATAAAATAATATGGGAAAGGGAATGGAAGTCCAAGGACTCTAGTCCAACAGCATATGTACATAATAATGTACTTCAAGAGAAAGAAAAAGGGACAATTTCCCTGGACAGTATCAAACCCCCTCTACCCCCTGCACTCTTCAGTATAAGGGGTAATTTATGAAAAGAAAAGGTACCACATTAAATTCAGGAATTATCGTCCTCAGATGAGGAATTATTCTTCGATGGGACGTGAGGTTGAGGAACAGCGTGTCGCCGGCACCACTTCTGGGCCTCTCCAGGATCGGAAAAAACGTAAATTTTACTGCGATGCACTATACGGAGACAGGCCGGGAACACTAGGCCATGAGGAATGCTCGCCTCTCTCAGCATTGCTCGAGCTCTGTCAAAACGTTTCCTTTTTTGTCTCGTAACATAGGACAGGTCTGGAAAGATTCGTATCGACTGACCATTGTGTAGGAGGGTCTGTTTTCTCCTAGGTAGAGCGAGCAGGGGATCTCTTGATCCGACACCAACTGTTACTGTCACTACCGTTCTCTGGGCCTCTGGGTTATCTTGACGGCCCCAAGGTGTCGCCCTATAAGCTTTCTGAAAATTCTTAACGATCGGGGCAGCGTCTTCCCCAAGTTGCTGAGTCGTCCATTCCTGCATAAATAACATAAGGTGATCCCCTTCAGAGCCTTCCTCGAATCCAAGAAGTCTAAGGTTATTTGCTCTTGCTTGGTTCTCTAAAGTTTCGAGACGAGAATGGAGGTGCGTGTTTCTTTAATCACCGTGTTAACTGCTCCTAGTGCTGCTTCTGAATTTTTGTTTGATTCTGCAGTGACTGTCGTGATAGTTTCAACCTGAGTATCTACCTGGTGCTGGTAAGAGCATCGAATTTATCAGCCAGACCGGACATTGAAGCTATCATATGGTTCATTTTAGCTCCTAGTGTTTGAAGTGTTTCTTCCTGGAAGCCCTCTTCTGGTACGGTCTCATGGCCCTGTGCTGCCCGTGTGGTGGTAGAGGTTCCGGAGATGTTTTTACTTTTAGTACCATCCCCAGATGTTTTATCCTTACGAGCGTTCCCCATCTTGATCTGGAGGTATTCCACTGCAGCTTTATTTTAGTTAGGTATACCTTCTCGTAGAAAACTTGAAGTTTACCAGCTATTTTATGGATTCCTAGTAATGGAGCTCGATCAACTTGCGCCCATCTTGCTCGGGCTCCACAGCGCCCTCCCCGAGTGTTGAATATTAATGCAACAAGAAATGTTTTCTCTTCAAATTACATATGAGGGTTATTTAAGAGCTGAAAGACATAATGCCCTGCTTACAATATCGGTCATTTCCATGGCAACAGATTGGTGTCACAAACCAAGGGATTTAAGCTCGATACTCTGCCTCTACTGTAGATGAACTGTAAAGGTCAAAGATCCTGCTCTCGTGGAGATATCCCACAGAAATAACATATGAAATGGCTTGAAGTTCTTGAATGTAGAACAGGGTTCTACTAAGGGCCGGCTGTGTTTTTCTTTTTTTTTTTTTTTGGTTAAGGCTCCACCCTCCTGTTGCCATCATGAGTACTATTTTGAGCAGTTTGTCGAGATGAGTATTACTACTTCCGACTGTAAGCCCCTCATCATCATCCCGATGCAGCAGTCTCTGGTGTCTCCCAATCCCTCTCCTTGGTCCTGTTACGTAGTCCCTGGTGTCTAGAAGTAGTAGTAGTAATCAGATGGCGACTGGCAGAAACCCTCCTCAGATCACCTTGGTCAGTTGTTTGAATGTGAAGTCAGGTGCCATTGAAATATAGGCCCTTCCGGCCACGTGGTGTTGAGTGGCAAGGGACCATTATAGCATGTGGAGACATGGGTTCGAACCCCTTGCCCAGGACAGCTGTCGTGGATGATGGCAGTGAAGGTTTCAAGAGCGTATATGAAGATGTACTCCCAGAGGAGGGAGGAAGGAGAGATGTTCACTGCTCTGAGAGCAGCATCTGAAAGTAGTATGGGGTCATAGGTGACCCTGCGCTGGCAAGCTCTGTCCGCAGGTGAAGACATGGGCAAGCTCCAGATGGTAGGTGGGATGGACAGAGAAAACTGGAAAGTGCTTGACCAGGCTGTCTTGAGTGACTGTCTCTGTGTGTTGTCCACCAGACCCTGATTGGCAGGTTGCCCACTACTCAGCCCCTGGTCCCAGGACAGTGGCTTTGGTCACCTGCTTCACCCTCTTCCCTACCAGTACATTCCTGCAGAGAAAGAGGGCCCCAGGGAGGGCTAGTACTGCCCCTGGCACCAGAGGACACCACTGGGGAGAGGCTGTTGGTGACATCAGCGCGAGTAAGGCCAGCGGTAGTGGAATATTCCGGATGTGAAGGCCTGAAAGAGTAAAAATCCCTGGTGGGTGGTAAAAAAAAAAAAAAGAAAAATAAAATAAAATAAAAGCTTCCTTACAGGAATTTCAGTGGCACGTACTACATTCAGACAATAACTGGCCGAGGTGATGTGAAGAGGATTTGTGGTCACCATCTGATTTTATATTTAATCTTTTATTTTGGTTAAAGTTGGTGTCTCTGTTTGTGGTAATTTTTCCCTGGTTAAGGACACAGGACTCAGTACTGTTGGTGCCTTTTTTGTTTTTTTAACTGGCAGCAAGACCACTCCTCTATTAAATAATGGGAAGGATGGTGGTTTAGAAAATGAAAGCATGGTGTGCCCCCCCTTCCCCGGAAAAATCCTGTGCATTACCAACCATCCATGACCGCACCGTACTAGATATGAAAATACGGGCAGCTTTTGGTACCCAGCAGCCAGAATATTAACCTGCTGTCAAGGAGCTCTCCTTTTGTTTTACCACAGAACCATAATTCGGAGTAGCAGGCTAAAAGGTTTAGTGCCAGTAAATGGTTTTATGCAGTGACTTTGCACCACTGATGTAAGAAGACAGTAATACAATTTCTGGTGCTAACCGTGCTGTTTGTGCTTTCAGAGAGGCGTCGGGATAAAGAGTACCCCCGTGACCATGGTGCTGCCTGACTCCAGGGAAAAGTCCTACCTGTTTAATATCATGGACACTCCAGGTATGGTGCAGCTTCCTTACTGCTCTTGCTAACTGTCTCAGGTGTCCCAAAGAAGCAGCAGAGAGCTACACGTTATTGAGGACAGACAGATGGTATTTTCTATAGCCAGTTACGCAGTTTGCAGAAAATGTATGGTGTAGGTCTCATGCTCCAGGAAAAAGACAAGGAGGCATACTACTGTTGTGCTTTTCTTATAGTTAGAGAAGGATAATTGTTGTTACCTCCTGCCACGTAATAGCACAGTTGGTTAAGTTTAGTAGTGTGCCAGTCAACAAACCTGTTAGCACATGTTTATTAAAAATACAGGAGATGCTCTGGAAAGTCAGACTGCCATACTGTTTACATGCAGTTTTTCCTTTTGACCTCCTGTGGTGCAGTAGTCCAGCAGCTAAGCCCCCTGCAGCAGAAGCCCCACCCTCACTGAGCCTTCTAAATGCCAGAGGCAGTCTCTGCTGCTGCTTTCTGCTACGTATGTTTATGTGCACAGATCTGGCATCTCTTATGGTTGTAAGAGTGCAATCTCTAATTCCTTGGGTGAGAGAACTGTCACTTGAAGCTAAGCAGTTCTGGCGCACAGAGGACCTGAGAAGACACTCTTGGACCTTTAAGAGATGACTGGAACTGTACACATAAATATATTTTTTATATATCACGTAACACTTTTTTATTTTTAAAATATTTATTTATTGAAGTCTTGGAATTGCAACCCTTTGAGTCAAAAACTCTTTTGCAAAGGCTCCACGTCAGATTTACAGACAGGCAACAAAACAATTACAGGAAATTAATACAGTATATTATACATAAGAACATCATAAATGAGGCGGTGTGCATGGCAAAGAAACAAACATCGTGAATAGATTTAAAACAGACAGGATACGAAACATTACAAGAAATTAATACAGTACATAATATATAGCATGAGAGTATACAAGTAATGCAGTGCATTATATATAAGTGCATCATAACTGAGGGCGGAGTGCATGATAATGAAACAAACATGGTGCAGGCAGTGCTAGCTAACTGAGTAAACTGACAGAAAATTAGAGAAAGAAAAGGAGACCAGAAGGAAGTCAGTTCAGGAGAGTTGTGAGACAGCTGGGGGTAGGGAGAAAAGTTGAGCAGAGGGGTGTAGGTAGAGAAGGGAGAAATTAGACCAAGATAAGGTGGGGAGGAGTAAGGGGAAATTGAAGGACAAGCCATGAGCAGTCCCAGATTGACCAGTAAAGGCTAGGAGCACTCACAACTATTCACAGAGAGTAGGTGCTGGTGAAGTTTAGTTTTAAAGGGGCCCAATTTAACTGTAGAGGAAACCAGAGGAGGCAGGGCATTGAGCAGGAAATTAAAATATTTTTATTTTCCATTCAGTTTCATTTGTAGAAAATTGGAGGAACCCCTATATGTGAAATGGACTGTGCCAACTGAAGTTAGAATGTCAGAATTTTAGAAATGTTTGCATGAGATGCCCTTTTATGGTTATAAGAGGGCCTGGAATGTTTAGAAATAAGCATTCTTGACTGGTTAAACATGATGTCATGATTTTAAAATTAAACAAAAAACTAATCCCATATAATGAACGATGCCAGGCAGTAACTGGACACTAGTCATGTGGAAATGTTTCTATAGTAAGTAAACAAATAACCAGCGTCTCCTGACTGCACCAGCTAAAAGCAAAGGACATGAAATGACTGGAAGTAGATCCCAGCTTCAGTCTTGGTTAATTCTGCTTGGTCTTAAGACCCTTGATAGGCTAGAGAGCTGTTGCTGCTGTATAACGGCAAAATACCCAAAATGTCTTGTTTTCCACTGTTTATTTTCTTTGTAATTGTATATAAACTGTGTCACCTGATGGACAGTGTGTTGCCATGCTGATGAGCGAACCTGGCAATGGGGTGGCTGGCCTGGAGAATCACGTCCCAGCCTGGAGGAAGAGGTGGCTTGTTCTGCTAAAGCAGCACCTGCCAGTGGGCCAGAGAGCTTGCTGTCACAGCTGGTGCTCACAGTGTGTGTGCGCACAATGCCCACTTAGGCTGTACTTGCTGCTGCGATGTTCGGGACACCAGGGGAGAAATAGTGGGAAAATGACAGCCACCAGGATAACACACTTGGTCCCTGCATCGGCCCCTCTGCTCCCATGCCTGATCATGCCCCTGCAGGGAAGGTGAGGAATGTCTGACTGCTGCTAAATCCATGGAGGACCTTGGAAGGGGAGCTGGTGCTGATGGGATTGGGCAGTTTCCGGAAGTGGCCTGAGTTGGGGCATCCTAACAGGAGAATAAAATGGAAATGGAAAAAGTAATTGTATGTCTGTGTCTGTAGGCAGACAGGTAGTATGGGCCGTCCTCCCTTGCTAGCTGGGACAGATTGAAACACTGTGAAAGGAGTCTTAGGACATGCCTCTTCCCAATACAAATTGCAAGTATGCCCCTTATGTTCAAGGCATAAGAATTTTTCTTCAAATTTACTAGTCAAGTGACCACTAGGGCAACATTTTGTAGAGGCCGAAGCTTCTGTAATGGTGGCCCTTTTGTGCAGTTGTACATAGTAGGCACCTAAAATCTAGTTGCCATATGGCCACTTAAATAACATTTGTAGTAGCCACTAGTAACTTTTAAGTGGCCATTGGCCACTGGATTTATTACTGCCTTATGTTCAAATGACGTAACTACTTGAGAGCCTTGCCTGTTGTGTGACTGGTGGTTTGTGTATGGTAATAGTCCAAGTTTCTGAAAATTCTGCATTGCTTTTTAGGGCATGTGAACTTTTCTGATGAGGTCACTGCGGGCATCAGGATTTCTGATGGCATTGTGCTCTTCATCGATGCAGCGGAGGGGGTGAGTTCTTGGCCCAGGCTGGAGTGTATTTAGTTTCAAGTTTTACTGGGATACAGTCCCACTTGGACCAGGGCCTTGTTACCAGGGGGATTATAGCAAGTGAATATGTGCATGGTCCAGAAGAATATGTGCAAAGGGAGCAGACTCCGAGCATAAATATATCGCAAGAAATCCTGGCAACAGTCAATCTAAAAAAATGCTTTCTATGCTGTTCACAAGCAGCAGAGCTCAGGTTTCACTGGAAAAAAAAATGTCATGCTAAGGTGTCTTATTAAAAAAAAAAAAAATGCACAATTTATTTGGCATGGCCTTGAGAAAGAGCACAAGTCCATGCTCGAAAACATTTGACGGTGTGAGGTGGAATGGCTCCATTTTAAATCAACTGCATTTTTTTGAATAAATTTAAAACTGAGCCATTCCACCTCACACCACCACGTTTTCGAGCACGGACTTGTGCTTTTTCTGAAGGTCATGGCAAACAAACTGTGCATTCTTTTGAATAAGACACCTTAGCATGATAGTTTGTTTTTTTTTCTAGTGAAACTTGAGCTCTGCTGCTTGTGGACTGAACTTTATTTTGTGTTGCAACTCTACTTGCCACGAGTCTGGTAGCCACCTACAAAGTGTGATTGGAAAATGCATTCTATACCATGGGCAAAGAGTGGACGCTTGAAAGGTAGTAGGGGTGGAACATGTTACCAGAGGAAGTGGTGAATCAAAATTGGTGGGGAACTTCAAGAGGGGGTGGGGCAAATGGAAATGAATAATTGGGGGAGCGACGGGGGAAGCTTAGTCCTGTAAAGGATAAGTATCCTCTTATCAAGCAGACTAAATAGACCTCAAGGCTGCCTTCTGCTAATTGCTCTTTTCTGTGTTTTTTCTGTGTTTGACTCTTACACCTCAAAACTGGACAAGTTTGCGGGGAGGGGGGCATTTTTTATCTTTTCCTCACACCAGCTCTGTCTGTCCCCAGTATTTGTTACGTTTCAGGGTTTGTTTGTTTTCCTTCTTTAAAGAAATGTATCTGAGGATCTGTGGCAGGATTTTTAGGACAGTAAATTAATAAGGGAACTAGGAGAGCTTCAGTAACAGACAAGTACTGGAATAGCAGTATAATGTGGAGAGTGGTGCAATGCAGTGGCTGCTGGGTAGCCATATTCAGGCAAGGCAGCACCTCAGCATCCGGAAGATCTATCTGCAGGCATCTCTCTGGACTGCGGGATGAGGTAACCAGACTCAGAGCGGAAGTAAACTGGGTCAGGAGTACCTTCACCCCTATCCAGAGACCACCCAGTTCAGTGCCACTTCCTCAAAGGATGCTAAGAACGAGGAACACATGGATGATGTTGGGCTTGGGGGAGGGTTAGGGCGGTCAGGCAGAGGCGCATCCCAGATCCTATTTCACTCCAGAACTCGTATGCTGCACTGGCAAATGGGGACAACCAAACAGAGGTACCCAGAGAAGTGGAAAGGATGGATGTGGAGGTCAACCAAGGTGGTGACCTCAGTGGGGAGAGCAGTGGACCCCAGAGGAGGAGGAAGCGAATCCTGGTGGGGGAGTCTTATCGTAAGACTGATCCAGCTAGGAGGATAGGGAGGTGAGGTGCCTACCAGGTGCCACGGCGTGGAGGGATGGGAGGAAGATCCTGGGGATCGCCGGGAGGGTGAGCTGGATGTCATTATCCCCCTAGGTACTAGTAACCTGGCAGATGGGGAGCCCAAGGAAGTTCAGGAAGAGTTTCGGAAATTGGGGAGGGGTCTCAAGCAAGTAGCTACTTCTGTCACCTTCTCGGAAGTACTACCTGTGAGAGGCATGGGAGAGTGTAGGGGCACATGCACCAGGAACTTTAACTCATGGTTGAAGAACTGGTGCTGTGAAGAAGGGTTTGAATTTAGGGGCTAGTTCAAGCCTGATGGCCTGCATCCATCCTGGAGGGGAATCCAAGCACTCAGTGATAAGTTTAAATGCTACATTGACAAGCATTTAAACTAGCCAAGGGGTGGCAGGCCAGCAAGGAGAGTACCTAATTGCTCACCTCCCACAGCTAGAAGTGGAACCAGTGAACAGGAGGAGGGGATATCTCTGCAAAGCAGTGTGCAAAAGATGGAAATAGGCATCCAAGAGGTGGATAGGCGGAAAGGTGGCAAAATCCAACAGAAGGGCAGGCAGCAGAGAGAACCAGGGATAAAGGACAACCAGAGAGGGGGCTGGAGTAGAACAGCTAAACAGTCCAGGGAGTTCAAATCATGGAAGGCCATGTGTGCCAATGCCAGCAGCCTTAGCAACAAAATAGAGAATCTGGAGGTTGTTATGGTGCAGTCGAACCTGGACGTTGTGGCCATTACAGAGACCTGGTGTAATGACCACGACTGGGAGATGGCCATAACTGGCTACAGCATATTGAGAAGGGACAGGGCAGGAAGGGAGGAGGAGTGGCACTTTATGTGAAAGATGGCATAAAGGCCACAGAGATCCAGGAGGAACAAAATTGGGGAGAGATACTGTGGGTTAAGCTGGAAAGGAAAATGGAGCCAGCCATCTGCACAGGGGTGGTCTACAGACCACCAGCACAGGAGGAAGAAACAGATGGGGAGCTGATGCTAGCGATCCAAAGGATGGCAGACAGGGGTGAGATGGTGCTGGTTGGAGATCTCAGTATTCCAGATGTGGACTGGAGCCTCCCAGCAGCAGCATCAACCAGGAGTAGATTTGGCCTGGACTCCCTTCAGGGTGCTTTCCTCAAGCAGCTGGTCATGGAACCAACTCGGCAGAAGGCAATACTAGATCTTGTGCTCACAAACGGGGACCGTGTGATGGGGGGAACAATGACCACCAGTCGCTGTGGTTTGACATCACAAAAGGAGCAGAACCAAACCACACAAAAACACGTATCCTGGATTTTAGGGGGGTCAGACTTTGGGAAAATGGGGAGATGCTTGAAAGAGGCTTTAATGGAAATGGGGCAGGAATCGGGGGTTGAGGAACAGTGGGCAATATTTAAAACCGGGATTACAAGAGCAGCAGCGTTATGCATTAAGCAGGTTAGCAAGGGGAAAAGGTAGATGAGGCCATTATGGTTTTCCAAGGAGGTAGTGGAGAAAGTGAAAGCCAAAAATATTGCATTCAGGCAATACAAAAAGATGCAGGCAGAAGGGGATAGGGAGAAATACCAGGAGAAACAAAGAGAGGCAGGGAGGTAAGTTAGGGAAGCCAAAACTCAGACAGAAGGGCGCATTGCAAAATCAGTGGGTAGAGGGGACAAAACCTTTTACAGGTACATAAGTGAAAAAATAAAGGCAAAGGGAGGGATAGTGAGACTGAAGGGAAAGATGGGGGCTGCATGGAGGATGACAACAGTAAAGCTGACATATTGAATAGGCATTTCTGCTCACTCTTTACTGAGGAAGATGAGGGTAATGGGCCTGAAGGGAGTACAAGGGGTTGGCACAGCAGAAATGGACACTAGTTCCTCTACATGAGAAAGGGTCCTGAAGGAACTTGAAGGAATAAGAGTTGATAAAGCAGTTGGGCCAGATGGGGTGCACCCCAGGGTCCTAAAAGAACTAAGAGAGGAGATGACTGAGCCTCTGGCAGTCCTGTTTAGCTGATCACTGGAAATGGGAGGTACCAAAAGACTAGAGGACAGCAGATGTAGTTTCCTTATACAAAAGTGGGAACAAAGAGGAAGCAGGGAACTACAGACCAGTCAGCCTCACCACAGTAGTGGAAAGAGCATGGAAGCACTACTGAAGGAGAGATTGGTGGAATATCTGGTTGCCAATGGACTACAGGACCCAGGGCAGCATGGTTTCACCAGGGGGTGGTCATGTCAGACCAACCTCATTGAATTTTTCGACTGGGTGACAAGGGAGGTGGATCGGGGAGGGCAGTGAGCGTGGCCTATCTGGACTTCAGCAAGGCCTTTGACATTGTGCCACACACAAGACTATTAGACTAGGCAATATGGGAGTGGGCAGGACAGTAGTGCGGTGGGTAGGTAACTGGTTGGGCGGCAGGACACAGAGGGTGGTGGTAAATGGCTGTCACTCCACAGAGGGAAGGGTGACCAGTGGGGTACCACAGGAATCGGTGCTGTGACTCTGCCTATTCAACGTCTTCATCAGTGACATTGTGCAGGACCTAGAAGGCTGAATTTCCCTATTCGCTCATGACACAAAGCTCTGTAACAAAGTGGATACACCAGAGGGTGTAAACAGAATGAGGAGGGACCTGCGGAAACTTGAAGAATGGTCAAGGGTTTGGCAGTTGAAATTCAATGCAAAGAAGTACAAGATAATGCATATGGGACACACAAACCCTGGAACAACATATTAGTGGGAGTCAGTTGTGTGAGGATATAGCATGCACCAAGCAGGAAAGGGATCTTGGGGTTACCATCTCTTATGACCTCAAGGTAGGGAAACAGTGCAACAAGGCAGCAGGTAAAGCAAATAGGATGCTGGGATGCATAGGCGGGACATCACCAGCAGGAAAAGGGAGGTCATAATTCCGCTATACAGGACACTAGTGAGGCCCCACCTGGAGTACAGTGTACAGTTCTGGAGACCATACCTACGTAAGGACATAGACAGGGTAGAGAAGGTTCAGAGGAGGGCAACAAAAATGGTGCATGGATTGCATCACAAGTCCTATAAGGAGAGGTTGAAGGACTTGAATATGTACTCCCTGGAGGAGAGGAGGGAGAGAGGGGATATGATAGAGAAGTACAAGTATCTTACAGGCAGGAACAGAGTACAGGAATATACTATTTCAGCGAAAAAGATGTTCCAGGACTAGAGGGCATGGGTTGAAGTTGGAGGGAGAGCGAGAGCATGGGATGAAGTTGGAGGGAAGGTGATTCAGAGGAAACGTGAGGAAGAATTTCTTCACAGAACGGGTTGTGGACAAGTGGAACACCCTGCCAGGGGAAGTAGTGGGGGGCTGAAATGATCACGGGATTTAAGAATGCATGGGATAGACATAAGGGAATTCTGGAGGTCAGGGGTAAGAGGCAGCAGACTTCTAGGAATATATAAAGTGAACTTACAAGCTTGAAGTAGTCATAAGCTGAGGTGCGTTTGCTTTCTGCAGGTGATGTTAAACACTGAAAGGCTGATAAAGCACGCAGTCCAGGAGCGACTGGCTGTGACTGTGTGCATCAACAAAATCGATCGCCTGATCTTGGAACTGAAACTGCCTCCAACTGACGCCTACTACAAACTCCGGCACATTGTGGATGAGATCAATGGCTTGTTGAGGTATGTAGGGGAGGGGTAAGAAATGCAGGTCCAGGGATTCTAGCCTTAATATTTGGTGGCCTGTGCCTGCATCAGAAGGGCAGATGGAAGCCTGGTTCGGCTGTTTATTCTTTGTGTTGACCCAGTGCTGCCAACAGAAGGGTGTTGTGCTACCGTGTGGGAGAGAGACCAGGGTTCAAATCCCGATACGCTCCCATGTCTCAGGCTGAGATTGAGGGAAGGGAGGGGAGAGGACTCAAACTAGCTGACTGCTTGCCACCTACTTTTTAAGAAACGTGGAACAACTGTGGTGTCGGGTGAGTGCAAAACATTGGCCCTTTCCTCCTCAGTGCTAGGCACAGTGTGGACAGACTCCTGAGGAAGCAAGGCCTAAATGAGACAGAATGATTGTACTGCCAGAAAATTATGGTGTATTAGGCTCCCATAGCACTGAGCCCTGGACTGCCCACCTCCCAACACACACACACCCCCCAGGCCCCTGGCTCCTCCTCGCAACCAGGCCCTGCTATAGGGCAGTGTGTGTGTGCAGTTATAAAAGCAGTCAGGACTGTTATTCCAGTGAAAAATACCCACAGCAATTTTTAATGCAGTAGTAAAAGGAGTTTTACAACAGTGCCGATGGTATGAAGTAGAATTTGGGCAAAAGTCGTCCAGTTCTGCCTCAGTTTGTGGCCTGTTGGGTATTTTCAGCCCATTTGCAGGTACTGTTTTCGTAAAAGCAACCAATTACCTAACGTTTTACTTAACTTTAAGTGGGATCATTTGTTATTCCATAGCCTTATTCCCTTTCGCTTTACCTGTGCCAGGTAGAGATGTGGCAAATTCAGGGCTTCAGATCAGCTGTTAGTCCAAGATCATCACAACATAATTTGTTTTTGTAAGGAGAGCTAACGTTTATATTTACAGAAGATACATAATGACAAGTAATATAAATTATAAAATGGCTAAACAGTGAAGAAATCTGATTGGCTGACAACCCTTGCCAGCTGCAGCTTTTATTTTGCGTATACCATGGTAGTAAACTAGATCCAGCACCACTGACCCACTAACTCATGATATCCTTGTGCCACCCTAGCAAGATTTATTTCATACCTCCCAATCCTATGTGTACAACTCCCTGAGCCGTACAAACACCACAGCCCCTGAAACAACTGCTCTGTTTCTCTCTCTGCCTCCTTCCTCTCGCTGCAGACCACAGTCACGTAAATTTTTTTCCCCCTCCAGACCTGCACAAAACAGTGTCCTCACCAGTGCAGTCCTCACCTAACTTGTCGGTGGTCTGTTGTAGTTCATTGCCACCAACAGACAGTGAGACTGCTGGCACTTTCTTGAAACATGCAACTACAGAGGGAAGCATGCTGCCAGTAAGATACGAACATATGAATCTACCAGCAGAAACAGACCACCCGGTCTATCAGTGTCTGCCCGAGTGTGCAGTTAGCCCCCTAGATTGCAGCTGCCTCAACCCCCTTCCTAGCTGTCATTCCCATGATGGCCTTAGCCCCCTCCACCCAGATCCTCACTCATGCTCTGTCCCACGCCCTCTTAAAACGTCCTACTGTCTTACATGATACTACCCCCTCTGGTAGAGCATTCCATTTAGACACCACTCTCTCCATGAAGTAGTGCCTCCTCATCTTCCTCCTAAATCTTCCGCCCTCCAATATTAGTCCGTGCCCTGTCATGTCCTTACCCTTCCTCAGTTTTAAACACCCCTTCAGTGCTAGCTTTGTTTATCCCCCTCAAATACTTGAATGTTTCAGTCATATCCCCCCATCCCTCCTCTCCTCCAGCATGTACATATTCAGCTCATTCAACCTGTCCTCGTAGGCCTTGACCTCCATCCCCTGTAACATTTTTGTTTCCCTCCGTTGCACACCTTCCAGTAAATTAATATCCCTTTTCAGATGCAGCCGCCAGTTCTGCACATAGTACTCCCAAAGATCTGTACAGGGGCAAGATGACAAGGAAATCTTGGTCTTGCTGGCAGCTTAGCGACCCGCTGTGAGTGCACTTAATAGCAGTATCCCCTGAATCAGTGAATGAAAGGGGATGGTGAGTGGGGGAGAGAAACCCTGCACAAAATAGAGAAGGGGTGCCAAATAAAACACGGAAAGTCATATCACTTTTGAGCATCCCTACTGACAGTTGAGTGGAAGGACTGTTGTACTTCAAAAAAAAAGAAAAACTTTTAATATTTCTATTTTGTAAAACAAAAAGTTACAGTATTTTTCAACATATACGTATTTTATAAGCGCAATGGGTTATGCTCTGATAAATGCACTTCTGGGGGCAGTAAGGCACGCGGCCTGCAGCATTGTACCTCACAACGCCCCTAGGTGTGTTTATCAGAGCATTACTCACACCCCTTTGTGTGCCTTTTTTTTTTTTTTTTTTTTTGTGAACTCTGTTTTTATACATCCTGCAACCTGGGCATCCTTCCAGGGTGGTCACTCGGCAGAAGGCCTCTACTCCCTACCTGAACCCTGTCACCAGCGTCCTCCCCTTGAACACCCAGGCAGGTCTAGTCCCGAAGATCACCGGAGGGCCCACCCACCCATGGTGGCCTTTCTGAGGTTAGAGGGACCTACCTGGGCGTGGGGTTAGCCGTTGGAGTCCCCTGGTGCACTGGGCCAGTGATAGGATGTGGGCCTGCCCCTGGAGCCCCCTTTATCTCCACAGTGCCACAGAGGGGTTTTCTCTTACTTTCCCTGTGGAGCACAGACATGCAATGGTGTCCATGGTGTTGAGCAGAGACGCTTCACCACCCCCAGCTTCCGCTTTGTGCCGCATGTGCCACGCTGCCCCCAGCCACCACCAGGAACCGGCCCTGGAGTGGCACAACCCCAGATCCCTCCCCAGGAAGGAAGAGCAGTCCTCCGAACACTCGATCCCTTCCCTCCCCTGCCGACCCGTGGTGACCCGATTCCGTTCCCGAACCCATGTTGCCGGCATAGCGCGACGTGTGGCGTCCAGCGCCTCAACCCTCAGCACCACCAGGACAGCTCCTTCATGTGTTGTTGCTTATGTAACATATAAAATAACACAAAAAGCAGTATTTTATTTGTTTGTTGACAGGAAAATTGGCCTCATCCCAGGGGAGGTACAGATGGAAACCAGCTGACACTGAACCAAATTAAGCTGTTGGTGATATTTTTAGTGAATGGGGGAAATTTGGCCAGGACACCAGGAAAATTTCCCTACTCTTTTCGAGATGTGCCATGGAATCTTTAACATCCACCAGAACAGGCAGATGGGACCTCAGTTTAACGTCTCATCCAAGAGACGGCACCTTGGGGTACAGCACCCCCATCATGCTGCACTACAGTGTCAATATTTGGAATTACCCTTAGTGACTGGTGTGGGGCTAGAACCCACAAGAGATGCTAGTGTGCAGCCTGCTGAGCCACTGACACTGACTGCATTAATAGCACGTGTATGTATATGCATTATTGTTAGCTGCTGCTTTCTTTAAAAAGTAATAGGCAAGCATAGTGCCTTTTTTTTTTTTTTTTTGCAACTGACAACTGTAATCAGTTGTATACTGCTTGTGACCAATATTTACTTATCAGAAATTTTAATTTACTTTTTTGTTTACTTTTGTTTTATTATTCTTTCTGTCTTGGTCGGTTTCCTCGTTTCCCCGTCCCACACCCTGATACGTGGTTAGGGGGAAAGACTGCCACAGCTGCACCATTCTTAGGCCATGATGGTAGCCAATGTCTTGGTCAGCAGGGGGCATGAATGCTGGGTGGTATCCCCGCCCAGTCTTTGCAGCGCAAACCCCACTCTCCCATGATACTGGGTTCTTAACACATCCCACACCCCCAGTCATTTGGGGTCTAATAGAGTCCCCTGCAAATGCATGTGGGTAGTCGGCTCAGCAGGTTGTAAACAGTACAGTGGTGAGTATGAAAGGGGGAAACAGTCATGTAGAGATAATAAGGTTTTAGAATTTAGAAGCAGTGCGAGATATCACGTCATAGTGGTGTTTGGAAAGAAAGTCTAGATACAAGTTGTTTTTAATTCAGAAGCTGAACAAGGCCTTGCACCTGCTTAAAAATAAAATATACAAGCAAGCCAAAAAAAAAGTGCCTTTATGTTTGAGGCAAGGGTGTTAATATAATGCTGCAGCAGGAGTGTGCTAGTGTCTAGGTGGATGCCTAGGTGTTTATAGCATGGGATATGATCGGTCTGGACATTATTTATTGACAGGAGAGGCGTCGGAGAGCCAGTGGCACAATGTTTACTCTGGAGAATAGCACCTGTGGAAGTCTAATTGAAGGTGAGAGAAGTTGTGACAGATTTAGAGAAAGAGGTGGAGTAGAGAGTAGTGTCATCAATGTTGAGCTGAATAATGGAGTTAATGACAGAATTGGGTGGTGGGGGGGATTATTGAAGTAGTGCAAGAACAGGTTAGCACCTGGCACCATGTCTTCGCGCTCATACTGCCGGTACCATCAGCCAAGGAAGGTGTTTTCTGTGGCTGATTGGTACCAGCAGTATAAGCGCGATAATGTACAGAAGAAGAGTTTTAACATTTACTATGAGCTTTCAAGCATGTGCGTCATCAGAGGGCTGGCCACAGGGGACACTAGGAATGGTAGTTGCTAGTGATGGAGGGCAGGGGTCACAGGGTCAACCAGATAAATGAAAGCATTGCTGACAAGTAAGTTGATTAAAAAAAAAAAAAAATGTTACTTTCGGGGTCATGGCCAGCAGCTGACTGAACAAGACGCTCCTAGCGAAGGCTCGTAATCTCTCTACTTTTAACTGCACAGTAAAAGCTCTTCGGCTCTTAATACAGAAACGGCTGGATTCAGTAGAGCTTTTTTGTGGTGACTGCAGGGATATAAAAATTGTGGAAAGAAAAGATGGTAAAGCTACGGCAGGCCGCATAACAGGAGAGCGGCAAGGGAAAAACTGGGAAGCCGTCTGAGCAGAAGGCAGCAGCTGACATGGAGCCTACTAATGCAACTCTTCTCTAGGCAATCAGAGATCTGGATAAAAAGGTGGAAGGACTTAATAGATTCTCCACCTTGGAGACAAAACCTGTTTTTGGTAGCGGATGAAGCAAAAAAGGCCACAGAAATGGCTAACCACTCTACCACAGCAGTTGTGTGTCATAGCTGAGAACAAACTTTAAAGAGTTTGGTTTGAACACTTGGAGAATGTAGCCAGAAACATCACTGCATGGGTACAGGAAGGATCCGAAGCCAACAATCTTTTTGCCTTCACACACCGACTCCTGGAACAGTGCTTGGGGTTTTCTGTGGATGGTATCATTTTTAAAACCTACTGAATTGCAGTAAGATGGAGGTTGAGTACACCAAAACAGCGTAGAATTATTTTGAAAATGTCGCCTGGTACACACATCAAAGATGGACTCCTAAAAGAAGCAAAACAACAGGGAGCCCTCCATACGCTAGATGGATCCACCCATCTGTGTGCTCTCTGATGTGAGCTTTGCCAAGGGGCAATGGTGGAAATGTTCAGAAGCAGTGTGGGCAGGTTCGAAGACCCTTGGGGTAAGTCATGCATGCCCTACTATTCCTGGCTTGCCTGTGGATTACAGATGCTGGAAGGACTTACTCCTGTACTGACCTCTTGGAGGATGGCAAGAGATTGGAGGCAGTAATACTGGCATTTGCAACAAGAGCTCGGAAAGAGGCCTCTGAGGGTGAGGAAGGTACTGAATGACTGTGAGCCATAAACAAATTTGCCCTTTAATATTCTGTATGCTCCTGTGGATAACTTTACTTTGATGCACAATCTTACTGAGTTAGCCGTGATAGTTAGAGAGTTGAGGCTGAAATTGTAAAATAAATCTATTATTTGGCCTGTTTCCTCATGGCAGCTAGGGTAGTGTACGAGCAGAATTGAGCACATTAAAATTGTGCAGCCTCATAGGTCAGTTGCAGCACAGTAACCCGATTACTCCAGCACAAAGCATTACAGCTAGCTAGCAGAATGGTTACCCGAATGAAAACTTACAGAACAAAAATGCACAGTTTAACTAGTCCATGGTACTGCTTATTTTTCTCTACAACAGTTGAAAAAGTTACCTTTTTCACAACGTGGCAGTGTTGGTTTAAATGCAGAGGTGTTAAAAGTGATTGATCCTGATACCATGTCCTGTTTCCCTATTTCACAGTTTAAAGATAATCCCCCTCTTTTTAACATGAAGTTACGTATGGTGGAGATGAATGGGTGCTCTTGTTATGGACCTAACATCACAACCAGTGATGTGATAGGTACAGGTTGCACCAATTAAACATTTTGGGGTATTCTTTTAGTAATTGAGTCCATGGTCACTGCTACAAGGGCAAATAACGTTTTTATATGGTATCTGTCGTAAGTAATATTGCAAGACCCCTTGCGGTTGTAACACTGGATGTCAGGTGAACTAAAACCGGAGTATAAAATGTATGCTGTGCTTTTGTAATATCTCTTTACTTGGAAACAGGAGAGTTCTTGTGTACGCTGTATAACTGAAACAAAATAAAAATAAATTAAAATGTTGTTCTCATTGCGATTTTTCATAATCTGGACCTATGGGTCGTGCAGCTTTTCTGATGGGGAGCTGCGAGTTCCCCTTTAAAGGAAAACTACGGCCTTGTATTATGTCAGCTTTATTGGTTTCCATGTCAACAGTCAACTCTTTTCCTGTAGCTGTTGGGGATATAGGTATTTGCTTTAGTTTATTTTCACTATTCATGCGAGTCTCCGGTAACTATGCTGGGGGTCCCCATTTTATGGTTATTGAAATCTCACTGTTCATCAGAGCTACATAAGCATATGAGAACATAATGTCACATTGCCCATTTTTACTATGTATACCTATACTGAAAGTACAACTATCCTGAAAAAAATTTGGAAACACATAAATTAAATGCAATTTAAATGGACCCCCCCTGCATTAGAGCTCAGTTTGCAAAGCTGAATTAAGGTAAATGTGGTATTTCACACCTTGCTGCAACTTGTTTTGTTGAGCTCCAAGCAGACCGGCGTACTGTGGAGTCTAAAGGGTGCTGCCACATCATGTTCTCATATGCCAATGCAGATGTCACGGGCAATGAGATTTCGACAACCAGAAAAAGTGGGACCCCCAGGATATTTATAGGGACTAACAATGAAAATAAACTAAAGCAATCGCATGTATCCCTAACAGCTACGTGAAAAGAGTTGTCTGTTGACAAGATATGAGGGTGCAGTTGAGAGGACATTTGATACAAGGTTAGAAGTGCGAACACATTGGGACCTTACTAAGATACAGCTTCTGAACCACAGAAATGCTTGGAAATTTAAACCAATCGTGATAAGCCTGTTGATCAGGATATTATGGTCCATGGTAACAAATGCTTTCATGAGGTTGATAATTACAATTGAGCACACCTCTTTATTTTCAGATTAGATCAGAGTGTCATTCACAACTTTAGTAACTGCAGGAGTAGTATTGTGAGCCAGTATAAATCCTAATTGATATTGTGAGGGAAGCTTGTAGGAATTCAAATAGTGTAGCAGTAGAAGAGTAGAAGCACTTTTCTAGAATTTTGAAACAGGGAGACACGGTAGGAATTCAGTGGTAGCAGGTAGGGTTGAAGACAGTGCTTCCTTTGAAGGCAAAGACGGTGCTTTTTTCCAATCCTTGGGAAGTGTTCCCTCAGTGATGGAAAGAATAAAAAGTAAACAAGTAATATGAGGTGTTTAACGATGACAGGGGCAGTCAGTTTAAGGAAGAAAGACTGCAACATATCCAGGCCAGGGTCCTTACAACAACTAAGACTAGTCAATGCTTTAGTGTCCAAATATTCTTGTCATGTATTTGTTTATCCCCCGCCAGCCCGGCTGCTCTCTCCTTCGGGCGGCCAAGCCCATCGTCATGTTCCTCCTCACTGCCATCCACTGCCCCTAATCATGCCGCCCCCCCCCCCAACCGGCCCAACGTATCCCTTCATCCGGGGGGGGCTTGCATGGTCCCAACCAGGAGAGGAGACTGTCTTGTGCCATAGGCAACGTCTTCAATCCTCGCCGTGGCAGCAAGGGCACAGCACAGGCATCCTGGGCTTTGTGTCGACGGGAGGGCGGGCCGCCGTCAACCGGATCGCTTAGGTGGCCATTTTTTTGTTTCGTCCCCCCAACCCCTCAGAAGCACGCCATGGCGTCCTGGCTTACTCGCACATGTGGAGTGTGGTCACCCATGTCGCAAAGTACAGTGCCGCAACCAGCCGCCAGGAACCACCAAAGGGTGTGCATTCCGATATCCCCCTCTCCTGGAGGAGAGTGTCCAAAAGATGCTCTTGAGCCCTCCCTGCCAGCACCCATGCCTGTCCCGGGCTCGGGCACGAACCTGGGTCGCCAGCATACCAGGTGATCCCCCATTGCCTGGCGATGTCCACAGTCAGTGAAAACGTTTAAACATGAAATATGTATATAGCGAGAGGCAAATTCAGAAGGGGCTGTATGCCTTTCATCTCATTGTCTACGGTTTTGTGCAGTCCAATGGTTTCTAGTGGATTGTGTCTACCGTAAGGCATCTCACCACTTACCCCTGAGCAAGTTCCTTAACCTCCATCTGTCAGTTGCTCCTGGCTGTAAAACTGAGTAGATGTAGTAGGTCACCGAATGGCCAATGGGTAGCGCTACACGCTCCTATAATGGTGAGCCTGGGAAGTGGGTCAGGTGGTTCCAAGGGCTGCAGCAGCACTCCAGTCAGGGAAGGTGTACATCTGGTTCTGCTGCTCTGGCGTCCTCTGTAATGGCCAGGGAGCTTGTCTGTCCCACAGGGTTACACTAGCAGCCTGCGAAGCCACGTTTGGACACGACCTGAACTCGGGAGAGGTGGGCAGAAGAAAACTGAAAAACCACGCAAGCAGGATGACTCTAGCCAGCCTGCCATAGGCACGACACCACCAGTAGAGCACTGGTTCCACACCTGGATTAGGTCTCGTGGGTGGGAGAGTGGGGGTGGAGGACAGCCCTCCCTCCCCTTGCTCTGCTGTGCGGGGAAGGGGTAGTCCATGGGGGATTTCCATATATTTTTGTGTTTAACACTATGCTTTTTGCGACTGTCCAACCTCCATCGGTCTGCCGCCAATCCCCCCCCCCCAAACAAACACCCTGCCCCGGCAGGGCTGCCAGTTCTCTGACAGAACAAAATATGGTACCGCTGTGGTTGAGGGGTCGCAAACCATGGTGAGGGGTCCAGTCCATGGAGGCAGGCGGCATCTTGTCGGCGGACCCAGTTTTTCAAATTCTTCCTTGACGGCAGAATGTGCAGAGATGCCCATGACGTAAATTCCAACATCGTCCCACGTTCCACTAGTCCAGGCATTGGTCACTGCTGATTCCCCAAGCCTTTGCCAGAGGTCTGCCATGCACTGGACACTGCCCCCCGCGCCAGAAGAGCAGTCGCTGGGATGCTCAGTCCTTCTCCCCCGAGCCAGCCCTTGGACTCCTGAGTCTATTCCCGAGCCCAGGATGTCAGTGCTGCAGGTAGAAGCCCTACCACTGCATGGGCGGGGCGACTATGGGGAATTTCCTGAGAAAGTAAGACCCGAGGATGTTATATGATGGGTCTGGGCAGGTCGGGGGCTGAAGGGGCCGGTGATGAAAGGGGGCATAAATAAATGACAGAAGCAAAACTGGGCAGAAGCAGACCTCCCTGACAAAGGTGGTGTTTCTCAGCTGTGCTATCCTATGTAAATAAATTATACAAAACTGATTGTGATCCCTCATTTAGATCTTTATTCTGAGTCTTGCCTTTCTCCCCCTTTTCCACAGTATGTACTCTACAGATGAGAACTTGATTGTCTCACCACTGCTGGGGAACGTTTGCTTTGCGAGCTCCCAGTACAGCATCTGCTTCACACTGGGCTCGTTCGCCAAGATCTATGCAGATACATTCGGTAAGTACAGTGATCCAGAGGTTTTTCAGGGGAGGGGCATGACAAGCTGTCCCTTTTTACATGGGCCTGTTGCTAGTATGTCTGATGTTTCCATCTTCTGTTTGAATGTTATGCTTTGTTTTTAGCCGTGCTCCAGTCCAGCAACAAACTGGGGTCTTCATCCTTTCATTCAGACCTTCCACAAGCCCTGAATCACTTGCCTTCTGGCACTGTAGCATCACAAAAAAAAAAAAACCATCAGAGTAGAAGGAAAGGACTTTGGTTTTACGTAGCGCCTTTTATTTATACAGTATCACAAAGTGCTTTACAATCCATGAACAGATGGCAGTAGCCATTAGATGTGTGCAGAGAGAGTTGGAGAGAGCAAGAGCCACACACACATACACACACACACACACACCCACCCTCACCCTCTCTCCTCCTCTTTCCCTATCACACACACATACACGCACTTTATGTTAAGCACAGGGAAGCTAAGTGACTTCTTCAAGGTCACTGTGTCAGTTGAGGGATTCAGACTTGGGTCTCACATTCTCAGCTCTGCACCCCAACCACTAGACAGTACTTGCCTACTTGTTGAAAGCATAAGGCTGGAACTTTTCCAGTGAGAAGCTGTGTTTAAATCCAGCTGAGGCAACACATGCGGTACTTCTCCTAATATAGCCTACCACCAGAATTCTCCAGTCCATTCTCTCTTAACACTTGACCATCCTTGTAGCAGTCTGCTAGTATCCAGCACTTAACCCTCCCCCCTTCCTGGCAGCCCTGTTCCCTCTTCTCCCTCACGCTTTACCCCTTCCCATAGCAGTGGCGGAGCCAGGTTTGGGAGTGTTTGGGAGCCAGGGGGTGCCATTTAGTCAATCACGGGGTCCACAATGGGCACTAAACAGTGAATAAAGATGGTGGTGGGGTGCTACTACTCACACTGGGGCAGCCAGGAGGGGCGACTGCCCCCCCAACCCCAGCTCCGCCACTGTCCCATAGTCATGTAGTGACTCTCTCATATGTGTTCCTTACCCCACATTGTGCCATCTATGTTTCATCCTCTCCTGTCCACGTCCTCATCCATGGTCTTGAAAATTGTCTTGCACGCCTTTTCTCTTGCTATCTTTAGATGCCCTTATATTGCAAGTGTACAACTGTGTTTTCTAAGCCCTCTCAAAATGCCTCAATTTTGTATGATGTATATATTGCCATGATGCTTTGTATTGTCTGTGATCTGTCCACCCAGGCCCACATTGTAAATGAGTTTACTCAATTGTGCATTCCTGGTTAAATAAAAATTGAATTGAATTTTGTTTTCAAATATTTTTTAAAAATTTCTCTGGTGGCACTTTTGATACCCAGGTGGGCTCAGCCTTCCAACAGCTTGGTCCAGGTGGGAGTGGGTGCTTGAGGTGTGGGAGAGGGCACCGGAGACCGACTCCAAAGTTTGAGGACCTCGCTACAGATAGCAGTCCATCACCCAAGACCATCCTTTTTTATAAATCTGACTACTGTTAAGCAGTAAGGCATGCCAGAGCGTGTGCTGTGCTGGGATAACATTACGTCTCCGAGCATTGCACCCGAGAAGTGGTACATGCCCTGAAGAGCCTTACTGCGATCATAAAATGGCTCCGTTTATGGTCATATGTAGACTGTTTGGTGGGCACTGGTTTCACCTGTGAGGTTGTGCTGGGATAACACTGCTTGTGAAACCGGCTCTATACCAGTCAGTTTTCCGCATTTTTGCTGTCTACTGTATAATTTCTTTTTTTCCACTGAGCCCAAACGGGCAACATGGGAGCAGCGTTTAGTTCCGTGCATACTACTGAAAACTGATCGACACTGCAGTGGCAGACTACCAGGTTTTGAGGCGAGACAAGTAGACTTACTTTAGCCTCCAGTTTTGGACAGGTGGTAAATGTTTTAATTTGTATATCCCTGATGGAAAGGTCAGGTGTTTCCAGTCCCACGCTGCATACGCCATTTTTTATTTGAACCTTTCTCCACCCCTTACTGTGAGTTGGCATGACTCTGATCCTTCACCGAGGTGGCAGGTATACACATAATTTAATACCACATGCCAGTAGTACTCTAGGTTTGGCTGTGGAAGAAGGAGGAGGGTGGAAGATGAGTTCCAATGGGCAGGCTCAGTCTACACCCCTTAAGAGTTTCAGCACATCGCCTCCACAGCCGTGGTTCTCATTTTAAGACTGTTGGCAGACTTTGCTTAGAAAGGAGAGCCATGGTGAGACAGATGAGGAGGCTGAGGCCACCGGCCACCCAGGAGAGGGAATAATGTCTCCAGGGGTTGCACAGATATATACTCAGTTACTAGGCTTTGTGACGTTCCCATTAAAATCCACTGCATAGATACCAGTTCCATCCTGTCCTTCACGTCTATGGCCACTGACATAATTTAGAAACTAATTATGTTTGCTTTTTTCCTTTAATCCAAGTATAACTCTGTGAATTCTTGAATCCGCTGATCAGTGTCCTCCATTTCTTGTTTTGCAGGCAATATAAACTACATGGAATTTGCCAAACGGCTCTGGGGTGACATCTACTTCAGTCCCAAAACGTGAGTCTCTGCTTGTTTTGTAGCTGTGGGAATTCACTACTGCTCACTTAACCTTCAAACCCGTTTCTGTTACCATGACATGGTCTGTTGGCCCCTGTTGATTGCAGTAATGCTTGACCTTTCAGCCTACATCAGTAACGAGATGTATTCATTAGGTCTGTGACCGTTCCACCAAAGTAAGTCAGAATCATTGCCTTTAAAGCTCAGATCAGACGGCTGCACTTTTGCATGGCCCTTGTGTGGTGCAGTAAAGACACTTGGGCCATTCTAGTCAATACAGCAGCTCCTCTCCCCCACCCTCAGGAGTTTAAATTGTTGTGCAGCCACTGGTTATTGGGACTAGTAACTGGAACATGTATTGAGCCCCACAGACTTTTCCACTGGCTAGGCTGGTGTGTTATTGAAATGTTTCCTTCTCCAATATAACAGCAGGGTCAGTCCAAGTAAACTTCTTACTTGCTCAAGTACAAAATCTACCAGCATTTGGCTAGTGTGCCGTTGCTAATTTTAAACCCTGCCTCCTGAGAATGATTTTGTCTTTCCTTGGGGGTGGGGCTGCTATCTTGAGTTTTAGTCATTTGTCAAGAAGTTCTAGTAGCGGGCAGATATACAGACCAGCATTAGTACATACACGTGCTCTAATTTGGAAGTGAGCCTGGGATCCGGGCTTTCTGGAATCCCATGGTTGGGGGGGGGATGGACTCGCTGTCACAGTGACCTCTGTAATGTGTCAAGGAGGGTTTTTGATATTTGCTTCCCTGCCTCCTCCATGGGGGTGCAGTGCACTATGTGTGGGCTCTGGTGCCTGTTTGGGGGGAAGGGGCACAAAAATGATGTAAAATCCCCTTGGGTATAAGGATGATGACCAAGTACTTGGCCTCTGCGCCACAAAAGGCACGCTGTGTGAGAGGTTGTCGGGGCTGGGTGGTCCCCCGGAGGAGGTGCTGAAGGATAAATAACTATGTTAACTCCTCCTAGAAACGCCTGAAGGCATCAGCAAATCTATCTGCAGTGTGTCCCAGAACACCTACAGAAGTCCCCTACGGACTTCCAGTGTGCCCTAGAAACGTCTGGAGAAGTCACTCACATGTTTAAATATTACTTGCCAGCCAGCATTGATTAGAATTGACTGCATAGTACCATTAGAAAGGTAATGTTGTGCTGAACAACTTTGCCACTGACACTTTGTGTGTATCATGTTCACTTTAGGAGTTATTCATATTTGTTTAAGACATTTTGTCCATCTAGAACCACCTAAGCACTTTCGAAGAAAACACACATTCTGGGTATCTCAGCCAGTATAACACAAAAACCGAATTGAGTACAGTTGATTGCATAGAACCGTTGGAAAGGCAATTTTGTGTGAAACAACTTTGCCACTGATACGTTGTGTGTATCATGTATACTTTAGGAGTTATATGCATTTGTTTATGGTATGTATGGTTCAGAATTGTCCCTCAAACCTCACCAACACACCTTGACTCAAATGGGGAAAAAATGTTTAATACTACAGAAATAGCTGTTTGTTTTACAAACAAATTATTAAAATTACATCTAATATCTGGATGCATAATTTGGTGTTATGTTACATATTTCCCAACAAAAAAAGGTTTATGGTGCATTTTTTAGTGGAAAAAATATTTTGTTTTGCTGTTTCGACCAGCACAGAAATAAAACTAAATTACCTGCTATTCCTTGCATACCACCATTGGAAAGGTAATTTTATGCTGAACAATTTTGCCAGTCATACTTTGTGTCTAGCGCTTACGGTTTTTGTACTATTAGCATTTGTTTGCGGCATGCCAATTATGGCTTGATTTTGCTTAGAAAGGCCCAGGATTAACTGTTAACAGTATACAGGAGACAAGTGCTGCAACTTCAGAAAGCTCCTGTGGAGGCAATGAGTTAATTAAGGAAGTTGTTGCCAACCCGATAGCACAACGGTAATGCTGCGACTCGCTGTGCTGTAGCGTCCTGATATCGGGAACGGACTTGGATCACTCGGGGGGGCTGCCCAGAGGGAGGGAGAATGGAGTGTCCCAAGGACAGCTCTCCTTCCTTGGGAAGAGGGGACACAGCATTCCGCTGTTTGTCTGCCACCATTAGGAGGCCAGGAGACAGTACAGTGGGACTGCAAGGGATGTGGTGGCCTTCGGGTGCTGGCATGCACACATGCCACCTTGTGTGCACGTGAGTGAGTGTGTGTATACGTCATTGTACACCAGCAACCTAGGGGAGAAAAAGCAGAAGCTGGAGGGAAAAGTTCCAGGCCTGCCATTGCGCTGGCACTCCACACACACACACAAAACAAAATATGGAAGGCCACCACTGTTATGGTCCTGTGCAAACAGTGGATAAACAGTAAATCCATGAGGAGCTTGATGACGGGGGAGGGAAGAGTTCCAGTAATCCACAGTCCAGTGATGCTGGGGAATCGTCCTCCTTGCATGCAGGAGACCTGTGTTCACAACATCCCCTGGCTGGAGGTTTCTGGGGTGCACTCAGACTCCAGGGATGGTGTGGCTTCTCTGCTGCCATAGCACCTCCTGTGGTGGGTTGTGGTGGCGTGAGGTCATGGTCAACCACCCAACATCAGCCTACCCCCACCCCCCATTGACAGTTTTTAGGTGTGGCAGAGGAGACCTTGGAGATGGGGGTGGAAGGATAGATAAATATGAAAACAGAGGGAGAGGCTTGGCAGTATGGTGCCTCTAACCACCTACATCCAGTGGCAACAGCACAATGCACACTGGGCCAGCCTGGAAGACTGTAGATGATGATAACTTGCCTGACGAATGGGTTTGGGATTTATGGAAAGGAATGCTGTTTGTGCACTTTTACCAAGCATGAGTGTTAGCCCAGTGTGATAGTGCTGTGGCAGTGGCGGGCGCTGCTTTCCATGCCGGTGACCTGGGTTTGCACCCTGAGTAGGGGACATTGTGGCAAGCAGGTAGGAGGACAGAGCATCCCAGAGGATGGAAGGGCTATGTATCCTACTGCCTTACTGCCTCCTAGTTGACCACAGCTATTGGTGCCATTCGGGAGAGCCTCTAGGCAGAGAAGTAGGCGCGCTTTGGTGCGTCTGATTTACAGGCACCTGGGACATCCCAGCATTCTTATTAGATGGGTTTAAAGTGTATAAAAATAGGGCAGCCAGTCAGGTACATGACACTCTGGTAACCCCCGATGTCCACCAGGGCTCCCTTCCTCCACCCCCCTGGGTTGAACTCAGGTGCCTCTATGAATGGGTGAGCCATTCGAGTACATGACCCTCTGTTAACCCCTGTTTCCACCAGGGCTCCCTTCCTCCACCCCCCTGGGTTGAACTCAGGTGCCTCTATGAATGGGTGAGCCATTCGAGTACATGACCCTCTGTTAACCCCTGTTTCCACCAGGGCTTCCTTCCTCCACCCCCTGGGTTGACCTTGGGTGCCTCTTCCACCCCTTGGCCAGCGACTGGATTTGGAGGATCACTTGCCAAGGCACTGAATGACTGGGAAGGGAGGTGGCACAGCAGTGGGCTAGAGTGCAGTACTTTGTGTGAGGGAGCCAGCTGCTTTCCAAACATTTCATTACATTAACTATATTTTCTGTACAGTATTTATGTGTATAATGTTTCATGGATTTGTTTGTGCTTTCCACCCGGGTCGACCCTGAAAATAAATACCTATACTCAGTGGACCTACCTGGTTAACAAAAAAAAAAACTAAAAAAACATATGGAAAAGTGACAGTAGTGTCAGCCAAAGGAGGACCTAATGTGACAAAAGTAGTTTTGTGGAAGGACCTGCGTGTCGGTGAATAACATTGTTGGAAATCTGTTCTACTGTAAATAAAAATACATAAATGACTAAAAAAAAAAAAAAAGTCAGTTTCAGGCAGCATTTAGGTCCTCCCTGTGGTGGTGAACCTGTTCTTTGCCTGTGCTGGTAGAACCGTAAACTTCAGTCAGACACCTGATTGGGAATGTGAACACACCCCTTTATATAGGTAACCAGTTGCTGCTGTCAGTTTCACCACTTCAGTTGTTTGCATAGTTATATATAGGGGAAGGGCTGACCTGGTGGCATGGAGGACTAAGGCACTGAACACTTTATTTCCTGCCACACCAGCGATCCGTGTTCAGAAACCAGCGCGATCGGTGGGGTGTCGGCAGGGTGGGAGAGGTTGAAGTGTGCCAGGGACTGCTGCCCTCTACTGAGGAGGGGTGGTCAGCTGTCTTGGCCATGACTTCTGCTGGCTGGAGGCCCAGTATCAGTGCAGGCTCAAGCGACTCTAATGGAGGGGCTGCAGCAGCGCAGAATGTGTGCGCCTCCACATGCACATCCTGGCACTGGAGCATGGAAGAGGGATCAAAAAAGTGGAGATGGGGCTTTGTGAAGCCTTGCAGGCTAACTAACCGCCTGGTCTGCCAATCGAGGATAAAAACCTTTATGGGGAAAAAAATACAGAATATGTAGGGGATCCACAATAAATTGTGGTGTGATAGTCCTATTTTTCAGACTTGAGATAGAGTGATTATCACATTATATCTCCCATCACCCATGCTGCTTATACAACAACATTACAAGGTGTAACATTTAAATTAGCTCTTTTTTTTGTAGTCATAGTTTTTATAATTTAATTTCAATATCTGACATTGTACAAACCAGCACAACCGCACTTACAAAAGATATTGTCTGTAATATTACACAACAAAATAAACAGGTGTGAAGAAATAGACCATGAACAGAAAAAACTGAAAAAGAAAACTGACCTTAAATTCTTTACTGAACATTTAGCTAACTTTCTTTTTCTTGCAGGCGGAAGTTCACTAAAAAGGCCCCGACAAGTAACTCTCAGCGCAGCTTTGTGGAGTTTGTTCTGGAGCCGCTGTACAAGATTCTGGCCCAGGTACGCAGATAGCGTCACTAAACCTCACTGGCGTTTTATTTTGTGTTCTAGTGCATGCGATATGTCTGAAGGTGCCGCACTACTGACTGACAAGGTGTCACAGTTTTGGCTCCTCAAAGCCTGTTTCCAGCACAGTGGTTTCAGAATGTACATTGTTTATTCACTAGATGGCGCCAGTACCACAGTTATTGCAAAAAAAGATCCCTAGTCTGGAAGAAATGACACGGCTGATTTCATGTTTTGTTGCACACAGCCTAACTGTTGGTAATTGGGCAAGACTACTATATAAGAGGGTCAGTTTTCATTCTAGTTGGGACACAGAGAGCTGCACTATCACTCCACTAGGCTCCCCTTTTCTAGGTTTTCACAGTATCCTTATATGTTGGGGGCTCGTGAGGGGGGAAAAAGGACAGAGATGGTTGTAGGTTGGGGGTTATGTCACTGTGTGTGTGTGTGTGTGTGTGTGTGTGTGTGTGTGTGTGTGTGTCTGTGAAAAACGTGTCATGTGGGTCGGGGAAGGGTCTGGTCAGAGTCCTCAGCCTGTCTAACATTTTCATTACAACTAAGACTTCACTGGGATTGGGGGGGTAGGGTGTTAGAGGGTGGCTTGGGTACATACTTAACTGGGTGTGGGAGGCGGGTGTAGCACTTCTCAGTGGCTGGATTTGTATTTTTAAACTGTCCCCCCCCCCCCCCAATTTTTTACAAAGATAAGCACTTGCGCTTAATTATTGGCGGTGTGTTACTTCACCTGGTGAAACTATGCAGAGTGGCAGTTTGCCAACACTTGTCAGTGAAGTGCTACTACACATTTCACTGGGCAAAGTTGGCAGTTTGGCAGGCAAAGGACTACACAAAGGGGCCCTTCACGCTGCTGGAAGTTGGGTAAACTATGCATGGTGCTATACGTAGCGAAGTTTCCCTAACTTCACGCACACACAACTGCAGTAAGAGCAAACAAATCACAAAAAGAAAGTGGAGCCATGCTGAACGGTGCGATTCACCTCAGCAATTGCAGCAACCACAGGATAGGATCGTGGCAACTAAGGACTTTCCGGCATATTCAGGAACTAAATTATGAACAGCCTCACCACTCGGCTGGTTGTTCATGGGCCGTTCCATCCCTGAGGGTTTCAGCCTGGCTGATGCAGCTGGGAGAGAGGCAGCAGCCACCAGCTTTGAAGCCAAAGTGCGGCAGCTGTGGTCACTGGTTGCAGTTGTCTTCCATTGACTCCTCATGCACCACAGGCGCTTTTTCAAAGGTGGGGTACACTGGTAAGCTTTGTTCAAACAGCATGATGCCACTGCAGCCCCTAGAAGGAGGTCTTACGTGGTAGCACCTGCCCTAGGGGTAGTGGGTCATATGAGCCACCTTAGCTGTGCCACAGATCCAGGTGGGGTCAGCAGAAGCCTCAAGAGCCTCTCAGTAGAAGCCCAAGTAGGAAAGGAGACGCCCATGGGACTAGTTCTCAGCATGTCATCTTGGCTGTGGATTCCCTGTGGGGGTATTGTGTTTTTCTGAAACTCTGTTTCCTGAGTTTCAGAATCCCAACACCGTATTCCCAAAACATGGTTGCCCGATGAGCGAAGTTTGCCCATGGCAGAGTAGGTTATATAAATTAAGCAGGGTGCGGGGGGGGTGGCAAAGCCCCCCTACACACATAAAAAAACCAAAAACGATCTGCCATGGGAAAACTTCACCCGTCGGGCAGCGGTGTTTCGGGCTGCTGGAAATAGGATCCTGAAACTCTGTAGTTTCAGGATCTTGTAATATATCCAATTCCTTGACCTATACAATGCAGCAGCAAGTATCCAAGCGCAAGTATCCCTTCTCTCCCCCCCCCCAATCGAAGCAGCCATCCCCCATTGGCTCTTTTCCTTTCACTGTGTGAGCTGTGCAGTCCACCAGGAGCCTTTGCAGCAGTATTCCAGGGGCGATGGATATCAGCCTGCTTGCCATCCACAAGACTTGAGGCACAGGCAGTCAGAGAAGTGGTTGGTGTTGAATCATCACCCAGAACATTTTCATTGTGTCAGCAGTCGCCTGGCTCCTCTACTGGCCCCAGTTTGAGTAAGCCGTGTAGTGTGAAAGAGGGTCAGTATTTATTCTCGGATGAGGAAGGACCCAGAGAGAGCAGGCAAGGTGTTTAACGTAGACGACCTCAACACTTTCATAAAACAGGCTTGTATCAATTTGCAAATGAGCGAAGAGCCCCTTGAAGGGATGTGAAGAACCCCAACACCCTCAAGGGATTTGAAAGGCCTCCAAGAGCATTTACGATTTGTGGTTCTGGGAGGGACCTTATTATTGGGGAATGGATCACCCTTAAACACTGCTCATCAACTTTACAGCACTCCAGGTTGTACCTGTTGAGTAACAAAAATTAAAATCAAAAATCCTTAAAGTCCCAGGCATTTGTCCCCAAAGTAGAGGCTTCATCAATGCAGCTATTAAGAAGACGATGGTACCCCTTGAGGGGGCAGTGGGCCATCAAGATTCCCTCTATGCAAGGGCTGAATCGGTGTATGAGGCAGCAGGCATGTCGACAAAGTCAGCACTCACTTCTCATGTTTTCAGAGCCATATACTGCTGATTGATTTTGTTTTTGTTCAACATCCCCCAAGTCTTGGAGGCCTCTGTAGGAATATCTCTCCAAGGTATGGGACCAGGAGTCCTGGCAGATGCTTTGTGTGATCTACTTCAACTTTCAGCCAGGTCAGTAGCATGCTATGTCATGGTCAGGAGGGGGCAATCTGGCTCTTTCCTTGGTTTCCTGGAAAGCATGCACCTTCTCAATGTGCCTTTCCAAAGGGGGGGCGTCCTTGTCCCTGATTTGGTGCAAGTCATCACATAGGATTCCAACATCAAATTAGCTTTACCCCAGGACAAGAAGCAGCTATGTCTCAAAGGAAGTCAGGCAGTATCATTCAGGTAAGAGAGACACTTCCAATGAAAATCTTTCATGTCCTTTTAGGTTGCCTATTTGCACCCACATCATTTCACCCTGGCTCTGTGAGGAAAGAAAAAAATAGGAGCTGGAGGGAAAGCTGTGGCCTGCCATTGTTCGTGCACCCTCCCCAGTCCCACTTGTGACCAACATGTCAGCCATTTCTTCACAGCACCTCATGAGTGTGTCAGCTGTCATTTTTCAAATCCTGGTCAGAATGTGTTTCTGCACTGGTGGCGTGAAATCACCTTTTGGGGAGGATTTAAAAAATGTCTCCACACTTGTTCATGAGGTGGACTCATAAGGCAATGTGGGGTCATAAGAAGGCTGTGGTGAAAATTTGGGGTAAAAATATGAGAAAACAAAGTTACGAGTCTATGTTGCAATTTTTCAACGCACGCTTGTAACTGGTAATTTTCAATATTTTGACCCAAACTTTTCAACTTAGCCATTTCTTCACACCACCTCACAAATGTGACCGCTGTCATTTCTCAAATCCTACCCAAAAAGTGTTTTAACAGTTGTGGCACAAAATGACATTTCAGTCATTGTTCCTTAAATGACACCTGTCATGCTCAGAAGGAGTGGTCATAAAAAGATAATGTTGAAAATTTGGGGTAAAAATGTGAAAAACCAACTAAGTTATGAGGAAACGAATTGTTCCAACATTTAAGCATAACTTTATTTTTTGCAGATTTGGGCCCTTCATGTTCAACCTATCCCTTGTGTTACCCCACCTCCTGAACATGGCAGGTGTCATTTTTTCAAATCCCCTCCGAAACTTGTTTCCACAGTTACACAGCAAAATCACCTTTCATATGGAACTTTAAAAATTCCACCTGTCTTGATCATAATGTCAGGTCATAAAAAGACTGTTGGACATCTGAGGTCAAAACGTGGGAGCTCTCTTGAAAGTAGATATTGCCTCTCAGCTGCCGTATCCTGAGTAATTACAATCTAACAATGTGTCAAAGCAGGACACTACTGGAAATGAGACATTGCATCTCACCTGCTGTATTCTGGGTAAATGTATAGTAAAAAATGTGTACAAGCAAGACCCGGTAGAACAGCAGTACCAGCAGTAAACATTCGGCATTGACAAAAGCTTGTTTTTCAGATGATTTGGTGGAATTAACAAGATATTGTGCTGGGCCATCAAGCTGATGTCAGCTGTAACCAAGCAAGAAACTAGACTGTGGAAGGATTTGTTTGCCTCTGCTGTGAAAGCCTGTCACAAAGTGATTGGGAAGCTAATGCTCGCCGTTCTTTTTAACCCGTGTTCTGCTGAGTTCATTTCTCTCTGCTGTCCATAATGGTCTTTTTTTTGTGTGTAAGTGACCTCCCATCCCCAGGGTTTAATTCAGCTGGACATGGTGTATTAGCAGTAATTGCAGTTTGTGTTTACCGTGAGAGAAAAGCACTGTTTTGAGGTGTCTGTGAGGAAAGAAGATGGTGAAAATCAATCAGTTTTCACAGCCTTGCTACCAGGCATGACACTTAATCAAGATAGTTATTAAACAAAACAAGAAAAAAAGCAGAATTGGACCTGAACCCTTGTGATCCCTGTGTAGAAGAATACTGAAAGAAGTGTTTGAATCATTGATAACTGTAGTCCCAGGACAGGGCACAGACCCCCAAAATGCATGTGCACGCTCTCCAGTGCAATGGGCCACACAACCATTGTTTGGGCCATACATGGAATCCTGGGCATTTTATTTGGCTGCAGTGCCCTGTGCCTGCTGTCTAGATGGCTGCTGTTCAGGGCAGTTATGCTAAGTGACACGTGACGTGCCATTCATGTTGCTGTCACGCAGTTGTGGTTTCACAGAAATAATCAAGTAAATTTCTAGCTTCTCTCCCCACCACCTCTTTATAGTGTATAGTAACTCGACTGAAAACACAGAGAGAAGGCCTTACTTTATTTTCCATTGCACCCTTGTGAACGAGCGACTGGTAACTTCCATCTTTCTGCTTCTTTTATTTTTTTCTCTACTAAAAGAAAACAACATGCAAAAATTATAAAAACGTATCTGCATTGGGCTTTTGTTTCTCTGATTGTTTCTGGCATTCTGTTCTCTGTATCAGGGTGGTGGTGTTTTGTTTTTTACTTTTCCCTACCAGTTTTATGGCCCCTGGAGGTAGCCATTCAAGTTTCTTTTACTGCCTTTGATCTGTTGGAATCTTCCCAGAATGTCCCTGGGAGTTATGCCAGTTGGACCCAAGACCTTCAAAGGTATATCAGCTTTATATTACCACCCAGTGACTGAACTTTACAAAGAAAACTGCCACACATCCAGAATGACAACAGTCGCCATTTTGAGAAATCCGACTTTGGCTGGGGAGGGAAAACACTTTTTCAAAGTGGTTCACTTTCACATGCCTTTGCAGTTGGATGTTGTGACTAAATTGTAACTAGAATCCTGAGCTTCTAGTTCTAGTCCCGGGTCTGACATAATTCCCCAAGGCATTCTGGGGAAATTCCAGCAGATCAAAGGCAGTAAAAGAAGCCTACATGGCTGTTTTCCCCCAGGGGCCTCAACACTGGCAGGGAAAAGTTTAAAAAAAAAAAAAAAAAAAAACTTACCAAGACATGGAGAACAGAACGCAGAACAGAGAAACCAAACCCAATGCACATGTGTTTTTATAATTTTGCTTGTTTTTCTTTCAAAATATACACTCTTGTTTTAATGATTACTTCTGTATCCTTTTTTTAATGATTATTTCTGTATCCTTCTTGGCAGCCATACCTCTTTCTGTGTCTCTCTCTTCTAGCCCTTCCTTGACTCTGTAGGACTTACCACTGTATAACCCCCCCCAACCCCCACCAACAGCAGGGACATCTGAGTGGGGGAGACCCTTCAAAAAAACGAAAGCGAATGCTGCGATGGGGGAAGAGTGTAGCATTTCAGCCTGTAGCCAGCCTATTTTTCTTCTGTTTTCTGTCCCCACCCCCCTAGATGGGATGTTGTTTGCTCTTCCTGTGCGATTACAGGAGGCACTGGTTCAAAGGACTAGTACAGACTGCCTCCCACCCAGACATGAGGAGCCTCCTCCCCCCACGACTGCCCTGGCATGGTTCTGAACCTGGGTCACAAGTGGCAGACTCCGGGCAGTCGCTGAGCTGTCTGGCCAGCAGAAATATAAATAACTTTAAAACTGCAATCACCATTTTAAAATACAGAAATGTGTAATATTTGGACAAGAAGCATATGTGCAAAGTTTACTAAAAAAATAATACAGTATAATGATGCTGTAAGGGTAATTCTAAAATGGGTAAGAAAATCCTCCCCCATTGGTGCAGAGACATCACATAACCATGCATTATGCCCCAGTTGCATTTTGTGACCATTTATAAGTGAGATCACACACTTCAGGGTGTGCAGTGGCGCAATTATATATTCACTTTTTATTTTTATTTTTTTTTTTTCGCTCCTCTGCTCCCCCTGGCCAGCCTCTCCTTCAAGCCTCCTTGGTCCTTTCCGTCTACCTGTCTCCCCCGACGCCGACCCTTACCTCACATTGCGACCCCCAGAAGGTAGCCCGACATATCCCTTTACCGGGTGGGTCCCCCTCCTCCGAGAGGGAAGGCACCGGTGGGGCAGTCCAGCGCATTAGGCAGTCTGCTCTGGGTGTCGCTGAGGCGGGATGGTCTTGAGGGCAGACCGTCTCATCAGGCTTAGCCAGGGAGCTATTTCCTGGGTTTCTCCCCGGAGAGTGACTTGCCACTGACGTCAAGGCGAACGCCGACGTCCGTCACTCCCCCAGCGATCGGAACCCTGATGTCCTGCTGAGCTCCCAGCTTCCGCCAGGGGCCAGTAGGTTCCCGGTTTGCATCCCCCACCCTCCCACCAGAGAAGGCGAGTTGTCTGTGGATGCTCCTTCCTTCTCCCCCGGCCAGCCCTCCAGCGACCAAAGTCCGTTCCAGAATCCGGGTCGCCGGCGTCACAAGCGGAAATCCAACCGCTGCACCGACGGGCCGGCTATATATGCACTTCTTGTGGTTAAAGGCAGTCTGCTTCCCCTTGTGCCTCACAGTTTATCCAAGATTGCATACATCAGAGCACGGCTGCACACACCGTCGTGTTATTTCATACATATCTTGATAATTTGTCCAAACAAGAAAAGCGAAATAACTTCTAGAACAATTAAGTTATAATTTTTAGAATTAGACTAATAAATAGAGATGATACAAGGATTATATATGGATCCTTGAGTTTTTCTGGCCATTTTCCTGTAGTGGGAAATTTTTGTTTTTCCTTTAACAACTTTAAATTTGATAGCTATATTAACAAAAACGTTTATCTTTTGTACAGAGGAATGTTGGGGTCCAACACTCCATGCTGACTTCCGTTATATGAGAATCTGGTAAATATTTATGTCAAAGAATTGCAGTAAAAAATAAATATATGTTCGGGCCAGTGGCACAGAGGGCTGAGGCGCTGCAAAGCATCTTGCTCTCCCACACAGGCGACCTGGGTTTGGGAATGAGCTTGAGTCATTGGGGGCAGGGTCAGCCGGGAGAGAATTGAGCTGCCAACAGATGGCTCTCTTTTCCCAGATTGGGGTTGTGACCCTTCCCGGCTCTTGTCTTCCACTTGATGGAGATACAGTGGTAGCGCCAAAGCCCGGGTGGGGGGGGTTGGCATAGTGCCAGGTAGGTGGAGAGGGCCTGGTGGTTCCTGTGTGCATACATGCCTCCGCACGCATGCTGTAACCAAGTATGCTGTAGTCCTGGGGTGCAGGAAGAAAATGGAAAAACTTTGGCTGGCGCGGGACAAGGCCTGCCTCCGTCCCATGCCACCACCCAATCGCCGGCCCCAAGTCAGGATGTGTGTCTCCAGGAAGGGGGAGGACAGCCCTCCCCTTTCCAGCCCCGTCATGGGGGGGGCAATGCGTGGGAGATTCCAGGCTCTACAATCGGGAATAGGCAACGGACAAGAGGAGGCAGGAACAGGGCCAAGAAGCCCGCCTGCGACCACGCCAACAGGAAGAAAAAACTTCTGTGGGAAAAAATAAATATATAAATAAATAATTTTTGTTAAAAATAAGAGGTGAATGCCAAAGATCTCCACGAATAGACTAGTGGAATAGTGGACTAGCTTGCCCAGCAAGGTGGTCAGCGCTAGTACCATTGCTGGGATCAAAGCTGGCTGGGATGGTTTCAAAGGACTGGTCAAATAGATGAAATAAGGGGGGAAAAGGATGGTAGCTTCAAGGTAGGGTCCCAGGGTGGACAGGATAGACTTGGTGTCTTTAGCTGTCCTTACCCTTCTCTGTTTCTTCTCACGGCCATCAGGTGCTCTAGTTGAAGAATAAAGTCAGTTATACAATGGTAAGAAACAATCTTACTTCGAGTGGGAGCTCTTGCAGCAGGCTGTAACCATTAGGAGTAACGCCGCAGGCCTTAGGACCCACCGGAAAAATCTTTGCCACCAGTACCCAGCAGGGACCGCCCCCTGACATTAGCCACGCATACATAAAGAGGCGGTTGCTCCACCTCAGTTCTTTTTACCGCGCGACCTGCTCATGTAGGGAACGTTTTTTGCTATCCAGCAGTTCACAGCTAAAATTTGGCGTTTTCTTCTAATCATTCGTTTTTCGTTTTTCTTTTCCCGACTTCAGTCCAGCATATGCATTAGCCATCGTCGATTCTTCTCCGAGCCAAGGAACAAGTGCAATTGTGGCCACCAGATATCGCTCGAGAAGAGCGGCCACCAAGTCGTCTTCTGTCTGTCCAGACCTCCGCAGCGCTTGCCATGAGATCTGCAGAGGCTTTTACCAGCAAGGCATGAATTTGATGCCTGAAGGCCCTAAAAGCCCATCTATTGGAGCAGCAGATGGATGTCCTGCACACCTCGTGGGACAAGGGAAAGCACTGGGACAAGCCCTGTAAGTGCTCCTGGGACAGGGACCATAGCTGGTCCCATCATCGGTCCCGTTCCCGCACCCCCCCCCCCCCCAGGAAAGCCTCTTCTTCCTCGGGCTCAGGGAAACACCAGAAGCATCCTCACAAGGAAGAATCAAAGAAACCGAGCCCTCCCGTCAAAAACCCGACGCCGGTCGAGGTGGGACTGTCAGTGGAAAAGCCTGCAAAACCTAAGGTGGCGCTGCTGAGAGTGACCCCAAGGGCCTCTTTGGCACAAACCTTGGCCCTGCCCAAGAAGGCCTTGACTTCGCCCGGTTTGGGCAAGCCACCAGGTGACAGGCACCTCGGCACCGCCTCCTGTGAAGCCGGTGCTGGCTGCAGTACCAATGCTGGTGGAGGTTCCTCTGGTGGAAGACACCCCCCACGGAAGGGGCAGCCACGAAAGTTCCAGCAATCCCCAGGTCTTCCACCCCACAGGACTCTTCTGGGGACTCTCTCATCCATGCCCTACCGGACCCTCCGGCTTCTCCGGGTCCCTTGCTGGGAACAGCGGCTGCTGTATTTAACAAGAAGAAGCTGCAAGAACTCTTCTCCTTTTGGTAGTCAGATGAAAAAGGAGGAGACTCCACCGAAGCCGGACCCGACACCAGTTCTCGACCGGCCGGACAACCATGAGCCCGAGGGCCTTCCCACTCCTTCTCCAAAGACCCCCAAGCGGCTGCTTCCTCACCCGTCCTCAAAGGCTCGTTCCTGGTCCCGGTCTGAGGACCGTCATCAGTGCCCTTCTCGATCGGGCAGCCGTCATCGGTCCTGGTCTCTGCCCAGGAGCCAACCCCACTATTCCAGGTAGGCCCGCTCCCAATGCCAGTCCCCAGGCTGGCATCTGGTGTTGCTCCATCGTCTGTCCCATAGCCGGCGACCGTCCCCGGACCGACGTCGGTCAGGTAGTCACCGACACTCGAGCGGGGGGAGTCCTAGACACAGCTCAGGCTATTCTAGGCCCAGTAGCAGGTCATCTTCTTCTTCTTCTTCTTCTTCTGCTTCCTCCTCATCCTTTTCAGGGGTAGGGGGTTCTCCTGGGGAGAAGGACCAACCCCACTCGCCTCCTGACGATCCAGCCTTTATGGATGTCATGAGGCACATCCAGGCCTCCAATGAATGGGAGACTGAGGACCTGGATCCGGAATGCCGTCGACTGGCCTGTTACCTGAGGCAGAAGGAGCCCAAGCCTCTGGTGGTGCCTCATTTGGTGGACACCTTCCAAGATGTTACCAGGATAACTTGGAAGCATCCAGCATCAGTCCCGTCCATTTCCAAAAAGTCAGACAGGCTGTACAGAGCCCCAAGGGATGAGCCTTTCCTGGTGGAACACCCTCAGGTGGACTCATCTGTCATTACGGCTGCTCACGACAAGTCCCAGCAGCCTAAGCACCTCAGCTGCCCACCTCCTGACCCAGAATCCTGCTACTTGGACCAGGTTGGCAAGAAAATCTACTCTGCCTCCACCTGCTCCATTAGATCCCTCAGCTTCCTTACGCGTATGGTCCAGATCCAGAATGCGCTGTGGGAGAGGGGACAGGAGCTAGCCAATGCCTTGTCAGACTCCACACAAAAAACGGAGCTTCTGGACATACTGAAATTGGGCTTGGACATTTTTGGTATGCATGTCCTCTGTGTCTCGTACGACACTGCAAATATGACAGCCAGAGTGGCAGCGTCAGGTGTCTGCCTCCGGCGCCATGCCTGGTTGAGAGTCTCAGGTTTTCACCAGGATTTGCAGTCTGGAATCTGGGACCTCCTGTTCTAGGGTTCCGTCCTTTTTGGGCAGGAGACGGAGTCTCTTATCTCTCTTCTCCAGGAGTCTGGCAAATCTGTCTGGTCTGTCAGGCAAATGTACAGAGGGGACCAGAAATGCACGAAACGTCAGCCTTTTCGTAAGCCCTCAGGTGCTCAAGCCCATGGAAACCAACAGGGTCAGAGAGGTGCCTTCAAGAGGAAAGCCAGCAACCTGGAGAAGCTCCTTTTCAAGGCCCTAAGTCCTCCCAAACCCCTCTGCCCACTCCTGGCTCCACCCAGTGACTCCCTCCCGACACCCCTTCTCCGGAGGAGGCACCGGAGAAGCAGTAGGGGTCGCTTCTCCCTTCATCTGAAGGGTTGGTGCTCCATTACAGCAGACCAATGGGTCCTAGATATTATAAGGAGGGGACATATGCCGGAGTTCACTGAAATCCCCCCCAGACACTCCACCAAGGTCCTCAAGATATCCTCCTGCTCTCATACCCCTTATAGAAGGAGAGATTCAGGCCCTCTTGCAAAAAAGGGCAATAGAACCAGTTCCTCTGCAGCAGCGGGGAAAGGGATTTTACTCCCACTTTTTCCTGGTTCCAAAAAGACACAAGATCTTCAGCCCATCCTGTACCTCAGCTCCTTAAACAACTATATAGAGTACCGAAGGTTCCGGATGGTGACCCTTCCAGGTCTTATTCCTCTGCTGCACCAGGGAGACTGGCTGTGCTCCCTAGACATGCAAGATGCATACATGCACATAGGGGTCTTTCCCCCCTCACAGGAAGTACCTGAGGTTCCACTTCCAGGGGGAGCATTATCAGTTTCAGGTTCTTCCGTTCGGCAGCTCCTCCGCTTCTTGAGTCTTCACCAAATGTCTGGCAGTGGTAGCTGCGGCTCTAAGACGCCAGGGACATTATGTCTTCCCTTACCTCGATGATTGGCTGCTTGCGGCCCCGTCAAGGTTTGCACCTCCTTCAGGCTCTCTGAGACACCAATGCTCTGTTCCGAGAGGTGGGGATCACCCTGAACCTCCCAAAATCTTCCCCAGAGCCCAGTCAAAGACTTGTCTTTATAGGGGTGGTCCTGGATTCCATCCAGGGCGTGGCTTTTCTACCTCAAGAGAGAGGAGATCTTCTGCGGGAGATAGCCGGATCAGTCCTAGTAACCCCTCGGGTCCAGGCCAGGACCTTCCTCAGACTTCTGGGGCACATGGCGGTTGCCATCCCTGTCACTCCTTTGGCCCGCCTCCACATGAGAATCCCACAATGGATGCTCAGCATGCAGTGGGATCAGTTACTTCAACGACCCAGACCACATGATCAGGGTTGCGGAGCCTGTCAAGAGGACCCTACTTTGGTGGCTGGACCCTCTCAATCTAGAGAAAGGGGTCCCCTTCCATCAGGAGCCCCCAAATCAGACCCTAATGACGGATGCATCCGATTTGGGATGGGGCGCACCTAGGGGCCCACCAAACACAAGGGGTCTGGACCCCAGAGGAGCGTGACCTCCACATCAATGTCCTGGAAATGTGAGCGGTCCTCAATGCACTGATTGCCTTTCAAGAGGACCTTGTCCCAGGTTCTCTCCTAGTTCAGACGGACAACATGGGTAGTCGTCTTTCACATCAGCAAGCAAAGGGGAACACACTCCTGCCCCCTATGCAAGGAGGCGATGAGTCTGGTACTGGGTGCTGGAGCATCACATTATTCTGTCCGCAGTGCATGTTCCAGGCATCCAAAAATGACTTGGCAGACAACCTAAGCAGGTCTCAGTCCAAGGTGCAGGAGTGGAAGTTGCTACAGTCAGTAGTGGACCAGCTCTTCGACACATGGGGTCGTCCAGAGCTGGACCTTTTTGCGTCCCCACGCAACATCAAACTGCCAATTTTCTGCTTGCGAGAGCACGCGTCTGGTGCTTTCTGGCCAGAACACGTTGTCGCTTTGTTGGGCAGGGAGGTTTCTTTACGCCTTCCCTCCCTTCCCTCTCATTCCGAGAGTACTGTTGAAGATACAGGCCGAGAGGGCTTGGATGATTCTAATCTCCCCATTGTAGCCTCGGCAGATTTTGTTCCCACTACTTCAGCGGTTGTCCTCAGAACCTCCAGTTCCGCTGCCAATATGCTCACAGTTGCTGTCCCAGGATTGGGGCAGGCTGGTCGTTCCAGATCTCAGGTATTTGCACATTCATGCTTGGCTCCTGCAGATGTAGCCAAATCCAGGTATGAGGTCTCCCAAGAGGTGGCAGACGTCCTTGTCTCAGCGAGGAAGCCCTCTACTCGTTCCACTTATGCTATGAAGTGAAAGTGTTTTTGTTTATGGGCATTGTCTCACCGTCTGAACCCCCTTACCTGTCCGGTGAACTTGGCATTACAATATCTCCTCTCCTTATGCCAACAAGCCTTGAGCTACTCTTCGATAAAGGTGCACATGTGGGCCATTTCTGCATATCATGTCCTCTTGGGGGATAGAACCTTTGCCCAACTGGACATGGCCCGGCCCTTCTTACGGGGTATTCTGCATAGGAGACCTCCCATTAGGGATCCTATCCCTCCCTGGGACCTCTTGTTTGTGTTGGAGAAGCTCACTCTCCCCCTCTTTGAGCCAGCGGCTGATTGTGAGCTGCATTACCTTTCCTGGAAGGTTTGTTTCTTGGTTGCTGTTACCTTATCTCGAAGAGTTTCCGAGCTCCAGGCTCTGATGTGTAAAGAGCCTTATTTGTTTTTTGACAGGGAAAGGGTTTCCCTTAGAACAAATCCTAAGTTCCTTCCTAAAGTGGTCTCGGAGTTGACCCTCAACCAATCTGTTGATCTTCCAGTTTATTTTTCTTCCCCTTCTAATAGGGAGCTCTCCTACACACACTGGGCGTTCACAGGAAGCGTAGTACTACTTCAAGCCCACAGCTACACCGTCATCGAAGCAACTGTTTTTTGACTGCGCCCCCAACTTGTGCAAACTGGTGTCTAAACAAACCATCTCTAAGTGGCTTGTCCACTGCATTGTGTTTTGTTATGAGAAGCACAACAAACCCCTTCCGGGCCCAGTTAGGGATCACTCCACCAGGGGAGTTTCGGCTTCATTTGCTGCCTTAAAGAACGTCTCCATAAGAGACAGCTGTATGGCAGCCACTTGGAATTCTGTGCAAACATTTGTGAAGCACTACAGCCTGGACATCGCCTCCAGATGCTGTGCCGGTTTAGGCTTGGCAGTCCTTCAGGGACTCCTGTTCTGATTTGCTGTGTTGTCAGCATTATTCCATCCTTCCTCCTCCCGGGGTTAGGCACCTCTTTGATGTGGGACTGCTTGGGATTCAGTCCTAATGGTTATAGCCTGCTGCAAGAGCGTCCACTCGAAGTAAGATAGTATAGTTACGTAAGAACTTACCATAACAGTAGATCTTCGAGAGGAACTCTTGCAGCAGGCGCTGCTTTCCCGCCCTCCATCCCCCTGGTGAGGTTTTCAGCACATCATCGACAAGCTTCACTTCTTTCACTCACTGGGGTCCATTCATGGGTCTAAGCAGGGGAACTGAGGTGGAGCCGGGGTCCGCCCCTTTATGTAGGGTGGCCGATGTCAGGGGGCAGTCCCTGCTGGGTACTGCTAGCTAAGAATTTTTCCGGTGGGTCCTAAGGCCTGTGGCGGTAGTCCTAATGGTTATAGCCTGCTGCAAGAGCTCCTCTCAAAGATCTACTGTTATGGTAAGTTCTTACGTAACTGTACTTTCCTGCGCGTTGATTGGTCAGTGTGGACCTTTAACAGTGATGCTATGCCAGCACAACATCACACCTATTCAGAAAGCAACTAAAATGTTTTTTTTTTTGTTAAAAGCAAGTCATTGTATAATTGCTGTAATGCGCGCCATGGCATGTATTTTGGGGATAATGTCACTTCTCGGGCTTTGGACACCCTAAGTTCAGCCAGCCAAGGCGTTGGTTATCCCAGCACGTCACACACCCTGCCATGTATCATTGCTTATATAAGGTTCCATTTACACTTGTGTTATCAGCATTATTTATTTTATTTATTTATTTATTGAAGTGTAGGATAACACCACTTGAGCTCAAAGCTCTTTACATAGGTTTCACGTCATGACAACAATACAAAACTGGGTTGTACAAAATTACAAAATTTGAGGATACAGCAGATGCAACAGGGATTGTACATGTTACAGAGGAAGTTGGGATATTGGAGGCGGGGCTAACAAAAGACACTTAGAGGTATAAAAATGCCTGAAAGAAAAACCAATCAATTGTCTGTGGTGACATAAGGTTAGCAGAAGAATAAGTGGTAGAAGAGGTGAGGAGGAACCTCAAGTGCAGTGATATTGTGAGGTAGTAAGTCCGGGGGGGGTATGGAGGAAAGCAGGAAAAAGTGGGGAGGAGAGAGGTAAGGACGGAGGAGCAGATGTCGGGAGAGGAGTCGGGGAGGTGAGGGGGTGAGGCGGAGGATCATAACTCAGGAGAGGAGTTGGGGAGGGTGAGAGAGTATGGGAGGGAGAGGAGATCAAGGGAGAGTTTAGGGAAGGATGGGGTGGGAGAAGGATGGGGTGGTATGGCACGGGGGGAAGTGGGGAGGGGTGGGGGAAGAGCAGGGAAGACCAGGAAGGAGAAAGGTACGGAGCTAAAAGTGACAGTCGCAATGGGAGGCATTTAGCAGGAGTTGCTTGAGGTGGACTTTGAAAGCACCCAATGTAGGCAAATGAGCAAGATCTGCCTGGGGGGAGTTGAATCAGAACGGGGCACAGTATGCAACTGATCTTTGGCCTAGGGAGGTGCAACATTTTGGTACTGTGAAGGTCTGAAGTTCAGAGTTGTGTGCACCGCTGGTTGATGCTAGGCACCAGGAGTTGACAGATCCTAGTCGGAAGCGTTTCAAGGCTAATCTTTTTGGCCAGTAGGCAAGTTTGGAATTTAAGTTGAACATTGAGCGGGAGCCTATTTGCATTGGTATACAGGTCACAGGTGTGAGTCATCCTAGTTGCTCCTAAGGTTAGCCGTCATGCTATGTTTAAGGCTGTTTTTAAACGCCTGAGTGCAGTGTCAGTGGCTGCGCCATAGATAGGCAGGCCGTAGTCAATAAGTGAGCCCACAGAGCTGTGGATTATAATCACCTGCGAGTGAGGTAGTATTTTCTCTTATCAGTTGTCACTGCTGCATTCTCTGAAACGTGTGTGTGCAATCGGTGAAGTTCCTGTTCCTTCCAGATGATCCCGGATAAACTGGTTATACTAGGGAATCTTACGACCAGTCCTCACCGTCCTTTGTCACTTTCTATGCTAGAGTCCTGCAGCCTGGGTTCCAAGCAGCAGCCAGATGAGCCTTTGGTCTCTGTTGGGGTTGTTAGCACTTGTAACTGTGCATTTATAGGGGCTGCGTGTGCATTCAAGAGAAGAAATGCATGGCAATCATCCTAACAAGGCTTTGCTGTCAACACAGTGCAAATTCCAAAGACGGTCTTTATTCAAACACTCTCAGACAGATTACATTACACAGAAACACAGAATTTGATGGCAGAAAAGGACCACTTGGCCCATGTAGTGTGCCTACTTTTCCCTACCTACAGTATCGCTGTAGACACTACCTGATCTCTAGCTCTCCCCCCATTATTTCCACTAAGATTCCTAGCCTATCCCAGCATTCTTAAACCCCACCACTGTTTTCTCCTCCACCATCTCTGCTGGAAGATTGTTCCAGGGAATCCACCACTGTTTCTGTGAAGAAGTACTTCCTCATATCTCTCCTGACTCAACCTCCCTCTAGCTTCATTTCACATCCCCTTGTTCTATGAACACCTTTTCATCCAAAACATGCTTCCTGCCTCTACCTTATTTATTCCTGTGAGGTATTTTAAGGTATATTTCATATCCCCTCTCCCTTCTCTCTTCCAGGGAGTACATTTTGAGGTCCTTTTAGTCTGTCTTCTTAGGGCTTTTGATGCAGACACTACCATTTTAGTTGCCCTCTTCTGAACCACCTTCACTCTATGTCCTTCCGGAGATGTGGTCTCAAAGACTGGACACAATACTCTAGATGGGGTCTTACCAGTGATCTATACAGAAGCAACACCACCTCCCTCTTTCTACTGGAGATACCCATTCCTGTGCACTCCAGCATCCCAGTAGCCCTGCCCTCCCTACTGCCTTGTCGCACTGCATGGCCACTTTTAGGTCTATCTGGTATGATTACCCTAGATCTCTTTCCTGCTTTGTTGTCAGTGCACCACTCCACCCATTTTGTACTCTGCCCCGGGTTTCCATGTCCTATGTGCATTATTTTGCGCATTAGCAGTGGTGATCCTAAAGGCCTTTACTATCACCACAGCTAATGGGATCTGTATGTGAGTGTTTAAATAAAGACGGTCTTTGGGACCTGTACTCAAGTGTGGACAACAAATCCTTGTGTGGGTGACTGCCGTCAATTTCTTCTCCTGATTGTGCACAATTCTCTGCACAAGCACCAGGATTTCAGAGCAGCTCATTTACTTGACTTTAAGGACTCTGTGTACTTACAGGAGTATTATTCTAGCAGAAAGCGTGAGCTGTACCTGGTACCCTTTAAATGATTATCTGCTGGGAGATATTGGAGGCCAAGACTTCCACTGAATATGCTTAGAGTAGATTTTGTTTCGCTGAGACCTCATATTTAATAAACACTGCTTTTTTATGCCTTCTTCCTGTTTCTGGAACTCGTCTCCCTCAGGAGCACCTGTGGTACACCCAACCCTTTACATTCCTCTCACCAGTGCTTGCCTGTCTTCCATGAACTGTGGTTTACCCCAGGCAGGGTCAAGGTGGGACGATTTACTCCTGAAGGTGGTTGGGTGTCTGGAGGTGTAGCAACTGGAGTGCGGGGTCTTGATATACCTGGGTCCCTCATTGGGAGTACCGAGGCCATTTTCCTTTTTTCTTGCTCTCCCTTGATTTGCCGTTGGCAAGGATGCATGAGCACACATGAAGCATGCTGCTGCCTGGCGTTTGCCAGCATCTCCCCTCCTCGCAGCATGCCGACCTGCAGCTCCTCTCATGGCCACCAGGTGGTGGTGCTACAGCAAGCGTTGCTGTCATCCCCTCCCCATGGAAGTGTGTCTCTCCCAGATGCTTAGTCCCCTCCCCAACCCCAGCCGACATGATGACCCAGGCATGTTTTCAGGTTGTCAGGCCTGGGTCACCACTGTTGCCAGCGGTGATCCTGCTGCCGTATTGATTGGTCAGCTACTTTTTTTTTTTTGTTTGTTTAAATCATTGAGGACATTAAACCCCCAGCTAAGAGACTGGCACAAGACATTAACTTATTTTTTATGGACCAGTATTAGTAATTGTTTTTAAGCTGGTGGCAACAGCCTGTCACATACTTTGGGGGGGGTGGTAAATGTTGCTATGATATCTGTCATTATTTCTGTATCATGAAAATGCATTTCCTCATGTTATCTTGCAGCCTGTTAAATAAAACAAAACTGAAGCTTGTTTCCTTGCTCAGTTATAGCTCAGAAATTCTGGCCACTCAGCAGTTTATCCTTTTGCTTGTGCACTTTTAGCACAATGCAGTCTTTCTACAGAGGAAAGGGGGTTGGGGCTTCTAATTGAATGCCTAACATGAAGTGACACTGGAAACCTGAAATACATGTGATGGCCCTTCAAGAAAAGCTGGCCACCCAGCTCTGCGTGTTAGGTTAGTGTTGACTAGGTCATGAGCTGTGCAGAACCATGGTTTCCCAAAGTGCTCTGCTTAGTTAAAAAAAAAAAACATCTTAAAGCTGTATCTCTTATGAATGGGTTTTGTACTCATGGAAAAATAAGTTGTGTGACTTCAGGGTTTCCCTTAAAGCATTTCAGGGGCAGAAATTGAGAAATTATGTATAACCCAATATTATTATTACTAACATGCCTGTCTTTTTTTTTTTTTTTTTTTTTTACTGTTTATTTAAACCTTGTGAGGGTAACTTGACTCAAAAGAACACACATGTGGCCCCTGTGTCCTGTCATTGTTTCTAACCAGGTGCTATGGGATGTGTACAAATGTGGCCCCTGTGTGATGTCATTGTGTCTAACCAGGTGTGCAGGACATGCACAGATGTGACCCTTGTGTTATGTATTTTTTTCTCCTCACAAGGCAGTTGGGTTGTGCAGATTTGGCACCTGCGTAATGTCGTTTCTCGTCTGGTGTTTGGGGATATGTACAGATCTGGCCCCTACGTAATGTCTTTATTGCTCACCTTGTGGTCGGGGGTGTGCACAAATGTGTCCCCTGTGTAAGTTCATTGTTTTTCACCAGGTGTTCGGGACGTGCACAGATGTATCCCCTATGTAATTTCATTGTTTCTCATCAGGTGGTCGGGGATGTGGACACTAGTCTCCCCAGGACCTTGGATGAACTGGGCATCCACCTGACCAAGGAGGAGTTGAAACTGAACATCAAGCCACTGCTGAGGCTCGTCTGCAAGAAGTTCTTTGGTGAATTCACAGGTGAGTCAGCCGGCCTGTCAGCCAACTGAGTGTCACATTGCACAAGTCCCTCTTTCTCCCACAAACGATCTGTAGAGGGTGTAATGGACAAAGAGTTGACTTGAATTTAATTTTTGGCCTCCCGTTCTTTCCCTTGCTCTTTCAGGGGACCTGGGTATTACCCAGCCTCCTGCATTAGGGAAGGAGCTTCAGCATTTATATATTTAGTTGAAATTTTGTCACTGGGATCGGCAGACTGAGCCGGGCTTGTTTCCAGGTGTGACCGAGGAGATACAGCAGGGGTGAAATGGCCCAGGACAACAGGTGCATAAGCGTACAATAAAATCACAGTACAAAGTAAAGAATTTAAGACAAAGGTAAAAACAACGTAAAATGTATACATGTACGTTGGTATTATGGGGTAGCCAGATCGAGCACTAAAGGACTGTGCTGCCAGTGTAGGGCAAGGCTTTATAGCCTAGAGGTTAGAGTAAACCAGGTGTGAATGAGCTTGGTGCATCCAGCAGAGGTGGGTTTGATTTCCACAACCTCAGGTTGCATACTATATGACTGAGCAAGTCACCTAACCACTCCATTCCTCCCAGGTCACCCCTGAAAACAGGCATTTATGCCTAGAGGGCCTGATCTGGTTACCAAAGAATAATTAAAAAAAAACAAAACTGACATTTGTACCAGACCAATGAGGCATAAAACTCAGATTAGAGTACATTGAGCTGAAGGTTATACAATTAAGTAGGCACAAAAATGGCTGAAACAGATAAAATAGCAATAGCTGCATTCTTTTGTGAAGTGTCAGTAACAGTGGTTTGAGAGAATACAGGGACGAAGAGAGACGGATCACCAGTCTGATACATCTCTAAAGACAGCATGTTGGATTTTCTCTCTTTAGCATGCAGCCAGGGTACCCATTTTGTCTTGTTTGCAGCCCACCTGTTGACCTAGCCCCCCCCCATTGTGTTCCATAAAACCAAAAGACGAGCCTTTGTGTAATAACTGTCACTGGGCTGCCGCTTCACTCTCAAGTCCTTATTTCAAGTTGATGTTTATCGGGATATTAGTCATTGAGCAGAGTCTCATTTCTTTTCTTTTTTTTGTTTTATACTTTTAAACATTTACAATATAAACATCATATGATTTGTGATATAGCCAGTTACCAGTTTGATACATGTACGTATGTCTACATTTTCTAGTAGCATCCCAGATAACATAAAACAGTACAGTGTGCCAAGCATGGTAGTCTCAGGGATGTGCATTTTACAAGTCTCCAGAACAGGTCTTTCAAACAACAAGAAGTCTTGCTGTATTCTGACATAATGCAGTTAGCCCCAGCATTTGAACTGCCCCAGAGAGCAAAGAGTTGACTCTATGCAGAAGAATAGAGCGTTGAGCTTACGCTCGGTTTTCAAACCTCTGTCTGTGGTACTTTCCAGTGTAACCGTCAGATTTTTTTTACTCCGCCTAACAGTGAAGTCGCTCCAGAGATTCCTCTGCTCAGTTCGGTAAAGTTTAAAAAGCGTTGGTTTAAACCGTGCTATTTGTTGTTTTTTCGGATTTCCAGCCTCTGTCTACGGTACAGGTATTGTAATAGGTAGGTAGTGACGACTGTGTTTTAGTTGGTAAAACTATGGAAATTGTTCTTTTCTTTGGTTTCTTATCGATTGGTCCGGTTAGGAACCGACCTTATTTCTACTTTGTTTTTTCTGGGATTAGAGTGGTGGTCCGGTACCGATCAGTTTCAAAAGAACCAGGCCTTTTTGTGTTTTTTTTTTCCAAACCCGTGACACGGTTTGTAACCGATTGGTTATTTATTACCTGGCTTGAAAGCTGCTATAGGATAATTCAGTAGGATGGCCATGTCTGAAAAACCCAAGAAGAAAACCGGTCCCACTGGGTTTCAACACTGTACTGAGTGTGGGGAGGCCTATGCCAAGGCCGACCCCCACCTCATCTGTGTTTGCCTGGGGTTTGACCACCTCAAGTTAGACTGCCAAATTTGCAAAAACTTTCCCAAAGCCACTCTAGAAAAAAGATGGAGTAGGCTGAAGGAAAGGGAGACCGAGAAGTCCGTAGATCCGGATGGCCAGCCCGGTTCGGTTGCGGCCGAACCTGAGGAGGTGCATACTGACCTAGGCAATACCTCCACGGGCAAAAGGAGAGCTGACTCTGAGGGGCTGGTTCCGTCAAAAAGGAAATGAAAGTCTGCTGGTTTGGATCCTGTACCACATACCTCCAACCGCGGGCCAGAGATAACAAAGTTAGCATTGTTCCAGTCGCCATGGTTCGTGCTGAACCCGGTACGCCCGTTAGGCGGTCAGTTGATAGGATCCATCTCCTTCAGATTACGATCCAGATGCTTTCTATGAGGAGTGGGAGGGAGACAAAGACTATCCCAATGATGAAGATGATGACCAGGGGGGTCTGGATGTGCCCATTGAACCGGACATCTCCCCAGACAGGCCCTCTAATTTCTCCCCTCCCAGACTTTGAGCTCCTTTCACACTTCTTGTTCTACAAGAAGGTGGCTGAAACCCTCCAGCTCCCATTGGTTATAGCTGTTGAGGAGGAGGAAGAGCCTGATTTTGTGGAAATGATGGACATCCCAGAGTCCAAAAGATTGTCTATCCCTCTTCATAAGTCCTTGGGGAAACGGACACAAAAAATGTTACAAACTCCTAATTCATTACCTCCTGTGGACAAAAGAGTGGACAGGAGGTACATGTTATCAGGCTTGAGTACGGAGTTCCTTTATAATCATAGCAGCCATGTTGGGGTAGTGCAGGCTGCAGCCTGTGACAGGGCTAACATTCCTTTGGCTTCACACCGCCCGGACAAAGATTCCAGGAAAGTTGATGCCATGGCCAAAAAACAATATTTGGCATCCTCTTTGGGACTCAGGCAGACAAACTGTATGGCCTACACAGCCAGGTACCAGAAGTTCAGGTGGGATAGTGTTCTGGAACTGGCTAAACAGGCCTCCCCCCAGCTAGCCAAGGAGCTGGAGGAGGTGGCTGCGGATGGAACTGAGGCATCTAAAGTACAATTTCACGCTGCTGTGGACTCCAGTGATGTGGCATCTAGAGTCATGGCTACATCTGTGTCTCTCAGAAGACATGCTTGGTTCAGATGTACTAGCCTATCACAGGATACCCAGACTAAGGCTATGGATTTTCCTGTAGTTGGTAACTCTCTGTTTGGGGAGCAGACAGGCTTACATGAAGAAAATGGATGACTACAGGACCACTTACAGGAGTGCACAGGCCAAGGAAAGGCAAGCTACTCCACAAAAGCAGCAGTCCAGGGGCAGGCCCTTTCACAGGCCATTTTACCAAGCCCAGGCCTCCTCTCCTTTCCCACAGAGGGTTTTTTCCCAAAGGAGGGGGATGAGCAGGGCTGCTTCCTCCTCCCAGTCTAAGGCTCCTGCAAAGCAGACACACTGAGGTGTCAGCCCGGGTCGACTCCCCAGTTCCAGTAGGAGGCAGGCTGGCTTACTACTTTCAGGCCTGGAGTCTGTGACCTCAGACAAGTGGGTCCTGGAAGTAGTAAGCCAGGGACTAGCCCTCAGCTTCAAAAGGTTCCCAAAAAAGAGGGCCAGGTCTTTTCCACCTGCATTAATCTCAGAAACCCTTGCCCTAGAGGCAGAGGTTTGCTCTCTCCTGGCTCTGAGCCATAGAGAGGGTTCCTACTCAACACAGGGGAAAAGGCCTGTACTGTACTCCAGGTACTTCTTTACCCTAAAGAAAACAGGGGAGTGGCGACCCATCCTGGACCTAAGGTATTTGAACAAACACATTTCAAAACCCAAATTCAAAATGGTAACTCGGGGAATAACCCTTCCCTCTTTAAGGCCAGGGGATTGGCTAGCATCCCTGGACCTCAAGGATGCCTACTTCCATATTCCTATCAGGTGCTCCCACAGAAAGTACCTCAGATTCGAGTTGCCTTCAGGCTATTATCAGTTCAGGGCCATGCCATTCGGCCTAACATTAGCTCCAAGGGTGTTCACAAAGTGCCTTGCAGTAGTGGTGGCTTACCTCAGAAGACAGGGTATCACCATTATTCCATATCTGGTCTACTGGCTAATCGTAGGTCAGTCATCAGACCAGGTCAGGTCAGCTCTGCAAATCACCCAGGACTTGCTCAGCTTTCTGGGGTTTCTTCTCAATCTTCCAAAATCTGTTCTTGAACCAGTACAGCTTCTCACCTTCATAGGGATAGAACTGGATACTATCCAAGCAAGAGTTTTCCTTCCCCTGGCAAGGGTGAAGGCCTTAGTAGATCTTGCTTCCTCTTTTCGACCTCCGGTTTCTCGTCCAGCGAGATAGTTCCTTCAAGTTCTGGGCCACATGGCAGCCTGTACTGCAGTGGTACAGGGAGCCAGATTTCAGATGAGGAATATTCAGTTCCACCTAAGGTCCTTTTGGTCACAGAGAAAGGACTCTCTCACCGAACTGATTCCAGTGACTCAGACTCTGGTCCAAGCTCTCTAGTGGTGGCTGGACCAGGACAACCTCAGACAAGGAGTTTCCATTTCTCCCTCAAGTCCCATCAGTAGTTCTAACTACAGATGCTTCTCTCCTAGGTTGGGGAGCCCACCTGGGAGCCCTGACAGCTCAAGGGGTCTGGTCTCCACAGGAGTCTCTCCTTCATATCAGTCTCCTGGAACTCAAGGCAGTTTTCCTAGCCCTTCAGAGCTTCTCGGATTCAGTCAAGGGCAAGGTGGTCCAAGTCAGAAGAGACAACACCACCACAATGTGGTACATCAACAAGCAGGGAGGCACTCGGTCCACGGCCTTGTGCACAAAAGCCATGAAACTGTGGTCTCTGGCCTATTCTCTTCAGACTTCCCTGGTAGCAGTTCACCTTCCAGGAAAGGACACTGTGCTAGTAGATGCCCTGAGCAGAATTTTACAGGGACATCATGAATGGTCCCTGGATCCTCACATCCTGAAGGTAATCTTCTCCAGGTGGGGCACTCCAGAGATAGATCTCTTTGCAGCACCGGATAATCATCAGCTTCCTCTATTTTGTTGCAGACCTCCATTCCTGGGGACGGTACCCCTTAATGCTCTCATTTTGGACTGGAAAGACAGGTTTCTCTATGCCTTCCCTCCCTTCCCTCTGCTGTTCAGAGTTCTGATCAAGATCAGAACTCAACCCTGCACAGTGATACTAGTGGCTCCAGATTGTGCCAGACAGCGTTGGTATCCTTTTCTGCTGTCCTTGATAGTATCACGTCCCCTGTCTCTTCCCAGGAAATACAATCTCCTGTCCTCCTCCCAGGGGCGGATCTGGTACCCCAATCTCCAGTCTCTCAACCTCAAGGCCTGGCTCTTGAAGAGTTAGACTGTGCAGCACTACATCTCTCTTGGGGAGTTCTGGATATTCTGAAGGTCTCCAGGAAGCCTGCCACTAGAAAAACTTACAATTCCAAATGGAAGAGGTTCAGTATTTTGTGTTCTCAGAAAGGCATTGTGCCTGATTCTGCAGATATCTGCACAGCCTTAGATTATCTAGTTCATCTGAATGGTCTAGGCCTTAGGCCTGCCATCTTGAAGGTTCATCTAGCAGCTGTGTCTGCATTTCTTTCAGCAGGAAAGGGCTCTTCCCTGGCATCTCATCCTGTTTTTAGGAAGTTTTTCAAAGGTCTGGTTCACATTAACCCTCCCTTTAGAGAGCCTACTCCGCTTTGGGATCTTAATGTTTGCATTGCTCAGCTTATGCAGCCACCCTTTGAACCTCTGGCTTCAGCCGAGTTGAAGTACTTGACCTGAAAAACTGTGTTCCTGGTAGCTATTACTTCTGCCAGGCGGATTAGTGAATTACAGGTCCTGTCAGTTGAACTTGGCTTCATATCCTTCCATCGGGATAAAGTGGTCCTAAGAACCAATAGGAGGTTCTTGCCCAAAATGATATTGTATTTTCATCTGAACCAATCTATATCTCTCCCTGTGTTTTTCACTGATCATTCTTCTTCAGGGAAAGAAGATTGCACAGTTTGGATGTTAAAAGGGCTCTTAGCTACTACATAGAGCATATTAAAGCACACAGAAATGACTGTCTTCAATTGTTTCTCACTTATGGTGAAGTGGGGAGAGGTAAGCCTGCCACGAAAATAACTATTGCTAGGTGGATTGTTTCTTATATACATATCTGCAATGACAAATTGGGTAGAACACCTCCTTCAGGCCTGAGGGCTCACTCGACTAGGGGTACAGCTGCTACTCTGGCTGCGGCCAGAGATATACCCTTGTTGGAGATCTGTAAAGCAGCCACCTGGAAAACAGTACATACATTCACCAAGCATTACTCCCTGGACATCCAGGCTAGGAGTGATGCTAGGTTTGACACAGCAGTACTGCAGAGCTTGTTCCCAGAGTAGGTTCTGTATTCCCTCCTCCATAGGGAACTGCTTGGTAGTCTGCGTTATGTCAGAATACAGCAAGACTTCATGTTGTTTGAAGAAAAAATTACCATAGTAATGTTGTTTCTTTTAATGGAGTCTTGCTGTATTCTGACTTCCCTACCTCCCCTCTCAGAACCTAGTTTTTGGGAAGTGGGCTGGTAGGTACAGTGTTGCATCTGAGGGGTGTACCTTGTACCCTCCCTCTTAAGAAGTTGGGTACCTGTTGTTGTTACTTTCTTGTGTTTTTATAGTTAATATTGTCACTATCTTTCCTTCTTGGGTTCTCGACTTGAGTCTTTTTGGACCCAAATTTTTTGCCCTTTGGCTATATGCTTTGAACAATTTCCATACTTTAGTACTTAGTTAGTTTGCTCGTAAGAATCTGACGGTTACACTGGCAAGTACCACAGACAGAGGTTTGAAAACCGAGCTCAAGCTCAACGTTCTATGCTTCTGCATAGAGTTAACTGTTTCTCTCTCTGGGGCAGTTCAAGTGCTGGGGCTAGCTGCATTATGTCAGAATACAGCAAGACTCCATTAGAAGAAACAACATTAATATGGTGAGTCATTTTTTTCTTTTTTACCCTTATCCAGGGCAGCAATTAGTTTTGGAAATTTGATTAGCTGTCTTTGCTAATCAACAAAATTTTGATTAGCAACCAGCCAAGTTTGAGGAACAATTTCACTAAATGGTTATTTGTAAGATACAGTCCAAAAGAGAGCAGTTTTGGGGAAAAGTGTTAAAATGCAAGAACAATTACTGCAGCTCTACTTTTTACCACAATCGCAGGGCAATATGACCGCAATGTAAAAATGTACTCAGTGCAGCAAATTGGTTGAATAGTAACTTTTAATGAAGTCTGTACTTGATTAGCAAATAGTGTTTTTTGGTAGCAAATTGCCATGTCAACCTGCTTATTTTATGCCTTTCTGTCTACTGCTTATGCTGCCAGAACTGTACTCTTCATCCAGTGAAGTGGGCAGAGGGGGTGACAAGTGGCTGCCTTCACAGCTAGCACCAGAGCTGCTCCTTGGTCGGCCAGCACTCTCCCCCCTTCCTGTGTATGAGATTAAGGGGCTTGTGTGTGAACCGTTGACCACTGAGAGGCCAGGTCTTTGGGGGGGGGGTGTTAATAGTGCTTCCACTGGGTGTCTCTAATGATATAATCAGGACCCCTAGTGCTCTGCGGCACAATTTTCTGATTTCTGCGGCAGGGCTCCTAGGCTTCTGCTGCAGCATTTTCTGATTTCTGCGGCATGATTTATTCATTTCTGTGGCAGAATGCTGCCCTGCCATTGGCTAAAATATGAAGGGATGTCACTGATGACATCATTTACCAAGCACAGAGAAGAGGCTTCAGGATAAGCATGATGGGTGCGGGAGTCTGGCACTACGGAAAAACTATATTTTGAATGAAAATTCACCAAAAACAATGAATTTTGCTGCACTATATAAATTCTGCGGCATGATGCAAATTCTGCGGAAAATTCCGCAACCGGAGAATCGCAGAATTCCTGGGGCCTTGGCTATAATGCACTCCACGTGAGGTTTGGGTGAGAGGACTGCAAAGCTGAGCATTTCTGACTGCCCAAACCACACAAGAGGAATCTCTTCTACCATAACAGACACACCAAAGAGGCCCAATTAACTTACTAGAAATCACTTGAGTTAGCTAGAGGGATTAATAATAAGTATTATGTCCTTTTTTTTTTTTTTTTGTTTAATATTTCAGAGTCTGAGGGCTGCCTTCTGTAGCTCTCCCTAGCCCTTGCAACAGTTGCTGCCGAAAGCCCACATCAGGGTCTGAGGGCTGACTTCTGCAGCTCTCCCTTCCCTTGCAACAGTTGCTGCAGCCCATCAGGTCTGAGGGCTGACCTCCAGCTCTCGCAACAGTCACCGCTCGACCCACATCAGGATCTGAGGGCTGACTTCTCCAGCTCTCCCCAGCCCTTGCAGCAGTCGCTGCCAAAAGCCCACATCAGGGTCTGAGGGCTAACTTCTCCAGCTCTCCCCAGCCCTTGCAACAGTCTCCGCCGAAAGCCCACATCAGGGTCTGAGGGCTAACTTCTCTAGCTCTACCCAACCCTTGCAACAGTTGCCACTGAAAGCCCACGTCAGGGTCTCAGGGCTGACTTCTCCAGCTCGCCACAGCCCTTGCAACAGTTGCCTCCGAATGCCCACATCGGGGTCTGAGGGCTGACTTCTCCAGCTCGCCCCAACCCTTGCAACAGTCACCGCTGAAAGCCCATATCAGGTATGGTTCCTGGTTTCGGTGAAGCCGCAGTGCTCTGCTTGCTGAGGAGCCCATTCGATTGTCACCTTTTTTCCTGAGCTGCTTTTCAAAAAACGTTAGCAGCTCTCCTGTACTCTGGCTCTCTGCTGCTTGGGGTTTTATGTTTAATCTATAATTTTATAGTTAATGTACTGCCACTTAGCCACTGTACCATTGCTTGTTTGAGTAATTTATTCTTGTCAGAATTAATTTAAGAATACTGTAGAACTGCCCGATTATCTGCTTCTCCCTCTCTCTGTAACCCCTCCCCTGCCTTACTGTCCCACCCTGTCTCACTTACTAATCCCTCTGTCCCCATTTCAGGGGTATGAGAGCAGACTTCTCCAGCTCTCCCCAGCCCTTGCAGCAGTCTCCACTGAAAGCCCACATCAGGTACAGGTCCCGGTTTCGGTGATGCTGCAGTGTTCTGCCCGCCAAGGAGCCCATTTGATTCTTGGTACCTTTTTTCCTGAGCTGCTTTTCAAAAAACGTTAGCAGCTGTCCTGTGCTCCGACTCTCTGCTGCTTGGTTTTTTTTTTTGCTCACACTTCCGCCCCCGCCTCCTCCGTTTTATTAAATGCACGTTTTCCCTGCCCACCGATATCACTGACTAATCCCTGCAGTTTAGGGGGTGGGGTCAATCTCTGTGAAACTTGAGCTCCACTGCTATTTTCAGTCCCCTGCCCTTCAGCTGCCTCTCCTCCTCTGTCCCTTCCCATCTTACCCGATCTCTCAGATCTTACTTCAAGTGGGAGCTTTTGCAGCATGCTATAACAATCAGGACTATGCCGTAGGCACTAGGACCCTCCAGAAACTTCTCAGCCAGCAGTACCAAGCAGGGACTGCCTCCAAAGTCGGCCACACCCCGTCAGCCCTGGTACAAAAGGGGCGGACTCAGCTCCACCTCAGTTCTTTTCCGCCCGCGTCCGCTGCGTGAAAGAAGCCTTCACTTTTAAGCTTGTCAGGAACAGCCGACTCGTTTTCACCCAGTTTTGGACCATTTTCGACGGGTTTTTTTGAGTTGTTTCAACGGATGTCTTCACCGTCATCGGTCTCTCCGGAGATTCATCAAAACAAGTGCGACTGCGGACGGCAGATCCCTTCCAAAGACTGGCACAAGTGCTGCGTCTTTTGCCTCGGGTCAGATCATGATACTGCAGCCTGCTCAGCCTGCCAGGCGTTCACCAGCCGGACCCGGATCCGACGTCTCGAGGCCCTGAAGGCATTTTTGTTAGCGAAGAAGATGGATCTGCACACTTCGGAGAAGGGGAAGCGCAAGAAGAAGATCAGGCACCACGGGAAAGACTGTAGTAGGTCCCGACGCAGTCGCTGTCCCTTTCTCGCACGGCCCTCCCAAAAAGGGCCGGAACAGAGTATAGGTGTCTCAGAGAGCGTGATGCAGGCTTGACCTGGATGAGGCCGTAAGTAGCCAATCGTCGAGGTAAGGGAAGACGTAATGCCCCTAACGCCTTAGAGCCGCAGCCACCACTGCCAAGCACTTTATGAAGACTCGAGAAGCAGAGGAGAGGCTGAACGGAAGAACTTTGCATATGAGACCTCCCATTAGGGATCCTATCCCACCCTGGGACCTCCTTTTTGTGTTGGAGAGCTTACCCTCCCTCCTTTTGAACCGGCAGCGGATTGTGAGCTGCGTTTCCTTTCCTGGAAGGTGTGTTTTTTGGTTGCTATTACCTCAGCTCGAAGAGTTTCTGAGCTTCAGGCTCTGATGTGCACAGAGCCATATTTGGTTTTCCACAGGCAAAGGGTTTCCCTTAGAAAAAATCCTAAGTTTCTTCCAAAAGTGGTCTCGGAGTTGACCCTCAACCAGTCGATTGACTTTCCAGTCTATTTCGCTTCCCCATCTAATAGAGGGAAAGCTCTCCTTCACACATTGGACGTCCACAGGACATTGAGGTATCACCTCAAAAGGACGGCTGCGCACCGTTGGCTGGAGCAACTCTTTGTGGCCTTTGCACCACAATGCTTGGGCAAACCAGTGACCAAGCAGACGATTTCAAAGTGGATCGTCCACTGCGTATCTTTCTGCTATGAAAAGCACATTAAACCCCTACCGGGTCCGGTCAGGGGTCACTCCACTAGGGGAGTGTCTGCATCTTTTGCCGCCCTGAGAAATGTCTCCATAAGGGACATATGTGCGGCCGCTACCTGGAACTCTGTGCATACCTTTGTCAAGCATGACAGCTTGGATATCCTCTTCAGACACGGTTCAGCCTGTTTTGGTCTGGCTGTTTTGCAGGGACTTTTGTCCTAGGCCTCTGGAGTCCGTATTTTTCCACCTTCCGGGGTCAACTACCTCTTTGGCGAGGGACTGCTTGGTATTCAGTCCCTGATTGTTATAACCTGCTGCAGAGCTCCCACTCAGTAAGATGGTACAGTTACGTGAGAACTTGCAGTAACAGTAGATCTTAGGAGGAGCTCTTAGCAACAGCATTCCCACCCGCCTTCCCCTCAAGGTGTGCAGATCTTCATCTATATCTTCATTTCCTTCTCTTGTCAGGGCTTGTTCGCGGGCCTTGGCGGGGGAACTGAGCTGGAGCTGGGTCCGCCCCCTTTTATACCAGGGCTGACGGGGTGGGGCAGACGTCGGGGACAGTCCCTGCTTGGTACTGCTGGCTGAGAAGTTTCTGGAGGGTCCTAGTGCCTGCGGCATAATCCTGATTTGTTATAGCATGCTGCAAGAGCTCCTCTTGAAGATCTGCTGTTATGGTAAGTTCTTACGTAACTGTACTTTCACCATGCAGCCTTCCCCCTTTCTCCTAGTCCCCCTGACCCCTATCTGCTGTATTAGTGCACTGGACTTCTTTACCCCTCAACCTATCGTTTCCCTTGGTCCTGCAAACAACTTGACTGACTTTTCATTCTCCAACTGGCTGCTTCTTCCACAGTGTCTCCCTGTAAACGCGCCCCATATCTATACCCTAAACTGTGCTTCTTCCTCTGCAGGTACCTTGTCCGATCTAAATGTACCACTCGAGTCAGGACCACCTTTGCCTTCCTGGTTGCAGCTACATGGATTATGATCCTCTTTTTATCACTTTCAGGTGATGTTAAAACCCATCCTGGCCCAGTGGCATTTAGGCCCCACCCTTTCAGGCTAGTTTTTCAGTGGGGCCCCAACCCAGAGGCCTAAAGATTGCCCAACTAAACATAAGGAGCCTCGTGGCCAATCGTGCTGAGCTGGTGGCTTGGGCTGCCACCAATAAGTCTGACCTCCTAGGAATAACAGAATCCTGGCTTAGGCCTTCTCATCCCGACTCTGTGTGTGCCCTCCCCCGCTACAGTATGATCTGGGTTGATAGGGTCTGTTCCAAAAGGGGCGGTGGCCTGGCACTTTTTTCGAAGTCCTACCTAAACCTGACCCTTCTGTCTTGCCCCCCACTTACTTCCTGTGAAGTGCTTCATGCCCTGCTTCTGTTAGGTAATACCAAGAAGCTGCACATTGTATGTGCCTACATTCCTCCTGCATCCAGCAAACGGGGACTTGAGAAACTCATAGAAACATAGACGTTGACAGCAGATAAGGACCGCAAGGCCCATCCAGTCTGCCCATTTTTTCTATCTTATGAATGTGCCATAGGCTTTACTCTGTCAATGGCCTATTTATTCATACTGATCTGTATTGCTCCCTTATGTTTATCCCATGCCTGTTTGAAGCCCTGCACTGTATTCATATCCACCACTTCCTGAGGTAGGCCATTCCATGTATCCACCACCCTTTCTGTGAAAAAGAACTTCCCTTAATCAGCCTCCCTCTAATCTCATGCTGTGTCCTCTTGTCCTGCTATTTTTCTTATATTGAAACATGTTACTCTTTCACCTTGGTAATGCCCGTAAGATATTGGAATGTTTCAATCATATCACCTCTTTCCCTCCTTTGCTCTAGGGTATACATATTGAGCTCCGTTAATCTCTCCTCATGTTTTCTGATGCAGTCCCTGCACCATTTTGGTTGCCCTTCTCTAGACTGCCTCCATTTTGTTAATGTCCTTGTGCAGGTGTGGCCTCCAGTACTGCATGCAGTACTCCAGATAGGGAGTAACCAGTGTCTTGTAAAGGGGGATTATTACCTCTCTCTTATGGCTTGTGATACCCCTACTAATACACGCCAACATCCCTCTAGCCTTACCCTACTGCTTTAGTGGTCTGCTTGGATGATTTCGGGTCATCTATGATGATGGTGCCCAAATCTTTCTTCCCTTGTGATTGTCAGCAACTCCCCTCCCAACCTATAGGTAGCTTTAGGGTTTCTCTTCCCTATGTGCATGATCTTGCACTTCTTTGTGTTAAACCCCAGATCTTACTTCAAGGGGGAGCTCTTGCAGCAGGCTATAACCATTAGGACTAACGCCGCAGGCCTTAGGATCCACCGGAAAAAACTTAGCTAGCAGTACCCGGCAGGGGCCACCCCTGACGTCGGTCATGCCATAAATGGGGGCGGTCCCTAGCTCCACCTCAGTTCTTTTCCCGACGCAGACCCTCTCTCTTTGGGAAAGTCTTAGTGTGTTCTTCAGCAGTTCCAGCGAAATTTAGTGACAAATTTTCGTTTTCCCTCCGCTTTTCTCGTTTTTGCGGTTTGTTTTCTTCATTCACTAGTTCTTCCTTCTTTGTATGTCGTCCCCGTTGTCGGTCTTGTCCTCCGGTCCCAAGAAGACTAAGTGTGCTTGTGGCCGCCAAATACCATCGAAGGATGGCCACGAAGCCTGCGTCTTCTGTCTGGGGCCAGACCACAACCTTCATTCCTGCAAGATCTGCAAGGGCTTCACCAGCAGGACTTGTATCCGGTGCTTGAAGGCCTCAAAAGCCCACCTTTTAGAGAAGGAAATGGACGTCCTGCAGAGCTCCCCTTGGGAAAAGGGCAAGCACTGGGATAAGTCCCACAAGTCCTGTGAGAAGGACCGTAGCCAGTTCCACCAGCGGTCCAGGTTGTGCTGTTCCCCACAGGAAGGCCTCCTCTTCCAGCTCGGGCAATTCCAACTGTTCGAAGCACTCCAGACATGAAGGAAAGTAGAGGCCCAATGCCCCCTCCAAGACACCGACCCTGGCGGGGGCTTCTACCGACAAACCAGCTAAGGTGAAGGTTACGCCTTTGCTGCATCTCTTCTGCCTCGGCGGATTCCACCAAGGCCTCTACCTCGGTTCATGTTTCGGCCCCGTCGAAAAATGCTTCCGTTACGGCTTTACCCAGGTCGAGTAAGCTGTCAGGCAAGGACCGGGACTCTCAGGCTAAGGCCCCTTCTGGGTCCTGCTCTTCCAAATCGGTTAAGTTGGAGCCAACCCCAGCCAAGACACCAGCCTCCACACAGACTACGGTGTCTAAGGCCGACGTGACTAGAGGTGAGCCAGCACCAGTCAAGGTACCGTCACCAGCCCCGATGTCTTCCACTCCGGAGGGCTTTTCTTCGGGATCTTCCCCTAAGGCCCTGCCGGACCTTCCGACTTCACTGTTCCCCCGAAAGGGACGGCAGCCTCTGTTTCAATAAGGAGTCGTCGCAGGAGCTCTTCTCCTTCTGGTGAAGCCAAGTCAGGAAGGACGTGGCTACCCCGAAGCCGGACCTAACACCAGTTCCCGACTGACCGGATATCCAGGACACCAGGGATCTTCCCGTCGGGTCACCTTCCAAAACCCCCGATGAGTGGTGTAAGCCTCCCAAGTCCTGCTCGCCCTCAGTGGTTCGATCCCGGTCGCTGTCCAGGGACCGCCGACTGCACCGCTTACGGTCCTCCAGCTGTCGTTGGTCCAGGCCCAACAGCAAGTCCCACAGCCGCCATAGGTCTTTCTCTAGGTGGGCTCGCTCTTCTAGCTGACGCCCATCCCCCGACAGGTGCCGGTCGCTCCTCCGTCGTCGGTCCGGGAGTACCCAACGCTCTAGGGAGGGTAGTCCTTATAGGCACGATTCGATCTCCTCATGTTCCAGAAGCCAATCTGCTCTTCTTCCTCATCCTGTTTAGGAGTTGGGGGGTTCTCTTGAGGATAAGGAAGTACCCTGTTCGCCTCCTGATGATCCAACTTTCATGGACGTCATGAGACACATCCAGGCCACCAACAAATGGGAGACTGAGGACCTGGATCTGGACCACCGGAGGCTGGCACGTTACCTGAGGCAAAAGGAGCCAAAACCTTTGGTAGTGCCTCCTTTGGTGGATACATTCCAAGACCTTACCAGGATAACTTGGAAACGTCCAGCCACAGTCCCGGCAGTTCCTAAAAAATCGGACAGGCTGTATAGAGTGCCGAGGGACGAGCCCTATCTGGCGGAAAACCCTCTGGACGACTCTATGGTTCTAGCGGCTGCTCATGACAAATCTCAACAGCCCAAACACCTCAGCTCTCAGCCTTCTGATCAGAAGTCCTGCTATTTGGACCAGGTGGGCAGAAAGGTATACTCTGCATCCACCTGCTCCATACGTTCCCTGAACTTCCTGATGCATATGGTCCAGTACCAGAATGCTGTATGGGAGAAGGAACAAGAGATAGTCAGTGTCTTGCCACACTGCACAAAAAACCGAGCTCCTGGACACTCTCTAATTGGGCTTGGACCTAGGCACCCATGTTCTGCGTTCCTCGTACGACACTGCAGATACGGAGTCTAGGGTGGCAGCATCAGGTATCTGCCTAAGGCACCATGCCTGGCTTCGGGTCTCAGGATTCTCCCAGGATCTGCAGAATGGAATCGGGGACCTTCCATTCCATGGTTCCGTGCTATTTGGGTCAAAGACCGAGGGCCTTATCTCTCATCTCCAGGAGTTGGGCAAATCCATCTGGTCCATTCGACAGATGTATAAGGGGGACCAGAAATGCTTTCAAAAACGGCCTTTTCGTAAGTCCTCAGGCCAGCCTGCCCATGGAAACCAATCAGCCCAGAGAGGCGGCTTTAAAAGGAAGGTCGGAAGCCAGCAACCTGGAGGCGCTCCCTTTCAAGGCCCAAAGTCCTCCCAAACCTCTCTGCCAACCCCCAGCTCCACCCAATGACTCCCTGCTGACCCCCCTCCTCCGGCGGAGGCGCAAGAGGAAGGCAGTAGGGGGTCACTCTTCCCTTCACCTGGAGGGATGGCGCAGAATCACTTCGGACCTTTGGGTCCTAGATATTATAAGGAGGGGACATACGATGGAGTTCACTCAAATCCCCCCAGAAACTCCACCAAGGTCTTCAAGGTATCCTCCTTCTCACATACCTCTCATAGAAGGAGAAATCCAGGCCCTCTTGCAAAAAAAGGGCAATAGAGCCAGTCCCCCTACAGCAATGAGGAAAAGGGTATTACTCCCATTTCTTCCTGGTTCCAAAGAAAACTTGGGATCTTCAGCCCATCCTGGACCTAGGCTCCCTAAACGATTATATAGAATACCGAAGGTTCGGGATGGTGACCCTTCCAGGTCTAATTCCTCTTCTGCACCAAGGAGACTGGCTCTGTTCCCTGGACATGCAAGATGCATACATGCATATTGGGATTTCCCCCCTCACAGGAAGTACTTGTGGTTCCACTTCCAAGGGGGACATTACCAGTTTCAAGTTCTGCCATTTGGCACCTCCTCCGCTCCTCAAGTCTACACCAAGTGCCTAACAGTGGTAGCTGCGGCTCTAAGGTGCAAAGGGCATTATGTCTTCCCTTATCTGGACGAGTGGCTCTTGGCGGCCCTGTCAAGAATGCGCCTCATTCAAGTTCTCGGAGACACTTGTTCTCTATTCCGAGAGTTGGGGATCACCCTGAACCTGCCAAAATCATCCCCTGAGCCCAGCCAAAGACTCGTCTTTATAGATGTGGTCCTGGATGCAGTCCAGGGCATGGCCTTCCTCCCTCAGGAAAGGGGAGATTGCCTGCGAGAAGTGGCCCGGATGATCCTCGTAACCCCTCAGGTCCAAGTCAGGACCTTCCTCAGACTTCTGGGGCACATGGTGGTAGCCATCCCTGTAACTCCCTTGGCCCGCCTCCACATGAGGGTCCCACAGTAGATGCTCAGGGTGCAGTGGGACCAAAGATCTGACGGTCTCGACCATCTGGTCAAGATCTCTGAATCAGTCAGAAGGACCCTCCTTTAGTGGTTGTACCCTCTCAATCTAGAAAAAGGGGTCTTGTTTTGACCAGAGCCGCCAAGTCGAACGCTGACAATAGACACCTCCAACTTAGGCTGGGGGGCTCACCTAGGGGACTGCCAGACTCTGGGTGTTTGGTCCCCAGAGGAGCGCAACCTCCACATTAATGTTCTGGAAATGCGGGAGGTCCTCAACGCCCTACGTGCCTTTCAGGAGGACCTAGTGCCAGGCTCTCCCCTCGTTTAGATGGACAACACAGCTGTTGTTTTCTACATCAACAAGCAAGGGGGAACACACTCCTACCCCCTGTGCAGGGAGGCGATGAGAGTCTGGTATTGGGCGCTGGAACATCACATCTTTCTGTCTGCCATTCATGTTCCAGGCGCCCAAAACACCTTGGCGGACAGCTTAAGCCGGTCTCAGTCCAAGGCGCATGAGTGGGAGCTACTCCAATCAGTAGTGGACCAGCTGTTCGACACCTGGGGTCGTCCAGAGTTGGAACCTTTTTGCGTCTCCATGCAATGCCAAACTGCCAATTTTTTGTTAGTGAGAGCACGCGCTTGGTGTTTTTTGGCCAGACGCGGTGTCCCTTTGTTGGGCGAGGAGGTTCCTTTACACCTTCCCTCTCATTCAGAGAGTTCTGTTGAAGGTACAGGCCAAGGGGGGCTTGGGTAATCCCAATCGCACTGCTGTGGCCACGGCAGATTTGGTTCCCACTACTTCAGCGGTTGTCATCTGAGCCTCCGATTCTGCTGCCAATATGCTCGCAGTTGCTGTCCCAGGATCAGGGCAAGTTGGTACATCAAGATCTCAAGTCCCTGCACCTTCATGCATGGCTCCTGCAGACGTAGTTAAATCAAGGTATGGGGTCTCCCAAGAGGTGGCAGACATCCTCGTTTCAGCGAGGAAGCCCTCTGCTCGTTCCACTTATGCTATGAAGTGGAAGCATTTTTGCTTATGGGCTTCGTCTCATCACCTGGATGCCCTTACCTGTCCAGTGAACTCGGCATTACAGTATCTTCTCTCCTTATATCAGCAAGGCTTGAGCTACTCCTCCATTAAGGTGCATATGTGGACCATTTCCACGTCGTCCCCTTCAGCGACAGAACCCTAGCCCAGCTGGACGTGGCCTTCACCTTTTTATGGGGCATTCTACATTTGAGGCCTCCCATTAGGGATCCAGTTCCTCCCTGGGATCTCCTTTTTGTGTTAGAGAAGCTTACTCTCCCTTCCTTTGAACCCGCAGCAGAGTGTGAGCTGCGTTATCTTTCCTGGAAGGTATCTTTTTTTAGTTGCTGTTACTTCAGCTCAAAGGGTTTCCGAGCTTCAGGCCCTGATGTGCAAGGAGCCTTATTTAATTTTTCTTAGGGAAAGGGTTTCCCTCAGAACCAGTCCTAAATTCCTACCCAAAGTGGTTTCTGAATTAACCCTCAACCAGTCGGTTGACCTTCCAGTCTATTATTCAACCCCTTCTAACAGGGGAGTAGCTCTCTTACACACATTGGATGTCCACAGGGTGCTGAGGTGCTACCTCAAGCGTGCTGCAGCACACCGCAAATCGGAGCAACTGCTTGTGGCCTCTGCGCCTCAACACCTGGGCAAACCGGTGTCTAAACAGACTATCTCGGTGGCTAGTCCTCTGCATAGTCTTCTGTTACAAAAAACCTCTGCCAGGAGTGGTTAGAGGTTATTCTACCAAAGGAGTTTTTACCTCCTTCGCCTTCTTAAAAATGTCTCTATCTGAGACATTTGTGCAGCTGCTACTTGGAGTTTGGTACACGTCTTCGTCAGGCATTATAGCCTGGACATTGCTTCCAGGCACCGAGCCGTTTCAGCCTGGCGGTCCTTCAGGGACTATTGTCCTGATGTGCCGTCTCCTGGCCTTTTTAGACAATGCCGTTGTTACAGTTCCTGTCATCCTCCTTCTGGGGCTAGTCATCTCCTTAGCGCGGGACTGCTTGTGATTCAGTCCTAATGGTTATAGCCTGCTGCAAGAGCTCCCTCTCGAAGTAAGATAGTACAGTTCTGTAAGAACGTACTGTAACAGTAGATCTTCGAGAGGAGCTCTTGCAGCAGGTGCTGTTTTTCCCACCCTCCTTCCTCAAGGAGAGTTATCAGCATGACTGGGGCAAGCTTCATGTGGCTCGCTTGCTGGGATCCGTTCGCAGGTCCTCGGCGGGTGAACTGAGGTGGAGCTAGGGACTGCCCCCTTTTATGGCATGACCAACGGGGCGGAACTGACGTCGGGGGCGGCCCCTGTTGGGTACTGCTAGCTACGTTTTTCCGGTTGGTCCTAAGGCCTGCGGCATTGGTCCTAATGGTTATAGCCTGCTGCAAGAGCTCCTCTCGAAGATCTACTGTTATAGTAAGTTCTTCTGTAACTGTACCTTGCCACTCTTCAGACCATTTTGCCAGTTTTTCCAGATCTCTTTTCATTCTGCCCACCCCATCTGGATCATCTACTCTGTTGCAGATCTTGGTGTCATCTGCAAACAGGCAAACCTTACCCTCCAGTCCATCTGCAATGTCACTGATGAAGATATTGAAGAGGACTGGCCCCAGGACTGATTCCTGAGGTACCCCATTTGTGACTTGCATCTCTTCTGACTGTGTATCATTTACCCACCACTCTTTGTTTTCTGCCCGTCAACCAGTTTGCCACCTGGTTGACCAAGTTCTGACCCACCCCGAGCCTGCCCAGTTTATTAATCAATCTTGTATGTGGAACAGTATCAAAAGCTTTGCTGAAGTCAAGGTAGGTGACATCAACTGCATTCCCTTGGTCCACCACTCTGGTTACCCAGTCAAAGAAATCTGAGATTAGTTTGACAGAACCTTCCTGTTGTAAACCCATGCTGTCTTGGATCCTGTGCTCCTATGGATTCCAGATGTTGCACTATCCTGTCCTTAAGGAGTGCCTCCATAATCTTGCCCACTACTGAGGTAAGGCTAACTGGTCTGTAGTTCCCTGCTGCCAATCTTGTGGAGCAGGATCACATGAGCCCTTCTCCAGTCTTCTGGGACCTCTTCTGTGCTCAGAGACTCACTAAACAGTTCTGCTAATGGCTCTGCAAGTTCCGCCCTTAGCTTCTTTAGTACCTTGGGATGTATGCCATCAGGTCCCATTGCCTTGTCCACCCTAAGCTTAGCAATCTCCTGTAGGACCCTTTCTTTTGTGAAGGGACTTGTGCACACCTCCCTTCCCGGTGTCCATGGTGCTGAGCTGTGGGCCCTGCCTTACCTTCTCCTCAGTAAATACTGAGCAGAAGTATCTATTTAGGATAGATACTTTTCCTTGGTCCTCCTCCACACACTCCCCCCTATCCCCTTTGATCCGAGCAATACCTCCTCTGGACTTTCTCCTTTCACTAATGTATCTGTAGAAAGTCTCGTCCCCTTCTTTTACTGTTTGTGCTAGTGTTTCCTTGGTTTGGGCCTTTGCCTACCTTACTGCCTTCCCTGCTTCCCTTAGGGAAGTTTGGTATGCCTCCCTATCTTCGTCTCGCTGCATTCTCTTATATTTCCTGAAGGCCAACCTTTTGGCACTGACCTTTTCTGCTACTGTTTTTGAGAACTACAGTGGTTTCCTCCTTCTTTTGGTCTTGCTTTTCTCCCAAACATGATGGGATATTGCTTCAAGTATTGCATCCTTAATGCTTGCTCACTTTGCCTGTACCCCCTCACCTGTATTTCTTCTTGCCAGGGCTAGCCTTACTCTGTTGGCCATCTTATCAGTCAGCTCCTCTGAAGTCCCATATTTATGCCTTGGAATGGGATGATTTAGTTCTAGTGGTCAAATTGAACCATACCATGTGATGGTCAGTGGTCCCCAGGAGGCCTTCTACCTGGAGATCTGTGATCCTTTCCCCGTTAGTCAGTACTAGATCCAGGATATCCCTGTCTCTTGTGGGTTGTTGTACCAGTTGTTTGAGGCCCTCCCCCTGCAGGGAATCCACTATGTGCCTATTTCTGGCAGATGTTCTGGCTGGTATTGACCAATCTGTATCTGGCATGTTGAAGTCTCCCATTAGTAGGACCTCCCCTTTAGCTGTCGTGTTTTGTTTATCTTCTAACAGTAATGTGTCTATGTCCTCCCCCTGGTCTGGAGGCCTGTAGACAACCCCAATTCAAATGGCTGTCTCATTTCCTGTTTCCAGGGTGACTCACAGTTCTTCTGGCTCCTTATGTGAATTCTGAATTTCTGTAGTTTTTATATTTTCATTGACATAAAGGGCCACACCTCCCCCCCCTTTTTTTTTTTTTTACCTCAGTCTCTTCTGAACAGTACATAGCTGGGTACGGTAGTCTTCCAAGTGTGGTTACTAGTGAGCCATGTCTCTGTAATGGCTACTATGTCTAGTTTAGCCTTTGTCATTGTTGCCATCAGGTCTGGGATCTTGTTTCCCAGACTGTGGGTATTTGTGTACATGATTTTCCATTGGCCAGATTTTGGTGCATTAGTTGTGGGGCGAGGTCCGGCTTTTTCCCTGCACGTCGTTTGGGGAGCCAGACCTTTTTCCTCACCTGGTGATGCAAGTGAAATACAAACATGCTGAACTCCTGTTTGATCACTAGCTGAGAGGGGAAGGGTGCTCTTCCCGTTCGATGTATCGGGTGCTGCACCCCTCTCCCCATTTGCTAGTTTAAATATTCCGCAAAGTCATCAAACTTCTGCCCCAATGCACTGACTCCCTCCTTAGTCAGATGCAGTCCATCGAATTTAAAGAACTTTAGCTCCCAAAACTGTTGCCAGTTACCTACAAATTTGTGTCCTTTTTCCTGGCACCAGCCCTTGAGCCACATGTTTAGCTCCCCTATCTCCCCTTCTCTGACCTTCCACCTGTCTACCCCCCCCTCTCCCAGACTGGCAGGACCTCAGAGAAGGAGATGCCGGACGAAATGGATGACAGTTCCTGGAATTTCTACCCCATGCTACCAAAAACAGTGAAGTACTTTGCCTAGGTGACTTTAATCAGGATTGGCTCAGCCCAAGCTCCCCTATCCTCAACTCTAACATTGCCAAAGCCAGTCTAGCTCAGCTTGTCACTGAATCTACCAGGCATTCCAGCAGTGGCACTTGTCACACCCTGCGCGACTTGGTCCTCACCAATAGGCCAGACAGGATCTCCTTAGTTACTATGTTGCCTGACTCCCCATTAGCAACCATTCTCCTGTAACCTGTGTCTGAAATTATCTCCGTGGCTGACTTCTCTGCCTTCGATCCTATGGCTTTTCTGTCTGATCTCCAGCAGGTTGACTGGTCTCCCCTTTTCACTACAGACACTGACCTGGCAGTGGAGTATTTTTCCAATACTTTGCACTCCCTACAGTTTAATCACATTCCTTACATTAGGCACAGGATTAGGGGCCTTTCCACCAAATGGTTGACTAGCCCCCTTCTCTGCTTGCTTAAATCTCGTGACCAGCTCCAGGCCAGGTGGAAAGCCTCCTCCCTTCTTTCTGACTTTGTTGCTTATCGCTCTGTTAGGAACTCATGCAAGAAAGTAACCCATGCTGCCAAAAGCAGTTGTTATAGAGATCTTCTCCATGCCTCTGCCCATAGCCCAAAAATATATCGGGTGTATATCTACCACATCCTGGGTTGCAATGCTTCTCAAGACCCCCATGACATGCTAATTGATAATGTCTCCTGTAACAACCCCAACACCATTGCCAACTCCTTTAGCTAGCTCACTCTTTACCACCCCTCCTTTCTCGACCTCCAGCACAGCCATTCCATCCATCCTTCCCTCCACAGGCCTCCCCCTGCCCCATCTCCCCCCCACCTTATTCTCAGCCCTGTCTCCAGGACTGATGTCTTACAGATCCTCAACACTATGTCTCCTCCTCATGGCAGCGCTGGTCCGGACGGGCTGGAACCTAGAATTCCCAAACTTGGCGCCTCCATTCTTGCTTTCTCCAGTAGCTCTGGCACCGTGTCCCTCTCCTGTAAACATGCTAAGGTTATATCTGTCTTTAAAAAGGGTGACCCTAAAAGCCCAATGAACTACCGCCCTATAGCAGTCCTGTCAACCCTTAGTAAACTTCTGGAGAAGCTTATTCATAGTCAGATATCCAACTTCGTAGCCAACTATGACCCGTTATCTCCTGCTCAGCATGGCTTCAGACCAGGCTATAGCACCTCGACTGCCCTAGAGCAATTAAGTAACACCACCATAACCAGCATGGACAGAGGTCAACTTACGGAGGCTGTTTTTATTGACTTATCGAAGGCATTTGACTCGGTCAACCATTCACTGCTCTTGTATCAGCTAGGCTCACTGGTTGCCTCCCAGTTCACTATTGCCTGGTTCTTCAGCTACCTGCACAATTGCACCTAGTCTGTCTCCTACCATAGAGTCCTCTCCTGCCCCTCTATCCACTGGTGTCCCACAAGATTCCATCCTTGGGCCCCTGCTCTTTTCTATATTTATAAGCATTCTACCTACCATTCCCGGCCACTGTCGCACCTTACTCTATACTGATGATTTGGTTCTCTGTACCTTCTCTAGCTCTATCTCTGACATTAATTCCCACCTCTCTTCTGACCTGCAACAAATCCAAGCATGACTCACATCTCACCACCTTGTAGTGAATGTTGCCAAGACCCAGGCCATGCTGTTTGGGTCCCGCAGGAACCTCTGCACCCTAAACCTCATATTTCTGGTTTCTTGCCTTGATGGCTCCCTGGTACAAGTTAGCGACTCATTCAGATATATTTAGGGGTCACTCTGGATCCTTCTCTCAATTTCTCTCTCCATGTCAATGCAGTTTGCAAGTCTGTCAGTGCCAAGATTGGGTTATCGTATCCGACACGCCCTGACCTCAGCCGCTAGGATCTCCATCGCCCAAGGACATCTGCTGCCTGGTCTTTGCTATGCGATGCCGGTCTTTGCCCAAGCGCAGGCAAACCGCCTACAAATGTGGGATGTTGCCTATAACAATGTCTGTAGATTTGCCTTGTCTGCCCATCGTCGTAAACACTGTTGCACACTTTACTCCGACCCCCACTGGTTATCCCCCTTCTCCAGGCATTTATATTCCATAGGCTGCCTGACAGACAATATCATTCGTTCTTCTCTTCCCTTCTCCCTTGCAGCCATGTTCACCCCAGTTGACTGCCCCTGACTGCTCCGGTCGTGGACTTCAGCTGTGGTCACTGTTCCTACTTGCTCCACCAAAATGGGTGAATTTGCCTTGTCTGTCTACGCTCCCAAATTCTGGAACTCCCTTCCGTTTTCCCTTAGAAGATTCAATTCTCATCCTGCCTTCAAGCATACACTGTTTAATTACCTCACCTCCCTAGACGCATGTAAATGTCTTTAGTTCATGTGTTACATCTCTTTACTTGCTTTAGTTCATGTATTATACCTCTTTACTTGCTTTTGCACTAGTATCCCCTACCCTCTTCCTATGCCACCAGCACTGTTTTTATGCACTTATGTTACTTATTTCTGTAAGCTGTTTTTATCTCTTTTGTACCGTAATGCTTATGCAATGTATGCTATCACTTTTGTGCTAGGTAATTCTACTCCCCTGTAAGGTGGTTGATCTCTTTATGTACTGCATTGTTTCAGCCTCTTCCCTGTACTATTGTTTGTAACTTGTTTGATTTGTAATCTCCCGGGTAGTGCCTGAAAAGAGGCAATCCTGTCTAGTGCACTTTCCCCGTTACCAAAACCAAATAAATAAATAAAAGTTAAATGAAGTCTCCCTTCCCTAGTCTGAAATGGAATGCTCCACTCCTAACATTCTTGCATTAGAGACCTCTGTACACAGGATAAGTACAATGGCTGTGTGTGCTGATTGGCTAAACACACGTGATTTATAATATACTTAATACAACAAGTCATAAAAATGTATTTACAAATATTACTGCAGGGGGCGCTCTGATGGCCCAGTGCACTGCCATGCTGATATTCCTGGTTTGGAAGTGAGCCCGGGAAGTAGTGTCACGAGGCAGTTCAAGGCAGAGATAGCTGCCACTAAGTAGTGCATCTCAGCCAGGGATGGTTGGTGCTGGGTTCCGCCACCACAGTGATCTCTGCGGCTGGCTACTGAGCTTGCTTCTGCTGCAAGGTAGGTTGTGGTTGTGCATGGCCAACAGAGGCATTGACCTTGAGCAGGGTATGTTCCTGGGATGTGCTGCTGACCGTAGAGGAAAAAGCTACATGGAAAAAATGTTTACTGAAAGGCTGCCCAGTGACCCACACTGATGACCCAAGTACGGGAGGCAGCATGGGATGTCTGTAACCAGACGGCCAGGGTCAAGGAGTCCAGTCAGTGGGAGCACTTCCTCGACCACCATTGTAGGAGGGTGGCGCTGCACTTAGGCCAAAACCATCCCTGCAATGGGCCAAAAAGGTTCCTCATCCTCCACAGGGAGAGCTGCATGCTGACAAGGTTAGCGGTAACCTAATGCAAAGTGGTGGGAGAGGAAGGAAAAAAAACACAACCGTAGCTGACTAAACTGAGATTGCTACGGGTATTGTAGGGGCCTCATGTTGCTGTGCTGTTGTCACATGCTGTGCCTTCTGTGTCAGGGCTGGGAAGTTGGTGGTAAAGCCTGAGAAGGGTGACACTCTTTAGGATAAAAACCTGGTTTAAAATAAACATATATATTACTGCATCTTTGAAGATTGAATTTGTTTGAAATTGGATGCATCCATGAAACCTTCCATCTCTGTCTCTCTCTCTCTCTTTCCAGGTTTTGTAGACATGTGCGTTCAGCACATTCCCTCACCGCAGTCCGGAGCCAAGATGAAAATTGAACACACCTACACCGGCGGGCTGGACTCCGAGCTGGGAGAGGCCATGTGTGAGTGCGACCCTGAAGTAAGCCAAATATTAAACCTCTCTTTAGACTTCACTCAGAAGAATGATGCAGCGTAGCTCTACGTAATAATACTCTTTCATTTTTTACTTGAGTTTATTGGTTTTGTACAGAGTAAGAACATTCAGAGAAGCGGAGAGAATACAACAGTTTACAAAGTAAAATACAGTTTTATATACACACACACACACACACACACACACACACACACACACACACAGTATTTCTCTTTATCCTACTTAGGTTTCTGGTTGCATAGAGTCCCCAGAGTAAAATAAGTCAGGCCTGTGTATCATTATTCAGAGACTGTTGGTCCCTCCCCACATGCTGTCACTTGGGGGAGCGACCCCGATTTTTTTTGAGTAATGTATTATATATGAACTAACAGATGTATTTCTATGATGATGACCCAGCACCACATTATGTATATTAATGGAGTTTATTATTCTCAACTGTGTCCACAGACTGTTATTATGAAAACATATTTTAGAAAAAAGAGAAAAAGGGCACTTCCCTTTGAATGCATGCCTTAAAGTTACAATACCTTTATATTGAAAATTCAGTGTTTAATGACACCCTGCCCAGTCTCTCAGATGCCCTGCAGGGCAGCCGCGTTCGTGCTTCTCTGTTTTGCTTGCTCTGCACAGGTTGGTCAGTGCTCATTTTCACAAATTCTGGAAGCTGTCCACAATGCGTCAGCACTTCACTAACTCCTTCCAGACCCACAGTTCCAGTAGGTGCTAGTGAGGCGCTGAATTGCAGTGTGTGCCCAAACTTCCTGAAGATGGCACTGTTCAGTCTGAGTACAGAGCACTTCTGGATTGTGTTTAAACAAAAAATAAATCTGACCTTTTCCAAGTTCCGTGGCACTGAGCAGCAGGGGTCACCTACACAGGCCCAAGGCACTTGCACGCCACGCCCCTCCCAGGCTTAGGAAAGTGGGAGGCCCTACTGAATGGATACTTCATACCTCCATACCAGGTGGAGACCCTGAGGTGTCTGGAAAGTGACACCAGCAGCAGAGAGGAGAGTAGCAGCCAGTGAGCACCAGGGGAGCAAGGAGGAGTGGGGTTGAACAAATGAGATTGGCCTGGCTGCTCACAGTGTGATTAAGGGCATGGGCAGGGCTGGATCCTGGCTGCCCATAGTGTGATTAAAGAGCACCTTTCGTGCTGTTTTTGAAATTGCATTCCCCCCCCCCAAACAAAAAAACCTGAATGATCCTATCTGACCCCCATTCATATGCCTTTGTTAGTTGAGCCGGTGGCCTTGATTTGTTCCGAGTGGCCATGTAAACTACAAAAGAAAAGTTCAAAAAGAAGTCCCATTACTGTCTATGGCGCACGCCCCTTCGCTCTCCATATACTTGCATCACAAAACATGCTCGTTATTGCCAATCTTGTGGCATCTGCAGACCTGGCATGCATCACCGAGACCTGGCTGGATAGAAGTGCTGGTCCAATTTTGGAATCTGCAATTCCAGCGGTTCTCGATGATTCACTGCCCGAGAGTGGATCGTCGGGGCGGGGGGGTTGCTGTCCGTTTTAGACAGGAACTGGGTATCTTGGAGGTCACACTTGAGGCTACCAACGCCTTTGCGTATATAATGGGTGCAGGTGTTGGCTACAGGACCCTTCTCATTTACCGTCCACCAGGTGATGGGAGGGATTTCCTGAAGGAGGTGGCGGACTTCATCACCGACAAGGTATTTGAGTCTCCCAGATGGCTTATCTTGGGAGATTGCAATGCCTGGGTCGACGATGAAATCTCGCCGTTTGGACAAACCTCCTCCAGTTGATGGATTCATTGGACTTGACGGGTTACCGCTGCAGCCCATGAGAAAGGACACTCATTGGACTTGGTGTTTCACCTGGGGATGGAGACCTCCGATTGGAGGTGGAGCCCATAGGATGGTCTGACCATCACCTCCTGAGATTGTTTCGTAGCCTCCCAAAATAGGCCTGCCCCAAGGGAGTTAGTACAGTTCCGCTCTTTATGAGGAGTTACCTCAGAAGGCCTAATGACGGTAGTGGACCTCTCTTGAATTCCAGGGGATAGCACTGATCCAGGGCCGCTTGTCTCAGGCTGTAATAAGGCTGTTACTGAGGCACTGGATGTCATTGCTCCTTCTCGTGTTCGCCCTCTTACCTCTCATCCAGGTGCTCCATGGTTTAATGGGAAGATCCACGAATTAAAGAGGCAGGGGCCAAGGTTGGAAAACACTGGCAGAAAACTCGCCTGGAGGTGGACAGACTTTGATTGATAACCATTATGAAGTCTATCAATCAGCTGTTTCCCGTAAGAAGGCAGAATTCCTGTCCAGGGAAATTGCTACAGCAAGGAACAGACCAGCCCAACTCTTCCAGACTGTGGGCAGACTGTGCTATCCAGCCTGTCTCCACTCTGATCGAGTATTGATCTGATCTGATACAAGACACTAGTGAGGCCCCACCTGGAGTACACTGTACAGTTCTGGAGACCTTACCTACGTAAGGACATAGACAGGGTAGAGAGGGTTCAGAGGAGGGCAACAAAGATGGTGCATGGATTGCATCACAAGTCGTATGAGGACAGGCTGAAGGAACTGAACATGTACTTCCTGGAGGAGAGGAGGGAGAGGGGATATGATAGAAACATACAAGTATCTTACAGGGAGGAACAGGGTGCAGGAATACACTATTTTTTAAGCGAAAAAGATGTTCCAGGACTAGAGGGCATGGGATGAAGTTGGAGGGAGGACGATTCAGAGGAAATGTGAGGAAGAATTTCTTCACAGAACGGGTGGTGGACAGGTGGAACACTCTGCCAGAGGAAGTGGTGGGGGCTGAAACAATCACGGGATTTAAGAATGCATGGGATAGACATAAAGGAATTCTGGAGGTCAGGGGTAAGGGGTAACAGACTTCTTGGAAAACATAAACTGAACTTACAAGCTCAAATGAGCAGACTGGGTGGGCCTTAGGCCCTTATCTGCTGACACTGTCTATGTATCTATGTATGTATTATCATAAAAACGGTGCGAGGAGTTTGCACAGTTCTTTTCTGATGAGGTGTCCACCATCAGAAATGAGATCAGCCAGTGCCTTCCCATTGGTCCTTGCATTAGTCAGCTGGGTGGTACTACTACTACCCAGTTGACCTGGTCCACCTTTAGCCAACCAGTAGTCATGGATATAATGAAGATCATCCAGACTCTGCGGCCAACCTACTGTAGTTTGGATCCGTGCCCTACACACCTACTAGTGGGGTGTGTAGAAGTCATCGTCCCAGTCCTTGCTGGGATAGTGGGAGTTTCATTGGAGAGGGATTTTTCCAGATCCCTTAAAGGAGGCAGTAGTTCACCCCTTTAAAAAAAAAAAAAAAAAAAGAAAGAAAAACTCCCTTGACCCCGACTGCCCAGCTAACTACAGGCCAATCTCAAACTTACCCTTTGTTGGGAAAGTTATTGAGAAGGTGGCCGCACTGCAACTGGAGCATCATTTGACCAGCCACAGTATCTACGACCCTCTCCAGTCTGGCTTCAGAAAAAGGTGCCGGCCCGGGGCACTGAGGGTTGAGCACTGGATGCCACACTCGCACCGCCGCAACCTAGGTTCGCAATGGACTCGGGTCGGCAGGGGAAGAAGACTACGCCCCAACGGATGTTCTTCTCCTTCGGGGTGGGTTACCAGGGGTGCTGTACGCACCTGATGTTCCAGGGGGCCTGGTGGGAGCACTGTCTCTCACGGGGCATTGGCAGCTTAGAAGGGCTGGAGTCGGGGAGGGAAGGATGTTGTTAGGCACTTGGCAGGCATGCGTCAGCACGCACTTGCCCGAGCCAACGTCCTCAAGGGAGGGGAGATGGGAAGTACAGAAAAACAGAAACCAACCTTGGTGGGCCTAGATGATGGCCACTCCAGCTGCCCAGTCTAGGAACCACGGGCAGACCCCGCTGTGCCAGGTGCTCCACTAAAGACTGGAGGAATGGTAGAAGTCACCCATGGGCACTCTAGGGGCAGACTCAGTGTGTGTTGGGGTGGGTAGCATGAGCGAGCCCGAATGAGTGAAACGATGGGGCGATAAGAGGGGATAAAAAGAAAGAAAAAAAAAAAAAAAAAAAAAAGGAAAGAAAGAAAAAGGCATAGCACTGAAACAGCCCTGGTGAGAGTACTTCATGATCTCCTGACGGCGAGAGATCAGAGATCCCGTTCTATCTTCGTTCTCCTTGATCTCTCAGCATCATTTGACACTGTGGAACATGGGGTGCTGCTCGAGTGCCTGTGGTTTTTCTGTGGACTGAGGTGGGCAGTCCACAACTGGTTTAAGTCCTTCCTTGAGAGTTGGTCTCAGAGTGATGTCGGGAATTTATTCCTTGGCCCCTCATGGACTACCCTGCATGGTTCCACAGGGCTCGGTGCTGTCCCCCATGCCATTCACAGTGTATCTTGCCTCCATTAGGGGACGTTATAAGGCAGTACAGGTTGAATTTTCATTGCTATGCTGATGATTCTCAACTATACATGTCCTTTATACACTGTCAGGAATTTGATGCTGTGGCGGTGTTTAAAAACTGCCTACTGGAGATTCAGAACTGGATGAGTGCCAGTTGGCTTCGGCTTGAACTCGGAAAACACTAAGGCATTGGTTGTGGACCCTGGTTATAGGATGATAGGGACATGGGCAGGAAAACCGTCAGGATTAAGGCTTTGGTGGAATCCCGCTTATTGCCTTTGGCTAGGTGTGGAACCTGGGCGTTGTTTTTGATGAAGGCCTGACCCTGAGGGTGCAGGTTTCGGCCTTAGTCGGATCTTCCTACAACCACCTTAGGAACATAGCCTGGGTGAAGCACCTGGTTCCACCCGAAGATCTTCCAACCTTGGTCCACACCTTTGTCACCAGTTGTCTTGATTATTGCAACGCCCTCTACCAAGGGCTACCAGGGGTAGATATCCGCCGCTTGCAACTAGTACTGAACGCGACGGCCAGGTTGTTGACTGGAGCTTCTAGGTCTAGTGATATTACACCTGTGCTGTGTGATTTGCACTGGTTGCCAATACAGTGGCGGATTACCTTCAAGGTCACTTTGCTGACCTATAAGGCCACACACAAGCAGGGTCCCTACTACCTGAAAGAGCTCCTGCACCTTTACTGTCCCTCCTGCTCGCTCTACTCCTCTGGCGAGGGATTGCAAGAGATTCCCAGGGTATCCCTTACATCATCATGAGGAAGATATTTTGCCTTTGTGGCTCCTACCCTGTGGAATTCTCTACCTCACCAGATACGAGATAGCCAAACCGTAGAAATGGTTTTAAAAATTGTCTGAAGACATACTTGTTTAACCAGGCCTTTTCAGGGATACTTTGAGTTCAAACTGATATGGTTGTTTCTGTATGTTTTATGATGTATGGTAATTTTAATGTTATAAGTGTAAAGGCGTCCTGAGCTTTGGAAGGGCACCTTGTATAAATAAAAACTTGCTTGCTAGAGCGGGGTGGTGGGGGTGCTGAGGACCAGGAAATTGAAGGGATCAAGCTCTCTGATCCATACAGCCAAACTACAATCCCTTACCTTCCTAAATTGAGGCATATAAAAATTTAACTTTCAGCAGCATATGAATTGGGGCAGGTATGGGGCTCGTCAGGGTTTCTGGGGTGATCAGCAGAACAGGTGCTCTTTAAGGGATTGGGAAGGGTGGAATCTGCCCTCAGTGTGATGAAGGGTTTAGACAGTGTGGGACCCTAACTGCCCTCTGTGTGATTCAGGGGGGAGCCTGGCTACCTGCCTTGTGATTTGGGGTGGGAGACTTGCTGCCTTCGGTGTGATTCAGGGAGTGGGAGCCTGGCTACCCTCGGTGTGATTTGGGGTGGGAGCCTGGCTGCCCTCGGTGTGATTCGGGGTGGGAGCCTGGCTGCCCTCGGTGTGGTTCAGGGTGGGAGCCTGGCTGCCCTCGGTGTGATTTGTGGTGAGAGCCTGGCTGCCCACAGTGTGATTCGGGGTGGCAGCCCGGCTGTCCTAGGTGTGATTCAGGGGGTGGAAACCCGCCTGTCCTCGGTGTGATTCAGGGGGTGGGAGCCTGGCTGCCCTCTGTGTGATTCAGGGTGGGAGTCTGGCTGCCCATCAGTTGTTGTTGTTTTTTTTGTTTGTTGTTTGTTTGTTTTTCAGTTGTACCCACCCAGCACACACACACACACTATGCAGAAATTACAGCGTGCTTCATGGGAGAGAGATTAAGTCTGTTCAGCTGCGTGAACTTCAGGAGTACATGGAGCAAAGGTCCTCGCTCCACTCCAGATGCTAGTGGGGAGATCAGCATGGCCCCTTTTTGGTTGCCAGCACTACTCTTCTCACAGGATTCTTTATGCATACCTCCTCCAGAGATGGATGGCTCCTGTTCACAATAAAAATGGAAAAAAATAACTTTCATTGTGATATCACAATATTATAGGGTCTGGTTTGGGTTGTGTTGGAGGAACCATAAACATCATCAATTTGGTGGGGAAACTGACCAGTGGACTGAAATTTATTGTGCTAGATTGTGAGAATTGAATAAACAGATACAGATACAGTATTAGTATTGTCAGCAAAAATGATGGACGTTATTGTGACACTGCTAATTAGTATTTGAGCCAGGTAGGCCTGCCGTAGGTGAGGAGAATGCCATGTATGGCAGTCGGGGCAGGAATATGCCCTCAGAGATATGGCAAGTAGAGAACAGGCTGTATGTGGCCTGAGGGAGAAGAAAGTGGAGAAAAACACCAAAATGAGAATAAAAAAAAAAAAAAAAAAATGTGGTGGGGGCAGGGGCATAGAAACATAGAAATTGACAACAGATAAGGACTGCAAAGCCCATCCAGTCTGCCCATTTTTTCTACTTTATTAATGTGCCATAGGCCTTTACTCTGTCACTGGCCTATCTGTTCACACTCATCAGTGTTGCTCCCATTTGCCTGTCCCATACCTGCTTGAAGCCCTGCACTGTATTCATATCCACCATTTCCTGAGGTAGGCCGTTCTAGGCATCCACCACCCTTTCTGTGAAAAATTGCTTCCTCACAGTACCCCTTAATCAGCCACCCTCTAATCTCATGCTGTGTCCTCTTGGCCTGCTATTTTTCTTATATTGAAGCATGTTAGACTCTTTCATCTTGTTAATGTCCTTAAGATGCTTGAGTGTTTAGATTATATCATTCCTCTCCCTCGTTTGCTCTAGGGTATACATATTGAGCTCCATTAATCTGTCTTCATATGTTTTCTGATGCAGTCCCTGCACTAATTTGGTTGCCCTTTTCTGGACTGCCTCAATTTGGTTAATGTCCTTGTGCAGGTGCGGCCTCCAGTACTGCACGCAGTACTCCAGATGGGGCTTAACCAGTGTCTTGTAAAGAGGGATTGTTACCCCCCTCTTACGACTTGTGATACCCCTACTAATGCACCCCAACATCCCTCTAGCCTTACCTACTGCTTTAGTGGTCTGCTTGGATGATTTCGGGTCACCTGATGATGATGCCCACGTCTCTTTCTTCCCTTGTGATTGCCAGCAACTCCCCCCACACCCTATAGGTAGCTTCAGGGTTTCTCTTCCCTATGTGCATGATCTTGCACTTCTTTGCATTAAGCCCCAGTTGCCACTCTTCCAAAAATGTTGCCAGTTTTTCCAGATTTCTTCTCATTCTGCCCACCCCATCTGGATCATCTACTCTGCTGCAGATCTTGGTGTCATCTGCAAACAGACAAACCTTACCCTCCAGTCCATCTGCAGTGTCACTGATGAAGATATTGAAGAGGACTGGCCCTAGGACAGATCCCTGAGGTACCCCACTTGTGACTTGCATCTCTTCTGTGTATACCATTTACTAGCATACTCTGTTTTCTGCCCGCCAACCAGTTTGCCACTCAGTTGACCAAGTTCTGACCCACACCGAGCCTGCCCAGCTTATTAATCAATCTTCTATGTGGAACAGTATCGAAAGCTTTGCTGAAGTCAAGGTAGGCAACATCAACTGCACCCCTTTGGTCCACCACTCTGATTACTCAGTCAAAGAAATTTGAGATTTATTTCAGGACATTCCTGTTGTAAATCCATGCTGTCTTGGATCCTGTGCTCCTGTGGATTCCAGGTGTTGCACTATCCTTTCCTTTGGGAGTGCCTCCATAGGAGGCAGTATAGCACAGTGGTCTAAGGCTCTGAGCTGCAAATCTGGTGACATCCAGCAGACCAGACCTGGGTTTGAATCCCACAGCTTCCACTTGCATACTGTGTGGCCTTGAGCAAGTCACTTAACCTCCTTGTGCTCCCAGGTCGCTCCTGTAAAAAAGCTTCCAACTTAGTGTGCTATACCTGGTTAAACAACTAAATTAAAAAAAAAAAAATAATCTTGTCCACTACTGAGGTAAGACTGACTGGTCTGTAGTTCCCTGCCACCGCTCTTGTGGAGAGGGATCACATGAGCCCTTCTCCAGTCTTCTGGGACCTCTCCTGTGCTCAGAGACTCACTAAACAGTTCTGCTAATGGCTCTGTTAGTTCCACCCTTAGCTCCTTCAGTACCCTGGGATGTATGCCATCAGGTCCCATTGCCTTGTCCACCCTGAGCTTAGCAAGCTCTTGTGGGGACCCTTTCTTTTGTGAAGGGACTTGTGCACACCTCGCCACCCCCTCCGGTCCATGGTGCTGAGCTGTGGGCCCTGCCCTACCTTCTCAGTAAATACTGAGCAGCAGTATCTATTTAGGATAGATGCTTTTCCTTGGTCCTCCTCCACACACTCCCCTTATCCCCCTTTTGATCTTAGCAATACCCCATCTGGACTTTCTCCTTTCACTAATGTATCTATAGAAAGTCTTTAAAAGACAAAGAACCTCTGTGCGCAAACACTGAGGAAAAGGTTACCCCAAAGGGCATATGGCTGGGAAGCCAAGTTTCAAGAAAATACAAAAAATCACACATGCCCCCACAATGCAAAGCATCAAGGGCTGCATATGCAAATCACCACAGAATGTTATGCTGGTACAACTTTAAGCAGAATTGCATGGTGCCAAAAGGCCTCTCACACAGTTTGCAAAGGGTGCTAACAGAAGACATAGACACGTGTTTCGTCCTACGAGGACTCCTCAGTATGCCTCGTCTGTTTGACACCCCAGTGGAATGGACCAGCTACCCTTAAGGCAGTGTGCCTTGGATATATTGTGGTGAACCCATTAAAATAAAAAACTATTTAAGTCTTGTCCCCTTCTTTTACTGTTCATGCCAGTGTTTCCTTGGTTTGGGCCTTTGCCTGCCTTACTGCCTTCCCTGCTTCCCTTAGGGAAGTTTGGTATGCCTCCCTATCTTCATCCTGTTGCATTCCCTTATATTTCCTGAAGGCCAACCTTTTGGCTCTGATCTTTTCTGCTACTGTTTTTGAGAACCAAAGTGGTTTCCTCCTTATTTTGCTCTTGCTTTTCTCCCTAACTCGATGAGATGTTGCTTCAAGTATTGCATCCTTAATGCTTGCCCACTTTGCCTGTATCCCCTCACCTGTATTTCATCTTGCCAGGGCTAGCTTAACTCTGTTGGCTATCTTATCAAAGTCAGCTCCTCTGAAGTCTCATATTTATGCCTTGGAATGAGATGATTTAGTTCTAGTGGCCAAATTGAACCATACCATGTGATGGTCACTTGCCCCCAGGTGACCTTCTACCTGGAGATCTGTGATCCTTTCCCTGTTAGTCAATACTAGATCCAAGATAGCCCTGTCTTTTGTGGGTTGTTGTACCAATTGTTTGAGGCCCTCCCCCTGCAGGGAATCCACTATGTGTCTAGTTCTAGCAGATGTTCCTGCTGGTATTGACCAATCTGTATCTGGCATGTTGAAGTCTCCCATTAGTAGAAACGCCCCTTTAGCTGTCATATTTTGTTTATCGTCCAACAGTAATGTTTGTGTCCTCCCCCTGATCTGGAGGCCTGTAGACAACCCCAGTTCGTGTGGTTGTCCCATTTCCTGTTTCAGGGTGACCCACAGTTCTTCTGGCTCTTGTATTTATTCTGAGTTTCTGTAGCTTTGATATTTTCATTGACTTAAGGCCCTCCACCTCCCCCGTTTGCCTCTCTCTTCTGAACAGTACATAGCCGGCTAATAGAGTCTCCCAAAGTGTGGTTACTGGTGAACCGTATCTCACTAATGGCTACTGTGTCCAGTTTAGTCTCTGTCATTGTTGCCTCCAGGTCTGAGATCTTGTTTCCCAGACTGCGGGCATTTGTGTACATGATTTTCCATTGGCCAGCTTTTGGGGAATAATGTGCAGAATTTACAATGACAGTAAACTCTGGAGATGACTCTGGAAGTTCTGGTGAAGACTTTGTTCCACAGTTCACAAGTGAATCTTCTGAATCTTTACTGATGAACTTACTTTTAATGGGTCTGGAACGAACTACAGCCAGTCCTAGACCAAGGTGACTAGAGTTTCCATGCTGGATTTAAGATTTTTTGGGTACCCTTTAACTTGTTGGTTTTGTTTCTCTAGGGTCCCCTCATGTGCCACACCACCAAAATGTACAGCACAGAGGATGGGGTCCAGTTCCATGCATTCGGCAGGGTGCTGAGTGGAACAATCCATGCAGGGCAGCCTATCAAAGTTCTGGGAGAGAACTATACACTGGAGGACGAGGAAGATTCTCAGATCTGCACTGTCGGCAGGCTATGGGTCTCTGTGGCCAGGTAATCCATTTTTCAAACTGTCTTGGGTACTAGCTTATTGGTGCACAAATAAATGTAATGGCTGTTGAGCAGAAGGCTACTACAGCCAGGTATAAATTGCAAGGGTTCAGGCGCAAGTGATGTGTACATGCTTGTTGAGGCAGCATGTAAACACTAGGAAAAGGGTATTGCAAATGCTACTCCAGTAACTGTGGATTTCCTCACTGGCTAGTGAATATAAAAACTGTAATCAGATTTGATGGCTAACTTTTCTTTTAAATAAAATGGCTTTGAGTAGCCAGTCTGACAAATTACTAGCCAGTTGACTCTCTAAAATGCGGGGAGGGAGGAGTGGGATGAAGCAACATAATAGCTGTGTTCTGTGATGAGCAAAGCCTGCAGCATGTTGGTCAGCTGCTGATTAGGCCATTGAGGGGTTAAACCTGTCTGAGTAGGGAGATGGGCAGAATAAATAAAAACTGTGTTTGAATTTAATGTTTTTAAAACGTGTGTGTGCGCGCGTGCACTCTGATGTGCATGTATTACTGATGGCTGCTTCTTGTATTTCAGGTATCACATAGAAGTAAACAGAGTGCCTGCTGGGAACTGGCTGCTTATAGAAGGAGTGGACCAACCTATAGTGAAGACTGCCACCATCACAGAGCCAAGAGGCAACGAGGAGGTACAGTTACACTGTCAGCAAGCTTGAAGGTGCATGTATCTAGAACTGACCCCAAATAAAATAACCACACAAGTACGTGGGTACACATGTGGATGTGAATAGCTTTGGTCCATCTCTAGGCATTGATCTTGTTCTGGTAGTCCCTGCAGCTAATGGGACACAAGTCATTTGGTATTGGCAACGGCTTTTGTTCCGTCTTCTGTGGCTCTGTAGATTGATTCCGAACATATCAGAACTCGAAGAAAGGAACATTTCCGTGAGCACTAATTCAGCTTTCCTCTTTTTCAGGCCCAGATCTTCCGGCCCTTGAAATTCAATACGGTGTCGGTCATTAAAATCGCTGTTGAGCCAGTGAATCCCTCAGAACTTCCCAAGATGTTGGACGGGCTGCGAAAAGTGAACAAGAGCTACCCCTCTCTCACAACAAAGGTAACTGTTGGGATTGAGGTTGGGATGTGGAGCCAAAAGCCTTGATGCTTACAATATCTCCTGTGGCACCTCCAGTCACTGCTTGTGGTTCTTCTGTTGAAAACCTTGTGTGTTAGCAACTCATCACATTAGTGGGGTGCTGGGGTGTAACTATTCTGCTGTACTCTGATGCCAGAACTACTGAATACTACTAAGGTGTCAGCGTGGCTCATTTGGTAGTACATCCACCTCTGGGCTAGAAGGTCGTGGGTTCTAGTCTCACATGTGGATTGGGCTCATACTATAAATGCTGGTACTCGAGTGCAGTATTGGGGGGATGCTGGTACTATCTGGGTGTGCCATCCTTCGGATGAGACTTTAAGCCAGCGTCTCTTCTACACCATCCCTGGTGCTGTTCTGATGGGTATACAGGTGGAAGTAAAAGAACCCAAGGTACTTTTCTTAAGAGATGGGGATTTTTCTCGTGTACTGGCCAACACTCCCTTCCCATTAAACCTGTTTATGCAGTTGTCCAAGGCTGTGTGTGGGTATTGATGTGTGAAATAGCTGCACCTACACAATTAGTCACTTTGCTACCAGTCTCTCATTGCTTGTAAAATGCTTTGGGCTGTAACGTTTATGAAAAGCCACATATAAAGAATTTTTTTTGTTCCTGTTGTTTTTTTCTGAACTTGAATCAGCCACCAGTATGTTTTGGCCTTAAAAACTACTGCATTGAACATTCCATTACAGTACTATGTACGTAGTGTCGCCAATAGTGCAGTTGTAATGATAATCTGCAGGGGTGCCACACCAATAAAGTCAGACTCAGGGGCCACCCCATTGCATCCCCAGAAGTGCAGTGTGCTTTCAGGTGGGTGACGTCTCCCAAGCCTGGTTCATGGGAGGACCCAGCATCAGAGTGGATGTGCTTTTTCTCTGGGGGAGGAGGGAGGCTTGCATTGGAATGTGACTGCATACTGCTGCTGCTGACTTGCAGTGTGACTCCCAGGCAGAGTTTTTTTGTGTTTTTTTTCCATCAATTTTTATTGGTTTCCAAACAAAACAGAGACATTAATAGTACATCTCTAAATGAGTATCTATCAAATTCATAACATCAAGGTATGCATACATATCTAAACTGTCATTGTACTAACTTAAATGCTAACAAACTCAGGTTTTCTAATCAATAAAACATTTAATAGATGGAAAAATGACATATACAATATCTGCATACATCAGTAGACCATTTGTGTACTCACATATTCAGACAAAGGGAGGAGGAGACAATTTTTCACTTTTACACTTTATTAGTGAAAAGTTATGCTTTTGTTCTTTAGTTCAATGGTACATTTTGGGTTATTCTGATGAAAAGTATGTTTCTGCATTTATATGGTCTTTGATAAAGTTAAGCAAGCAATAACATACGACCAGGTGTGGGTTATCGCCTGATAAGAGCACATCCAGGGTGTACTAAGGCGCGAGTGCCTTATGCACCTGGACGTGCTCTTATCAGGGCAATAAACTCCACACCGGAAAGACAAAGCTGCTTATAAAATGGGCCACTGGTAAAGAAGTTAATCTGAAAAAAAAAAAATGGAGTAAAAATGTTCATAAAATTAGTAAAAATATATCTGTAGAAAATAGAAAAAGTAGTCCCTCTGTTTAATTGAAAATCACTATAGCAGGTCACTGTGTGTCTGTGTCTATAGTAGCCACGCAGTGATTTTGTCTGCAGAAACCACCCACTCAAACTGTGAAAAGTATGTTTTTATTTATTTATTTATTTTTTATATTTTTCTTACTTTTCCGCAATTTGAGTGTAAGTGTGTAACAGCTGGGCTGACCTATTATGTGTGCTGTTTCTTGCACACTGCCGAAGATGTAGAGAGGTTTTCTGTGTATGGTTTCTTTTATTTATTTATTTTTTAAATGGCTTCATTTTGTTTGATTTCACTTCGGGATTTCTGAGAAACGGCTGGCTGAGTGGGAGTGATCATGTCCCTCAGCAGCCCCCCCCCCCGGCTATTGCCGTACATGGAAGTAACATCAGGCGCTTGCTCTGTTTCAGCTAAACCATTTCTTTTTTTAAACTTCATTTTCATTTGTATAACAGAGCGAGCGCCGTATAAGCTAGCAAGTGATGTGTGTGTGTGTGAGCCGACCACTAAGAACCGACTTTCGGTTTTGTGGTCAGCTTCAGAGATCGTGGTCCAGTTTGGAGAGCAGAGTGAGTTTTTTTTTTTTTTTTTACTTCAGTTTGCTTGAAGCGAGAGCCACTGAGTTGATGGGCAGACGTAAGGGCAGCCCTAAACACAGTTTGTAGGTACTTTTGTGGGGGTGTTATCGGGGTGGGGAGGCTTGTTTTGTTTCATAGTGATGTCCCCATGCTGCGTTGCTGTGAGCTGTGCCAGTCTGTTTTGGTTTTTGGCTGGCACAGCTCAGTGATTTATTTTGTTGTGTGGTTAGGAGTGGCAGCAAATGCGGTTGGCTGCTATATCTTCTGATAAGGACACAGCTCAGAAGATGTAGTATAATCGGACTGCTGATTTTGCGGCTCATTTATAAGGTTTTTACAAACTCGCAAACCTTATCCCAGATCCCGAATGAGTCTGCAGGCCAAGAACGTGCAAGATGTTACATTTTTCTTCAGCACATTTTAAACATCTGTCATTTCACTTGAGACCCATTTTATGAAGATGAATCAGTGTGTAATATAAATTGTGTAGTCTTGTACTTTAGTAGTTTAAGGTTTGCGGCATTAAAAGCTGTTAGTGGAAAAGCTGCATATTTTTTTTCCCAGTCCTAACTGTCTTTGAAGCAGTTGTGACCAGTTTCTCTCTGCTTCTGTTGCAGAACCTCTAACGTCTATTATGAAAGAATACAGTGCTGACATTTTGGGCTTATTTAGGGAAATACTTAAGAAATTACTTGTGCTTAAGTTAGCTGTGTGAGTAACTTCTAAATTAGGTAATGTTTTTTTAAGGGCTGCAGTAGGCATAAGAAAGTGTTCCTCCTGTGCTGCTAGCTTGGCTTGTTTTTGTAGTTCAGCAAAGTTTTCATGATCTGCATGGAATTAAACCAGCTCTTACACTACATGTAATCCTTGACAAAACGTAGAGGGCTTTGGGAAGTATATTCATTTTTATTGATTCCAGTCTGCTCCACAATTTCAGTGGGAGCCTATTCCATTTTTTGGTGTCTGAAATTATTTTCTTTTTGACCTGTTGAATATTGTCTGCAGTGGTTTAAGCTGTCATTTTATAGATCTTTACACCCAGGTACTCTGAGCTAGATTTAGCTCGGTTCATACCAGTATCTTCTATTAATGTATTTAAGCAGATAGAAAAGTAGCTTTAAATTTATAACCAGACAGAGCTCCAAATTCCTGAATAACTTATAGTATTTTTGGTACTGATTTGTAAAGGATCTGTTATGGACAAGAAACATATAAACATAGAACGTGCCAGCAGATCAGGGCCTCTGGGCCCACCCAGTCTGCCCTTTTTTATTTTTTAACCATCATTTTTTTGATGCAGACCCTGTTTGAGCTATTGCACAGTCTCTCTCCCCCCGGCCCCCTTACCACTATGATTATCTTGTGCCTGGCCCAGGCTTTTTTGAACCCCACTATTGTTTTCACCCCCACAATCTGTGCTAGAAGGCTGTTCCAGGTATCCACCGCCCTTTCTGTGAAGAAGTACTTCCTCACATCCCTCCTGAATTTACCCCGCTCTGGCTTCATAACATGCCCCCTTGTTCTAGAGCGTGTTTCTCTGAAAAATTCCCCTCCTCCTGTACCTTGCTAACCCCCATGAGGTATTTAATGGTCTCTGTCATATCCCTCCCCCCTCCTTTCATCCAGGGTGTACATATTTAGCTAACTTAGCATCTCCTCATTGGACTTCTGATGCAGACCTTGCACCATTTTGACAGCCCTGCTGAGGAACGCCTCCATTCTATGTCCTTCCTGAGACACGGTCTCCAGAACTGGACACAGTACTCAAGGTGAGGTTTTGAAGGCCATCTATATAGGGGCAGCACCACTTCCCTCTTCTTGCTGGTGATACCCCTTCCTATGCATCCCAGCATCACACCAGCCCTTCTGACTGCCTTGTCCCACTGCCCCTTTAGGTCATGCAATATGATATCCCTTGGTCTTTTTCAGTATCACACTGCCCATTTTGTACTCTGCTCCTGGGTTTCTATGGCCCAAGTGCATTATTTTGCACTTTTTTGCATTAACACCCAGCTGCCATACCCTTGACCACTTTTCCAGTCTTTTCGTATCCTTGCCTATCCTTTCCACCTCCTCCCGAGTGTCCACTTTGTTGGAGATCTTTGTGTCGTTCACAAAGAGGCAGACCTACCCTTCAAGTTCTTCTGCTACATAACTTATAAAGACATTGAAGAGGACCGGTCCCAGCACTGATCTGAGGTACCCTGCTAGTCACCCTCCCTTACTTGGAGGAAACTCTAACCACTACCCTCTGTGTCCTATCTGCTGACCAGTTTCTTTGGCAGTTTACCACCTTATTACCCCAAGTTACCAGCTTGCTCCACCAGTCTCCTGTGTGGAATGGTGTTGAAAGCCTTGCTGAAATCCAGGTAGGCCACATCTACCGCTCATCCCTCATTCAACTCCTTTGTCACCCGGTCAAAGAAATCTTATCAGATTTGTTTGGCATGACCTCCCCTTTGCGAAACCATGCTGTCTTACGAGAGGAAACAAGACAGCTCCACCACCTCAGAGAGTGTGCTTGGTGTAACAACAATTCGAATGAGCAAACAAAAGCCAGCACCACTCAGGAGATCCACAAAAATACAGCTTTAATGGATAAAAATATTCACTTTACTGCAATGTAAAGTGCAGCACAGAACACCAGCCTCCCACAAAGAGGATGTCCTCTGCATACAGTGAACAAAAGTAGTTGTTTTTCCACCTACTTTGACTCCCTTTATCTCCTCTACAGATTCCAGTTTTCTGGCTAAAAGATCTAGTGTAAAATTGAAAAGCAAAGGAGACCGAGGATAGCCTTGTCTTGTATCCTTTTCCACGCTAAAATAATTAAGTAGTTATCCACAGGGTATAACTGCAGATGATAAATTCTGATATAGGATCATAATCTAATCAATAAATATATCGGGGAAGATGTGGCACTAAGCCACCCTATCGGATGCCTTTTCAGCAACCAAAGCAAGAATTCCAACTTGCTTATTTGTGTTTTCTGCTATATTCATTACATGAAAGATCTTCCTCGTGTTGCCTACTGCCAGTCTAGACTTAATGAAACCCATCTGAGTACCAGTTAGAAGATGTGATACCGTTTCCATTCTGTGCACGAGCACCTTTGCTAATATCTTGGTGTTTGTATTTATTAATGCTATAGGTAGATAGTAGTAAATCATTTTTTATTCATATACGAATAAAAGGATACATTCAATTGAGCAAAGCTCATTTTCAGTGAAGCTCCACGTCACAATAAAATAAGGTTCCACATCAAAAAGACATAACATCAAGTCACTAAAAGGCCACATATAAATTAAGACAATTTACAGTACAACAATAAATAAGGAAAGAAAAATAACAAGAAAATATAAAAAATAAATTTATTTTTGACCTCGGTTCCATCTTTACCTGGTTTGATAATTAGTGAGATAACGCTGTCCATCATTGTATTTGGTAACTGACCCTTTTTATGAGCATCTGTATAAACTTCTTTTAGTATCGGTGTTGGTTCCTGAATACGTTTATGGTAATTATTGGCCGAATAGCTGTCTGGGACCAAATATTTATTTTTAGCTAAACGATTTATAGCTTCCTTAATCTCATCACCTGATTTCTTTGCTTAGCATTTTCTTAAGCTCCTCTGGTACTCTGGGCAAATCCAAGCCCTCCACAAAATTTCTGAGGGAGTTAATATTACGTAAGATAAAATTCCTTATAATATTCAGCAAAAACTTTATTTCTTTATGGTACATGACTGTGAAATCTGGTTATGTTATTTTATTTTCGGTATTCCTGTGTTGCTACTATTCTGCTTTAACCTTATTACAAGAATTTGTCACCTTTAATCCACTGTCAATGTAATTGAGTTTTGATTTATGAATAATAAATTCTGCCTCCCCCCAATCAGTTCATTATTTTCTGTTTTTAGCTGAGACCAAAGCTCCCATTTCTGCTGTGAACTGGAATCTGCCAGTTCATTTTCAACCCAATTTATTTTTTCTAGAAGCCCTGTAGATTTCTCTTTTAAGGTTAGATGATGCGTTAAACAGGTGCCTTTAAACATTTCAGGCAATCCAATGTTGTCGTCCAGATGTATCTTTCTCTTTGTTGTGTGCGAGAAAATCAGAGATTGTTCCTTGATGCGATCAACTCTCTCTTTGTCGAGAAGAAAATGATTTAGCTTATCTGTGCTACAATCTTCCTTTACTGTTAGAGTGATGGGGATTTGATGCGAGATGACCTGCTCAGTAATTTTTTACCTCACGAGTTCTGTGAGCCATGTTTCTCGGGATATAAATATGGTCAATTCTAGAGCCTGATTGGCGGCACTGAGACCAAAAAATTAACTCCCTAGCAATAGTTTGCATAGATCTCCAACTATCTATTAGAGTCCTACTGTCCACTAAACTACATTAGATCCCTTTCGGATTTTACATACGAACATACGAAGAAGCCAGCAGAAGAAGGCCATTTGGTCTGTCTAGTCTGTTCATATTGCAGGGTACACAGCCTGAACTACTGTCTCTGACCCCCTTCCCACACCTCCCATCCTCCCTACCCATGATCCTTACCTTTCCCCTATGAATATCCCAGCCTCTCTTAAAGCTGCCCACTGTCTTCAACGAGATTACCTCTTCCAGCAGCGCATTCCAAGTGTCCACCACCCTCTCTGTGAAGAAGTGCTTCCTGAGCTCCCTCCTAAACCACCCACCCACCCTCCAGCTTAAGACTGTACCCCCTCATATTATGGTTGCCACTCGGCTTAAAGAGACTGTCCTTATCCACCTTATTTATCCCTTTCAAGTGCTTGAAGGTCCCAATCATGTCCCCTCTCTCTCTCTCTCTCTCTCTCTCTCTCTCTCTCTCCTGTCTTCCAGGGGGTACATGTTCAGTGCCCTCAACCTCTCCTCATATGCCTTACCCTGCTGACCTGCTGTTATCTTCGAAGCCCTCCTCTGGACCTTATCCAGCAGGTTAATGTCCTTTTTGAGGGGTGGGCACCAGTACTGAACCCCATACTCGAGATGAGGCCTTACCAGTGACCTGTACAAGGGCAGTATAACCTCCTCTGTCGTACTACTGATCCCCCTAGATATGCATCCCAGCATCTTGTTTGCCCTTGCTGCTGCTTTCGTGCACTGCGTGGAGTGCTTCAAGTCACTAGTGATCATCACTCCCAGGTCCTTCTCCTCCACTGATGCAGTTGTGGACAACTGGTAGCAGCTGGTATGCTGGAGCCTGAGGATAGGCAGGGCATTCTGAATTCTGTGATGCCCTCAGCCATTGAGTCGGCCACAGAACTTGCCCCCAGATGCAGAATACATGAAGTGCCCCAGACTTCAGCATTTATGGTGATTTTTTTTTTTTTTCCTCTTTAAAATGTAGTTTTTCCAAAGTGCTTGGCTCATTCCTTGTCTTTGTTTATCGTGAAGTCCCTCCTCTTTGTGCAGTATGTGATGTCATTGTTCGCATATCTTAGCCAGTGGCTGGGCAGCATTCTGCCAGAGGAGCAGACAGTTCGTGCTACAGAAGTGAGCAAGCCCTGCCACAGAAAGCAGGACTTGAGTGCTGCTATAAACGAAGGGCCCTGAGGATAGGTGAGAGAGGGAAAGTATAAACTGTAACAAAAAGTTTGTTTTGACAGAAGTGAGGAGTGGTTGGCCCACTGACACAGAAGTAGCAGCACTGCTGACTTGCGACACTGATGACGCGAGTTCAGGAGCAGACTGAGAGGGTCAGCCAGCGGGAGTATTGAGCATCCAAGGGAAAACACTCTTCGGTGTGGGGACAGCATGGCACCCGGTGTATTCATGGCCCTCGGTGGTCATGGGGGGGAACAGGACATGGGAGCTGCAGTATATGGGCGGAGGAGCGGTAGACATCAGATGAGTGGAAGCTCACACTACGTCATTCTTCACATCACTGCACTCACTTCTCAGGGAAGGGGAGAAACCATGGAAACATCCTGGCAGGCAAGATGACCACAGTCTCCCCTCACAGGCCTCGTACTGGTGACCCCAGGTACTTGCCAGACTGAATCCATGTCCGATGGGTCAAGGAGGACTGCTGTGGGTGTATCCGGTAGGTAAGTCCAGGAGAACCTAGGTGACGGGACTGGGAGGGATGGTGAGAGGTGGGCCAGCCAGGATGGGGGAAAACAGTAAAAAAAAAAAAAAAAAACAAGGGGGGGAGGATGGCTACCATGTCTCAAAATGCAAAAATATGTAGCAGATAAAGTATGTAAATGAAAATCTTATGGGAGTGTTCCTCCAGACCACCACCAAGTATATTATTTGCCCCAAAGGTGACAGGTTCCCTTAATTTTTAGAGTGTATGTTCTGGAAAGGCACATTGAGCAGAAGCTCGTTTCCAGGTGAGTCCTGGGAGCACAGGAAAGTTCATTGACTTGCTCAGGGTCACACAGTATGTAAAATGGTGGTTGTGGGAGTCAGATCAGGTCTGTTAAGTCTCTAGGCCCACTGTTCTGTGCATGAACATCCAAGCTGTAGTGCCACCCCGTTTTGTGTCTGTCTGGTTTAGTGCCTTATTTGCTGCATCTGCTAACGATCGTTGTTTACTCCAGGTGGAGGAATCCGGGGAGCACGTCATCTTGGGAACAGGAGAGCTCTACCTTGACTGCGTGATGCACGACCTCAGGAAGATGTACTCAGAGATTGATATCAAGGTGAGCAACTAAAATTAAAGCAAGACAAAGCTCCTGGAAATGTCACTTGCAAGAGCTGGCTTTGCTCCTGTATTTCCCTGGAATCTGACTTGAGTGGAGCAACCCTAACAAGGCAAAGCAAATTTTATTTATTTAGTGACCTGTCCCCAAAATGTCTGAGCTTTATGTGTAAAATATATGAAACAATTAAAGCAAAAATCTATAAAAACTGTGTAATTACAAACTGAGGTACAGAAATTAACGGACTCCTTCCCATTCGGTGCTGTATGTAAGATCAAATAAATAACTTTTTAAGGCCTTCATAAACACCTCCACTGATGGGGAAACTTTCTGAATTGGCAAGGAGTACCATATTGTTGGGCACACCACTTGAAGGTTCTGTTGCCAGATAGTTTGAGGTGCAGTCTCAGGATGGCAAACAGTAATCCCTCGTTGGTGCGGAGAGGGCGACCAGGAGTATACCAAACTAATGGATTTTTAAGACAGCAGTGCTTGTTGTGTTAAGGGTATTTGCAGGTAGCCACTTTAACCAACAAGCAAATGTAAATAGCCCAAAGCAGATTGTGAGTAGCCAATGGCATGTTAATACATCATTTTCAGATAGCCAGTTTGGCCAGTAAAAATTGGAGCTTGCTAAATAGAAACTGAACTGGAACTTGGCTACCATTTTGCTGGCCAGGTAGCACATTGGACCCTGACTGGAAAGGACTGTGGCCAGCTGGAACTGGTATGACTTTCTGTCAGCTGTATGCCAGGAAGCGTACATACTACTGAACACTTAGTGTCCAGTTGTGAGACTTAATTTCTGTTCTCTCCTGTCCAGGTTGCAGATCCAGTTGTAACTTTCTGTGAAACAGTGGTTGAGACCTCCTCCTTGAAGTGCTTCGCTGAAACACCCAACAAAAAGTAGGATTCCCAGAATTACAAACTTTCACTAAACTGATATTGTTATTCTAAGTACATGGATTAGAATAGCCTAGTCAAACTTGTGCATCATCTCAGCGAGGCCTGCCCATGTTATATAGCTGACGATTTACGTAAATGTACAGGTCAACATAAGTGAGCCCAATCATGCAAAAGCTTCCTGTAAGGTCCTGACTTATTGTTGTGTATTCTGGCTCTGTGCAGAGCCTCACAAAGATGTATTGTTACTGGTAAGTAACCAACCTTTTTCTGTTACTAGCTCTTCATCTGCTGTTTCTGCTTCTCTACAAGTGGCATCATAATCCTCTTGTGACATCATAAGTTTCTACAGCAACAAGTTGTGATAATACAAGCTGAGGACTATGATGTCACTTGTAGACAATCAGCCAGAGCAGATGGAGACCAAGTGATGTAAAATCCTATGATCTTATTTCGAGACAGTTCCTTCAGTAGTTATCACATATAGGACTGGTGCCACCTGGCGTTGGGCTGCGCGGCAGACTTTTCTAGTAATACCTGACGGGGGACCGCCCACCCGATGTCACATGACCGACGTCAGCATGACTATATATAGTGGGCAGTCCCCACGCCCGCCCTCCAGTTCTTTCCTGCCGTCGGGTTGTGCTAGTCACAACATAGACTTCCATTAGCAGTCGTGAACGTTTCTATCGCGTCAGTATTTTACCTCGCAATTTTCAAATGATTTAGTTCCTTCTACTTGATGTCTTCTCCGAAGAAAAAGTGCTTGTCTTTGTACAGGATCTGCGTGCCACAAGACAGTCACCAGAAGTGCATTCTCTGCCTAGGCCCAGACCATCCTATCTCCTCCTGCCCAGAGTGCCAGTCATTCAACCAGGCCACCAAAAAAGGAGACAGCAGGCATTGGTGGCCCACCTTCTTAAAACTCGTTTGGCCTCCTTGGAGAAAAAGATGGAGCGCCTCAGGGACTTGTCCGAAAAATCTTCCTCTTCTAAAAAAAACAAAAACAAGGAGAAGTCTAGGGAGCGGGCTCGCTCTGCAGATGATGCCAGGCCGTCGACTAGCAAGGCCCAGCTACCGCCCAGAAAACAGCCGGATGGTAAGTCGGACAAGACTCCAGCGGATAAGTTGGCTGCCGGCTCCTCTGGCAACCGTGCCGCCTCTGCCAATAAGTCAGCCCCCTTCTCCAGGGACCGCGCGGCGGCCGGTAGGCCGACTCCTCCAGCCAGGGGCAGTCACCCGGCTACAGCCAATAAGTCGGCCGGGGGCTCCACCCCTGACCGCCTGACCTTACCCGCTAAGCCGGCCGTCTCTGATGACCGCACGGGCTCGGTTCCCCCATCTGGGACTAACGGCGCCTCTCCCGACGTCCGGCGGGACTAGAGGGAGAAAGCCCCTCTCCCTCCTTGCCTCCGTCCTCGCATTCACCCTCGGACGCGTCCGGCGATGGGATTGGAGGCCCCATCGATTCTGTCGATGTTTTGGGTACGTCTCCGTGTTCCCTTGCTGGGGTCCCGGATCAGGAGGCTCCTTCACGGCTGTCTGGCCTTACGGTGGAGGCCCCTCCGCCTTCTGGCGAGATACCAGCGCCTTCTCTGACGCCGGTGATCCTAATGACAGTCCCTCAGCTGGGACCGGCCTTTACCTTTGTCCCCGACGCCGGACCTGGCCCCAACGCCGGAGTTCCCTCGTCCGGTCCAGACGCCGGATCGTTTTCCAGCGCCGGATCGGGTAGCGCCGGTGCCGATGTCAGTCCCTCTGATGTGGGCTGTCCCGACACCAGACCTTCCTTCAGTCTATACAACGGCGGGTCTGCCGTGGGTCCCCCCGATGCCAGATATGACGGGGATTTATTCCAGACCCCGAACTGTCCCCCATTACCCCTTTGGGTATCCTGGGGATCTTTAACTGGGGGGTTCCACTCCTGATTGGAGCCATTTTGGGCAGTTCCACCATGGATTTAACCCATATTCTCCTTATATGGGTTTCCAGGGGTACTATCCCTCTCCGGTCGCACCTCCTTCTCCTCCCCCCAGCCTCAGCCGGCTCCCCCCACCCCTGGTGGTTACGACTTTCAAGACCATGATTCAGTCTTGGTGGTAGGGGGCCAGATCGGAGTTGGTTATGGATCTGGAAGCTAGACTCCCACAACCGCAGCTTCCTAGGTCTCCTTCCCCGAGCAGTTTTCCTCCTCCCTAGTTTCTCTCGGTCTCTCCCTGGAGGGACTGTTTGGGACTCTGTCCCATATGTGATGACCTACTGAAGGAACCCTTTTGAAGTAAGATAGTACAGTTACGTAGGAACTTACAGTAACAGTAGATTTTTGAGAGAGGTTCCTTCAGTAGGTCATAGTTTTCCCTCCCTCCTTCTCCTCATTTTATTTTTTACAGGGACTCCAATTCCTGTTCGTTCCTGCTGTTAGGCCTCTTCCTGGCTCCAGCGGGAGAACTGGAGGGCGGGTGTGGGGACCGCCCACTATATACAGCCACGCTGACATCGGGTGGGCGGTCCCCTGTCAGGTATTGCTAGACAACTCTGCCGTGTGGCCCGACGCCAGGTGGCGCCAGTCCTATATGTGATGACCTACTGAAGGAACCTCTCTTGAAGATCTACTGTTACGGTAAGTTTCTACGTAACCGTACTTTCATGTAGGTGTAATCAGTAATGCAGAATAAACAGAAGGCAAATGCAGACATATTCAAATGATCTGTGGGACTGTCTAACTATGAGGTTTTTTGAGTTTTTTTTTTGTTTTTTTTTAATTAACTTACTGTTTATGTCAGTACCTCCTGGTGGCCTCCCCCAAGTGGCTACTACCCAGTCTAGTACCCTGGCATCTCTGGCACTTACATTCCCTCACTATGTCCCAGTGAACTTTTTAAACTCCGCAATTAGTGGAGTTCGCTATAAAATGAAGCAGTGCTCTTAGTATTTTACTACACAAATTGCCATAGCGAACTTCGCACCTTGCAGTGAATTTCACTCCATGACTTGATGCAAATCACAGCAAAAAAGTACAAGTGCTGAATTGTGTCAGTTCACATGGTAAAATTTGCACAGTTGCGGTGAATCATGAAGTGGCCACTATGCAAAAATTGTGTGAAATGCATTGCAGGCGAATATACCACTCTTAGCCGGCAAATTTAAAACTTCACATACCCTACCCTCCTTTACCCCCTTTGAACACCTATGCTTACCTTCCCAGGTGGGCTGGGTCAGGGGAGTACTTGGTCCTTCTGTGTGGGGGCATTCAAAGTAGTGGTAGAGGGGGAGGCAGTCACTGCAGCCCAGGCCTGAGTATAGTCAGTCATCCTACCATCCATGGTTCTGTTTGTTTTTTGGTGTTGCTTGGTCCCCTCCCACATGACAGCTAGTGCTCCAGCATCAGGTGTGCACTACTGCGTGCCGCCACATGACACTCATCTGGCTACTACCCCTCCCTCTTTTCTTCTGCTGCATTACCACCTGCACTCAACCAGGTGGCAGTGTAATAGTGAGGAATGCAGCTCTCCCTCCCCGAGGAAGGAGAATGTCCCCTGGGATGTTAAATACTTCCTTCACCTCCCTATTCCGTATGGTTTGGGGCCCGGGGGGGAGAGAGAGAGAGAGAGACTTGCTATATCCCGGCTGTATATGAATTATATTGTGGATATGGAAATCACTTCACACTACATAAGAACTAAATGGGAGCAGGACCTGCAGATTTCTATGACAGACCAGCAATGGCCCCTGACTTGGAGAAGTACGTGGACCACTTCTAGTTCTTTAGTTTGGAGAGACTTTTGTTGGAAGCTTAGGGTCAGATACTTTTTAGTACCAGCCCAGACAGCCCACTTTACAGCAGGAACACCATCAGAATGCAGGCGGGGATGTGGGGAACAATGTGCCACGCAAGCCCATATCTTCTGGTCCTGCCCTTCAATAACATCATTTTGGGAGGAAGTCATAAGACACTTGTCCCAAATATTTATAATACAAACACAATTGGGCCCGGAACATATGGTGTTAGGACTAATACCAAGGGAGCTGAGGGGTAAGGATGAGAGATACCTGTGGACCATATTGGTGGCGGCAGCCCTAAAGTCAATTACTGAGCGATGGCTCCAGGTCCCAGTCCCTGAATTTCAGACTGGGTAGAAGTGCCCAAATCCGTTCATCAAATGGAAAGAGTAACCTTCACCCTTGGGCAACAAACACAGCTTTACCAGAACAGGTGATCTCGATGGTTATTGTATGGTGGAATATGACTCATAATTTGATTATGATGAATATAACCCCCCAGATCAAGAGTTCCTCAAGTGGTTTATTTTAAGACCCACACTGACACCTCATTGAATGATGCAGAGGAAATCCTGGTTTTATTTATTTGTAACAAATATTTTAAAAGATTTTCCTATAAATGTATTGCGTATTAGATGTATTTCCTTGTATAGTCAAAATATGATCTTTTAGTAAGTTTTTAATGGACCTTACCCTGGTTTTGTTTTATGGTTATTTTATTTTATTCTATGGACCTTCTCCCACAGTTTGGGAGAGTTAAGCATGTTAAGCAAATACTGTAAACTATATGGCAGTACTTTCAGACGTTTCATGAATTAGAAACTATCTGTAAAGTTTGTGAATTTTTGATAAAGCAAGTATAAAAAAAAAAAAAGCGAGCATAAGGGCCGAAGACCCCAAGGCACCCCATGACACCTGTCAGTGTCTGCAGGGTGGGATGAGGTGGAATGGTGTGAGTGTTATGGCCAACGACCCAAAGACACACCCCAACGCCTGTCAGCCTCTGCAGGGTGGGGATGGGGGTTGGCGTTAGTTCAATACTTCATTACCATTCCTATTATGCATCTCTCTGACTCGTGCAGTGCTAATGCCAATACCAGTAAGCAATCATTCGGCATTAACAGATGCTTGTTTTAATCTCCTTTGGCATCTGAATCTCTTTAAAGAGCTAGTGTACTGCCTGAAAACTGCCTGCAGTTAATTGTAACTTTCAGGTGTCATCAGCTATCACTTCTTATATCGCAAGTATTTTTTCTTTTCTGTTTGCTAATTAGAAGATTTTCCACCTGGCTGTACTGGGATGATGTTTGGAGCAGCACTCTGTCTGGAGGCAAAAATAAGTCAGTTCTGTTCCTCCCACTACATCAACATTGAGACCACCTTGACTATGACATCACTAGTAACCAGTGAGAACCATTTCTCACTGCCGGGTTTCACTTTCACATGAAGCAGCAGGAAATGGCTCTCCCTGGTTACTAGTGATGATCATGTCACAATTTCCTGCATTTTGATTGGTAGCTGGTGAAAGTCATTACTCAGGCTGCGAAGATTGTGGTGCCTCAAGGTGTTTGGTCTCATTTCTGACAACGTAGTGGGAGGAACAGATCTGACTATTTTTTTTTAACCTCTAAAAAGAGTGCTGCTTCACACATCACCCCAGTACTGCCAGTTGGAAAATTTCCCAATTAGCAAACTGAAAATAAAAAAATACTTTAGATATTAGAGGTGATAGCTGACTTCATCTGAAAATTACTATTAATTCCAAGCAATACACTAGCTCTTTAAAGAGCACCTAAATCATAATTGGGAGTAGGCTGCTTTTTAAAATGTAATAGGACATCGTACAGTAAAGAGGGACCTGTAGATCCATATAGACATACACTTGAATGTCTGTGTTTAATCCAGTTTTATCACATTTGAAATGTGTAAACCATCACAGTCTTCATTTTAGCTGCACACTGTGATTAGAGCGTTAAATGGTGCTGGATATCATATGTGATGATATGCATGAGTAGACCTCTCCAGGGCCATCCTTTGATATATAGTGGGACTCTGTTAATTGAACTTCATTCCTTCTGTGGACTACTTATTAATCAAAACTTGATTCAAAAATCATCATAATGGACAAGTACACAAGTCACTCTGTACCTTCACCATCAGAGGCCTCTATTTTATCCCTGCATATGGGACTTCCTGCTGCCATCATGGGGTAGAAGCCTGTTTTGTCATGATAGGGGCTGGGAGGGAGGGAGGGCCCAGGCATTGGAGGCCATTGTCCTGGCCTCAGGGCCACCTCTTTTTTTCCACTGTAGGGCGAGGCGGTAGGCACTGCACTCCATTGAGCAGGGCCTGGCTGCAGATGCGTGATCACCTGCACTCTTTGCCTTTTCCACTGTAGGAGTTGCTGCTGCTGGTGCAGTAGGTGATCCTTTTCCCCAGCTCAGAGGTTTGAACGACTGTCGCCACTGGCCTGGAGCAAGGGATTTTGCTGGTTTTTTTTTCTCAACTAATGAAACTCCAAGATTGCATCAGCTTGGCACCTGAATCCCATTGTGGCTCCAGCAGGGGTTGGTATCACATGCTGGAGGTTGAGTCGTGGAGGTTAGTACGGGCAGATCTGCAGTGCCGCACTAACACACTGGCGAAAAGTGGCCCTAGGCTCATATCGTAGTAGATCTTCCAAGAATCAATCTTCACCATTCATTCCCACTTACAGGTCAAAGCTGGAGGTGCTAGGACCTAGCAGAAGCAAAGTTTCTTGCAGCCTAGGGGACTGACATTGGTGCCGGCACTGCCCACAAGTCAGATGTGGTGACATCGTGCTCGTGGGTTGGCCAGTAACTGAATGCCATCCCCCTCCCTCAGTTCTGTTGTCCTGCCATCAAGTGCACACTGTGGGAACAGCATTTGTCCAACTGCATCACTTTTTCCTCAGTTGGTAGCCACCTAGTTCAACACCGGTTTTCAATGGCATCTTTGGTGCGACTGTTTTTATATTTAACATCTAGTTCGGTGCCAGACTTTCCTTTTTTCCATTTTTTTTTTCCCCACGTCGCCATGTCTGGTTCTGAGGAGCGAAAAAGGCAAGAAAGCTAAGAACAACAACCACGTCTCTCTCCCAAATGCGTTGGTGCTCCTTTGGGAGTCATATGCCATTCAGGACCGGCATGAGGACTGTTGCCCTGCCTTGCTGCCAACACGACATGGACAGGTGTAACACCTGCTTCTCCATGGACTACCGCACCCTCTAGAAGCGCACATGGAAGTAGGACCGTGATCCACCCACCTTTGTAGGCAGGCATCACACCAAGGATGCCAGGATAAGGTCCCTGGGCCTGTCCCCTGAGCCCCTTTCCAGTACTGCACATACTGATAAAGACCAGGGCACTCTGCACATTTTGGGGGGAAGGAGAGTGTCTGGTGGACAGTATGCGTCCCCCTGGGAGAGGGGCAATTGAGGCCCCCCAACCCCACATTCTTGTCAGCCCTTCTTGGCAGTGGACTCTCCCAGTGGTGCAGCCAAAGCTGTATGCTCGGTTTACACTGGTGGCATCTTGGCAGCTTCAGCTCCTGGTACTAAGGCCAATACCGGTGAGTGGGGCGGCGCCGTTTGTAAAAAAAAAAAAGGCCCCCTTCTGGCGCTGCTTATGGTGTCAGAAGATGGAAAGGTTCTGGAACTGACCTTGTTGTATCCCCAAAGGTTATTCTTATCTCTTTCTCTGAGCGGTTGGATGACTTGGGGTGGGGGGGGGGAGATGATGGCGCCAACCTTGGGTCTGTGGACGGGGCCGGCAATTATGGATTCCTTCCTGTGTCTGGTTCTGACCTTGTTTCTGGTCTGGGAGTCTTTCCTGGGATTGTCCATCAGACAGGCACTGGGCTCAGTAATGGGAACCCCTCTGGTGCTGTTCGCTGTGCCAGTTTGTATTCTGGTGCTCTTCCCAGTGCTGGGTCTAATTCTGGTGCTGCTTGCTGGGCCAGGCCTTGCACTGACTCTAAGAGGGACACTAGCCTAGATTCTGGGCTGGGCCTGGGAGCAGGGTTAGTTCTGGTGAGGTGTTGGGGCTGGATATTGGGCCTATGGCTCACCCTTTGTCAAGAGATCATGGTAATTCTGGCCGAGGTCGCACTGTTGGATGGGGGCCCCTTCTGTTGATGGAATCATCTGTCCCTGTCACAGTTGGGGACCAAGGCCACCCTGTGAGACCTACATGGCTCTGCTGTCCTTGCCCTACGTGGGGGTTCCTCCCAAGGACGCCATCTGAACTGGTCCAGCAATGTTGGTCGTTCAAAGATGAGCAAGTTTGCCAGGCTTTTCCTCTAAGTGAGGTCTCCTGAGCATTCCTGCAGCCCTGGCAGAAGACCTGGTCTGGTCACCCATGATTGTCCCCCTCCACTGCCCCCCACTCTCCCCAATATTGCGGGTCCCTTGGGGCCTATGATGTGGGAACAGTTCGCTAGTGTGTTCCACCAGTTCCACATCAGATCAGACTCTGTTTAGGCCTGAAGTCCTTGTACAGTGGTTAATGAATTCGGCTCTTCTGCTGAGGAAAAGGATTTCTCAGTCATCTCACCTCTGATGCTGAGTACTCCCAGTACCAGCAATTCCTATCGAAGATGACGGAGGGGCTGAGTCTTAATCACTTTGTAGGTCATAATACTGCTACCTCTGATGCTGTCATTCCTTTGGGAATACAGCAATGATGCCTGTGTCATTCCTCCGATGCCCCCGCTCTTTATAGAGGCTTCCAGGAATGTGTCCCTTTGCCCCTTCTTCAGCCCCTAGGGGCATACAGCACATGTATTGTGCTCCCGGGGGGTCTCCAGATGTTGTCCCTCATTCCATCTTACCGATTTTGGTGCCGCAGACCCACTCTGGGCATAGACACCCGGTGCAGCCCCCCCCCCACACACACCCCGACTCTGTGGAGACCGATGCTTGGAGCAGGTGAGTTTTTTCTGACTGCACGCACTGTAATGTGCATCTCTGCACATTAGGCATACCAGGCAGCTTATGGCAAGAGCCTGTGGTTGACGTTGAGTCTGCTCTTGGCATCCATGCCGGAGTGTGAGGTAACCAGGCAGGCCATTTGCCTTTCCACCCAGGGCCTGGAGCTGGCAAGACATCAAGTGAGGGCATCTTATGACACTAATGAGGTAGCTTCCAGGCTGGTGGGAACAACAATCTGCATTCGGTAGATGACATCTTCATGTCAACTAGTTGGTGCCCATGGCTCAGTGTAGGGTGCTCAACTTGCACTTTTGTGGGACTTAATTTTTCTCCTGTAGGGTCAGGTGTGAGTTTTCAGGGTGCTCTCTTGCTCCCAGGCCATGGGACCTCCGCCTGCCCCTGACCGGTCTTGGGTCCTGCCAGACCTGTGAGGAGTCACTGCCCTCCAGTGGTTATCCCCCACTAGAGGGATAAGGGGTAATCGTTTTCCCTCAGGGTGAGCCAACTCCTCCCATTGGCAATACAGTTCAGCAGTTCTGAAATTGACTTGGGTCTGTTAGTTCTTGCCAGGAGGGTCAGCTGAAGTAGGGACTTCTGTCATCTGTCCCTGCATCGCTGGACTTGTAAACCCCTTTGTATTGTGGCAGGTACAGTAACGTGTAACTAACTCAGTTGGTCTTTTTTGTACCAGTCAAGAGCCTGTGAAGGTAGTGTGCAGGGTCTCTGTAAAGTATTTAAGGGCTTTGGCCTAGCAGTCGTCTGCTGCAGTCCTTAAGCTAATGGCCGCAGCATAAGTGCGACACACTTTGGGGGGACAGTGTGGGGCAGCAGTTGGCAGGAGGTGCTGCACCTCTGATGTTCCACCTTTGACCGCACTGCAGTATAGCTTTAAGTGCATTGAAATCATCATAAAGGTAATGGCTAAAGGGTACGCCAAAACAGGGAACGCAAGCAACACCCTATCTAGGGTAGGTGTTGAGACTCTGTTGTGCCTACCTAGCTAGGGATTAAAACAACTTTTCTAGGGTAGGTATTCAAAGGGAATAACAAACGACAGTAGGGGAAACCTAGATACACCCTGTCAGGGTAAGGGTGCATAAGGGGTGGGTGGGTGGAAAGGAAGTTAAAGGGTACATCTAAATAGGGAATAGGAGCAACACTGTATCTAGGGTAGGTGTACACGGGGCATATCAAACAACAAAAGGGGAAAAACTAGTCATCTTAGGGGTAGGGGTACATAAGTATTTCCATGGGTGCATAAGAATTTCCAAAAATCACACGGAAGTGTAGGAATTGAGAATGCTGGGAATGGTGTGGTGCAGTAACTGTGGGGCAGCAGTTTTCAGAGACACCTTGTGGAGACTGTGGTACTGCCCCATCTGCATGCACCTCTCTGGGTTGAGGGAGGAGGTTACTAGACTCCAGACCGAGTTGGCTAGGCTGCGGGAAGCCTCTTCTCCCACCAAGGGGGCTGAGATGTGGGCAACCTCTTTTCCCACTCCGGGGTTGCAAAGCTTGGCACCATTACATCAAAAAGTGTCTAGGAGGAGGAGCAGCTGAACTATGATGAGCTCTGGAAGGGTGGGAGTGGTGGGTCAGAGGCACATTCATTCACTGATACCACAGTGCAATTACTACGCCACTCTGATGGGGCGGGACTGCCAGGAGGAGGCACCCATGGTAGGGACAGGAGAGGATATGGGGGTCCTCCTTAGTGGAGACCCCAGGAAGGGTGGTCGAGAACTTTAGAGGAGGAAGAAGCAACTTCTGGTGGTGGACTCTGTTGTGAGGTGGAAAGATCTGGAAATAGGAAACAGGAGTGGGAAGGAGAGGGAGGTTAGGTGCCTACACATCGCCATGACCTGGAGGGATGGGAAGCGGATCCAGAGGATCGCTAGGACATCAGGAAGGGAGACAGAGTTGGATGTCATTGTCTGCCTGGGAGCTAATGACCTGGCTAGCAACAGGGCTGTGATAGTGATGGGGAAGTTCATGGAGCTGGGGAGAGGTCTTGGGTAGCACATTCCGTGGCTTTTGCAGAGGTGCTGCCTGTCTGCGATGGGGTGAGGAGAGGGGTCATTGCACCAGTACCTTTAACTCATGATTGAGGGAATGGTGCAGAGAGGAGGGGTTTGACTACATTTGGGATGGGGGTTCAACCTGGAGGGATAACCGCTATGGGGGGGTGATGGCCTGCATCCGTCTGAGAGGGGAATCACAGTTCATAGTGAGCAGTTTAAATGTTACTTCAGTGAACATTTAAACTAGCAAAAGGGGGGGGTGGAAGAAAACTGGGAGGCAGTAACTTCCCCCTCCAGAGGCTAAAGCAGGAAGTAAAGAGAACCTGAGTGGAGAGAAGTACCTCAGGGTGCAAATTAATAAAGGAAGCAGAGTGGTAGAAATGAAGGAGAATAGAAAGGGAGCAGTAAAGGGGGGGAGAGAGGGCAAAAAGGAAGAAAGTGGGGAAATAAGCAGAGTGATGACAAAATCTGGAAGGCCATGTGTGTGAGTGCTAGAAGTCTAGGAATTAAGATTCTGGATGCAGAGGCCATAATGGCAGAGGGCAGCCTGGATATTGTGGCCATTACAGAGTCATGGTGCACTGAAAACCATGACTAAGATGTGGCCATACCAGGCTGTACTCGATTCAGTAAGGAAGGGGAACAGAGCCATTGTTTGCACTGATGGCATCTGCAGACCTCCAGCACAGCGGGAGGGGGAGATAGATAACATAATATGCTGACTATTACTGTTTTGTCTATTAGTGCACTTGTTTGTATTAAGTTTTAAAATGTTTGTGCTTTTATGTACTATATTTTAATTAGTGAGATGTTTGTTTATTTTTATGTACAGGCGCCTTAATCATTGGAAAGGCGCCTTTTTATAAATAAGTGATATGATACAGTATGATATAACGTACTAGTGGAAGCCACTGACAAGATGGCAGAAAAGGGGGAGGTGCTGCTAATGGGGGACTTCAGTCTACCAGATGTAGACTGGAGCTTCCCAGCTGCAGCTTCAGCTACAAGCAAGGACATCCTGGACTCCCTGCAAGGGGTGTTCCTCGTGCAACTAGTCAGCGAACCAATTTGTGATGAAACAGTACCGGACCTGGTACTTACTAACAGGAACAGTGTGGCAGACATCAAGGTGAGAGGCCACCTACACTGCCCTGCCAGCGCAGCGGTAGCGCTACCACTTGTGACACCACAACCCAAGATCAGGAGCACTCGGGTTGCTGGAGGGTCGACTGGGAGGAGGATCATGCCCGACAGACTGCACTCCTCCTCTGGGGATGGTGGGCTGCGTGTACCGCCACTTTAACACCACCTGGATGACCATGGGTGGAGGTGCAGCAGGACAACAGGAATCTGGGCAGGAGGATGTCGGCCGGGATCCAGAGCAGCAGCACGTCTCCGTATGCTCCACCTCCTCGGATCCCCGTGAGCGTCCGTATCCGCGGGGTGGAACTAAAAAGCAGGAAAAACCCTGCGCCAGCCACCTGTAGACGGGACCTGGCTGTCCTGGCACTCCATTACCGGGCTCCTAGGGACCACCCGATGCACACTCATGGATTTTGGTGGGGGCAGTGGGGTCCCCTCCGCCAGGGGGAAAAACTGAGGCAGGATGGGGTTTGATCTGCCGGCACCTCTGAGGAGTTACCCGAGGCGGAGCTACGGGAGCACGCACAGCCCAGAGCTCCCAGAAGAAAGGAGGCTGGTGGGGAGAGCAAGGGGGCATAAAGAGCAAATATTTAAAAAAAAAGAAAAAAGGGAGGCCACCTACAGACCAGTGATTTACTGTACAGTGTGGTTCAATATAAGGGCAGCTGCGAAATCGAACCACACAAGGGCATGGGTCCTGGACTTCCGGAGGGCAGATTTTATAAAGATGGATGAATGCCTGAAGGGTGACCTGGGTGGGGTGGAGGAACAGTGGGTGAAGCTAAAAGGGGGCATAGTGCAACAAATCTCTGTGAGTAAAAGTAAGAGGAAAAAGACACTGTTGTGTTCTTGAAAGGGGGTGGTTGAAAAGGTAAAGGCTAGAAGTGCAGCATTCAGAAGATAAAAGGCAACACAAAGGGAGGAGGGCGACAGGGAGGTGTATCAGGAAAAGCAGTAAGGGGCACTAAGGCACAAACTGAAGAGAGAATAGCCCAGGAGATAACAAAAGGGGGTGAGATATTTTTGGGGTATGTAAGTGAAAAGAGGAGGACCAGGGAAGGGATTGTAAGGGTGAAAAGGAATGGGGGGGACAGTGCAACGGGGACCAGGGAAAAGGCAGACATCCTGAACAAATTTATTCAGTGTGAACTGAGGAAGGAGATGAGGAGAGGTTACAAAAAAGTAACAGGAACTCTGAAGGAAGGGAGGGAGTTTGACACTAGTCATTTTTTTCAGAGGAGAGTGGGTACAGTAATGGGACCAGACTGGGTACATCCTAGGGTACTGAGGGAGCTCAGGGAGGTACTGGCTGCACCTCTGACAGTCCCATTTAACAGTTCACTGGAAGCAGGAGTGGTTCCACAGGGCTGGAGGAAGGCAGATGTGCCACTTCATAAAAGTGATGATAGGGAGGAAGCTGGCAATTATAGACCAGTCATCCTGACATCGGTGGTAGGGAAGTTAGTGAAATTACTGCTGAAGGAGAGGATAGGGTAATATCTTGAATCTAATAGGTTATAATACAGAAGACGACATGGATTCATAGGTGGGGAGGTCATTTCAATGACTGGTAATTTCTTTGATTGGGTGACCAAGGACTTGGGTCAGGGTGGAGCGGTGGATGTAGCCTACCTAGATTTCAGTAAGGAGTTTTACACTATTCCACATAGGAGCCTGTAAAGCAAGCTGGGTATCTTAGGAGTGTGTCCAGTGGGCGTAAACTGGGTACAAAATTAGGAAATAGGCAACAGAGGGTGGTGGTGAATGGAGTTCACTCTGAGGGGAAGTGATCAGTGGGGTGCCTCAGGGATCAGTGCTGAGACCGGTCCTCTTTAATGTCTTTATAAATTACATTGCAGAGGAGCTGGAGGGGAAGCTCTGCCTCTTTGCGGATGACACCAGAATCTGCAGTAAGGTGGACTGTCCAGGAGGGAGAGAAAAGAATGAGCAGAGACCAGAGAACTCGGGGAGTGGTCAGGGGTATGGCAGCTGGGTTTTAATGTGAAAAAGTGCAAAATAATGCACTTGGGGTACAGAATCCCAGGGTCAGAGTACAAAATGGGGGAATGTTATTGACAACCACCAAGCAGTAAAGAGACCTGGCTGTAATGATCTCTGGTGACCTAAAGGTGGCCAGGCTGTGCAACAAAGCAGTTGGGAGGGCTGGTGGGATTCTGGGGTGCGTAGGGAGAGGTGGTATCATCCACAGAAAGAGGGAGGTGGTGCGGCCTCTGTATAGATCACTGGTAAGACCTCACCTAGAGCACTGTGTACAGTTCTGGATGCCACATTTCTGGGAGGGCATATACAAGTGGAGGTGGTCCAGAAGAGGCAACTAAAAGGGTATAGGGTCGGCATCAAAATCACTATGAGGAGAGACTAAAGGAACTTGGTATGTACACCCTGGAGTAGAGGGGGAGGGTATGATTGAGACCTTTAAAGAGCAGCTAACTCCATTAGGGTGACTTTAACAAAACATATTATTTAGACATAGTTCAGTTTGTATTTCACATTAGTTCTGTATTTCTCATCCCCATTTATCACTGAGACCATTTGCATGAAAATGGGATCTTTGCTCCTGAAGAGTTCATCAGTTCCTGTTGCTTTCTCCCTACCTGAGGTCATAGTGCTGTACTTGTGACATCACAGTTACTCCCATGGCAACAGATTGTGATGTCACAACAGAGGACTATGACATGAAGTAGAGTGTACGCTAAAGAGGCAGATGAACTCTAAGAGATATAGAGCATATTTCCATTCAAATTTCTCAGTAATAAGTTATAGGGAGGAGAAGTCTATTGAATACATATGGAATGCAAGCTGAATTGTACCTAAATATTATGTTTTTCAAAGTTTTCTTTGAGGTGTGAGCAGCTCTTTAAATACCTCCAGGAGTAAAGTATTTTTCAGAAAAAAAGGTGCACAAAAACAAGGGGTCATGCTATGAAGTTGGAGGGGGTAGATTCAGGAGAGACGTGAGGAAGTACTCCTTCACAGAAAGAGTAATGGATTCCTGGAACAGCCTACCAGCCTATGTGGTGGGGGCAAAACAGTGGTGGGGTTCAAGAATGCATGGGATAGGCATAAGGGAATCTTAGTGGAAAGGAATCTGGGGAGGGGGAAAGAACCAGAGATCAGATAGTCGCTGAAGATACTGTAGACAGGGAAAAATGGGCAGACTTGGTGGGCCAAGTGGTCCTTATCTGCCAACGAAGTTCTGTGTTTCTTTGTTTCTGTCGGAGGGGGCTTGGTACACTACCCCATAAGTGGGAATGAATGGCGAAGACTGATTATTGGAAGATATGAAAATTTATGTACTCGGCGTAATTGTTGATCATCTACACTATCTGCACCATTCATTCACACACCTGCCCACTGTCCCCCGCTCAGATAAGAGTCGGGGCCTCTGGGTAGCTCGCCCTTTTGTGTTTGGGCACATGGCATTTTCTTGCCACTCCCACAGGCCCCCCCACCCGCACTCCCCACCCACCCACAGCTACTTCGGGAGATAGCCCTGTCCTCTGCATGGGAATTATGCCCCCCACCTTGTGTGTGTATGTAAAAATAAATTACATAAATAAAATAATGGAATGGCGGCTTTCCCCTTTTCCCCTCAAAAGAAAAAAAAAAAAAGGAAAGCTTAACAAAAAACAAAAAGAAAAGTTTGTGTTTTGATAGTTTTTCACCTCCCGTGCTCTTCTTCTCCAAGGAGGTTCCATGGACCCCTAAGGCTGTGGTGACCTCGGTCTCCTCCCTGCAGACACTTCCCACCTCTACCAACTGGTAGCATAGCCTCGCTGCATGGCACAGCCTTCGCCTCTGGTGCTAAGGAGAGGAGGGATGCTACGAAGGTTTAGTATTGTTATAATTTTTTCTGGGTCCGGTCTGCCAGTGCAGCAGTAGTGCTACCACTCGCAGCGTCGGTTACCCGGGTTCAGGAACAAGCCTGGGTAGTCAGAGGGCCAGCTAGGGGAGGAAGATTGAGTGTCTCACAGGACTCTGTCCTCTGGGGAGGGAGGAGGATCACTGCCACTGAATGACCGCCAGCTGGGTGTCCACGGGGGTGGCAGTGCAGCAGGCACGCACTCCTGGGGCTGGGGACTGCTGATTGGCTAGATGGACTGCATGCACAGGGTGGTCACATCCATCGTCCAAGCGTCCCCACAACAGGAAAATCTGAAAATGTAGCTGAGCCCTATGACTGCTTCGAGCGGCTCACAGACCTTGCAGCCTGCCAACCTAGGCATACTCCAAGGGCACGGCACCAAAAGTATGCTACCTAAGGGACCTGGTCCAGCCTGAAGTCCTCCACTGTGGAGAGGGGATAGCATGAGGCTACACCCACAGAGCCAAGTAAACCCTAGGAGATGGGGCTGGGGCCGCTTGGAAGCCCTGAGAGGAACTGATGCTGGCTAAAGGGGGAGCACAAAGAGAAAATAAAAAATATATATATATATATATATATATATATATATATATATATCGGTACCCTCAGAATATCAAGCTGTATGCTGTTCTGCACCTAGGTGCTGGGTCTCTTCTCTTTCCTTTTTTTACTCTCTGGAGTGGCAAGAGGATGGTAGCAGTACTCTTGGGCTTCTCCAGTCTCTCTGCTATTTTTTATGGATTTTTATTTAATCCTGGATTCTAGTCCTCTGTGAACACAAGATCACCACACACGCACGCACACACCATTGGCTTCTGCCATCCTATCCATGAAGATTCCTGTGTCTTTCCTAGATCGTCCATAGCTATATGCCAGGGCTGCTTCTCTTCCTCTCCTCCACCTTCCTATCCAGGTGAATAGTAGGCTGTGGCTGTTACATCTGCTACCCCTATGACACTTAGGCCCATCACTTAGTTTCTTTAAGCTGGTAGTCGGGTTTTATTATTTTTATGATTTTATATCCTCTATTCTTTTCCTATGCCTTTGGGCTAGGAGTCTATAGCCTTCTGTCTCTTTCCTCTCACATTAGTTTCTCTCCTGCCTAACAGAACTAAGTTGGGGGGGTGATGGAATCGATTACTGGCCAACTACGAGTGCGACATCACCACGTCTGCCTCATGGGTGGTGCTGGCACCGACTTCAGTCCCCTAGACTGCAAAAGACTTTGCTTCCGCTGGGTCAAGGCACCTTCGGCTTATAAATGCGAATAAATGGTAGAGATATTCTGGAAGATCAACAATTACGGTGTGTATGTAATTTTCATTTCCTTCAGAGCTGGAATGTATAGGAACTGTGAGCTCATTTTCTATGAAATTCAGAGTTGGTTCCAACATCCGTGCTTTTCCCTTTTGCTTGGCTCCCCCCCCACCACCACCACCACCGTGTCAGTTTGTAGTAAGCAGTCCAAGTCAGTGCCCTAGTGGGTAAAATTCACTGTTTTCACCGGCCCAGTGGCACTAAGGGTTGAGGCACTGGATGCCACACATCGCACCACACCAGCAACCCGAGTTCGGGAACGGACTCTGGCTGCTGAGGGTTGGCAGGGGAGAGGGTGGATTGAGCGTTCCAGGACTGCTCTCCTCCCTCTGGGGTGGGCTTGGGGGATGCATCACGCTGGAGCAGCCCCAGTTGCGGTGCCAACAATGGGGAGGAGCATGGCAAGACGATCGCATTGCGTTGTGCGTCATTGCACTGCCGGCTCCAGGGCTAACTGGTGGAAAAAGGCTGGGCGTGACAATGCAGCTTGATGCCCGTTTCCCCCACCGACCTGGAGGCCTGTCGTGGAATCGTGCTGGGGGTCCGGTCCAGCCTGGGGACGGAGAGGTAAGGGAGACCCTCCGACAGGCTGGGACAGCCATGCCAGACCCCTGCAGTCGAGTGAGCCTGCTGTCCTCTAGGCTGGTGAGGGCCAGCGGCTGGATGCCCCTGCAGAAGGCGTATAAACAAGAGAAATTTAAAAAAAAAAAAAATTCACTGTTTTCACTTAATTTTGTGCATCTGAACGTTGTAGGTGGGTGTGTCTGTGTGTGGTGGGTGGTGTTGGTTGGTGGCATATGTGTGTGTGTGATCTTATAGCACCTGTGTTGCTTACTGCTGATGTCTACCAATACTGTTGTTAAGGAATAAGATCACAATGATTGCAGAGCCTCTGGAAAAAGGACTGGCCGAAGACATTGAGAATGAAGTGGTACAGATCACCTGGAACAGGTAAGAAGATGAGGTGGGGAACAAATGGGACATTCTGCTCTTTGGTTTCCTTTTGTACATGTAAATAGTTTCCAGTTTATTGGGTAATCCATCAGAGAGGCCATATTTCATTTTCAGTAGAGGGCCTGTGTATTCGGAGTTTTACTGCTGGGAGGGGCTATAAGCAGTGGTTCAGTGGCAGCACATCACCCCTACACGTGGGAGACTGGGGTGGCGCATGAGCACAGGAATCCCACAGCAGGGCAGGGCACATCTACATCCCTTGACCACGTAAGAGACTGAGGTTTGCATGATAACTCGGGAATCCCAGCGCTGGGCTGGACACATCCATATTCTTCAGCCACAGGGGAGATTGGGCTTCCCAGGAGTCCTAAGGCTATGCTGGGCACATCATGGAGACTCTTCTGGAGAGGGTGCACAGACTGCATTCACGCGTCCCCACTGTTGGCTGATTTACAGAGCAGCATTGGTGTCGACTGTTAGATCAGCTGCTCACACCCTCCCAGCAGGAGAAAGGGGTGCCACCATTAGTGACCTGTGATTATTGAGGTGAGAAATGTCGCAATCTGGACCAAAAAAAAGACGAGGCTGAATACCTTCCAGCTGTAACACAGTGAGCCACTGGCTAGGCTGGGAGTCAGAATTGCTCCCTAAATTCCCCTTATCTGTATCAGCAGAGTACTTATACTAAACTGCAGGCTAATTATCAGTAAAGTGTTTGTTTTGTTGCCACAGAACAAATCATGTTTATGCCCCAGTTGTGTTAAACAATGTCAGGCATTACTTGGAGCGCCTTACTTCTAATGCCAATGGTACTAGATGGTGGGAGAACTGTCACTGTATTTATAAATCCTTCAGGCTGCAGAGTAAGTCTTCAGCTGGATTTGCAGAGGTTCTGTCTCTTTTAATCAAGTCAGTATAAAATTCCAAGCGTTAAATTAAAAATTGACTAGCAGAACTGCATTTCTTTGTGTCATCATGCCATTGTTAGTTTGAATAGTTCTTGCCCTCTTGTGTAGTCGTGAAGAGGTGCTCCCAGAACATTGTATGCTGTACCTAAAATGTTTTGACCCACAGTTCATTAGCTTATTTCGTTTTGGGGAGGAGTCTGAACACGAAGAGAAGATTGTATTGGGTTTACCCACTAAGGCCAAGCCACAGATTGGGCTCTGGTCCCATTCATTTCGGAATGAATCCGTGGTAACGCTCAACGCCACATCCTTGTTTATTGAAATCTCTTGGCCGGGTAGGCCTGCTGAAACGAAATGTAACTTTTTCAGGGGCGACCCGGAATTTGTTACAATCAGTAACAGAAAAGAAAACATACAGGAATCAAAGTGCACAGAAAACAGATGTGGAACCACAGTCTTGCACAAGTGTGGACAGCATTATTGCATGAATCATTGTACAAGTCCAGGGTTAATTATACTTTGTTACATTGCACAAGATGAGAAGAGGTACAAGGATCAGGGTACAGCATGCGTGTCTGCATGCCTGGCCTCTCTAACACTCAACAACCTGGCCTTGAAGAGCTAGCCGTGTGTCATGGTGACAAACCGAAATACAAAATCACACATACCTTATTATTGCAAAGCATCATGGGAAGTATATGAAAATCACCATGAAAAACCTTGGACTGGTTCTGTTTTAAGCAGGAGTGTATGGTGCCAAATGGCCTCTCACAGAATCTGCAAAGGCTAAAAACAGAAGAGACAGACTCGTGTTCTGTCCTTCTCAGGACTCATCAGTGTGTCTCATCTGTATTTGTAGCCCAGGGAAGGAGGAACAAGCCCTATGAGGGTCTTATCGGTTTGGGTCATGGTGAGCCCAAAACAAGAAAGAAATCTAAAACACAGAGAGCCTTGGCATAAAAGCACTGAGGCAAGGGTTAACTGGGAAGGGTATTGGCAATAAAAACAAGTTTCAGAGAAATACAAAATCACATGTACCCCAGCATCATGGGAAGTATTCCAGATGGAGACAGGCACATGGTCTAAGCAAGTGGGTAGAGGGCAGAGGTAAGGGAGAGGAATAGCCGCTACGGCCTCCGTAGGGCTGTTGGGTAGGGTGGGCAGACTAAATAGACCTCTGGACTTTTTACTGCCATATGTTTCTGTGTTTAGCTATATGCAGATCACTGTGAAAGAAGGTAGACTGATTCTGCCTTAAGCAGGAGTGTATGGTGCCAAATGGCCTCTCGTACATAGTCTTCAAAGACTGACAGTGGGAAGCACTCCTGACTTGGTGACTCAAGTCTGGGAGTGGGCTCTGGCTTGTGCACATGGGTTCATCGGAGATCTGGGTGGAGGGTATTTACATAAAGCACTTATTCATGAAGGAAAGGAATGAGAGGGAAGCGCTCCCCTGTCTGTTAACCAAGGAGTGACAGGGGGAGGGGGAAGTGAACAAGGGAGTTGAGGGATAGAGTGAAGCTGACCATTTTGGCCATGAAATGCACACTAGCTGTAATGACCCTTGATCTCCCTCCCTCTCTCTTTCTCTATCTTCCCCCCCCCCCATACTCTCTCTCTCCAGGATTGTCTTTAATTAGAGACCATGTGCTCTGTTTTGAGAGCTGCTCTCTCTGTAACAACTTCTGTTGTTGTTTCATTAGAAAAAAGCTTGGCGAGTTCTTCCAGACAAAGTATGACTGGGATTTGCTGGCTGCTCGATCCATCTGGGCATTTGGGCCTGATGCCACTGGCCCGAACATTCTGGTCGACGATACACTGCCATCGGAGGTAAGGAAAAAAGCAAACGAGGGAGAACCAAAAATTATGCAAGGTGACAAGCTCCTCTCCTTGCTGTTTGTAACCCCATAGCTAAAGTTGTGAAAGCCCAAAGGAGGGTATCTGCCAAAGATAATGTGGCAAGTCATTCTTCCCTCAGCTCCTTTGTTTAATTCTGTATTGTCTTTTCTATATCTTTTCCTCAAGAGTGTTTCTTGAATCTTTGTGCCCACAACTGGAATTTTGGTGTTCTGGTTCTGTTGGGACTTTCTGGTAATTAGGTTCTCAGTAAGCAACAGTTTGTGTTCACTATCTTTTAAAATAACAGTAGCTGGCATTGCTGGTTGAAGTTGTCAGCGGTGGAGGAGGGAATTGTCTATGCTTTCAGGCAGTTCCACAGATAAAAGGCTGTGCAGTGTAATCTTTGGATCAGGAAATGAAAATGTTAAAGGCTACCTAAACACAATCCTAAGGGGGCACACTGTTCCAAAAACCCTCCCGTGGAAGCAGAGCAGACAGGGAGAGGTTTTGAATAATATGAGGCATTACCTTAAATTCTGTAGTTTAATATATCAAATATATCTGTACAGTGTGCATGTTTTATAACAGTAAAGATGACAAAGTACACATATACCAATAATTTTACACACCGTACATAAGGCTCCATAAGGACTGAATACTGGGGACTACCGGACTCGCTAAGATGACATTATCATGGCTAACCTGTCGGATTTTCGCTCGTGACGCCAGCGACCCGGGTTCAGGGAACAGATCCGGGTAGTTGGGAGGGCCGGCCAGGGGGAGAAGGATGGAGCATCCTATGGACTGCTCTCCTTCTCTGGTGGAGGCGGGGAGAATGTCTGGTACTTGACGGACCCCTGGCAGAAGCTAGAGGTACCGTAGCAACTAGCATTGGAATGATTGGGGGTGGGGGCAGGCGCGGGAGCGTCCATTGCATTCCGCCCCAAAACACACACAAAAACTACTTCCTGTCGTCCACCCTCGATGATGCCTGCCTCGACCTTGATTAGCCTCCAGGACCGGTCCTTGGACCCAGTCTCATCAATGCAGCACTGCAGCATGGGGGCTGCGTTTCCAACCTCCACCCTGGGACAAGCCAGGGGTATCTGAGGTCGCGGTCCTATATGGAGGTGGAGGCAGAGGTCCGTGACCAGGCAGAGGTACTGGGCTGACAGCAGTGGGGGAAAAGTATAATTAATAAATAAAAAAAAAATAACATAATCGCGCTGCACATTCCCAGCAGCCTTACCCTCAGATCGGCATGGTCTTAGAAAAATATTTCCTGGTTTTGGCATTTAGAAAAAAGTTGCCGAAAATATATATAACTACAGAGTTTAAGGTAATGCCTCTATATTATTTAAAACCTCTCCCTGTCTGCTTCCATGGGAGGGTTTTTGAAACAGTGTACTCCACCTTAGGATTGTGTTTAGGTAGCCTTTAAAAAAACAAAACAAAAAAAGCTGGATTCATGGCGCTAGGGAGATAGGTGCCTGCTTGCCACGTTGGTGAGCTAGATTCTTGCCTTGTACCCAGGTAAATTGAAGTGGAGGCTGAAGGATGCCCTTCTCTCTGGGAGATAGTGCACTGTTTGTACAGTGGCTCTTGGTGGAACACTGGGCCGCCATGCGCCCCCTCCCAGACTCTGACATGCGTACCCTTGTGGGAAGGAGAAATCCAAAGTGACCCACCTGGATGTACTGGATAATAGTCATCTGCATGCCCCCTGCCCAGGCCAGCTGTCCATTACATGCTAACATACTAAAATGCCAGCAGAATAGGCTTAACGGTCTTTCGTGTCTGCTTGTTTGGTTAGCCCCCATCCTGGGAGCTGACCTTGCTGCCCCCTTTGTCCTCTATGGCTTCTTCCTTCCCAGTCCCGGATATTCTCGCTGCATAGGACTTTGCTTCCAGAATCCTTCCCCTGTACCTGTTCCACCCCCTCTTGGACCCCTCCACCAGCCCCCTGGGCAGCGCATTCCATGGCTCCACCACCCTCTCAGTGAAATAGCACCTCCTCCTTTCTCCCTTGAATCTCCCCCCTCCAGCTTCCACCCATGCCCTCTAGTTGCCTCCCCCCCTTTCCTTTGGAGCACCCTGACTGCTCCTCCCTATTTACCCCTTCATGTACCTGAAGACCTCTATCCTGTCCCCCCGGTCCCTTCTCTCTTCCAATGTGTACATATTTAGCTCTTCAAGCCTCTCCCCATAGGTCCTGTCCCCCAAGCCCAAGATCATTTTGGTTGCCCTCCTCTGGACCCTCTCCAGGAGTTCGATGTCCCTCTTTAAGTGTGGCCTCCAAAACTGCACACAGTACTCGAGGTGTGGCCTCACCAAGCAGTTATACAGAGGGAGTCTCACTTCCCTCCTTCTGGAGGTGATCCGCCTAGCGATGCATCCCAGCATCCTGTTTGCCTTGGCCACTGCCCTTCTACAAGTCTCAGAGTTGTTCATCTTGACATCCACCACCACCCCCAGGTCCATCTCAGCCATTGAGACTTGTAAAATCCCCACCGGGTGTACACTTGGCCCCTGTTTCTGGCTCCCAGGTGCAGTACCTTGCATTTCCCATTACCCTAAACACTTCATTTTTGGTAAGAGCAGAAGGGCCCCCTGCTGGGATATGCCGGAGTTGTAAAGTGACAGGCATGCCTGGGGTGTCTGGATGGAGAGGACGACAGCAAGTGGTGAATCTGTTGGACTCAGGGCAGTTACTAGGTCACCTACAGGACTCTAAGGAGTGGATTGGGAAACTAGGAGGCATAGGAATGAGCGGAAAAAAAGGCAGTCTGGCTGTTCTTCTTTCATTCATCATTTTTTTGTTTGTTTACATTTTATTTACCCACGATAGCCCTGCTGAGATGCAATATCTTGTTTCCAGTAGGGTCCTGCTTCTAGCCATTTCTGCAGCTGAGTAGACTGGAGCACTGGGAAGTTAAGTGACTTACTGAAGGTCACACAGTTTGTATTTGCCTCTAGAGAGATTTTAACCTGTGATTTCCTGGTTCATAAGCTAATACTCTAACCACTGGACCACACTTCCACCAGTATTAAACGATTGTGTTGTGTAAGCAGATGTGATCTCCTACTCTGGGTTAACGCATTGGCATTCGGCATCTGGCATTTTAAACATTTGTTAAAAAAACTGTGCAGCATGAATGTTAAATGTCAGTGTTCTTGTTTTTAAATACTGTTTTGTTATGATGTATTTATTACTGTATGTTTGTTATATGTCAGGCGTGACTGAAAAAAGGGCAGTACCCAGTTCACTTCCTGGTAAAAACATAAAAAAATGAAATGAGAATGAAACACATTCTCACCCTGTTGGAGAGGGATGAATGTCCTACTAGGCAGAGATGTTTGCTGTGCTCATTAACATGTGTTTAGAAGCTATTAAATTGCCAGGTGTGAGGTTGGTCGTAAACTGGGGGAAGAAATGCAGAAAATCTGTCACTTGTAAGTTTTGGGGGGAGGGGCTGTAAAGAAGCCTGTCATTTGGGGTTTACTACCCCACATGTCCGGAGATGCGCTTTGCCTTGCCTGTTGCAGAGCTGCTGCAGAGGCATGGGACTGTAATTGGTGTACTTGAGAACAGTGGGAAAATCAAATCCTCCATCAAATCTCTGAGTTTGTCATTGCAGTAAAGGAAGTCCCTAGTGAGAAGGGCTGCATTATTCTCCATTATTCAGTCTTACTGACAGAACCATGTGAACAATATAGAGTAGATGCTGTCACCTGTCCGTAGCGTGCCAAGGCATCGACTGAAATGTTGCATCTAGATGGAGACCACCTGACCAGTCTTAGTGGGCTGTGCTCCGTCTATCCCCCAGCAGAAAACTAGTAATTCCCCAGGTGAGCTATTCCTAGCCCCCAACCCCAAAAACAAATGGTTCCCCTTTTAAAATGGTGTGTAATACACTGCAAGAAACCAGGAGCAGCCTGGCAGGCATAATTCACTGACAAGCTTTTCTGTTTGTTTTTATCATTTATTTGCACAGCCAAGATAAAGTTTCTCATTCCCAGTGGTGTCCGGTTTCTACACATTTCCACTGCTGGGCAGACTGGAGCACTGAGAGGTTAAATGTCTTGCCCAGCCAGTGCTGGAACCACTGTACCCCACTGCCGCACACACTGGTCTTGAGGCTTGGAACTGGCGAGTTGGTTACATGGTGACATTTTCAGATAGCTTTCTGCGGAGAAGGGTCTGTCATCTTCAGTGTTGAGGGTTATTGTTACTTGCATTTTTAAAGGCATGGTGTTTCACTGATGATGGATGCGTGGTAAGTGTCCTGTAGTGTGTCAGAGGGTAGATATCTCAGACACTTGTGCTTTCCCTACAGGTGGATAAAGCTCTGCTGGGGTCTGTGAAAGACAGCATCGTCCAGGGATTCCAGTGGGGGACCCGGGAAGGCCCACTTTGTGATGAATGTGAGTACTGCAGATGAACCCAGTGTGGGGGCTCACAGTTTCCTGTAGCATCAAGAAACAGTTTTTCTGTTAACCATAGAATTGGACCTAGTCGCCGAGTCTCATTGTAATGGACTGGGGAGGGGGGGACGACATCATATAGTATGATGTGAAGAACATTACTTGCCACCCCAGTGACTTGGTAACGGGCACTGCACTTTCACATGAGCCATCTAGTTTCAAGGGCGACAGACGATCTCTGACTCACTGTGCCACTAGACTAGTGGTGTATCACAGAGGTAATGCTTTCACACTTAAAGTGGGGGGTACACATTTCTCAGTAGCGCCCTCTCACCTTGATATGACAAGTGTTCAGCTATGACTTGTTATGTCGCAGAGTGTGGTTGCTACTGTGCACTATGGGCACAGTTGAGGGGGGCCAGGAGGAAGGCATCTGGCCCCAGTCCAACCCCCCCCCCAATCAAATGTTATTTATTGATTGACTTTAAACATGTTTTATCACCCTCTGATGCAGGCTGACACCTCTTTCCACCAGAGCTGAGCACTGTTGCTGCTCATCAAGGCTCCACCACCGACCCACCTAGGACCCCATGGGCCACCTGTGACACACCGTTGTTCTGCACTCCTGGCTTGTCTTCCTCCCCCCCAAAATCCCCATCCGTGCCGGGTACACCTTCAACAACTTCGGGATTTCTTTCCCGCTGTCTGTCTGACCACCTACTGCAGAGGTGAAGTCCTGATGTAGTCCTTAGATGGTTTTGGTGGGAGCCCGATGGTGAGCGTGGTGGGAAGGCAATGGTTTCATCTGCCCAGTCCTGCCCATTTTTCCCCTTAAGCCCTCCCCTTGCCCCAGAAGCATGCTGTGTCATCTGGGGCCAGAAGGCCAACATACTCGACTGATGATGGCGCTTGGAACAACGTCCCTGTTTAAAATGCTGTCTCCTGCACTGCCACCTGTGGTTAGCCGGGTGGTGGTGGTAGAGAAGCAGACCTGCGAGTCTCCTCCCCAGAAGAGGAGAGCGTCTGTTAGAATGCTTGATCCTCCTCTCTTCGACTGGCCCGCCAATGGCCTTGGCTTGTTCCTGAATGCAGGTTGTCGATATATCTAATGTTATTTAAAGGCTACCTAAACACAATCCTAAGGTGGTACACTGTTCCAGAAACCCTCCCATGGAAGCAGAACAGACAGGGAGAGGTTGTGAATAATATAAGGCCTTACCTTAAATTCCGTAGTTTAATATATTTTCGGCGACTTTTTTCTAAATGCTGAAGCCAGGAAACATTTTTCCAAGACCGCGCCAATCAGCGTCTAAGACTGCTCGGAATGGGCAGCACGACGATGTCATCTTAATGAGTCCGGTAGTCCCCGGTGTTCAGTCCCTATGGAGCCGTATGTACTATGTGTAAAATTATTGATATATGTGTACTTTGTCATCTTTGCTGTTATTTATCATGTACACTGTATGTATATATTTAATATAGTAAACTACAGAATTTAAGGTAATGCCTCATATTATTCAAAACCTCTCCCTGTCTGCTCTGCTTCCACAGGAGGGTTTTTGGAACAGTATACCCCCTTAGGATTGTGTTTAGGTAGCCTTTAAAGGGGAACAGTCAGCAGTAAGAGCTTCACACCCAAGTATGGGTCTGGTTCCAGTCTGCACTTCATGTGCAAAAACTTTTTTTTTGTTAACTTACTGTTTACTGCAGTATAGGAGATTGTAGCAGGCTGATTTTGGTGGCTTCCAAGCTGACATTTTGTAACTACTAATCCCAGAATCCCCTGCAACTGACATCAGAGGAGGGCTACAGCGTGTTTTTATAAGCTCTGATCTTATGTTTGCTGGTCCTGCTGTCCTCTGTGACTAAACTTAGCCCCCCAGGACAGCAGGACCAGGAAACAAAAGGTTGGAAGTTATGAAAGTTCTAACATGCACTTCAGTGTATTGAATCTCCTACTGCTGCAACCCTTCCTTCTCTGTTAGCTGCAAGGGATTCTGGAGTTTGTAGTTACAGAAAATGTCAGCTTGCAGGTCTGCTGAATCAGCCTGCTACAACCTGCTATACTGCAGTAAATAGCAAGTAAAAAATGTTTCTACGCACAAAGTGCAGATTGGGACCAGGCTCTTAGTGCTGACTGTTCCCTTTAAGCAGTGTTTTTTTTTTTTTTTTTAATTAAAATTTTCTGTTTATTTCTTTTGTATAATTAAGAAATACACTTAATATCCTCATGCAAGAGGAACAAATTACATAGTAAAGATTTAAAAAAAAAAGGAACATTATACCTCTCTTGCTTCTGGCACAGTGGGGGACCAAAAATAACAGCACATTTGTGCTAGGGTCCATTAAAGTCCATAGTAAATGCCAGCCGCTTCATGGCTAAGGTTAGAGTCTTTAAAGGAAACAGATCTATATAGTAAACCTGCACTGCTGAACAGTGCCATTGACCTTATATTCCAGTAAGTTATTACATTAGCTAGGTCCCCCCCAGCTCTGTCAATTCAAACCCTCAGCCAGAGATTCCAAAATAATATAGTAGAGGTTACACTTTTAAATCTAATCAGAATTCTAACATCTGAGACTAAAATTATGAGCTAGTACATCTAAAATTAAGCTTCCCTAGTGGTAGTATGGAGACATTAATAACAGAATAGGTAAGGCCAAACTTTTACCCTTCTACCCTTATCATCAAGCTGGCTACCAGCTCTTATAGACCTCATCCGAACTTCTAAATATGTAACCTCCTAGTAGGAAATAGGCAATTAAAGCAAAGAAAAAGATAAATAAGAGTCACTCAGTCCTCTTCAATATCGGAGCTACGCCCGTGCTGCATCTCTGGAGGCCAGAGCCTGAAACTCCTTCTCCGTCTTCTCGACCCATCGGCCTGCATCCTGAGGATCAGTAAACTGCCACATTTTTCCACCATAAGTAATTCGGAGTCGCGCCGGCAGCATAAAAGAGTGTATTATACCCAAACGTCGAAGTCTCTGTCTCACCCCATCAAATTGTTTACGACGTGCCCGTGTTTGGAAGGATAAGTCCGGAAAGAATTTCACTTCTTGATCTTGAACATATAATGGGTAGGCTGCTCGTGCTGCTCCCATCAACATGTCTCGAACCTCAGGACCCGTCGTTTTCAAGATTATTGTGCGAGGCAAGTTTGGGTCAGTGGGTCAAATTCTGGGTCTAATTCTGAATGCCTGGCGCAGTTGTACCCAGTCGATTTGCTCTGAAATTTGTAACTTCTCCGCTAGCCAGTCTTTTAAGAAAGAAAGGAGATCCGCACCCTCGGTCCCTTCAGGGAGGCCTACAATGCGCACATTTCCCGCCCGCATGGCATTTTCGATCGCTTCAACCCTGCTTCTCAGTTGCTGGTTCTCCTTAACAATTTGTGCCGCAGTGGCCTGCGCAGACAAAGATCTCTTGTCGACTTGTTCGACCGATGAGGTCAGTTCTTTAATTGCTGCATCCTGCACCTCTAACTTCTGCAGCGTCTTTTCTATTTTACTGTCCATAGCCCTCACCGAATTCAAAGTCATCTGCCATGGTGGTTCTTTTGTAGCCGAAATAACAGGACCATCCACCGACTCCATTCCCCTGCTCGGCGTGGTCGCGACGCTCCGCAGGCCGCTGTATCTCAAGTAGAGGGCTGGTTGTTCCTAGTGCTCTTGCATGTTAAATTTGGTATTGATGCGTAGCCCAGATCAAGAGGACTCTGAATAGGTCTCTCTAATATCAGTTCAATGCCTTTGAATGTAGTTTTTATGGCAAAAGGTGTTAAAATCTCTCAGAGCTGTTGAAGGCACGTCCTGCACTGAAGCCGGCCCTCTAGCGCCCCCCTTTAAGCAGTGTTGAATGTGCCACCCATTGACCCAGCAGTAACACAATGCATTGCCATGGTGGTGTCTGTTCAGGAGTAGACTCTGATTGGGTGGGCAGCAAGGAGATGGTGCTTCCCGATGTGGGGGAGGAGATGGTGCTGCTTCTAGAACTGTAACAACCCCTGTGGCCGGTCAGGGAGCTAGGATCCCCCCAACCCTCCACATTTGAGTCAAATTGTTGCCTAAGCAGCACCATGTAATGGTTACAGGGTGGAGGACAGGAAGGAAATATGTAAAAATCTTCAAGTGATGTAACATACCAGTTAAATGTACACTAGTCTCTGGTCACATGTCTTGGCCCTGACCCCCAACAGCTGGTGGTGGCTAGTGGTCGATGCGGCTGGGTAAGCATCCCAGCCTAAAGAGGAAAACATGCTTCAGGAGGGGAGAGAATGTATATGGGGAAAAGTATATTTGGATGGCGATAGTGAGAAAGGATCTAGTACACTTCTTTCGTGGGTAGTTTTTCGGCCATTTAAGTGGCCATTTGATAAAACTGGAGCCAAGGTTCAAATAGCAGAGTCTTGTTAGTTGAACCCTGGCTCTAGTTTTACCAAATGGACACTTAAACAAATGAAAACTATATTTTAAAATCATACCCCATACACTTCGATGGAGCGTGCCCCTGTGCTCTCCCTATAGCCACATCATAAAATGTTAGAGCATGGGGGCCTGGCCAGTAACAGGGAAGTGGAAAGGGATCGCACCATTAGCCTCTTGGAGGCAATTTATGATCCCTTCCCTGGGGGGCATAATTACAGAGGCCATTTTTAGTACAGAGGAGCTCCCATGGAGGTAAGGAAATGTCCTCTTGTTTCTGTGTAGCACTGAGAATGGTGCTCTTTAAAGAGCCTCTGACACCATTAGAAAAACTTGAAAAGAAAAGGGGGAATTAGACACAATTCGTTTTATATTTCATGTATTTTCTGTAATGATTTCCTTTTTCAGTTATTACTGAGGACAGTTGTATGAAAGAAGATTACTGACCCTTAGACTTTATCTGATTTTTCTGCTTGCCTACACCTGACATCATAATCCATTGTTTATGGCAGTGTAATTATCTTCACAGCAACAGACTGTGATGTCATAAACAGAACTGTGATGTCAGGTATAGACAAGCAGCCAGAATAGGTAGGGCAGCGATCTTTTTTACGTGCAAGTGTTCTTGGTAATAAAGAAGTAAGGATGAGAATTATAAAAAAAAAAAAAGTATAAGCTGAATTATTTTTTTTCCCCAACTATTTTTCCCTCCCGTTACCGCTGGCTGGGGCCCCTTCAGTTGACCTACTTATTCCCCTCCTACCCGAAATCCTCCCAGCTGTGCCCTTGATCCTCGGCACACCCGCATCACACTAGTGGAGCCATCCCTCCAGAATCCACCCCTCCTCGGCACTTCCACGGGCAGAGGTGACGCCGAACCAGGTCCACAGTGGGCAGTATCCAGTGCTGGAGGTGGGGGCAGGTGATCTATCTCCCCAGCCAGCGGGTGTTTTCCCTTGTTCTGTGAGCTCCCCTAGTAGCCTGGACGTGCAATGGCGCCCACGCACTCCCACTCCTTGCCCGCAGACATCCGTCGAGGCTCCTCCCCGCGCCAGCATGATCCCCGGACTGCAGCACTCCCAACCTCCACTGGGAGCCACTCGCGCCAGGGAGTCTTCATCTACCCACCCAGGAGAGAGAGCAGTCCTCCAGATGCTCCTCCTCTCCTTCGGCAACGACCCTAGCTCACTTCCGAACCCAGGTCGCCAGTGTGGCGTGAGGTGTGGTGTCCTGCGCCTCAACTCTCGGCGCCACCGGGCTGGCCAGTATAAGCCGAATTGTGTCTAAATATTACATTTTTTTCAAAGTTGTTACAACCCCGTCAGGGGCTCTTCAGTTAATTTTAGAAAATAAATAAATGTTAAGCTATTACTGCTTGATATCTGTTCATGGGATTGTGTTGGCCTCAATCTAAAAAACAATGATCATAGTACTAGATCCTACTTGCTCCAGCTTCAAGGTGGTAAATGCTGTACAAAGAGAAGACAAATGTGGTTTACTGAAAGAGTGGTAATAATGTGGAAGAGGTTACCGTTGGATGTAGTGGCCAGTAGAACCATGGTTGAATTTAAAACTAAGTTGAATAAATTCTGTAGCAAACACAATATTCTAGGGTAGAAGTTATAAAAGGATGTCAAGCACGCAGGGGCAACATGTCCATTCTGCTCATATACGAACCTGTGAACCAATCTTTTTTTTTTAAGTGAGCATATTGCAAAATACTTGTTTTACTCTGGGGTGCTGTGCGTCAGTTGCCAAGTGCTGTTCTTTTTTCTTTCAGTGATCCGGAATGTTAAGTTTAAGATCCTGGATGCTGTGATCGCTCAGGAGCCATTGCACCGAGGAGGGGGGCAGATCATCCCAACAGCCAGACGAGTCGTGTACTCAGCATTCCTGATGGTGAGGAGCAGTCCTGTTGTAAATCACTGCAGACTGGTTAAGGGGTCTACAGACTAGTCAGTGGTGTCCCATCACATGGTAGCCTCCTTGTAAATCTCTACAGGCTTGTGACCAGTATCTCAGCAGACTAGTTAGTGGTATACCTGCAGACTAGTTAGTAGTGGCTTCCACACTACAGGATGGCCCACCATTCTGTGGCTTGTTGCTAGAAACCTAGAAAACCAACTGCAGAAGACTGCCTCATGGTTATCTAGTCTGCGCTGTTGTCTAACTATGTGAGGTAGTTCCGTGGACCCTAATGGTCCATGTCACTCCCCTACCTCATCCTTCCCAGTGGTGTTAACCAACCACTGTGCCTGTCCCATCCCTTTTGGTATTCTCCCACCGTATTTGCATTAGCCACGTTGGTGGACCATCTTCCACCATGCACTCTATGGAAAAAGTACTTTCTGACACACTTCTTAACCCCCCCCCCCAAAAAAATTTTTCCTGTTGTCACTATTAGTAAGCAGCTCACTAGTGTCCACGTTGTTTATTCCCTGCATGTATTTAAACGTTGGAATCGTGCCCCCTCTCCCCTGACTTTCACTGAGTACTTACTGAGGCTGTCCAGTCTCTGCATGTATGACCTGCCATGTTACCTGTCTATGTTGCTCCCTCTCCTGATCTTTTTGCAACTTAAAAGGTTTTGGCAAGTTCACAATGAGCCCAGCATGGAACAGAAGTTATTTATGAGCTACAAGTGACTTTTAAAATGACTAACCAGGCAAAGAATCCTACTGACCAACTTAATAATGAGAGTTTCCTGCCACTACTACAGCAATAACGTATCCGTTTCAGAGCTGAACTACCACAGAACAGTGATGTACTTTTCTTTCCTTTTGTAATCCCACAGTCTGTGCTATGTGGTTATCTTCTTAGTATCACATTGGTAAACAAATGGCAGTCAGCAAAGAGGGGGCAGATGCTCTGTGCTGCCACCTAGTGGACCCGGAGTTGGCATTAACTTTGCACTCAGATCTTGGGTGAAAGTGTAGTCTCTGGGTAAAATGCTCAGCAACTCCCACCACCACCCGAGTTTGGAGAGGCATGAGATACCCGACACGTAGCACCTTACCCCCAACCAGCTGCTGACTAGAATGGCATTTGTATTGATTACAGAAACAGTTACTAGTCTGGAGTAAATGTGTGCTGCAGCTTAAGAGACAGGACACAATGGGGAATAAATATTTAGAACTGTTTATAAAAAAAAAAAAAAAAAAAAAAAAAAGGCCTGCCCTAGAGCACTGAATGACAGCCCACTATGAGTATCCCCATGCCACAGAACACCCAGCACACTGTCCTTAACCCCCCCCACCCAGATCACCTCCTGATGTCAGACACTTCCTCCCTTGGAGCAACAAGCCCCCTCCGGCAGTTACAAGCTGGAATCAGTGGGGGTTTCAGAGGTCACTGGGATCCAGGAAGTAAGTGACAGCAGCGTAGGCTGAGTCTGGCAGGCAGAGGGGACGAGCATGTGGAGCCTGAAGGTGAGGGGCTCTGGGGAGACCTGAAAGGAGCAAAAAAATTAAAGTAAGAAAAACAAAAAAAAGCCCATTGATGCAGAATTACTTCCCCTGTGCTGATTAGTACCTTGCAGAGTGGGAGGATTGCTTTCCCTGCCCTGATTAAGGCCCTGTAAAGTGGCAGGATTATTGGGAGGCTGGAATATCTGGGGCTGGCTGGGGGGATTGAGCATCCCAGAGGAAAATGCTCACCTCTGGGATGGAAGGGTAGCTTTTCCTGCTGCCATACTACAGGTAGTGGTGCAGTTGGAGAAGCTCTGGGATGTACTGCAGCCTGGCTGTTGAACACTGCCAAGCAGTTCTGTGCACATGTGCACTGTAGAGCTTTTGCCTGTTGGCACTTGTAGGATGAAACAAACTGGAAACCCCAAGGAGTACAGAAAAATGATGCTGGCACATCCAGGCCCCCCCCCGCCCCAGGTCCAACAGGACATTGTCCACACCACTTTCTGGACCTGCTGAAGGAGTATTCCTGCTAGCCTTCCAGAAGAGTCCACTATGGGGCGGAATGGTGTATGGAACCCATGAGGATAGGTAAGTCCCAGAGAAGGAGGTGGATGGGGCTGAATGGTCGCCAGGCAGAGGAAGACGGCTCCGGTGACTGGGTGATAAACAGAATAATAAAACAAAAAATTGGTAAAAACTAAAAGTATGCCCGTTGTCTGGCCTGTCAGTGCAATGGTAGCGCTAATGCTTGCAATGCAGGTGACCCAGGTTTGGGAACAAGCTCGAGTTGTCAGGTGTCAGCCGGGAGGGGGAGGGAGAGGACTGAGTGTCCCAGAGGACGCTTTCATTCCCTAGGGAGGGAAGGTCTCATCCGCCACTGCCACACCGTCGCCTAGATGCAGTGTACGTTAGAATTCAGCATGACCAGGACTGGGAGGAATTGTGTTAGCGGAGTGTGATGTCACATGGTGACTTATACACTTGCAGTCCTTGACCACGCTGCTCCTGAGGGTTCAATGACACTGCGTTAAAGGCAGGAACACCAGATACTTCGAGAGGGTTCCTTCAATAGATCATCACGTATAGGACTGGCACCACCTGGCGTCAGCCTGCACGGCAGACTTTTCTAGCAGTACCTGATGGGGGACCGCCCACCCGACGTCGCGTGAATGACATCAGCGTAACCGTATATAGTGGGTGGTCCCCCGCCTCAGTTCTTCCCGCTGTCTCTCGTCAGTCGCATTGCAGACTTCCAGACAGCAATCATCGTGAACGTTATTGTATCGGTTTATCCCTCGCTGCATTTTTCTCTAAAATTCACGTTCTGTTATTGATGTCTTCTCCCAAGAAGTGCTCGTGCTGTGGCACGCAGATCCCGCACAAAGACGGTCACCTCAAGTGCGTCCTCTGTTTAGGTCAGACCATCCAGTCTCCTGCTGCCCTGAGTGCCAGACCTTTAACCAGGCCACTAAATAGAGGAGACGGCAGGCTTTGGAGGCCCATCTGCTAAAAGCCCGCCTGGCTTCCCTCGAGAGGAAGATGGACCGTCTGAGATTTGTCCAAAAAATCTTCTCCTTCAAAGAAACATAAGGAGAAAACTAGGGAGTGGGCCCACTCCGTGGATGACGCCAGGCCCTCGACGAGCAAGGCCCAGCTGCCGCCCAAAAAACCAGATGGTAAGTCTGGCAAAACTTCAGCGGATCAGTCAGCCGTCAGCACCACTGACGAACACACTGCTTTGGCCGATAAGTCGACCCCCAGCTCCTCTGGGGACCGAGCGGTGGCCGGTAAGTCGTCTACCCAGGCAGTGGGTACTCGCCCGGCTCTGGTCAAGAAGCCGGCCGGGGGCTACTGTCCTGACCGCCCGACCCCACCCGCCAAGTTGGCAGTCCCTGACGACCACTGTGGCTCGGTTCTCCCGTCGGGGTCCAACGGCGCCTCACCAGACGTTCGGTAGAACCAGAGGGAGAAAGCCCCTCTCTCTCATCCTCCTTCTTCCTCGCCTGTGCCCTCCAATTCCCCAACGGGTACATCTGGTGATGGCACTGGAGAGCCCATCGACCCAGTCGATGCCTCGGCTCCGCAATCCCCTTCTGGGGTCAAAGAGGAGGAGGCTCCTCCTCAGCTTACAGGCCTGACTGTGGAGGCCCCTCCTCCACCTTCCGAGCCTCCTCTGGCACAGGTTGTCCCGACAACAGTCCCGCGGCGGGACCGGCTGTCAACTTTGTCTTTGTACGCACGCCAGGACCCTGTCGGTTTCAACGCCCGGATCCCCTTCGGCGCCGGTTGGGTGTGCCGGTTCCGGCGTCGGTTCCCCTGGCGTGGGCTGTCCCGACGCCGGACCCTCAACCTGTATACACAATGGGGGGTCCGACATTGGTTCCCCCCGATGCCAGATCTGACAACGGGGGGTTATACCAGACCCCGAACTGTCCTGCATTACCCGTTGGAGTATTCTGGGGACCACTACCCGGGGGGGGGGGGCCACTTTGGACTGGAGTCATCTGTGGCAGTTCTACCCTGGATTTAATCCCTACTCCCATTATATGGGCTTCCAGGGCTATTATCCACCACGGTGATTCTCTTCCACCTCCTCCCCAGCCTCTGCCTCTCTCCTCCTCCTCCTCCGGTTACCCCAGATTTCAATACCTTAATACAGTCTTGGTGGCAGGGGCTAGGTCGGAGTTGGTCCCGGACCTGGAGACCAGGTTTCCACAACCACAGTCTCCTAGGTCTCCTTCCCGAGCAGTTTGTCGATAGGCACTGTCCACATCTCGGGAAGACTCAACAGGGCATTTCCCATCCGGATACCTGACACCATCCTGTCGAGGATGTGGACGATGATGAAGACAGCTCAGAGGGAGGGAAGATTTTCTAAGGAGGTGCTGGAGGACCATGAGAGAGACAAGAGGCAAGTTCTTGAAGTCTCCTCAGAAGACCCTGCCTTCTTGAACCTCTTGAGGGCCATGAAGGACTATTTCAACTGGGAGTCGGAGGAAAGGGACCCCATGAGACAGAGGCTCGTGGAACACCTAGACTTAGAGTCTCTGTTTCCCATCCTCATTCCTCCATGGATGGCACCTCATCAAGACCTCACCACTACCGTCTGCCAGATGCCTTATTCTGTCCTGGCTGTCCCCAAGTGGGCAGACAGGATCTACTTGGCGCCGAAGGATGCCCTTTTCTTAAAGGCACATCCCAAGGCTGACTCCGTGGTCATCTCTTCGGCTCATGATCGCTCTTCAGCGCCCAAGCACATGAGCACTACTCCTCCGGACAAAAGAGTGAGACAAATGGACCAGTTCGGAAGAAGAGTTATTCCTTGCCGTCGCCTTTGGTCCCTCAGTTACGTGGGCCACATGGTGTCCCATCAAAAAGTGACCTTGGCCAGGCTGGAGACGAGGGTCCAGTCCATGGATCCCTCGCCTTTGAAGGAGGAACTTGCCAAGGATCTCCGCCTCTCCAGGATTTCCTGCAGGCACGCTTTACGCACCACTTATGACTCAGTGGCCCGTACCTCAGCAGCTGCCGTTGCCCTCAGACGGCATTCCTGGCTTTGCCTTTCCAGACTCTCCAACGAGGTCCAGTCGGCGATTCAGGATGCCCACTTCAGGGGCTCGGTCCTTTTTGGGGGGGACACCAAGGATATTATCATAGACCTACAGGACTAAGGTGTTGCACTTAGGTCTGTCAGGTCAGTGTACCGATCAGGCTCCCAGCATTAGCCCTTTTGGAAAAGGACCTGGAGACAGAGAAAGAACACCTTGGCACGCCACCAGGGGAAACGTAAGGCCATGGGTACAGCCACCCCTCCTGCCTCCAAAAATCAGAGATGTTCAGGAGGTCCTCCCGCTGAACGTCCTGCCACTTCTTGACTCCCTGGCCCCACTGCTTCCTCAGTCCGCAACAGGGAGCAGGTGGGAGGAGATCGCCCGCCACGCGCGGGAGTGGAGGCGATTACCTCCAGCAGTGGGTCCTGCAACTAGTGTCCATCAGGCACACTATAGAGCTTCTGGAGATCCCTCTCCCCAAGAAATTCCAACGAAGAAGTCCTCCTACTCTCGAGACCAGGCTCTTCTCGTTCACGAGGAGGTAAATTCGCTCTTGCTCAAAGAAGTAATCGAGCGCGTCCCCTTCGAGCAAAGGGGAAAAGGATTTTACTCCCATTTTTTCTTGGTTTCAAAAAAGACTAGGGACTTCAGACCCATACTCGACCTAAGTCAGCTAAATCAGTTTGCCGAGTACAAAAAAATTCGAATGCTGACACTCCAGAGCCTCCTCCCTCTCCTCATGGAGAACCATTGGCTCTGCTCCCTGGATATGCAGGATGCCTACCTGCACATTCCTATTTTCCCCACCCACCGCTGATTCCTACGCGTTCGTTTCTAAGGGGAACACTTCCAGTTTCGGGAGCTCCCCTTTGGCCTTTCTTCGGCACCACAGGTTTTTATCAAGTGCCTGGTGGTGGTCGCGGTGTTCCTGCACTGCAGGGGTATTGCAGTCTTCCCTTACGTGGATAACTGATTGATCTCAGCCCCGTCCAGGGATTCTTTGCTGGAGGCTCTTTCCTTCACTCTGGACTTTTTCAGCAGACTAGGGATCACGGTCAACGTTCCCAAGTCATCCCTTATCCCTGCCCAGAGAATACAGTTTATTGTGGCAGTCCTGGATACAGTCCAGTGCAGAGCCTTTCTTCCTTCTGACAGAGTGGAGACCTTTATCCATCAGGCCCTCAAAGTGGCCTCCCTCAGGACCATCCCAGCTTGGGAAGTCCTTTGCCCTCTGTGGGCCTGATGGGACCTCCATTACTACAGTTCCCTTAGCAAGACTTCATATGAGGATTACTCAGTGGTCATTGCGAGGTGCAGTGGGCTCAGCTCCTGGACGACCTGGACCATTCGGTCCTAGTCTCCTCAGCAGTTGAGAAAGATTTGCAGTGGTGGACGGATTCTCACAATCTCTCCTTGGGACTTCCCTTTCGGAATTCTGCACCAGTAGCTACTACCCTCACCACGGATGCCTCGAATATGGGGTGGGGAGCTCTCCTCGGGGAACACCAAGTCCAGGGACTATGGTCCGGCGTGGAGTCTTCTCTACACATCAATGTTCTGGAGATGAGGGCGGTCCTGTGCATGTTACAGGTCTTTCAGACCCATCTTCCAAAGGGATCACTGCCAATCCAAACGGACAATATGTCAGTAGTTTGGTATGTCAACAAACGAGGAACCCAGTCGTATGCCCTGTGCATTGAGGCGACACGGGTGTGGAACTGGGCAGTCCAGTACCATCTGGTCCTTGTGGCTGTGCACGTTCCAGGCATTTTAAGCGTCCTGGCGGACAGTCTCAGCAGATCTCGGTCCCTAGCTCACGAATAGGAACTGCATCAGAGTGGCGAATCCATCTTCAAGGTTGGGGGCATCTGAAATCGACCTCTTCGCCTCCAAATCAAACGCAAAGCTTCCAAAATTTTGCTCGCTCATTCCAGAGCAAGGTGCTTTTTGGAACAACGCATTGTCTCTATCCTGGACAGGGAAATTTTTGTATGCTTTCCCTCCATTTCCCATTCTACAGAGGGTTATCCTCAAGCTTCAGGCAGAGAGGGCAACAATGATCCTCATTGCTCCTCTTTGGCCGAGACAGATATGGTTCCCGCTGTTACAGCAGCTGTCCCGGGAACCAACGGTTCCACTTGCAGTGATTCACGACCTCCTGACCCAGGATCAGGGTCGTCTAGTGCATCCGGGGCTCAGGACCCTGCATCTCCATGCGTGGCTTCTGCAGACATAGCGATATCCCGTTTTGGGGTTTCCTCCAGGGTTGCTCAAGTCCTTATTGAGGCAAGAAATCCTTCTAACCGTTCCACTTATGCCATGAAGTGGAAGCGGTTTTCCATTTGGGCGACCACTAAGGGCTGGAACCCCTTTTCTTGCTTGGCCCCACAAGTCCTGGAATACCTCCTTCACTTTTCAGACTCCGGTCTGTCCTACTCTTCCTGAAATGTCCATATCTTAGCTATCTCAACGTACCATGAGCTAGTGGATGGTAAACCCATGACTCAGCTGGAGGTCTCCAAAACCTTTCTGAAAGGGATTCTCCATCTGAACCCCCATCTGCAGCCCAACTCCACCTTGGGACTTGAGCTCGTTCTGGAAAAGCTCACCCTTCCTCTTTTCGAAGCCGTCTATGAGCTGTGATTTGCACTTCCTGTCCTGGAAGATGCTTTTCTTGTGGCCATCACGTCAGCCGAAGGATTTCAGAGCTTCACGCTCTAGTCTGCAAGGAGCCATACTTGATTTTCCATCTGGACCGGGCGGTCCTCAGAACTCATCGAGGTTTCTTTCCAAGATGGTATCAGAAGCCACGCTGAATCAGTCAGTAGAGCTTTCGGTTTATTACCCGTCCCCCTCTAACAGAGGTGAGGCATTCCTTCATATGATGGATGTCCATCGGATTCTCCGGTGTTACACCCACCGGACCAAAGAGTTTCACTCTTGCGACCAGTTGTTTGTCTCCTTTGCCCCAAGATCGAGGGGCAAACCAGTTTCTAAGCAGGGCCTTTCCAAGTGGTTAGGCAACTACATTCGGTAATGTTACTAGAAGTACGACAAACCTCTGCCAGGTACCATCAGAGGTCATTCTACTAGGGGCATGGCTGCCTCCGCAGCCTTCTTACAGAACGTTTCCGCAGCTGACATTTGTGCTGCCGCTACTTGGAGTTCTGTCCATACCTTTACCAAACATTACAATCTGGACATTGCTTCTAGGCAGAGCGCTAGCTTTGGCCTAGCCGTCCTGCAGGGCCATCTGTCCTAGACTGGGTCCTTTCTGGACTTCAGTTTTTTCCGTTGGAGTTAGCTTTCCTCCTCCCTAGTTTCTCTCTCTGTCTCTCCTCAGAGGGACTGCTTGGGACTCTGTCCTGTATGTGATGACCTCCTGAAGGAACCTTCTTGAAGTAACAGAGTGCAGTTACGTAGGAACTTACCATAACAGTAGATCTTCGACAGAGATGCCTTCAGTAGGTCATATTTTTCCCTCCCTCCTTCCCCTCATTTTATGTTTACAGGGACTCCAAATCCTGTTCGCTCCTGCTGTCAGGTCTCTTCCTGGCTCCGGTGGGAGAACTGGAGGGCAGGCGTGGGGACCGCCCCCTGTATACGGTCACGCTGACGTCAAGTCACGTGACGTCAGGTGGGTGGTCCCCCGTCCAGTATTGCTAGAAAAGTCTGCCGTGTGGCCTGACACCAGGTGGCACCAGTGCTATATGTGATGACCTACTTGAAGGAACCTCTCTTGAAGATCTACTGTTATGGTAAGTTCCTACGTAACTGTACTATCTCCCTGCCTGGACCTCCGAAGTCTGCTGCCTGACAAAACTAGTAGCACTCAAGGGAACAGATCCTCACCTCATCCCCGCCTGGGGGTAAACCACAGTTCCATGGAGGATGGCACTGTAAGTTGGTCAGGTAAGGGGGGGAGGTGGCTAGCCTTGGGGGATCAGAAGGAGATCAGGCTCAGAGTGTTAAGGAGCATAAAAACAAATTACAAAAAAAGTGTGCCCATCATGTTTGTTTTTTTATTTTTTATTTCACAGGCCACCCCTCGTCTGATGGAGCCGTATTACTTTGTAGAGGTTCAGGCCCCTCAGACTGTGTGCTGCTGTATATACTGTACTGGCCAGGAGAAGGTATGAAATTCAAAAAATTCATTATCAAGCTATTTTACCATAAATTTAAGGTCATTTGGGAAATATATAGCAGTTCTAGGGACATGGATATGTTGTTCATCCACACTCATTGGCAGGTATCCTTGCCGCTTTAAATCTTGCCGGAAGGTCTTCAAGCTTGCTCCTCCCACCCACCCGGGTGGTATAACTCTCGGCTCCGCCCCATGACGCAGATCTTCCTTACGGCTGGAAGCTCAGGTTCCCTCATAGCGCTCTGCGTTTGAGACTGGTTCCTATTTCTCCGTTTGCGGATTTAAAAATAAATTTTGCGAAAAGACTTCAGTCTTCTATCCTTGGCGGCTGCGATGGACAAATCGACTCAGTTCCGGAGATGCCCATGCAGACAAGAAGATGTCTCGAGCGGATCCACACTCCGATGTGTCTACTGCTAGGCCTTGAGCACGAACCGCGGGCTTGCGACCTGTGCTCATCTTTCTGACCCTCGTCCTCTAGAGACCGTGCTGCCCGATTGCAACTGGGCCATCGAGAAGCGTTCCCTCGGTGGAAGTCCAAGGAGGCCCGGTTGGCGGTGTCCGCGGCGGCGGGCTCGGCGGATCAGCTCGAGCGGATGGTCGCCCTCGAAGAAGAGGCGGCGCGGGCCGTATCTTCCTCGGCCGCGGCATTTATCCCGCTCTCTCTGGGCTCTTCTTACACGGCTTCTTTTAAGGAGCTTTGTCTGTCCCTCTCCACTAAAGGAGAAGGGCCTACGTTTGCAGGACCTTATTCTCGGTCCAAAAAGAGGGACAGGGGTAAGTCCCTCCGTCGACGCTCTTGGGAGCGGGAAAGGTCCCTCTCCCCGGGCCGTTGACCGTCGGCTTCGATGGGCAGCGGCTTGACCACTGGCCTCCGCGGTGTCCCGTCAGGTCAGTTGGCCGAGACTCCACCCGATGAAGTCGAGATTTTCTCGACCCCTTGAGCGGGCTGTAAGCCTTTGCAGCGAGATTCCCTCTCCCGGTTCCCCGGAGAGTTGAGATCCCGTGGGCTCGCCTGTGCCTCCGGTTCCGGAGCCCTCGGATGGACCATCCGAGCCGAAGGGAGTGCCGGTTCCGGCCGACACCTCCCCGCACCGACCTCGGAAATTCCGGGACTCTCGGTCTCGGACCTCTTCGCGGTCCAGCCGATCCCACCGTCATAGGCGGTCTCGGTCTCTGCACCGCGGTAAGCGGCGTTGCCGCTCGGCCTCGTCCTCCTCCTCGGATGAGGGGAGGCTTCGGCGTAAATTACGTCGACGGTACGAGGACCTTATGTTTAACAGCTCCTCCTGGCGGGGTAAGCGACCCGTCGCCTTCCCGGCCATTAAGTCATTGTCACGGGCGGCCGACACAACCTCCGACTTATCCGAGGAGCCTATACCCAGGCGGTTGTTCGGCCAAAACCAGCTGCTCCACGATTCGGTGGAACCTCCGCCTCCACAGCCACCAGTGGGGCTCCGACCAAGGATTCTCGGTCGGCTAAGGGTCTACCCATCGGCTGTCAGTTACCCTCACTTCCGACCGACCCCGGCAGGTGAAGGGTGGCTCAGGCCAGAGAGCAGCTCTTGAGGACTCTTCCGAGTCCGAAGATGATTCCTCCTTTTCTCAAGCGACTGGACTTAGAGTCTTCAGGAGGTCAGTCAATGGGCGATAGCCCGTCGTCCTTCCTAGGACTGCCGGCTCATCTCGGAGTCCACGGGATGGAGCTCGAACCCGTTCCAAGCGGGCCAGGTATCCCCTCACGGAGATTCTGGACCGGGGATTCTCCGACGGAGGCCTTTCGGTGGCGAGGCCATAGTGGGTCGGCACTGGAGCTTTGGCAGCGCCCTGCTTCCTGCCCTCGCCTTGGCCAGGATGGCCAGGAAGTATGCAGTCCTCGGTTCCTTGTCCAGTTTTTGAACACCCCTCTGCTGAGGGGTTGGTTACCGACAGCGTTTTCCGGCGCGCCGGCAACGCCAGGGATGTGGACAAACCTCCTGACAAGGAGTCCAAGAAATTGGACTATGTCGGGCGAAAAGTCTACGCTGCGTCCTCTCTCGGCCTTCGTCAGGCCAGTTCGGCCGTCCTCATGACATTTTTCTCATGCCCTGTTGGGCTCCCTGGATGAGGTCATCCCTCATCTTCCCGCGATCTGCGAGACTACGGTTAAGCAGGTGCGGGACCAGGGCAGGGCAGTGGCCAAACAGCAGCTCCAGACTGCTTTGGATATAGGGGACTCATGTGCCAGATCGGTGGCGGCCACAGTGGCTATCGTCGTGAGCTTGGCTGAGGATATCCACCTTTACTGGATACCCAGCACAAGTTGGCGGATGTTCCTTTTGGGGACTGACCTCTTGACCCTGGGGTGGAAGGTCACCTGCAGAGGATCGAAGAGTCCAATGCTCTGGACTCTGTCTCTTCCGCTCAGAAGGACAAAGACCGCAAACCACAGCCTAAGCCTTCGTCCTTCTGTTCCCCGGCGCCCTGCCCAGCAACGTCAGGACCAGCAGGCTCGCCTTGGCATCCCAAACCCAAGCACGCTTCCTCTAACAGGAGGCAGGAGGAAAGGCCAGGGGTCCCTCGGCCGGTCCCTCCTCCAAGCCTGCCCAGTGACGGGCTGAGGGGTGTCACCCCATTCTGTCACCTTACCCGTGGGGGGACGGCTCCGGCACTTCCGTTCCGCCTGGTCCGCTGTTTCCACGGACAGGTGGGTCTTGGAGGTGGTGGGAAGAGGCCTGCCTCTGGAATTCGAGCAGGCACCACCCTTCAGAGCCGTCGCCCCTCGGGGGGCTTCGGGATCCCCAGCCTCACTGGCGGCTCGTCGAGCCGACATCGCTCTCCTTCTCCAGAAGGAGGTGATAAGAGAGGTGGTGGACCCTCCTTCAGACCCAGGGTTTGTGTCCAGGTACTTCCTGGTTCCGAGCGGACGGGGCTGGCCCCATTCTCGACCTACGACCTAAACAAGTTCCTAAGGTCTCGAACCTTCAGGATGGTCACTCTGGCTCAGATAATACCATCCTTGGAGCAGGCGTGTGGTTCTGCTCTCTGGACTTGCAGGGCCGCGTTTTCACGTCCTATCCGTCCGTCTCACCAGAGATTCCTTAGCCTTCCAGCGGAAGGATCCCTCTTGAGTTCCAAGCCATGCCCTTGGCTTGTCTCCAGCTCCCAGGGTCTTCACCAAATGCATGGCAGTGGTGACAGCATTCCTGGGCGCCGAGGGTCCGGTGTACCCTTACCTGGGACGACTGGCTGATAGCAGCTCCCTCCAGGAAGGAGGCGGAGTGGTCCAGAGATCTGGCCTCCAGGTCTGCTCTCAACTGGGCCTCCTTATCAACGAGGCCAAGTCGGAACTCGAGGCAAGCAGGTGATTCTATTCATCGGGCGCAGCTCGACTCTCTTGAGCCAGAGCGCGGCTCGGCGGACAGGGCGAGGTTCTTTCCTCCTTTGCCCGATCATTTCTGGTTGGGCAATTGCGCCTGCCGGGACTTCCTGCGCCTCCTGGGTCTCATGGCCTGCACCAGCGTGGTCCGTTGGGCCGCTGGAACATCGGTCCCCTTCAGTGGGGACTGGCCAGCCAGTGGTCTAGCAGCTCGCGATCCTTTGGACCAGCTTGTGTCGGTGACACAGGGATGTGAGCAGCGCTCCAGTGGTGGACCGTTCCAGATCATTTGCAGGAGGGCATCCGTTAAGTCTGCCCGAGCGGCAGGTCTCTCTTATCGACCGATGCCTCTCTGATGGGTTGGGGTGCCCATCTGGGGAACACAGGCTCATGGCCTCTGGTCCCCAGGAGTCGATGCCACATCAACCTGCTGGAGCTCAGGCGGGCCGCCTAGCTCTCACCGCCTTTGCTCGTTCCTCGGGGTCAAGTGGTCCGAGTCAGACGGACAATACCACGACCATGTACTATCTAAACCGCCAGGGCGGGACGCGCTCCATGCTTCTATGCAAGGAAGCTCTCCGCATTTGGTCACTGTCGCGCAGCCTGGGCGGATCTCCTAGCCATTCATGTGGCAGGAGCCTCCAACACCCTGGCCGATGCCCTGGGCCGGATAGGGGCTGCATCCCAGTGGTCTCTCCTGCGGAGGTAGTACAGCATCTGTTCTCCCATTGGGGCACACCTCAGGTGGACCTGTTTGCCTCAGGGAGAGCAGCGAAGCTGAGTCTGTTCCATGCCCGCCCCCTCAGCAGGGCTCGCTGCAGGGGGATGCCTTCTCGAGGCAGTGGACCCCGGGCCTCTTCTACGCCTTTCCCCCATTTCCCTTGATACACAAGGTGCTTCTCAAAGCGAGGAGGGACAAGGCGCAGGTGATTCTAATAGCCCCAGACTGGCCTCGCCAGTTCTGGTACCCAGATCTCCTCAGTCTCAGCTCCAGGACTCCGCAGCAGCTTCCAGCTCGCCCGGACCTGCTCTCAGTCAATCAGGGGAAGGTGTTCCATCCGGACCTTCAATCCCTGCACCTGACGGCCTGGTTCCTGGCGGCTAGGTTCCAGGCCTTGGGTCTTCCCGAGAGGTCCCTCAGTGTAGTTGAGGCGTCCCGTGAGAGTCGACCAGAAAAATGCTATGCCTTCAAATGGAAAAGGTTTTCCATTTGGTGTCAGAAGCAAGGGCTTGGACCCTTCCTCCTGTTCCTTGGCAAGCATCTTGGACTATTTATGGTCCCTTTCTAATCAAGGGCTTAGGTCGACGACCCTAAGGGTGCGCCTGGCAGCCATCTCTGCTTACCGGGCGCGGGCCGGGAAGCAGTCGGTGGCGCAGGAGAAGGTGGTCTGGCGCTTTTTCAAAGGCCTTGATCACATTTCCCCTCCAGTGCGGGAACCCCCACCTCGTGGGATCTACTGCTGGTACTGGCAAAGCTCATGGGCAAGCCATTGAACCTATGCACAGGTGTGCTCTCTCTCACCTGTCATGGAAGACCGCCTTCTTGGTGGCTATCCGTCAGCCAGAAGGATGGGAGAGCTCAGGCACTTTCCATCGAGTCTCCTTACCTGGTCTTCCACAGGGACAAGGTTGTCCTGCGCCCCACCGAAATTCCTTCGAAGGTGGTGTCGGAGTTTCACCTTAACCAGGTGTTGACTCTGCGGTGTTCTACCCCAATCACACCTCGGAGGCCGAATATAGGCTCCACTCTGGACCTGAGGCTCGCTTATTATGAGGCGTGGCTGAAGTCGAGGAGAGGTTCGCCAGCTGTTTGTCACCTCACGCTGAAGCCGCATCTGGCAGACCTGCAGCCAAGCGGACGATAAGCAGGTGGGTAACCTCCTGCATAGATCTCTGCTATAAGTTGGCGGGCATGGAGCCTCCCAGAGGATAAGGCTTATTCTACCCGCCATACTGCTGCAATTAGGCTGCTTCCAGGGCGTCCCTATCCAGGAAATCTGCAGGGCTGCTACCTGGAAGTCAGCAAACACCTTCATTACCCATTACCACATCGACCTTGAGTCACGCCGGGATGCTGGTTTTGGGGCCTCGGTTCTCCAGTCTCTCTCTTTCCCAAGTAAGTATTGGGGGTGTGCGTCTTGCCTCCCTCCTCCCGGAGAACTGCTAGAGTCTGCCAATGAGTGTGGATGAACAACATATCCATGTCCCTAGAAATACAGGTTACTCACCTGTAACAGGAGTTCTAGGAATGGTATATGTTGTTCATCCTATTCCTATTCTCTACCCGGCCTGATCACAACCTGAGCTTCCAGCGGGCCAGATCTGGCGTCATGGGGCGGAGCCGAGGTTATACCACCCGGTGGGTGGGAGGAGCAAGCTTGAAGACCTTCCGCAAGATTTAAAGCGCAAGGATACCTGCCAATGAGTGTGGATGAACAACATATACCATTCCTAGAACTCCTGTTACAGGTGAGTAACCTGTATTTTTCAACTATGAGGACCATGTTTAAATTATATATGTATTTTTTGTCTTTGACAGAGGTCACGTGACACAGGATGCTCCAATCCTGGCTCTCCTCTCTACACCATTAAGGCATTCATCCCCAGCAATCGATTCCTTTGGGTTTGAGACCGATCTGAGGGCCTTTTACACAGGGCCAGGCCTTCTGTCTTTCTGTCTTCCACCACTGGCAGGTGACTACCTCACACACACAACTAGAACTTTGATAATTTTTCAGATCTGTTTTGAATCTTTATAGCATCAGAATTTAAGGGATATTAATGAATTACATTTAGTGACGAGTTTATCTGTTCTATAGCGTAGTCTCTGTGTGACACATGTTTATATGTACAGCTGCTGTCTCTCTATGAATGTACTTACTTAGGAGTCAGGCACACAAAGCAGATGGGAACTTCATAAGAGATTTCTGTAAATCCAGCAGAAATGGTTCATTGCACATTGTTTTGGTTTGAAGTCCAAAGCTGTGGGGCTATCCCGCGGCGCAGCGATAGCACTACCACTTGCAATGCTGGTGACCCAGGTTCGGGAGCGAGCCCAGAGCGTTGGAGGGCTAGCTGGGGAGGGGAGGCTGAGCGTCTTCTGGATCGACCTCTGTTGGAGACTGGGGAACAACGGCAGCTTGGTGCCTCAGTAGTATGGGGAGGAGCATGGCTGGCGTCAGCGTGAGCCTTGGCGTCATGGCACAACCACTTTTCCATAGGAGGAAAGTGGAAAAAGCCCCATGTTTGCACTGGGAGATGGGCCGGTATCTCGGCTGGGATGGGCCGGTTCGGACCAGACTAGTTGGGCGTTGGCTGGGAGAGAATAAGTTGGGGGTCCTCCCCCTACCCCGGCCAGGGGCTTATCCAAGGCTGGGGTGAGCCGTACCACCACTACCACTGAAGATTACCTTGGGGACCCCGTGGAAGGGTGCAAGCATGGAGAAGAAGGGGGCATAAACTGCAAGTAAAAAAAAAAAAAAAAACGAAGTCCAAAGCTCCAACCAGCAACAGTTATGTCCCAACCGCCCCAAACCACCAATGCCTTGCACTGTTCTTGTGCTTTTTCGAGGTGTGTAACACTGACACACTAAATCAGAGACCCTGGGATCGTGGAGAGCTCGATGCTGTCTACACATCCCTGTAGATAGGGTTATGATTTTTCGGTATCGTTAAAGGAATGTCTGAGTTGACCCTGTTATAATTTCGTTGCTGTATGGCTTTAACCCCTTCTTACCATGTTGGCCCCTTCTACTGCCATGCCCCCTGCCCCGTCACCTGTCTTCTCTGGGACTTACCTTTCCATCTTTTCCTACCCCTATGGCTTACCCCCTATGGCAGAGCTCTTTCATCAGGGTCCTGGGAGGGCCAGCAGGACCCTTTGAGGCAACTCGCAACTCAAGACAGTGTTCCAGAGAGGAGGAGGAGGAGCCACAGTCACCAGTGAGGGATCTGTGAGGTGGTCAGTGAGTCCCCTTGCATGGCTGGGGCATTTTTCCTTGGTTTCTTCCAACCCCTAGTGATGGCCGTCTCACCTGGGGACCAAGCATGTGTGCATGCTGAACATGTGTAGCGCCGGTGTAACTGTCCTGCCTCACTCCCACAGCATCCTCAGCTGCAGTGCCACCTGCGGTCACCCAAGTGGTTGTGTTGCAGTGAGGACAGCGACCCTTCCTCCCTAAAAGAGTAGGAGAGCGTCCTCTGGGATGCTCAGTCCTCCTCCCCCTGCCTTTCTCTGACAATCTGGGCTCATTCCCAAACCCTGGTCTCCGGTATCAGGAATGGTAGCACTACCGCTGATTGCTTTACGGCTTTGAAAGATATATGACTGAGGATTCTAAGCAGTCTGACTTAGGATGTGGGTGGAGCCAAGGGTTCTATGATGATGTCACAACTTTGAAGTGTGTTGACCTGTAGTAGGCGTGCATGTGTAACCCAGCAGTAAATGAATACCCAGTGACAACGCTGGAACAGAAAAAGAAATTGCAGCAAGTCTGATAGAATGTCTTCTTTACTGCACTGGCTGATTTTGTTCCTTTGCCCTCCCTGAAAAGGATTTTCAGATTGGGCACTGTATAAAACTTGTACAGTAACTTACATACTTGATCCTTTAGAGATCCTTTCTTGAATAAGACCTCAGGGATGAAATGTCAGTTCTATTATTCTGTATCGTCAGCATTTGTTTAATGCCCCTTTTGTTCTGTAATGGCAAAGATAGCTTTAAACCTTCCTTTTATTCAGCATTGCTACCCTACATTACAACCAATGTAATGTAAATGATCAGAGTTTAAAATCTTCTTTCTAAAAATGTTTTTTTTTTTGTTTGTTTTTTTAATACAGATCGTACCTGGTGATCCTCTGGATAAGAGCATTGTTATCCGACCCCTCGAGCCCCAGCCAGCCCCACACCTGGCCAGAGAGTTCATGATAAAAACAAGACGCAGAAAGGTAAGTAATCGACCATGTAGTCCTTGGCGCAGTAAACTGCGAGCTACTGACCTGGTGGGGAGCACAACAGCTGAGGATGCTGAATTGTTTATTTTTTTTATGTTCTAAGACAGGGAAATCCAGCTGGGCAGACAGAAGGTGGACAGTAACTGGTCTTCTTCCCCCCACTCCCAATGGTTCTGTGCTTCACATCCAGCCCTGAACTGACGTGTAGGTCATTAGTTCTCAGATACTGTCACATTGAGCCTCTCTCCTCCCCACAGGACAAAAATACCATACATTATAAACCTCACAGAACATCGGGAGTGGAATATGTCTGTTTTTCACTAACAGTCCCTATCTTGTCAGTAATGGACCACTAGTGTAAAAAGATCATGGGACCCGTTCCACGCACACAACTCTACAAACCTTTTTTTAGCATTATTTGAAGTTACAAAAAAAAATTGATAGGTTCATAACAGCAATAAGGACCTAGGTATTTGTCCTTTAGTACTAGATTAAGAACTAGAAGGACATCAGTGCCCTCAGCCTCCGCTGGTACTGCCTCTCACAACCAGCCCTTATCGTCATAATAAAGGACCACTATGTCCGTCTTATTGTAAATACTTTGCATGGTCAGTACCCAAGGAGTAGAATGAAATGCCTTTTTCATACAGCTTTTGTACGGTGGCCTCCTCCACCTGCTTCAGGATTTATTGCCATCAGCCCCAGTCCATTCACTACTCCTCCCACTGCCTGTACAGCAGGGATCCACATGGGGAGGTACTCAAGAGGCCAGCATTGACTGGTACCAGTGCACATAGGATTTTTTTCTATTTCTCTCTGGTCTTCCTCCTCTTTTGGTGCCCTGGTGCAGGGCGTGAGTCCCCGCACTTCATCTTGGCCACACATTGTGATGCCCTGTAGGGTGGGGAAGACTAGCTCCTTTGGCCCACAGGAGGGTCGCTGTTTCACTGGAACCATGGCCCTCCTCCTGACTAGTGGCGCTGCTGCGCAGTACTGCCACCCATCCCCCGGCCGCATAATCTTCTTCCTGGGTGCACTTCTGAACCCTGATAGTCAACACGGAAGCCCATGGCGCTTCTGCTGGGCCATCAGGCGGCCTGAATGAAATGCGTTTGAATAAATGGCCGAGTGTCTTCACTGATAATTACTTACATGCAGTTCCTCCAGCTCTATTACCAGATATCCAAGTACTTGGTATAGTACACTGTCAAGCTTGCTCGTGCCATTCCTGGAACAGGTCTGGGTTTCCCAGTGAGGCAGTTAATTTGAGAAACTCTGATCTGGGGGAGGATACATGGAGCTGTGAAGATAGCTGCTTCTCATGGCAGAGGACCAGGTTTGGCCATGGTGGCATCAACAGTGAGAAGGGAGGTACAGTTCTCCCCAAGTCTTGCCACCACCAAAATAAAGACTGCTCCAATTGCTTGCATACACAATTGCACTACCAGTAAAACCACCCTGTCTTTTTGTGGTTGACTTGTGGATTCAGTTTTCCTGTTATCCCTCATGACGGAGGTTTCCGTGTCTCCCAGCTGTGGCTACTTGTCCCAATACAGATGCTGTACCAAGTTAAACACAATCCCTGTTTTGTTGTTCTTTCACAGGGTCTGAGTGAAGACGTCAGCATCAGCAAATTTTTCGACGATCCTATGTTGCTGGAGTTGGCCAAGCAGGATGTGGTCCTGAACTACCCCATATAAACGTCCTTCACAGAGGATCTGGAGAAGTTTGTGACTGGAACTGGATGCCCCCGCCCCCCCATAACAGAGGTGATGGAGGAGAAGAGGGGGCAGCGTTTTATATTCATCTTTATTTTGAAACTGCAGGCGGGTCCAAAGTTGCACTCATTGAATGGCATGTGGACATGTTTATGCTGGGACTGAATTCCAGGAGGAACGTTTTGCAAAACAATGAGGAATTCCCGGAAAATGGACTGTGTTGTATCTATATTTTAAGATGTTTGTTATATATGTATTTTGTAGAATTAAAGCACAGCTCAGTTTCCCAAAGAACTGCACTGTCGATGGTAAACTTGAATACATAATTTTTTTTTTATTATTATTCAAGAGCTAATTGTTCAGAAGCAGCACCAAAGGAACAGTGGTCCCTGGGAATCAGTTTTCTGTGCTTTTTCTCCCACACAGCCATTCCCCATCAGACACACACTCCCCAGCCCTGTCACCCGCTGTCCCTGGAACTTGCCTCCAGCCTGACAGTGCCCCACGGTTTGTCCCCCTCCCCATGGCATAGCCACCAGGTTCCCCAGGCCAGGGAGGAGTTTATCGCGGATGTTTGGTCAGCAGTACAGAGAACGGTGTGGGGTCTATGAGGAATGAGAGGTGGCGTCCTGCGGTTGAGGGCTTCATTTTCCCTGGTCCCCCACCAGGCACCTTGCATGCAAGTACTGAAGTGGACATTGCACACGAGCCTGCTGACGTCCTCATTCAGGAGGTGCTCCGCCCACCCATCGCGGCTCCACTTGCACTGCCACCTGTGGTCACCCAGGTGGCAGTGTTGCAGCGAAGCTTATAGATTCCCCCTCCCTGGGGGACAAGAGCATCCTCTGGGATGCTCGATCCTCCCCAGCCCCCAACAACTGCCAGTGCGCCACAGTGACAACCTGCTCTGAGCACCTTTCTTCAAGTGTTTGCGCTCAAACATTCCTGAGCTTCACAAGAACAAAATGTGAAAGCCTACCCCTTACACATTATGGGTGGGTGTGAGCATGCAAGTGGGTGAGCAAGTAAGAGGACTGTGGGTGTCTGCGTCGTCTGTATAAATACGTGGGAGGGTGTCAGTACAGATCCAGGCCTCCGTTTATCATCCAGCTAGCCATCAGGAGAAGGACTGAGCTTACCGGGGACGCTGTCCTTCAGGGAGGGATGGTTGCAGCCTTCACTGCAGTGCTGCTACTATGTTGACCACAGGTGGAAGCACAGTGGAGGTACAGCAGAAGGGATTAGGTCTAGTTTTCTTTGATTGGGTGACAAGGGAAATGGATAGAGGGGCCATGTCACGGATTTGCTCTGTTTTGGCTTCAGCAAGGCTTTCGACTCTGCCCCACAGACATTTGCTGAAAAAGATGGAGGATCTGGGTGTGGCTAAGGACACGGTGAACTGGGTAGGAACTGGCTAAAAGGTAGGCAGCAGAGGGTTGTGGTCAACCGGGTCAAATCAGAAGAGGGAGGCCATGAGCAGGGTGCTGCAGGGCTCTGTCCTGGGCCCAATCTTCTTCAGTATGTTAATCAGTGACACTGGAGAAGATATCCACGGCAGGCTATGTCTCTTCACAGATGACACTAAACTCTGTGGGTTGGTGGATAGCCACGAGGAAATCGGAGAAATGCAGAGTGACTTACAAAAGCTAGAGGGGTGGTCTAAGGCTCGGCAGTTGAAATTCAGTGCCAAAACATGCAAAGTAATGCACTTGGGGAATAAGGACCCCAGGACAGAGTACTGGTTGGTTGGGGTGAGACTTAGCATTACAGCTGAGGAACGTGACCTGGGAGTTATTGGCGACACCCTCAAGCAGTCGAGCCAGTGCAACAGAGCCTAAGGTAAGGAAAGCTGGATGCTGGGGTGTATAGGGAGAAGTATTGATGACAGGAGGAGAGAGGTAATACAACTCCTTTATTAGATCTCTGTTGAGGCTGCACCTGGAATACTGCACCCAGTTCTGGAGCCGTTGCCTCAGAAAGGGTGGGGACAGGCTGGAGATGGTGCAGCGCAGGGTGACAAAAATGATTCGGAGCCAAAAGAACAGGTCTTACAAGGAGCATCTCAGGTCACTAAACATGCACTCACTGGAGACCAGAAGGGAGAGGAAAGGAATAAACCAGGTGAACTGCGAGGAACTTTTTAGCTTGAATGCTAGTTCGAGGTTACAGTGCCATGAATGGCAGCTGACAGGAGGAAGGTTCAGGAGGGACATGAGGAAGTATTATTTTACAGAAAGGGTGGTGGAGCCGTGGAACAGTCTACCAGCTGAGGTAGTGGGCACTAAAACAGCTGCTGGTTTCAGGCATGGGTGAGACAGACTGAAGGATATAGTGGTCACTTGGGGCAACAGAATCAGGAATGAGAATGGGGGAGGGGAGGAGGGCTAGGACCCTGGATGGACAAGTAGGTCCCAGGGTTAGACAGGGAACTCTGGCAGACTGGATAGACTTTTAGCCTTTTTCTGCCATCATTTTCTGTGTTTCTGTGTCTGCAGGGTTTGTGGCTGCTGCTTAGACTTGAATGCTCCCACACTTAGCCCCGTTGTTTGTGGATATCCTAGGGGCTAAACAAAGCACATAAAACTGCGCCAATTCAGCAAATGATGAACCCGAGTAAATCTGGGCCCACGCTTCCACCATGCTGCCTGATGCAGCATGGGTGTTTCTTCGATCCGCTCATGTCCCCACTTGGGGGGGGGGGGGGTATTGCCACAGATCAATCAGTCAATCAATCAAAGTCTTTATTTAACCAGGCGATCACCATTGAGCAAGCTCATTTTCAAGGTGGACCTGGGTTTGTCAACAAGGGATAATATACATGGGATACAACGCACAAGAAGATAATAAAAATAAAGTGAGATACAATGATACAGTACATACAAAGTATCGGCAGGTAGCATTGACAGTAGTATATGTATGGAACAGAAGATACAGCAAGTTTTGGGTAGGACACAATTTTTCATATACGTAAAGAAATATACATATTATGCAAGCTCCCTGGCCCATCAGCTGGGAGTCACTGTGGTGCTGGAATTTGCCACCAACCCTCCCCAACTGAGGCACACTGCCGAGCAGCAGCTACTGCAGCCAGACCTGCCCCAGATGCAGTGACCCAAGTCTGCTTACGATTCTGGACCCAGATACATTGGGGCAACAGCTGCGTCAGAGATGGTGTAGATCTGGGTATCTTGGGGATACCAGAAGGACAGCCAAGCTAGAGGAACAAAGGGGACATGAAGTACAAAGTGGGGGGGGGAGCTTCTCTCATAACCCACCTTACACGCCCTCTGTTTCAGCCTGTAGTGACACATGATCCTGTGTCTGTGACCTCAGTCAGTTTCCATGGGCACTACAATGAGGTCACAAACAAAGGATTGTGAGGTCACTTCTTTCCTGAGCAATAGGAGTAGGTGGGCTGTACAACAAGGCATAAACTAAAATATTTTCATTGATTTATCAAGGAGGAAAAAAATGCAGAACAAGGTAGTAAAGGTAGCTTGAGAGTTTTAAAAAAGTATGCTGAAACATGCGTCCCTCTTTTCTTTTCAGTATCACTTTTCAGACTCTGAGCTCCCACCTACTCCACCTGTCAAGTCTTGTTGCTGTGTTGTCAGTAACCTTTCAGGCGCTCCCGCCTCTGTCCAGCCAGTGGGAATCCACACAGAACAGGGTCCTGAGAGTACTGATGGTTATCATATAGATGACTCGGTGCACATTCTTTTTGTCCTCCACTTCCTTCACAAACTCCCTGCCTTCACCCCCATGTTGTGAGCTGTGCCTATGTCATCCTTGGACATTGCAATGTCCATCTGGCGAGATGCAAGCTCCCTGGCCCATCAGCTGGGAGTCACTGTGGTGCTGGAATTTGCCACCAACCCCCCAATTGAGGCACACTGCCGGCGGCAGCTACTGCAGCCAGACCTGCCCCAGATGCAGTGACCCAAGCCTGCTCACAATCCTGGATCACCCACACAACCGTGCAACATGGTGTTGCTGGGCCATCAGGGCAACCTCCATGAGTAGCCCTTAATTAGTAATGCAGAATGGAAGGAGTTACTGTGGGCCGTGGAGGGACTCCTGAGTTGCCCTTAATTAGTAATGCACAATGGGGTTAACTGTGGGCCATCAGGGCAGCCTCCCATGGTCACCCTTAAGTAATGCACAATGGGATTACTGTGGGCCATCGAGATGGTCTCCCCTGAGTCCCCTTAATTAGTAATGCATATTGGGGGGGAGATTACTGTGGGCTATCGGGGTGGCCTCCCATGAGTCGCCCTTAATTAGTAATGGACAATGAGGGGGTTACTGTGGGCCATTGGGGCACCTGCCATGAGTCCCCCTTAACCCCCCCCCCAAAAAAAAACTAATTATTGTGGGCTATTGGGATGCCTCCCATAAGTCCCCCCCCTAACTGGTAATGCACAATGGGTGGGGGGAGGGTTACTGAGAGGCAGTCCCATTCTCCAAATGCTAGTGTTCATTGCAGGGGTGGGAACATCGGTCAGTAACCCTAGGACTGCCGCACTGTGATTTTAAAATACAGTGAAGTGTTTTAATTTCAAAGTTAAAAAGCAAAGCTGGCACTGAGGCAGCATTCCCACCTGCAGCACCGGTGACCCAGATTCATATCTAGAGCCACGGAGTGCTGGCTGAGGGAGGATGATCAAGTGTCCCAGGGTTTTTGTTGTGCAGAGGGAGGTGCTCTGCCTCTCCTACAGTACTGCCAACTGAGTGACCACAGGTGATGGTGCAACTGAGATACCTCGAGGTGAAGGACACCAAGCGGGCTCTGTGTTGGTACATTGGATGTACACATGCCCGGAACGCCCTTTGTTGTTGGCATTCTGAGGGCAGGGTACAGAACCATGAAAGAGAACACTTGGACCTGAACAGATGACTAGATGGTCTAGCCTGATGTTGTCACCTGCTTGCTGCACTGAAGGGTTTCCTGAGGAACGCACTGACCCAAAGGCACCACCATGGGGGGAGCAGTGTGGTATGAGGAGGGCAACTAAGATGGTGTTGGGGCTGGAAAATTGTCACTAGAGAGCCAGGTTGCTGATAGATGGGAACATAAAACGGTCAGTAATAACAATTAGAGGACTTCCGGTGACGTCACCCACCTGTATGGCTGCTTAAAAGGGGAGCTCTTACTTAATCCACCAAAATCTCTCCTCAGCTCAGTAAACAAAATCTAAAACTTAACGTTTTCTACAGTGTAAATGAAGGGAAACAAAAATCAACCGAAACAACGACCGGATAAACGATTTGATAAAGGGGATGTAAAAGGATCTGATAAGAGGCCTTCTCGTAGTCGCAGCTCTTCTCCCCCAGACAGCATGGCCGACGATCATGATTTAGACACCGACAGAGAAAGTGAAAGGCTCTCCCGATCCAGGTTTGAGACCCTCCTTGCGGAAATCAGAGCCTTCCGAGCAGAAAATAAGAAAGAATTCACCACTCTTCAAAATAGACTTTCCGAGGTTGAGAGCAGACTCGATCGTGCAGAGGAAGCTACGGGAGAAGTTGCCGAAGAGACTCAGCGCTTACATCAAGCAGTTGATTTCCTGATCGATCAACACGATAAATACCAAGACAAGATAACAGACCTGGAGGCGAGATCTCGGAGAGACAATCTCCGTTTATGTGGTTTACCGGAGGATTCTGAAACGGGAAAGATGGAAGACTTCATCACAGATCTCCTTAGAGACGTCCTGGCCCTTCCAATATCGTTTCAGTTCAAGATTGAGAGAGCTCACAGAGCCTTAACTAAAAAGCCCACAGATCGAGCTGCCAGACCTCGCTCAATAGTTTTGAAACTTTCCAGCTTCAAAGACAAGGAAATGATTTTAAAAACAGCTTGGGCTAGAGGAATTGTCAAATACAACTCAGCTAGATTATTTTTCGACAATGATTACCCCTCGGAAATTTTGAAAAAAAGGCAAGCTTTTGCACCCATTCTTAGTTTTAAAAGAAAAAGGTATAAAGTTCCATACCCCTTACCTGGCGAAGCTGAGAGTCTGCTGGGATTCTGGCAATGTGGTGTACTCAAGCCCAGAGGAAGCCATAACGAACTTGAAAAGAAGAGGATGGAGTTGCAAGTGGAGGTCGGTCCCACGGAAACGCCCCCTCACTGCAGTGGCAAAGTACCTCGACATTGATTGCAGGAACAGGCCACGGAGGTTTCCATTCACTACAGGAGGTAAAGGACTTTATCCAGACAGTCGCCATTCCTCAGCTGACGCAATGAGGGCTAACCGAGATAACACCTGATCTGGAGACCTTGGGTAGAAGGTTTGTGAACTTTCAAGGGAACTGTTCCTGCGCTGTACTGACCCCTAGTCTTTTGAATTGCTGACAAGGCAAAGGAGAGGAGAGACATTAGGTTTTTTTTTAAACTTTTATTATTTGACTGGTTCCCCTGCTGAAGCGTTGCTATTTCTCCCCCTTTGACTATTTTCTGAGTTGATAATTTAAGTTTTAGCATTTAAGGAGACAGAGAGGAAAGTACAATCACTGTTTCCGGCTTTGGATAGTAACAGGGACTAGCAGGGAATTAATAACGCATAAAGAATATGTAATTGGAATAAACAGAGGTGGATGGTAGGGATTACCAAATCTAACCCCAGTCCTCTGCGGCCACCTCTTCAGCGATTCTCTTTATTTTTTGTTTCTTTTTCTTATCCTCGTTATTTTAAGAAGAGGTGTACTTACACTCTTTTAGTGGGGGCGTCCTACTATCTAGCCCGAGCTTTTTTTCTCTTGGGGCCTGGGAGGCCTGACCGATGGAGGTCACTATTCTCCCACAAAGATCCAACCTGACTATAGGCTTGGATCTATGTCAAATGGAGGAGAGGATTAGTCTCCTTCTGTTCTGGAAGTACTTGTGTAAATAGGTTCTTATGGTTACTAGTTATTGGTTAGATGTTGTGTGTTTGTATATTTGATGAATGTGCACTTGTATACAGGCTACCTACAATGTAAAAGGGAGGAGTTACCTCACAAGGATTTTAGATATGTTGGAGTTAATTTACAGGAACATACCCACACAGTATCTGCTAGAGGTGGACTTTTGTTCTCTGCAGCGGGAGGATGTGCAAACTCTGGGGGAGCAGTTGGCGTAATCTCACCCCTGGGTGACAACCCTTCTTATTCTAATGAATAAGCCCCATATGGTTAGAGTGTGCTCCCTTAACGTGAATGGTTTAAATAACCCTATCAAGAGGTACAAGGTGATTTCCTCTCTTAAAAACTAAGACCCACAGCTGTCCTCCTGCAGGAAACACATTTGAGCAATCAGGAGCATAAAAATTCTCCAAGTTTGGTTTCTCCACATTGCAGCTTCCTCCCTACGGAAAGGGAAAGAAGGGAGCAGTAATTTTGGTCCCAAAAATGTTCCCTTACGGTTAATGAATTCATTTGCAGACCCAGAGGGAAGATTGGCAGTTGCTGTGGGGCAATTGGAGGGGCAGGAGGTCATCTTGGCATATATCTATATCTATATATATATATATATATATATATCTATATCTATATCCATCCCCTGGGAGAACCCAGAGAACAGGAAACTGTTACTCCAAAAAGTTACAGAATTGACCCAAGGGATCCTAGTAATGGGTCAGGACCATAACCTGGCTATGACATAGTTGGATACCACCTGTAAGAGACCGATAAAAAAGACCTCTGCGCATCGAGTCACACAGGCTTGTTTAAGGGGCGCACAATGGATTGATATTTGGCGGTACCTTCACCCCAATAAAAGGGAGTATACTCATTACTCCCCCACAAAATATATACCCGTATAGATTATTTACATGTTTCCAAGGAACATCTTTATAAAATGAAAAATTGCACACAGACTCCAATGGTACTCTCAGATCATGCCATTCTTACATTAGATATAACTTGGGAGAAAAGGAAAATTAACACATAATGGAGATTTAACGATTTTTTATTGAATATTAAAGATTTCAAATAACAATGAAACAAAAAATAAGACAGATTCTCGAGGAAAATAAGGATCCGGGCGTTAAGTGGAGTCCTCTGGGATACACTTAAGGTTGTCCTTAGAGGGGAACTTATTAAGTATGCCTCTCATTATAAGAAAACCAACAAGCAAGGCTGGATCAGCTAGAACAACAAATGGGGAACTGCAAGCATTACATGCTTCTGGGGACATGGGTGCCTTCCCTCTTACAGGCTACTAAAGAACAAATACAGTCTATTTTGGATATCCGAACTGAACAAGCTTTTACAGAGGTGTAAGCAAAAATACCACAAGGGGGTCCTAGGGCTACCGCCTAATAGCCTCACAGAATCAGACAGCATAAGACCAGATCTAATGTCACTCAGATACGAGACCCGAACTCTAAAAAAGTAGTTAGTCACCCCAGAGAAATAGAGCAAGCCTTTTTGCAATACTATACCACCCTATACAATGCCGAATTAAAGGGAAATATTCAGGGAATTGAATCCTTTATGGAAAACATACGGCTACCAAAGATCTCAGATAAACAGAAACAATTACTAGTGCAAACAATTACCCTCTCGGAATTAGACAAGGCCCTGTCTTCACTTAAACCACATAAAAGTCCAGGCCCGGACGGATATACAGGAGACTTTTATAAGGCATTTAAGTCTGAATTGGCTCCTACCCTCTTGCAGGCATGCAGGGGAGTACAGACAGACCAAATTCTTCCTGACTCCTGGAGATACGCCTACATCTCTAGCATATTAAAGCCTGGAAAGATAGCACAGCCTGCTCCTCGTGATAGACCAATTTCAGTGCTCAATATAGATTATTAAATTTTGCATATATATTGTCCAAAAGATTTGAGTCCTTTCTACGGATATAATTGACCCAGACCAAACAGGATTTATCCCTGGCGTCAGGCGCAGGACAATATAAAAGAACACTTCACCTCCTGCAGAGGGCAAAGGGAGCCGGATCCCCATTTCTCCTGCTGTCGCTGGACGCAGAGAAGGCGTTTGACCGTGTTGAATGGACCTTCCTGTGGAAGGCTTTGGAGGAATTTGGGATACCTCAATCAATGATAGGCTTAATAAAATTAATGTATACAAACCCCAAAGCATATATCCGGATAAATGGATCCTTTTCAAGCCCTATTACATTATCCCGTGGAACAAGACAGGGATGCCCCCTGTCACCGTTGCTGTTTGCAATTTATTTAGAACCTCTGGCGCAGGCCTTAAGACAAGATGAGGGAATTTTTGGAATAGAGGTGGCCTCTATATCTCATAAATTAGCTTTATATGCAGACGATTTGATACTATATCTTACTGAACCGGAGGCCTCACTACCCCTGCTTTGGGACAAATTAAAAGATTTGGAGAGATCTCAGGCTATAAAATTAATGAAACAAAACCAGAGTTCTGGCTTGTAATTACACCCCAGATAGTGAAATCACGGAAAACTTTTAGTTTCCATGGGCCTGAAGAGTATTAAATAACCTGGAGTGCAGATCAGCTCCTCCTATGAGGACATATTCCCCCTGAACTATACGCCCTTTATAACTAAAATGATGGTAGACTTAGACAGATGGAAGATACTCCCCCTGTCTATGTATCAACGGGTAGAATCAGTCAGGATGGTAGTTCTCCCCCGATTTATATATCTGGCGCAAACTTTGCCGACTCAGATTCCTGACATATTTTATAGAACACTGCAGAGAAAAATATCTGCATATATTTGGGCTAATCAGAAACCCAGGATTAATCTTTTAACCTTACAACTACCCAGACAGAAAGGTGGGATGTCCCTACCTAACTTTAAAATGTATCATCTAGCTGCCCAAATTAGGATACCAATACTTTGGTTAGACAGATTTTATGAGACAAAATGGAAAGCGCTAGAATTGCAGGGGATGGATTTATTGGAGCTGAATCAACTACTTCTATCCACTCCCTCTACAATATGTGAGGGAGTTACCTCTAATCCCTACTCCTATTCGCCTTGTTTTACTGTCAAAAACTATTGACATCTAGGAGCTCATCCTGGAGATCGGCTTTATTTTTCCCTTTCATTTATAGATACCTTTGTCCCAGCTAAAATGGATCGGAGATCTCTCCTGGCAAAAGAAAGGTTTGCATTTAGTATACCATTTCATGCCTCAAGGAACGATTCTCTCTCTGACAGAGCTAGTTCAAAAATATAATATTTCCTTCTCAGATAGATTTAGATACTTTCAGACAAGGAACTTCCTTAACTCTCTTGGGAAGGTTGGATGGGGTGACTCCCCACTTCCCGGAATCCTTTCAACCAGCATAGGGGTTATTGATGGCGGGCCATTCCCCCCCTCATATGATCTCCTCGATCTACAAAGGCCTATCCTTACTTTACAGTAAACCCTTAGATAGTATTAGGCAGGCTTGGGAAAAAGATTTAGGATTAGAAATAGTTCCCACTCAATGGGAAATATATTTAAAAACAATGTATAGAGGTATAGATTCCGGGCTATGGAGAGAGTTTGCCTGGAAGGTACTGATTAGATATTTCAGAGCCCCGAAGGTAATAGCAAAATTTGGGGACAGCTCTAAAGCTGAGTGTTGGAGGCAGTGTGGATCTTCTCCAGCATCTCTGGGTCATATTTTCTGGTCTTGTAATAAATTACAGGTATTTCTTGGTCAGCTACACAGGGCTCTCCAACAACTATTGTCTTTTAATATAACATTAGGCCCCAAGCTGTTGTTATTCGGGACACCTCAGAGGAGCCCATGAATATTCCCTCTAGGAGATTCCTTAACTTAGCCCCTGTTGGCTGCCAAAGAAAACCATTGCGAAAAATGGGGCTCCCTCAACCTCCTACTTTGGATACATGGCATCAGATCTTGATAGATATTTATAAGATGGAGAGATTAACTGCTAATTTAAACAAAACTTATGACTCTTTTGAGAATGTGTGGAGAAGGTGGGTTCTGTATATTTCTCCCTTGAGACCAGATTTTCAGCCATAATCCATTGCACCCCCTAAAGTATCTACTCCTGCTATGTAAGACCTAAAGGTATATTTTAAACTGTACCCAGATTTTCCCCTTTTTTTTTTTTAATCTCAAAGGAAATATATCATGTATACTTGTAGTGCACATATATGTTGTTTTGTCTATGTCTGTCCATGGTTGTTAAAAATATAATAAAAATGAAAGTTCCAAAAAAAAAAAAAATAATAATTAGAAAACCCTGCCTCCCTGTGCATATGCCCTGCTTAACATAATGACAGTGTGTGAGTGTGACCTGTTTGGATAACATGTGATGTTATTTATTTATTTGCTTTTGGTAACCGGGTAAGCACGCTAGACAGCTAGTGCCTATTTTCAGGTACGACCCAGGTGTTCACGGAGGCACATAAATCAAAGCTCCAAGATCATTCCATGATCAGTTGTATGACAATGTTAAGTGCCACATTCTGAAGCAGTCATTGCTTCACACTGTGGACCAGGGTTGGAGGTGGCAATAGGTTACTGTTGGATTTGATTTCCATCAGTTGTGCTGTCTGTGGACTGCAACATCACATTAGAACACTGAGATTTCCTTGTGGGCAATTTACACCTCTTTTTCCAACCCTATACCACATTATGACCCTGCTCTCTCACCCCCACCCACGCACAAATATCCTGATAGCATCTATCTGTGAGAAACATCTGGTACTGTCGCAGCACTCCACTCCCACATGGGAGAGGTGGTACCAACAAAACTCACTGGTGAGGCTGCAAAAGAGGAGCGTTCTCTAGCTTAACAATAAGCTGATCTGTCTGCTCTGTGGTGGTGCTGCTACCCCCCACCCACCCACCCAGTGTTTTTGCTTTTGAGATCACGAGGCACGCTCCAGACCCCTCAAGTTCCTGCTTCCTGCCAGATTCCTCTCCCACTGCCATTCTTGTTTATTTTACTCACTGGGTCCTCCAACCCACTCCCTAGCCAGAGTATGTCTGCTTTACATCCCTCGTCCCTCCCATTTGGGGGATTGAAGGGACCTCGGATCTGACTTGGAGCATCATGTGAGAGGAACTGGGGTGGTGCACCTAGTGGTGTGGGAGGACATGGAGCAATCATCCAGCTGCCCAACCCGCCATGTTTTCCTCCGTCTTTTCTCCATCCATGGGAGCATGCATGTCTCCGTGTCCTCGGGTGGGGGGAGACAGGGCACATGGTTAGTTGTAGTGATGTCATGGTATGACTGTTTCTTTGGTATACTGGGGTATCACAAGTCACGGTATTGATCATGCAAACAGTGCAGCAAGAGGGCTGCTTATTGTGATGCATGACCCGATTCAGTAGCAAACTTGATGCCAGAGGGCCTGTGCTGAGGGGGGAGACTTGAGCGTCCCACAGGATGCTCACCCCCACGGGTGGGGAGGGGGACCATGGCCTGCCATCACCTGTGGATTCACAGCTGGAACGACATGCTGGGGTGGGCGAGACATGCATGCTTGCTCCCGCATATACCCCTTATGTGCACACCTGGAGGAACTCCATCTTTGAAGGCGAGAGAAAAAATGTTGAACAACAGGACAGCGAAGTCCTCCACTGGCCCTGCACTGCTGACCAGTGGCACTTTCCTTTACTAGATGCAGATCCTTGAAGGGCCTGGTTTGCTATGATGACACTTCTGTGAGGGCAATCCATGGGTGGCTTGGTGGCAGCGGTAAGTCGCAGAGAAGGCATGTGACAGGGCTCAGGGGACTGACAAATGGCAGGCCAGAAGGAAGCAAAAGAAAGTCACAGTGTTGATATCATGGGCTATTTCTTTTATTGTGATAACCATTCATAATATACCACAGTTTTCAGGCCTTTCAACTAATTTTTGTATGTTTTTAGGGACGACTGTATCTTTGACAACTCTCCCTGACACAGGAGTGAGGCTTTTTTTGTACACAAGTGATGAATGCTGTGGTATAACCACGGTATTACGTGTAACGGTTATCATACTGTAGAAATTTCATACTGTGGCATTCCACTCAAGTCTCCACTACTACGCTGCCATCAGGAGCCATTCTCTGAGCGGCACTCCGCTCCACTCCACCCTTCTCGGGCAAGAGTGTCCTTACGGATGCACTGCCTGCCTGTGCCACTGTTGTCCTGTGCAGAGTAGATGCCCCACTGCTCAGTGACACAGAACACACACTAACACTCAGATGTAGTCGCACACAGTTTTTATGAAATCACTTTCTAAATGTAGTTAACATCCCTGGCACCTCTGTTTCCAGAGGGAGTTGGGGAGCAGCAAGGAATACCCAGGGGGTAGCCACAGGGCATGGAAGATTCAGCATAATGAACACGACAGTGGGCACAGCCTCCTTCTGTTCTAATAAATGTAATGTGAAAATACACAGCTAGAAAATCTGCAGGGAGATAAACTCCAAAAGGAATTTAATTTTCCATTGTGTAAATACTTTATGTACCCCAATTCCCCGATTTGTAACCCTATCCATACCATAACTAAAACAGTGGGAATGAGGTGAAAACCTAGACTGGAAGAACCATATAGTTACTATGGTTACATTTTCTTACTGCAATCCATTTAAATAACTCTGTTCAAACAAACTGCTTGGTGAAACAGAAACACAAGCTTCGTGTTGGTTAAAGTGTTTATTAGCGGCCATGGGAAAGACGAGCGTCTGTGACCCAGCTGTCAAAAAGTATACGTACAAACATCTTAACAGCTCATCAAAGTTTGGCAAAAGCAGTGCCTGAACTCTGGTGCTGATGGTCTCTAATCAAGCTGCACCCCCAACACGCAGTTAAAGCAGCAGTACTGCAATAAAAAAAAAAAAATTGGATCTTTTGCAAGTTGGTACCCTGTGCTCTGTTGAGCACTTGCCTGGTAATCTTTCTTGTTTTCACTGTACTATCACCCTGTAATTTGCTCAATTTTTCTTTGTTTTTGTTTACATTTCTCCCACCCACCATGTTGAACTAGAACCCTCTGCTGCCAACCATGCATGCGCATCAATTGCAGTTTCTACACATGGAGAGCAGGAACATGCAGCACAGGGTCTCATGGAAGTAAACAAAAGACGTGATGCGACGTGAGGGAGGAGCTCAGCTGCAAATTAGGCACCAGCCATATTTACTGTGGATCCACAACAATCGACATACTTTTTAAATATCTAATAAACTAAAGATGGCTAGCTGCACACTCGAGCAGACTTGATAGACTGTATGGCCTTTATCTGCTGGCAGTTTCGTATGTAAAAAACATTCACAGAAATGGAAACTGGAGCTATGGCTACATGCGTCCAGCCAAAAAGCAGACTTTTGATAATCACTTCTTGAGTATCCAGTGCTGCTACATTTACGTTTTTTAAGGAAATGAAAAGCAAAGAGCTGGACTACAGTAGGATTTGGGAACTGCAGGCAGGTTGTGAACAGGAAGTACCTGTTGGGGCGAGAGAGAACAGCTGAATGAAAAGGCTCCCTCCCAAGGTGTCCTTGAACGGATTTAAATCATTTAAGCTATTTCTTACCGATATTTTTCAATGGCTGTTTAAAGCAGCAGTGCGAAAAAAATTGACCTTACCTTTTTCACTAGATTCCAGGCATCTTCCAGCTTTATTTGGTACTACAAATTTTCTGATACCAGCAAAATTTGAGTATTTTATAAATGTTTTCATTTAGTTTTTTTTGCTCGGCAAAAGAAATGGCCATCACACACTGCAGAGAAATAGTACTGACACATTTTGTGCAGCATAGTAGGTACTTAGACAAGTACAGTTAAGAGGTACACTAATATTTTCCAGAAGATGATGATCCCGAGAGTACAACGACCTTGGGGAAGGGGTGTCGAGGGGGTTTCTGAAGAAACTCTATTGAGTGTCCTTCTGCAATCAGCTGGAGCACCCAGAAATCTGAAGTTATCCTCTCCCAACCCGGGAGGTGGAGGGAAAGAACGCGCAGAGGCTGTGGGAGAGGAAAGGAGTCAGGTGGTGTGGGGCAGCGTCTCGGCTGAAGCACCCGCTGTTTTTTTGGGCGGAAGGGGCTTGGCAGCCGAAGGGGCCCGGCGTCTATTGGCCCGATTTCCCTGGGGTGTCGCCTTTTGCTGATTTTGCCTGTGAAAGGGACGGCGCTGCGTTTGATGGGGGGTGGTTCATGGAGTCCACAGACTTCATTGCAGTCCCCTTCTCCTGCAGATTGGTTATAATGTCCTTGACATCAACACCGAACCCCGGAAGGGCACTTCCTGAATAGCGGACTGCACTTCTGGGACCAACCCTGACACACGGAGCCAGGCATGATGCCATAAGCCTACGGCGCAAACGGAGCTCCTACCAGCAGTGTCCACTGCATCGTATGTAGCACGAAGCATGTGCCGACTGGCCGAATGTGCAGAGCAGATGAGGTCAGCCACTTCCTGTTTGACTTGAGAGTCAGGAAGAGAGTCCAATTTGGATTCCACCTCACTAAGAATCACCTTCTGGTAATCCCCCATGTGATCGACATAATTTAGGGCCCTAATTCCCAGAGTGGAAGAAAGAAGAAGCAAAGATCTTCTTCCCATACTGGTCCAGAAGACGGGATTCTTTGTCAGGTGGAGACGAGCTCAGATGTTTCGGGTTAGCTGTCCGGCCATCAGCAGTGCTAATCACGACTGAATCAGCCCGAGGGTGAGAATCTAGAAAGTCAACACCCTCGGGAGCCTGATATAGCCTGTTTGACTTCCGAGGAAGCGGGGCTAAAGCTGACGGTTGCTTCCAAATAGTGGAAACAAGATTGGCATGAGACTCAATCCAGGGTGGCACCAAGGTAGGAGCTGTCTCGGGCAGGTCCAGATGCTCAGCGAGTTTCTTATGCTGTGGATCTGGCTCCAAGAAATGCCACTTGTGAACCTCCTGGATTTTGTGCAGCAACTCCGTAAAGGAAGGATCTTCCGGAGGAGACCGGAGGAGTCCTAGGCCTGAGTTAGACGGACAGCGTGGCTCGTCGTCCGGCTCGGAGCAACCATTGGAGTCGTCCGAGGAAGAAGAAGAAGATGAAGAGGAAGACTCCCTCTCCAGGTGTGGGGGAGGAACGGACCCCTTGGAAGGTCCTCGGGGAAGGGTATCCTGCCCCGCCCTGGAACCAGAAGGCTCGCCCCTCGTGTCCGGAGGTGGGGAGGTAGTCTGTCATCGTGGACATACGGGAGCCGGAATCTGCACCATCGTCGTGAGACGAGACTCCACCTCTCTGGTGAGCTGAGCCTTGGCCTCAGCCCACCAGGAGGCCAGAGTCTCCTTCAAGTCCACCGGCGGCTGAGGGGGCGGTGGAGGAGGAGGAGGGGGATACGGGTATTGATTGTACCCGTGAGGCGCGTATCCATAACCCTATGGCAGGAAACCCGGCGTTGGGTATTGAGGCACAAGTACTGCAGCGTCTGATAGGCTGGCGTCTGATACTGCGGAGCCGGGTAAGACGACGTCTGATACGATGACGTCGGATACCTGGGAACCGGGGGGTCTGCTGGAGATGGCCCGGCCAGAGGGCCCACAGGCGGGCCTGGAGCAGAAGGCCCGGTGGGCGGAAGGCCCGGCATTGGAGCAGCATCCAGGAGCGGGATGTCGCCCGGCGTCAGCAAGACCAGCGTCAGAGCCTGCTTCCAGAGAACCGACGTCAGGTCAGTTGGCCCAGCGGGCGGACGGCCTGAAGGGGATGCAGCAGGAACCTCTGCATCGCCTGGGATGGAGGGGAAAAATCCCCGGGGTCAGGCTGAGGAGACCCAGGGTCCCCGGAGGGCAGCAAAGGCTGCGGGGAGCCGGGAATGGTGGACATGAGAGGGTCTGGCGTTGGTTCAGCCGCCCGTGCAGGCAACAGGCAGACCGGCGTCCGACTTAGCAGAGTCGAGGCGGATGCCATAGGAGCAGGCGTCCAACTTATCAGACCCATTCGCCGAGGCAGGTCACGAAGCAGGAGCGGCCTGGTCGGGTGGAAGAGGCGTGCGCGCGCCCAAAGGGTCGGCGACTTATCAACCATCTCCATGCGGACGTCGGAGGAGCTGACGTCTGGCTTACCAAACTGCTCGAATCAGTAGGCGCTCGGTGGCAGCTTTACTGGGGCGAAAGGCTGTGTAGAGGCGAAGGAGGGCACAGCGCGAGCCAGACGGCGACTTGACGCTGCCTTGGAAGCCTCCAAGGCGGTCGTCGCGAGCGGTCCCCCGGAGAGGACGTTACCTGTAGCACAATGACTCCCGAAGAAGACGCGGTGGATGAGGAGCCCTTATCCCGGTGCTTCTCCTTGTCTTTCTTCTTACGATGGCCTTCGGGGGAAGTGGACACCTGCTGGAGCTTTTGAACTCCTTCTCCATGAAGGACATTTTCTTCTTTAGTATGTGGGCCTCCAGGGACTGCTGCCTCCGCTCTGCGGGTGGGGCGTTGAATTTAAGGCAGTGCTGGCACTTCTCCACCTGATGATCCGGGCCTGAACAGAAGAGGCACTGGGAATGGCTGTCGTTGTGCAGGAGTTGGGCGCCGCACAAGACGCACTTATTTTTGTGCTCGGAGGGTGTAGGGGATGACCTACACCGACGAATGCCTGACGATTTAGTCGAAGAATCAAAAAAAGACAGTAAACACTACCGACAAGAGAGCTGACGGCGTTGAGCTTTACGCGGCGCCTGACACGAGCTAGCGGCGGAAGAACTGGAAGCGGGCGTCGGGGACCCCCTTTATACTGGCGTCATATGGCGTTGGTCACCTGGCGTGGGGCGGTCCCCACCAGACTGCTAGCTAGAAATTTTTCCGTTGGGTCCTGACGCTGGCTGGCATCAGTCCTATATGTAATTACCTACTGCAAGAGCCCTCTCGAAGTAAGATCTAGATCTTACTTTGAGAAACAGCTCTTGCAGCAGGTTACACCATTAGGACTGAAGCCGGCAGGCACCAGGACCCCACGGAAAAATTCTAGCTAGCAGTATCCAGCGGGGGACCGCCCCCGACGTCAGGCATCACATAAAAGGGGGCCGTCCCACAGCATCCCCAGTTCTTTTCCCGCCGTCGACTCGCCAGCATCGGCCTCATGGAAGCCTGCTCTACTCTTGCAACACGTGAAATCTTCAATTTAAGTAAAACTTTACTCCATATCTGCTTTTCTATTCCTTCTCCCGATGGGCGTCCCTCTAAATGCTCTTGCTGCAAGCAGATACCCTTTGCAGACAATCATTCTGCCCTGTGAGGTGTCTGGGCCGAGCACGACACACATGCTCAATTTGCCAACAGTTTAATAGCAGGACCCAGATCCGCCGGCAAAAGGCCCTTCAGGGATTCCTCCTCGAGGAGAAATTTAAAAAGATGGAGAAAATATCTTCCTCCAAAGGGGAATCTTCTCATAAATCTGAGAAGCGCTGGGACAAGCATCGGGACTCGGACAGGGCGAAATCCCCAAGCAGAGCCTCAGAGTCCAGGACCAGCTCCAGCTCTGCCCGGTCCGATAGATCTCCTTCCCGGGCTCGCTCCCAGCCTCCCCCGCTAAAGGTAAGGTCTTCAGGGGGCTCCTCTGCCTCCCTGCACCCGCTCAAGACCTCTCGGGCGTCAGATGCCTCTAATCCTGCTCCTTCGGACAGGCACAAAAAGTCTTCCTCCAAATCGTGAGGTGCGTCCTGACCAACGCCAGAACACTGACTTCAGGTCCGTCTCCCAACCTCCTAAAGCACCTGAAAGGAAGACTTCCATGCTGGCGTCCATTAAGCGGGACGACTGAGTCCAGGAAGCCGCCGACCCAGCACTCGACAAACGACACCACTTACATCACGCCCGGTGGACACCGGACGTCGGGGGTCCTCAGGCGAAGAGGCTACCACGCCGCCAGATGACCAGATGGGCGACACAGAGGACGCCGGCTCGCCCAGTGAGCCGGATCCAGTGCTTCCTTGGGACCTGACGCCTGTACCCGATGACAGGCCCACACCGACGCCGGGTCCGTAGTCCGGTATGAACATCCAGGAGGTGAAGGATTTGTTCACCTTCTGGTGGGAAACCATCAAGAAGGACGTAGTTCCTAAGCCTCAGCCTCTTCCACCTCCTCCTAGGGGCGCCGAAGGTGACAGACCCCGACCCCCAAGGAGCCAACTCTGCCTCCTCTGGGCCGATTGAGAGACAGGAAACTCCCATCAGGCTCTCCCTCAGGGTCCCCGAGGCCCAAGCGACCCAGGGCAGGCGTGGATCATCGGGAGATGACTCAGACCAGATACATCCGACATCTCCAAGTCTCCATCTCCTTTCAGTCCCCATCACCAGACCCACGGACCTTCCAAAGTCGCCTCCGGATTATCCCTTCTTTTCGAAATCATGAGGCACATCCAGGACAGTATGGCATGGGAGACTGAAGAGCTAGACCCCGAGAGACAACACCTTGCCCGTTACCTCCGGCAGAAAGACCTGAAGCCTGTGGTGGTCCCACCGTTGGTGGACACCTTTATGGACATCACCAAGGCAACTTGGAAATGGCCGCATTCCACACCAGCTGTTCCAAAGAAGGCTGACCGCTTTTACAGGGCTCCTACGGAGGACCAGTATTTGGCGCAACAACCCCTGACCGACTCCCTGGTCAGGGCGGCGTTAAACACCCGCGAACCCAGCGGCGCTGGGAGCCCCCAAATGTAGCGAGACACAGGCAGCACATGCAGGGTCTGGACGGGCACCAGCATCAAACCATTAACCAGCCCAGCAGCATACTTTTTGTCTGGCCCACCCCACCCCTGCCTGGATCACCACAGCATCCTAAAAGAAAAGAAAATACCCCCCACCCACCAGATCAACATAGCTGAGCAGCATTAGTACCTGGCAAGCCCTTGTGCTCCTCGCTGACTGCACTAACGAATTCTCTCCAGCTCCGCTCCGGCTCCCCATCAACAACTTGTGATGTCCTTGTCCAGTTGCCCTTTTGTGTGGTTTAGACTGTGAAACTTTGCGTTTGTTGCTGCCAGCTTCCCATTGTGCCCGAAAATCGGGCCCCGATTTCCCCAAAGGAACGCCAAACCACACCATGTGGTCCACGCCACCATCCTGCCTTCAATTCTATCCCCAGGCAGCTTTGTTTCATGTTCCCCATGTTCCTCTATTGTGCTAAACAGAACGTGCTGACGCGGGAGGAGGTTCTGTGCTGGAACAATCATAGGGCTCCAATAGGTCCGTCATTATTTATCGCACCTTCTCCAACTCAGACTTGAAAATTTATGCCCCCTCAGGTGCATGTCTGCAGCATAAATATGGGGAGAAGGAAGTCTGAAGAGGTAGAGACAGAAGCAGATAAAAAAAAATATTGCAGTAGCTGGAGAGGAACATTTTGTGCAATTATATTATTTGTATTACTGCTCTTAAGGTCATTAATTTGTGTTTGAGGCTGAATCTGACAAATTATGCAGTAGTCGGTGGGGCAGTTAAGGAAGTTTTTTTTTTTGCAATTTATTCTATTATCTGTTAGAAATGTAATACTTCTAGTGTCTCCAGGTCATTGTGTCTGACATATTGTGCAGTAGTTGGATTTATGTACTAAGTTTACTGGGGGTTTGGGGAGGAGCGGGAAGGGGTTCATAGAGAGGCTCAGGGAGGGGGTACAGGGGCCCATCTGTGGGGCCCCAGTAATTGAAGTTGCTGAGGACCCCAAAGTCCTAACACGGCCCTGTCCCTGGTCATTACTGCATCTCGTGACAGGTCCCAGCGGCCTCAACATTTGAGCACCCAGCCTCCGGACCAGGAATCTAAGCAATTAGATTCCATGGGAAGACGTGAGTATGCGGCTGCTACATGCTGTATTAGGTCCTTGAACTACCTGACGCACATGGTGCAATTTCAGAATGCCCTCTGGGATCAGGGCCAAGACCTTCTTAAAGATCTACCGGATGGTGAAAAGGAGGAGGAGCTGCAAACCTCCTCCAAACTGGGTCTGACGTGGGGACCCCGGTTCTCCGAGCCACTTATGACTCGGCAGACTTGGCAGCCAGGGGAGCAGCCACAGGCGTTTGTCTCCGGACACACTCATGGCTGAGGGTCTCCGGATTTACCCCAGACGTCCAGAAGAATCTGCTGGACGTCTCTTATAATGAAGTGGTCCTCTTTGGTGAGGAGTCCGAGAAGGTCATCACCAAATTGCAGGATGCTGGGAAGGCAGTCAGGACTGTACAAGCCATGTACAGACCAAAATCTGGTTCCTTTTGTAGGAACCGAAATTGTTTTCATGGCTGCCAACAAAAGGCAACAGCCACATTCTGGCCAGCAACCCAGGGGCAATTTTGGCCATAAGAATCAAGCCAGGTTCCCCTCGGGCCAGGGCACGAAGCATTCAAAAGCAGTCCAGCCCACGGGAGCCAACACCACCACAGTATGACTCCTTCCCGGCCCCCGCCTCTCCTCTGGATTAAAGGGTCGAGAAGGTCAGGGTCGCATCTCTCATCACCTTTCAGAGTGGCAGAGGATCACCTCCGACTGGTGGGTGTTGCAGTTGGTCGAACGAGGTCACTCTGTAGAGTTCCTTGATCACCCATCATCCAGACCTCCCCTGCTCTCCCGTTACTTGGGTCAGCATGCTCTGCTTATTCAGCAAGAGATCTTGGCCCTCTTACACAAGGAGGCCATAGAGCATGTTCCACTGAACCAGAGAGGAAACGGTTACTATTCCCACTTCTTCCTGGTTCCAAAGAAATCAGGGGATTTGCGCCCGATTTTGGATCTCGGCGATCTCAACAACTTTGTGCTGTACAAGCATTTCCGCATGGTGACCCTGGCGGGTCTCATTCCCATGCTCAAACAGGGGCGCATGGCTGGCATCGCTGGATATGCAGGAGTTACCTACATCTCCCAATCGCCGAGGCACACGCAGATTTCTGCGCTTCGAGTTTCTGGGACGCCACTACCAGTTCCGAGCCCTCCCCTTCGGACTGTCTTTGGCACCTCAGGTGTTCACAAAGTGTATGGCAGTCGTGGCAGCAGCTCTCAGGAGAGGGGGCCACTACATGTTTCTGTACCTAGATGACCGGCTCCTCATGACACCCTCACGGGAGGCCCTGATGTCCACAATACAGGAGATCTGTTCCTTCTTCCTATCGCTGGGCATCACCATCAATCAGGAGAAGTAGTGCCTTGTTCAGTCTCAGAACTTGCACTTTATAGGAGCAGTTCTGGACACAATTCAGGGAAGGGCATTCCTTCCCCAGGACAGGGCGGAATGCATCAGATCCCTCATCAGGGACATAAAGGGAAAAGACTGTACCAGCTCGCGACCGCCTTTTGCCTGCTCGGACACATGGCGGCTGCCATTGCGACGTGTTCCCCTAGCTCAACTCCATATGCGGGTTACCCAATGGATGTTGAGAGCACAATGGGACCAAAAGCAGGATCATCTGCAGCATCCAGTCCAGATCACGAATGCAGTCATCCAAGACTGGCATTGGTGGCTCGTACCAGACCACCTCGCGATTGGAGTCCCCTTCAATGCGCCACCTCCTTCAGCGACGCTCTTTCCACGGACGCCTTGGGGTCCGGATGGGGAGCTCACCTCAACGGGGTCAGGACTCAAGGCTCCTGGACGTCTCTGGAGTCCCATCTTCACATAAATATTCTGGTGATGAGAGCCGTTTATATGCCCTACAGGCATTCAGGCGGATTCCACCAGGTACTCTTCTGGTTGAAACAGACAATACCACGGTGATGTACTATCTCCAACAAACAAGGAGGCACTCATTCCTACCCCTTTGCAGGGAGGGTCAGAGGGTTTAGAATTGGGTATTGCAACACAGTGCACACATTATTGCAGTACATGTTCCTGGTGTGGACAACAATATCGCGGACAGCCTAAGCCGATCACAGGCCAGGGTTCGTGAATGGGAACTGCTTCAGGAAGTCACAGAGACCTGTTCCACAGATGGGGACACCAGAATTAGACCCTTCGTGGTACCCATTCAACGCAAAACTGCCAAATTTCTGCTCACTAGATCCAGGGCCTGGTGTTTTCTGGCGAGACGCGTTGTCCCTCTCTTGGACAGGCAGGTTCCTCTACGCTTTTCCACCCTTTCCTTTGATCCAGAGGGTTCTATTGAAGCTCTGTCAAGAGCAAGTGTGCCTTATTCTAGTAGCACCCTTTTGGCCCAGGCAGATTTGGTTCCCTCTTTTACATCAGCTGGCCCAGGAATCTCCGGTGCCTCTGCCATTTTGCTCTCACCTTCTGTCCCAGGAGACAGGCTCCTTGGTCCATCCAGATCTTTGGTCTCTGAACCTGCATGCCTGGCTCCTAAGGACATAGCAGTCCTGAGATATGAGGTCTCTCAGGAAGTTGCGGACGTTCTGGTGGCAGCCAGAAAACCCTCTACTCATGCTACTTATGCCATGAAGTGGCGTAGATTTTGTATTTGGGCTCAGGCTTGAGCATTGACTCCATTGGAGTGTTCTGTAAGGTCTGTTTTAGACTACCTCCTATCTCTCTATGAGGCAGGAGTTGCCTATTCCTCCATTAAGGTCCAGCTATGCGCTATTTCAGCATACCATTCTCCAATAGGTCACAGGTCTCTAACTCAACTAGAGGCTTCTCATGCCTTTTTGTGCGGCATCCTGCACTTGAGACCTCCCATCAAAGACCCGGTTTCACCTTGGGATCTTCCTTTTATTCTAGAGCAGCTTACGCTGCCTCCTTTTGAACCAGCCGCGGATTGCGAGCTGCGTCTCCTCGCTTGGTAGACGCTCCTTTTAGTTGCTGTTACTTCTTCCAGAAGAGTTTCTGAGCTTCATGCACTCATGTGCAAGGATCCTTATTTGGTTTTTCACAAGGACAGGGTGTCCTTAAGAACAAATCCTAAGTTTCTTCCCAAGGTGGTCTCGGCTGTCACACTCAACCAGGATATAGACCTGCCAATGTATTGCGAATCACGGTAGCAGAAGCCCTGTTGCACACTTTGGATGTACATAGATGTTCGGATATTATCTGACCAGAAGCAAAGCCCATCGTACATCGGACCAGCTCTTTGTTTCCTATGCACAGAGGATGATCTGTGCTCCTGTTTCTAAACAGTTGCTTTCTAGATGGCTGGTAAAGTGCATTATGTTTTATCAGAAGCGCAATAAACCCTTACTGGGACCAGTGAAGGGTCATTCTACTAGGGGGGTGGCTACCTCCTTCGCTGCGCTTAAGAATGTCTCCACTTCAGCCATCTGTGCAGCAGCGACCTGGAGCACTGTACACACATTCATCAGGCACTACAGTTTGGATATTGCCTCTAGGCGCAGAGCTAGTTTCGGCTTGGCAGTCCTTCAGGGACTTTCGTCCTGAAGCTTGGAGCATTCCTCCCGATAACAACTTGGTCCCTTACTGCTTGGGAATCAGTCCTAATGGTGTAACCTGCTGCAAGTGCTGTTTAAGTAAGATTCAGACAGTTACCGAAGAACCGCAACAGTAGACTGAGAACAGCTCTGCAGCAGGTAGTTTCCTCCCACTTTCCCCTCTGGAGGTTGAGCCTTAAGACCTAGTTTCTAGGCTACAGCATCTTTCGCCTTCTGCAAACCCTTTGGAAGTGGATCCTCAGTCTCCCCTTCAGATGTCATTCTTGGGCGGGAGTCTCGGGCGGAGAACTGGGGATGCAGGACCGCCCCTTTATGTGATGCCTGATGTCGGGGAGGGGCCAACGCTAGCGGTCCCCCACTGGATACTGCTAGCTAGAATTTTCCAGGTCCTGGCGCCCGCCGGCTTCAGTCCTAATGGTGTAACTGCTGCAAGAGCTGTTCTCAAGATCTACTGTTACGGTAAGTTCTTACTTAACTACTATTTTTTTGAGAAAAAACCTTTTCATTGCATTGCTTCTTTAAAGGACTCTGGAGAGAGCGTAGTAGGGTGGCAGTTTGCTGGAAAAGCAATACATGGGAGCTGCAGAGGTATGCTGGGAGAGAACAGGTATCCAAATATTTTTTGTGCACCTCTACAAACCACACATACTCTCAAGCCTCATTCACAGGGTAAGGCATTATGGGTATGTAAATCCTTGTACAAGGCAGGCTGACAAGGCTCCGCCTTTTAAACAAAAGTGTTAGGTTCTGCTTTGTCATTCAAACAACTTGAAGTCTTGCTGTATTCTGACAAGTGCAGTTAGCCCCAGCCTTTGAACTGCCCCGGAGAACAAAGGGTTAACCTTTCTATGCAGAGCATAGAATGCTGAGCTAGAGCTCGGTTGATGTCTCTGTCTATTTCCCTTTGAAAGCTAACTGTCAGATTCTTTACTCCGCCTCACTGCACGGTCGCTCCGGAGATTTCTCCTGCAGCTCGGTTCGAAAGTCGGTTTAAGTGTCATTTTTTCATCGGTTTCTAACCGAAAATGTTTCCTGCATAGTCGGTTCAGTCTCTGTCTGTGGTACCGTGAGTACTGGATAGGTTTTGTACTGTGTTTGTGTGGAACTTGTAAAAAGTGTGGATCGGTTCAGCCAAACCGATCATTTGTTTAATTCTTGTGTAACTTTAGTGCGTGGTTACCGGTTCTTATCGGTTCTAAAAAAAAACTTGTTTTGAAACATTTTTTTCCAAGACTCATGACACGGTTAGGAACCAACAAGGGAGTCTTCATTTCATTTCATTTTTTTTTTTTTAACCCTCCTCTTTTTAACCTCCTTTCCTACCCCGGTGTCCACTCCTTCAGACTGCTCATCCCCCTTACGCCACTTACCAGAATCTGCCCCTAGAGTGCCTCTCTCCTCCCTCCTTCTGCACATTGGGGTCTGTTCTGGGTTCGGTGGTCTTGGGTGGAGCCGTCTTCATCTAGGACCACCGAGGTTTTTCGTTTTTCTCCCTCTACCCCCGAGGGCGTCCGGCACGCAGGACTGACGTCCAGACAGGCTGTGCCACGCGCGCGCCCGTTGTCAATGTCCTCTAAGTGTTCCCTCCCGGCTCTGACCGCCTGTGCCCGGCGCCGGGTGCATATAGCACCTCGAACCCCACCCGTGGAGAGAGAGCATCCATTGGGATGCTCGATCCTCCTCCTCCGCTGAACCCCGCAACCCAGTCCGTCTCGAACCTGGGTCGCCGGGCATGGCGCGATGGTGGCATCCAGCGCCTCAACCCTCAGCGCCACTGGGCCGGCCTCATTTAGTTGTTTAACCAGGAGTAGCATACTAAGCCGAAAGCTTTTTTACAGGAGCAGGTCTTGCCTGGCGGTTGCCGAAAAAAGGGTAAGTTTGGTTAGGTTGGCCATGTCTGAGAAACCCAAGAAAAAAAACGGGCCCACTGGGTTTCAACAATGCAGTGAGTGTGGGGAAGTCTTTGCTAAGGCTGATCCCCACACCACCTGTGTTTATTATCTGGGGTTTGACCACCTCGATTCAGACTGCCAAATTTGCAAACATTTTCCCAAATCTACCCTGGAAAAGAGATTAGGTAGACTGAGTGAAATGGAGGCTGAAAAGTCCTCTGACCCGGATGGCCAGCGGTTCGGTTCCAACGAACCAGGAGGATGTACCTCTGACCAGGCGATACTTCTTCAGGCAAAAGGAGAGCCAATCCCGAGGGGTCAGTTCCGACTAAAAGAAAGCGCAAAGAAAAATCGTCCGGTTCGGATCCAGAAGTCCATGTTCCGACCGCCGATGAAATAGCCAGAGCGATTCGGATTGTGGAATCGCTTCGCCCAGTTCCGACCAATCCGGCACCTTTTGGCAGGGGCTCAGTTCAGTCGGTTCCCCCGGTTCACGATTATACCTTGGAAGAATTTTATGAACTGGAGTTTGAGGAGGAAGATGGTGATGGTGAAAGTCTAGATGTGCCTGTGGAACTGGACATCTCCCCAGACAGACCTTCAGGTGTATCCCCTCCTAGGCTTTCTGAGTCCCCTTCCCACTTTATGTTCTACAGAAGGGTGGCTGAGACCCTCCAGCTTCCTATGGAAGAGGCAATGGAGGATCAGGAGGAGCCTGATTATGTAGAAATGATGGACATCCCAGAGTCCAGGAGACTGTCTATTCCCCTCCACAAATCTTTTGGGAAACAGACACAAAAAATTCTGAAGTCTCCCAATTCTATACCTCCTGTGGACAGCTGAATGGACAACAGGTATACACTCTCAGGCTCAGAAACTGAGTTTTTAATACCTCAATGCAGCCATGTTGGGGTTGTGCAGGCTTCTGCCTGTGATAAGGCAAGCATTCCATTGGCTTCACACCCCCCAGACAGACTCTAGGAAGGTTGATGCCATGGCAAAAAAGCTGTACATGGCATATTCCCTGGGACTCAGACAGGCAAATTATATGGCCTATACAGCTAGGGACCAGAAGTCCAGGTGGGACACTGTACTGGCACTGGCTAAACAGGCCTCCCCTCAGCTAGCCAAGGAGCTGGAGGTGGTGGCTGCAGATGGGATTGAGGCATCTAAAGTTCAGTTTCATGCTGCTGTGGACTCCAGTGATGTGTCATCAAGAGTCATGGCTACATCTGTGGCTCTTCGGAGAATGGCTGGGCTCAGATGTACTAGCCTCTCGCAGGATACCTAGGCTAAGGCCGTGGATTTTCCTGTTGTGGATAATTCTCTGTTTGGGGAGCAGACAGAGAATTACATGAAGAAAATGGATGAGTACAGGACCACCTACAGGAGTGCTCAGGCAAAGGAGAGGCAGGCAGCTCCTCAAAGGCAGCAGTCTAGGGGCAGGGGCAGGCCTTTTCAAAGGCCTTTTTACCAAGCACAGGCCTCTTCTTCCTTTTCACAGAGGGGGTTCTTCAGAGGGAGAGGCAGAAGGGGGATGAGCAGGGCTGCATCCAGTCCTCAGACTAAAGCCCCTGCCAAGCAGACACCATGATGGGCCTGCCTGGGTCGACTCTCCTATTCCAGTAGGGGGCAGGCTGGCTTACTTTGTCCAGGACTGGATGTCTATTACATCAGACAAGTGGGTCCTGGAAGTAGTAAGCCAGGGACTGGTTCTCAGCTTCAGAAAATTTCCAAAGATGAGAGCCAGATCTTTTCCACCTGCAAATTTCTTGGAAACCCTTGCCCTAGAGGCAGAGGTTTCTTCTCTTCTAGCCTTAAGAGCCATAGAGAGAGTACTTACCCTACACTGGGACAAAAGGCTGTACTCCAGGTACTTCCTGACCCCAAAAAAGACAGGGGAGTGGTGACCCATCCAAGACCTAAGAGATCTAAACAAACGTCTTTTAAAACCAAAGTTCAAGATGGTAACTCTGGGAATAATCCTTCCCTCTGTAAGGCCAGGGGACTGGTTAGCCTCCCTGGACCTCAGAGATGCCTACTTTCACATTCCCATCAGGTGCTCCCACAGAAAGTACCTCAGGTTCGAGTTGCCCTCAGGCCACTATCAGTTCAGAGCAATGCTCTTTGGCCTAACTTCAGCCCCAAGGGTTTTCACAAAGTGCCTGACAGTAGTAATTGCCTTTTCTAAGAAGGCAAAAGATTTCCATTGTTCCATATCTGGACGATTGGCTAATAGTGGGCCAGTCTCCAGACCAAGTCAAGTTTCACTTGTAAAGTGACCCAGCAAGTGCTCACTTCTCTAGGATTTCTTCTCAACCTTCCCAAGTCAGTTCGAACCAGTCCAGCTTCTTACCTTTATAGGGGCAGAACTGGACACACTCAGAGCAAGAGCCTTTCTTCCTCTAGAAAGGGCAAGGGTTCTTATGGAACTAGCCTCTTCCTTCAGCCTTCGGGTATCTCGACCAGCAAGGCATTTCCTCCAGCTCTTGGGCCACATGGCAGCTTCAACAACAGTGGTCCAAGGGGCAAGATTCCAGATGAGGGATATTCAGTTCCATCTGAGAGCTTTTTGGTCTTAGAGGAAGGATTCCCTTACCAAACTGATCCCAGTGACTCTGACCTAGATCTAGGCCCTCCAGTGGTGGCAGGATCAGGACAATTTAAGACAAGGTGTTCCTTTTGCCACTCAGCCTTGTTCAGTGGTCCTTACCACGGACGCTTCTCTTCTGGGCTGGGGAGCCCATCTGGGGGTCCTCACTGCCCAGGGGCTGTGGTCCCCCGAAGAATCCTTTCTCCATATCAATCTCCTAGAGCTCAGGGCAGTTTTTCTGGCCCTGAAAGCTTTCTCTCAGTCAGTACAGAACAAGGTGGTTCAGGTCAGAATGGACACCACCACCACCATGTGGTACATCAACAAGCAGGGAGGCACTCTGTCCATGGCCTTGTGCATGGAAGCCATGAAATTGTGGTCCCTGGCTTATTCCCTGCAAACCTCTCTGGTAGCAGTTCACCTTCCAGGCAAGGACAATGTGCTAGCAGATGCACTGAGCAGGATCTCTCGGGGCCATCACGAATGGTCTCTGGACCCTCGGGTGTTGAAAGTGATTTTTTCAAGGTGGGGCACTCAAGAGATGGATCTCTTTGCAGCCCCAGACAATCACCAACTCCCTCTCTTTTGTTGCAGACCTCCAGTCTTGGGCTCAGTCCCCCTGGACGCCCCGATTCTGACTTGGGAAGGGAAGTTTCTGTATGCCTTCCCACTCCTGTTCAAAGTTTTAGTCAAAATAAGGTCCCAACCTTGCAAAGTGATTCTGATTGCTCCAGACTGGGCCAGACAGCCCTGGTACCCCCTGTTGCTGTCCCTAGCAGTCCATCTTCCCCTGTTTCTTCCCAGGAATTACAACCTAACATCCTGTCAGGGGAGGATTTGGTACCCCAATCTTCAGTCTCTCAATCTCAAGGCATGGCTCTTGAAAAGTTAGAGTTTGCAGATCTGCATCTTTCCCAAGGGGTTCTGGATATCCTCAATGCTTCTCGAAAGCCCTCCACCAGAAAGACTTATAACTCCAAATGGAAGAGAATCAGCATTTGGTGTTCTAAGAAGCATATTTCTCCAGACACTGCTGGATTGCCTACAGTTCTGGAATATATGGTCCATCTTAATGGCCTAGGCCTCAGACCAGCTACTCTCAAGGTACACTTGTCAACTGTTTCTGCATTTCTGTCTGTGGGGAAGTCTTCCTCACTATCTTCTCATCCTGTGTTCTGTAAATTTTTTAAAGGATTGCTTCACACCAATCCTCCCTTTAGAGACCCTGCCCCAGCCTGGGATTTGAATGTTTGCATTGCTCAACTTATGCAACCCCCTTTTGAGCCTACGTCTTCAGCAGAGCTTAAGTACTTGACTTGGAAAACTATGTTCTTGGTAGCCATTACCTCTGCCAGGCATATCAGTGAATTGCAAGCCCTGTCAGTGGAACCCAGTGGATTTTATCTCCTTTCACAGGGATAAAGTGGTCCTTAGAAACAATAGAAGGTTCTTGCCCAAAGTGGTTTCAGACTTCCATATAAACCAGTCTTTCTCTTCATGTCTTCTTCACTGATCATTCTTCCTCAGGAGAGAGGAGGCTACACAGTTTAGATGTTAAAAGAGCCCTTAGTTACTACATAGAGCATACCAAGGGTCACAGGTTTGACTCCCTCCAGTTGTTCCTCACTTATGGAGAAGTGGGAAAGGGCAAACCTGCCACCAAGAGATCCATTGCCAGGTGGATTGTGTCTTATATACAGTTCTGCTATGAAAAACTGGGAAAAACTCCACCCTCAGGCCTGAGGGCTCATTCCCACAAGAGGTACAGCTGCTTCCCTGGCTGCTGCCAGGGATATCCCTCTCTTAGAAATTTGTCAAGCAGCCACCTGGAAAACGGTCCATACCTTTACCAAGCATTACTCTCTGGATATCCAGGCTAGGAGTGATGCTTAGTTTGGCACATCAGTACTTCAGAGCCTATTCACAAAGTAGGTTATGTCCCTCCTCCATGGAGGTACTGCTTGGTAGTCTGCACTTGTCAGAATACAGCAAGACTTCAAGTTGTTTGAAGAAAAAATTCTCACCTTAGTAATTATGTTTCTTCTATTGGAGTCTTGCTGTATTCTGACCTCCCTCTCTGCCTCCCCCTCTCAGAACCTGGTTTTGGGAAGTGGGTGGGCAGGTTCAGTGTTGCACCTCAGGGGTGCTCTTTTTACACCCTCTTCTTGTGTGGGTGTTTATTTTGTTATATTCCCGTTTGGTTTGAGTTTTGGGTTTCCTGACTTGAGTCTTCTTTTGGTAGTCCAACACTTTTTGTTGCTAGTTGGCTATTACAAATTTTGTTTTTACAATTTCCACATAGAATACTATTAGAGTGTTGCTCGTAAGAATCTGACAGTTAGCTTTCAAAGGGAAACAGACAAAGACATCAACCGAGCTTGAGCTCAGCATTCTATGCTCCGCATAGAAAGGTTAACCCTTTGTTCTCCGGGGCAGTTTCAAGGCTGGGCTAACTGCACTTGTCAGAATACAGCAAGACTCCAATAGAAGAAACAATTACTAAGGTGAGTAATTTTTTCTTATCTGCCTATACTGGACCACATGTGCAAGCCTGTTTTAAAAGGTGATGTCTGTTCTGGTCTGGCGAAGCCTCTTTAGCCTGACTTGCACAAGCAATGTTATTCATATCTTATTAAAAATTCTTCTCCCAGACATGGCCTTTTTCCAAGAAAACCTGCACTTGAGACAGTCTTCACAGAATGAGTTGTCTGATGCGCACGGGAAAGGAGTGTTCTGATTGGTCGAGAACTCATCCCTTGATCTTTAATGCAGAAAACACTGGTTTGCAAGTTAAAAGCAATTCTTCAAAGCAGCAGTCGATAGCAGAAAGTGTCATCCCCTAGGTGTTTTTTTTTTAACAACAAATTATACATAATCTTATATATATACATTTTTTTTTTTTTTGTGGTTAATTTATCTCCATGCACCAACCAGCCCCATCCTCCAGTCTTCCCAGCCCTGTCATACCAGTATTCTCCAGGACTTACCTTGCCGCTTATTCTCCTCAGTCCTTACCCACCCCACCCCCATCAGGGTGAGAGGGGTCCCCATACCCACTGGAGACAGGATCCAGTTAGCAAGGACATACACCTAGGTGGTTGGGTGTAGGGTCTGTGGGACACTGGTGTCATCCTTCCAGTCGATGCCATTTTCCCTCCATTTCCTGCTCTTAGGAGGTGTGGGCGTGCAATTCTGTCATATATGCGCTGCATACTACCATAGCGTATGTCAGCCACACACACCTCCCATGTGTCTTGATGGTCTGGGGTGCCCAAACCCTGGCCTCCACCAGGTGTCAGGCAAGTTCGTAGATCTGTGTCGCCCCACACCCTGGAGGAGGAGAGCAGTCCTTAAGGTGCTCGATCCTCTTCCCCAGCTGGACCTCCAATTCCCAAGCTTGCTTCCAAACTTGGGTCATCGTCACAGGCGGTAGCACTAGCAATGGGACGGCTATAGTATTTTTAATTCCGCAGATACTTTTAAAAATGCTTTTGTACTAGTGTTAAATGAAGGACTTGTCAATTAAGAATGGATGGTCATTTTTGGAACTCTTTCACTGAAGATATGTTTTGACTATGAAACATAGAATTTGTCGGCAGAGAGGACCACTTGGCCCACCAGTATGCACAGATGTTTCCTGCCTAATCTGTCTCTGCAGATCCAGGTGTCTACCACACTTTCATTGTAGTAGTACTTCCTCACATCCCTCTTAACCCCACCCCCAGCGTAATTGCATGCCGTCCTGGTGCTCTTTCTCTTTTTAAGAGGTTTTCTTTCTGCACCCGTTCAGTCCTGAGGCACTTGTAGATCTCTATCATGTCCCTCTTCTAGGGTGTACAGATTGAGATCCTTCAATCTTTCCTCATAGGGCTTCTTGTACAACCCCTGTGCCACTTTAGCTGCCCTCCTCTGGACTGCCTTCCCCCCATATATGTCCTTTTTGATGTGTGACCTCCAGAACTGTACACAGTACTTCAGCTGGGGTCTCATCAGTGAGCAATACGGTGGCAACACCACCTCCTTCCTCCTGCTGGAGATACCCCTCCCAATACATCCCATCATCCTATTAGCTCTTCCCACTACTTCTTATGTATTTAGTTTTTGTTTACCGGGTAGGTGCGCTTGCCATAGAGATGACTACTTCATTGTCCCTTTCCTGCTTAGTGACTGTCAGTTCCCCCAACCAGAAAAATCCTGTGCTCCACTCCTGGTTTCCCTCGCCCTCGTGTATGATTTTGTATTTTTTGAGCATTGAATCTCAGCTGCCATGCTCTTCACACTCCTTGAGTTTCCCAAGATTGCTGCGCATTCTCTTATACGCCTCGGAGTTTCCACCCTATTACAGATTTTATCATCTGCAAAAGGCATACCTTCCATTCCAGTTCTTCTGCAATGTCACTTATGAAGACAGTGAAGAAGACTGGTCCCAATCAGGAGCTCCGCTGGTCACTCTTCTGGTCATTAGAGTGAGTGCCATTCACCACTTGGATCCCACCCGGGCTGTTCAGTTTCTTTTATCAGTCTCCTGTGCAGTGCAGTGTCAAAGGCCTAGCAGCCACCGCTGGAATACTGACTCAAAGGGGGACTGTGCTAACACAGTAATTCAGTAAGCCCATTCACTGGTCCATCTTTTATTTTCTTGGTCTTGTAGCCCACTGGATTCAAGGTACTCCACCAGCCTTTACTTAAGCAGGGTTTCTATTAATTTCCCCCACTGAAGTGATGCTGACTGGCCTACAGCTGCTAGCCTGCTCCCTGCTGCCGCTCTTCTATAGAGGGACCATGTCTGCTCTTCATCAGTTCTCCAGAGCCACACCTGTTTCCAGAGAGCTGTTGAATAAGGCTGTCAGTGGGGCAGCCAGCACCTCCCTGGGTTGCCTTTTTTTTTTTTTTTTTTTTTTTTTTTACTTTCTTTTTATCCCACCTGTACTGCCCTCACGGTCCACTCCTTTGGACTGATCAACCCCCAGACCACCATCACGGAGTCTGCCCCTAGAGTGCCTGGCCTCACCATGTATTTCCTTGATGCCCAGATATCCCCCCAGTTGGGGCGAGGGAGGGCTCCACTTCCTCGTCCTTTTATCCAGAGGAGAGCCGGCACAGCGGGGTCCGCCCATAGAGTGGTGGCTGGGAGGCACAGATTGGTCCTCATCGAGGACCGGAGAGGGTTTTTTTTTTTTTTCTTTCTATTTTCTGTGTTCCCCTCCGCCTCCCCTGCGGACGCCGGCTCACGTAGGTGATGCGCTGATGCATGTCGCTACCAAGTGCCTAACGGCGTCCTCCCCTCCCTGACTCCAACGTCCTGGGAGCCGCCAAAGCCCTGAAAGTCATTGCTCCCACTGAGCCTCAGGGGCGTCGGGTGCGTAAAGCACCCCTGGAAACCCACCCCGAAGGAGGAGAGCATCCGTTGGGACGCTCAATCCTCCTTCCCCCTGCCAACCAGAGTTCGTTCTCGAACTCAGGTCACCGGTGTGGTGCAAGGTGTGGCGTCCAGCACCTCAACCCTCCGTGACACCGGGCCCTTGAGTTGCTTTAATGTCCTTGGGTATATCCCATCTTGTCCCATAGCCTTGTCCACTTTCAAAGCTGCAAGTCCCTTCAGGACTGTTTCCTCTGAAAATGGACTTGTGTTCACCTCCCCCCCCACCATCATACTTTGTTTCAGCTTCCTCTGGTGGTTTGTCCCTCTCTCTCCACTGTGAGGACTAACTAGAAGTACCAATCAATCAATCAAAATCTTTATTTACCCAAGCGATCACCATTGAGCAAGCTCATTTACAAGGTGGACCTGCAGTTTGCAAGGATGAGGGTGCAGAATAGTGTACAAGTAAAATATACATAAAACAACAGTAGCAAGACGTATACAACAAAATATATACAGTGTAGAAATAAAGGTAAATAATATATACAGAGATACCTTTATAATCCTATCAATCAATAACATGTTCATAGCCTGTAAAGGAGTCCCTGGGATATGGAAAAGCACACGCGTAGGAGGCAGGGGCGGCTGGCAGAAAGATTCTGGGATACTAGGCAGGTGGTATCGGGGCATAAGAGTGGGCGATGGGGGGGGGGTGTTGCAGTGAGTACGTAGTACCGGTGGGACTGGAATGGACTGAGGTGAACCGGTAGTACCGGTGGGACTAGAATGGACTGAGGGAGGGGGGAGTAATCTTGGTAAGGGAACACTTAGTTTGAACGGGAAGGACTTAGATTGAGCGGAAACGTCAGCTGGACAACTAGAAACGGTGGAAACAGTAAGAACCGTCTCCCCCTGCCACCCTTCTAATTCTCACTATCCCTTCCCTTGCTTTCCTCTTCTCACTTATGTAGCTGAAGAAAGTCTTATCCCCTTTAACTACCCCTTTTGCTATCCTTTCCTCTGTCTGCAGCTTTGTTCCCTTCGCCGCCTTTCTTGCTTTCCTCTGTTTTACTTGGTATATCTCCCTGTCCTCCTCCTCTGCGTTTCCCTATACCTCCTGAATGCCACCTTTTTTTTCTTCTTTCACCACCTTGCCTACTCCCTAAAGAACCATAACAGTCTCTTTTTCCTTCACTCTTACTTCCTTCTCACAGAGGCTGGTTGCCTTATTTATTCCTGCCCTTATTGTTTCCCCACTGTGCTTCTACCCCGCCCCCAGTAACGAGGCAATTTATGAGGCAGTCTATGCAAACTTTATTCATTGTCATACATGTTTATGATGGTACTTGTGTGCACATTTGTGATGGTGAACAGTACAGAAGCACGCCAAGACATTTAGGGTCTACATACACCATCCGTCACAGTGGGTGGTAGAGATGCAGAATCTGGGCATAAAAACTTTGTTACACCCAGCCAAAACACAGAAGAAAAACTTAGTCATCGGGGGTGATGTTTCCCTAGTGACTAATTTAGCAACACAGATGGTGGCCACCAGATATCGATGGCATAAAACAGGGTTTCTGACCACAAACATGCACACTGCGGCTACCATAGAATACTGTGCATGGCATAGCGCTTCCTCCCTAACACAGCCAGAATCTTGGACACACACACACCACTGTTTTAAAATGGGACTGTATTTTATTCTGAATAATTTAGAGCCAAGTGTTTTTAAAATATTTACATTATTACATGTCATGGAGGGTGGGTGTTGAACCTTAGCAGGTGAGTGTAGTCCCCCCAGTTTATGTACCACTGGAAAATGCTCCCACAGCTCCCTCAATGTGAGAGAAGATGTAGACCCCATCACACTGCAGCTTTACTTCTGACCACCTTCGGGATTTGGCTTCACCCAGTATTCTTTGTACATTGCATACAGCACACCTGAGACAGAGAAAAGGAGAAAAAAATGTAGATGTGGTCACGTTCAGTGTTCATTTTTTTTATCACCCTTCAGATTTTTTTACAGTCTTGGGTGCCTTGTACTAGTTACAAGTACAAGCAAACAGGCTGCTCAAAGTCACAGTAGTGCTCTATACGTTTCAAAAGAATCCACAGTTACAGAAAGAATGGCACTTACATAATCCAGAACAGAGACTTAGTATCTGATTTCCCAGCATTACTTATTTTTTTTTGTGTGTGTGTGTTTATCTGTTTTTCACCCCGACGTGCATCCATGCCAGCCTCTCTTTCAGGTGAGCCAGTGCTACTTCTGACTCATCCTGTCCCCCGAGTCCTCTGCTCTCACATGACATCTAATCCGGCGTAATCCTCCTCCGAGAGGGAAGGCACCAGTTAGTGGGGCTGCAGACCAGCACATCTTGGCCCGGAGGGTGCTGCTGAGGCGGAAGGCTTCAGAGGCATTGACGGGCTCGGAGAGCCAGGCAGCCATCATCTGGCGTGACGTACAGCATTTTTTCACGTTTTCTGGTTGACGTCCCTCCTTGTGCCATCATGCAGTGCTCCTGGTCTCCACCAGAGGCTGCTGCTGACCAACGCCTTCACTAGCTCTCCCCCCCCCGCCCAAGAGAGGAGAGCAGTCCCACGGATGCTCAACGTTCTCCCCACCCCAGCCAGCCCCGGTGTCCTGAGTCCGCTCCCGAACCCGGTCGCCGGGGTGGGTCTGTAAGGCGCCCGCGCTTAACCCTCTACGCCACCGGGCTAGCTTCCAGCATTACTTTTATTGATATGTTAAATAGCCAGTTCTAGGGACGTGGATATGTTGTTCAGTCCATACTTCGTGGCAGGTTCCTTGCCGCTTTAAATCTTGCCAGAAGGTCTTCAAGCTGGCTCCTCCCACCCAACCGGGTGGTAAAACCCTCGGCTCCGCCCCATGACCGCAGATGTTCCTTACTGCTTGGAAGCTCAGGTTCCCTCCTTTGCGCTCTGCGTTTTAGGCCTGGATCCACACTCTTCGGATTTCCCAAAACTAATTTTAAAATTTACAAGACTAAGGTCTTAGTCTTCCCTCATAGCTGCGATGGACAAATAGACTCCGGCTTCCGTCTGTGCCCTTTTGGGCAGAAGATGTCCGGACGATCCACGTACCCACGTGCATCTACTGCCTGGGGTGCATGCAGTTACTTGGGCCTGTGAATTGTGCAGGTCTTTCTCGGCCGGTATTGAGAGCAGCTGCTAGACTACTTTTGGGTGCCCCAAAACGGTACCCGCTGGTCAAGTCTAAGGAGCCCCGTTGGTTGCTGTCCAGCGGCGGCCTCCGCGGAGCAGTTGGAGCAGATGATCGCCCTTGAGGAGGCGGCCCAGGCCACTTCTTCTTCCTCCTCGGCCGCAGCATTTATCCCACTCTCCTTGGGCTCCTCCTACACTGCTTCTTTTAAGGAGCTTTGTCAATCCCTCTCCACTAAGGGAGAAGGGCCATTGGGACATTCCAGTCGGTCCAGAAAGAAGGACTCTAATGGTAAGTCCCACCGTCGACATTTCTGGGAGCGGGAGAGATCCCCTTCACCGGATTGTCGACTCTTGACTTCGGTCGAGGTTGCAGCAGCGGCAGCGGCTGCTGGCTTCACGGTGTCCCCCTCAGGTCAGCCGGCTGAGATATCCGTCGACACGGTCAAGATTTTTCTCGACCCGTCGGATGGTTTGTCGACTGGAGAAACCGACAACCCTTCTTCACCTGTTTCCCCCAGTGGTTACCGAGGACTTGCCTGTGCCTCCTGTGCCGAAGTCCCCGGTTAAGGTCCCTGCACCGAAGGAGGGGCGGGTTTCCTCCGTTCCCTCTCTGACCCACCCTGGAATCCTCGAAGGTCTCAGTCTCGGTCCTCTTCCAGGTCCAGCCGGTCCCACCGACGTCGGCAGTCTCGGTACCATGGAAAGCGGCGTCGCCGCTCGTCCTCTTCAGAGAATAGGTTCCGGCACAAGCTGTGTCGGCGCTACAGGGACTTGATGCAGCAGCAACATTTACTGACCGGTAACAAGCCGAGTCGCCTTCTCCGGCCATTAAGTGTCTATCACCGGAGCGGCCGAAACAACCCCTCGTGGTAGTCGAGCCGCCCCCCCCCCCCATTGTGGTGGAACCTCCGCCTCCACAACCGAAGACTGGGACCCCGACCAAGGATTCTCGGTCGGTTCAGGGCTTGCCCCATAGGTTGTCTGTTACCCTCACTCCCGATCGACCTTGGCAGGTGGAGGGTGGCTCAGGCGCTCGGCAGCTGTTCGCAGACTCCTCGGAGTCTGACGACGACTCCTTCCTGTTCTCCAGGCCGACTGACCTGTAGTCTGCAGGGGGCCAGTCGGTGGACGAGAGCCCATCCTTATTTTTGGGTATGCTTCTACTCATCTCAGAGTCTACTGGAATGCAGTTCGAACCCGTTCAGAAACGGGCCAAGTATCCCTTTACAGAGATACTGGACCGAGGGAATTCCCATATGGAGGCCTTTCCGGTGACCGAAGCCATTGTTGGCCCGGCCCTGGAGTTGTGGCAGTGGCCAGCATCTTGTCCCATGCCTTCAGCCAGGATGGCTTGAAAGTACACGGTCCCCACCGGTTCACACTCTGGTTTCTCGGAGCACCCCTCTGCGGAGGGGTTAGTGACCAATAGCATTTTCCGGCATTCTGGGAACACTCGGGACATGGACAAACCACCCAATAAGGAATCCAAAAGGTTGGATTACTCGGGACGGAAGGTTTACGCCGCTTCCTCCTTAGGCCTTCATCAGGCTAGCTCAGCCGTTCTGATGGCACATTTCTCACACGCCCTTATGGGCTCCCTGGATGAGGTGATTCCTCATCTCCGCCGCTGACCTTCAGACGACGGGTCAAGCAGGTGCGGATTAGGAAGGGCGGTGGCTAAACAACCACTCCAGACTTCATTGGACATTGGTGATTCTTGTGCCCGTTCAGTAGCGGCGCAGTAATCCATCGCTACAGAGCTTGGCTGTGGATCTCCACCTTATGGCGGACACCCAGCACAAGCTGGCAGGCGTTCCCTTCCTGGGCACCGACTTGTTCGGGCCCAGAGTGGAAGGCCATCTCCAGAGGATCGAGAAGTCCAATGCCACCTTGGACTCTGTCACGTCTGCCTAGAAGAACAAAGGCCGCCCGCAGCAGTGTAAGCCCTTTCTCCCTTCCGCTCCTGCGGCACGCCTGGCAAGAGTCCAGGAGGTCCCTCAGTGGGCCCTTCCTCCAAGCTTGCCCAGTGACGGGTTGAGGGGTGTCACCCCCAACCTCATCACTCCTCCCCGAGTTCCCCCCGTTGGGGGACAGCTCCACCACTTCTTTTCTGCCTGGTCCGCTATCACCACAGACCGCTGGTTGTTAGAAGTGGTCGGCAGGGGTCTGCCTCTGGAATTCGAGCAGTTCCCTCCCTATCGAGCCGTCTCCCCACGGGGGGCTACAGGTTCCGCAGCCTGTCGGCTCGATCCTTGTTCATCCAGAAGGAGGTGATCAGCGAGGTGGCGGACCCTCCTCCAGACCCAGGGTTTGTGTCCAGGTACTTCCTGGTCCCAAAATGGACAGGGAGGCTGGCACCCCATTCTCGACCTGCACGACCTGAACAAGTTCCTAAGGCCTCACACCTTCAGGATGGTCACTCTGGCTCAGATCATTTCATCCTTGGAACAAGGCATGTGGTTCTGTTCTCTGGACCTTCAGGACGCATTCTTTCACGTCCCAATCCATCCGTCTCATCAGTGATTCCTCCACTTCAGAGCAGAGGGATCTCTTTACGAGTTCCGGGCCATGCCCTTAGGCCTCTCTCCAGCTCCCAGAGTCTTCACCAAATGCATGGCAGTGGTGACAGCATTCCTGCGGCGCCGAGGGGTCCAGATGTACCCTTACCTGGACGACTGGCTGATTGCAGCCCCATCCAGGTTGGAGGTGGAGCAGTCCAGGGATCTGGCCCTCCAGGTCTGCTCTCAGATTGGCCTCCTTATCAATGAGGCCAAATCGGAACTCGTGCCATCACAGGTGATTCAGTTCATTGGGGCAGAGCTTGACTCTCTTTGAGCCAGAGCCCGCTCCCGCAGACAGGCCGAGGTCCTTTCCTCAATCATTTCTGGTTGGGCAATTGCACCTGCCCGGGACTTCCTGCGCCTCCTGGGCCTCATGGCAGCCTGCACCAGCATGGTCCATTGGGCCCGCTGGCATATCGTCCCTGCAATGGGGCTGGCCAGCCAATGTTCACAACACTCCGGTCCTCTGGACCAGCCAGTGACAGTGACCCAGGAGATGTGGGACGGCCTTCAGTGGTGGCTCATCCCAGCTCATCTGCAGGAGAGTATCTCGTTCATCCGCCCCGAGCCGACAGTCGCTCTAATGACCGATGCCTCCCTGATGGGTTGGGGTGCCCATCTGGGGGAGCTGAGAGCCCACAGCCTCTGGTCCCCTCAGGAGTCTCGATGCCACATCAACCTGCTGGAGCTTTGGAGCGGTTTGGACTAGCCCTCACCACCTTCGCTCCATTTTGCAGGGGTCAGGTGGTTCAGGTCCAGATGGACAACACCACGACATCAACCGTCAGGGTGGGGACGTCCTTGCCTCTGTGCAAGGAGGCTCTCGCATCTGGTCTCTCGTGATCAGCCTGGAGGTGGATCTCCTAACCATCCATGTGGTAGAGCCTCCAACAGTCTGGCCGATGCCCTCAGCCGGATAGGCGCTGCATCTCACAGTGGTCTCTCCTGCCGGAGGTAGTACAAGATCTGTTCTCCCATTGGGGCTACCTCAGGTGGACCTGTTCTCCAGGGAGAATGCGAAGCTGAGGCTGTTTCATGCCCACCCCCCTCAGCAGGGCTCACTGCAGGGGGATGTCTTCTCGAGGCCGTGGACCCCAGGCCTCTTCTACACCTTCCATCCATTTCCTTTGATCCACAAGGTGCTTCTCAAGGCGAAGAGGGACAAGGCGCAGGTGATTCTGGTAGCTCCAGACTGGCCCCGCCAGTTCTGGTACCCAGATCTCCTCAGCCTCAGCTCCAGGCTCCAGAGGCAGCTTCCAGCCCGCCCGGACCTGCGCTCAGTCGACAAGGGGAAGGTTCTCCATCCGGACCTTCAGTCCCTGCACCTGACGGCCTGGTTCCTGAGCGGCTAGAGTTCCAGGCCTTGGGTCTTTCCGACGAGGTCCTCAGTGTCATTGAGGCATCCCATAAGGAGTTGACCAGGAAATGCTATGCATTCAAATGGAAGAGTCTCCATTTGGTGTCAGGACAAGGGGTTGGACCCTTCTTCCTGTTCCTTGTCTAGCATTCTGGACTACTTGTGGTCCCTTTCTCAGCTAGGGCTTCGGTCAACGACCCTTAAGGTGCACCTGGCAGCCATCTCTGCTTACCAGGCGCGGGCCAGCGAGCAGTCGGTGGCACAGGAGAAGGTGGTCAGGCACTTTTTCAAAGGCCTTGATCACATATCCCCTCTGGTGCGAGAACCTCCACCTCCGTGGGATCTACTGCTGGTATTGGCTAAGCTCAAGGGCAAGCCATTCGAACCAATGCACAGGTGTGACATCTCTCACCTGTCGTGGAAGACTGCCTTCTTGGTGGCTATCATGTCAGCCAGAAGGATGGGAGAGCTCCAGGCGCTTTCCATTGAGTCTCCTTATCTGGTCTTCCACAGGGACAAGGTTGTCCTTCGCCTCCACCCGAAATTCTTTCCGAAGGTGGTGTCGGAGTTTCACCTTAACCAGGTGTTGACTCTGCCGGTGTTCTACCCCAGTCACACCTCGGAGGCCGAATATAGGCTCCATACTTTGGACCCTAGAAGAGCGCTCTCTTATTATAAGGAGCGAAAGGCTAAAGTTTGGGGAGAGGTTCGCCAGCTGTTTGTCACCTACGCTGAAGCCGCACCTGGCAGACCTGCAGCCAAGCGGACGATAAGTAGATGGGCCACCTCCTGCATAGATCTCTGCTATAGGTTGGCGGGCATGGAGCCTCCCAAAGGGATAAGAGCTCATTCTACCCGCCATACCGCTGCTTCGGTGGGTGCTTCTAGGGACGTCCCTATCCAGGAAATCTGCAGGGCTGCTACCTGGAAGTCAGCACACACCTTCATTTCCCATTACCACATTGACCTAGAGTCACGCTGGATGCTGGTTTTGGGACCTCGGTTCTCAGTCCTTATTCCCTAAATAGGAGGTGCGTGCTTGCCTCCTCCTCCCGGAGAACTGCTAGAGTCTGCCACAAAGTGTGGATTGAACAACATATCTACATCCTAGAAATACAGGTTACTCTCCTGTAACAGGAGTTCTAGGAGTGGATATGTTCATCCACACGACCTCCCGACCTCCCCGGCTTTGACGCGCAAGATCTGACATCATGGGGCGGAGCCGAGGGTTTTACCACCCGGGTGGGTGGGAGGAGCCAGCTTGAAGACCTTCCGGCAAGATTTAAAGCAGCAAGGAACCTGCCACAAAGTGTGGATGAACAACATATACCACTCCTAGAACTCCTGTTACAGGTGAGTAACCTGTATATCTTCCCTTGTCAGTCTTCACCAATCATTACTGCTGGGTGTAAGCCGGAGGTGCGCACCTGTACGGGAGCTTTTTTTTGGTGGGGGGAGTCTGCGCCAGTGGCGCAGCCCACAAGGCCGATGCATTGTGTGATGCACAAGGGTTGGCCCTTAGGCACCGCAGACTCCTCCTCCACCCCAGTTCTGTTTCTCCCGCCATCGAGGTCGTACCTGCTGTGCTAGTTACCAGAAGTTTCCTCTGCATCACTAGGCCTTCACCATTCAATGCAGTTTCCTGCCTTCTCCGTCTGTATCCCAGTTCTGAATACACCCGACACTGTTGGAAACCGGTATTTCTACCAATGGTGCCAGGTCCTTTCTTCTGTGAAGTTTGTTCAATTTCATTCATGTCATGTCTGGTTCGGGGGCTAAGAGAAAATCCAAAGAGGGCTGTGCCCCCATGCGTCGGTGCCCCTGTGGCCGGCATTTTTCAGTTACCGACCGACATGTTTGTCTACGTTGCCTGGGTCCCAATCACAATATAGACAACTGCGATGCCTGTTTCTCCATGGACTGCTGCGTTCTTGAGATCCACGCACTTAAAAGTCAGCAGGGCCCTGCCAACTTTCGGAGGATGGAGTCGTTCTAGGGATGCCATGGCAAGATCTCTTGACCCTGCCTCCGGGTCCCCTCCCAGGTCTATATGGCCCAGTGAGGGGGAAACCTCAGATTCCAGCCTTGCCGTCAAAGAGATTTCTTTCACGGTGCGGTTCCCTACAGAGCCAGGTCGAGGGCACCGCCACGGCAGTCACCTCCTCGGAGGTGCAGGCTCCCCCGGTGTTGCGGCCCACGGCTGCTAAGCCTGACAGATGGTGCAGCTTCGGATCCCGGTGCCATTCGCGGTACCAGTGATGGAGGCTGTACTGTGGGCAGTGCCGTTCACTGCGCCGTTGGTAGGTGAGCTCCTGGGATCACTAGTCTGGCAGTTTGTGTTGCCTCCTCTTCTTTGGAGGTGGATGACTCGCTGGCCAATCCATCGGGGAGTCCTCTTGGACACGGCACCAGGTGTCCCAGTGTTCACCTCCCAGGCTCCCCAGAATCTGTGGTCTCTGCAGCCCACCACACAGACTCAGATGTGGGGGCGATGTGGTGGATAGTGGTCTCGGGGGGAGGGGGCCTGGTATGGTGGTCTCGACTGTGGGGACTGGGGCAGCTGCCATTTCTGGTGCTGCCATGGCCTTCTTGGTGGGGATGGGAACATCGTCTTCTAGGCCTCTCTGGGGGCCTGCAGGTTTGGGGACACCTTGTTGCTGGATGTGAAGAAGAGGCAGCCTCTGAGTCCAAATGGGGTTGAGAGGCCGGTTTGAGGCGTGGAGGCCTTTTTCCACTGCCCTGCTGGGGTGGGGAGGAGCCACAGTGCTGAGCTCCGCTTCTTCTCCACTAAGACTTCAGGGGCGCCCTTAGTGGGCAGCGCTGAGGGTTGCCCTTCTGGAACCATGCAACCTCAGTCACACCACAGAGGAGATTCTCCCTCAGGGCTCAGCTAGGATTCGTTTTTACATTTGCAACGTCCACTGACTGGATCGACCCCCAGATCCCAGCTGGGAGGATCTACTGTGGGGTCTCAGAGCCCTGGCAGAGGCCGGGCACTTTCGGTGAGGTGCCCTTCCCCAATCCCTCTGCAGACATCTCCCCCTCTCCCAGCCCATGTGGGCCCTACAGGACCTTTAACCTGGGTGACATTCAGGGCCACTGTGGCGGACTTCCCTAGGTATGTTAGAGCTATGGACGAGCAGGTCTTTTCCCTGTCTCCCCCGCCGCAGGAGGATTCTGAACATCCGAGCTCCTCTACTTCTCAGCTTCCTCATCTGAATAAGATGAATATTCTGTCCACCTTTCCTCCGATTCTGATTTCACCGAATATCAGCGATTCCTTTCGGGGTTAGTTCAGGTGCTCCACATCTCCCATGTGGTAAGACGCAATACCAAGTGGGAGAAGTGCTCTTTTCTGAGCGAGTTCAGTGTGAACCATCTGGTGGTGCCTTCCTGGCCTGTTACCTTCCAGGAAGCATCTGTCTGCACCTGGCAGTCCCCAGCAGCCTCATCCCCAGCCCCAGCGGACTGCAGGAGGAGGTACTGTGCTCCCCAGGAGTCTCTTGGTTCTCTGCCTCACTCACCCTCGAGGCTGATGGCTTTAGACACTCCTTCCGGATTCAGCACCCACACAACCGCCCTCTGGACCCGGATTCCATGGAGTTTGACTGGTGGGGTAGAAGAGTTTTCTCTTCAGGGCGTGTGTTACTCTGCATCAGCTAACATCAGGCTCACCACACTGCCTACAACAGGCACCTGTGGTCGATGCTGGCACAGGTTCTCTCATCCTTACCTGATATAGGAGGAATCTGGGCAAGCCATTGCCCTCTCTGCACAGGGTCTGGAGCTTGCAAGGCACCAAGCAGGGGCATCGTACAGCACCAGTGAGGTGGCTTCCAGACTAGCAGGGACAGTGATCTGCATCAGGCGGATGGCATGGCTTTGCCTTTCTAGATTGTCACCCATTGCCTGGCATAGGGTGATTTCCTCTGCTTTCTGGGGGACCTGTCTTTTCTCTCACAGGGCGAGGAGGAATCTTCTGGGGTGTCTCTCATCTCTCCCCCCCCCCGTCCACAGAGGACACCTCCTCAGCCCGACTAACCTTAGGCCATATTGACCTAGTATGGCGGAAGGGTCTCTCCCTCCTGCGTCTTCCCTGCAGGAGGCTGTGGGAATCTGTTCCCTCAGGGCAGTGCCAGGTCTCCTCGGGGGGGGCTAGGTACTCACCCAGCAGTAATGAATGGAGACGATTGACAAGGAAAGATATGAAAATTACACGCCTACCGTAATTCTTGATCTTCTCTTGTATTTTCACCATTTATTACTGATTCCTGCACACCTTCCCCTCTTGGGCCTCAGCTCTTGGGCACCACCTCCACCCTGCTCCCCCTTCCCCTCTTTGAGGCCAGTTGGGGGCAGAGTCCCCCTGGTACCTCCGGACCCTCTGTTTCCTTCTCTAAAAAGTCACAGAGTGCCCATCCTAGGAGGGTGACAAGTAGGGTCTTTGCCCTGGCCTTGGAGGGAACTCCCTGGGATTCCCAGTGGCATCCTCCTTAATTTGGCACGGGTGTTCCGCCTGTTTTCATCTTGAAGTGGAGATTGCATTGGTGCATTTCGTGGGAGAACCTGTAGGGACTTTCCTACCTCTTTTTCCTTTATCTTCCCCTCTGCCTTTAGAGGTCATTCTGGACAGAGTCCTCTTCTGTTTAAGGTTTTTTTTCCCCCTTGACTAAGCCATCCGGTGATAAACTGTAGAGGGCCATCCTCCAGAACTTTCATCCCGAATGTGGATTAAGGGTGGGGAGAAGGGGCTGACTCCACAATGTTTTATATTCTCCAAGACCATTTTGAATTCTCTTATTCTAGGATTGTAGATATGTTGTTCATCCACACTTATTGCGATGTTCCTTTCCCCTTTAAGGATCGCCGGAAGTCTTCAAATTGGCTGCTCCCACCCACCTGGGTGGTATAACCCTCGGCTTCGCTGGAAGATTCAGGTTGCCTCCTTCGTGCTCCTGCATTCTGTAGGGCCTGGCTTCTAAACCTTTGGTTCTTCTGAAACTTCGTCTAGTTTGCATTAGCGACCGTGACACTCCTCCTTCGATTATGGAAGACAAGTCTTCCCTGGATTTCGCCAGTGTTCGTGCGGCCAGAAAATGTCGCGCACCGATCCCCACGCCACATGCGTCTACTGCTTGGGTGTTGGCCATGACACTTCTGCCTTGCATTTCACCCTAACGTCCTCAACAACTGTCTCGCATGCCTGAAGTTGAGGAGGCAGGAAAAACTGAACCCTCCGGTGAAATCAAAGGAGGCTAGGTGGGCGGTTTCCATGGCTGCGGGATCCACTGAGCAATTGGAATGTATGCAGTCCTTCGAGGAGGAAGCAGCTTGGGCCGCAGAATCTTCCTCTTGGGGCTTCTTCATTTAGCTCAACCTGGGCTCCACCTTCTTGGGTTCTTTCAGAGTTGTGCCAGTCTCTCCCGACTAAGGGTGAGAGTGCTGTGGGCATGCACTCCTCTGGTCCCATAAGCAGGAGAAGGACCCAGGATTGTCTTCTATCTCAGCGAAGGCGTTCTTGGAATCGGGAGATACTTGTCCAGGAACCGGCAGTCTCGACTTAGGTCGAGATCGCCACTGCGCCCGCTAGCTTCTCAGCCTTGCCGTCCTGGCCAGTCAGAACAGTCAGTCGACTAGGTCGAAATTATCGAACCGATCTACCCATTGTTGCTGACTCTCTGGATAAGACTCAGTCCTTTCCTTCCCGATGGGGAGACCCAGCCCACTGGGAATCCCGCCAAGGAAGTGGTCCCCGACCAGGAATACTCTGGTCCTGCGGTGTCTCCTGATCGACCTGAGTCGGCCTGCCCGATCTCGATCGAGGTCCAGGACCCCCTCGACCAGCAGGCCGAAGAGCCATAAGCGCTCTAAGAAGAGGCGACACCATTGGTCATCCTCATCGGATGAGGAGAGACTCCAGCAGAAACTCCTGCTCTATGAGAATCTTGTGGCAACAGCTAATTTTGTCCGGGAACAAGCCAACCCCAGCTATTACCTGGCTTTCGCCTCCCAGGCCGAAACCGATTGTTTCCGAGCCAATTAAATAGGTTCCCCCACCCGCGGAGCTGGCGAAACCCCCGGTTCGGCCTTTACCGGTCTCTCCACCATTCATGGTGGAACTGCTGCCCAAGCAGCCTGTGGGAGGGGCTCCTTCCAAGGGAGATCAACCAGACACTGGGTTCCCCCAGATGGGTCGAAGGTGATCTCAGCGGTCGACCGTTGTATCCGGACTCTTCAGATTTGGATCAGACCGGCCTACATTCTCATCCTGGGGATGACGAATCGGCTGGTGGGATAGAGATGGAGTGTGGTCCTTCGTCTTTTCAGGGCATTCTTCGCCTCATCTCTGAGTCTACAGGGATGCCCCTGGAACCTATCCAGAAAAAGGTGGAGTACCCTCTCATGGACATTCTCCAGAGAGGGGATACCCCAACAGAGGCCTTTCCTGTGGCCAAGGCCATAGTTGGCCTGGCTCTAGAACTTTGGCAGAGCCCTGCGTCCTTCCCAGCTCCATCTGCCTGCATGGCCCGCAAGTATGCGGTGCCCATGGCGTCCCTTGCTGGGTTCACAGAGCACCCTTCGGCTGAGAGCCTGCTGACCACCTCTGTGTTCAGGTGTCCTGGCAGTTCTGCCAACACTGACCAACCTCCCGAAAAAGAATCCAAACATTTGGATCATTCAGCTTGAAAGGTCTTTGCAGCTTCATCTTTAGGCTTTCGTCAGATAAGTTCAGCCGTCATCATGGCACACTTCTCCCATGCCCTCTTGGGGTCCTTGGATGAAGTCCTCCCACATCTCCCCATGGACATGCAGACCACGGTCAAGCAGGTCCAGGATCAGAGCCAGGCTGTTGCCAGACAGCAGCTCCAGACAGCCCTGGACATTGGGGATTCTTGTGTCTGCTCGATGGCTGCCGCAGTTGCCTCTCATCGCAGGGCTTGGCTGCGACTCTCTTCTTTCCCGGCAGATATTGAGCACAAACTAGCTGATGTGCCTTTCCTGAGCACCAATCTTTTCGGCCCGGGTGTGGCTGGTCACCTTCAGCGCATTGAGTAGTCCAATGCCACCTTGGATGCTACTTCTGCTAAAGGTCCTTTGAGCAAGAAACAGCAGAAGAAGCCTTTTTGGCACTCTTCCCCTGCAGGCCAGCAACCCCCCTTTCAAGGAGGGCAGCAGCAACAGCAGCAGCAAGCTTAAGCTTGGCGCCTCCGGCCCAAGCCCGGTCCCTCCCAGGTCCATAAAGGAGGCAGAGGTTCAGGTCCTGAATCCTCCTCCTTCTCAAGCCTGCTCAATGACTGGGTTGGGCAGCCACCCCTCCCATCATGCCAGTTCTGTGCCCTTCTGTGGGGGACCGGCTCTGCCACTTTCTTTCCGCCTGGTCATTATCACCACGGACAGGTGGGTTCTGGAAGTGGTCGTCAGGGACTGCTTCTGGAATTCGAGCAGTACTCTCCAAGCCGAGCCTGCGACCCTCGGAAGGAAAGAGTATCCATCAAGACTCAGTCGGTTCTCCAAGACAACATTGCTCAGCTCCTCCTCGAGGCAGTAGCTCCAGTGGCAGATCCTCCAGCAGACCCAAGCTTTGTCTCCGGGTACTTCCTGGCACCCAAGCGGACAGGGGGTTGGTGCCCCATTCTAGCTCTCCACGATCTGAATCAGTATCTCAGGTCATGCACCTTTTGGATGATCACTCTGTCCCAGATCATACCATCCTTGGAGCGAAACATGTGGTTCTGTTCACTGGATCTGCAGGATGCATTCTTTCACGTCCTAATCCATCTGTCTCATTGGCGCTTCAGAGCTGAAGGGACCCAGTACGAATTCTAAGCCATGCCATTCGGCCTGTCATCAGCCCCATGGGTCTTCACCAAATGCATTGCAGTGGTGGCAGCCCATCTCAGGCGTCGGGCGGGTGAGAATTTACCCCTACCTTGATGATTGGCTCTTAGCAGGTCCCACCCAGCAGGAGGTGGAGAGGTCCAGGGACCTGGCCCTCCAGACCTGCTCCCAACTTGGCCTCCTGATAAATGAGGCCAAGTCAGAACTCGTACCTTCCCAGGTGATGTGCTTCATCAGGGCAGAGCTAGACTCTCGTCAAGCCAGACCTCGGCTCCCGGTGGACAGGGAGCAGGTTCTCTATCCTCCTTTGCCAATCATTTCTGATTGGGCAACTGCGCTCTGCCCGGAACTTTCTGCACCTTCTGGGTTACATGGCGACATGCACCTCTGTGATCTGTTGGGCCTGGTGGCACATGCGCCCCCTTCAATGGGAGCTGGCTGCCCAGTGGACTCAGTGCCACAGTCATTTCGACCAGCTGAACACTGTGACCCAGAAGATGTGGGACACTATACAGTGGTGGACTGCCCCAGATCGGTTGCAGGAAGGGATCCCGTTTGTCCGCCCCGATCCGACAGCCATTCTCATGACCAATGCCTCTCTCATGAGCTGGGGAACCCACATGGGGGACAAAAGGGCCCACAGGCTTTGGACCCCTGAAGAGTCCCGATACCACATCAACCTGTTGGAGCTCAGAGCAGTCAGACTGGCACTGTCCACTTTCGCTCCTCAGCTCTGGAGTTAAGTGGTTCAAGACTAGACGGACAATACCACGACCATGTACTACCTCAACAAACAGGGCAGCATGCACTCCCATCTGCTTTGCAGGGAGGCGCTCTGCATCTGGACCCTCGTCAGCCGTTTGGAGGCAGATCTCATAGCCATTCATGTGACAGGAGCCTCAAACCATCTGGTGGATGCTCTCAGCCGCTTAGGCAAGACATACCATGAGTGGTCTCTCCATCCAGAGGTAGCTTACAGCCTGTTCTCCCACTGGGGCAAACTGATGGTGGACCTGTTTGCCTCCGGGGACAACACCAAGCTGAGGCTGTTTTATGCCTGCCCCCCCCCCCAGCAGGGCTCGCTGCAAGGGGATGCCTTCTCGAGGCTGTGGACTCCAGGCCTCCTCTACGCCTTCCCTCTATTTCTCTTGATCCACAAGGTGCTCCTCAAGGTGAGGAGGGACAAGGCGAAAGTGATTCTGTTAGCCCCAGACTGGCCACGCCAGTTCTGGTATCCAGATCTCCTCAGCCTCAGCTGCAGGCCCCTGGAGCAGTTTCCAGCACGCCCGGACCTGATCTGTCAACCAGGGGAAGGTATTCATCCAGACCTTCAATCATAGAAACATAAACATAGAATTTGACAGCAGATAAGGACCGCTTGGCCCACCTAGTCTGCCCATTTCCCTACCTGATGGATAAGCTGCAGATTCTAGTTAATCAACAGCTTACTTTCTCCTACCCCCCACTAGAATTGCCTTATGTCTGTCCCATGCATTGCTGAATTCTCCCACTGTTCCTGACTCCACAACCTCCTCAGGAAGGCTGTTCCATGCATCCACAACCCTCTCTATGAAAAAATACTTTCTAAAATTACCTCTGAACTGTCCCACCTCTATCTTCAAATTGTGACCCCTTGTTCTTGCACATCTCTTTTTCTGAAAGATGCTACTCTCTTGTACTTTAATTCCCTTGAGATACTTGAAAGTTTCTATCATGTTCCCCCTATCCCTCCTTTCCTCAAGGGTATACATATTAAGCTGCTTTAGTCTCTCCTCATATGTCTTCTGGTACAGACCCTGCACCATTTTGGTTGCCCTCCTCTGAACAGCCTCCACTCTGTCTATGTCTTTGTGGAGATGGGATCTCCAGAACTGACGCAGTACTCCAGATGGGGTCTCACCAACTGTCTGTACAGAGGGATAACAACTTCCTATTTTCTACTGTTGATGCCTCTCCTCTGCATCCCAGTATCCCCTAGCCCTCCTTACTGCCTTCTCCACATTGCTTGCCCACCTTTAGGTCATCTGATGTAATTATTCCTAGGTCTCTTTCTATTTTTGTTGTTATTATCTCACCCCCCATTGTGTACTCTTCCCCTGGGTTTTTGTTTCCCAGATGCATTACCTTGCACTTCTTTGCATTGAATCTGAGCTACCATATGTTTGACTATTCCTCCAACCTTGCCAAGTCCCTTTTCACCCCACCTTGTGCATCAACCCTGTTGCAGATCTTTGTGTCATCTGCAAAGAGACATACTTTTCCTTCCAGGTGCTCTCCAGTGTCACTTATAAAGACATTAAAGAGGACCAGTCCCAGTATCAAACCCTACGGTACCCCACTAGTTACCCTCCTTTCTTCACTGTGGACTCTTTACTATTACCCTTTGCATCCTGTTGTCCAGCCAGTTTTTTATCCAGGCTACCACCTTGGGACCCACTCCAAGACTAGCTAACTTGTATATTAATCTTTTGTGTGAGACTGTGTCAAATGCCTTGCTAAAATCTAGGTAGGCCATATCCACAGCCCCTCCCTGGTCTACTACTTTGGTCACCCAGTCAAAGAAATCTATTAGGTTCATCTGACATGACCTTCCTGCTGTGAAACCATGCTGCCTTGGGTCCTGTGCCCCACTGCCCTCTAGGTACTCAACAATTCTTTCCTTCGGAAGTGATTCCATCATTTTCCCTACCTCTTGCACCTCACAGCCTGGTACCTGAGCGGCTAGAGTTCTAGGCTTTGGGTCTTTCCGAACATGTCTACACCGTGGTGGAGGCATCCAGAAAGGAATCTACCAGGCAAGGCAAGGCAAAGTTATTTAAAAACGCCCAATCCCAGAGGCTCTGGGCGCTGTACAGAATGGATAAATACAACTTCCAAATAAAGGATGCATAACACATTTAAATACTGTATAAAAATAAAATTTGCAATACATCATACAGTCATCATGTTCAATTAAATTCAGTGATTCAGTCATGGGCAGCTTTAGAATAGGAGGGCCTTCAGGCGGGCCTTAAAATCTCAAAGTAGGGGCCCCCAACCCCAGATGACAATGAATTCCAAAAGCAGGAGCAGCAACGCTAAAAGCTCTGTCACCAGCAGATCTCAGCCTCGTCCTAGGAATCGCCAGGGGTCCCTATCAGAAGAGTGGAGGGCGGACAGAGAGCAGGTACAAGAAGGTCTAACAGATAACCAGGACCCTGCCCGTGTGAGGGCCCTATAGGTGAGAAAACCCACCTTAAAAGGATCTTCCACCTAACCAGCGGCCAGTGCAATTCACGCAACACCGTTGTAACGTGGCCAAATTTTTGCTGCCTAGTAAGTAATCAGGCAGCTGTGTTTGCACTAGCTGCAGTCTGCGGAGAGATCCTCCTGTAACCCCGAGTAGGCGCTTACAGTAATCAAGCCTTGATGTAACTAAGGCATGTATCAAAGTAGAGAGGTCCAGAGGCAGCACAAGGGGCTTTATCCTGGCGATATTTCTAAGATGGAAAAAACAGGAGCGGACTGTGGAGGATATTTGCACCTCCATAGTCAATTTCCTGTCAAGAATAACACCAAGATTTCGCACCCAAGAGGAGGCCTTCAATGAAACAGATCCCAGAACAAGTCCAGTCGCTGAATCAGAGGCCAACCTATCACGCACTCTGTTCGACTCCACCACCAATACCTCCGTCTTATCGGGGTTCAGTCGCAACCAACTGGAGGCCATCCAATTGTTAATCTCGGCAAGGCAGCTGTTTAGCACGTCCACCGCGTTGGATGTTCCTGGGGCAAAGGAAAGATATAGCTGGGTATCATCAGCATAGCAATGAAAACCCAAGCCATACTTCCTAATGAGCCCTCCCAAGGGTAGCATGTACACTGCGAACAACATTGGGGCCAGTACCGATCCCTGAGGAACTCCACAAGATAGGAGGCTATGGGTGGAGGAGAAATTCCCCATCACAACCCACTGCCTCCTGTTGGTAAGAAAGGACTCAAACCAATGGATAACAGTACTGGTGAGTCCACATAGCTCCCTAAGGCAGTCAAGCAACACACAATGGTCCACAGTGTCAAATGCAGAGAGAGAGATCAAGGAGAACAAGAATTGTCTTATCCCCACGATCTCTCACCCTGAGCACATCATTCTGCACCGAACAAGTGCAGTTTCTGTGCTATACCTAGCCCAAACCCGATCGGAAAGGTTCATACAACTCATGGGTCATGAGGTGCTCTTCCAACTGAGCGCCACTACCTTCTCAACTACCTTTGCCAAAAAGGAAGGTTGGAGATCGGTCGTAATTTGCCCTGACCTCCGGGTCCATAGATGGTTTCTTCAAGAGGGTCTACCAGTGTCTCCTTCAAGGCATCTGGAAAGACCCCTTCAGATAAGGAACACCGGACAATCAGAGCAAACACCAGGCAACGGTGTCAATGCATCTCCTCAAGAAATGCGTCGGCACCGGGTCAAGTTCAAAAAGTGTGCTTCAGATTGGTTGCTACCTCAGTGACCTCACTTACCTCCACCGGTCCTAACCCCCAACCAGTGAAGTGCACTCAGAACACTTCAGGTGACCACTGCCAGCTACGACATTGCTGACTGAAGAAGCCACCTGCCGGATACCAGACACTGTCTGAGAAGAACTGAGCAAACTCTTCGCATTCTGCATTAGTAAAAACCTTCTTCGGCTGTAGACAAGCAGGATGAAGTAGCCTGTCCACAGTCCAAAAAAGTATAGCTGGTTGGTTCTTCCCGGCAGCAATCTCCCTAGACAGGAACACTGCCTTCTTATGGTTGATTGCCCCCTGGTATGCATTATAATGCACACGCAGGGCCAGTTTGTCCCCCTGCAGACCGGGTCTTCTCCAGCAGCGCTCTAACCTCCTACCCTTCCTCTTCATCTCCCTGAGAGCCCCATCATACCACGGGGACCTCAGGTAGGAAGATTTGGGTCGTATATGGACAGGTGCGAGCTAGTCAATGGTGTCGGATAACACCTTATTATAAGTATCAACCCCAACACCTCCGACGCATGCATCACCCACACTAGAAAGATGAGCTGCCGCCAGTTCTGGTATCCAGATCTCCTCAGCCTCAGCTGCAGGCCCCTGGAGCAGTTTCCAGCACGCCCGGACCTGATCTGTCAACCAGGAAAGGTATTCATCCAGACCTTCAATCATAGAAACATAAACATAGAATTTGACAGCAGATAAGGACCGCTTGGCCCACCTAGTCTGCCCATTTCCCTACCTGATGGATAAGCTGCAGATTCTAGTTAATCAACAGCTTACTTTCTCCTACCCCCCACTAGAATTGCCTTATGTCTGTCCCATGCATTGCTGAATTCTCCCACTGTTCCTGACTCCACAACCTCCTCAGGAAGGCTGTTCCATGCATCCACAACCCTCTCTATGAAAAAATACTTTCTAAAATTACCTCTGAACTGTCCCACCTCTATCTTCAAATTGTGACCCCTTGTTCTTGCACATCTCTTTTTCTGAAAGATGCTACTCTCTTGTACTTTAATTCCCTTGAGATACTTGAAAGTTTCTATCATGTTCCCCCTATCCCTCCTTTCCTCAAGGGTATACATATTAAGCTGCTTTAGTCTCTCCTCATATGTCTTCTGGTACAGACCCTGCACCATTTTGGTTGCCCTCCTCTGAACAGCCTCCACTCTGTCTATGTCTTTGCGGAGATGGGATCTCCAGAACTGCACGCAGTACTCCAGATGGGGTCTCACCAACTGTCTGTACAGAGGGATAACAACTTCCTATTTTCTACTGTTGATGCCTCTCCCTCTGCATCCCAGTATCCCCCTAGCCCTCCTTACTGCCTTCTCACATTGCTTGCCCACCTTTAGGTCATCTGATGTAATTATTCCTAGGTCTCTTTCTATTTTTGTTGTTATTATCTCACCCCCATTGTGTACTCTTCCCCCTGGGTTTTTGTTTCCCAGATGCATTACCTTGCACTTCTTTGCATTGAATCTGAGCTACCATATGTTTGACTATTCCTCCAACCTTGCCAAGTCCCTTTTCACCCCACCTTGTGCATCAACCCTGTTGCAGATCTTTGTGTCATCTGCAAAGAGACATACTTTTCCTTCCAGGTGCTCTCCAGTGTCACTTATAAAGACATTAAAGAGGACCAGTCCCAGTATCAAACCCTCACGGTACCCCACTAGTTACCTCCTTTCTTCACTGTGGACTCTTTACTATTACCCTTTGCATCCTGTTGTCCAGCCAGTTTTTTATCCAGGCTACCACCTTGGGACCCACTCCAAGACTAGCTAACTTGTATATTAATCTTTTGTGTGAGACTGTGTCAAATGCCTTGCTAAAATCTAGGTAGGCCATATCCACAGCCCCTCCCTGGTCTACTACTTTGGTCACCCAGTCAAAGAAATCTATTAGGTTCATCTGACATGACCTTCCTGCTGTGAAACCATGCTGCCTTGGGTCCTGTGCCCCACTGCCCTCTAGGTACTCAACAATTCTTTCCTTCGGAAGTGATTCCATCATTTTCCCTACCTCTTGCACCTCACAGCCTGGTACCTGAGCGGCTAGAGTTCTAGGCTTTGGGTCTTTCCGAACATGTCTACACCGTGGTGGAGGCATCCAGAAAGGAATCTACCAGGCAAGGCAAGGCAAAGTTATTTAAAACCCAAATCCCAGAGGCTCTGGGCGCTGTACAGAATGGATAAATACAACTTCCAAATAAAGGATGCATAACACATTTAAATACTGTATAAAAAATAAAATTTGCAATACATCATACAGTCATCATGTTCAATTAAATTCAGTGATTCAGTCATGGGCAGCTTTAGAATAGGAGGGCCTTCAGTAGGGCCTTAAAATCTCCAAAGTAGGGGCCCCCCCAACCCCAGATGACAATGAATTCCAAAGAACGGGAGCAGCAACGCTAAAAGCTCTGTCACCAGCAGATCTCAGCCTCGTCCTAGGAATCGCCAGGGGGTCCCTATCAGAAGAGTGGAGGGGGCGGACAGAGAGAGCAGGTACAAGAAGGTCTAACAGATAACCAGGACCCTGCCCGTGTAGGGCCTTATAGGTGAGAAAAACCCACCTTAAAAAGGATCTTCCACCTAACCAGCGGCCAGTGCAATTCACGCAACACCGGTGTAACGTGGCCAAATTTTTGCTGCCTAGTAAGTAATCAGGCAGCTGTGTTTTGCACTAGCTGCAGTCTGCGGAGAGATCCTCCTGTAACCCCGAGGTAGAGCGCGTTACAGTAATCAAGCCTTGATGTAACTAAGGCATGTATCAAAGTAGAGAGGTCCAGAGGCAGCACAAGGGGCTTTATCCTGGCGATATTTCTAAGATGGAAAAAACAGGAGCGGACTGTGGAGGATATTTGCACCTCCATAGTCAATTTCCTGTCAAGAATAACACCAAGATTTCGCACAAGAGGAGGCCTTCAATGAAACAGATCCCAGAACAAGTCCAGTCGCTGAATCAGAGGCCAACCTATCACGCACTCTGTTAACTCCACCACCAATACCTCCGTCTTATCGGGTTCAGTCGCAACCAACTGGAGGCCATCCAATTGTTAATCTAGGCAAGGCAGCTGTTTGCTTACGTCCACGTTGGATGTTCCTGGGGCAAAGGAAAGATATAGCTGGGTATCATCAGCATAGCAATGAAAACCCAAGCCATACTTCCTAATGAGCCTCCCAAGGGTAGCATGACACTGCTAACAACATTGGGGCCAGTACCGATCCCTGAGGAACTCCACAAGATAGGAGGCTATGGGTGGAGGAGAAATTCCCATCACAACCCACTGCCTCCTGTTGGTAAGAAAGGACTCAAACCAATGGATAACAGTACTGGTGAGTCCATAGCTCCCTAAGGCAGTCAAGCAACACACAATGGTCCACAGTGTCAAATGCAGAGAGAGAGATCAAGGAGAACAAGAATTGTCTTATCCCCACGATCTCTCACCCTGAGCACATCATTCTGCACCAACAAGTGCAGTTTCTGTGCTATACCTAGCCCAAACCCGATCGGAAAGGTTCATACAACTCATGGGTCATGAGGTGCTCTTCCAACTGGAGCGCCACTACCTTCTCAACTACCTTTGCCAAAAAGGAAGGTTGGAGATCGGATGGTAATTTGCCCTGACCTCCGGGTCCATAGATGGTTTCTTCAAGAGGTCTCACCAGTGTCTCCTTCAAGGCATCTGGAAGACCCCTTCAGATAAGGAACACCGGACAATCAGAGCAAACACCAGGCCAACGGTGTCAATGCATCTCCTCAAGAAATGCGTCGGCACCGGGTCAAGTTCACAAAAGTGTGCTTCAGATTGGTTGCTACCTCAGTGACCTCCCTTACCTCCACCGGTCTAACCCCCAACCAGTCGGAGTGCACTCAGAACACTTCAGGTGACCACTGCCAGCTACGACATTGCTGACTGAAGAAGCCACCTGCCGGATACCAGACACTGTCTGAGAAGAACTGAGCAAACTCTTCGCATTCTGCATTAGTAAAAACCTTCTTCGGCTGTAGACAAGCAGGATGAAGTAGCCTGTCCACAGTCCAAAAAAGTATAGCTGGTTGGTTCTTCCCGGCAGCAATCTCCCTAGACAGGAACACTGCCTTCTTATGGTTGATTGCCCCCTGGTATGCATTATAATGCACACGCAGGGCCAGTTTGTCCCCTGCAGACCGGGTCTTCTCCAGCAGCGCTCTAACCTCCTACCCTTCCTCTTCATCTCCCTGAGAGCCCCATCATACCACGGGGACCTCAGGTAGGAAGATTTGGGTCGTATATGGACAGGTGCGAGCTAGTCAATGGTGTCGGATAACACCTTATTATAAGTATCAACCCCAACACCTCCGACGCATGCATCACCCACACTAGAAAGATGAGCTGCCGCCAGAAAACCCTTAGGGTCAATCCCCATAAAGGGCGACAGCTCATCATCTCAGTAGGGAGAGGGTATCCATTGGGAGCCCCAAACATGAACTGCACCGTGTAATCAGACCAAACCACCCGATCAATCTTGAGATTGTCTATTTCAAGCTCCAGTGAGAACGCCAGGTCCAACATGTGGCCATCCTAAAGTGTCGCAGCAGCAACAACTTGTGTCAGGCCCAGAGAAGACATAATCTGGAGGAGGTTACGACCACACCAAGAGGATTCGTCATCAGCCCAAACATTGAAATCACCCAGAATAATACATCTGGGGGCTTCCAATGTTTCGCTGACAACGAATTCAGCAACCTCCTGCAGGAAATTCCCCATCGTCCCTGAAGGGCGATAAATAAGGAAAATCCTGCACCAGGAAATGTTACGCCTTTAAATGGAAAAGGTTTTCCATTTGGTGTCAGGGCAAGGGCCTGGACCCTTTATCCTGTTCAGTGGTTAACATTCTTGACTACATTTGGTGTCTCTCCAAAGGGGGTCTACGGTCATCAACCCTTAGGGAGCACCTGGCAGCCATCTCTGCTTACCGGGTGCGGGCTGGTCAGCCGACAGCACAGGAGACAGTGGTCGGGTGCTTTTTCAAAGGCCTGGATCACATATCCCCTCCAGTGCGTGAACCTCCACCTCCGCAGGATCTACTGCTGGTACTCGCAAAACTCATGGGCAAGCCATTCGAACCTATGCACAAGTGTGCCTTGTCACACTTGTCATGGAAGACTGCCTTCCTGGTGGCTATCACGCCTGCCAGAAGGACAGGGAACTCTAGGTGCTTGGTGGAGTCCCTTATCTGGTCTTCCACTGGGACAAGATCGTCCTCGCCCCCACCGAAATTCTTTCTGAAGGAGGTGTCAGAGTTTCGCCTCAACCAGGTGCTGACTCTGCCAGTATACTACCCTAATTGCACCTCGAGGCCAAATACAGGCTCCATACTTTGGACCTGAGATGTGCTCTCTCCTATTATAAGGAGAGGACGGCGGAAATTCGGGGTAAGGTTCACCAGCTGTTTGTCACCTATGCTGAAGCCGCGTTTGGCAGATCTGCAGTGAAGCGGACTATTGCAAGATGGATTACATCATACATAGGTCTGTGCTATGAGTTGGCAGGCAGGGAGCCTCCGAGAGGGATAAGAGCTCATTCCACCCGCTGTACTGCTGCATCGGTGGCTGCCTCCAGGGACATCCTTATCCAGGAAATCTGCCGGGCTGCTACCTGGAAGCCAGCAAACACCTTCATCACCCACCGCCTTCTTGGTGGCTATCACGTCAGCCAGAAGGATGGGAGAGCTCCAGATGCTTTCCATCAAGTCTCCTTATCTGGTCTTCCGCAGGGACAAGGTTGTCCTTCGCCCCCACCCGAAATTCCTTCCGAAGGTGGTGTTGGAGTTTCACCTGAATCAGGTGTTGACTCTGCTGGTGTTCTACCCTAATCACACCTTGGAGGCTGAATATAGGCTCCACACTCTGGACCCTAGAAGAGTACTCGCTTACTATAAGGAGTGGACGGCTGAAGTTCAGGGAGAGGTTCACCAGCTGTTTGTCACCTACGCTGAAGCTGCACCTGGCAGACCTGCAGCCAAGCGGACGATAAGCAGGTGGGTCACCTCCTGCGTGGATCTCTGCTATAGGTTGGCGGGCATGGAGCCACCCAAAAGGGTAAGAGCTTATTCAACCCGCCATACCACTGCTTCAGTGGCTGCTTCTAGGGACGTCCTTATCCAGGACAGCTACAGGGCTGCTACCTGGAAGTCAGCACACACCTTTATTTCCCATTACCACATTGACCTAGAGTCACGACGGGCTGCTGGTTTTGGGACCTTGGTTCTCCAGTCCTTATTCCCCAAGTAAGTGTCGGGGGTGTGCACCTTGCCTCCCTCCTCCCGGACAACTGCTAGGAGTCTGCCAGACAGTGTGGATTGAACAACATATCCACATCCCTAGGAGTGGTATATGTTGTTCATCTACACGACCCACCTGACCTCCCCGGCTTCGACACGCAACCTGGCTTCCAGCGGGCTAGATCTGGCGTCATGGGGCGGAGCCGAGGGTTTTCCCACCCGGGTGGGTGGGAGGAGCCAGCTTGAAGACTTTCCGGCACATCTTAAAGCGGCAAGGTACCTGCCAGACAGTGTGGATGAAAAACATATACCACTCCTAGAACTCCTGTTACAGGTGAGTAACCTGTATTTATCCCCCTTCTTAACCGAGTTGGCTATCTTTTCTTCGGTTTGGGCCTTCGCTATTCTGATGGCCTTCCCCACTTCCTTCTGCTTTAACTGGTACATTTCTCTGTCCTGCTCCTTCTGTGTTTCCTTATACTTCCTAAATGCTATCTTTTTCTCCCTAACCTTCCCCGCCACCTCTTTTGAGAATCATAGAGGTTTTTTCTTTTGTTTTGATTTGTTTATTTGCTTCACACAAAGGCTTTTGTTGCCTCTGTGATGGCAGTTTTAATGTTTCCCTATTATTGCTCCACCCCTCCTTCTTGCCTGTTTGCTAGTGCTTTTCTGAGGCGCACTCCCATTTTGACAAAGTCAGCCCTACTGAAGTCCAGTACTCTCACTTTTGTATGGCTTGACTCTGTAGCGGAGTTTATCGTGAACCACACTTGTTTGCTGGTCACTTGTTCCCAGTTGGCTACCCACTTCTAGATCCAATATCCTCTCTCCGTCCCCATTTGAGAGTACCAGGTCTAAGATTGCTCCCTCCTGAGTGGGTTCCAACATTAGCTGTCTGAGGCATGCCCCCTGTAGGGCATTGAGAATGGCCCTGCTCTTGGATGTGGCTGCAGCAAAGGTGCTCCAGTTAACATTAGGCATGTTCAGGTCCCCCATCAACAATATTTCCCCCTTCTCTGCCATCTTAAGGATGCCTTCTATCATTTCCTTGTCCATTTCCTTCCCCTGAGATGGGGGTCTGTATACAACCCCTGTGTGGATTGTGGTGCCATTTCCAGTTTCCAGGGTGACCCACAGTGCCTCTTCCCCTCCCTGTTTACCCTTTTGTTCCATTTCTTTGATCCCTTCCCTTACATAGAGAGCTATTCCTCCTCCTCTTCTACCCTCTACCCTGGTATGTTGACATCCCAGTCATGGTTCTCTGTGTAGCATGTTTCTGTAACTGCCACGATATCCAGGCATCCCTTTCCCATCAAGACCACCAGCTCAGGCAGCTTGTTACCTAGACTACGGGCATTGGTACTCATTACCCTCCATTGTTTGATGATCTTACCTCTTTTTGCCCCATCCCTGTCCTTGCTCCCTTTGCCTTCTTCTCCATTTACCCTGCCCCTCTCCCAATCGACATCCCTATCTTGGTATTTTCCTCACTAACTACCCTGATTTTTTGGGGTGCTAGGATTTCCTGCTCCTTTCAGTGCCTCCCTTGGCTAGTTTAAATGCTTGCCAATGAAGCATTTAAACCTGTCACCTAGGATCCGGTTCCCTCCTGGACAGATGCAGACCATTATGCCAGTAGAGGCCTGCATCTCTCCAGGTGGACCCCAGTCCCCAATGAAGCCAAAACCCTGAGCTCTGCACCAGTTTTTCAACCATTAATTAAATCCCATGGTGCAGTGCACCCTAGCCTCACCCATGCCACAGACAGGCAGCTCCTCCGAGAAGGTTACCATGCGTGCTACTTGTCTAAGGCCCCTCCCCAACTCCATAAACTCCTCCTCCACTGTTCCGATCCCTTTCCCAGCCAGGTCATTTGTCCCTAGGTGGACAATGACATCCACATCCCTCCCCCGTGCAGCTACTCCCACGAGCCTAAGGATTTGCTCCCTGTCCTCCAAGCCATGGCAACAGGCAGGCACTTTACCTCCTCTCCCTCCCTCCCCCAGTTCTGCCCCCTAACAATGGAGTCCCCACCAGGAGTTTCCTTCCCTGTGGGGTGTCTCATGCCACCCTTCTGTGGGTCTCCTTGGAGGTTCCCAACGTCCTCCTTGGTCTCCACTGTGGGTGCCTCTATAGAAGAACCACACACTGCCAGATCAGCATATGAATTGTGGAGAGGTACAACTGGAGAGATGTGCCTCTGTTCTACCACCCTCACCCTCCCTGAGCCCACTGTGGTCCAACTGCTTCTCTTTCTTGGAAATCTCTGAGGCAGCGGCGGTGGCCCTGCTGGTCCCTGGGTGGGAGATGAGGTCCCCCGAATCCTGGCCAACTCATCCTGGAGATGAACAACCTCCTCCCTCAGCCCAGAGAGGAGTCTGCAGATGGGACAGCATCGCATCCTCCAGAACGTCTCCCGGAAAACTGCTGCTCCACAGCCACTGCACTGCACTGCACCACTTCCATCGTGCCACATATGCCATGAAATGGCGCAGGTTTGCTTTTGGTCCTCTGCCCATGACCGAGACCCTTTAACATGCCCAGTGAAATCGGTATTAGAATACCTCCTTTCTTTATCAGAAGCAGGGCTGAGTTACTCCTCAATAAAGGTGCACCTTTCTGTAGTATCTGCGAACCATGCACCCTTTGGAGACAAATCCTTGGCCCAACTAGATCTGTCACACACCTTCTTGTGTGGCATCCTCCACTTGAAGCCACCCATTAGAGATCTGATCCCTCCTTGGGACCTTCTCTTCATTTTAGAACAGTTCACATCACCTACCTGTGAACCAGACGCAGATTAAGTAGCTACGCCTTTCTCCTGAAGGCGTATTTTTAGTTGCACTTACTTCTGCAAGGAGAATTTCTGAGCTTCAAGCACCATGTACAAAGAGCCATATTTGATTTTCATAAGGACAGGGTGTCCTTAAGGACCAATCCTAAGTTTCTACCCAAGGTGGTGTCAGAGTTAACCCTCAACCTGGATATCGACCTACTGGTTTACTATCCCATTCCAACAGGAGAGGCTCTCCTGTGCGATTGGATGTACACAGGATACTCAGGTTCTACCTGACTAGGACCAGACTGCACCGACAGTCTGACCAGTTATTTTGTCCTTTGACCACAGGATGTTAGGGACCAGTGTCTAAACAGACACTCTCGAAATGGTTGGTAAGCTGCTTTTTGTTCTGCTACCAGAAACAAAACAAACCCTTACGGGAAATGTTTCAGCTCCTTCCATTTGTGCAGCAGCTACATGGAGCACAGTGCACACATTCATCAGACATTACAGTCTGGACATTGCCTCCAGCGCAGAGCAGGCTTTGGCCTTGCCGTCCTGCAGGGGCTTCTTTCAGTGAGGGGTTCTCTTTCACCCTTCTCCTATCCTCCTCCTAAATTTAGGGGTAATCCTGTCCCTGCTTGGGACTCCGTCCTAATGGTGTAACCTGCTGCAAAGCTGTTTCTTGAAGTAAGATGGTACAGTTATGTAAGAACTTACCGTAGCAGTACATCTTCGAGAACAGCTCTTGCATCAATCTTCCCACCCACCTTCCCATCAGGCCACCTGCTTTTGCTATAATAATGCCTATTGGTCTTCCTGAGAAGCAGATCCTCGTCTCCCATCAGAATCACATCGCTATGCCAGAGTTTCCGGGGAGAACTGAGGGATGCTGGGGGACCGCCCCTTTTATGATGTATGTGACGCCGGGGCTAGGGCAGACGTCTGGGGAGGTCCCCCACTGTATTTAGCTAGCTAGAAATTTTCTGTGGGGTCCTGCTGCCTGCCGGCTTCAGTTCTAATGGTATAACTTGCTGCAACAGCTGTTCTCAAAGATCTACTGTTAGGGTTAGTTCTTACGTAACTGTACTTTATCGCTGCCGGGGGCACCCCTGCTTCCACCAGGGAGGAAGCGCCTCTGACATTGAGGGTGATGGTCAGGGGGTGGATAAGTATGGTGGCATGGGGGGGACTCATGCAGAGGGCCATCATCCGGTGCTGGAGGACAGGTCATTTTCTCCCTTCCCTCTGCTTCCCCCTTCCATGTGATGGCTGCATGTCGTGGCATCCTGGAAAGTCCTGCCAAGTGCACCTCTGCCGGCCTACCTCCAGGAACTACTCGAGGAGTGGTGCAGGCCATACCCTCTGTCCCAATTTGGAGAGCATCCATGCGGACACTCCTAACCATCTCTGCTGGTCTCCGCTCCAGGCATTCCTGGTGCAAGGTGCTAACCCAGGCTGCCAGTCTGTCAAGTGGGTGCCTCACTGCTCGGCGCCACAGAGCTGGCATTTTGTCTGTTTAATGTATCAGTAAAAGTAATATTGGGAAATTGGATCCTAAATTTCTGTCATGGATTATGTAAGTGCCATACTTTCTGTAATGGTGCCCTTGAACAGTGTAGACTACACATACTCGCACTTACAAGGAAGTAACCATTTTTTTTTCTGTTCAGTTCTGCTTTTGCTCCTTATATTCTTGGCTGGGGATGTATCCCTTATCTGTCCTCTCAGGCCTCCCAACCTGGCATCCCTCCAGACCTACCAGCGCAAGGGGAGGTCACGTGGCTTATCTCCAGTGGTGGGGCCTCCAGCAAGGTGCACTGGGGAGAGCCCAAGATCCACCTTAGTTGCCTTGGCTGGTTATTCTGGGTGTCATTCATTGGAGGCTTGTTGCAGCTGTGGAGGATTTTTTGCTATCTTGCTTGTTGTGTTGCCCCTAGCGGTTGTGACATGCAATGATGTCAGTGGCACACAATGAGCGATCTTACTTCGAGCTGGCTACACCGTAAGGACTATGCCGCCAGACACTAGGAGTCCACGGAAAAATTCTAGCCAGCAGTACCCAGCTGGGGACCGCCCCTTATGTCGATCCGCCCACCGACGTCGCCCTCTGTATAAAGGGGTGGTCCCCAGCCCCACCTCAGTTCTTTTCCCACCGTCAACCTGTACACTTCAGCTCCTCAGACGCCTCGTTGCATCTGTCACCCGCCATTTTCTTCTGTCAAAAGTACCAATTTTTTTCTTTAATTTTTTCATGTTAAAGTATCGATATCACACTAGTTTGTCATCTATCTTCTTCCATTTGCCGACTTCCCACAAGGAGAAACACACAGGAGGGAAGCACCAACAGCGGTACAAGGAGCACAGTAGGTCGGAGTCCAGATCTAAGTCTCCCCGTAAGGAGAAGCACTAGTGAGAGAGAGAGAGAGAGAGACGCACAGAACTCAGCCCCTCCGTCAGGCCTAACGTCCTCTGGCCTGCCATTGACAAAGGCTCCCGCCCTTACCCTCTCAGTGGGTGGCAGCTCTTCGGGGCAAGGACCCTCGGGTCCATCCCTCAGCCTTAGGCCCTTACAGCAATCCTCAGGGCCTAAGATGGGGACTTCAACCGATAAGGTTCAGGCATCTCTGTCTTCCAGCTCGTCGTCTGTCTCTGACGACAGACACAGACGCCAGGAGCATTCCCACTCTAAGGAACGCTCTCCCAGGGACAAGTCATTGACTGATAAATCTAAGACCCCAACGCATGTCCTGGATGAATGGTCTTCCGACAAATGGAAAGACCAGCTGCAGACACCACAAGGTAAGGCGTCAAGCACCAAGATGTCTGCCACGACCACTACAAGTCGGACATCTGTGGAGCAGCCACTTCAAAAGCCGACGTCTGCTCTGACCATTCGACAGCCTAACGACAGGCCACCTGTCGAGAAGTCGCCATATCAAACCCCTTCGGTACCCGACAACCTGGCGTCAGGGGACCTGACGATAGGTGACCAGACAACAGACTGCACTACTCCACCGAGTCCTCACATACACCATGATGAGACTCAAGGACCAAGCAACCTTACCGTTACTCCTGCAGAACCCAGTGGTGTGCTATCACTGCAGGGGTCAATGGTCCCCCTGGCGGACGTTTGAAAACTCTTTACTTTGTGGTGGAACGCAGTAAAAGTAGATTTATTAAAAAAGGATGAGCTCCCTCCTCCACCACCTCCGCAACCCCCTACACTGATCCAGGACAAAACACCAGTCCCAGACTCCCGGCCACAGTCTCTGCACATACCCAGGAGCCCGACTCCAGGAAGATCAGACTCCGAGCATACCAGGCATAGGGGCAGACGTCACCACTCCTATCCCAGGTCACCTTCCTCAGACAACAGGAGCAGACGCTGGCATGGGCGTAAATGCTCGAGCTCAGCCTCATCTACCTCCTGCAGAAGCCACCCTCATTCCTCAGACTCCTCTTACAGAGGTTACTTTCCTGAGCCAGAGGGCCCCCGCAACTCACCCAGGTTTCCCCAGATGACCCAACATTTATGGATGTGATGCACCACATCCAATTCCTAAATCAATGGAACACCGGAATTGGACCGGAAAGAAAAGGCTTCATACCTTTTGGGAATGAGTGAACCGAGACCTTCGGTCATTCCCCCCTGGCCCCTTCTTTTCAGGACATAACCAGGCTGGCATGGGACCACCCTTCCTTCCTTTTCAGCTGTTCCTAAGAAGGCAGACAGACTGTACAAGCCTCACAAGGCAGAGCCCTTTATGGGAGAAAATCCGAGTTCAGACTCCATGGTCCTGACCGCAGCTCATGGCAGGACAAAACAACCTAAACATAAGAGCTCACAGCCCCCCAACAAGGAATCCCAGAAATTAGACCAGTTCAGTAGGACAGTCTACGTGTCTTCCACATGCTCCATTCAGTCCCTAAATTTTTGGCCCATATGGTGCTATATCAAAAATCTTTATGGAAGAAAGCCATCGAGTTGGCCCAAAAGCAGCCAGATAATCCATCACGCACTGAGCTTTTGGACTTACTCCAGTCTGGCCTGGACGAGGAAAACACGTATTTAGGGCATCCTATGACTTATGGACGCAGCAACCAGAGCAGCGGCCACTGGGGTGTGTCTCCATCACCACCCTGGCTGAGAGTATCTGGCTTTCAGCAGGCTCTCCAGGATTCTGTCCTTAATGCCCAATTCCACAGGTCTGTCCTTTTCAGAAAAGAGGTACAAAAGATAATCATGGAACTGAAAGACTCTGGCAAAGCGATCCAGTCCGTTCACCACATGTACTGGTCAGATCCTCAGCAACCAAAGCGCAAGTCCAATTGGTGCCAAAGTGCCAACCAAAAGAAAAACCAACAGCCCCGAGGCCCTTTCAAAAGAAAGGCTCCTCACAACCAACAGGGAACAGCGGACCTAGGAATCCAAAATCCTCCCAGCCTTCTCTGCCTACCCCAGGCGCACATGCATGACTTCCTGCCAGCCCCTCCTCCTCCAGCGGAGTTGATGAGGGGGAAGCAGTAGGGTGTCAGTTCTCCGTCTACCTTGATGGGTAGGTCAAAATCACAACAGATTTATGGGTGCAGGACATTATCGAGAAGGGTTACGTGCTGGAGTTTACCAAATTTCCTCTGGACAAACCTCCAGCCCCCTTCCCACCCACATAGCCTTCATCAGAGAAGAAATCCAGAGCTTGTTCTCAAAAAGAGTGATAGAGCCTGTTCCTCCCTCCCAACTAGGAATCGGGTATTACTCCCATTTCTTCTTGGTCCCCAAGAAGACAGGGGACTAAAGACCCATATTGGACCTGAGTCACCTGAACCAGTATATCGAATACAAGAGGTTCAGAATGGTAACCTTTCCAGGGCTGATACCTATGTTGTACCAAGGGTACTGGCTATGCCCTCTGGACATGCAAGATGCATACTTGCACATACCGGTGTTTCCAACTCACAAGAAGTATCTTCGGTTCGCCTTTCAAGGGAACCATTACCAATTCCGGGTTTTGCCTTTCGATCTCTTCCCCAGCTCCGAGGGTTTTCACCAAATGCCTAGTAGTAGTGGCAGCTGCTCTTCATAGACAGGGTCATTTTGTCTACCCTTATCAAGACGATTGGCTCCTAACTGCCCCCACCAGGTCACAGTTAATCCACACCCTCTTGGACACTTTTCAAATGTTCCAACAGCTGGGGATAACAATAAGTCTCCCAAAATCCTGTCCTTGGCCCTGCCAGCATCTACAGTACATATGGGCTATCCTGGATACACAGCGGGGAAGAGCCTTTCTCCCACCCGACAGGACCACTTGTCTGAGAGACCAGGCCTCCAGAGTAGCTTCAGCCAGTCTAGTCACAGCAAGAACCATGTTATATTTCCTAGGACACATGGCTGCAGCCATACCCACGGTACCACTGGCACGCTTGCATATGAGAGTTCCTTAGTGGAACCTAAGGGTGTAATGGGACCAGGACGTCCGACAATCTCGAGCAGCCAATAAGGGTTATCAAGGGCTGTCCAGCGAATTCTGTCATGGTGCTGACTTCACCTAAATTGGATTCAGGAGTTCCGTTCCAAACAGATCTCACCGGCGAGATCCTCACCACGGATGCATCGGGTCTAGGATGGGATCTCATTTTTGGAATCACTGTACTCTGGCTACATGGGCAGACATAGTGTCCCTGCACATCAACATCTTAGAGATGAAGGTGATTCTGTATGCCATGCAGGCCTTTCAGACTCACCTGTCCCAGGGTCCCCTTCTTCTCCAGACTGACAATATGTCTATGGTCTTTTATATCCACAAGCAGGGAGGGACGCACTCCTACCCTCTGTGCAGAGAAGCCATGAGAGTGTGGTACTGGGCCCTAGAACATGGACTCACACTGATAGCAGTTTCTTCCAGGAGTTCAAAACATCCTGGAAGACGAGCTCAGCAACTCGCGATCCAGAAACCACCAGTGGGAGCTGCTTCAAGAAGTGGTGGCTGACCTCTTCGAAGGATGGGGACATCCAGAGCTAGACCTCTTCGTGTCCCTGTGCAATGCAAAACTGCCCAATTTTTGCTCGCTAGATCTCGGGCATGGTGTTTTCTGGTGAGACGTATTGTCCCTCTGCTGGACAGGGAGGTTCTTTTATGCCTTCCCTCCCTTTCCCCCTTCTACAGAGGATGTTACACAAACTACAGACGGATCATGCCACAATGATCCTAGTAGTTCCTTTCTGGCTGTGACAGATATGGTTCCCTTTTTTACAACAGTTAGCAGTGGAACCTCCATTTCAGCTACCAATTTTACCCAGCTTGCTGTCTCAAGGCATGGGAACATTAGTCCACCCAGACCTTCGGTCCCTACACCTTCATGCATGGTCCCTGCAGACTTTGCCATTTCCAGACATGGAGTTTCACAAAGGGTGGCAGAACTCCTAGTAGAAGCGAGAAAACCTTCTACAAGTGCCACGTATGCTATGAAATGGAAATGTTTCTGTATCTGGGCAGCTGCACGTTTCCTGGACCCACTGTCCTGCTCAGTGAAGTCAGTCCTGGAATATTTCCTATCGCTTTCAGATGCGGGGATGAGATACTCTTCCATAAAGGTGCATCTGTGCCATTTCTGCTCATCACACACCTATGGAGGGCAGAAATATTACTCAACTGGACCTTGCCCATACAGTACATTCCTTCGGGGCATGCTTCATATGAAGCCTCCCATTAGGGATGCTGTCCCCCATGTGACTTCCTTTTTGTTCTGGAGAAATTGACATTAACTCCCTTCGAACCAGCCGTGGATTGCGGCCTACGTTTTCTCTCTTGGAAAATTTTATTTTTAGTTGCCATCTCTTCAGCCCAAAGGGTTTCCGAGCTGCAAGCTTTGATGTGTAAAGAACTTTATTTAATTTTTCACAGGGACAGGGTGTTTCTGTGAATTAACCCTAGTTTCTTCCAAAGGTGGTGTCTGAGTTAACTTTGAATCAAAACATCTCTCTTCCAGTTCATCATCCCGATTATATTTGAATCGGGGGGGAGGCCCTCCTTCACATGCTAGATGTACACAGGATCCTCCGTTACTCTTTAAGCCGTACAAAATCGATCCGGCAATCGGATCAGTTATATGTGTCCTTTGCCCCTAGGGTTCTGGGGAAACCAGTTGCAAGGCAAACCATGTCCAAATGGTTGACAAATTACCTTACCCTCATCTACAGCAAGTAAGGGACATTCAACAAGGGGATGGCTGCATCCTTTGAAGCCATGAAAAATGTTTCAATGGCAGACATACGCGCTGCCGCAACATGGAATTCTGTGCATACTTTCATTAAGCACTACACCCTGGATATTGCTTCCAGAAGGAGAGCAGGATTCGGCCTCGCTGTGCTCCAAGACCTAATTTCCTAAATGATTAAATTCAATAATTCGGGAGTTTATACCCCTGCCTCCTTTTTTTCTTCCCTTTGGGGACACTGCTTGGGCCTCAGTCCTTATGGTGTAGCCTGCTGCAGGAGCTCATACTCAAAGTAGGATAGTACATATACGTAAGAACTTACCATGACAGTAGACCTTCGAGAAGAGCTCCTGCAGCAGGTGCTATTTTTGCTCCCTTCATCCCCCTAAGTAACCTCCGTGTCTCCGGCAGGTGAACTGAGGTGGGGCTGGTGACCCCATCCCCTTTATACAGAAGGTGACGTCGGTGGCCAGCCCGATGTAAAGGGAGGGGTCCAGCTGGGTACTGCTGGCTAGAAGTTTTCCGTGGAGTCCTAGTGCTTGGCGACATAGTCCTTATGGTGTAGCCTGCTGCAGGAGCTCTTCTTGAAGATCTACTGTTACAGTAACTTCTTGCATAACTGTACTTTCCTGCACACTGCATGCCGACATCCACAAAAAGTGGTAATCCCAGCACTGCTGAGACTCTCAGGTGCACTGTCTCCTGGCCACCGCCAGGAGCCAGAGTATTGCAGAGAGCCGTCACCCACCCCACCCACAGGAGAAGAGCTGTTCGGTGGATGCTCTGTCCTCATCCTCCTGGCCGTCCCTCCACTCCACGTTCGCTTCCTAACCCAGGTCATCAGTGTCGCAAGCCATTGCACTACTGCTGTGCTGGAAGTCGCCATTTACTAACATACTAAAATGCCAGCAGAATAGGCCTAACGGTCTTTCGTGTCTGCTCGTTTGGTCAGTCCCCAGCCTGGGTGCTGACCTTGCTGTCCCTTTCGCCTTCTCTGGCTTTTCCCTTCCCAGTTCCGGATATTCTTGCTGCATTGGATTTTGCTTCCAGAACCCTTCCCCTGTACCTGTCCCACCCCCTCTTGAACCCCTCCACTGTCTCTGCCTCCACTAGCCCCTGAGGCAGTGCATTCCATGGCTCCACCACCCTCTCAGTGAAGTAGCACCTCCTCCTTTCTCCCTGAATCTTCCCCTCCAGCCTCCACCCATGCCTCTAGTGGCCCCTTCCTCCTTCCTTCAAGCACCCCGACTGTTCCTCCCTATTTATCCTCTTCATGTACCTAAAGACCTCTATCATGTCCCCGGTCCCTTCTCTCTTCTAATGTGTACATATTTAGCTCTTGAGCCTCTCCTCATAGGTCCTGTCCCCCAAGCCCCAAATCATTTTGGTTGCCCTCCTCTGGACCCTCTCCAGGAGGTTAATGTCCCGCTTTAAGTGTGGCCTCCAAGACTGCACGCAGTACTCAAGGTGCGGCCTCACCAAGCAGTTATACAGAGGGAGTATCACTTCCCTCCTTCTGGAGGTGATCCCCTAGCGATGCATCCCAGCATCCTGTTGGCCTTGGCTGCTGCCCTCCTACAAGTCTCAGAGTTGTTCATCTTGACATCCACCACCACCCCCAGGTCCCTCTCAGCCATCGAGACTTGTAGCATTCCCCCAGGGTGTACACTTGGCCTGGGTTTCTAGCCGGTGGAGTACCTTGCATTTCCTGCATTGAACCTCAGCTTCCACTTCTAGACCATTTTTCCAGAGCCTCCAGGTCCCCCTGTAGGGCCACCCTCCCTCCTCCCCATCCACCACTGCCTCCAGTTTCGAGTCATCATCAAAGAGACTCATCTCACTCCTGATTCCTGTCCTTATGTCAGATAGTAGGCGTTGAACAGAAAGGGCCCAAGAACTGATCCCTGTGGGACCCCACTAATGACCCTCCTTGGGGATGAGACTATCCCACCAACTACGACCCTCTGGGTCCGGTCCTGGAGCCAGTTGCCTATCCATCTGATCATCTGGTTCCCCACCACCATTTCTCCCAGCTTATCCAACAGGCCCACGTGAGGAACAGAGTCAAATGCCTTGCTGAAGTCTAGAAAGAGGACATCCACTGGTCTACCCAGGTCCAAGGCACTTGTCACCCAGTCATAGAACTCCACCAGGTTTGTCTGACACGATTTCCCCGGGATGAATCCATGCTGTCTATCGTCCAGACACCCTGACTTATCCAAGTCCCCCTAGCTGCTCCTTGACAATGCCTCTATCACCTTGCCCACCATCCGATGCAGCTGACAGCCGTGTAGTTCCCTGCCACCTCCCTTTGATCCCCTTGTGGATAGGCACTATATGCGCCACCTTCCAGTCTTGGGGCACCCACCCTGTCCTCAGAGAGATGGTGAAAAGCTCTGCCAGGGGTTTTGCCGGACATCTGCAAGTTCCTTCAGCACTCTGGGATGTAATTTATCCGGCCCCGGTGCATTTCTAAAAGGATTTTCTGTTAGTTTGGCATCTACAGGACTCTTTTTCAAAATTTGAATTTCAGGACATCCCATTCTATACTACTAGTGTAATTTGCACTAAAACAAGATCTTTTTTATGCTGAGATTTAATCTGTCCTGGCTGCTTTTCCAGCCCTGAAGCCAGAATCCTCTGTTTGTGACATCAGACTCTCATTTTTGTAACAGACAGTGATGTCCTAGGCAAAGGATTAAGGCTTCTCACCAGGCATAAGCACCATGAACAAATTAAACACTGAAACACCGATTGTGTTAGCAGAAAAAAAAAACAGAGCTCCATCCTGTCTGCCCATTTTCCTGCCTAGCTCTGTGCTTAGCCTAACACTGGGCTGGATTTAGAGATCTGATAATCCCAGTGGGTGACTGTCACCCCTTCCTAGGTATCCTTCTCCTTTTCTGTCTGTGGGTTGGCTATTCCTGTGTATCTGTCTCACCCAAGATTAAACCCTGACCAGTCTTGGCTTCAACCAACTCTCTGGGAAGTCTGTTCCATTTGTCCACCAACCGCTCCGTGAAGAACTTCCTTGTCTCCACCCTTGTCCTTTAGTTCCTGCATAAAAGGCTAAAGGGGAAAGATTCTGTTTTTTTTCTTTTTTTATTTGCTTATCCCCCTGCACTGACATCCCCCATCCTCCCGTCTTGCACCAGGTAGATTATTCCCCTATAACCTGGTCTGAGACCAGTTTCGTTGTTGGACTTGGTTGTTTTCCTTGCACTTTACACCCTTTAGTGTTGATTTACTATTCCAACGCCACACCACCATGGAGCCCCACTCCTGTGAAATTTGAGGTTAATAGAATTTTAGGGAAATCAGGATTCAGACCCAGACCTCCTGGATTACAGCTTTGTGCCCTAACCACTAGGCTTAGGCTATGCTGGCTAGTGCTTGGCAGACTTGCGGTTAGACACATATTACAGTCCAGCTTTCTCCAGAACTTACCCTATCTGGCTTGCTCCCCCAGGGCTTATCCCTCCTGGTGCGGTCCCCTCAAACCCCACCAGAGACAGGATCCAGTTGGCACGAGGAGCAGAGCAATCCCCTTGGATGCTCGATCTTTGTCCCCTGGCTGGCCTCTATCTCCTGAGCTCACTCCTGAACTTGGGTTGTCTGCATTGCAGGCGGTGGTACTACCACTGTGCTGGCAGGTCAGCAAGGAAAGATCCTGTTTTGTTTAAGTGAATGAGTTTCTTCCTGTGCCGTTCACAAAGTTCACTGCACTATCTGCCTGACTTTAATGTCCTCAGTAACACCTAGATCCCTCTCCTCCCTTGGCAGTTGCCACAGCTGTCTCCTGGGTTGGAAGAAGCATCAAAACTGAATTGTAACTACACTTTAAGGGTTTATCTGGGTGTGCTGATGTTTCCTGGTGTTCCTTTAAAGTGTGAGATTTCAAGAAAGCTTGACGTTTAAAAACTGCCTTCTCCTCCCCACCCCCCCAATGCAACCCATCTCCCTAGCTTCATGTTTTATTTTTTTTTTCTGTGATTTAGTTTTCATTAACCAGGTAGGTACACTTGGCAAGTACACAGAATATTTTCCTGATTTCCAACACCAATATTTGTTGGAGATGTTTAAATGACATCGGTACCATTACACACATTATTTGGCTTGTCCACTAATTCAGAAATTCTGGGATGAGGTTTCTGGGGCCTGCGAAAAAATTCTAAATAAAAAAAATGTACCAACTGATAAACTAGTAATGTTGGGCATAACTTCTGACCTAGATTTATGGCCAAATCCTAATACCTTATGGTTTCTGGCCGTGCTCATCTCAGCCAAGAATATTGCTCTTAGAAGATGGAAACAAACCTCATCCCCGACCTTGTCAGAATGGCTTGAGGATATGTCCACCAGAGCACGGTATGAAAGACTAGCTTTTGTTTGTAGTGATAGAATAGAGAAATTCCTAGATATATGGAACCCATTTTTAAACTCTTATCTTCTGTAAAAATGCTACCTAAGAGTATAGTAATAATACTGGTCAGGAATTTTTAGTATGTATTACTTGGAATGTTTAAGGATTTATAATGTTTTATTTTAAATGGTGGATAATATGACTGTATGCTGTGATTATTGCATTGCATGTTTTGTTGGTTCTTTGTCTTTTTAAACGTGCAATAAAATTGGCAATTACAAAAAAAAAAAAACAATATTTTTCTGCATTGTGTACTGATAGGACCACAGTACCCTGAATAAGTGCCTTTGTATAAGCTGTGAAATGTTGAGCCATCGCAAAATGTAGCTGTGAAGCTTGAAATGGTAAGATAAAACATGAAATCAGGGAGTGCAAACTGAGAAAAATGACAAGGCCATTACAAACCTGAACATACACACAGGCACGCCCACTTACCCATAGTCATTGCCCCCACAACGAGTGGGCTCATGCAGCAACACGAGTGTGAATTAGGTGGACCGACATCTTTGTGTCACCTCTGGTCCTCAGTTTGTAGAGTCCATAGCCTACAACAGCTGCAAACCCAGCCATACCTAGACATAAGACAGGCAGAGTTAATAGCAATGGTGAGTTAGTCATGCATGTTAATAGGTATCAGTTTGAAAGACTGAATCCGGAGACTCATTGCCTGAAACTCGGAATCCCGACACTCGGTAATTGGCCATGGTGGAGTTTATCATAAGTAGGGGAGTGCGGGGGCATTGAGAGGTGCAGGGCCCCCTGAAACATGGAAAAAAAACTCTGCCGAGGTCAATTACCGAGTGTCAGGATTCTGAGTTTCGAGTAATCAGTCTCAGGATTCTGACACTCTGTATTTAGAGTTTGTCTTTCATCATATATTCATATTAATACCCATCCCACAATTAGTGAGGAGACGTCTTATAATTAATTCACTGCAGCATCTCATTTTCCAGAGGGGAAGGTGCTTTTAACCCAATTTTTGTATCAGGAGTACTGAAGATCAGGGAGGGTAGACACAGTGAGCAGGTGGCTCTGGTGGGATTAGAACCTGGGTATCCTGGTTCCTAAACTTTTTCTGTAACCACTAGACCACACTGCCTTGTATACTTCTCTGTTTCCAGTCAATTCCCCAGCAAAGAGCTATGATTGTTTCAGATAATCCACTGGTGGGGACCCAGTTCCAAAGGGTTTACATGAGACTACAATCACAATCTCTCGTACACAAGATTGCAGTCAAATACTACTTTAAAGGGAAACATGATGAAGAGTCCGTAACAGTATCAGTACTCAGTACTGCAGTAACACATATTGTGTACATCATAGCCCATATTTTATAAAATCCTCATCTGTGATTGAACCAGAACCAGTCACTTAGACATGCATGATTTTTGGACTATTGCCTGGTTCAAAACAAAGAACCAGGCAATAGTTCAATAGGACAGTCAAGACAATAGTTTTTTCAGTGATTACCCATTCGAATCCTTGTTTGTAACTCGGGCAAGGTTTAATGAAACATTGACTGTAGCTGTGTCGGGATATAGTGGGAAAATAGAGACCCCTCAGGATGAATTATTGTCTTTGGCTTCAGGCAGTATAACTGTCATCCAGCAATAGTTCATCCCTTGATGTCAGGATTTTTCCACTATTACCCTCACCTCTGGCCAATGTTTGTATAATATTCATTTACTTCCTGACGACACCATGGTTCAGTTTTGTGTGCTGATTGTTTGACCTAACTGTATCAAACTTGTTTATAAAATGGGCAGAGACAATCCTGCCTTTGGACTGTTTTTTTTTTTAACCTGTGCATCAAATCCGTTCAATGCACAGGTAAACATAAGTATAGAAAAGCACCACCACAGTACAAAATGAATATCAATGTGCCATTAGAATGTTCAGCTTTTGACATGCCGCCATTTCATTTTGCAAGCTTTTGGAGGACAGCAGTAATCTTCCCTGTGTCAATCTTCACCATTTATCACTAGTAGGTGGTTGGCTGGAGACAGGCACATTGCGGGAGCTTTTTTGGTAGGAGGGAGGAGCCGGCGCTGCCCACGAGGCTGATGCACTGCATGGCACTTGCGGGTTGGCCAGTAATAGCTATTGGCTCCTCCTCCACCTCAGTTCTGCTTCTCCCGCCGTTGAGACAGCACCTCGTCAAGCAGCTCAGAATTCTTCACTGAGACATAGTGGCCTAGTTCAATGTCAGTGCCCCTTTTTGGAGCCATTGTTCCTCAGAGTCATTCAACGCTGATCCCTTCGACTCCTTCACCGCGACTCTGCCTTGGTTCTGCAGCCCACTCGACACTGTTTGTCTTTCATTCCAGTAAGATCTCTCCTTTTATTAAGCGGCATCAAGTCTTTTACTGTTTTTGTGTTTTGTTACCGTCTCATCATGCCTGGTCTTCGGGACAAGAAACGTTAGAAAAAAAACGAGTTCGCCTCCTATGCATCGGTGGCCCTGTGGCCAACAGATTTCCATTACCAACCTGCGTGATGTTTGCCTCAACTGCCTTGGACCCCAGCATGACATGGACATCTGTGATGCCTGCTTCTCTACGGACTGCCACATTCTGGAGCACCATGCATTAAAGGTCGGCAGGGCTCTACCGACTCAGGGGGGCAGTGTCATTCTTGCCAGTCCAAGTGCAGTACTCTCAGCCCATCCTCTTGGTCCCTTCCCAGGCTGACATGGTCTGGTGAAGAGGGGGCCTCCTCTTCTGCCTTGCCACAGAGGAAGTTCCTACCATGGTGCCGGAGGTCCGGTCTAGCTCCACTCGAGGCTGGGAGCACTGCTCTGGCAGTCACCTCTTCGGAGGTGCAGGCTCCCCCATTGTCGGGGCCCACGGCCGCGAGTCCTGGTGCGGGGCCTTCCTGAGGAGGTTGTGGGGTCAAAAACTGGGGGGGAATTCAAGAATGCTTGGGACAGACATGAGGCAGTTCTTGTGGAGGGTAGGAAGAAGTAGGCTGTTGGTTAACTAGGATCTGCAGCTTGTCCAACAGGTAGGGAAATGGGCAGACTAGGTGGGTCAAGCGGTCCTTATCTGCCATCAAAGTCTATGTCCCCTGGTACCACCTCATATCCCTGTGCCATTCACGGCTCCAGTGATTGGGAAGACACCACAAGGGGTATGAGGCAGGACAGCCCCTGCTGGCCACCAGTCCGGAGCTCCTCTGGATCATCTCCTCTTCGGAGCCAGATGATTCGGAGGCTGATCTGGACTGGCAGCCTGACTGCTCTGAGTTGGAGGGTTCTCCATGGCCTAGTACTCTTGTGCCTCCCCAGGTACTCCCTCCTGTGGCTCCGGCGACTGCAGCCCGTGCTAACTGTCAAGTCGATGGCAGCTCGGTGGGTCAGGTGCATGCTGGCAGTCCCACTACTGCGGGAGCGGTGGCCCAGACTTTGGGGGAGGGGGTGGCTGCTGTCCCCAGTTCCATCTCCTCTGTCAGGGTCAAGACCGAACCTCCCTCCTCTGCGACTCTCCTCGGGGATTTGCCAGAATTGGGGGTTCTTAGCTGAAGTCTTGAGGAAGAGGGCTTCAGGTCAATCAATCAAAATCTTAATTTATCCAGGCGAACATCATTGAGCAAGCTCATTTACAAGATGGACCTGGTTAGCTCTGGGTCAAATGGTACAGTGCATACAGAGATATTTACAATAGAACCAAATAACACAAGTAAAGAACAATTAATGCAATTAATGCAAGTAAGTACTCAATGTTACATCAGTCATATCAGTTCAGAGTGCTTCTGTAATATTTAAGAAGGACATAAGATGAGGCTTAGTAGGAACTTCAGTAGGGAGAAGTGATCGGCCGCTCGTGTAGGGAGTTGACGTAAGCACAGAATTTCAAAAGTAATGTAATCACACAGTATCTCTAAATGTGACACTCTAAACAGAAGGATAAGAGTCTTAACAGTCAAGGAGAAAAGTATTTACAGCTTTTTGGGCAAATTTCGGCATGGAAATCAGATTTATGCTTAGTTTAGAGCGGACACAGAAGCAGACTGCAGGAACCAGTCGGGAATAGCATGAAGAGCTCATGTTCGATTGGATGGCTGCTAATGCCATGATTTGTTAATGGGAAATCTGAGCTTGGGTTCTTTGGTGGCGATAGAGGCAGCACCGACCGCCCAGTGCCCGGGTTTCCCACGTCTATGGGCAGGGAGCCTGTGGAGAGCATATCCTTGGCAGGGGATGGAAGAAGGGGTTGGTATTAAGTACTGGGTCACGGACAATGGAACATCTGAACCAGAGGGAAGACCAAAACAGCAGGACAACAGAATTGGATATTCCTTGACGCTTAAAGACTGGCCCAACCACAGAAATTCAGAAAGGAGTGTAATCAAACAAAGTCCCAACTCTTGACACTCTAAACGGGAGAAAATAGAGGTCATAACTGTTAGGCAGTAAGTAAGTACAGCTCCTTTTTGTGCGAGTTTTAGACAGAAAATCAGACTTTAGCTTAGTATTGAGGGAGGCACAGGAGCAGACTGCAGGAGCCAATCAGATGCCAGAGCAGAAAAGCGCTCGCGTTCCGATTGGGTTGCAATGCCACACCTCGCTAGTAAGGAGTCTCTGGTCTAGGTGTCTCAGGTGGCGGCTATGGAAGCGACAACTGCCCAGTATCCACATTTCTCCCAGAAATTTCCTCAGAGTCAATGAGGTGAGGGACGGCAGCATAGTAACGTAGCCCTCCAGGTTCTGGGGAGGAACCACAGTGCTGAGCCCAGTTTCTCTCCTTCATCCCCTTCGAGGGAGTCCTCCATTGGATGGGACTGGGGACCACCCTTTTGGATCCATGCGGCCCCGGTATCTCATAGGGAAGCTTCTCCTACAGGACTAAGTCCCGACCGCTTTACGTTTCTTAACAGGTCAGTGAATTTGCAGACCTGCGGATTCCCGCTTATGCCAATTTCACCTGTAGAGTCTTCCAGCCCTGGCAGAGGCATGTCACATACGGTGACAGGTTCGCCCGTGCATCTGCATCTAGCTCCCCTTCTCCCAAGCCATGTTGGTCCTTTGGGACCTTTGACTTGAGAACATTTCAGATCCTGGGCTGTGGATTTCCCAGTATGTTAGGGCTATAGACGAACAGGACTTTCAACCGGTTCCCCCTCCACAGCCAGAGTTTGACTCCGCAAGCTCCTCAGCCTCCTCATCTTCCTCCATGGAGGAAAAGGAGTCCACTGTCCACGTGTCTTCAGATACTGATTAAACTCAGTATTAGCATTTCCTAGTGAGGCTGATCAGAGACTTGCACATTACCCACTTTCCCCGTCACAGTACTGAGCGTGCGACGCAAGCCTTCTTAGGCGAGTTCAGGGCACACCATGTGATGGTCCCCTTCTGGCCTGTTCCCTTCCAGGAGGCATTGTACAGCACTTGGCAGCTTCCATATGCCACAGTTCCAGCCCCCATGGACTGTCTGAGGTGGTACTGTGCACCTCGAGGGTCTCCAGGCTCTGCCTCATCCCACTTCAGGACTGACATATCTGGACACTCCTCCTGGGCATAGACGTCTGGTCTACGACCAACTCCCGGATCCTGACTCTGCGGAATTAGAACATCTGGGGCGGAGAGTTTTCTCCTCTGCATGGATGGTCCTAGCCATTGTTTCACATCAGGTGCACCACACTGCCTATAGCAGGCATCTGTGGGCGATGCTGGGCCAGGCACTAGCATCACTGCTCGATTCGGAGGCTACCGGCAAGCCATAGCCCTCTCTGCTATAGGTCTGGAGCTGGCAAGGCACCAGTCAATGGCATCTTACGATGCCAATGAAGTCTCTTCACGACTTGCAGGGACAGCGATCTGCAAAGGCAGACGGCATGGCTTTGCCTTTCAAGTGTAACCATCTCAAGGTTGGCATGGTGACCAAAACCTCTCAAGCTGCGCTCTTGAGGTTTAAATTGTCACTATGTCAGCCTCTCAATGGCTACACATGCTTTTCATAGATGGCGGACCATACATTATCCTCTTTGTGGAGGGACTATTATTTAGCAGCATTTTTATTATATTTTTGTGGCTTTGAAAACTTTTGTGTGAATTTTTTAAAGTTACCTGTGGGCCCATTTAAAGAAGCAATAAGGCACTTCAGGGACATTGGTGGTACTAGGTTTATCCATGGTCCAGTGGGCTGAAGGCACTCAGCTTCACCTCGTGCCTCAGTACACACCTGACCGTTACAAAATGCAGTGAGGAACTTCCTGGGGTTGTTTGTGGTCATTCAACTAGAGGCATGGTCACTTCTGTTTTAAGAATGTGTCTGCTGCTGAGATTTGTGAAGCTGCCACTTGGACACTGTCCACAGATAAACACTACAGTCTGGACATTACCTCATGAAAAAGTGCAAGTTTTGGCCTAGCTGTGCTTCAAGGCCTCCTCTCTTAATCCTGTAGGCTCCAGTCATACATACTGTTTTACTGTCAGTACTGCTTGGTACTCATTCCATAGCTGTGGCTTGATGAGAGATATCCTTGAAGAGAATGTAACAGTTACTTACTTATTATAACAGTAGATCTTTGAGAGAGTCTCTTTCATCAGGCTATGCTGTCCTACCCTCCATCCCTCTAAGGATTTAGAGCTCTGTAATTCCTGTCTGTTTCATCAGAAAGGTTTACCTGCTGCTTCCTGCCTCACCTGGTAGGCAGAGCCACAGGTCTCTCCTGGTTCCCTCTAGGAGGTCCTCCGACCATGATCTCCAGCAGGGAACTGAGGATGGAAGGGCCACCCACATTTATATGGAAAATGCCAATGTAGGACTTTGTCATGGGTGGCCCCTAGTGGACTGCTTGCAAAACATTGTGAGTCCCTAGCACCTGGTGGCTATAGTGGTATGGCCTGATGAGAGATTCTTCCAAAGATCTACTGTTATGGTAAGTACATAACTGTTCTTTCAGCTCCCTAGATCTCCAGGACGCATTTTTCCACATTCCTGTCTATCCCACCACCAGTACCTCTGGTTCCAAGTGAAAGGGGTCCTTTACCAGTTCCAGGTCATGCCTTTCGGCTTCTCCTCAGCACCCAGGGTCTTCATCAAATGTATGGTAGTGGTGGCAGCCCACCTGCAGCACCTCTGGGTCTGAGTGTACCCTACCTGGATAACTGGTTGGTAGCCGGTCCATCCAGAGAGGCCATGGAGAGATCTTGAGATCTGGCTCTCCAGACTTGCCGAGACTAGTGCCTTTTGGTCAACCCAACAAGTCTGAACTGGTACCAAAGCAAATGATCAAGTTCATTGGTGGAAAACTAGACTCCCTGTGGGTCAAAGCCCACCCGCCTGCAGAGCGGGCATTGGATCTTACCTCTTTTGCCTGATCATTTTAGGTTAGGCTCTCGTGCCCTGACTAGGATTCCCTGAGGCTGCTGGGATACATGGCATCCTGAAGCAGGGTGGTCAGGTGGGTCCACTGGCAGATCTGCGGCACCTGCAGTGAGCTGGACCGTCAGTGGTTTCCATGCCTAGACCACTTGGACCAGCTGGTCATAGTGACCCAGCTGATGTGGGATGTCATTCATTGGTGGCAGATGCCAGAACAACTGGAGGAAGGAATCCTGTTTACCAACCCAGAACTGTCTGACACTCTCACAACAGATGCATCTCTGGTGAGGTGTGGAGTGCAGCTGGGGGACCACAGAGCCCACAGGTTCTGGTCACCCCGGGAGTCCCATCACCACATAAACCTGTTGGAGCTCAGTGCAGTGCATCTGGCTGTGACAGAATTCACTCCACTTATCAGGAGTCAGGTCATGCAGGTCCAAATGGACAACACCACGACCATGTTCTACCTCAACAGGTAGGGCAGAACTCACTCCCTTCCCTTGTGTCGGGAGGCCCTCTACACCTGGACCCTTATGCTAAGCCTGGGTGTAGATCTCTTGGCAATACTTATCGCAGGAAGGAACTGTCAACTGGCAGACACTCTCAGCCAGGTGGGAGAGATGTCACACAAGTGGTCCCTGCAACAGGAGGTGGTGAACTGCCTGACCCTCCTGGACATAACGTCTCCACCACTCATTCACACTAGTGGGACTATGCTGGAGGCACTAGGACCCAGTGTGAGCCAAAAATCTTCAGGAGGGCCGGCTTGAGGTAGGACAGCGCATGCACAGCTGGCTCACACCAAATAGTCTACCTCGGTGTCGACCTTCCAACCGCCACAGTCCATTTTTCCCCACCGTTTAGTGCACTTCAGTGACAATGTTGCTCACCAGCCAGGAGTCAGATCTTCACATCTATACAACAGCAGCATAGTCATTCAGTTTTTATCAGTTTTTTAGTATATTTGGAAAAAAAAAGTTTATTTCAATGAAGAGCGGAGTAGTCTTCTTCAGCCTTCCATCGACTAAGTCGACCATGAGCAGGGCGGTGACAGTAGGGGAGACTTTGCTTGAGCTGTTTTGCAGCAGGGCTGGGTCCCGTCCGCCACCCTCTTTGGGGGGGGGGGTCAGACCACAGGTAGTCCGGTGCTCAGGAGGAAGGGTGGTCCTCCCAAAAGCACAAAAAGAAGCAGGGCCATTCTCGATCGAGGTCGGGGACCTGGCGCTGCTTGGCCTGAGCTCTTCTTCATCCCACCAGTTGAAGAAGAAGCGGTACTGCTCAAGGTCACCCTCTGGTATGTCTGCATGGAGATCATCAGTAGTGGGGAACAGGAGTCTGACCCCAACTCTGTTGGGGTCACCTGTAGCCTTGGTTCCTGGCAGCCGTGGTCCTCGACTCCAGAGCCCTTCCCGCCCCCTGAAGGTCCTCTGATGAGCAGTTTAATCACTGGACCGCTTTCATGGAGCAGTGGGTCCAGTGATTATCCCGATTGCCCATGCCTGCGGAGCCGACCCCAAGGGGGGACGTTTGAGTCAGCCTAGTTGTGCAACACCTTCGATGCCGTTGACGCTGCTTTGTCATGCTTTTCCCCCTTACGTGGCTGCGGCGCAGGGGCCAGCACAGGTGCTACTTTCTCTACTCCTTCTCGTGCTTTCAGGTCTCCAGCTTTGGGTGCCCGTTGTTGGGGTTGGGGTCTCCAGGCACTAATTCGGTGCCAGTTGCAGTGCTGGCTTAGGTGGTGCTGACGCCATTTTCAGTGCCAGTGCCACCTCAGTTGCCGAGGTATTCGACTCCAATTCAGGGAGTGCCTCCTTCTGCTTTTCTTCCTCCCTTTCTATTCTATCCCTTCTGGGTCAGTAGGAGATAATATTGAGTCTGATCCTGATCTAGGATTAGGGGATGATCTGGATGAGGATTCATCCTTTGGAGTACAAAATAAGCCCTCCACTTCAGCAGAGCTCTTGGTCAAGGACCTTTCCTTTAAGTCTCTCCTGAAGAATATGAATTCCACCTTTTCTCTTCAGACTTCTGAGGTGGATCCTGCTAAGCTATTGTGCCTGCAGTATCTGCATGTTCCTGAAATTCCTGTGGAATTGACACCTCCAGTGCAGACCTCTTTCGAGACTCTTTCACAAATGGTGTGGGACAGTCTGGCACTCATTCCTTTTGTGGCTAAGTCCATAGACAGAAAATATGATCCCCCTAAGGACAGGCCAATCCTTGCCTCTCAAGCCTTTGCAGACACCATGGTAGTCTTGGAAGAGAATGACAAAGCCATCCTTCCTCAAGAAGCTATGACCAGGGCCCTGAGTTTTCCGCGATTCTGCGGGTGCGGCAAACCGTGCAAATATCCGAGGAATTCACGGCTGCCCGTGGAACAAACGTGCCCCCTCTGAAATGTTAGTATACCACGCTGGAGCCCATACCGCGTGGCAAATCTTCATTTACTTATTGAGGTGCCCAATCCCCGTCGTTTCACTGTCCCCAAAGAGCTTCTTATGCCACGCTGGGAGCCCACCCCAGCATGGCAAAACTTCCTTTCCACAACGGGTGCCCAATCCCCGTCGCTTCACCAACCCCCAAGCTGCCTGGTGCCACGCTGGGAGCCCACCCCAGAGTGGCAAAAGTCCCTCCTGTGTGGGAATCCAAAGAACCCTGAAACAAAAAAAAACTTCCATCAGTGATTCTTTTGCCCCTCCCCAACCCGCACCCACCCTCTGCGTACCCACCTCCCCACCCCACCTCACCCGATACTTACCTCCGGGCCAAGCGCTGATCTTCTGTGGACCGGGAACACGTCTACATTCTTCAAAGCCGACTGCGAACTGAAGAAATGCCGGTAAGCTGAATAATGGCATAAATGGATTTTTCAACTTTAATGCATATCGCAGCCATTTCTGGGAATTTTTTCACCAAATTTTCAACATGGGGTTTTGGGGCCCTACCAAGAACTGTGACACTGTTATTTCGTTACTCTGTCCCGAAAGGTGTTTTTTTTTTTTTTTTTTTAAGTTGTGTTTAACCAGGATTAGCACACTAAGCTGAAAGCTTTTTTACAGGCGCGACCTGGAAGCATAGGGAAGTTAAGTGACTTGCTCAGGGTCACACAGTATGTAAGTGGAAGCTGTGGGATTCAAACCTAGGTCTGGCCTGCTGAATGTCACCAGATTTGCAGCTCAGAGCCTTAAACCACTGCGCTATACTGCCCCCCAGTCACTGCGTGGAACCACCTTTCTGGAATGATTAACGAAATGACAGTGTCACAGTTCATGAGGTAGGCTCTAAAAACTCTATGTTGAAAATTTGGTGAAAATATTCCCAAAACGACTGTTTCTGACATCGTGCACAGTTCCTATACTGCGCTCATAACTCGAGCATTTTCAATATTTTCAATCCAGATTTTCAGTATTGCCATTTTACCATACCTCTTATGAACAGTACAGCTGTCATTTTCACATTTCACCCAAAATGTGTTTCGCATATGTAGTGCACAATGCGCAGTCAGTGTGCAAAATCAATGTTCTGGACAGATTAATAAAATCACAGTGATACTGTTCATGAGCAGAGGTCTTAAACTGGCTATGTTGAAAATTTGTGACAAATGCCCATAAAATGACTGTATTCTGACGTCACGTTACACAGTTCTCACATGCCTTCGTAACTTAGAGCATTTTAGTATTTCACTCCAGATTTTCAGTACTGCTATTTTACCAAATCCTCCTTATGAACAGTGCAACTGTCATTTTTCATATTTCACTCGAATCGTAAGCTGCGACATGTAGCACACAATGGCGCTGTCAGTGTGCCAAATCAATGTTCGACAGATTAATAAAATCACAGTGATACTGTTTATGAGCAGAGGTCTTAAACTGGCTATGTTGAAAATTTGGTGACAAGCGCCTTAAAATGGCTGTGTTGGCGATGGATTGTGTCAGATTTGGTGAAAAAATTAAGGGTAAAGTAGCAGAATTGCCGCCAGAGTTCTGCGGCAAATGAAAACTCCCTCCGCCAGAACTTTGCTCCGATGTGCAGAAAAATCGGGGCCCTGGCTATGACTTGTCCAGTGGATAAGAGTCCTGTAAGACTGACACTTTGGGGAAGTGAGTGTTCACTGCTGCTACCCTAGGAATGCGTGTGCTAGCTACCAGGGCTATTTCTCTCAGTATGAGTATACCCTCTGGCATTTGCTCAGAGCTACTGTGGAGGCTCTTCCTGAATCAGACGGTAGTTCAGAGCTTCTCCAGACCATTACTACAGGCATTGAGTCCAACAATCAGCAGCTTAAAGCTGCTATGGACACCAGTAACAGTGTTTCTAGAGAAGCAGTGGCCGGATATGCACCGAAGCGTCACTCATATTCTATGACTTCAGGTTCACAAATGATGCTCAACAGAGAGTCATGAGCTTTCCATTTGATGGAGTTTATCTGTTTGGCCCACAAATAGAGCAGGCACTGGAGGCCACTCAGAAAACTAGGACTGCTATTAAGACAGCTAGACCAGCCCCTGCTGCCCCACAGCGGGGCGGACACCAATGGCAGTTTCATAACCGTCAGTCCTTTCACGGTAAAGGCCGAGGGACCTTTAACAAGAACCAAGCCCCTCAACCACAAAAGAAAATGCAGCAGAAGGCACAGGGCCCAAAGGCGCCTAGTACTACCCGCTGAAGACCTGGCCCATGTCCCTCCTCAACTGCCCAAGGGGGGCATCTGACTCAGTTTTACAACCAGTGGAAGTCCATCACAATGGACAAATAGGTCCTCAGGATAATTTGAGAGGGTTACTCTCTAAATGTTTCAGAGACCCCTCCAGATCGTCCACCCAAACAACAGCCCAAACTGTCTATCACTCAGTCAGACCTCCTTGCTTCCAAGATTCAGGGCCTTCTGAACAACAAGGCAGTAGAAGTGGTTCCGCAAGCAGAATGGGATATAGGTTTCTACTCCCACTGCTTCCTGGTACCAAAGAAAAAAAGGCAGTATGTGCTCTATTCTACACCTAAGGAAGTTAAACAAATACGTGTTCAAAGAGAAATTCCAGATGATATCGCTAGGGATGCCCATTTGATGTCAGGGCAAGGGGACTGATCCCCTTACCTGCCCTGCGGTTAGCATCCTGGACTACCTCTGGTCCCCTTTCCATTTGGGACTGTGGGCAACGACCAGTGCACCTGGCAGCCATCTCTGCTTACAGGATGTGGACTGATACACATATGGTGACCCAGGAGAAGGTGGTTGGGCACTTTTTTAAAGGTCTGGACACCTGTCTCCTCCGGTGCGTGAACCTCCTCCAGAGTGAGACTTACTGCTGATCTTGGCTTTGCTCATGGGCAAGCCTTTCAAGACTGCACAGGTGTGAGATGTCACATGTGTCCTGGAAGATTGCCTTCTTGGTGGCCATTGTATCAGCCTGGAATACTGGAGAGCTCCAGGTGCTCTCGGTGGAGTCTCCTTACCCAATCTTCCACAGGGACAGAGTCATCTTTCATCAATCCCAACCTGAAGTTCCGCTCAAAGGTGGTATCAGAGTTTCACCTTTACCAGGTGATTAACTTACCGATGTATTTAACCAGCCCATCTTCAGAGGTCGGCCACAGGATTCATACTTAGGACCTGCAGAAGGCACTGTCTTAATATGTAGAACACACAGCTGGAGTTCGGGGACAGGCTCACCAGCTGTTTGTCACTATGCTGAAGCAATACCTGTCAGACTGGAAGCAAAGCAGGCAGTTGCCAGGTGGATTACATTCTGCATCAACCTCTGCTATAGATTGACTTGTAGGGAGCCCATAGAAATTAAGGGCTCATTCCACCAGACATACTGCTGCCTCAGTGGCTACTTTTAGGGACATCCCTGTCCAGGAAATCTGCAGGGCAGCTACCTGGCAGTTGGCACACAGCTTCATTTCCCCCTACCACATCGACCTTGAATCATGCCAGGATGCTGGTTATGGAACTTCTGTTCTCCAGTCTCTGTTTGCCAGGCAGGGCTGCGTGCCTTGCCTCTTTCTCCCAGAGAACTGCTAAATGTCTGACAGAGTGTGGATAATGAACCATATCCACGCCCCTAGAAGAATAGGTTACTCACTTGTAACTGTCGATATTCCGAGGGGTGATCTATTATGGTGCACGGCAGCTCTCTTCTAGCAGTCTTTTCCAGGGGTCGCACACACATGACATCATCTTCCTGTTTCCCATATGAGTGGGTGGTCCCTGGTATCCTCAGTTCATTTTCCCGCCATCTTCAGCTCGCACACAACAGCTAGTGCAGAGAGCAGCATTCATCAACGAGAAACTTGAGCTAAAAGAAGAAGCGGATAGGGAAAGGGAACATTGTTTAACCAGGAGTAGCACACTAAGCCAAAACTTGTTTCCAGATGTGACCTGGGAGCACAAGGAAGTTAAGTGACTTGCTCAGGATCACACAGTATGCACCTTGGCAGCTATGGGATTCAAACCCAGGTCTCCAGATCTGCAAGCTCAGAGTCTTAACACACTATACTATACTGCCTCCTACTTATTTTTTCCATTTCATTACCTTCATTGACGAATGTCCAAATAACCTACAAGCAAGTCCGAGCTATTCTGCTCATGTTGTTGCAGTAGGAAGATCTACCGCTTCGACAACCACACCATTTGTGTTAGGTGTCTGGGGCCCACACACACCATCATCTCCTGCATTCATTGCCAGGAATTCAACCAGGCAACCCGTTGATGATGGCTGCAGGAGTTCGAATCCTATCTTATGGAGGAGAAAGTGTCTCTTCTAGAGAACCAGGGGGCCCATCCCAAGGACCCCCTTTCCACTGCTTCACACAAGAAGCATGGACATGAGAAGAAGAAACCCTCCTCCTCTTCTATGGGCAAACATTCATCAATGGCCGCCATCACAGGTGCTCCACCATCGACGACACCCTCCAAATCTGCCTCTTCATCAATGGGGGTTTTCACCCTCTCGTCGACGGCGCTTTCCAGCGCTCTTTTGGCAGTTCATGATGAACCTTATATGGGTTCCATCGATGCTCTGTTGACGGGAGATCACTTCCTGTCAACGGCATCTCCTTTTAAGCATTCCACTACTTCTTCCCTTGCTGCTCCGTCAATGATGGGGCACGTTCCCATGGGGAAGCCTACTGCCTTTGCAATTCATACTGCCCCTCCTCCTTCACAACCAATCTGTCATAGGTGCCAGACGGACAGAGATCGGGACCCTGGGCTTTACCTCCCGGGTGCTAGACCTGCTTATACCTCACGTCCTATTTCCTTCACAGTTCCCTTGGTTTCTCAGAAATCTCCTCTCCCTACCCCCCCATTCAGTGGACATAGCCTCAGTGGTACAGCAGGTTCTACAAGCCATTAGGCATTCAAGCCCCTGCTACTGGGGAGCTGGGTCACCCTTCCTGTTCTCCAATCCTCTGCCTACGCGCTTCCAGGGGACAGGGATCCTTCCCCAGGATGCCCCCCTCATACGAGGATGACTACCTATCAGATGGGGCTGAATTTCCACTAGACCTAATCAGTGATTTTGAGAATGAGGACTTACTGGAATTGGATTCCCGTCCACAATCCCCTCTTTCTGCCTTTTCTTCATTAAACGAGGACCTCTCCCTCCAGACAGCTGCCTGTCCTCCAGATGACCCATCTTTTCATGAAATGATGGTCCAAATCCAAAAAGTCATGGAATTTTCAACTACCGAACATGATAAACAAAGATATGACATGGCAGACTATCTAGAACTACCACAGGAGCCTGCAGCAGTGGTACCCCCTACTCATACAAACATACCAAAACGCTATGCTAGCAGCCTGGAACCAACCCTCGGCTGTCCCAGCCATCCCTAGAAAAGTGGATTGCCTTTACCAGGCTCCTCTTGATCATCCCTTTCTTTCCATTGCCCCTGAAGCTGACTCTGTAGTGATTGCTGCAGCTCATGATCAAGGATACTGGAAATTCGCGGGCACAATTATAGCGCTATTTCCGCAATTTGTGTCTTCCCCGTGAACCACCCGCGATTTATGCGTTCCCCAGTAGCCAAGTAAGCAGTAGTCAAAAAAAACAAAAACTTTAGTTTACTCTTTTTAAGCCCCTGACTTTGCCACATTGCTTTTGGCGTTTTCTAAGCAGTTCCTCCTCGCGGCATCAGGGTGTGACTTGGCAAGAGAGTCAGAACGTTTGTTTCCTCCAACCGCGGTTCTCTGTATAAAAAAAAAAAGATTGGCTTTTTTTTTTTTTTATTATTGTCCCCCCTCAGGTCCGCTTTATCCCGATATAGCCTGCGAGTTGAGGGGGGTGGACAGTACACCTTGTGTCCTGAAAGACCAGAGGAGAAGCCATCTGAGAGAAGAGCAGAACAGCCTACTCACTCTGAAAACACTTCAGAGCCACCCGAGAACAACAGCACAGCCGCCTGCCCACTGAGAAGATCGGCTCTGAAAACGCTGTCTTCTTTCTCTCTTCCTGTGGCTGTTTTTGTCTCCAGCAGTGACCGTGAGGAGAGCAAAGCATACCAGAGCTGCCCCACCGAACAGCTGAGCGCTAAGTCAGTCGGCGCCGAGGCAGATTGAGCAGTAGCAGCCACACCAGCAGAACTGTAATTCACTGACATTTTCACTGCTTGTGGCTTTACTGCTCTGGAGGAATACTGCTGAGTGCTGCCCTGGACTGAGTGCCTGCTCCTGGTAAAGGCAAGAATTAATTTATTGTTGGGGGTGGGTTGGTTGGTTGATGGGGGCAAGGAAGGTGCAAATGAATTGGAAGTATGATGTGGGGGCAGATGGAGGGCATATATAGCAGGCTGGCAAGCAAAGGAGGACTGCATTTGTATAAAGCTGAAAACAGGGCACAAAGAAGGTAATTTAATTGATTGAGGGCTGTGGGATTCAAACCTAAGTTTGAAGGTCTGCAGCTGAGTGCACTAACCACAGTACTGATTATAAAAATGTATAGAAATGTAATTGTACTGTAACCCCCCTGTTACCTGGGGTTACAAGAATCCCAGTTAGACCTAGTGGTAGGCAGGGAAGGCAGTTTGTCCGTGGTAAATCATGTAAATGTGCTAGGAAAAAGAACAGTGCAGGTTTGTGCAGTTTCAGCAAAGTTATCAGTAGAGTGTGTAAATCGGATGCGCAGCGGCTTGACCCAATTACAGAATGTTGATGCATAGGAGTGCTGCCGCCGCCATTACAGGGTGGGGTAGTAATGTAAACACAGCAGCAGAGGAGCCATTTTGAAAGAGAAAGAAAGTTTTCAGTGATGTGGGACCTGAAATAACAGTGAGCGTTGTTTGTTTTTTCTGCAGTCATGGCTTCAGGACTAGCCCATTACCTGAATCATGCCCGGGTTGTGATAACTTCTACTGCTAACAAGTTAAGGGACATTGAGAGATGTTACTACAGAGGACGACTGCCTCCTTGTGTGGCGATTCCTGGATATCCAGTGTAAGTATGTGTGATGTGCTTAAATGCTGGAAGGGACATCTTCATGGTACCTCACTGTTCTGGGTGCCTAGAGAAATATGGGTTTGTTTAAGCGCCCAAGATTCGTTTAGCTCCCACATGGACAAAAGTTCAAAATCTGCAGTTGACAGCACACAGCACCAGGCGGAGCCTGTTGGAGAAGGCCCCTCAGAGTGTGGCACGAAGCAAGAGGATGCAGATTTACAGACAGAACAATGTGCTAATATTTCAGAGTCTGAGTCACAGAGGGACATTTGGGAAGAGCATCAGTAGACCCTTGGAGAGCGGGGCCTAGCCCAAGTCTCATAGGTGAAGACGAGAAGAGGGAGGTCTTTGAATGGGAGGTTTCAGCCTCTGCGCCCAGCGAAGAGTGGACAGTCTCAGGAATGAGGACGACTGCTCACTCCTGGGCACAGATTCTCAGTGAGGAAGAAGAAGAGGGGGAACCTATGTGGCCTTGTGAAAAAGGAACTGGTACACAGCCTCAAACTCTTGCCTCAGAGGAACACATGGAAGAGAGTGGTGATTCCACTGCCTGGCTATGCAAGAAGATACCAGGAATCCATTTTTTGTGTCATTAAGAATGCGTAGCTGGCAGAAGCAGGACTGGCTGTCCCCAAGCCAGGCCAGAGGTCGCAGGTTGACCAAAGCTAGTAAAGAGGAAAGACTGATTCGTAGGAAAGCAAATGAAATCTATGAGATGTCCTTTCCTACCTTTCCTGAGAGAGTCTGGGAGGAGATTGAAAAAAGCAGGAAATCCTGGATTTGGGAAGAAGCAATGAAATATGTGCATCCTGGTGCAAACAAGCATATCAAGAACAGAATGTTTCAAGAAAAATACAGCCAGTGGAAAAGAGACAGGACACTGTTTATTGACACTGTTGGAATTGTGGATGGAGAGGGACATGAAACCTTTCACAGTGTGAATTATGAGGGCCCAGACGGGGTAATAATTCAAGCACCTGACCCGTTGTGCTATTGGCCACAATGCCAAGACCACCCTGTGAATGTGCCCATGCCTACTAAGTGGAAAGCAGAGTAGTGGTAGCCAGTGCTGCCATCCAGCAGTTGCCGTACCTATGTTGTTCCGCCAGACTGGCATTCCAGGAACCAGGTGCTCCACATTCATCAGTTCTACAGTGTACTGGCTATCCAGAATTCATCCACTGGCCCACCAGATGACTTCAAATCCAGAGAGGACACCAGTCCAGCTGTATCCTGATTCATCACCTGGGTATCGGATGACTTCAGACCAGCTGTTTTCCTTTTTGTTCCTGTTCCAAGGTTCCATCTCCAGAGATGACATCAGCCTGGCAGTTTCCAGATGTGCCCTCCTGTTGTTTCCCGGAAGATGTCCGCCCACCTGTATTGGAAGAATGCTGCCAGGGAGAGTCTTCGGCCGAGGACCAGGTGTGGTATCGTGTTGTTCTACAAGGGACTGGTAAGTCCAGACTTTTCTATTCTTATGACATTGCAGTACACACCCTACACTAGCAGACTCCAGATATTTGAACTGTCCTCAAAGACTCTCCCCTTCGGGATTTTGGCCTGCTAGAACTGTGCTTCACTGGGCTCCAGCCCAGGAGAGGCTCTTTAACGGACTTGCCTTCAGGCACTGTGGTCACTAGATGGGACTTTTAGGGCACTCCATTCCCCAAATATGATGTATTGTAAATAATGTCATTGTTTTCTACTGTTTTCTAATGTTTATACTGTCTTTCCTACTTTTCTAAAAAATCTTTTTGGGATTCTCCAGTGTTTAGATGGTAGGGGTTTAGATAGACTGTGTATGCAGATTAGGAGTGTGTGCTGTCTTTCTTTTTCTTGCAGGTGTTCCTGAAGAAGATAGAAGAAAAGACAAGAAGAGGAGGAGGGACTCAGTGGAGTTCCTCAGTAGTACTTTAGAGTGTAGTGTTTAAACTACTGTTGTTGTTGTTGTTGTTACTGTGTGTAACTTCTTCTTCCACAGGTATGGTTGTGGGGGAGTGTGGGAGTAATGCATAGTGTATGGTATTAGCTCCTAGTGTGTGGTTGCATGGTGTCCCAGGTTGGGGGGAGGTCCCCTGTTTGTTTTGTTTTGGGAATTTTAAGTTCGAGACAGACAGGTTTTCCCTAGAGGGCTAGGGGGAATAGACAGGCTGTGGTCCTGAACGGCCGTAGGGGCCACAGTACTGATCTATTAGGGCTATGCTCTGGGCAGTTCTACCAGAGCCACTAGGTACCCATAGTTAGCGGGTAGGGTAGAGGCTGATATGTCAGCCAAAGGCCTCTAGGCCCTTAGTGTTGTCTGCCTGTGCTAGCACATGGTAGGGGAGAAGGTAGCGCTACATCCCCCTAGTCAACACATGGGGTGAGATGGCTTAAGCTGGTTGACTAATGACAGTCATTTTCCTGGCCCAGGGTGAGTGTAACCCCCGTTACCCAGGGTTACAAGAATCCCAGTTAGACCTAGTGGTAGGCAGGGAAGGCAGTTTGTGAAACTCCAGTTAAATGGATTTCACACTGTCTCACTCTGTTCTCAGTCTCAGCTGAGACTGAGGGATGACATCATTTTAGAACTGTCACAGCTGCATAAGCCACACTGGAATGTTGCAGTTGGAGGTTAGAGTAGAACGCTGGGGAATTTGAAGTCAGTCTGTTGCAGTCTGTAGTAGAGGAAGGCGGTGCTCTGCTGTAAGCAGGCCCTCAGAGTCCTAAGCTCTGTCAAAGAGCTATTTTTTAATAGAGGTGTGTGTTCTCACCTGGCGAGGAACACAAGAAGAGCCGAGTGAAGTGGTAGAGACTGCTTTCAGTGGTTCAGGGCCCCATCCCTGCGGGGATGGGGGGGGAAGGAATCCGCCTGTTTCCAGTGGCAACTCCCCCTGGTCTGGCTAGGGAAAAAAGAAGCTGCCTGAGTTAAGTTCGTGCTGAGGCACCAGAAGTTCTGGATGAGATTCCTTTGAAGAGAAAACGCCTGTGGGGCATCTGCAACCAAGGGGTGAGTTCACTCTGCTAAAGGGCCAATGTGTTTTCTCCTGAAACAAGATGAAACTAAAGTGACTGTTACTGTGGGGTCAGGAAAAGACAGCCAAGTACAGTTTGGAAGATGTGTGGATTGAACTGCTTAACTCTGTGGGGGGTCTAGAGTAATGGACACAGTCACTTATTAAGCAAGTTCAAGTTCAGCACAAATGGGATGTAAAGACCGTAGATTTAATGTGAATACATTTAAAGAGAGTCTACACAGCAAAGTGTTTTCAAGAATGAGGTGTTACAGTCCAGAGAAATGTCCAGGTATGAATTATGGGAGCGAGAGGTGGGAGACCCTCCCCCCCATCAGTAGTAACCAAATTCACCTCTACGGGTTTGCTTTGGGGCACCTGTTTGCTTTCTCTCAGGTGCTTGGCCGGTGCCTGAGGAAAGTACCCTGACATGGGATTGATGAGGAAGATTCCCTGATGGAGCCAGAAGTGCTCATAGGTGGTTTAGGGAGCCACCAGTAAATGTTGCCATGCTATATAGAAAGTGTCCAAAGGGCTGGCATGATCAAATCAATCAATCAATCAATCAAAATCTTTATTTATTCAGGCGAACATCATTGAGCAAAGCTCATTTACAAGATGGACCTGAGTGGTCATACAAATGAGGATACAAGTATTATTACATAGACAAGAATAGAATAAATAGCAATACAATGGCATGAAATGATTATATACAACAATTTACATATATACAAGTAACAATAGAACCATTTAGCCTGTATGAAAAAAAGAGGACAAAGGGTATAGCAGTCCTAAAATATAAGTTATATGGTCTAAACTAGTTTTTAAATGAATATAATAGGTGATTCGGAAGAAAGAAATTGAGTTAATATAATGGATAGAAAAAGGGAGGTTTATTTGGGTCAGATAGGTAGGGGATTATGCTTTATAAAAGCAATTGCAGAGCTCTGGAAAAAGGGCGGAGAACAATCTTTTGAAGGATGCCAGAGGTAGTAGGCTATCTAGCTTCATGGATTTTTGGAGAGAGTTCCATGCAACTGCTAAGGAATAGCTGAAAGCAGCCCTCCCATACCGGTGCAGGCATTGGGGACTAATGTGATGAGATTACTGATCCTTAAGGTGTATGGCCTGGTTGTAATTTGGGTAAAGCAATCAGTGATATAGGTCGGTAGTTTGCCTGTTAACGCTTTGAATATCCAGATAACAGCATTCCTATTTCTTCTGTGTTGCAATGATGTCCAGTTGACTGCCATATAAAGGGAGCAATGATGGGTGTTGGAGGAAGGTCAGTAATAAATCTTATGGACCTGTGATACAGGGTGTCCAGCTTATGTAAGAGATGACTTGAACAATGGCAGTAGAAAATCAGCATAATCAATGAGGGATAGGAATGAGGCCTGAATTAACCTTTTTTGGAATCACTGTTTAGGTAATGTTTTATTCTAAAAATAGTCCGAGCCTCTGTCTTAGCTTTTTAACTAACTCTTCAATATGGACAGAATAGTCAAGCCTGTTATCTATCCAGACTCCAAGGTATTTGAAGTTATCAACAAATTCAAGTTTCTCTCAAGTAAGGTGGATATATGTAGGGTGTTGGATGCTGGGGTAGTGGTAGTACAACTCTTTGTGGTAAAGAACATAGCTTTTGTTTTTTGCATTTAGAAGTAGTTTTTGTCAAGTAGATTGTGCTGCAGAATGGAGAATTCGGATTGTAGAAGTTCACAGGCTTTGAAGGTGAGGATTGCTGACATACAATACAGTATCATCAGCAAACAGATGAATGTTAGATTGAGTGAGGTTGGCATCAATATTGTTTATATAAATAGCAAGAGGATAGGGCCAAGAATAGAGCCTTGTGGTACACCCCTTAGCAGAGGTTTTGAGGTGGATAGGTAATTTCCATTTCTAACCAGTTGCGACCTATCTGAAAGGTAATCCTTAAACCAGTTGAGTGATAGGGAATCCAGGCCTAATGAGTTAAGGGAGGTGAGTAATAAGTCATGATCCACTGTGTCAAAGGCTTTACTCAAATCCAGAAACACAAGCACAGGTAAAATTTTTTGTCCAAATTAGTCTGCCAATCGTTGGTTACCTTGGCTAAGGCAGTAATGGTGCTATGCTTTGATCTAAATCCAGATTGTGCAGAATTTAGAAGGTTATTGTTATCCAGATAGTCCCTTAACTGAGAGTTTACTAGTTTTCGAGCATCTTAGATAGTACTGGTAGGATGGAGATAGGTCTGTAATTGTTGAGATCCCTAGTATCACCAGATTTGAGTAATGGAACTACTTGAGCTGTTTTCCAAGTAGATGGAATGGATCCAGTAGTTAGGGAAAGATTGAAGAGATGAGTAAGGGGGGCAGATAAGACATGTGAAGCAATTTTCAGGAAATAGGGATCCAGGGAGTCTGCACCTGCACTTTTAGTTGTGTCTAAATTAGAGAGGAGATCTTCCACTTCTTTCACGGATATTGGGATGAAGGAAAAGTTGAAGTGGCCATTTGTCCCACAGTAGTTTGCAGGTTCAAGGAAGATCTCAGGATATTTGCAGGTGATGAGTCAAATGCTAGGCCAGCAGTGGTGAAGTGAACATTGAAGGTATTTAAGATTTCTTGTTTACCTGTAATTTCTGTGTCATTTAGTAGCAATTTGGTGGTTAAGGCAGGGTAGAATTCTGGCCCAGAAGTCCTTTTATTGTGCCCCAGAGTCTGGATGGGTTATTGTAGGAGGCATCCAATTCAGCTGTATAGTAGGCAGTTTTGGCAGTTCTTATTTTTTTGTACATGAATTCCTTGCTTTTCTGAAATTTAGCCAATCTCTGGTGTCCTTTGTTTTTCTTGCCTTTTTTCCAGACTTGTCTCTGGTTCTCAAGGCTGCTTTAAGCTCAGAGGTGAACCAAGGGCAGGATTTTACCTTAGTTCTGATACTGGTGATAGGTGCATGAATATTGAGAACATTGGTGATAATATCCTTTAAAGTCTGGAGTGCTGTTTCAACAGAGGTTGTAAGATAGAAATATTGCCAATATATTGTAGTACTCAGGTCATGGAGGTAACCTGAGATATTGAAATTCTTTTTTGACCTTTTGAGGATAAATTCTGCAGGATTTGGTGGTTTGAGTGTGGATCTTATGCCAGCTATAGGGTAATGGTCACTCACATCACTTGGCAGTACTCCTGCATGTGAGTATAAGTGAGGCTTGTTTACCAACATAATATCCAGGAGTGAGCTGTTGCTGGAATTTCTTCGGTTAATCCTAGTTGGGTCTTTAATCAGCTGTGTGAATCCATAGGTGTCACAAAAGGTTATCAAAGGTGCAGATACATTAGACAACCAGTTTAAATTCAAATCACCAAGGATGACGGTATCTTCAGGGCCTTGGTTGAGAATTGACCCTAGGTGAGAAAGCAGTTTAAGGCCTGCAGAGGGGGGCCTATAGCATCCAATCAGTTTAAATGGAGACGAATTAGGAAGGGAAATTTTGATTGATAAACATTCAAATTCATTTGGCTCAGATGTGTTGATGAGGCAGGTTGCAGAGATGGTGTCCTTAATGTATATGGCCACCCCACCACCCCTGATAGCCAAGCCATGGAAGGAAGGTAGTCCAAGTGGCTGGCATGGGAGCCGAGCCAGGGAAACCCAGAGCAGAGTACAAGTTCGGGCTATGTGCTCAGTGTTTCAAAGCCTGAGGGCTAAAGTGAAAGTGGATGTGTTCTGATTTCCATAAATCTGCATTACCAGGAGTGTAGCCCCATGGGGATCCATCTATGCTTTGTTATTCTGTTGGATGTGAACAAGAGCCACACTTTAGAATCCCAGCTTCTGGTATTGGACATTACAGCTATTGCTTCCTGTGTCCAGAGTTACCTGGGTGCCCCTGTTGCAGAGTAGCCAAACCTAGCCAATGTGCCGAGTGACATATTTCTCCCCGAACCCAGCCCACCAGGTAGAGCTGTCAAGATGGGAACGGCATACCTGGGTGGGGGTTACAGTACTATATAGTTGGGTGGAGTAGAGGAGGGCAACTGCATAGATTGACTTGGTGTGTGTGCATTTTACTTTCAAATGTATGTATTATGCAGACTGATGCATGTGTTTTGTTGATTGTGGGACTTTTTTTTTTTATATATGATGTGTATCAGTTCACTAGGTCTGTCCCTTGCTGCTGCTGGTACACATGCAGAGACAAAATGTTCTGGGCTCGGGTGATGGTGGGCAGAGGGGTGGACAAGCAGGCTGGCCAATAATAATTTTTGCATGTATACCAGTCCCCAGGCCCGTGCCATGCTCCTGTCACTTGCTGTTGATGGTTGGTGGAGGATCGGGCCTGGCAGACTGGTACATGCTGAAAAAATTATTGGTTCTGGCCCCAGGTGATGGTGGGTATGGGGCGGATGTTGGCTGGTTCGCAATCACTTTTTTTCTGCATGTGCAACAGTCCCCAGGTCCGCGCCAAGCCCCGTCGCCATTGTTGATAGCTGGTGGAGGGTCAGGCCTGGTAGACTTGGTACACATGCTAAAAAAATGATTCTGGCCTTGGGTGATGGTGGGTATAGGGCGGACATGCAGACTGGCCCAGAACAATTTTTTTCTGCAAGTATCCCAGTCCACCAGGCCTGTGCCAAGCTTCTGTCGCTTGTTGTTGGTCGGTGGAGGGTCAGGCCCGTCAGACTGGTAGACATGCAGAAAAAAAATTGTTCTGGCCTCTGGTGATGTTGATCCTTGGGCGGGGGAGAGGAACAATGGAAGAACACCCCTCCGGAGGACAGTGGAGATGATGGGGACTCCCGCAGCATGGCCCACATCCCACTGCCAGCCCAGATTGATGTGATCTCCCTGGGTGCCAACCCGTAGACTGCGCAGATTCCAGTCATGCCAGGTGCCTGTCTTAGAGCAGTGCAGGTAGGGAGATCCAGTCGTGGAGGTTCAGGCAGGGAATCGGAGGCCTTCGCCCAGTGAGTACCCTGGAAGGATGCCCTGTCCACCAGGGTGCATAAAGAGAGTCTTACAAAATAAAAATTAAAATTAAAAAAAAAGAAGAATCAATCAACATCAGTTTTATTTAATTGTAACAGTGCTTGAAAGAATCAATCAACATCAATATGTCTCAGCCGAATGCGCAGCGTCCGGCGTCCGCGCCATAAAAGGAGGCCAAACAGCTCCATCTTTCCTACACTGTGCGCGCGCTAATTGGGTCGCTCTGTATCCTGGCAATTTATATGAGGATGGAGCCAGCTATTCTGCAAGTTCTGCTGTCAAGCCATGGATTATCTTCACAAACATACAGTCAACCTGTACATGAAAACACAAAAACATGTGGATCAAGCTGCAGCAATGAAGAGAAAACAAGATGGTATGTATACAGTATTTATATACAAGTGTCACATTTATCTCTTTGTGCATGTTGAGAGTGGGTGAGTGTGTGTGGGTGAGTGTGTGTGTGTGTGTGTGGATGGGTGATAGTGGGTGGGTGGGGGTCAGTTCTATCACTTTTTAGAATTACTCTTACTTTTTGTTTTTTTCACTTTACAGGCAGTACCATACAACTATAGCAGTCACTGGCGTCTTGTTTAGCAAAGCAACATCAGCAGCTGAGGATCGTAAAGAATTTGTCCTGGATTTCGTAAGATGCCTGACACGCGCAGACATTCCTCTAGAAAAAGCTCCAGCCTTCGAACAGTTCCTCTGCAAATACACAAAACATGGTGGAAGTCTTCCTGGATCTGCACAGCTATGCACTACATACCTTCAGGAGATTCACCCCAAGCATGAGGACTATGTAAGAAAGCTGGTTGAAGACACCAATATTTAATATTGGACAAAACTACAGATGGCTGTGGACATAGCGTTTTTGGAGTTCTGGCACAGCTTTTGATGAGGGTCAGTGAACAGCCAGTGTTGATAGGACTTGAGTTTTTGGATCGTGTGAATCACACCACTGTCTCCCAAGCTGTGCTTCGTATTTTAAATGAGAATGGCATAAATTTTGACAAGGTGTTCGCAATTGCCACAGACAGTGCCAGCTATATGCAGAAAGCATTTAAAACTATTCTTTCTGGCATATTCCCGAACGCTGTGCATGCTACTTGCTAAACTTGGTTCTGGAACTCTGGTCCACAGTATTGGAAGACCTTAATACTGTGGTCAGCTTGAGCAAAAAGGTTTTCTGTCAGAGCGCCATGCGGCGCCATCAATATTTAGAATTTCTAGAGGCAAAGGATGGCATTGTTCCAAAGATGCCTGTATATGCTGTGTTGACCCACTGGTGCTCCTGGGTAAAGGCAGTCAATTATCTGGCTGACTATCTGCCTCTCGTGGCAGACTTCATAAACAGTACTTCATCAGATGCAGCTTCATTTAAAAAACTCAAAATGCTGTTGTCGAGTAGGTTTGATGTGCTTGTAGCACAAGCCACATTTGTGTCTGAACACTCCAGTGAGCTTGTGCAACTCATCAAGAGCTGCAGGCAGCGAGGTACTTACCCAAGGGCACAGCATTTTCCGACTGAATCCCTCCACTTATTTTTGGATTCTCAGCCACAGCTGGCATAGAAGCGAATACAGCCTAGGACTGTGGAAAAATTCTCAGTGTGCCAAGGCGGCGAGAAGCTGCTTGTGTCCATCTGTTCCAACAAGTGATGTTGGAGAGCAGTCAAAAACTGAACAATGTCATCAAAGGACACCCCTCAATGCATGTTTTTCAGGCAGCCCGTGTCTTTGATCCGCTACAACTTCCTATGCTGGACAAACAAAAAGACAGCTATATCACTGGCATACCAGGGCTTGCAGACATTTCACCCTTTGAGTGGCATGCTTATATTGATGCTGTCAAGTCAGTCCCACCAGACTTTGAAATTGCAGCCTGGTGGGAGTCTCAGTCACCATCACTGAGCAAACTGGTAGCCTTGGCAAAACGCTACATTTGGGTGCCTGTCAGCACTGCCGACATAGAAATAACATTTTCTGTTTACACAGACCTTCTGACGGACAATAGAAGAACTCTAAAAGAAAATAATGTAAAATTGCTGTCAATGCTAAAATACAAACATTTTTAAATATTGCTGAATATTATGCTTCAATTATTTCAGTTGGTTGGCAAACCAAGCAGAAGGCCTAGTTTCAGAAGGAGGTTAGGAGCAGCCCAGGTTCACACAGTATGCTAGTGGAGATTGTGGGAATCCAGTCCATGTCTGCCAGATATACTACACTCTGGGCTATACAGACAGCCCAATATGTACTTTTCTGTAACCTTTTTCTGCTGGTTCAAGATAGGGGGGCCTCAGTGACAGCGAAAAAGATGGGAACAAATTATGTAACTTTTTGTGCGTGTGTAAATGTATTCATTTTTTGTGTGTTTGGCTGGCGTTATGCATTTGGGATGGGGCTTTTAATTTTGTTATATTTTTTTTTGTAATAGTTTTATGGCAGGTGGATTTGGGGTGAGGAACAGAGCTGAATATATATTTTCTGGAATGGGGGGTGGGAAGTGAGTGGAAATATTATATAGGTCCTTTAAGACTGCTGTTAGTGCAGTAATTGTGTAAACTGTATTGTTTGCAAATATAGTGTGTGTGCTTTTAAAATAACGTGTGGCTTTTGGTATATCAAAAACTGAACTATTGACTAACATAAATGGCACCATGCATGCTCTGCAACTTTCCGCAATTTTGACCCCAAAGTTCTGCAAGTTTGTCCAGATTTCCGAAGTTTTCCACTGCCCTGCTCATGATTGTACTACATGACTGAAACACATGAGCTCTTTACCTCCTGATAAGGACTCCCGTAGGATTGATTACCTAGGGGGAAAAGGTGGTCCAAGCAGGTACTATGAATCTCAGAATTTTAAATTATATGGGACACCTGGTCAAGTACCAACATACACTCTGGTCCTCTGCTTTAGACCTAGTCAATAAACTCCCTCCTCAGGAGAAGGATCAATTGTTGGCTACTATATCTACTGGCAATTCCATATCCCGACACCTACTATGCTCGGGTTATGAGGTGGTCAATACTTTGCCCGCAGGTCAGCAACGAGGATTACCCTCCGATACCATGCTTGACTCTGCGTCTCGGGGTTCATGACAGATGTGCAGCATAAAGTCATTAATGCCCCTATTAATGGATCCAAGCTTTTTGGTCCAGGTACCCAAACACTTTTAGATGATCTCCAGTCATCAGAACAGACCCTACATACAGTGCATGGCACGTACCATACCTCACAACCATCTTACTGTCCCCAGTCCTCTTTTCACACAAAAAGAGGTGGTAAAAACAAAGGCTCATACAGAGGCGGATTCCGTGGTCATTCCCAGCATTCTTCCAGGACCGCCACTTCTGCAGCCAATGGCTCCCATTCCCACCCTCCAGGAGGAGCTGGCCAGCATCCTTCCCAGTGACCAACTGAGGCATTGCCCGGGCTTCCTCGATCAGGCCTCGGAAGCCATCGGCGGTCACTTTGCCCTCCATTTAGAGGCCTGGCAGGCAGTAACATCGGATGAGTGAGTACTTCAGATTATTCAGAGGGGTCACACTCTGAAACTCACATCCGTGCCTCCCTCTCATCCCCCCTGCTCTGTCCATTATCCACCCGATCACATTCCTATTCTCCAAGAGGAACTCCAGGTTCTTCTGCTCAAGAAAGCCATCTATCCAGTCCCTCTATCAGAGTACCAACAGGGATTTTACTCCCACTTCTTCCTGGTGCTCAATCAAACTTGGAGATCTCGGACCTATACTGGACCTCAGACAACTGAATTTACACATTCAGTACAAAAGGTTCTGGATGGTCACCCTAACGTCCATCATGCCAATGCTGAAACAAGGGATTGGCTCTGTGCCTGGATGTGAAGGATGCATATCTGCATATCCCCATCCACCCTGGCCACCACCGATTCCTTTGCTTTTACCTGCTGGGACAGTACTAATTTCAAGCACTCCCGTTCGGTCTCTCATCTGCCCTGAGAGTGTTTACCAAGTGCCTAGCGATAGTGGCAGCAACCCTCACGCTTGATGGACACTTCATCTTCCCATATCTGGATGACTGGCTCCAAAACCTCTCTACTTTCCTCCCTTCAGACACTCTAACTCTGTTACATTCCTGGGGATCACGATCAAGGACCAAGTCCAGTCCAACCCCTACTAAGTCACTCCAATATATAGGAGTGCTCCTAAATACCGCCTCTACCAGGGCTTACCTCCCTGCCGACAGACAAGACAAACTTCTATCCCTGGCCTCTCAGATACAAGTTCAACAAGTTATCACAGCCAGACGACTTTTTTGCCTTCTAGGGCACATGGCCGCTGCCATCCCTATGGTAGTGTTTGCCTGTCTACACATGAGACCAGTCCAGTGAGTTCTCCAAAACCAATGGTGTCAGAACTGGAGACTTCGAAGACAACGTTAGAATCACTCCCACTCTGTGGTCCACCCTCCCCTGGTGGACCCAATGTGCCAACCTTTCTCAAGGCATGACCTTCTAGTCCCCTCCACTCCAGCAGACGTTAACCACGGATGCTTCTCTAGAAGGGTTGGGTGCGCACCTGGGCCCCTACAGGACACAGGGCAGGTGGTTCCGCTCCTCCACTTGTCCACACATAAATCCCCTGGAAATGCAGGCGGTCCGCCTAGCCCTTCAGGCTTTCCAGCCCCACTTCTCCCGGGACCCCTACTGATGCAATTGGACAATATCGCAGTGGCATATTACCTCAACAAACAAGGAGGTATGAAATCCCGCACATTCTACAGAGAGATGATGGAGGTTTGGCAGGAGGCCATACAACAACATCTTTTGTTGACAGCCGTCCATCTACCGGGACGCCACAATACCCGATGCTCTCAGTTGCCAGTTCTCCACGCATGAATGGACACTTCATCACAAAGTTCTTTAGAGGATCTTTCACTTATGGGGCACCCTGCAAATTGACCTGTTTGCCTCCCCCATCAACGCTGTCTCCCCAGACACTACTCCATTATCCCGAGCAGAAAGGGACAGTCTATAGATGCCCTGTCCCAACCATGGACAGGACTCTTATATGCTCCCCCCGTCCCACTCCTGCAACGGACTCTACTGAAACTACAACTCGAACCTGCCACCATGATTGTCATAGCCCCTCTGGCCTCTGCAGGTGTGGTTCCCCCTACTTCAATAATTCTCAGCAGCAGAACCTGTCCCATTACCAATCAGACCAGATCTGTTGACTCAGAACCAAGGGACCCTGTTGCATCCCAACCTGAGATCATTACACCTTCATGCTTGGCTCCTGAAAGGCGCTTTCATAGCTCATCTTAAGTCTCATCCTGGCCCAATATTCTATTGGCCTCATGTAGCTCAACAACCAGGAAACTTATAATGCCAAATGGAAGTGTTTTTACCATTTGGGCTGCTTCTCAGTTGTTGGGATCCTTATTCATGCCCACTGACTAAAGTGTTGGACTACCTAGCCTCATGCCAAGACAGGGTTGAGCTACTCCTCTATTAAGGTCCATCTGGCCTCTATTTCAGCCTTCCATGAACCTCTGGATGGCAGACTACTGTATCAACATCATCTAGCCAAAATGTTTCTAAGAGGAATGTTTCATATTAAACCTCCTATTAGGCGACCCCACTCCTCCGTGGGATCTCAATTTCCTTTTAGAAAAACTAACCCTTGAACCTTTTGAAACGGCAGCTACTTGTGACCTCTGTTTCCTTTCTTGGAAGACACTATTTTTAGTGGCAGTCACTTCAGCTTGCCATATTTCTGAGCTTCATGCCCTCATGTGTAAAGGGTCTTACTTGACTTTTCACAAAGACAGAGTGGCACTTTGAACAAATCCTTCCTTCCTTTCTACCTAAGGTGGTCTCTGAACACACCTTAAATCAGTCCTTAGAGCTGCCAGTCTATTACCCTGAGCACTCCAATCAGAGAGAATACCTCCTACATACCTTAGATGTCCACCGTACATTACAATATTATACTAATTGTACCAAATCGATCAGAAAAACCTCTCAACTTTTTGTTACCTTCGCCTCAACTAGGGAAGGTCTCTTGGTCACTAAACAGACCCTCTCTAATTGGCTAGCACACTGTATCGCCTTTTGTTATAACAAATATAACAAACCATTACCTGGCCCTGTCCAAGCCAATTCTACCAGAGCTATGACCACCACAGCGGCCTGCTTCAAAGGAGCTTCTATTTCAGATATCTTCAACACTGCCACGTAGTCCACAGTACATACCTTCATTAAGCACTACAACTTAGACATTGCTTCGCACCATAGGACGGACTTTGGCCAGGCTGTCCTACAAAGCCTTCTGTCATAACTCCACCCTTCTTGTGTTCACTGCTTGGGAATCAGCCCAAGTGTATTACCTGCTACAAAAGATCACCCCGTGGAAGATAGTACAGTTATGTAAGAACTTACGTAACAGTAGATATTTGAGGGGTCTTGCAGCATGTACACCCTCCTCCATCCTCCTCCTTCTCTAGGAGAACAACTTCTGATCCAGTCATTTATGGGAAGGATACCTATGGCACCTCAGATCTCCTCGGTCCTCACTTAGCAAGCTGAATCTGGAGGGGAACTGAGGATACCACCGGACCCGCCTACTCATATAGTAGACAGGGAAGATGATGTCATGTGTGGGTGGCCCCTGAAAAGATCAGTAGAAGAGAGCTGCCATGCACTACAGCACTTTCTTGCGATGACCCAAGTGTATTACCTGCTGCAAGAGATACCCCTTAAAGATCTACTGTTACGGTAAGTCCTACGCAACTGTACTTTCTAGGAGTGGTGTATGGTTCACATCCACACCACCCACCTGGTCTTCCCTGGCAAGTGGCACATGGATTCTGCTTCCAGTGTGCAAGATCTGACATCATGGGGTGGAGTCAGGGGATATACCACCTGGGTGGTGAGAGAAGCTTAGCTTAAAGACATCCAGCCAGTCTGAGCACTCCAGTGCAACTGCCAGTGTGTGGATATGAACTATATAGCACTCCTAGAATTACAGTTACAGCTGGTTCTGTGGCACTGAATGAAGGGGTTTGCTCGTCATGCCAGTGACCCAGGTTTGCAACGAGCCCAGGTGTCAGGAGCAGAGATCGGCAGGGAAGGGATCCAGAGCATCCATTGGACGCTTCTCTCCCAGGGGGTGGGCAGAGTCTTGGCACCTGGAGGTGGACTGGTGGTGTGCAAGGAGTGTGAAGCCTCGACATGCCCCTGCATGTCTCCGCCTCAGGTTGTCCTCGCCACATAGGCCCAATCAGGAATGAAGTAGGAGGGCCAGAAACCTTAATACAGTCTTGGTGGCAGGGGCTAGGTCGGAGTTGGTCCCGGACCTGGAGACCAGGTTTCCACAACCACAGTCTCCTAGGTCTCCTTCCCCGAGCAGTTTGTCGATAGGCACTGTCCACATCTCGGGGAAGACTCAACGGGGCATTTCCCATCCGGATACCTGACACCATCCTGTCGAGGATGTGGACGATGATGAAGACAGCTCAGAGGGGAGGGAAGATTTTTCTAAGGAGGTGCTGGAGGACCATGAAGAGACAAGAGGCAAGTTCTTGCCGAAGTCTCCACCAGAAGACCCTGCCTTCTTGAACCTCTTGAGGGCCATGAAGGACTATTTCAACTGGGAGTCGGAGGAAAGGGACCCCATGAGACAGAGGCTCGTGGAACACCTAGACTTAGAGTCTCTGTTTCCCATCCTCATTCCTCCATGGATGGCACCTCATCAAGACCTCACCACTACCGTCTGCCAGATGCCTTATTCTGTCCTGGCTGTCCCCAAGTGGGCAGACAGGATCTACTTGGCGCCGAAGGATGCCCTTTTCTTAAAGGCACATCCCAAGGCTGACTCCGTGGTCATCTCTTCGGCTCATGATCGCTCTTCAGCGCCCAAGCACATGAGCACTACTCCTCCGGACAAAGAGTCGAGACAAATGGACCAGTTCAGGAAGAAAGTGTATTCCTTGGCCACGTGCGCCCTTTGGTCCCTCAGTTACGTGGGCCACATGGTGTCCCATCAAAAAGTGACCTTGGCCAGGCTGGAGACGAGGGTCCAGTCCATGGATCCCTCGCCTTTGAAGGAGGAACTTGCCAAGGATCTCCGCCTCTCCAGGATTTCCTGCAGGCACGCTACGCACCACTTATGACTCAGTGGCCCGTACCTCAGCAGCTGCCGTTGCCCTCAGGCGGCATTCCTGGCTTGCCTTCCAGACTCTCCAACGAGGTCCAGTCGGCGATTCAGGATGCCCACTTCAGGGGCTCGGTCCTTTTTGGGGGGGACACCAAGGATATTATCATAGACCTACAGGACTAAGGTGTTGCACTTAGGTCTGTCAGGTCAGTGTACCGATCAGGCTCCCAGCATTAGCCCTTTTGGAAAAGGACCTGGAGACAGAGAAAGAACACCTTGGCACGCCACCAGGGGAAACGTAAGGCCATGGGTACAGCCACCCCTCCTGCCTCCAAAAATCAGAGATGTTCAGGAGGTCCTCCCGCTGAACGTCCTGCCACTTCTTGACTCCCTGGCCCCACTGCTTCCTCAGTCTCGCAACAGGGAGCAGGTGGGAGGGAGATTCGCCCGCCACGCGCAGGAGTGGAGGGCGATTACCTCCGCCGAGTGGGTCCTGCAACTAGTGTCCATCAGGCACACTATAGAGCTTCTGGAGATCCCTCTCCCCAAGAAATTCCAACGAAGTCCTCCTACTCTGAGACCAGGCTCTTCTCGTTCACGAGGAGTAAATTGACTCTTGCTCAAAGTAATCGTAGCGTCCCTTGAGCAAAGGGAAAAGGATTTACTCCCATTTTTTCTTGGTTTCAAAAAGACTAGGGACTTCAGACCCATACTCGACCTAAGTCAGCTAAATCAGTTTGCAGTACAAAAAAATTGAATGCTGACACTCAGAGCCTCCTCCCTCTCCTCATGGAGAACCATTGGCTCTGCTCCCTGGATATGCAGGATGCCTACCTGCCACATTCTATTTCCCCACCCACCGCTGATTCCTCAGCGTCGTTCGTTTCTAAGGGAACACTTCCAGTTTGGGGAGCTCCCTTTGGCCTTTCTTCGGCACCACAGGTTTTTATCAAGTGCCTGGTGGTGGTCGCGGTGTTCCTGCACTGCAGGGGTATTGCAGTCTTCCCTTACATGGATAACTGATTGATCTCAGCCCCGTCCAGGGATTCTTTGCTGGAGGCTCTTTCCTTCACTCTGGACTTTTTCAGCAGACTAGGGATCACGGTCAACGTTCCCAAGTCATCCCTTATCCCTGCCCAGAGAATACAGTTTATTGTGGCAGTCCTGGATACAGTCCAGTGCAGAGCCTTTCTTCCTTCTGACAGAGTGGAGACCTTTATCCATCAGGCCCTCAAAGTGGCCTCCCTCAGGACCATCCCAGCTTGGGAAGTCCTTTGCCCTCTGGGCCTGATGGCAGCCTCCATTACTACAGTTCCCTTAGCAAGACTTCATATGAGGATTACTCAGTGGTCATTGCAGGTGCAGTGGGCTCAGCTCCTGGACGACCTGGACCATTCGGTCCTAGTCTCCTCAGCAGTTGAGAAAGATTTGCAGTGGTGGACGGATTCTCACAATCTCTCCTTGGGACTTCCCTTTCGGAATTCTGCACCAGTAGCTACTACCCTCACCACGGATGCCTCGAATATGGGGTGGGAGCTCTCCTCGGGGAACACCAAGTCCAGGGACTATGGTCCGCGTGGAGTCTTCTCTACACATCAATGTTCTGGAGATGAGGCGGTCCTGTGCATGTTACAGGTCTTTCAGACCCATCTTCCAAAGGGATCACTGCCAATCCAAACGGACAATATGTCAGTAGTTTGGTATGTCAACAAACGAGGAACCCAGTCGTATGCCCTGTGCATTGAGGCGACACGGGTGTGGAACTGGGCAGTCCAGTACCATCTGGTCCTTGTGGCTGTGCACGTTCCAGGCATTTTAAACGTCCTGGCGGACAGTCTCAGCAGATCTCGGTCCCTAGCTCACGAATAGGAACTGCATCAGGAAGTGGCGGAATCCATCTTCCAAGGTTGGGGGCATCTGAAAATCGACCTCTTCGCCTCCAAATCAAACGCAAAGCTTCCAAAATTTTGCTCGCTCATTCCAGAGCAAGGTGCTTTTTGGAACAACGCATTGTCTCTATCCTGGACAGGGAAATTTTTGTATGCTTTCCCTCCATTTCCCATTCTACAGAGGGTTATCCTCAAGCTTCAGGCAGAGAGGGCAACAATGATCCTCATTGCTCCTCTTTGGCCGAGACAGATATGGTTCCGCTGTTACAGCAGCTGTCGGAACCAGCGGTTCCCTGCAGTGATTCACGACCTCCTGACCCAGGATCAGGGTCGTCTAGTGCATCCAGGGCTCAGGACCCTGCATCTCCATCGTGGCTTCTGCAGACATAGCGATATCCCGTTTTGGGGTTTCCTCCAGGTTGTTCAAGTCCTTATTGAGGCAGAAATCCTTCTAACCGTTCCACTTCATGCCATGAAGTGGAGCGGTTTTCCATTAGGCGACCACTAAGGGCTGGAACCCTTTTCTTGCTTAGCCCCACAGGTCCTGGAATACCTCCTTCACTTTTCAGACTCCGGTCTGTCCTACTCTTCCTGAAATGTCCATATCTTAGCTATCTCAGCGTACCATGAGCTAGTGGATGGTAAACCCATGACTCAGCTGGAGGTCTCCAAAACCTTTCTGAAAGGGATTCTCCATCTGAAACCCCCCATCTGTAGCCCAACTCCACCTTGGGACTTGAGCTTCGTTCTGGAAAAGCTCACCCTTCCTCTTTTCGAGCCGTCTATGAGCTGTGATTTGCACTTCCTGTCCTGGAAGATGCTTTTTCTTGTGGCCATCACGTCAGCCCGAAGGATTTCAGAGCTTCACGCTCTAGTCTGCAAGGAGCCATACTTGATTTTCCATCTGGACCGGGCGGTCCTCAGAACTCATCCGAGGTTTCTTTCCAAGATGGTATCAGAAGCCACGCTGAATCAGTCAGTAGAGCTTTCGGTTTATTACCCGTCCCCCTCTAACAGAGGTGAGGCATTCCTTCATATGATGGATGTCCATCGGATTCTCCGGTGTTACACCCACCGGACCAAAGAGTTTCACTCTTGCGACCAGTTGTTTGTCTCCTTTGCCCCAAGATCGAGGGGCAAACCAGTTTCTAAGCAGGGCCTTTCCAAGTGGTTAGGCAACTACATTCGGTAATGTTACTAGAAGTACGACAAACCTCTGCCAGGTACCATCAGAGGTCATTCTACTAGGGGCATGGCTGCCTCCGCAGCCTTCTTACAGAACGTTTCCGCAGCTGACATTTGTGCTGCCGCTACTTGGAGTTCTGTCCATACCTTTACCAAACATTACAATCTGGACATTGCTTCTAGGCAGAGCGCTAGCTTTGGCCTAGCCGTCCTGCAGGGCCATCTGTCCTAGACTGGGTCCTTTCTGGACTTCAGTTTTTTCCGTTGGAGTTAGCTTTCCTCCTCCCTAGTTTCTCTCTCTGTCTCTCCTCAGAGGGACTGCTTGGGACTCTGTCCTGTATGTGATGACCTCCTGAAGGAACCTTCTTGAAGTAACAGAGTGCAGTTACGTAGGAACTTACCATAACAGTAGATCTTCGACAGAGATTCCTTCAGTAGGTCATATTTTCCACTCCCTCCTTCCCCTCATTTTATGTTTACAGGGACTCCAAATCCTGTTCGCTCCTGCTGTCAGGTCTCTTCCTGGCTCCGGTGGGAGAACTGGAGGGCAGGCGTGGGGACCGCCCCCTGTATACGGTCACGCTGACGTCAAGTCACGTGACGTCAGGTGGGTGGTCCCCGTCATATTGCTAGAAAGTCTGCGTGTGGCCTGACACCAGGTGGCGCCAGTGCTATATGTGATGACCTACTTGAAGGAACCTCTCTTGAAGATCTACTGTTATGGTAAGTTCCTCATTAACTGTACTATCTCCCTGCCTGGACCTCCAAGTCTGCTGCCTGACAAAACTAGTAGCACTCAAGGGAACAGATCCTCACCTCATCCCGCCTGGGGGTAAACCACAGTTCCATGGAGGATGGCACTGTAAGTTGGTCAGGTAAGGGGGGGAGGTGGCTAGCCTTGGGGGATCAGAAGGAGATCAGGCTCAGAGTGTTAAGGAGCATAAAAACAAATTACAAAAAAGTGTGCCCATCATGTTTGTTTTTTTATTTTTTATTTCACAGGCCACCCCTCGTCTGATGGAGCCGTATTACTTTGTAGAGGTTCAGGCCCCTGCAGACTGTGTGTCTGCTGTATATACTGTACTGGCCAGGAGAAGGTATGAAATTCAAAAAAAAATTCATTATCAAGCTATTTTACCATAAATTTAAGGTCATTTTGGGGAAATATATAGCAGTTCTAGGGACATGGATATGTTGTTCATCCACACTCATTGGCAGGTATCCTTGCCGCTTTAAATCTTGCCGGAAGGTCTTCAAGCTTGCTCCTCCCACCCACCCGGGTGGTATAACTCTCGGCTCCGCCCCATGACGCAGATCTTCCTTACGGCTTAGAGCTCAGGTTCCCTCATAGCGCTCTGCGTTTGAGACTGGTTCCTATTTCTCCGTTTGCGGTTTAAAAATAAATTTTGCGAAAAGACTTCAGTCTTCTATCCTTGGCGGCTGCGATGGACAAATCGACTCAGTTCCGGAGATGCCCATGCAGACAAGAAGATATCGAGACGGATCCACACTCCGTGTGTCTACTGTAGGCCTTGAGCACGAACCGCGGGCTTGCGACCTGTGCTCATCTTTCTGACCCTCGTCCTCTAGAACCGTGCTGCCCGATTGCAACTGGGCCATCCGAGCGTTCCTCGGTGAAGTCCAAGGAGGCCGGTTGGCGGTGTCTGCGGCGGGCATCGGCGGATCAGCTCGGCGGATGGTAGCCCTCGAAGAAAAGGCGGCGGGCCGTGTCTTCCTCGACGCGGCATTTATCCCGCTCTCTCTGGGCTCTTCTTACACGGCTTCTTTTAAGGAGCTTTGTCTGTCCCTCTCACTAAAGGAGAAGGGCCCTACGTTTGCAGGACCTTATTCTCGGTCCAAAAGAGGGACAGGGTAAGTCCCTCCGTCGGCGCACTTGGGGCGGGGAAGGTCCCTCTCACGGGCCGTTGACCGTCGGCTTCGATGGGCAGCGGCTTGACCACTGGCCTCCGCGGTGTCCCGTCAGGTCAGTTGGCCGAGACTCCACCCGATGAAGTCGAGATTTTCTCCGACCCCTTGGAGCGGGCTGTAAGCCTTTGGCAGCGAGATTCCCTCTCCCGGTTCCCCGGAGGTTGAGATCCCGTGGGCTCGCCTGTGCCTCCGGTTCGGAGCCCTCGGATGGACCATCCGAGCGAAGGGAGTGCCGTTCCGGCCGACACCTCCCGCACCGACCTGGAAATTCCGGGACTCGGTCCTCGGACCTCTTAGCGGTCCAGCGATCCACCGTCATAGGCGGTCTCGGTCTCACGCGATGGCGGCGTTGCCGCTCGGCCTCGTCCTCCTCCTCGGATGAGGAAGCTTCGGCGTAAATTGCGTCGGCGATGCGGGGACCTTATGTTGCAACAGCTCCTCCTGGCGGGGTAAGCCGACCCGTCGCCTTCCCGGCCATTAAGTCACTGTCACGGGCGGCCGACACAACCCTCGACTTATCCGAGGAGCCTATACCCAGGCGGTTGTTGGCCAAAACCAGCTGCTCCACGATTCGGTGGAACCTCCGCCTCCACAGCCACCAATGGGGCTCCGACCAAGGATTCTCGGTCGGCTAAGGTCTACCCATCGGCTGTCAGTTACCCTCACTTCCGACCGACCTCGGCAGGTGAAGGGTGGCTCAGGCCAGAGGCAGCTCTTGAGGACTCTTCCGAGTCGAAGATGATTCCTCCTTTTTCTCAGCGACTGGACTTAGAGTCTTCAGGAGCAGTCAATGGGCGATAGCCCGTCGTCCTTCCTAGGACTGCCGGCTCATCTCGGAGTCCACGGGATGGAGCTCGAACCCGTTCCAAGCGGGCCAGGTATCCCCTCACGGAGATTCTGGACCGAGGATTCTCCGACGGAGGCCTTTCGGTGGCGAGGCCATAGTGGGTCGGCACTGGAGCTTTGGCAGCGCCCTGCTTCCTGCCCTCGCCTTGACCAGGATGGCCAGGAAGTATGCAGTCCCTACGGTTCCTTGTCCAGTTTTGAACACCCCTCTGCTGGGGGTTGGTTACCGACAGCGTTTTCCGGCCGCCCGACGCGCCAGGGATGTGGACAAACCTCTGACAGGAGTCCAAGAAATTGGACTATGTCGGGCGAAAAGTCTACGCTGCGTCCTCTCTCGGCCTTCGTCAGGCCAGTTCGGCCGTCCTCATGGCACATTTTTCTCATGCCCTGTTGGGCTCCCTGGATGAGGTCATCCCTCATCTTCCCGCCGATCTGCAGACTACGGTTAAGCAGGTGCGGGACCAGGGCAGGGCAGTGGCCAAACAGCAGCTCCAGACTGCTTTGGATATAGGGGACTCATGTGCCAGATCGGTGGCGGCCACAGTGGCTATGCGTCGTCGGGCTTGGCTGAGGATATCCACCTTTACTTCGGATACCCAGCACAAGTTGGCGGATGTTCCCTTTTTGGGGACTGACCTCTTGACCCTGGGGTGGAAGGTCACCTGCAGAGGATCGAGAAGTCCAATGCTACTTGGACTCTGTCTCTTCGCTCAGAAGGACAAAGACGCAAACCACAGCCTAAGCCCTTCGTCCTTCTGTTCCCCGCGCGCCCCCAGCAACGTCAGGGCCAGCAGGCTCGGCCTTGGCATCCCAAACCCAAGCCATGGCTTCCTCTAACAGGAGGCAGGAGGAAAAGGCCCAGGAGGTCGGCCGGTCCCTCCTCCAAGCCTGCCCAGTGACCGGGCTGAGGGGTGTCACCCCCATTCCTGTCACCTTACCCGTGGGGGGACGGCTCCGGCACTTCCGTTCCGCCTGGTCCGCTGTTTCCACGGACAGGTGGGTCTTGGAGGTGGTGGGAAGAGGCCTGCCTCTGGAATTCGAGCAGGCACCACCCTTCAGAGCCGTCGCCCCTCGGGGGGCTTCGGGATCCCCAGCCTCACTGGCGGCTCGTCGAGCCGACATCGCCTCCTTCTCCAGAAGGAGGTGATAAGAGGTGGTGGACCCTCCTTCAGACCCAGGGTTTGTGTCCAGGTACTTCCTGGTTCCGAGGCGGACGGGGCTGGCGCCCATTCTCGACCTACGACCTAAACAAGTTCCTAAGGTCTCGAACCTTCAGGATGGTCACTCTGGCTCAGATAATACCATCCTTGGAGCAGGCGTGTGGTTCTGCTCTCTGGACTTGCAGGGCAGCGTTTTTCACGTCCTATCCGTCCGTCTCACCAGAGATTCCTTGCTTCCGGCGGAAGGATCCCTCTTGATTCCAAGCCATGCCCTTGACTTGTCTCCAGCTCCCAGGGTCTTCACCAAATGCATGGCAGTGGTGACAGCATTCCTCTTGGCGCCGAGGGGTCCGGTGTACCCTTACCTGGACGACTGGCTGATAGCAGCTCCCTCCAGGAAGGAGGCAGAGTGGTCCAGAGATCTGGCCCTCCAGGTCTGCTCTCAACTGGGCCTCCTTATCAACGAGGCCAAGTCGGAACTCGAGGCAAGCAGGTGATTCTATTCATCGGGCGCAGCTCGACTCTCTGCCGAGCCAGAGCGCGGCTCCGGCGGACGGGCGAGGTTCTTTCCTCCTTTGCCCGATCATTTCTGGTTGGGCAATTGCCTGCCGGGACTTCCTCGCCTCCTGGGTCTCATGGCGGCCTGCACCAGCGTGGTCCGTTGGGCCGCTGAACATCGTCCCTTCAGTGGGGACTGGCCAGCCAGTGGTCTGCAGCTCTGCGATCCTTTGGACCAGCTTGTGTCGGTGACACAGGGGATGTGAGCGCTCCAGTGGTGGACCGTTCCAGATCATTTGCAGGAGGGCATCCGTTCGTCTGCCCGAGCGGCGGTCTCTCCTATCGACCGATGCCTCTCTGATGGGTTGGGGTGCCCATCTGGGGAACACAGGCTCATGGCCTCTGGTCCCAGGAGTCGATGCCACATCAACCTGCTGGAGCTCAGCGGGCCGCCTAGCTCTCACCGCCTTTGCTCCGTTCCTCGGGGTCAAGTGGTCCGAGTCAGACGGACAATACCACGACCATGTACTATCTAAACCGCCAGGGCGGGGCAGCTCCATGCTTCTATGCAAGGAAGCTCTCCGCATTTGGTCACTCGTCGCGCAGCCTGGGCGGATCTCCTAGCCATTCATGTGGCAGGAGCCTCCAACACCCTGGCCGATGCCCTGGGCGGATGAGGGGCTGCATCCACAGTGGTCTCTCCTGCCGGAGGTAGTACAGCATCTGTTCTCCCATTGGGGCACACCTCAGGTGGACCTGTTTGCCTCCAGGGAGAAGCAGCGAGCTGAGTCTGTTCCATGCCCGCCCCCTCAGCAGGGCTCGCTGCAGGGGGATGCCTTCTCGAGGCAGTGGACCCCGGGCCTCTTTACGCCTTTCCCCCATTTCCCTTGATCCACAAGGTGCTTCTCAAGGCGAGGAGGGACAAGGCGCAGGTGATTCTGATAGCCCCAGACTGGCCTTGCCAGTTCTGGTACCCAGATCTCCTCAGTCTCAGCTCCAGGACTCCGCAGCAGCTTCCAGCTCGCCCGGACCTGCTCTCCAGTCAATCAGGGAAGGTGTTCCATCCGGACCTTCAATCCCTGCACCTGACGGCCTGGTTCCTGGCTGACGAGGTTCCAGGCCTTGGGTCTTCCGAGGAGGTCCTCCAGTGTAGTTGAGGCGTCCCGTAGGAGTCGACCAGAAAAATGCTATGCCTTCAAATGGAAAAGGTTTTCCATTTGGTGTCAGAAGCAAGGGCTTGGACCCTTCCTCCTGTTCCTTGGCAAGCATCTTGGACTATTTATGGTCCTTTCTAGTCAAGGGCTTAGGTCGGCGACCCTAAGGGTGCACCCTGCAGCCATCTCTCTGCTTGCAGGCGCGGGCGCGGGAAGCAGTCGATGCGCAGGAGAAAGGTGGTCTGGCGCTTTTCCAAGGCCTTGATCACATTTCCCTCCAGTGCGGGAACCCCCACCTCCGTGGGATCTACTGCTGGTACTGGCAAAGCTCATGGGCAAGCCATTGAACCTATGCACAGGTGTGCTCTCTCTCACCTGTCATGGAAGACCGCCTTCTTGGTGGCTATCCGTCAGCCAGAAGGATGGGAGAGCTCAGGCACTTTCCATCGAGTCTCCTTACCTGGTCTTCCACAGGGACAAGGTTGTCCTGCTCCCGAAATTCCTTCCGAAGGTGGTGTCGGAGTTTCACCTAACCAGGTGTTGACTCTGCGGTGTTCTACCCCAATCACACCTCGGAGGCCGAATATAGGCTCCATACTCTGGACCTAGAGGCTCGCTTATTATGAGGCGTGGCTGAAGTCGGGAGAGGTTCGCCAGCTGTTTGTCACCTCACGCTGAAGCCGCATCTGGCAGACCTGCAGCCAAGCGGACGATAAGCAGGTGGGTAACCTCCTGCATAGATCTCTGCTATAAGTTGGCGGGCATGGAGCCTCCCAGAGGATAAGGCTTATTCTACCCGCCATACTGCTGCAAGTGGCTGCTTCCAGGGCGTCCCTATCCAGGAAATCTGCAGGGCTGCTACCTGGAAGTCAGCAAACACCTTCATTACCCATTACCACATCGACCTTGAGTCACGCCGGGATGCTGGTTTTGGGGCCTCGGTTCTCAGTCTCTCTTTCCCAATAAGTATTGGGGTGTCGTCTTGCCTCCCTCCTCCCGGAGAACTGCTAGGAGTCTGCCAATGAGTGTGGATGAACAACATATCCATGTCCCTAGAAATACAGGTTACTCACCTGTAACAGGAGTTCTAGGAATGGTATATGTTGTTCATCCTATTCCTATTCTCGACCCGGCCTTCCAACCTGAGCTTCCAGCGGGCCAGATCTGGCGTCATGGGGCGGAGCCGAGAGTTATACCACCCGGGTGGGTGGGAGGAGCAAGCTTGAAGACCTTCCGGCAAGATTTAAAGCGGCAAGGATACCTGCCAATGAGTGTGGATGAACAACATATACCATTCCTAGAACTCCTGTTACAGGTGAGTAACCTGTATTTTTCAACTGTGAGGACCATGTTTAAATTATATATGTATTTTTTTTGTCTTTGACAGAGGTCACGTGACACAGGATGCTCCAATCCCTGGCTCTCCTCTCTACACCATTAAGGCATTCATCCCAGCAATCGATTCCTTTGGGTTTGAGACCGATCTGAGGACGCACACACAGGGCCAGGCCTTCTGTCTTTCTGTCTTCCACCACTGGCAGGTGACTACCTCACACACACAACTAGAACTTTGATAATTTTTCAGATCTGTTTTGAATCTTTATAGCATCAGAATTTAAGGGATATTAATGAATTACATTTAGTGACGAGTTTATCTGTTCTATAGCGTAGTCTCTGTGTGACACATGTTTATATGTACAGCTGCTGTCTCTCTATGAATGTACTTACTTAGGAGTCAGGCACACAAAGCAGATGGGAACTTCATAAGAGATTTCTGTAAATCCAGCAGAAATGGTTCATTGCATTGTTTTGGTTTGAAGTCCAAAGCTGTGGGGCTATCCTTGGTAGCGATAGCACTACCACTTGCAATGCTGGTGACCCAGGTTCGGGAGCGAGCCCAGAGCGTTGGAGGGCTAGCTGGGGAGGGGAGGCTGAGCGTCTTCTGGATCGACCTCTGTTGGAGACTGGGGGAACAACGGCAGCTTGGTGCCTCAGTAGTATGGGGAGGAGCATGGCTGACGTCAGCGTGAGCCTTGACGTCATGGCACAACCACTTTTCCATAGGAGGAAAGTGGAAAAAGCCCCATGTTTGCACTGGGAGATGGGCCCCGGTATCTCGGCTGGGATGGACGGTTCGGACCAGACTAGTTGGACGTTGGCTGGGAGAGAATAAGTTGGGGGTCCTCCCCCTACCCCGCGCAGGGGCTTATCCAAGGCTGGGGTGAGCCGTACCACCACTACCACTGAAGATTACCTTGGGGACCCCGTGGAAGGGTGCAAGCATGGAGAAGAAGGGGGCATAAACTGCAAGTAAAAAAAAAAAAAAAGAAGTCCAAAGCTCCAACCAGCAACAGTTATGTCCCAACACTTCAAACCACCAATGCCTTGCACTGTTCTTGTGCTTTTCAGTGTGTAACACTGACACACTAAATCAGAGACCCTGGGATCGGGAGAGCTCGATGCTGTCTACACATCCCTGTAGATAGGGTTATGATTTTCGTATCGTTAAAGGAATGTCTGAGTTGACCCTGTTATAATTTCGTTGCTGTATGGCTTTACCCCTTCTTACCATGTTGGCCCCTTCTACTGCCATGCCCCCTGCCCCGTCACCTGTCTTCTCTGGGACTTACCTTTCCATCTTTTCCTACCCCTATGGCTTACCCCCTATGGCAGAGCTCTTTCATCAGGGTCCTGGGAGGGCCAGCAGGACCCTTTGAGGCAACTCGCAACTCAAGACAGTGTTCCAGAGAGGAGGAGGAGGAGCCACAGTCACCAGTGAGGGATCTGTGAGGTGGTCAGTGAGTCCCCTTGCATGGCTGGGGCATTTTTCCTTGGTTTCTTCAACCCTAGTGATGGCGTCTCACCTGGGGACCAAGCATGTGTGCATGCTGAACGTATAGCGCCCGAGTGTAACTGTCCTGCCTCACTCCCACAGCATCCTCAGCTGCAGTGCCACCTGCGGTCACCCAAGTGGTTGTGTTGCAGTGAGGACAGCGACCCTTCCTCCCTAAAAGAGTAGGAGAGCGTCCTCTGGGATGCTCAGTCCTCCTCCCCCTGCCTTTCTCTGACAATCTGGGCTCATTCCCAAACCCTGGTCTCCGGTATCAGGAATGGTAGCACTACCGCTGATTGCTTTACGGCTTTGAAAGATATATGACTGAGGATTCTAAGCAGTCTGACTTAGGATGTGGGTGGAGCCAAGGGTTCTATGATGATGTCACAACTTTGAAGTGTGTTGACCTGTAGTAGGCGTGCATGTGTAACCCAGCAGTAAATGAATACCCAGTGACAACGCTGGAACAGAAAAAGAAATTGCAGCAAGTCTGATAGAATGTCTTCTTTACTGCACTGGCTGATTTTGTTCCTTTGCCCTCCCTGAAAAGGATTTTCAGATTGGGCACTGTATAAAACTTGTACAGTAACTACATACTTGATCCTTTAGAGATCCTTTCTTGAATAAGACCTCAGGGATGAAATGTCAGTTCTATTATTCTGTATCGTCAGCATTTGTTTAATGCCCCTTTTGTTCTGTAATGCAAAGATAGCTTTAAACCTTCCTTTTATTCAGCATTGCTACCCTACATTACAACCAATGTAATGTAAATGATCAGAGTTTAAAATCTTCTTTCTAAAAATGTTTTTTTTTTTGTTTGTTTTTTTAATACAGATCGTACCTGGTGATCCTCTGGATAAGAGCATTGTTATCCGACCCCTCGAGCCCCAGCCAGCCCCACACCTGGCCAGAGAGTTCATGATAAAAACAAGACGCAGAAAGGTAAGTAATCGACCATGTAGTCCTTGGCGCAGTAAACTGCGAGCTACTGACCTGGTGGGAGCACAACAGCTGAGGATGCTGAATTGTTTATTTTTATGTTCTAAGACAGGAAATCCAGCTGGGCAGACAGAAGGTGGACAGTAACTGGTCTTCTTCCCCCACTCCCAATGGTTCTGTGCTTCACATCCAGCCCTGAACTGACGTGTAGGTCATTAGTTCTCAGATACTGTCACATTGAGCCTCTCTCCTCCCCACAGGACAAAAATACCATACATTATAAACCTCACAGAACATCGGGAGTGGAATATGTCTGTTTTTCACTAACAGTCCCTATCTTGTCAGTAATGGACCACTAGTGTAAAAAGATCATGGGACCCGTTCCACGCACACAACTCTACAAACCTTTTTTTAGCATTATTTGAAGTTACAAAAAAAAATTGATAGGTTCATAACAGCAATAAGGACCTAGGTATTTGTCCTTTAGTACTAGATTAAGAACTAGAAGGACATCAGTGCCCTCAGCTTCGCCGCTGGTACTGCCTCTCACAACCAGCCCTTATCGTCATAATAAAGGACCACTATGTCCGTCTTATTGCTTAAATACTTTGCATGGTCAGTACCCAAGGAGTAGAATGAAATGCCTTTTTTCATACAGCTTTTTGGCCACCGGTGGCCTCCTCCACCTGCTTCAGGATTTATTGCCATCAGCCCCAGTCCCATTCACTACTCCTCCCACTGCCTGTACAGCAGGGATCCACATGGGGAGGTACTCAAGGGCGCCAGCATTGACTGGTACCAGTGCACATAGGATTTTTTTTCTATTTCTCTCTGGTCTTCCTCCTCTTTTGGTGCCCTGGTGCAGGACGTGAGTCCCCACGCACTTCATCTTGGCCACACATTGTGATGCCCTGTAGGGTGGGGAAGACTAGCTCCTTTGGCCCACAGAGGGGTCGCTGTTTCACTGGAACCATGGCCACTCCTTCCCCTGACTGGTAGCGCTGCTGCTCAGTACTGCCACCCATCCCCCGGCCGCATAATCTTCTTCCTGGGTGCACTTCTGAACCCTGATAGTCAACACGGAAGCCCATGGCGCTTCTGCTGGGCCATCAGGCGTCCTGAATGAAATGCGTTTGAATAAATGGCCGAGTGTCTTCACTGATAATTACTTACATGCAGTTCCTCCAGCTCTATTACCAGATATCCAAGTACTTGGTATAGTACACTGTCAAGCTTGCTCGTGCCATTCCTGGAACAGGTCTGGGTTTCCCAGTGAGGCAGTTAATTTGAGAAACTCTGATCTGGGGGAGGATACATGGAGCTGTGAAGATAGCTGCTTCTCATGGCAGAGGACCAGGTTTGGCCATGGTGGCATCAACAGTGAGAAGGAGGTACAGTTCTCCCAAGTCTTGCCACCACCAAAATAAAGACTGCTCCAATTGCTTGCATACACAATTGCACTACCAGTAAAACCACCCTGTCTTTTTGTGGTTGACTTGTGGATTCAGTTTTCCTGTTATCCCTCATGACGGAGGTTTCCGTGTCTCCCAGCTGTGGCTACTTGTCCCAATACAGATGCTGTACCAAGTTAAACACAATCCCTGTTTTGTTGTTCTTTCACAGGGTCTGAGTGAAGACGTCAGCATCAGCAAATTTTTCGACGATCCTATGTTGCTGGAGTTGGCCAAGCAGGATGTGGTCCTGAACTACCCCATATAAACGTCCTTCACAGAGGATCTGGAGAAGTTTGTGACTGGAACTGGATGCCCCGGCCCCCCCATAACAGAGGTGATGGAGGAGAAGAGGGGGCAGCGTTTTATATTCATCTTTATTTTGAAACTGCAGGCGGGTCCAAAGTTGCACTCATTGAATGGCATGTGGACATGTTTATGCTGGGACTGAATTCCAGGAGGAGCGTTTTGCAAAACAATGAGGAATTCGGAAAATGGACTGTGTTGTATCTATATTTTAAGATGTTTTATATATATTTTGTAGAATTAAAGCACAGCTCAGTTTCCCAAAGAACTGCACTGTCGATGGTAAACTTGAATACATAATTTTTTTTTTTTTATTATTCAAGAGCTAATTGTTCAGAAGCAGCACCAAAGGAACAGTGGTCCCTGGGAATCAGTTTTCTGTGCTTTTTCTCCCACACAGCCATTCCCCATCAGTCACACACTCCCCAGCCCTGTCACCCGCTGTCCCTGGAACTTGCCTCCAGCCTGACAGTGCCCCACGGTTTGTCCCCCTCCCCATGGCATAGCCACCAGGTTCCCCAGGCCAGGGAGGAGTTTAGCGCGGATGTTTGGTCAGCAGTACAGAGAACGGTGTGGGGTCTATGAGGAATGAGAGGTGGCGTCCTGCGGTTGAGGGCTTCATTTTCCCTGGTCCCCCACCAGGCACCTTGCATGCAAGTACTGAAGTGGACATTGCACACGAGCCTGCTGACGCCCCTCATTCAGGAGGTGCCCGCCCACCCATCGCGAAACATTTGCACTGCCACCTGTGGTCACCCAGGTGGCAGTGTTGCAGCGAGCTTATAGATTCCCCTCCTCAGGGACAAGAGCATCCTCTGGGATGCTCGATCCTCCCAGCCCCCAACAACTGCCAGTGCGCCACAGTGACAACCTGCTCTGAGCACCTTTCTTCAAGTGTTTGCGCTCAGACATTCCTGAGCTTCACAAGAACAAAATGTGAAAGCCTACCCCTTACACATTATGGGTGGGTGTGAGCATGCAAGTGGGTGAGCAAGTAAGAGGACTGTGGGTGTCTGCGTCGTCTGTATAAATACGTGGGAGGGTGTCAGTACAGATCCAGGCCTCCGTTTATCATCCAGCTAGCCATCAGGAGAAGGACTGAGCTTACGGGGCTGCTGTCCTTCAGGGAGGGATGGTTGCAGCCTTCACTGCAGTGCTGCTACTATGTTGACCACAGGTGGAAGCACAGTGGAGGTACAGCAGAAGGGATTAGGTCTAGTTTTCTTTGATTGGGTGACAAGGGAAATGGATAGAGGGGCCATGTCACGTTTGCTCTGTTTTGGCTTCAGCAAGGCTTCGACTCTGCCCACAGACATTTGCTGAAAAGATGGAGGATCTGGGTGTGGCTAAGGACACGGTGAACTGGGTAGGAACTGGCTAAAAAGTAGGCAGCAGAGGGTTGTGGTCAACCGGGTCAAATCAGAAGAGGGAGGCCATGAGCAGGGTGCTGCAGGGCTCTGTCCTGGGCCCAATCTTCTTCAGTATGTTAATCAGTGACACTGGAGAAGATATCCACAGCAGGCTATGTCTCTTCACAGATGACACTAAACTCTGTGGTTGGTGGATAGCCACGAGGAAATCGGAGAAATGCAGAGTGACTTACAAAAGCTAGAGGGGTGGTCTAAGGCTCGGCAGTTGAAATTCAGTGCCAAAACATGCAAAGTAATGCACTTGGGGAATAAGGACCCCAGGACAGAGTACTGGTTGGTTGGGGTGAGACTTAGCATTACAGCTGAGGAACGTGACCTGGGAGTTATTGGCGACACCCTCAAGCAGTCGAGCCAGTGCAACAGAGCCTAAGGTAAGGAAAGCTGGATGCTGGGGTGTATAGGGAGAAGTATTGATGACAGGAGGAGAGAGGTAATACAACTCCTTTATTAGATCTCTGTTGAGGCTGCACCTGGAATACTGCACCCAGTTCTGGAGCCGTTGCCTCAGAAAGGGTGGGGACAGGCTGGAGATGGTGCAGCGCGGGTGACAAAATGATTCGGAGCCAAAGAACAGGTCTTACAAGGAGCATCTCAGGTCACTAAACATGCACTCACTGGAGACCAGAAGGAGAGGAAAGGAATAAACCAGGTGAACTGCGAGAACTTTTAGCTTGAATGCTAGTTCGGGTTACAGTGCCATGAATGGCAGCTGACAGGAGGAAGGTTCAGGAGGGACATGAGGAAGTATTATTTTACAGAAAGGGTGGTGGAGCCGTGGAACAGTCTACCAGCTGAGGTAGTGGGCACTAAAACAGCTGCTGGTTTCAGGCATGGGTGAGACAGACTGAAGGATATAGTGGTCACTTGGGGCAACAGAATCAGGAATGAGAATGGGGGAGGGGAGGAGGGCTAGGACCCTGGATGGACAAGTAGGTCCCAGGGTTAGACAGGGAACTCTGGCAGACTGGATAGACTTTTAGCCTTTTTCTGCCATCATTTTCTGTGTTTCTGTGTCTGCAGGGTTTGTGGCTGCTGCTTAGACTTGAATGCTCCCACACTTAGCCCCGTTGTTTGTGGATATCCTAGGGGCTAAACAAAGCACATAAAACTGCGCCAATTCAGCAAATGATGAACCCGAGTAAATCTGGGCCCGCACCGCTTCCCACCATGCTGCCTGATGCAGCATAGGTGTTTCTTCGATCCGCTCATGTCCCCACTGGGGGGGTATTGCCACAGATCAATCAGTCAATCAATCAGTCTTTATTTAACCAGGCGATCACCATTGAGCAAGCTCATTTTCAAGGTGGACCTGGGTTTGTCAACAAGGGATAATATACATGGGATACAACGCACAAGAAGATAATAAAAATAAAGTGAGATACAATGATACAGTACATACAAAGTATCGGCAGGTAGCATTGACAGTAGTATATGTATGGAACAGAAGATACAGCAAGTTTTGGGTAGGACACAATTTTTCATATCGTAAAGAAATATACATATTATGCAAGCTCCCTGGCCCATCAGCTGGGAGTCACTGTGGTGCTGGAATTTGCCAACCCTCCCAACTGAGGCACACTGCCGAGGCAGCTACTGCAGCCAGACCTGCCCCAGATGCAGTGACCCAAGTCTGCTACGATTCTGGACCCAGATACATTGGGGCAACAGCTGCGTCAGAGATGGTGTAGATCTGGGTATCTTGGGGATACCAGAAGGACAGCCAAGCTAGAGGAACAAAGGGGACATGAAGTACAAAGTGGGGGGGGGAGCTTCTCTCATAACCCACCTTACACGCCCTCTGTTTCAGCCTGTAGTGACACATGATCCTGTGTCTGTGACCTCAGTCAGTTTCCATGGGCACTACAATGAGGTCACAAACAAAGGATTGTGAGGTCACTTCTTTCCTGAGCAATAGGAGTAGGTGGGCTGTACAACAAGGCATAAACTAAAATATTTTCATTGATTTATCAAGGAGGAAAAAAATGCAGAACAAGGTAGTAAAGGTAGCTTGAGAGTTTTAAAAAAGTATGCTGAAACATGCGTCCCTCTTTTCTTTTCAGTATCACTTTTCAGACTCTGAGCTCCACCTACTCCACCTGTCAAGTCTTGTTGCTGTGTTGTCAGTAACCTTTCAAGCTCCGCCTCTGTCCAGCCAGTGGGAATCCACACAGAACAGGGTCCTGAGGAGTACTGATGGTTATCATATAGATGACTCGGTGCACATTCTTTTTGTCCTCCACTTCCTTCACAAACTCCCTGCCTTCACCCCCATGTTGTGAGCTGTGCCTATGTCATCCTTGGACATTGCAATGTCCATCTGGCGAGATGCAAGCTCCCTGGCCCATCAGCTGGGAGTCACTGTGGTGCTGGAATTTGCCACCAACCCTCCCCAATTGAGGCACACTGCCGAGCGGCAGCTACTGCAGCCAGACCTGCCCCAGATGCAGTGACCCAAGCCTGCTCACAATCCTGGATCACCCACACAACCGTGCAACATGGTGTTGCTGGGCCATCAGGGCAGCCTCCCATGAGTCGCCCTTAATTAGTAATGCAGAATGGAAGGAGTTACTGTGGGCCGTCGGGGCGGACTCCCACGAGTTGCCCTTAATTAGTAATGCACAATGGGGTTAACTGTGGGCCATCAGGGCAGCCTCCCATGAGTCACCCTTAAAGTAATGCACAATGGGGATTTACTGTGGGCCATCGAGATGGTCTCCCCTGAGTCCCCCTTAATTAGTAATGCATATTGGGGGGGAGATTACTGTGGGCTATCGGGGTGGCCTCCCATGAGTCGCCCTTAATTAGTAATGGACAATGAGGGGGTTACTGTGGGCCATTGGGGCACCTGCCATGAGTCCCCCTTAACCCCCCCCCCAAAAAATAATTATTGTGGGCTATTGGGATGCCTCCCATAAGTCCCCCCCCTAACTGGTAATGCACAATGGGTGGGGGGAGGGTTACTGAGAGGCAGTCCCATTCTCCAAATGCTAGTGTTCATTGCAGGGGTGGGAACATCGGTCAGTAACCCTAGGACTGCCGCACTGTGATTTTAAAATACAGTGAAGTGTTTTAATTTCAAAGTTAAAAAGCAAAGCTGGCACTGAGGCAGCATTCCCACCTGCAGCACCGGTGACCCAGATTCATATCTAGAGCCACGGAGTGCTGGCTGAGGGAGGATGATCAAGTGTCCCAGGGTTTTTGTTGTGCAGAGGGAGGTGCTCTGCCTCTCCTACAGTACTGCCAACTGAGTGACCACAGGTGATGGTGCAACTGAGATACCTCGAGGTGAAGGACACCAAGCGGGCTCTGTGTTGGTACATTGGATGTACACATGCCGGGCGCCCTTTGTTGTTGGCATTCTGAGGGCAGGGTACAGAACCATGAAGAACACTTGGACCTGAACAGATGACTAGATGGTCTAGCCTGATGTTGTCACCTGCTTGCTGCACTGAAGGGTTTCCTGAGGAGCCTTGACCCAAAGGCACCACCAATGGGGGGAGCAGTGTGGTATGAGGAGGGCAACTAAGATGGTGTTGGGGCTGGAAAATTGTCACTAGAGAGCCAGGTTGCTGATAGATGGGAACATAAAACGGTCAGTAATAACAATTAGAGGACTTCCGGTGACGTCACCCACCTGTATGGCTGCTTAAAAGGGGAGCTCTTACTTAATCCACCAAAATCTCTCCTCAGCTCAGTAAACAAAATCTAAAACTTAACGTTTTCTACAGTGTAAATGAAGGGAAACAAAAATCAACCGAAACAACGACCGGATAAACGATTTGATAAAGGGGATGTAAAAGGATCTGATAAGAGGCCTTCTCGTAGTACGCAGCTCTTCTCCCCAGACAGCATGGCCGGCGATCATGATTTAGACACCCGACAGAGAAAGTGAAAGGCTCCCGATCCAGGTTTGAGACCCTCCTTATGAAAATCAGAGCCTTCCGAGCAGAAAATAAGAAAGAATTCACCACTCTTCAAAATAGACTTTCCGAGGTTGAGAGCAGACTCGATCGTGCAGAGGAAGCTACGGGAGAAGTTGCCGAAGAGACTCAGCGCTTACATCAAGCAGTTGATTTCCTGATCGATCAACACGATAAATACCAAGACAAGATAACAGACCTGGAGGCGAGATCTCGGAGAGACAATCTCCGTTTATGTGGTTTACCGGAGGATTCTGAAACGGGAAAGATGGAAGACTTCATCACAGATCTCCTTAGAGACGTCCTGGCCTTCCAATATCGTTTCAGTTCAAGATTGAGAGAGCTCACAGAGCCTTAACTAAAAAGCCTACAGATCAAGTTGCCAGACCTCGCTCAATAGTTTTGAAACTTTCCAGCTTCAAAGACAAGGAAATGATTTTAAAACAGCTTGGGCTGAGAATTGTCAAATACAACTCAGCTAGATTATTTTCGACAATGATTACCCCTCGGAAATTTTGAAAAAAAGGCAAGCTTTTGCACCCATTCTTAGTTTTAAAAGAAAAAGGTATAAAGTTCCATACCCCTTACCTGGAAGCTGAGAGTCTGCTGGGATTCTGGCAATGTGGTGTACTCAAGCCCAGAGGAAGCCATAACGGAACTTGAAAGAAGAGGATGGAGTTGCAAGTCGGGAGGTCCGGTCCCACGGGAAAAACGGCCCCCTCACTCGCAGTGGCAAAGTACCTCGACATTGATTGCAGGAACAGGCAGCCGGAGAGGTTTCCATTCACTACAGGAGGTAAAGGACTTTATCCAGACGAGTCGCCATTCCTCAGCTGACGCAATGAGGGCTAACCGAGATAACACCTGATCTGGAGACCTTCGGGTAGAAGGTTTGTGAACTTTCAAGGGAACTGTTCCTGCGCTGTACTGACCCCCTAGTCTTTTTGAATTGCTGACAAGGCAAAGGAGAGGAGAGACATTAGGTTTTTTTTTAAACTTTTATTATTTGACTGGTTCCCCTGCTGAGCGTTGCTATTTCTCCCCTTTGACTATTTTCTGAGTTGATAATTTAAGTTTTAGCATTTAAGGAGACAGAGAGGAAAGTACAATCACTGTTTCGGCTTTGGATAGTAACAGGACTAGCAGGAATTAATAGCATAAAGAATATGTAATTGGAATAAACAGAGGTGGATGGTAGGGATTACCAAATCTAACCCCAGTCCTCTCGGCCACCTCTTCAGCGATTCTCTTTATTTTTGTTTCTTTTTCTTATCCTCGTTATTTTAAGAAGAGGTGTACTACACTCTTTTAGTGGGGGCGTCCCTACTATCTAGCCCGAGCTTTTTTTTCTCTTGGGGCCTGGGAGCCTGACCGATGGGTCACTATTCTCCCACAAAGATCCAACCTGACTATAGGCTTGGATCTATGTCGAATGGAGGGAGAGAATTAGTCTCCTTCTGTTCTGGAAGTACTTGTGTAAATAGGTTCTTATGGTTACTAGTTATTGTTAGATGTTGTGTGTTTGTATATTTGATGAATGTGCACTTGTATACAGGCTACCTACAATGTAAAAGGGAGGAGTTACCTCACGAGGATTTTAGATATGTTGGAGTTAATTTACAGGAACATACCCACACAGTATCTGCTAGAGGTGGACTTTTGTTCTCTGCAGCGGGAGGATGTGCAAACTCTGGGGGAGCAGTTGGCGTAATCTCACCCTTGGGTGACAACCCTTCTTATTCTAATGAATAAGCCCCATATGGTTAGAGTGTGCTCCCTTAACGTGAATGGTTTAAATAACCCTATCAAGAGGTACAAGGTGATTTCCTCTCTTAAAAAACTAAGACCCACAGCTGTCCTCCTGCAGGAAACACATTTGAGCAATCAGGAGCATAAAAAATTCTCCAAGTTTGGTTTCTCCACAATTGCAGCTTCCTCCTACCGGAAAGGGAAAAGAAGGGGAGCAGTAATTTTGGTCCCAAAAAATGTTCCCTTACGGTTAATGAATTCATTTGCAGACCCAGAGGGAAGATTGGCAGTTGCTGTGGGGCAATTGGAGGGGCAGGAGGTCATCTTGGCATATATATATATATATCCATCCCCATCCCCCCTGGGGAGAACCCAGAGAACAGGAAACTGTTACTCCAAAAAGTTACAGAATTGACCCAAGGGATCCTAGTAATGGGTCAGGACCATAACCTGGCTATGACATAGTTGGATACCACCTGTAAGAGACCGATAAAAAAGACCTCATGATCGAACAATAACAGGCTTGTTTAAGGGGCGCACAATGGATTGATATTTGGCGGTACCTTCACCCCAATAAAAGGGAGTATACTCATTACTCCCCCCCCACAAAATATATACCCGTATAGATTATTTACATGTTTCCAAGGAACATCTTTATAAAATGAAAAATTGCACACAGACTCCAACGGTACTCTCAGATCATGCCATTCTTACATTAGATATAACTTGGGAGAAAAGGAAAATTAACACATAATGGAGATTTAACGATTTTTTATTGAATATTAAAGATTTCAAATAACAATGAAACAAAAAATAAGACAGATTCTCGAGGAAAATAAGGATCCGGGCGTTAAGGCGGGAGTCCTCTGGGATACACTTAAGGTTGTCCTTAGAGGGGAACTTATTAAGTATGCCTCTCATTATAAGAAAAACCAACAAGCAAGGCTGGATCAGCTAGAACAACAAATGGGGGAACTGCAAGCATTACATGCTTCTGGGGACATGGGTGCCCTTCCCCTCTTACAGGCTACTAAAGAACAAATACAGTCTATTTTGGATATCCGAACTGAACAAGCTTTACAGAGGTGTAAGCAAAAATACTACGAAGGGGTCCCAGGCTACTCGCCTACTAGCCCACAGAATCAGACAGCATAAGACCAGATCTAATGTCACTCAGATACGAGACCGAACTCTAAAAAGTAGTTAGTCACCCCAGAGAAATAGAGCAAGCCTTTTGCAATACTATACCACCCTATACAATGCCGAATTAAAGGAAATATTCAGGAATTGAATCCTTTATGGAAAACATACTGACTACCAAAGATCTCAGATAAACAGAAACAATTACTAGTGCAAACAATTACCCTCTCGGAATTAGACAAGGCCCTGTCTTCACTTAAACCACATAAAAGTCCAGGCCCGGACGGATATACAGGAGACTTTTATAAGGCATTTAAGTCTGAATTGGCTCCTACCCTCTTGCAGGCATGCAGGGGAGTACAGACAGACCAAATTCTTCCTGACTCCTGGAGATACGCCTACATCTCTAGCATATTAAAGCCTGGAAAAGATAGCACAGCCTGCTCCTCGTATAGACCAATTTCAGTGCTCAATATAGATTATTAAATTTTTGCATATATATTGTCCAAAAGATTTGAGTCCTTTCTACCGGATATAATTGACCCAGACCAAACAGGATTTATCCCTGGCCGTCAGGCGCAGGACAATATAAAAAGAACACTTCACCTCCTGCAGAGGGCAAAGGGAGCCGGATCCCCATTTCTCCTGCTGTCGCTGGACGCAGAGAAGGCGTTTGACCGTGTTGAATGGACCTTCCTGTGGAAGGCTTTGGAGGAATTTGGGATACCTCAATCAATGATAGGCTTAATAAAATTAATGTATACAAACCCCAAAGCATATATCCGGATAAATGGATCCTTTTCAAGCCCTATTACATTATCCCGTGGAACAAGACAGGGATGCCCCCTGTCACCGTTGCTGTTTGCAATTTATTTAGAACCTCTGGCGAAGGCCTTAAGACAAGATGAGGGAATTTTTGGAATAGAGGTGGCCTCTATCTCATAAATTAGCTTTATATGCAGACGATTTGATACTATATCTTACTGAACCGGGCCTACTACCCCTGCTTTGGGACAAATTAAAAGATTTGGAGAGATCTCAGGCTATAAAATTAATGAAACAAAAACCGAGTTCTGGCTTGTAATTACACCCCAGATAGTGAAATCACGGAAAACTTTTAGTTTCCGCTGGGGCCTGAAGAGTATTAAATAACCAGGGTGCAGATCACTCCTCCTATGAGGACATATTCCCCCTGAACTATCGCCCTTTATAACTAAAATGATGGTAGACTTAGACAGATGGAAGATACTCCCCCTGTCTATGTATCAACGAGTAGAATCAGTCAGGATGGTAGTTCTCTCGATTTATATATCTGGCGCAAACTTTGCCGACTCAGATTCCTGACATATTTTATAGAACACTGCAGAAAAAATATCTGCATATATTTGGGCTAATCAGAAACCCAGGATTAATCTTTTAACCTTACAACTACCCAGACAGAAAGGTGGGATGTCCCTACCTAACTTTAAAATGTATCATCTAGCTGCCCAAATTAGGATACCAATACTTTGGTTAGACAGATTTTATGAGACAAAATGGAAAGCGCTAGAATTGCAGGGGATGGATTTATTGGAGCTGAATCAACTACTTCTATCCACTCCCTCTACAATATGTGAGGGAGTTACCTCTAATCCCTACTCCTATTCGGCCTTGTTTTACTGTCAAAAACTATTGACATCTAGGGAGCTCATCCCCTGGAGATCGGCTTTATTTTCCCTTTCATTTATAGATACCTTTGTCCCAGCTAAAATGGATCGGAGATCTCTCCTGGCAAAAGAAAGGTTTGCATTTAGTATACCATTTCATGCCTCAAGGAACGATTCTCTCTCTGACAGAGCTAGTTCAAAAATATAATATTTCCTTCTCAGATAGATTTAGATACTTTCAGACAAGGAACTTCCTTAACTCTCTTGGGAAGGTTGGATGGGGTGACTCCCACTTCCCGGAATCCTTTCAACCAGCATAGGGTTATTGATGGCGGGCCATTCCCCCTCATATGATCTCCTCGATCTACAAAGGCTCTATCCTTACTTACAGTAAACCCTTAGATAGTATTAGGCAGGCTTGGGAAAAGATTTAGGATTAGAAATAGTTCCACTCAATGGGAAATATATTTAAAAACAATGTATAGAGGTATAGATTCAGGGCTATGGAGAGTTTGCCTGGAAGGTACTGATTAGATATTTCAGAGCCCGAAGGTAATAGCAAAATTTGGGGACAGCTCTAAAGCTGAGTGTTGGAGGCAGTGTGGATCTTCTCCAGCATCTCTGGGTCATATTTTCTGGTCTTGTAATAAATTACAGGTATTTCTTGGTCAGCTACACAGGGCTCTCCAACAACTATTGTCTTTTAATATAACATTAGGCCCCAAGCTGTTGTTATTCGGGGACACCTCGCAGGAGCCCATGAATATTCCCTCTAGGAGATTCCTTAACTTAGCCCTGTTGGCTGCCAAGAAAACCATTGCGAAAAATTGGGGCTCCCCTCAACCTCCTACTTTGGATACATGGCATCAGATCTTGATAGATATTTATAAGATGGAGAGATTAACTGCTAATTTAAACAAAACTTATGACTCTTTTGAGAATGTGTGGAGAAGGTGGGTTCTGTATATTTCTCCCTTGAGACCAGATTTTCAGCCATAATCCATTGCACCCCCTAAAGTATCTACTCCTGCTATGTAAGACCTAAATGTATATTTTAAACTGTACCCAGATTTTCCCCTTTTTTTTTTTTAATCTCAAAGGAAATATATCATGTATACTTGTAGTGCACATATATGTTGTTTTGTCTATGTCTGTCCATGGTTGTTAAAAATATAATAAAATGAAAGTTCAAAAAAAAAAATAATAATTAGAAAACCCTGCCTCCCTGTGCATATGCCTGCTTAACATAATGACAGTGTGTGAGTGTGACCTGTTTGGATAACATGTGATGTTATTTATTTATTTGCTTTTGGTAACTGGTAAGCACGCTAGACAGCTAGTGCCTATTTTCAGGTAACGACCCAGGTGTTCATGCAATGGGGGCACGCAAATCAAAAAGCTCCAAGATCATTCCATGATCAGTTGTATGACAAATGTTAAGTGCCACATTCTGAAGCAGTCATTGCTTCACACTGTGGACCAGGGTTGGAGGTGGCAATAGGTTACTGTTGGATTTGATTTCCCATCAGTTGTGCTGTCTGTGGACTGCAACATCACATTAGAACACTGAGATTTCCCTTGTGGGCAATTTACACCTCTTTTCCAACCCTATACCACATTATGACCCTGCTCTCTCACCCCACCCCACGCACACAAATATCCTGATAGCATCTATCTGTGAGAAACATCTGGTACTGTCGCAGCACTCCACTCCCACATGGGAGAGGTGGTACCAACAAAACTCACTGGTGAGGCTGCAAAAGAGGCGTTCTTAGCTTAACAATAAGCTGATCTGTCTGCTCTGTGGTGGTGCTGCTACTCCCCACCCACCCACCCACCCAGTGTTTTTGCTTTTGAGATCACGAGGCACGCGTTCCAGACCCCTCAAGTTCCTGCTTCCTGCCAGATTCCTCTCCCACTGCCATTCTTGTTTATTTTACTCACTTGGGTCCTCCAACCCACTCCCTAGCCAGAGTATGTCTGCTTCTACGTCCCTCGTCCCCCTCCCATTTGGGGGGATTGAAGGGGACTCAGATCTGACTTGGAGCATCGTGTGAGAGGAACTGGGGTGGTGCACCTAGTGGTGTGGGAGGACATGGAGCAATCATCCAGCTGCCCAACCCGCCATGTTTTCCCTCCGTTCTTTCTCCATCCATGGGAGCATGCATGTCTCCGTGCCCTCGGGTGGGGGGAGACAGGTGGCACATGGTTAGTTGTAGTGATGTCATGGTATGACTGTTTCTTGGTATACTGGGGTATCACAAGTCACGGTATTGATCATGCAAACAGTGCAGCAAGAGGGCTGCTTATTGTGATGCATTCGACCCGGATTCAGTAGCAAACTTGATGCCAGAGGGCCTGTGCTGAGGGGGGAGACTTGAGCGTCCCACAGGATGCTCACCCCCCACGGGTGGGGAGGGGGACCATGGCCTGCCATCACCTGTGGATTCACAGCTGGAACGACATGCTGGGGTGGGCGAGACATGCATGCTTGCTCCCGCATATACCCCTTATGTGCACACCTGGAGGAACTCCATCTTTGAAGGCGAGAGAAAAAATGTTGAACAACAGGACAGCGCAAGTCCCTCCACTGGCCCTGCACTGCTGACCAGTGGCACTTTCCTTTACTAGATGCAGATCCTTGAAGGGGCCTGGTTTGCTATGATGACACTTCTGTGAGGGCAATCCATGGGTGGCTTGGTGGCAGCGGTAAGTCGCAGAGAAGGCATGTGACAGGGCTGCGGGGACTGACAAATGGCAGGCCAGAAGGAAGCAAAGAAAGTCACAGTGTTGATATCATGGGCTATTTCTTTTATTGTGATAACCATTCATAATATACCACAGTTTTCAGGCCTTTCAACTAATTTTTGTATGTTTTTAGGGACGACTGTATCTTTGACAACTCTCCCTGACACAGGAGTGAGGCTTTTTTTGTACACAAGTGATGAATGCTGTGGTATAACCACGGTATTACGTGTAACGTTATCATACTGTAGAAATTTCATACTGTGGCATTCCACCAAGTCTCCACTACTACGCTGCCATCAGGAGCCATTCTCTGAGCGGCACTCCGCTCCACTCCACCCTTCTCGGGCAAGAGTGTCCTTACGGATGCACTGCCTGCCTGTGCCACTGTTGTCCTGTGCAGAGTAGATGCCCCACTGCTCAGTGACACAGAACACACACTAACACTCAGATGTAGTCGCACACAGTTTTTATGAAATCACTTTCTAAATGTAGTTAACATCCCTGGCACCTCTGTTTCCAGAGGGAGTTGGGGAGCAGCAAGGAATACCCAGGGGTAGCCACAGGGCATGGAAGATTCAGCATAATGAACACGACAGTGGGCACAGCCTCCTTCTGTTCTAATAAATGTAATGTGAAAATACACAGCTAGAAAATCTGCAGGAGATAAACTCCAAAAGAATTTAATTTTCCATTGTGTAAATACTTTATGTACCCAATTCCCCGATTTGTAACCCTATCCATACCATAACTAAAACAGTGGGAATGAGGTGAAAACCTAGACTGGAAGAACCATATAGTTACTATGGTTACATTTTCTTACTGCAATCCATTTAAATAACTCTGTTCAAACAAACTGCTTGGTGAAACAGAAACACAAGCTTCGTGTTGGTTAAAGTGTTTATTAGCGGCCATGGGAAAGACGAAGCGTCTGTGACCCAGCTGTCAAAAAGTATACGTACAAACATCTTAACAGCTCATCAAAGTTTGGCAAAAGCAGTGCCTGAACTCTGGTGCTGATGGTCTCTAATCAAGCTGCACCCCAACACGCAGTTAAAGCAGCAGTACTGAACAAAAAAAAAAAAAAATTGGATCTTTTGCAAGTTGGTACCCTGTGCTCTGTTGAGCACTTGCCTGGTAATCTTTCTTGTTTTCACTGTACTATCACCCTGTAATTTGCTCAATTTTTCTTTTGTTTTTGTTTACATTTCTCCTACCCACCATGTTGAACTAGAACCCTGCTGCCAACCATGCATGCGCAATCAATTGCAGTTTCTACACATGGAGAGCAGGAACATGCAGCACAGGGTCTCATGGAAGTAAACAAAAGGCGTGATGCGGCGTGAGGGAGGAGCTCAGCTGCAAATTAGGCACCAGCCATATTTACTGTGGATCCACAACACAATACTTTTTAAATATCTAATAAACTAAAGATGGCTAGCTGCACACTCGAGCAGACTTGATAGACTGTATGGCCTTTATCTGCTGGCAGTTTCGTATGTAAAAAACATTCACAGAAATGGAAACTGGAGCTATGGCTACATGCGTCCAGCCAAAAAGCAGACTTTTGATAATCACTTCTTGAGTATCCAGTGCTGCTACATTTACGTTTTTTAAGGAAATGAAAAGCAAAGAGCTGGACTACAGTAGGATTTGGGAACTGCAGGCAGGTTGTGAACAGGAAGTACCTGTTGGGGCGAGAGAGAACAGCTGAATGAAAAGGCTCCCTCCCAAGGTGTCCTTGAGCAGATTTAAATCATTTAAGCTATTTCTTACCGATATTTTTCAATGGCTGTTTAAAGCAGCAGTCAAAAAATTGACCTTACCTTTTCACTAGATTCCAGGCATCTTCCAGCTTTATTTGGTACTACAAATTTTCTGATACCAGCAAAATTTGAGTATTTTATAAATGTTTTCATTTAGTTTTTTTGCTCGGCAAAAGAAATGGCCATCACACACTGCAGAGAAATAGTACTGACACATTTTGTGCAGCATAGTAGGTACTTAGACAAGTACAGTTAAGAGGTACACTAATATTTTCAGAAGATGATGATCCGGTACATAACGACCTTGGGGAAGGGGTGTCGAGGGGTTTCTGAAGAAACTCTATTAGTGTCCTTCTGCAATCAGCTGGAGCACCCAGAAATCTGAAGTTATCCTCTCCCAACCCGGGAGGTGGAGGGAAAGAACGCCCAGAGGCTGTGGGAGAGGAAAGGAGTCAGGTGGTGTGGGGCAGCGTCTCGGCTGAAGCACCCGCTGTTTTTTTGGGCGGAAGGGCTTGGCAGCAAGGGCCGGCGCTTATTGGCCCGATTTCTGGGTGCCTTGCTGATTTTGCCTGTGAAAGGGACCAAGCAAGGCTTGATGGGGTGGTCCATGGAGTCCACAGACTTCATTGCAGTCCCCTTCTCCTGCAGATTGGTTATAATGTCCTTGACATCAACACCGAACCCCGGAAGGGCACTTCCTGAATAGCGGACTGCACTTCTGGGACCAACCCTGACACACGGAGCCAGGCATGATGCCATAAGCCTACGGCGAAAACGGAGCTCCTACCAGCAGTGTCCACTGCATCGTATGTAGCACGAAGCATGTGCCGACTGGCCGAATGTGCAGAGCAGATGAGGTCAGCCACTTCCTGTTTGACTTGAGAGTCAGGAAGAGAGTCCAATTTGGATTCCACCTCACTAAGAATCACCTTCTGGTAATCCCCCATGTGATCGACATAATTTGGGGCCCTAATTCCCAGAGTGGAAGAAGAAGAAGAAGCAAAGATCTTCTTCCCATACTGGTCCAGAAGACGGATTCTTTGTCAGGTGGAGACGAGCTCAGATTTTCGGGTTAGCTGTCCGGCCATCAGCAGTGCTAATCACGACTGAATCAGCCCGAGGGTGAGAATCTAGAAAGTCAACACCTCGGGAGCCTGATATAGCCTGTTTGACTCCGAGGAAGCGGGCTAAAGCTGACGGTTGCTTCCAAATAGTGGAAACAAGATTGGCATGAGACTCAATCCAGGGTGGCACCAAGGTAGGAGCTGTCTCGGGCAGGTCCAGATGCTCAGCGAGTTTCTTATGCTGTGGATCTGGCTCCAAGAAATGCCACTTGTGAACCTCCTGGATTTTGTGCAGCAACTCCGTAAAGGAAGGATCTTCCGGAGGAGACCGGAGGAGTCCTAGGCCTGAGTTAGACGGACAGCGTGGCTCGTCGTCCGGCTCGGAGCAACCATTGGAGTCGTCCGAGGAAGAAGAAGAGATGAAGAGAAGACTCCTCTCCAGGTGTGGGGAGAGCGGACCCCTTGGAAGGTCCTCGGGAAGGGTATCCTGCCCGCCCTGGAACCAGAAGGCCGCCTCGTGTCCGGAGGTGGGAGGTAGTCTGTCATCGTGGACATACGGGAGCCGGAATCTGCACCATCGTCCGTGAGACGAGACTCCACCTCTCTGGTGAGCTGAGCCTTGGCCTCAGCCCACCAGGAGCCAGAGTCTCCTTCAAGTCCACCGCGGCTGAGGGGCGGTGGAGGAGGAGGAGGATCGGTATTGATTGTACCCGTGAGGCGCGTATCCATAACCCTATGGCAGGAAACCCGGCGTTGGGTATTGAGGCACAAGTACTGCAGCGTCTGATAGGCTGGCGTCTGATACTGCGGAGCCGGGTAAGACGACGTCTGATACGATGACGTCGGATACCTGGGAACCGGGGGGTCTGCTGGAGATGGCCCGGCCAGAGGGCCCACAGGCGGGCCTGGAGCAGAAGGCCCGGTGGGCGGAAGGCCCGGCATTGGAGCAGCATCCGGGAGCGGGATGTCGCCCGGCGTCAGCAAGACCAGCGTCAGAGCCTGCTTCCAGAGAACCGACGTCAGGTCAGTTGGCCCAGCGGGCGGACGGCCTGAAGGGGATGCAGCAGGAACCTCTGCATCGCCTGGGATGGAGGGGAAAAATCCCCGGGGTCAGGCTGAGGAGACCCAGGGTCCCCGGAGGGCAGCAAAGGCTGCGGGGAGCCGGGAATGGTGGACATGAGAGGGTCTGGCGTTGGTTCAGCCGCCGTGCAGGCAACAGGCAGACCGACGTCCGACTTAGCAGAGTCCGGGCGGATGCCATAGGAGCAGACGTCCAACTTATCAGACCCATCGCCCGAGGCAGGTCACGAAGCAGGAGCGGCCTGGTCGGGTGGAAGAGGGGCCGTGCGCGGCCCCAAAGGGTCGGGCGACTTATCAACCATCTCCATGCGGACGTCGGAGGAGCTGACGTCTGGCTTACCAGAGCTGCTCGAATCAGTAGGCCGCTCGGTGGCAGCTTTACTGGGAGCGAAGGCTTCCAATAGCCCAGAGGCGCCCGAAGGGCCACAGCGCGAGCCAGACGGCCGGGCTGACGCTGCCTTGGAAGCCTCCAAGGCGGTCGTCGCGGAGCGGTCCCCCGGAGAGGACGTTACCTGTAGCACAATGACTCCCGAAGAAGACGCGGTGGATGAGGAGCCCTTATGCCGGTGCTTCTCCTTGTCTTTCTTCTTACGATGGCCTTCGGGGGAAGTGGACACCTGCTGGAGCTTTTTTAACTCCTTCTCCATGAAGGACATTTTCTTCTTTAGTATGTGGGCCTCCAGGGACTGCTGCCTCCGTCTGCGGGTGGCGGCGTTGAATTTTAAGGCAGTGCTGGCACTTCTCCACCTGATGATCCGGGCCTAGACAGAAGAGGCACTGGGAATGGCTGTCGTTGTGCAGGAGTTGGGCGCCGCACAAGACGCACTTATTTTTGTGCTCGGAGGGTGTAGGGGATGACCTACACCGACGAATGCCTGACGATTTAGTCGAAGAATCAAAAAAAGACAGTAAACACTACCGACAAGAGAGCTGAGGCGTTGAGCTTTACGCGGCGCCTGACACGAGCTAACGGCGGAATGAACTGGAAGGTGCGCTGGGGACCGCCTTTATACTGACGCCATATGACGTTGGTTACCTGACGGGGGCGGGTCCCACCAGAGACTGACTAGCTAGAAATTTTCCGTTGGGTCCTGGACGCTGGCTGGCATCAGTCCTTATGTAGTACCTACTGCAAGAGCCCTCTAAGTAAGATCTGAGATCTTACTTTGAGAAACAACTCTGCAATTCGTGGGACAAACTGACATTTCAGGACCCCAGGAACAAATTCTAGCTACGTATCAGCCCCGGCCGAAGCGGCAGGCATCACATAAAGAGGGCGGTCCCACAGCATCCCCAGTTCTTTTCCCGCCGTCGACTCGCCAGCATCGGCCTCATGGAAGCCTGCTCTACTCTTGCAACACGTGAAATCTTCAATTTAAGTAAAACTTTACTCCATATCTGCTTTTTCTATTCCTTCTCCCGATGGACGTCCCTCTAAATGCTCTTGCTGCAAGCAGATACCCTTTGCAGACAATCATTCTGCCTGTGTGAGGTGTCTGGGCCCGGAGCACGACACACATGCTCAATTTGCCAACAGTTTAATAGCAGGACCCAGATCCGCCGCCAAAAGGCCCTTCAGGGATTCCTCCTCGAGGAGAAATTTAAAAAGATGGAGAAAATATCTTCCTCCAAAGGGGAATCTTCTCATAAATCTGAGAAGCGCTGGGACAAGCATCGGGACTCGGACAGGCGGAAATCCCCAAGCAGAGCCTCAGAGTCCAGGACCAGCTCCAGCTCTGCCCGGTCCGATAGATCTCCTTCCCGGGCTCGCTCCCAGCCTCCCCCGCTAAAGGTAAGGTCTTCAGGGGGCTCCTCTGCCTCCCTGCACCCGCTCAAGACCTCTCGGACGTCAGATGCCTCTAATCCTGCTCCTTCGGACAGGCACAAAAAGTCTTCCTCCAAATCGTGAGGTGCGTCTGACCAACGCCAGAACACTGACTTCAGGTCCGTCTCCCAACCTCCTAAAGCACCTGAAAGGAAGACTTCCATGCTGACGTCCATTAAGCGGACGACTGAGTCCAGGAAGGCGTCCGACCCAGCACCCGACAAACGACCGACTACTACACCGACGCCGGTGGACACCGGACGTCGGGGGTCCTCAGGCGAAGAGGCTACCACGCCGCCAGATGACCAGATGGGCGACACAGAGGACGCCGGCTCGCCCAGTGAGCCGGATCCAGTGCTTCCTTGGGACCTGACGCCTGTACCCAATGACAGGCCCACACCGACGCCGGGTCCGTAGTCCGGTATGAACATCCAGGAGGTGAAGGATTTGTTCACCTTCTGGTGGGAAACCATCAAGAAGGACGTAGTTCCTAAGCCTCAGCCTCTTCCACCTCCTCCTAGGGGCGCCGAAGGTGACAGACCCCCGACCCCCAAGGAGCCAACTCTGCCTCCTCTGGGCCGATTGAGAGACAGGAAACTCCCATCAGGCTCTCCCTCAGGGTCCCCGAGCCCAAAGCGACCCAGGGCAGACGTGGATCATCGGGAGATGACTCCAGACCAGATACATCCGACATCTCCAAGTCTCCATCTCCTTTCAGTCCCCATCACCAGACCCACGGGACCTTCCAAGGTCGCCTCCGGATTATCCCTTCTTTTCGGAAATCATGAGGCACATCCAGGACAGTATGGCATGGGAGACTGAAGAGCTAGACCCCGAGAGACAACACCTTGCCCGTTACCTCCGGCAGAAAGACCTGAAGCCTGTGGTGGTCCCACCGTTGGTGGACACCTTTATGGACATCACCAAGGCAACTTGGAAATGGCCGCATTCCACACCAGCTGTTCCAAAGAAGGCTGACCGCTTTTACAGGGCTCCTACGGAGGACCAGTATTTGGCGCAACAACCCCTGACCGACTCCCTGGTCAGGGCCGGCGTTAGGCACCCGCGAACCCCGCGGCCGCTGGGGGCCCCCAAATGTAGCGGGCCACAGGCAGCACATGTAGCGGGTCTGACGGGCACCAGCATCAAACCATTAACCAGCCCAGCAGCATACTTTTTTGTCTGGCCCACCCCACTCCCTGCCTGGATCACCACAGCATCCTAAAAGAAAAGAAAATACTGCCCCCCCCACCCCACCAGATCAACATAGCTGAGCAGCATTAGTACCTGGCAAGCCCTTGTGCTCCTCGCTGACTGCACTAACGAATTCTCTCCAGCTCCGCTCCGGCTCCCCATCAACAACTTGTGATGTCCTTGTCCAGTTGCCCTTTTGTGTGGTTTAGACTGTGAAACTTTGCGTTTGTTGCTGCCAGCTTCCCATTGTGCCAAATCGGCCCCATTTCCCAAAGGCATCAAACCACACCATGTGGTCCACGCCACCATCCTGCCTTCAATTCTATCCCAGGCAGCTTTGTTTCATGTTTCATGTTCCTCTATTGTGCTAAACAGAACGTGCTGGCCGGGAGGAGGTTCTGTGCTGGAACAATCATAGGGCTCCAATAGGTCCGTCATTATTTATCGCACCTTCTCCAACTCAGACTTGAAAATTTATGCCCCCTCAGGGTGCATGTCTGCAGCATAAATATGTCGGGAGAAAGGAAGTCTGAAGAGAGTAGAGACAGCAGAGCAGAGATAAAAATATTGCAGTAGCTGGAGAGGAACATTTTGTGCAATTATATTATTTGTATTACTGCTCTTAAGGTCATTAATTTGTGTTTGGGCTGAATCTGACAAATTATGCAGTAGTCGGTGGGGCAGTTAAGGAAGTTTTTTTTTTTGCAATTTATTCTATTATCTGTTAGAAATGTAATACTTCTAGTGTCTCCAGGTCATTGTGTCTGACATATTGTGCAGTAGTTGGATTTATGTACTAAGTTTACTGGGGGGTTTGGGGAGGAGCAACGGGGAAGGGGGTTCATAGAGAGGGCTCAGGGAGGGGGTACAGGGGCCCATCTGTGGGGCCCCAGTAATTGAGTTTGCTGGGGGCCCCCAAAGTCCTAACACCGGCCCTGTCCCTGGTCATTACTGCATCTCGTGACAGGTCCCAGCGGCCTCAACATTTGAGCACCCAGCCTCGGACCAGGAATCTAAGCAATTAGATTCCATGGAAGACGTGAGCATGCGGCTGCTACATGCTGTGTGGGGCCAGGGTCCTCACCTGACGACATGGTGCAATTTCAGAATGCCCCTCTGGGATCAGGGCCAAGACCTTCTTAAAGATCTACCGGATGGTGAAAAGGAGGAGGAGCTGCAAACCTCCTCCAAACTGGGTCTGGCAGTGGGGACCCGGTTCTCGAGCCACTTGTATTTCGGCAGCAGACTTGGCAGCCAGGGGAGCAGCCACAGGCGTTTGTCTCCGGACACACTCATGGCTGAGGGTCTCGGATTTCCCGAGCGTCCAGAAGAATCTGCTGGGCGTCTCTTATAATAAAGTGGTCCTCTTTGGTGAGGAGTCCGAGAAGGTCATCACCAAATTGCAGGATGCTGGGAAGGCAGTCAGGACTGTACAAGCCATGTACAGACCAAAATCTGGTTCCTTTTGTAGGAACCAGAATTGTTTTCGTGGCTGCCAACAAAGGCAACAGCCACATTCTGGCCAGCAACCCAGGGGCAATTTTGGCCATAAGAATCAAGCCAGGTTCCCCTCGGGCCAGGGCCCGAAGCATTCAAAAGCAGTCCAGCTCACGGAGCCAACACCACCACAGTATGACTCCTTCCCGCCCCGCCTCCCTCTGGATTAAAGGGTCGAGAAGGTCAGGGTCGCATCTCTCATCACCTTTCAGAGTGGCAGAGGATCACCTCCGACTGGTGGGTGTTGCAGTTGGTCGAACGAGGTCACTCTGTAGAGTTCCTTGATCACCCATCATCCAGACCTCCCCTGCTCTCCCGTTACTTGGGTCAGCATGCTCTGCTTATTCAGCAAGAGATCTTGGCCCTCTTACACAAGGAGGCCATAGAGCATGTTCCACTGAACCAGAGAGGAAACGGTTACTATTCCCACTTCTTCCTGGTTCCAAAGAAATCAGGGGATTTGCGCCCGATTTTGGATCTCGGCGATCTCAACAACTTTGTGCTGTACAAGCATTTCCGCATGGTGACCCTGACGGGTCTCATTCCCATGCTCAAACAGGGCGCATGGCTGGCATCGCTGGATATGCAGGACGCTTACCTACATCTCCCAATCGCTCGAGCACACCGCAGATTTCTGCGCTTCGAGTTTCTGGGACGCCACTACCAGTTCCGAGCCCTCCCCTTCGGACTGTCTTTGGCACCTCAGGTGTTCACGGAGTGTATGGCAGTCGTGGCAGCAGCTCTCAGGAGAGGGGGCCACTACATGTTTCTGTACCTAGATGACCGGCTCCTCATGACACCCTCACGGGAGGCCCTGATGTCCACAATACAGGAGATCTGTTCCTTCTTCCTATCGCTGGGCATCACCATCAATCAGGAGAAGTAGTGCCTTGTTCAGTCTCAGAACTTGCACTTTATAGGAGCAGTTCTGGACACAATTCAGGGAAGGGCATTCCTTCCCCAGGACAGGGCGGAATGCATCAGATCCCTCATCAGGGACATAAAGGAAAAGACTGTACCAGCCCGCACCGTCCTTTGCCTGCTCGGACACATGGCGGCTGCCATTGCGACGGTTCCCCTAGCTCAACTCCATATGCGGGTTACCCAATGGATGTTGAGAGCACAATGGGACCAAAAGCAGGATCATCTGCAGCATCCAGTCCAGATCACGAATGCAGTCATCCAAGACTGGCATTGGTGGCTCGTACCAGACCACCTCTCGATGGGAGTCCCCTTCAATGCGCCACCTCCTTCAGCGACGCTCTTTCCACGGACGCCTTGGGGTCCGGATGGGGAGCTCACCTCAACGGGGTCAGGACTCAAGGCTCCTGGACGTCTCTGGAGTCCCATCTTCACATAAATATTCTGGTGATGAGAGCCGATTTATATGCCCTACAGGCATTCCAGACGGAGATTCCACCAGGTACTCTTCTGGTTGAAACAGACAATACCACGGTGATGTACTATCTCCAACAAACAAGGAGGCACTCATTCCTACCCCCTTTGCAGGGAGGGTCAGAGGGTTTAGAATTGGGTATTGCAACACAGTGCACACATTATTGCAGTACATGTTCCTGGTGTGGACAACAATATCGCGGACAGCCTAAGCCGATCACAGGCCAGGGTTCGTGAATGGGAACTGCTTCAGGAAGTCACAGAGGACCTGTTCCACAGATGGGGGACACCAGAATTAGACCCCTTCGTGTACCCATTCAACGCAAAACTGCCAAATTTCTGCTCACTAGATCCAGGGCCTGGTGTTTTCTGGCGAGACGCGTTGTCCCTCTCTTGGACAGGCAGGTTCCTCTACGCTTTTCCACCCTTTCCTTTGATCCAGAGGGTTCTATTGAAGCTCTGTCAAGAGCAAGTGTGCCTTATTCTAGTAGCACCCTTTTGGCCCAGGCAGATTTGGTTCCCTCTTTTACATCAGCTGGCCCAGGAATCTCCGGTGCCTCTGCCATTTTGCTCTCACCTTCTGTCCCAGGAGACAGGCTCCTTGGTCCATCCAGATCTTTGGTCTCTGAACCTGCATGCCTGGCTCCTAAGGACATAGCAGTCCTGAGATATGGGGTCTCTCAGGAAGTTGCGGACGTTCTGGTGGCAGCCAGAAAACCCTCTACTCATGCTACTTATGCCATGAAGTGGCGTAGATTTTGTATTTGGGCTCAGGCTTGAGCATTGACTCCATTGGAGTGTTCTGTAAGGTCTGTTTTAGACTACCTCCTATCTCTCTATGAGGCAGGAGTTGCCTATTCCTCCATTAAGGTCCAGCTATGCGCTATTTCAGCATACCATTCTCCAATAGGTCACAGGTCTCTAACTCAACTAGAGGCTTCTCATGCCTTTTTCGTGGCATCCTGCACTTGAGACCTCCCATCAAAGACCGGTTTCACCTTGGGATCTTTCCTTTTATTCTAGAGCAGCTTCAGCTGCCTCCCTTTTGAACCAGCAGCGGATTGCGAGCTCGTCTCGCTTGGTAGACGCTCCTTTAGTTGCTGTTACTTCTTCCAGAAGAGTTTCTGAGCTTCATGCACTCATGTGCAAGGATCCTTATTTGGTTTTCACAAGGACAGGGTGTCCTTAAGAACAAATCCTAAGTTTCTTCCCAAGGTGGTCTCGGCTGTCACACTCAACCAGGATATAGACCTACCAATGTATTACCCGAATCACGGTAACGGGGGAAGCCCTGTTGCACACTTTGGATGTACATAGATGTTTCGGATATTATCTGACCAGAAGCAAAGCCCATCGTACATCGGACCAGCTCTTTGTTTCCTATGCACAGAGGATGATCTGTGCTCCTGTTTCTAAACAGTTGCTTTCTAGATGGCTGGTAAAGTGCATTATGTTTTATCAGAAGCGCAATAAACCCTTACTGGGACCAGTGAAGGGTCATTCTACTAGGGGGGTGGCTACCTCCTTCGCTGCGCTTAAGAATGTCTCCACTTCAGCCATCTGTGCAGCAGCGACCTGGAGCACTGTACACACATTCATCAGGCACTACAGTTTGGATATTGCCTCTAGGCGCAGAGCTAGTTTCGGCTTGGCAGTCCTTCAGGGACTTTCGTCCTGAAGCTTGGAGCATTCCTCCCGATAACAACTTGGTCCCTTACTGCTTGGGAATCAGTCCTAATGGTGTAACCTGCTGCAAGTGCTGTTTCTAAGTAAGATCGTACAGTTACGTAAGAACTTACCGTAACAGTAGATCTTCGAGAACAGCTCTTGCAGCAGGTAGTTTCCCTCCTACTTTCCCCTCTGGAGGTTGAGCCTTAAGACCTAGTTTCTAGGCTACAGCATCTTTCGACGCCTTCTGCAAACCCTTTGGAAGTGGATCCTCAGTCTCCCCTTCAGATGTCATTCTTGGGCCGGGAGTCTCCGGCGGGAGAACTGGGGATGCAAGGGGACCGCCCCCTTTATGTGATGCCTGATGTCGGGGAGGGGCCAACGTTGGGGGCGGTCCCCCACTGGATACTGCTAGCTAGAATTTTCCAGGTCCTGGCGCCCGCCGGCTTCAGTCCTAATGGTGTAACCTGCTGCAAGAGCTGTTCTCGAAGATCTACTGTTACGGTAAGTTCTTACTTAACTACTATTTTTTGAAAAAAACTTTTCATTGCATTGCTTCTTTAAGGACTCTGGAGAGGCGTAGTAGGGTGGCAGTTTGCTGGAAAAGCAATACATGGGAGCTGCAGAGGTATGCTGGGAGAGAACAGGTATCCAAATATTTTTGTGCACTCTACAAACCACATACTCTCAAGCCTCATTCACAGGTAAGGCATTATGGGTATGTAAATCCTTGTACAGCAGTAGGCTGACAAGGCTCCGCCTTTTTAAACAAAGTGTTAGGTTCTGCTTTGTCATTCAAACAACTTGAAGTCTTGCTGTATTCTGACAAGTGCAGTTAGCCCAGCCTTTGAACTGCCCGGAGAACAAAGGTTAACCTTTCATGCAGAGCATAGAATGCTGAGCTAGAGCTCGCTGATGTCTCTGTCTATTTCCTTGAAAGCTAACTGTCAGATTCTTTACCTCACTTTCACTGCACGGTCGCCCGAGATTTCTCCTGCAGCTCGGTTCGGAAAGTCGGTTTAAGTGTCATTTTTTCATCGGTTTCTAACCGAAAAGTTTCCTATAGTCGGTTCAGTCTCTGTCTGTGGTACCGTGAGTACTGGATAGGTTTTGTACTGTGTTTGTGTGGAACTTGTAAAAGTGTGGATCGGTTCAGCCAAAGCGATCATTTGTTTAATTCTTGTGTAACTTTAGTGCGTGGTTACGGTTCTTATCGGTTCTAAAAAACTTGTTTTGAAACATTTTTCCAAGACTCATGACGTTAGGAACCAACAAAGGGAGTCTTCATTTCATTTCATTTTTTTTAACCCTCCTCTTTTAACCTCCTTTCCTACCCGGTGTCCACTCCTTCAGACTGCTCATCCCCTTACGCCACTTACCAGAATCTGCCCTAGAGTGCCTCTCTCCTCCCTCCTTCTGCACATTGGGGTCTGTTCTGGGTTCGGTGGTCTTAGGTGGAGCCGTCTTCATCTAGGACCACCGAGGTTTTTCCGATTTTCTCCCTCTACCCCCGAGGGCGTCCGGCACGCAGGACTGACGTCCAGACAGGCTGTGCCACGCGCGCGCCCGTTGTCAATGTCCTCTAAGTGTTCCTCCCGGCTCTGCGACGCCTGTGCCCGCGACGCCGGGTGCATATAGCACCTCGAACCCCACCGTGGAGAGAGAGAGCATCCATTGGGATGCTCGATCCTCCTCCTCCCGTCAGACCCCCGGCAACCCGAGTCCGTTCCCGAACCTGGGTCGCCGGCATGGCGCGAGGTGTGGCATCCAGCGCCTCAACCCTCAGCGCCACTGGGCCGGCCTCATTTAGTTGTTTAACCAGGAGTTGCACACTAAGCCGAAAGCTTTTTTACAGGAGCAGGTCTTGCCTGGCGGTTGCCGAAAAAAGGGTAAGTTTGGTTAGGTTGGCCATGTCTGAGAAACCCAAGAAAAAAACGGGCCCACTGGGTTTCAACAATGCAGTGAGTGTGGGGAAGTCTTTGCTAAGGCTGATCCCCACACCACCTGTGTTTATTATCTGGGGTTTGACCACCTCGATTCAGACTGCCAAATTTTCAAACATTTTCCCAAATCTACCCTGGAAAAGAGATTAGGTAGACTGAGTGAAATGGAGGCTGAAAAGTCCTCTGACCCGGATGGCCAGCCCGGTTCGGTTCCAACCGAACCAGGAGGAGTGCCCTCTGACCAGGGCGATACTTCTTCAGGCAAAAGGAGAGCCAATCCCGAGGGGTCAGTTCCGACTAAAAGAAAGCGCAAAGAAAAATCGTCCGGTTCGGATCCAGAAGTCCATGTTCCGACCGCCGATGAAATAGCCAGAGCGATTCGGATTGTGGAATCGCCGCCCAGTTCCGACCAATCCGCACCTTGGCAGGGGCTCAGTTCAGTCGGTTCCCCGGTTCACGATTATACCTTGGAAGAATTTTATGAACTGGAGTTTGAGGAGGAAGATGGTGATGGTGAAAGTCTAGATGTTGTGGAACTGGACATCTCCCCAGACAGACCTTCAGGTGTATCCCCTCCTAGGCTTTCTGAGTCCCCTTCCCACTTTATGTTCTACAGAAGGGTGGCTGAGACCCTCCAGCTTCCTATGGAAGAGGCAATGGAGGATCAGGAGGAGCCTGATTATGTAGAAATGATGGACATCCCAGAGTCCAGGAGACTGTCTATTCCCCTCCACAAATCTTTTGGGAAACAGACACAAAAAATTCTGAAGTCTCCCAATTCTATACCTCCTGTGGACAGCTGAATGGACAACAGGTATACACTCTCAGGCTCAGAAACTGAGTTTTAATACCTCAATGCAGCCATGTTGGGGTTGTGCAGGCTTCTGCCTGTGATAAGGCAAGCATTCCATTGGCTACACCCCCAGACAGACTCTAGGAGGTTGATGCCATGGCAAAAAAGCTGTACATGGCATATTCCCTGGGACTCAGACAGGCAAATTATATGGCCTATACAGCTAGGGACCAGAAGTCCAGGTGGGACACTGTACTGGCACTGGCTAAACAGGCCTCCCCCTCAGCTAGCCAAGGAGCTGGAGGTGGTGGCTGCAGATGGGATTGAGGCATCTAAAGTTCAGTTTCATGCTGCTGTGGACTCCAGTGATGTGTCATCAAGAGTCATGGCTACATCTGTGGCTCTTCGGAGAATGGCTGGGCTCAGATGTACTAGCCTCTCGCAGGATACCTAGGCTAAGGCCGTGGATTTTCCTGTTGTGGATAATTCTCTGTTTGGGAGCAGACAGAGAATTACATGAAGAAAATGGATGAGTACAGGACCACCTACAGGAGTGCTCAGGCAAAGGAGAGGCAGGCAGCTCCTCAAAGGCAGCAGTCTAGGGGCAGGGGCAGGCCTTTTCAAAGGCCTTTTTACCAAGCACAGGCCTCTTCTTCCTTTTCACAGAGGGGGTTCTTCAGAGGGAGAGGCAGAAGGGGGATGAGCAGGGCTGCATCCAGTCCTCAGACTAAAGCCCCTGCCAAGCAGACACCATGATGGGCCTGCCTGGGTCGACTCTCCTATTCCAGTAGGGGGCAGGCTGGCTTACTTTGTCCAGGACTGGATGTCTATTACATCAGACAAGTGGGTCCTGGAAGTAGTAAGCCAGGGACTGGTTCTCAGCTTCAGAAAATTTCCAAAGATGAGAGCCAGATCTTTTCCACCTGCAAATTTCTTGGAAACCCTTGCCCTAGAGGCAGAGGTTTCTTCTCTTCTAGCCTTAAGAGCCATAGAGAGAGTACTTACCCTACACTGGGACAAAAGGCTGTACTCCAGGTACTTCCTGACCCCAAAAAAGACAGGGGAGTGGTGACCCATCCAAGACCTAAGAGATCTAAACAAACGTCTTTTAAAACCAAAGTTCAAGATGGTAACTCTGGGAATAATCCTTCCCTCTGTAAGGCCAGGGGACTGGTTAGCCTCCCTGGACCTCAGAGATGCCTACTTTCACATTCCATCAGGTGCTCCCACAGAAAGTACCTCAGGTTCGAGTTGCCCTCAGGCCACTATCAGTTCAGAGCAATGCTCTTTGGCCTAACTTCAGCCCCAAGGGTTTTCACAAAGTGCCTGACAGTAGTAATTGCCTTTTCTAAGAAGGCAAAAGATTTCCATTGTTCCATATCTGGACGATTGGCTAATAGTGGGCCAGTCTCCAGACCAAGTCAAGTTTCACTTGTAAAGTGACCCAGCAAGTGCTCACTTCTCTAGGATTTCTTCTCAACCTTCCCAAGTCAGTTCTCGAACCAGTCCAGCTTCTTACCTTTATAGGGGCAGAACTGGACACACTCAGAGCAAGAGCCTTTCTTCCTCTAGAAAGGGCAAGGGTTCTTATGGAACTAGCCTCTTCCTTCAGCCTTCGGGTATCTCGACCAGCAAGGCATTTCCTCCAGCTCTTGGGCCACATGGCAGCTTCAACAACAGTGGTCCAAGGGGCAAGATTCCAGATGAGGGATATTCAGTTCCATCTGAGAGCTTTTTGGTCTTAGAGGAAGGATTCCCTTACCAAACTGATCCCAGTGACTCTGACCTAGATCTAGGCCCTCCAGTGGTGGCAGGATCAGGACAATTTAAGACAAGGTGTTCCTTTTGCCACTCAGCCTTGTTCAGTGGTCCTTACCACGGACGCTTCTCTTCTGGGCTGGGGAGCCCATCTGGGGGTCCTCACTGCCCAGGGGCTGTGGTCCCCCGAAGAATCCTTTCTCCATATCAATCTCCTAGAGCTCAGGGCAGTTTTTCTGGCCCTGAAAGCTTTCTCTCAGTCAGTACAGAACAAGGTGGTTCAGGTCAGAATGGACACCACCACCACCATGTGGTACATCAACAAGCAGGGAGGCACTCTGTCCATGGCCTTGTGCATGGAAGCCATGAAATTGTGGTCCCTGGCTTATTCCCTGCAAACCTCTCTGGTAGCAGTTCACCTTCCAGGCAAGGACAATGTGCTAGCAGATGCACTGAGCAGGATCTCTCGGGGCCATCACGAATGGTCTCTGGACCCTCGGGTGTTGAAAGTGATTTTTTCAAGGTGGGGCACTCAGAGATGGATCTCTTTGCAGCCCCAGACAATCACCAACTCCCTCTCTTTTGTTGCAGACCTCCAGTCTTGGGCTCAGTCCCCTGGGCTTGATTCTGACTTGGGAAGGAAGTTTCTGTATGCCTTCCCACTCCTGTTCAAAGTTTTAGTCAAAATAAGGTCCCAACCTTGCAAAGTGATTCTGATTGCTCCAGACTGGGCCAGACAGCCCTGGTACCCCCTGTTGCTGTCCCTAGCAGTCCATCTTCCCCTGTTTCTTCCCAGGAATTACAACCTAACATCCTGTCAGGGGAGGATTTGGTACCCCAATCTTCAGTCTCTCAATCTCAAGGCATGGCTCTTGAAAAGTTAGAGTTTGCAGATCTGCATCTTTCCCAAGGGGTTCTGGATATCCTCAATGCTTCTAAAAGCCCTCCACCAGAAAGACTTATAACTCCAAATGGAAGAGAATCAGCATTTGGTGTTCTAAAAGCATATTTCTCAGACACTGCTGGATTGCCTACAGTTCTGGAATATATGGTCCATCTTAATGGCCTAGGCCTCAGACCAGCTACTCTCAAGGTACACTTGTCAGCTGTTTCTGCATTTCTGTCTGTGGGGAAGTCTTCCTCACTATCTTCTCATCCTGTGTTCTGTAAATTTTTAAAGGATTGCTTCACACCAATCCTCCCTTTAGAGACCCTGCCCCAGCCTGGGATTTGAATGTTTGCATTGCTCAACTTTGCAACCCCTTTTGAGCCTCGTCTTCAGCAGAGCTTAAGTACTTGACTTGGAAAACTATGTTCTTGGTAGCCATTACCTCTGCCAGGCATATCAGTGAATTGCAAGCCCTGTCAGTGGAACCCAGTGGATTTTATCTCCTTTCACAGGGATAAAGTGGTCCTTAGAAACAATAGAAGGTTCTTGCCCAAAGTGGTTTCAGACTTCCATATAAACCAGTCTTTCTCTTCATGTCTTCTTCACTGATCATTCTTCCTCAGGAGAGAGGAGGCTACACAGTTTAGATGTTAAAAGAGCCCTTAGTTACTACATAGAGCATACCAAGGGTCACAGGTTTGACTCCCTCCAGTTGTTCCTCACTTATGGAGAAGTGGGAAAGGGCAAACCTGCCACCAAGAGATCCATTGCCAGGTGGATTGTGTCTTATATACAGTTCTGCTATGAAAAACTGGGAAAAACTCCACCCTCAGGCCTGAGGGCTCATTCCACAAGAGGTACAGCTGCTTCCCTGGCTGCTGCCAGGGATATCCCTCTCTTAGAAATTTGTCAAGCAGCCACCTGGAAAACGGTCCATACCTTTACCAAGCATTACTCTCTGGATATCCAGGCTAGGAGTGATGCTTAGTTTGGCACATCAGTACTTCAGAGCCTATTCACAAAGTAGGTTATGTCCCTCCTCCATGGAGGTACTGCTTGGTAGTCTGCACTTGTCAGAATACAGCAAGACTTCAAGTTGTTTGAAGAAAAAATTCTCACCTTAGTAATTATGTTTCTTCTATTGGAGTCTTGCTGTATTCTGACCTCCCTCTGCCTCCCCTCTCAGAACCTGGTTTTGGGAAGTGGGTGGGCAGGTTCAGTGTTGCACCTCAGGGTGCTCTTTTTACCCTCTTCTTGTGTGGGTGTTTATTTTGTTATATTCCGTTTGGTTTGAGTTTTGGGTTTCCTGACTTGAGTCTTCTTTTGGTAGTCCAACACTTTTTGTTGCTAGTTGGCTATTACAAATTTTGTTTTTACAATTTCCACATAGAATACTATTAGAGTGTTGCTCGTAAGAATCTGACAGTTAGCTTTCAAAGGGAAACAGACAAAGACATCAACCGAGCTTGAGCTCAGCATTCTATGCTCCGCATAGAAAGGTTAACCCTTTGTTCTCCGGGGCAGTTTCAAGGCTGGGGCTAACTGCACTTGTCAGAATACAGCAAGACTCCAATAGAAGAAACAATTACTAAGGTGAGTAATTTTTTCTTATCTGCCTATACTGGACCACATGTGCAAGCCTGTTTTAAAAGGTGATGTCTGTTCTGGTCTGGCGAAGCCTCTTTAGCCTGACTTGCACAAGCAATGTTATTCATATCTTATTAAAAATTCTTCTCCCAGACATGGCCTTTTTCCAAGAAAACCTGCACTTGAGACAGTCTTCACAGAATGAGTTGTCTGATGCGCACGGGAAAGGAGTGTTCTGATTGGTCGAGAACTCATCCCTTGATCTTTAATGCAGAAAACACTGGTTTGCAAGTTAAAAGCAATTCTTCAAAGCAGCAGTCGATAGCAGAAAGTGTCATCCCTAGGTGTTTTTTTTAACAACAAATTATACATAATCTTATATATATACATTTTTTTTTTTTTGTGGTTAATTTATCTCCCATGCACCAACCAGCCCCCATCCTCCAGTCTTCCCAGCCCTGTCATACCAGTATTCTCCAGGACTTACCTTGCCGGCTTATTCTCCCTCAGTCCTTACCCACCCCACCCCCATCAGGGTGAGAGGGGTCCCCCATACCCCACTGGAGACAGGATCCAGTTAGCAAGGACATACACCTAGGTGGTTGGGTGTAGGGTCTGTGGGACACTGGTGTCATCCTTCCAGTCGATGCCATTTTTCCCTCCATTTCCTGCTCTTCGGGAGGTGTGGACGTGCAATTCTGTCATAATGCACGCTGCATACTACCATGCAACGTATGTCAACGACCGCCACACCTCCCATGTGTCTTGATGGTCTGGGGTGCCCAAACCCTGGCCTCCACCAGGTGTCAGGCAAGTTCGTAGATCTGTGTCGCCCCACACCCTGGAGGAGGAGAGCAGTCCTTAAGGTGCTCGATCCTCTTCCCCAGCTGGACCTCCAATTCCCAAGCTTGCTTCCAAACTTGGGTCATCGTCACAGGCGGTAGCACTAGCAATGGGACGGCTATAGTATTTTTAATTCCGCAGATACTTTTAAAAATGCTTTTGTACTAGTGTTAAATGAAGGACTTGTCAATTAAGAATGGATGGTCATTTTTGGAACTCTTTCACTGAAGATATGTTTTGACTATGAAACATAGAATTTGTCGGCAGAGAAGGACCACTTGGCCCACCCAGTATGCACAGATGTTTCCTGCCTAATCTGTCTCTGCAGATCCAGGTGTCTACCACACTTTCATTGTAGTAGTACTTCCTCACATCCCTCTTAACCCCCACCCCCCAGCGTAATTGCATGCCGTCCTGGTGCTCTTTCTCTTTTTAAGAGGTTTTCTTTCTGCACCCCGTTCAGTCCTGAGGCACTTGTAGATCTCTATCATGTCCCCTCTTCTAGGGTGTACAGATTGAGATCCTTCAATCTTTCCTCATAGGGCTTCTTGTACAACCCCTGTGCCACTTTAGCTGCCCTCCTCTGGACTGCCTTCCCCCCATATATGTCCTTTTTGATGTGTGACCTCCAGAACTGTACACAGTACTTCAGCTGGGGTCTCATCAGTGAGCAATACGGTGGCAACACCACCTCCTTCCTCCTGCTGGAGATACCCCTCCCAATACATCCCATCATCCTATTAGCTCTTCCCCCTACTTCTTATGTATTTAGTTTTTGTTTACCGGGTAGGTGCGCTAGCCATAGAGATGACTACTTCATTGTCCCTTTCCTGCTTAGTGACTGTCAGTTCCCCCCCCCCAACCAGAAAAAATCCTGTGCTCCACTCCTGGTTTCCTACGCCCTGCGTGTATGATTTTGTATTTTTTGAGCATTGAATCTCAGCTGCCATGCTCTTCACCACTCCTTGAGTTTCCCAAGATTGCTGCGCATTCTCTGTACGCACTCCGGAGTTTCCACCCTATTACAGATTTTATCATCTGCAAAAAGGCATACCTTCCATTCCAGTTCTTCTGCAATGTCACTTATGAAGACAGTGAAGAAGACTGGTCCCAGTACAGGGCTCCGCTGGTCACTCTTCTGGTCATTAGAGTGAGTGCCATTTACCACTTTGGATCCCACCCCGGGCTGTTCAGTTTCTTTTATCAGTCTCCTGTGCAGTGCAGTGTCAAAGGCCTAGCAGCCACCGCTGGAATACTGACTCGGGGGGGCACTGTGCTAACACAGTAATTCAGTAAGCCCATTCACTGGTCCATCTTTTATTTTCTTGGTCTTGTAGCCCACTGGATTCAAGGTACTCCACCAGCCTTTACTTAAGCAGGGTTTCTATTAATTTCCCCACCACTGAAGTGATGCTGACTGGCCTACAGCTGCTAGCCTGCTCCCTGCTGCCGCTCTTCTATAGAGGGACCATGTCTGCTCTTCATCAGTTCTCCAGAGCCACACCTGTTTCCAGAGAGCTGTTGAATAAGGCTGTCAGTGGGGCAGCCAGCACCTCCCTGGGTTGCCTTTTTTTTTTTTTTTTTTCTTTTTTTTTATCCCACCTGTACTGCCCTCACGGTCCACTCCTTTGGACTGATCAACCCCAGACCACCATCACGGAGTCTGCCCCTAGAGTGCCTGGCCTCACCATGCATTTCCTTGATGCCCAGATATCCCCCAGTTGGGGGAGGCGGGGCTCCACTTCCTCAGTCCCTTTTGTCAGAGGAGAGCCGGCACGGGGTCCGCCCACAAAGTGGTGGCTGGAGGCACAGATTGGTCCTCATCGAGGACCGAGAGGGTTTTTTTTCTTTCTATTTTCTGTGTTCCCCTCCGCCTCCCCTGCGGACGCCCCGGCTCACGTGGGTGATGCGGCTGATGCATGTCGCTACCAGGTGCCTAGCAGGCGTCCTCCCTCCCTGACTCCAGCGTCCTGGGACCTCGCGAAAGCCCTGAAGTCATTGCTCCCACTGAGCCTCAGAGGCGTCGGGTGCGTAAAGCACCCTGGAGCCACCCGAAGGAGGAGGCATCGGTTGGGTTGCTCAGTCCTCCTTCCCCTGTCTCAACCAGAGTTGGTTCTCGAGACTCAGGTCACCGGTGTGGTGCAAGGTGTGGCGTCCAGCACCTCAACCCTCCGTGACACGGGCCACTTGAGTTGCTTTAATGTCCTTGGGTATATCCCATCTTGTCCCATAGCCTTGTCCACTTTCAAAGCTGCAAGTCCTTCAGGACTGTTTCCTCTGAAAATGGACTTGTGTTCCCTCCTCCCCCACCATCATACTTTGTTTCAGCTTCCTCTGGTGGTTTGTCCCTCTCTCTCCACTGTGAGGACTAACTAGAAGTACCAATCAATCAATCAAAATCTTTATTTACCAAGATCACCATTGAGCAAGCTCATTTACAAGGTGGACCTGCAGTTTGCAAGGATGAGGGTGCAGAATAGTGTACAAGTAAAATATACATAAAACAACAGTAGCAAGACGTATACAACAAAATATATACAGTGTAGAAATAAAGGTAAATAATATATACAGAGATACCTTTATAATCCTATCAATCAATAACATGTTCATAGCCTGTAAAGGAGTCCCTGGGATATGGAAAAGCACACGCGTAGGAGGCAGGGACGCTGGCAGAAAGATTCTGGGATACTAGGCAGGTGGTATCGGGGCATAAGAGTGGGCGATGGGGGGGGGGTGTTGCAGTGAGTACGTAGTACCGGTGGGACTGGAATGGACTGAGGTGAACGGTAGTACCGGTGGGACTAGAATGGACTGAGGGAGGGTAATCTTGGTAAGGAACACTTAGTTTTGAACGGGAAGGACTTAGATTGAGCGGAAACGTCAGCTGGACAACTAGAAACGGTGGAAACAGTAAGAACCGTCTCCCCCTGCCACCCTTCTAATTCTCACTATCCCTTCCCTTGCTTTCCTCTTCTCACTTATGTAGCTGAAGAAAGTCTTATCCCCTTTAACTACCCCTTTTGCTATCCTTTCCTCTGTCTGCAGCTTTGTTCCCTTAGCCGCCTTTCTTGCTTTCCTCTGTTTTACTTGGTATATCTCCCTGTCCTCCTCCTCTGCGTTTCCCTATACCTCCTGAATGCCACCTTTTTTTTCTTCTTTCACCACCTTGCCTACTCCCTAAAGAACCATAACAGTCTCTTTTCCTTCACTCTTACTTCCTTCTCACAGAGGCTGGTTGCCTTATTTATTCCTGCCCTTATTGTTTCCCCACTGTGCTTCTACCCCGCCCCCAGTAACGAGGCAATTTATGAGGCAGTCTATGCAAACTTTATTCATTGTCATACATGTTTATGATGGTACTTGTGTGCACATTTGTGATGGTGAACAGTACAGAAGCACACCAAGACATTTAGGGTCTACATACACCATCCGTCACAGTGGGTGGTAGAGATGCAGAATCTGGGCATAAAAAGCTTGTTGTTACACCCAGCCAAAAACACAGAAGAAAAACTTAGTCATCGGGGGTGATGTTTCCCTGGTGACTAATTTGCAACACAGATGGTGGCCACCAGATATCGATGGCATAAAACAGGGTTTCTGACCACAAACATGCACACTGCGGCTACCATAGAATACTGTGCATGGCATAGCGCTTCCTCCCTAACACAGCCAGAATCTTGGACACACACACACCACTGTTTTAAAATGGGACTGTATTTTATTCTGAATAATTTAGAGCCAAGTGTTTTTAAAATATTTACATTATTACATGTCATGGAGGGTGGGTGTTGAACCTTAGCAGGTGAGTGTAGTCCCCCCAGTTTATGTACCACTGGAAAATGCTCCCACAGCTCCCTCAATGTGAGAGAAGATGTAGACCCCATCACACTGCAGCTTTACTTCTGACCACCTTCGGGATTTGGCTTCACCCAGTATTCTTTGTACATTGCATACAGCACACCTGAGACAGAGAAAAGGAGAAAAAAATGTAGATGTGGTCACGTTCAGTGTTCATTTTTTTTATCACCCTTCAGATTTTTTTACAGTCTTGGGTGCCCTTGTACTGTTACAAGTACAAGCAAACAGGCTGCTCAAAGTCACAGTAGTGCTCTATACGTTTCAAAAGAATCCACAGTTACAGAAAGAATGGCACTTACATAATCCAGAACAGAGACTTAGTATCTGATTTCCCAGCATTACTTATTTTTTTTTGTGTGTGTGTGTTTATCTGTTTTTCACCCCGACGTGCATCCATGCCAGCCTCTCTTTCAGGTGAGCCAGTGCTACTTCTGACTCATCCTGTCCCCCGAGTCCTCTGCTCTCACATGACATCTAATCCGGCGTAATCCTCCTCCGAGAGGGAAGGCACCAGTTAGTGGGGCTGCAGACCAGCACATCTTGGCCCGGAGGGTGCTGCTGAGGCGGAAGGCTTCAGAGGCATTGACGGGCTCGGAGAGCAGGCAGCCATCATCTGGCGTGACGTGCAGCATTTTTCACGTTTTCTGGTTGACGTCCCTCCTTGTGCCATCATGCAGTGCTCCTGGTCTCCACCAGAGGCTGCTGCTGACCAACGCCTTCACTAGCTCTCCCCCCCCCAAGAGAGGAGAGCAGTCCCACGGATGCTCAACGTTCTCCCACCCCAGCCAGCCCCCGGTGTCCTGAGTCCGTTCCCGAACCCGGGTCGTCGGTGTGGGTCCAGGTAAGGCGCCCGCGCCTTAACCCTCTACGCCACCGGGCTAGCTTCCAGCATTACTTTTATTGATATGTTAAATAGCCAGTTCTAGGGACGTGGATATGTTGTTCAGTCCATACTTCGTGGCAGGTTCCTTGCCGCTTTAAATCTTGCCAGAAGGTCTTCAAGCTGGCTCCTCCCACCCACCGGGTGGTAAAACCTCAGCTCCGCCCCATGGCAGATGTTCCTTACTGCTTGGGCTCAGGTTCCCTCCTTTGCGCTCTGCGTTTAAGGCCTGGATCCACACTCTTCGGATTTCCCAAAACTAATTTTAAAATTTACAAGACTAAGGTCTTAGTCTTCCCTCATGGCTGCGATGGACAAATAGACTCCCGGCTTCCGTCTGTGCCCTTTTGGGCAGAAGATGTCCCGGACCGATCCGCATGCCACGTGCATCTACTGCCTGGGGTTGGCCATGATTCGCAGGCCTGTGAATTGTGCAGGTCTTTCTCGGCTTCGGTATTGGAGAGCAGCGCTGCTAGACTACTTCTTGGGTGCCCCGAAAAACGGTACCCGCTGGTCAAGTCTAAGGAGCCCCGTTGGGTGCTGTCCAGCGGCGGCCTCCGCGGAGCAGTTGGAGCAGATGATCGCCCTTGAGGAGGCGGCCCAGGCCACTTCTTCTTCCTCCTCGGCCGCAGCATTTATCCCACTCTCCTTGGGCTCCTCCTACACTGCTTCTTTTAAGGAGCTTTGTCAATCCCTCTCCACTAAGGGAGAAGGGCCATTGGGACATTCCAGTCGGTCCAGAAAGAAGGACTCTAATGGTAAGTCCCACCGTCGACATTTCTGGGAGCGGGAGAGATCCCCTTCACCGGATTGTCGACTCTTGACTTCGGTCGAGGTTGCAGCAGCGGCAGCGGCTGCTGGCTTCCCGGTGTCCCCCTCAGGTCAGCCGGCTGAGATATCCGTCGACACGGTCAAGATTTTTCTCGACCCGTCGGATGGTTTGTCGACTGGAGAAACCGACAACCCTTCTTCACCTGTTTCCCCCAGTGGTTACCGAGGACTTGCCTGTGCCTCCTGTGCCGAAGTCCCCGGTTAAGGTCCCTGCACCGAAGGAGGGGCGGGTTTCCTCCGTTCCCTCTCTGACCCACCCTCGGAATCCTCGAGGTCTCAGTCTCGGTCCTCTTCCAGGTCCAGCGGTCCCACAGTGGCAGTCTGGCACCATGAAGGAAGCGGCGTCATTGGCTCCCTCTTCAGAGAATAGGTTCCGCACAAGCTGTGTCGGGCGCTACAGGGACTTGATGCAGCAGCAACATTTACTGACGGTAACAAGCGAGTCGCCTTCTCCGACCATTAAGTGTCTATCACGGGGCGGCGAAACAACCCCTCGTGGTAGTCGAGCCGCCCCATTGTGGTGGAACCTCCGCCTCCACAACGAAGACTGGGACCCGACCAAGGATTCTCGGTCGGTTCAGGAGCTTGCCCCATAGGTTGTCTGTTACCCTCACTCCCGATCGACCTTGGCAGGTGGAGGGTGGCTCAGGCGCTCGGCAGCTGTCGCAGACTCCTCGGAGTCTGGCGGCGACTCCTTCCTGTTCTCCAGGCCGACTGACCTGTAGTCTGCAGGGGCCAGTCGGTGGGCGAGCCATCCTTATTTTTGGGTATGCTTCTACTCATCTCAGAGTCTACTGGAATGCAGTTCGAACCCGTTCAGAGCGGGCCAAGTATCCCTTACAGAGATACTGGACAGGGAATTCCATATGGAGGCCTTTCGGTGACGAAGCCATTGTTGGCCCGGCCCTGGAGTTGTGGCAGTGGCCAGCATCTTGTCCCATGCCTTCAGCCAGGATGGCTTGAAAGTACACGGTCCCCACCGGTTCACACTCTGGTTTCTCGAGCACCCTCTGCGGAGGGGTTAGTGACCAATAGCATTTTCCGCATTCTGGGAACACTCGGACATGGACAAACCCAATAAGGAATCCAAAGGTTGGATTACTCAAGCGAAGGTTTACGCCGCTTCCTCCTTAGGCCTTCATCAGGCTAGCTCAGCCGTTCTGATGGCACATTTCTCTCACGCCCTTATGGGCTCCCTGGATGAGGTGATTCCTCATCTCCCGGCTGACCTTCAGACGACGGTCAAGCAGGTGCGGGATTAGGGAAGGGCGGTGGCTAAACAACCACTCCAGACTTCATTGGACATTGGTGATTCTTGTGCCCGTTCAGTAGCGGCCGCAGTGGCCATGCGCTACAGAGCTTGGCTGTGGATCTCCACCTTTATGGCGGACACCCAGCACAAGCTGGCAGACGTTCCCTTCCTGGGCACCGACTTGTTCGGGCCCAGAGTGGAAGGCCATCTCCAGAGGATCGAGAAGTCCAATGCCACCTTGGACTCTGTCACGTCTGCCTAGAAGAACAAAGGCCGCCCGCAGCAGTGTAAGCCCTTTCTCCCTTCCGCTCCTGCGGCACGTCTGGCAAGAGTCCAGGAGGTCCCTCAGTGGGCCCTTCCTCCAAGCTTGCCCAGTGACGGGTTGAGGGGTGTCACCCCCAACCTCATCACTCCTCCCCGAGTTCCCCCCGTGGGGGGACAGCTCCACCACTTCTTTTCTGCCTGGTCCGCTATCACCACAGACCGCTGGTTGTTAGAAGTGGTGAAAAAGTCTCCTCTGGAATTGAGCAGTTCCCTCCCTATCGAGCCGTCTCCCCACGGGGGGCTACAGGTTCCGCAGCCTGTCGGCTCGATCCTTGTTCATCCAGAAGGAGGTGATCAGCGAGGTGGCGGACCCTCCTCCAGACCCAGGGTTTGTGTCCAGGTACTTCCTGGTCCCAAAATGGACAGGGAGGCTGGCACCCCATTCTCGACCTGCACGACCTGAACAAGTTCCTAAGGCCTCACACCTTCAGGATGGTCACTCTGGCTCAGATCATTTCATCCTTGGAACAAGGCATGTGGTTCTGTTCTCTGGACCTTCAGGACGCATTCTTTCACGTCCCAATCCATCCGTCTCATCAGTGATTCCTCCACTTCAGAGCAGAGGGATCTCTTTAACGAGTTCCGGGCCATGCCCTTAGGCCTCTCTCCAGCTCCCAGAGTCTTCACCAAATGCATGGCAGTGGTGACAGCATTCCTGCGGCACCGAGGGGTCCAGATGTACCCTTACCTGGACGACTGGCTGATTGCAGCCCCATCCAGGTTGGAGGTGGAGCAGTCCAGGGATCTGGCCCTCCAGGTCTGCTCTCAGATTGGCCTCATCAATGAGGCCAAATCGGAACTCGTGCCATCACAGGTGATTCAGTTCATTGGGGCAGAGCTTGACTCTCTTCGAGCCAGAGCCCGGCTCCCGGCAGACAGGGCCGAGGTCCTTTCCTCAATCATTTCTGGTTGGGCAATTGCACCCTGCCCGGGACTTCCTGCGCCTCCTGGGCCTCATGGCAGCCTGCACCAGCATGGTCCATTGGGCCCGCTGGCATATGCGTCCCCCTGCAATGGGGGCTGGCCAGCCAGTGTTCACAGCACTCCGGTCCTCTGGACCAGCCAGTGACAGTGACCCAGGAGATGTGGGACGGCCTTCAGTGGTGGCTCATCTGCAGGAGAGTATCTCGTTCATCCGCCCCGAGCCGACAGTCGCTCTAATGACCGATGCCTCCCTGATGGGTTGGGGTGCCCATCTGGGGGAGCTGAGAGCCCACAGCCTCTGGTCCCCTCAGGAGTCTCGATGCCACATCAACCTGCTGGAGCTTTGAGCGGTTTGACTAGCCCTCACCACCTTCGCTCCATTTGTACGGGGTCAGGTGGTTCAGGTCCAGATGGACAACACCACGACATCAACCGTCAGGGTGGGACGCACTCCTTGCCTCTGTGCAAGGAGGCTCTCCGCATCTGGTCTCTCGTGATCAGCCTGGAGGTGGATCTCCTAACCATCCATGTGGTAGGAGCCTCCAACAGTCTGGCCGATGCCCTCAGCCGGATAGGCGCTGCATCTCACGAGTGGTCTCTCCTGCCGGAGGTAGTACAAGATCTGTTCTCCCATTGGGGCTACCCTCAGGTGGACCTGTTCTCCAGGGAGAATGCGAAGCTGAGGCTGTTTCATGCCCACCCCCCTCAGCAGGGCTCACTGCAGGGGGATGTCTTCTCGAGGCCGTGGACCCCAGGCCTCTTCTACACCTTCCATCCATTTCCTTTGATCCACAAGGTGCTTCTCAAGGCGAAGAGGGACAAGGCGCAGGTGATTCTGGTAGCTCCAGACTGGCCCCGCCAGTTCTGGTACCCAGATCTCCTCAGCCTCAGCTCCCAGGCTCAGAGGCAGCTTCCAGCCCGCCCGGACCTGCGCCAGTCGACAAGGGAAGGTTCTCCATCCGGACCTTCAGTCCCTGCACCTGACGGCCTGGTTCCTGAGCGGCTAGAGTTCCAGGCCTTGGGTCTTTCCGACGAGGTCCTCAGTGTCATTGAGGCATCCCATAAGGAGTTGACCAGGAAATGCTATGCATTCAAATGGAAGAGTCTCCATTTGGTGTCAGGACAAGGGGTTGGACCCTTCTTCCTGTTCCTTGTCTAGCATTCTGGACTACTTGTGGTCCCTTTCTCAGCTAGGGCTTCGGTCAACGACCCTTAAGGTGCACCTGGCAGCCATCTCTGCTTACCGGGCGCGGGCCAGCGAGCAGTCGGTGGCACAGGAGAAGGTGGTCAGGCACTTTTTCAAAGGCCTTGATCACATATCCCCTCTGGTGCGAGAACCTCCACCTCCGTGGGATCTACTGCTGGTATTGGCTAAGCTCAAGGGCAAGCCATTCGAACCAATGCACAGGTGTGACATCTCTCACCTGTCGTGGAAGACTGCCTTCTTGGTGGCTATCACGTCAGCCAGAAGGATGGGAGAGCTCCAGGCGCTTTCCATTGAGTCTCCTTATCTGGTCTTCCACAGGGACAGGTTGTCCTCTCCACCGAAATTCTTTCCGAAGGTGGTGTCGGAGTTTCACCTTAACCAGGTGTTGACTCTGCGGTGTTCTACCCCAGTCACACCTGGGAGGCTTAATATAGGCTCCATACTTGGACCCTAGAAGAGCGCTCTATTATAAGGAGCGAAGGCTAAAGTTTGGGAGAGGTTCGCCAGCTGTTTGTCACCTGCTGAAGCCGCACCTGGCAGACCTGCAGCCAAGCGGACGATAAGTAGATGGGCCACCTCCTGCATAGATCTCTGCTATAGGTTGGCGGGCATGGAGCCTCCAAAGGGATAAGAGCTCATTCTACCCGCCATACCGCTGCTTCGGTGGGTGCTTCTAGGGACGTCCCTATCCAGGAAATCTGCAGGGCTGCTACCTGGAAGTCAGCACACACCTTCATTTCCCATTACCACATTGACCTAGAGTCACGCCGGGATGCTGGTTTTGGGACCTCGGTTCTCCAGTCCTTATTCCCTAAATAGGAGGTGCGTGCCTTGCCTCCCTCCTCCCGGAGAACTGCTAGGAGTCTGCCACAAAGTGTGGATTGAACAACATATCTACATCCCTAGAAATACAGGTTACTCTCCTGTAACAGGAGTTCTAGGAGTGGTATATGTTCATCCACACGACCCTCCCGACCTCCCCGGCTTTGACGCGCAAGATCTGACATCATGGGGCGGAGCCGAGGGTTTTACCACCCGGGTGGGTGGGAGGAGCCAGCTTGAAGACCTTCCGCAAGATTTAAAGCAGCAAGGAACCTGCCACAAAGTGTGGATGAACAACATATACCACTCCTAGAACTCCTGTTACAGGTGAGTAACCTGTATATCTTCCCTTGTCAGTCTTCACCAATCATTACTGCTGGGTGTAAGCGGAGGTCGCACCTGTGCGGGAAGCTTTTTTTGGTGGGGGAATATATGCCAGTGGCTGTCTACAAGGCCGATGCATTGTGTGATGCACAAGGGTTGGCCCTTAGGCACCGCAGACCTCCTCCACCCCAGTTCTGTTTCTCCCGCCATCGAGTCGTACCTGCTGTGCTAGTTACCAGAAGTTTCCTCTGCATCACTAGGCCTTCACCATTCAATGCAGTTTCCTGCCTTCTCCGTCTGTATCCCAGTTCTGAATACACCGACACTGTTGGAAACCGGTATTTCTACCAATGGTGCCAGGTCCTTTCTTCTGTGAAGTTTGTTCAATTTCATTCATGTCATGTCTGGTTCGGGGCTAAGAGAAAATCAAAGAGGGCTGTGCCCATCGTCGGTGCCCCTGTGCCGCATTTTTCAGTTACCGACCGACATGTTTGTCCACGCTGCCTGGGTCCCAATCACAATATAGACAACTGCGATGCCTGTTTCTCCATGGACTGCTGCGTTCTTGAGATCCACGCACTTAAAAGTCAGCAGGGCCCTGCCAACTTTCGGAGGATGGAGTCGTTCTAGGGATGCCATGGCAAGATCTCTTGACCCTGCCTCCGGGTCCCCTCCCAGGTCTATATGGCCCAGTGAGGGGGAAACCTCAGATTCCAGCCTTGCCGTCAAAGAGATTTCTTTCACGGTGCCGGTTCCCTACAGAGCCAGGTCGAGGGCACCGCCACGGCAGTCACCTCCTCGGAGGTGCAGGCTCCCCCGGTGTTGCGGCCCACGGCTACTAGCCTGACAGATGGTGCAGCTTCGATCCTGTGCCATTCATGGTACCAGTGATGGAGGCTGTACTGTGGGCAGTGCCGTTCACTGCGCCTGCTGGTAGGTGAGCTCCTGGGATCACTAGTCTGGCAGTTTGTGTTGCCTCTCTTCTTTGGAGGTGGATGACCACTGGCCAATCCATCGGGGAGTCCTCTTGGACACGGCACCAGGTGTCCCAGTGTTCACCTCCCAGGCTCCCCAGAATCTGTGGTCTCTGCAGCCCACCACACAGACTCAGATGTGGGGGCGATGTGGTGGATAGTGGTCTCGGGGGGAGGGGGCCTGGTATGGTGGTCTCGACTGTGGGGACTGGGGCAGCTGCCATTTCTGGTGCTGCCATGGCCTTCTTGGTGGGGATGGGAACATCGTCTTCTGCGGCCTCTCTCGGGGGGGGGGCCTGCAGGTTTGGGGGACACCTTGTTGCTGGATGTGAAGAAGAGGGCAGCCTCTGAGTCCAAATGGGGTTGAGAGGCCGGTTTGAGGCGTGGAGGCCTTTTTCCACTGCCCTGCTGGGGTGGGGAGGAGCCACAGTGCTGAGCTCCGCTTCTTCTCCACTAAGACTTCAGGGGCGCCCTTAGTGGGCAGCGCTGAGGGTTGCCCTTCTGGAACCATGCAACCTCAGTCACACCACAGAGGAGATTCTCCCTCAGGGCTCAGCTAGGATTCGTTTTTACATTTGCAACGTCCACTGACTGGATCGACCCCCAGATCCCACGCGTGGGAGGATCTACTGTGGGGTCTCAGAGCCCTGGCAGAGGCCGGGCACTTTCGGTGAGGTGCCCTTCCCCAATCCCTCTGCAGACATCTCCCCCTCTCCCAGCCCATGTGGGCCCTACAGGACCTTTAACCTGGGTGACATTCAGGGCCACTGTGGCGGACTTCCCTAGGTATGTTAGAGCTATGGACGAGCAGGTCTTTTCCCTGTCTCCCCCCGCAGGAGGATTCTGAACATCCGAGCTCCTCTTCTTCAGCTTCCTCATCTGAATAAGATGAATATTCTGTCCACCTTTCCTCCGATTCTGATTTCACGAATATCAGCGATTCCTTTCGAGGTTAGTTCAGGTGCTCCAATCTCCCATGTGGTAAGACGCAATACCAAGTGGGAGAAGTGCTCTTTTCTGAGCGAGTTCAGTGTGAACCATCTGGTGGTGCCTTCCTGGCCTGTTACCTTCCAGGAAGCATCTGTCTGCACCTGGCAGTCCCCAGCAGCCTCATCCCCAGCCCCAGCGGACTGCAGGAGGAGGTACTGTGCTCCCCAGGAGTCTCTTGTTCTCTGCCTCACTCACCCTCGAGGCTGATGGCTTTAGACACTCCTTCCGGATTCAGCACACCACACAACCGCCTCTGGACCCGGATTCCATGGAGTTTGACTGGTGGGGTAGAAGAGTTTTCTCTTCAGGCGTGTGTTACTCTGCATCAGCTAACATCAGGCTCACCACACTGCCTACAACAGGCACCTGTGGTCGATGCTGGCACAGGTTCTCTCATCCTTACCTGATATAGGAGGAATCTGGGCAAGCCATTGCCCTCTCTGCACAGGGTCTGGAGCTTGCAAGGCACCAAGCAGGGGCATCGTACAGCACCAGTGAGGTGGCTTCCAGACTAGCAGGGACAGTGATCTGCATCAGGCGGATGGCATGGCTTTGCCTTTCTAGATTGTCACCCATTGCCTGGCATAGGGTGATTTCCTCTGCTTTCTGGGGGACCTGTCTTTTCTCTCACAGGGCGAGGAGGAATCTTCTGGGGTGTCTCTCTTCTCTCCCCCCCCTCGTCCACAGAGGACACCTCCTCAGCCCGACTAACCTTAGGCCATATTGACCTAGTATGGCGGAAGGGCTCTCCTCCTATGCCTTTCCTGCAGGAGGCTGTGGGAATCTGTTCTCAGGGCAGTGCCAGGTCTCCTCGGGGGGGGCTAGGTACTCACCCAGCAGTAATGAATGGAGACGATTGACAAGGAAAGATATGAAAATTACACGCCTACCGTAATTCTTGATCTTCTCTTGTATTTTCACCATTTATTACTGATTCCTGCACACCTTCCCCTCTTGGGCCTCAGCTCTTGGGCACCACCTCCACCCTGCTCCCCTTCCCCCTCTTTGAGGCCAGTTGGGGGCAGAGTCCCCCTGGTACCTCCGGACCCTCTGTTTCCTTCTCTAAAAAGTCACAGAGTGCCCATCCTAGGAGGGTGACAAGTAGGGTCTTTGCCCTGGCCTTGAGGAACTCCCTGGTATTCCCAGTGGCATCCTCCTTAATTTGGCATGGGTGTTCCGCCTGTTTTCATCTTGAAGTGGAGATTGCATTGGTGCATTTCGTGGGAGAACCTGTAGGGACTTTCCTACCTCTTTTTCCTTTATCGCTTCCCCTCTGCCTTTAGAGGTCATTCTGGACAGAGTCCTCTTCTGTTTAAGGTTTTTTTTCCCCCTCGACTAAGCCATCCGGTGATAAACTGTAGAGGGCCATCCTCCAGAACTTTCATCCCGAATGTGGATTAAGGTTGGGGAGAAGGGGCTGACTCCACAATGTTTTATATTCTCCAAGACCATTTTGAATTCTCTTATTCTAGGATTGTAGATATGTTGTTCATCCACACTTATTGCGATGTTCCTTTCCCTTTAAGGATCGCGGAAGTCTTCAATTGGCTGCTCCCACCCACCTGGGTGGTATAACCCTCGGCCGCTGGAAGATTCAGGTTGCCTCCTGCGTGCTCCTGCATTCTGTAGGGCCTGGCTTCTAAACCTTTGGTTCTTCTGAACTTCGTCTAGTTTGCATTAGCGACCGTGACCTCCTCCTTCGATTATGGAAGACAAGTCTTCCTGGATTTCGCCAGTGTTCGTGCGGCCAGAAAATGTCGCGTGACGATCCCCACGCCACATGTCTACTGTTGGGTGTTGGCCACGACACTTCTGCCTTGCATTTCACCCTAACGTCCTCAACAACTGTCTCGCATGCCTGAAGTTGAGGAGGCAGGAAAACTGAACCCTCGGTGAAATCAAAGGAGGCTAGGTGGGCGGTTTCCATGGCTGCGGGATCCACTGAGCAATTGGAATGTATGCAGTCCTTCGAGGAGGAAGCAGCTTGGGCCGCAGAATCTTCCTCTTGGGGCTTCTTCATTTAGCTCAACCTGGGCTCCACCTTCTTGGGTTCTTTCCGAGAGTTGTGCCAGTCTCTCCCGACTAAGGGTGAGAGTGCTGTGGGCATGCACTCCTCTCGGTCCCATAAGCAGGAGAAGGACCCAGGATTGTCTTTGTCTCAGCGAAGACGTTCTTGGAATCGGGAGAGATACTTGTCCAGGAACCGGCAGTCTCGACTTAGGTCGAGATCGCCACTTGCGCCGCTGGCTTCTCAGCCTTGCCGTCTGGCCAGTCAGAACAGTCAGTCGACTAGGTCGAAATTATCGAACCGATCTACCCATTGTTGCTGACTCTCTGGATAAGACTCCAGTCCTTTCCTTCCCCGATGAGGAGACCCAGCCCACTGGGAATCCCGCCAAGGAAGTGGTCCCCGACCCCGGGAATACTCTGGTCCTGCCGGTGTCTCCTGATCGACTGAGTCGGCCTGCCCGATCTCGATCGAGGTCCAGGACCCCCTCGACCAGCAGGCCGAAGAGCCATAAGCGCTCTAAGAAGAGGCGACACCATTGGTCATCCTCATCGGATGAGGAGAGACTCCAGCAGAAACTCCTGCTCTATGAGAATCTTGTGGCAACAGCTAATTTTGTCCGGGAACAAGCCAGCAGCTGTTACCTGGCTTTACCCTCCCAGGCCGAAACCGATTGTTCCGGAGCCAATTAAATAGGTTCCCCCACCCGCGGAGCTGGCGAAACCCCCGGTTCGGCCTTTACCGGTCTCTCCACCATTCATGGTGGAACTGCTGCCCAAGCAGCCTGTGGGAGGGGCTCCTTCCAAGGGAGATCAACCAGACACTGGGTTCCCCCAGATGGGTCGAAGGTGATCTCAGCGGTCGACCGTTGTATCCGGACTCTTCAGATTTGGATCAGACCGGCCTACATTCTCATCCTGGGGATGACGAATCGGCTGGTGGGATAGAGATGGAGTGTGGTCCTTCGTCTTTTCAGGGCATTCTTCGCCTCATCTCTGAGTCTACAGGGATGCCCCTGGAACCTATCCAGAAAAAGGTGGAGTACCCTCTCATGGACATTCTCCAGAGAGGGGATACCCCAACAGAGGCCTTTCCTGTGGCCAAGGCCATAGTTGGCCTGGCTCTAGAACTTTGGCAGAGCCCTGCGTCCTTCCCAGCTCCATCTGCCTGCATGGCCCGCAAGTATCTTGGTGCCCATGGCGCCTCCTTGCTGGGTTCACAGAGCACCCTTCGGCTGAGCGCCTGGTGACCACCTCTGTGTTCAGGTGTCCTGGCAGTTCTGCCAACACTGACCAACCTCCCGAAAAAGAATCCAAACATTTGGATCATTCGGCTTGAAAGGTCTTTGCAGCTTCATCTTTAGGCTTTCGTCAGATAAGTTCAGCCGTCATCATGGCACACTTCTCCCATGCCCTCTTGGGGTCCTTGGATGAAGTCCTCCCACATCTCCCCATGGACATGCAGACCACGGTCAAGCAGGTCCAGGATCAGGGCCAGGCTGTTGCCAGACAGCAGCTCCAGACAGCCCTGGACATTGGGGATTCTTGTGTCTGCTCGATGGCTGCGCAGTTGCCTCTCATCGCGGGGCTTGAGCTGCGACTCTCTTTCTCGGCAGATATTGAGCACAAACAGCTTGATGTGCCTTCCTGAGCACCAATCTTTCGGCCGGGGTGGCTGGTCACCTTCAGCGATTGAGTAGTCCAATGCCACCTTGGATGCTACTTCTGCTAAGGTCCTTTGAGCAAGAAACAGCAGAAGAAGCCTTTTGGCACTCTTCCCCTGCAGGCCAGCAACCCCCCTTTCAAGGAGGGCAGCAGCAACAGCAGCAGCAAGCTTAAGCTTGGCGCCTCCGGCCCAAGCCCGGTCCCTCCCAGGTCCATAAAGGAGGCAGAGGTTCAGGTCCTGAATCCTCCTCCTTCTCCAAGCCTGCTCAATGACTGGGTTGGGGCAGCCACCCCCCTCCCATCATGCCAGTTCTGTGCCCTTCTGTGGGGGACCGGCTCTGCCACTTTCTTTCCGCCTGGTCATTATCACCACGGACAGGTGGGTTCTGGAAGTGGTCGTCAGGGACTGCTTCTGGAATTCGAGCAGTACTCTCCAAGCCGAGCCTGCGACCCTCGGAAGGAAAGAGTATCCATCAAGACTCAGTCGGTTCTCCAAGACAACATTGCTCAGCTCCTCCTCGAGGCAGTAGCTCCAGTGGCAGATCCTCCAGCAGACCCAAGCTTTGTCTCCGGGTACTTCCTGGCACCCAAGCGGACAGGGGGTTGGTGCCCCATTCTAGCTCTCCACGATCTGAATCAGTATCTCAGGTCATGCACCTTTTGGATGATCACTCTGTCCCAGATCATACCATCCTTGGAGCGAAACATGTGGTTCTGTTCACTGGATCTGCAGGATGCATTCTTTCACGTCCTAATCCATCTGTCTCATTGGCGCTTCAGAGCTGAAGGGACCCAGTACGAATTCTAAGCCATGCCATTCGGCCTGTCATCAGCCCCATGGGTCTTCACCAAATGCATTGCAGTGGTGGCAGCCCATCTCAGGCGTCGGGCGGGTGAGAATTTACCCCTACCTTGATGATTGGCTCTTAGCAGGTCCCACCCAGCAGGAGGTGGAGAGGTCCAGGGACCTGGCCCTCCAGACTCTGCTCCCAACTTGGCCTCCTGATAAATGAGGCCAAGTCAGAACTGTACCTTCCCAGGTGATGTGCTTCATCAGGGCAGAGCTAGACTCTCGTCAAGCCAGACCTCGTCGCCCCGTGGACAGGGAGCAGGTTCTCTATCCTCCTTTCCAATCATTTCTGATTGGGCAACTCGCGCCTGCCCGAACTTTCTGCACCTTCTGGGTTACATGGCGACATGCACCTCTGTGATCTGTTGGGCTGAGGGCACATGCCCTTCAATGGGAGCTGGCTGCCCAGTGGACTCAGTGCCACAGTCATTTCGGACCAGCTGAACACTGTGACCCAGAAGATGTGGGACACTATACAGTGGTGGACTGCCCCAGATCGGTTGCAGGAAGGGATCCCGCTTGTCCGCCCGATCCGACAGCCATTCTCATGACCAATGCCTCTCTCATGAGCTGGGAACCCACATGGGGACAAAAGGGCCCACAGGCTTTGGACCCTTGAAGAGTCCCGATACCACATCAACCTGTTGGAGCTCAGAGCAGTCAGACTGGCACTGTCCACTTTCGCTCCTCAGCTCTGGAGTTAAGTGGTTCAAGACTAGACGGACAATACCACGACCATGTACTACCTCAACAAACAGGGCAGCATGCACTCCCATCTGCTTTGCAGGGAGGCGCTCTGCATCTGGACCCTCGTCAGCCGTTTGGAGGCAGATCTCATAGCCATTCATGTGACAGGAGCCTCAAACCATCTGGTGGATGCTCTCAGCCGCTTAGGCAAGACATACCATGAGTGACAAGGCGAAAGTGATTCTGTTAGCCCCAGACTGGCCACGCCAGTTCTGGTATCCAGATCTCCTCAGCCTCAGCTGCAGGCCCCTGGAGCAGTTTCCAGCACGCCCGGACCTGATCTGTCAACCAGGGGAAGGTATTCATCCAGACCTTCAATCATAGAAACATAAACATAGAATTTGACAGCAGATAAGGACCGCTGGCCCACCTAGTCTGCCCATTTCCTACTTGATGGATAAGCTGCAGATTCTAGTTAATCAACAGCTTACTTTCTCCTACCCCACTAGAATTGCCTTATGTCTGTCCCATGCATTGCTGAATTCTCCCACTGTTCCTGACTCCACAACCTCCTCAGGAAGGCTGTTCCATGCATCCACAACCCTCTCTATGAAAAAATACTTTCTAAAATTACCTCTGAACTGTCCCACCTCTATCTTCAAATTGTGACCCCTTGTTCTTGCACATCTCTTTTTCTGAAAGATGCTACTCTCTTGTACTTTAATTCCCTTGAGATACTTGAAAGTTTCTATCATGTTCCCCCTATCCCTCCTTTCCTCAAGGGTATACATATTAAGCTGCTTTAGTCTCTCCTCATATGTCTTCTGGTACAGACCCTGCACCATTTTGGTTGCCCTCCTCTGAACAGCCTCCACTCTGTCTATGTCTTTGCGGAGATGGGATCTCCAGAACTGCACGCAGTACTCCAGATGGGGTCTCACCAACTGTCTGTACAGAGGGATAACAACTTCCTATTTTCTACTGTTGATGCCTCTCCCTCTGCATCCCAGTATCCCCCTAGCCCTCCTTACTGCCTTCTCACATTGCTTGCCCACCTTTAGGTCATCTGATGTAATTATTCCTAGGTCTCTTTCTATTTTGTTGTTATTATCTCACCCCCCATTGTGTACTCTTCCCCCTGGGTTTTTGTTTCCCAGATGCATTACCTTGCACTTCTTTGCATTGAATCTGAGCTACCATATGTTTGACTATTCCTCCAACCTTGCCAAGTCCCTTTTCACCCCACCTTGTGCATCAACCCTGTTGCAGATCTTTGTGTCATCTGCAAAGAGACATACTTTTCCTTCCAGGTGCTCTCCAGTGTCACTTATAAAGACATTAAAGAGGACCAGTCCCAGTATCAAACCCTACGGTACCCCACTAGTTACCCTCCTTTCTTCACTGTGGACTCTTTACTATTACCCTTTGCATCCTGTTGTCCAGCCAGTTTTTTATCCAGGCTACCACCTTGGGACCCACTCCAAGACTAGCTAACTTGTATATTAATCTTTTGTGTGAGACTGTGTCAAATGCCTTGCTAAAATCTAGGTAGGCCATATCCACAGCCCCTCCCTGGTCTACTACTTTGGTCACCCAGTCAAAGAAATCTATTAGGTTCATCTGACATGACCTTCCTGCTGTGAAACCATGCTGCCTTGGGTCCTGTGCCCCACTGCCCTCTAGGTACTCAACAATTCTTTCCTTCGGAAGTGATTCCATCATTTTCCCTACCTCTTGCACCTCACAGCCTGGTACCTGAGCGGCTAGAGTTCTAGGCTTTGGGTCTTTCCGAACATGTCTACACCGTGGTGGAGGCATCCAGAAAGGAATCTACCAGGCAAGGCAAGGCAAAAGTTATTTAAAAAACGCCCAATCCCAGAGGCTCTGGGCGCTGTACAGAATGGATAAATACAACTTCCAAATAAAGGATGCATAACACATTTAAATACTGTATAAAAAATAAAATTTGCAATACATCATACAGTCATCATGTTCAATTAAATTCAGTGATTCAGTCATGGAACGCTTTAGAATAGGAGGGCCTTCAGGCGGGCCTTAAAAATCTCCAAAGTAGGGGCCCCCCCAACCCCAGATGACAATGAATTCCAAAGAACGGGAGCAGCAACGCTAAAAGCTCTGTCACCAGCAGATCTCAGCCTCGTCCTAGGAATCGCCAGGGGGTCCCTATCAGAAGAGTGGAGGGGCGGACAGAGAGAGCAGGTACAAGAAGGTCTAACAGATAACCAGGACCCTGCCCGTGTAGGGCCTTATAGGTGAGAAAACCCACCTTAAAAGGATCTTCCACCTAACCAGCGGCCAGTGCAATTCACGCAACACCGTGTAACGTGGCCAAATTTTTTGCTGCCTAGTAGTAATCAGGCAGCTGTGTTTTGCACTAGCTGCAGTCTGCGAGAGATCCTCCTGTAACCCCGAGGTAGAGCGTACAGTAATCAAGCCTTGATGTAACTAAGGCATGTATCAAAGTAGAGAGGTCCAGAGGCAGCACAAGGGGCTTTATCCTGGCGATATTTCTAAGATGGAAAAAACAGGAGCGGACTGTGGAGGATATTTGCACCTCCATAGTCAATTTCCTGTCAAGAATAACACCAAGATTTCGCACCCAAGAGGAGGCCTTCAATGAAACAGATCCCAGAACAAGTCCAGTCGCTGAATCAGAGGCCAACCTATCACGCACTCTGTTCGACTCCACCACCAATACCTCCGTCTTATCGGGGTTCAGTCGCAACCAACTGGAGGCCATCCAATTGTTAATCTCGGCAAGGCAGCTGTTTAGCACGTCCACCGCGTTGGATGTTCCTGGGGCAAAGGAAAGATATAGCTGGGTATCATCAGCATAGCAATGAAAACCCAAGCCATACTTCCTAATGAGCCCTCCCAAGGGTAGCATGTACACTGCGAACAACATTGGGGCCAGTACCGATCCCTGAGGAACTCCACAAGATAGGAGGCTATGGGTGGAGGAGAAATTCCCCATCACAACCCACTGCCTCCTGTTGGTAAGAAAGGACTCAAACCAATGGATAACAGTACTGGTGAGTCCACATAGCTCCCTAAGGCAGTCAAGCAACACACAATGGTCCACAGTGTCAAATGCAGAGGAGAGATCAAGGAGAACAAGAATTGTCTTATCCCCACGATCTCTCACCCTGAGCACATCATTCTGCACCCGAACAAGTGCAGTTTCTGTGCTATACCTAGCCCGAAACCCCGATCGGAAAGGTTCATACAACTCATGGGTCATGAGGTGCTCTTCCAACTGGAGCGCCACTACCTTCTCAACTACCTTTGCCAAAAAAGGAAGGTTGGAGATCGGTCGGTAATTTGCCCTGACCTCCGGGTCCATAGATGGTTTCTTCAAGAGGGGTCTCACCAGTGTCTCCTTCAAGGCATCTGGAAAGACCCCTTCAGATAAGGAACACCGGACAATCAGAGCAAACACCAGGCCAACGGTGTCAATGCATCTCCTCAAGAAATGCGTCGGCACCGGGTCAAGTTCACAAAAAGTGTGCTTCAGATTGGTTGCTACCTCAGTGACCTCACTTACCTCCACCGGTCTAAACCCCCCCCCCCCAACCAGTCGGAGTGCACTCAGAACACTTCAGGTGACCACTGCCAGCTACGACATTGCTGACTGAAGAAGCCACCTGTCGGATACCAGACACTGTCTGAGAAGAACTGAGCAAACTCTTCGATTCTGCATTAGTAAAACCTTCTTCGGCTGTAGACAAGCAGGATGAAGTAGCCTGTCCACAGTCCAAAAAGTATAGCTGGTTGGTTCTTCCCGCAGCAATCTCCCTAGACAGGAACACTGCCTTCTTATGGTTGATTGCCCCTGGTATGCATTATAATGCACACGAGGGCCAGTTTGTCCCCTGCAGACCGGGTCTTCTCCAGCAGCCTAACCTCCTACCCTTCCTCTTCATCTCCTGAGAGCCCCATCATACCACGGGGACCTCAGGTAGGAAGATTTGGGTCGTATATGGACAGTCGAGCTAGTCAATGGTGCGGATAACACCTTGTATAAGTATCAACCCCAACACCTCCGACGCATGCATCACCCACACTAGAAAGATGAGCCTGCCAGAAACCCTTAGGGTCAATCCCCATAAAGGGCGACAGCTCATCATCTCAGTAGGGAGAGGGTATCCATTGGGAGCCCCAAACATGAACTGCACCGTGTAATCAGACCAAACCACCCGATCAATCTTGAGATTGTCTATTTCAAGCTCCAGTGAGAACGCCAGGTCCAACATGTGGCCATCCTGATGTGTCGCAGCAGCAACAACTTGTGTCAGGCCCAGAGAAGACATAATCTGGAGGAGGTTACGACCACACCAAGAGGATTCGTCATCAGCCCAAACATTGAAATCACCCAGAATAATACATCTGGGGGCTTCCAATGTTTCGCTGACAACAATTCAGCAACCTCCTGCAGGAAATTCCCCATCTCCTGAAGGGCGTTATAAATAAGGAAAATCCTGCACCAGGAAATGTTACGCCTTTAAATGGAAAAGGTTTTCCATTTGGTGTCAGGGCAAGGGCCTGGACCCTTTATCCTGTTCAGTGGTTAACATTCTTGACTACATTTGGTGTCTCTCCAAAGGGGGTCTACGGTCATCAACCCTTAGGGAGCACCTGGCAGCCATCTCTGCTTACCGGGTGCGGGCTGGTCAGCCGACAGCACAGGAGACAGTGGTCGGGTGCTTTTTCAAAGGCCTGGATCACATATCCCCTCCAGTGCGTGAACCTCCACCTCCTCAGGATCTACTGCTGGTACTCGCAAAACTCATGGGCAAGCCATTCGAACCTATGCACAAGTGTGCCTTGTCACACTTGTCATGGAAGACTGCCTTCCTGGTGGCTATCACGTCTGCCAGAAGGACAGGGGAACTCTAGGTGCTTTCGGTGGAGTCCCCTTATCTGGTCTTCCACTGGGACAAGATCGTCCTACGCCCCCACCCGAAATTCTTTCTGAAGGAGGTGTCAGAGTTTCGCCTCAACCAGGTGCTGACTCTGCCAGTATACTACCCTAATTGCACCTCGGAGGCCAAATACAGGCTCCATACTTTGGACCTGAGATGTGCTCTCTCCTATTATAAGGAGAGGACGGCGGAAATTCGGGGTAAGGTTCACCAGCTGTTTGTCACCTATGCTGAAGCCGCGTTTGGCAGATCTGCAGTGAAGCGGACTATTGCAAGATGGATTACATCATACATAGGTCTGTGCTATGAGTTGGCAGGCAGGGAGCCTCCGAGAGGGATAAGAGCTCATTCCACCCGCTGTACTGCTGCATCGGTGGCTGCCTCCAGGGACATCCTTATCCAGGAAATCTGCCGGGCTGCTACCTGGAAGCCAGCAAACACCTTCATCACCCACCGCCTTCTTGGTGGCTATCACGTCAGCCAGAAGGATGGGAGAGCTCCAGATGCTTTCCATCAAGTCTCCTTATCTGGTCTTCCGCAGGGACAAGGTTGTCCTTCGCCCCCACCCGAAATTCCTTCCGAAGGTGGTGTTGGAGTTTCACCTGAATCAGGTGTTGACTCTGCTGGTGTTCTACCCTAATCACACCTTGGAGGCTGAATATAGGCTCCACACTCTGGACCCTAGAAGAGTACTCGCTTACTATAAGGAGTGGACGGCTGAAGTTCAGGGAGAGGTTCACCAGCTGTTTGTCACCTACGCTGAAGCTGCACCTGGCAGACCTGCAGCCAAGCGGACGATAAGCAGGTGGGTCACCTCCTGCGTGGATCTCTGCTATAGGTTGGCGGGCATGGAGCCACCCAAAAGGGTAAGAGCTTATTCAACCCGCCATACCACTGCTTCAGTGGCTGCTTCTAGGGACGTCCTTATCCAGGACAGCTACAGGGCTGCTACCTGGAAGTCAGCACACACCTTTATTTCCCATTACCACATTGACCTAGAGTCACGCCGGGCTGCTGGTTTTGGGACCTTGGTTCTCCAGTCCTTATTCCCCAAGTAAGTGTCGGGGGTGTGCACCTTGCCTCCCTCCTCCCGGACAACTGCTAGGAGTCTGCCAGACAGTGTGGATTGAACAACATATCCACATCCCTAGGAGTGGTATATGTTGTTCATCTACACGACCCACCTGACCTCCCGGCTTCGACACAGAACCTGGCTTCCAGCGGGCTAGACTGGCGCATGGGGCGGAGCTGAGGGTTTTCCCACCGGTGGTGGAGGAGCCAGCTTGAAGACTTTCCCGCATATCTTAAAGCGGCAAGGTACCTGCCAGACAGTGTGGATGAAAACATATACCACTCCTAGAACTCCTGTTACAGGTGAGTAACCTGTATTTATCCCCTTCTTAACCGAGTTGGCTATCTTTTCTTGGTTTTGGGCCTTCGCTATTCTGATGGCCTTCCCCACTTCCTTCTGCTTTAACTGGTACATTTCTCTGTCCTGCTCCTTCTGTGTTTCCTTATACTTCCTAAATGCTATCTTTTTCTCCCTAACCTTCCCCGCCACCTCTTTTGAGAATCATAGAGGTTTTTTCTTTTGTTTTGATTTGTTTATTTGCTTCACACAAAGGCTTTTGTTGCCTCTGTGATGGCAGTTTTAATGTTTCCATTATTGCTCCACCCTCCTTCTTGCCTGTTTGCTAGTGCTTTTCTGAGGCGCACTCCCATTTTGACAAAGTCAGCCCTACTGAAGTCCAGTACTCTCACTTTTGTATGGCTTGACTCTGTAGCGGAGTTTATCGTGAACCACACTTGTTTGCTGGTCACTTGTTCCCAGTTGGCTACCCACTTCTAGATCCAATATCCTCTCTCCGTCCCCATTTGAGAGTACCAGGTCTAAGATTGCTCCCTCCTGAGTGGGTTCCAACATTAGCTGTCTGAGGCATGCCCTGTAGGGCATTGAGAATGGCCCTGCTCTTGGATGTGGCTGCAGCAAAGGTGCTCCAGTTAACATTAGGCATGTTCAGGTCCCCATCAACAATATTTCCCCTTCTCTGCCATCTTAAGGATGCCTTCTATCATTTCCTTGTCCATTTCTTCCCCCTGAGATGGGGGTCTGTATACAACCCCTGTGTGGATTGTGGTGCCATTTCCAGTTTCCAGGGTGACCCACAGTGCCTCTTCCCCTCCCTGTTTACCCTTTTGTTCCATTTCTTTGATCCCTTCCCTTACATAGAGAGCTATTCCTCCTCCTCTTCTACCCTCTACCCTGGTATGTTGACATCCCAGTCATGGTTCTCTGTGTAGCATGTTTCTGTAACTGCCACGATATCCAGGCATCCTTTTCCCATCAAGACCACCAGCTCAGGCAGCTTGTTACCTAGACTACGGGCATTGGTACTCATTACCCTCCATTGTTTGATGATCTTACCTCTTTTTGCCCCATCCCTGTCCTTGCTCCCTTTGCCTTCTTCTCCATTTACCCCTGCCCCTCTCCCAATCGACATCCCTATCTTGGTATTTTCCTCACTAACTACCCTGATTTTTTTTTGGGGGGGGGTGCTAGGATTTCCCTGCTCCTTTTCAGTGCCTCCCCCTTGGCTAGTTTAAATGCTTGCCAATGAAGCATTTAAACCTGTCACCTAGGATCCTGGTTCCCCTCCTGGACAGATGCAGACCATTATGCCAGTAGAGGCCTGCATCTCTCCAGGTGGACCCCAGTCCCCAATGAAGCCAAAACCCTGAGCTCTGCACCAGTTTTTCAACCATTAATTAAATCCCATGGTGCAGTGCACCCTAGCCTCACCATGCCACAGACAGGCAGCTCCTCCGGAAGGTTACCATGCGTGCTACTTGTCTAAGGCCCCTCCCCAACTCCATAAACTCCTCCTCCACTGTTCCGATCCCTTTCCCAGCCAGGTCATTTGTCCCTAGGTGGACAATGACATCCACATCCCTCCCCCGTGCAGCTACTCCCACGAGCCTAAGGATTTGCTCCCTGTCCCTCCAAGCCATGGCAACAGGCAGGCACTTTACCTCCCTCTCCCCTCCCTCCCCCAGTTCTGCCCCCCTAACAATGGAGTCCCCCACCAGGAGTTTCCTTCCCTGTGGGGTGTCTCATGCCACCCTTCTGTGGGTCTCCTTGGAGGTTCCCAACGTCCTCCTTGGTCTCCACTGTGGGTGCCTCTATAGAAGAACCACACACTGCCAGATCAGCATATGATGTGGAGAGGTACAACTGGAGAGAGTGTGCCTCTGTCTACCACCCTCACCCTCCCTGAGCCCACTGTGGTCCAACTGCTTCTCTTTCTTGGAAATCTCTGAGGCAGCGGCGGTGGCCCTGCTGGTCCCTGGGTGGGAGATGAGGTCCCCTGAATCCTGGCCAACTCATCCTGGAGATGAACAACCTCCTCCCTCAGCCCAGAGAGGAGTCTGCAGATGGGACAGCATCGCATCCTCCAGAACGTCTCCCGGAAAACTGCTGCTCCACAGCCACTGCACTGCACTGCACCACTTCCATCGTGCCACATATGCCATGAAATGGCGCAGGTTTTGCTTTTGGTCCTCTGCCCATGACCGAGACCCTTTAACATGCCCAGTGAAATCGGTATTAGAATACCTCCTTTCTTTATCAGAAGCAGGGCTGAGTTACTCCTCAATAAAGGTGCACCTTTCTGTAGTATCTGTGAACCATGCACCCTTTGGAGACAAATCCTTGGCCCAACTAGATCTGTCACACACCTTCTTGTGTGGCATCCTCCACTTGAAGCCACCCATTAGAGATCTGATCCCTCCTTGGGACCTTCTCTTCATTTTAGAACAGTTCACACTACCTACCTGTGAACCAGACGCAGATTGCGAGCTACGCCTTCTCTCCTGGAAGGCGTTATTTTTAGTTGCACTTACTTCTGCAAGGAGAATTTCTGAGCTTCAAGCACTCATGTACAAAGAGCCATATTTGATTTTTCATAAGGACAGGGTGTCCTTAAGGACCAATCCTAAGTTTCTACCCAAGGTGGTGTCAGAGTTAACCCTCAACCTGGATATCGACCTACTGGTTTACTATCCCATTCCAACAGGGGAGAGGCTCTCCTGTGCACGTTGGATGTACACAGGATACTCAGGTTCTACCTGACTAGGACCAGACTGCACCGACAGTCTGACCAGTTATTTTTGTCCTTTGACCACAGGATGTTAGGGGCACCAGTGTCTAAACAGACACTCTCGAAATGGTTGGTAAGCTGCTTTTTGTTCTGCTACCAGAAACAAAACAAACCCTTACCGGGGAAATGTTTCGGCTCCTTCCATTTGTGCAGCAGCTACATGGAGCACAGTGCACACATTCATCAGACATTACAGTCTGGACATTGCCTCCAGGCGCAGAGCAGGCTTTGGCCTTGCCGTCCTGCAGGGGCTTCTTTCGTGAGGGGTTCTCTTTCACCCTTCTCCTATCCTCCTCCTAAATTTAGGGGTAATCCTGTCCCTGCTTGGGACTCCGTCCTAATGGTGTAACCTGCTGCAAAAGCTGTTTCTTGAAGTAAGATGGTACAGTTATGTAAGAACTTACCGTAACAGTACATCTTCGAGAACAGCTCTTGCAGCAAGTACTTTCCCACCCACCTTCCCATCAGGAGGCCACCTGCTTTTGCTATAATAATGCCTATTGGTCTTCCTTTGGAAGCAGATCCTCGGTCTCCCATCAGAATCACATCGCTATGCCAGAGTTTCCGGGGGGAGAACTGAGGGATGCTGGGGGACCGCCCCTTTTATGATGTATGTGACGCCGGGGCTAGGGCAGACGTCTGGGGAGGTCCCACTGTATTTAGCTAGCTAGAAATTTTCTGTGGGTCCTGTTGCCTGCCGGCTTCAGTTCTAATGGTATAACTTGCTGCAACAGCTGTTCTCAAAGATCTACTGTTAGGTAAGTTCTTACGAACTGTACTTTATCGCTGCCGGGGCACCCTGCTTCCACCAGGAGGAAGCGCCTGACATTGAGGGTGATGGTCAGGGGTGGATAAGTATGGTGGCATGGGGACTCATGCAGAGGGCCATCATCCGGTGCTGGAGGACAGGTCATTTTCTCCCTTCCCTCTGCTTCCCCCTTCCATGTGATGGCTGCATGTCGTGGCATCCTGGAAAGTCCTGCCAAGTGCACCTCTGCCGGCCTACCTCCAGGAACTACTCGAGGAGTGGTGCAGACCATACCCTCTGTCCCAATTTGGAGAGCATCCATGCGGACACTCCTAACCATCTCTGCTGGTCTCCGCTCCAGGCATTCCTGGTGCAGGGTGCTAACCCAGGCTGCCAGTCTGTCAAGTGGGTGCCTCACTGCTCGGCGCCACAGAGCTGGCATTTTGTCTGTTTAATGTATCAGTAAAAGTAATATTGGGAAATTGGATCCTAAATTTCTGTCATGGATTATGTAAGTGCCATACTTTCTGTAATGGTGCCTTGAACAGTGTAGACTACATACTGCACTTACAAGGAAGTAACTATTTTTTTTCTGTTCAGTTCTGCTTTTGCTCCTTATATTCTTGGCTGGGGATGTATCCCTTATCTGTCCTCTCAGGCCTCCCAACCTGGCATCCCTCCAGACCTACCAGCGCAAGGGGAGGTCACGTGGCTTATCTCCAGTGGTGGGGCCTCCAGCAAGGTGCATAGGGGAGAGCCCAAGATCCACCTTAGTTGCCTTGGCTGGTTATTCTGGGTGTCATTCATTGGAGGCTTGTTGCAGCTGTGGAGGATTTTTTGCTATCTTGCTTGTTGTGTTGCCCCTAGCGGTTGTGACATGCAATGATGTCAGTGGCACACAATGAGCGATCTTACTTCGAGCTGGCTACACCGTAAGGACTATGCCGCCAGACACTAGGAGTCCACGGAAAAATTCTAGCCAGCAGTACCCAGCTGGGGACCGCCTTATGTCGATCCGCCCACCGACGCCGCCTCTGTATAAAGGGGTGGTCCCCAGCCCCACCTCAGTTCTTTTCCCATCACAACCTGTACACTTCAGCCCTCAGACGCGTGCATCTGTCACCCGCCATTTTCTTCTGTCAAAAGTACCAATTTTTTTCTTTAATTTTCATGTTAAAGTATCGATATCACACTAGTTTGTCATCTATCTTCTTCCATTTGCCGACTTCCCACAAGGAGAAACACACAGGAGGGAAGCACCAACAGCGGTACAAGGAGCACAGTAGGTCGGAGTCCAGATCTAAGTCTCCCGTAAGGAGAAGCACTAGTGAGAGAGAGAGAGAGACGCACAGAACTCAGCCCTCTCACAGCCTAACGCCTCTGGCCTGCCATTGACAAAGGCTCCCGCCCTTACCCTCTCAGTGGGTGGCAGCTCTTCGGGGCAAGGACCCTCGGGTCCATCCCTCAGCCTTAGGCCCTTACAGCAATCCTCAGGGCCTAAGATGGGGACTTCAACCGATAAGGTTCAGGCATCTCTGTCTTCCAGCTCGTCGTCTGTCTCTGACGACAGACACAGACGCCAGGAGCATTCCCACTCTAAGGAACGCTCTCCCAGGGACAAGTCATTGACTGATAAATCTAAGACCCCAACGCATGTCCTGGATGAATGGTCTTCCGACAAATGGAAAGACCAGCTGCAGACACCACAAGGTAAGGCGCAAGCACCAAGATGTCTGCCACGACCACTCACAAGTCGGACATCTGTGGAGCAGCCACTTCAAAAGCCGACGTCCTGCTCTGACCATTCGACAGCCTAACGACAGGCCACCTGTCGAGAAGTCGCATATCAAACCCCTTCGGTACCCGACAACCTGGCGTCAGGGGACCTGACGATAGGTGACCAGACAACAGACTGCACTACTCCACCGAGTCCTCACATACAATGATGAGACTCAAGGACCAAGCAACCTTACTGCTACTCCTGCAGAACCCAGTGGTGTGCTATCACTGCAGGGGTCAATGGTCCTCTGGCGGACGTTTGAAAACTCTTTACTTTGTGGTGGAACGCAGTAAAAGTAGATTTATTAAAAAAGGATGAGCTCCCTCCTCCACCACCTCCGCAACCCCCTACACTGATCCAGGACAAAACACCAGTCCCAGACTCCCGGCCACAGTCTCTGCACATACCCAGGAGCCCGACTCCAGGAAGATCAGACTCCGAGCATACCAGGCATAGGGGCAGACGTCACCACTCCTATCCCAGGTCACCTTCCTCAGACAACAGGAGCAGACGCTGGCATGGGCGTAAATGCTCGAGCTCAGCCTCATCTACCTCCTGCAGAAGCCACCCTCATTCCTCAGACTCCTCTTACAGAGGTTACTTTCCTGAGCCAGAGGGCCCCCCGCAACTCACCCAGGTTTCCCCCCAGATGACCCAACATTTATGGATGTGATGCACCACATCCAATTCCTAAATCAATGGAACACCGAGGAATTGGACCCGGAAAGAAAAAGGCTTCATACCTTTTTGGGAATGAGTGAACCGAGACCTTCGGTCATTCCCCCCTGGCCCCTTCTTTTCAGGACATAACCAGGCTGGCATGGGACCACCCTTCCTTCCTTTTCAGCTGTTCCTAAGAAGGCAGACAGACTGTACAAGCCTCACAAGGCAGAGCCCTTTATGGGAGAAAATCCGAGTTCAGACTCCATGGTCCTGACCGCAGCTCATGGCAGGACAAAACAACCTAAACATAAGAGCTCACAGCCCCCCAACAAGGAATCCCAGAAATTAGACCAGTTCAGTAGGACAGTCTACGTGTCTTCCACATGCTCCATTCAGTCCCTAAATTTTTGGCCCATATGGTGCTATATCAAAAATCTTTATGGAAGAAAGCCATCGAGTTGGCCCAAAAGCAGCCAGATAATCCATCACGCACTGAGCTTTTGGACTTACTCCAGTCTGGCCTGGACGTAGGAAAACACGTATTTAGGGCATCCTATGACTTGGCGGACGCAGCAACTAGAGCAGCGGCCACTGGGGTGTGTCTCCATCACCACTCCTGGCTGAGAGTATCTGGCTTTCAGCAGGCTCTCCAGGATTCTGTCCTTAATGCCCAATTCCACAGGTCTGTCCTTTTCAGAAAAGAGGTACAAAAGATAATCATGGAACTGAAAGACTCTGGCAAAGCGATCCAGTCCGTTCACCACATGTACTGGTCAGATCCTCAGCAACCAAAGCGCAAGTCCAATTGGTGCCAAAGTGCCAACCAAAAGAAAACCAACAGCCCCAGGCCCTTTCAAAAGAAAGGCTCCTCACAACCAACAGGGAACAGCGGACCTAGGAATCCAAAATCCTCCCAGCCTTCTCTGCCTACCCCAGGCGCACATGCATGACTTCCTGCCAGCCCTCCTCCTCCAGCGGAGTTGATGAGGGGAAGCAGTAGGGTGTCAGTTCTCCGCTCTACCTTGATGGGTAGGTCAAAATCACAACAGATTTATGGGTGCAGGACATTATCGAGAAGGGTTACATGCTGGAGTTTACCAAATTTCCTCTGGACAAACCTCCAGCCCCCTCCCCACCCACATAGCCTTCATCAGAGAAGAAATCCAGAGCTTGTTCTCAAAAAGAGTGATAGAGCCTGTTCCTCCCTCCCAACTAGGAATCGGGTATTACTCCCATTTCTTCTTGGTCCCCAAGAAGACAGGGACTAAAGACCCATATTGACCTGAGTCACCTGAACCAGTATATCGAATACAAGAGGTTCAGAATGGTAACCTTTCCAGGGCTGATACCTATGTTGTACCAAGGGTACTGGCTATGCCCTCTGACATGCAAGATGCATACTTGCACATACCGTGTTTCCAACTCACAAGAAGTATCTTCGGTTCGCTTTTCAAGGGAACATTACCAATTCGGTTTTGCCTTTCGTCTCTTCCCCAGCTCCGAGGGTTTTCACCAAATGCCTAGTAGTAGTGGCAGCTGCTCTTCATAGACAGGGTCATTTTGTCTACCCTTATCAAGACGATTGGCTCCCTAACTGCCCCACCAGGTCACAGTTAATCCACACCCTCTTGGACACTTTTCAAATGTTCCAACAGCTGGGGATAACAATAAGTCTCCCAAAATCCTGTCCTTGGCCCTGCCAGCATCTACAGTACATATGGGCTATCCTGGATACACAGCGGGGAAGAGCCTTTCTCCCACCCGACAGGACCACTTGTCTGAGAGACCAGGCCTCCAGAGTAGCTTCAGCCAGTCTAGTCACAGCAAGAACCATGTTATATTTCCTAGGACACATGGCTGCAGCCATACCCACGGTACCACTGGCACGCTTGCATATGAGAGTTCCTTAGTGGAACCTAAGGGTGTAATGGGACCAGACGTCCGACAATCTCGAGCAGCCAATAAGGGTTATCAAGGGCTGTCCAGCGAATTCTGTCATGGTGCTGACTTCACCTAAATTGGATTCAGGAGTTCCGTTCCAAACAGACTCACCGAGCGAGATCCTCACCACGGATGCATCGGGTCTAGGATGGGGATCTCATTTTTGGAATCACTGTACTCTGGCTACATGGGCAGACATAGTGTCCCTGCACATCAACATCTTAGAGATGAAGGTGATTCTGTATGCCATGCAGGCCTTTCAGACTCACCTGTCCCAGGGTCCCCTTCTTCTCCAGACTGACAATATGTCTATGGTCTTTATATCCACAAGCAGGAGGGACGATTCCTACCTCTGTGCAGAGAAGCCATGAGAGTGTGGTACTGGGCCCTAGAACATGGACTCACACTGATAGCAGTTTCTTCCAGGAGTTCAAAACATCCTGGAAGACGAGCTCAGCAACTCGCGATCCAGAAACCACCAGTGGGAGCTGCTTCAAGAAGTGGTGGCTGACCTCTTCGAAGGATGGGGACATCCAGAGCTAGACCTCTTCGTGTCCCTGTGCAATGCAAAACTGCCCAATTTTTGCTCGCTAGATCTCGGGCATGGTGTTTTCTGGTGAGACGTATTGTCCCTCTGCTGGACAGGGAGGTTCTTTTATGCCTTCCCTCCCTTTCCCCCTTCTACAGAGGATGTTACACAAACTACAGACGGATCATGCCACAATGATCCTAGTAGTTCCTTTCTGGCTGTGACAGATATGGTTCCCTTTTTTACAACAGTTAGCAGTGGAACCTCCATTTCAGCTACCAATTTTACCCAGCTTGCTGTCTCAAGGCATGGGAACATTAGTCCACCCAGACCTTGGTCCCTACACCTTCATGCATGGTCCCTGCAGACTTTGCCATTTCCAGACATGGAGTTTCACAAAGGGTGGCAGAACTCTAGTAGAAGCGAGAAAACCTTCTACAAGTGCCACGATGCTATGAAATGGAAATGTTTCTGTATCTGGGCAGCTGCACGCTTCCTGGACCCACTGTCCTGCTCAGTGAAGTCAGTCCTGGAATATTTCCTATCGCTTTCAGATGCGGGATGAGATACTCTTCCATAAAGGTGCATCTGTGCCATTTCTGCTCATCACACACCTATGGAGGGCAGAAATATTACTCAACTGGACCTTGCCCATACAGTACATTCCTTGGGCATGCTTCATATGAAGCCTCCCATTAGGGATGCTGTCCCCATGTGACTTCCTTTTGTTCTGGAGAAATTGACATTAACTCCTTCGAACCAGCCGTGGATTCGCGCTCACGCTTTCTCTTGGAAAATTTTATTTTTAGTTGCCATCTCTTCAGCCCAAAGGGTTTCCGAGCTGCAAGCTTTGATGTGTAAAGAACTTTATTTAATTTTTCACAGGGACAGGGTGTTTCTGTGAATTAACCCTAGTTTCTTCCAAAGGTGGTGTCTGAGTTAACTTTGAATCAAAACATCTCTTCCAGTTCATCATCCCGATTATATTTGAATCGGGGAGGCCTCCTTCACATGCTAGATGTACACAGGATCTCCGCTACTTTAAGCCATGATAAAATCGATCCGCAATCGGATCAGTTATATGTGTCCTTTGCCCTAGGGTTCTGGGGAAACCAGTTGCAAGGCAAACCATGTCCAAATGGTTGACAAATTACCTTACCCTCATCTACAGCAAGTAAGGGACATTCAACAGGGATGGCTGCATCCTTTGAAGCCATGAAAAATGTTTCAATAGCAGACATCTGCGGCCTGCCGCAACATGGAATTCTGTGCATACTTTCATTAAGCACTACACCCTGGATATTGCTTCCAGAAGGAGAGCAGGATTCTGCCTCGCTGTGCTCCAAGACCTAATTTCCTAAATGATTAAATTCACAATTCGAGTTTATACCCCTGCCTCCTTTTTTCTTCCCTTTGGGGACACTGCTTGGGCCTCAGTCCTTATGGTGTAGCCTGCTGCAGGAGCTCATACTCAAAGTAGGATAGTACATATACGTAGAACTTACCATGACAGTAGACCTTCGAGAAGAGCTCCCAGCAGGTGCTATTTTTGCCCTTCATCCCCCTAAGTAACCTCCGTGTCTCCGCAGGTGAACTGAGGTGGGGCTGGTGACCCCATCCCTTTATACAGAAGGTGACGCTGTGGCCAGCCCGATGTAAAGGGAGGGTCCAGCTGGGTACTGCTGGCTAGAAGTTTTCCGTGGAGTCCTAGTGCTTGGCGACATAGTCCTTATGGTGTAGCCTGCTGCAGGAGCTCTTCTTGAAGATCTACTGTTACAGTAACTTCTTGCATAACTGTACTTTCCTGCACACTGCATGCCGACATCCACAAAAGTGGTAATCCCAGCACTGCTGAGACTCTCAGGTGCACTGTCTCCTGGCCCGCCAGGAGCCAGAGTATTGCAGAGAGCCGCCACCCACCACCCACAGGGAGAAGAGCTGTTCGGTGGATGCTCTGTCCTCATCCTCCTGGCCGCCCCTCCACTCCACGCTCGCTTCTTAACCCAGGTCATCAGTGTCGCAGCTCATTGCACTACTGCTGTGCTGGAAGTCGCCATTTACTAACATACTAAAATGCCAGCAGAATAGGCCTAACGGTCTTTCGGTTCCTCGCTTGGTCAGTCCCCAGCCTGGGTGCTGACCTTGCTGTCCTTTCGCCTTCTCTGGCTTTTCCTTCCCAGTTCGGATATTCTTGCTGCATTGGATTTTGCTTCCAGAACCCTTCCCTGTACCTGTCCCACCCCTCTTGAACCCCTCCACTGTCTCTGCCTCCACTAGCCCCTAGGCAGTGCATTCCATGGCTCCACCACCTCTCAGTGAAGTAGCACCTCCTCCTTTCTCCCTGAATCTTCCTCCAGCCTCCACCCATGCCTCTAGTGGCCCCTTCCTCCTTCCTTCAAGCACCCCGACTGTTCCTCCCTATTTATCCTCTTCATGTACCTAAAGACCTCTATCATGTCCCCGGTCCCTTCTCTTCTAATGTGTACATATTTAGCTCTTGAGCCTCTCCTCATAGGTCCCTGTCCCCCAAGCCCCCCAAATCATTTTGGTTTGCCCTCTCTGGACCCTCTCCAGGAGGTTAATGTCCCGCTTTAAGTGTGGCCTCCAAACTGCACGCAGTACTCAAGGTGCGGCCTCACCAAGCAGTTATACAGAGGGAGTATCACTTCCTCCTTCTGGAGGTGGATCCCCCTAGCGATGCATCCCAGCATCCTGTTGGCCTTGGCTGCTGCCTCCCACAAGTCTCAGAGTTGTTCATCTTGACATCCACCACCACCCCCAGGTCCCTCTCAGCCATCGAGACTTGTAGCATTCCCCCAGGGTGTACACTTGGCCTGGGTTTCTGGCCAGGGTGGAGTACCTTGCATTTCCTGCATTGAACCTCAGCTTCCACTTTCTAGACCATTTTCCAGAGCCTCCAGGTCCCCCTGTAGGGCCACCCTCCCTCCTCCCCATCCACCACTGCCCCAGTTTCGAGTCATCTGCAAGAGACTCATCTCACCTGATTCCTGTCCTTATGTCAGATAATGAGCGCTGGAACAGAAAGGGCCCAAGAACTGATCCCTGTGGGACCCCACTAATGACCCTCCTTGGGGATGAGACTATCTCACCAACTACGACCCTCTGGGTCCGGTCCTGGAGCCAGTTGCCTATCCATCTGATCATCTGGTTCCCCACCACCATTTCTCCCAGCTTATCCAACAGGCCCACGTGAGGAACAGAGTCAAATGCCTTGCTGAAGTCTAGAAAGAGGACATCCACTGGTCTACCCAGGTCCAAGGCACTTGTCACCCAGTCATAGAACTCCACCAGGTTTGTCTGACACGATTTCCCGGATGAATCCATGCTGTCTATCGTCCAGACACCCTGACTTATCCAAGTCCCCCAGCCGCCTCCTTGACAATGCCCTCTATCACCTTGCCCACCACTCGATGTCAGGCTGACAGGCCTGTAGTTCCCTGCCACCTCCCTTGATCCCCCCCTTGTGGATAGGCACTATATGCGCCACCTTCCAGTCTTGGGGCACCCACCCTGTCCTCAGAGAGATGGTGAAAAGCTCTGCCAGGGGTTTTGCCAGGACATCTGCAAGTTCCTTCAGCACTCTGGGATGTAATTTATCCGGCCCCGGTGCATTTCTAAAAGGATTTTCTGTTAGTTTGGCATCTACAGGACTCTTTTTCAAAATTTGAATTTCAGGACATCCCATTCTATACTACTAGTGTAATTTGCACTAAAACAAGATCTTTTTTATGCTGAGATTTAATCTGTCCTGGCTGCTTTTCCAGCCCTGAAGCCAGAATCCTCTGTTTGTGACATCAGACTCTCATTTTTGTAACAGACAGTGATGTCCTAGGCAAAGGATTAAGGCTTCTCACCAGGCATAAGCACCATGAACAAATTAAACACTGAAACACCGATTGTGTTAGCAGAAAAAAAAAACAGAGCTCCATCCTGTCTGCCCATTTTCCTGCCTAGCTCTGTGCTTAGCCTAACACTGGGCTGGATTTAGAGATCTGATAATCCCAGTGGGTGACTGTCACCCCCTTCCCTAGGTATCCCTTCTCCTTTTCTGTCTGTGGGTTGGCTATTCCTGTGTATCTGTCTCACCCAAGATTAAACCCTGACCCAGTCTTGGCTTCAACCAACTCTCTGGGAAGTCTGTTCCATTTGTCCACCAACCGCTCCGTGAAGAACTTCCTTGTCTCCACCCTTGTCCTTTAGTTCCTGCATAAAAGGCTAAAGGGGAAAGATTCTGTTTTTTTTCTTTTTTTATTTGCTTATCCCCCTGCACTGACATCCCCATCCTCCCGCCTTGCACCAGGTAGATTATTCTCTCATAACCTGGTCTGAGACCAGTTTCGTTGTTGACTTGGTTGTTTTCCTTGCACTTTACACCCTTTAGTGTTGATTTACTATTCCAACGCCACACCACCATGGAGCCCCACTCCTGTGAAATTTGAGGTTAATAGAATTTTAGGGAAATCAGATTCAGACCCAGACCTCCTGATTACAGCTTTGTGCCCTAACCACTAGGCTTAGGCTATGCTGGCTAGTGCTTGGCAGACTTGCGGTTAGACACATATTACAGTCCAGCTTTCTCCAGAACTTACCCTATCTGGCTTGCTCCCCAGGGCTTATCCCTCCTGGTGCGGTCCCTCAAACCCCACCAGAGACAGGATCCAGTTGGCACGAGGAGCAGAGCAATCCCTTGGATGCTCGATCTTTGTCCCCTGGCTGGCCTCATCTCCTGAGCTCACTCCTGAACTTGGGTTGTCTGCATTGCAGGCGGTACTACCACTGTGCTGGCAGGTCAGCAAGGAAAGATCCTGTTTTGTTTAAGTGAATGAGTTTCTTCCTGTGCCGTTCACAAAGTTCACTGCACTATCTGCCTGACTTTAATGTCCTCAGTAACACCTAGATCCCTCTCCTCCCTTGGCAGTTGCCACAGCTGTCTCCTGGGTTGGAAGAAGCATCAAAACTGAATTGTAACTACACTTTAAGGGTTTATCTGGGTGTGCTGATGTTTCCTGGTGTTCCTTTAAAGTGTGAGATTTCAAGAAAGCTTGACGTTTAAAAACTGCCTTCTCCTCCCCACCCCCCCAATGCAACCCATCTCCCTAGCTTCATGTTTTATTTTTTTTCTGTGATTTAGTTTTCATTAACCAGGTAGGTACACTTGGCAAGTACACAGAATATTTTCCTGATTTCCAACACCAATATTTGTTGGAGATGTTTAAATGACATCGGTACCATTACACACATTATTTGGCTTGTCCACTAATTCAGAAATTCTGGGATGAGGTTTCTGGGGCCTGCGAAAAAATTCTAAATAAAAAAAATGTACCAACTGATAAACTAGTAATGTTGGGCATAACTTCTGACCTAGATTTATGGCCAAATCCTAATACCTTATGGTTTCTGGCCGTGCTCATCTCAGCCAAGAATATTGCTCTAGAAGATGGAAACAAACCTCATCCTCGACCTTGTCAGAATGGCTTGAGGATATGTCCACCAGAGCACGGTATGAAAGACTAGCTTTTGTTTGTAGTGATAGAATAGAGAAATTCCTAGATATATGGAACCCATTTTTAAACTCTTATCTTCTGTAAAATGCTACCTAAGAGTATAGTAATAATACTGGTCAGAATTTTAGTATGTATTACTTGGAATGTTTAAGGATTTATAATGTTTTATTTTAAATGGTGGATAATATGACTGTATGCTGTGATTATTGCATTGCATGTTTTGTTGGTTCTTTGTCTTTTTAAACGTGCAATAAAATTGGCAATTACAAAAAAAAAAAAACAATATTTTTCTGCATTGTGTACTGATAGGACCACAGTACCCTGAATAAGTGCCTTTGTATAAGCTGTGAAATGTTGAGCCATCGCAAAATGTAGCTGTGAAGCTTGAAATGGTAAGATAAAACATGAAATCAGGGAGTGCAAACTGAGAAAAATGACAAGGCCATTACAAACCTGAACATACACACAGGCACGCCCACTTACCCATAGTCATTGCCCCCACAACGCAGGCCTGCGCAGCAACACGTGTGTGAATTAGGTGGACCGACATCTTTGTGTCACCTCTGGTCCTCAGTTTGTAGAGTCCATAGCCTACAACAGCTGCAAACCCAGCCATACCTAGACATAAGACAGGCAGAGTTAATAGCAATGGTGAGTTAGTCATGCATGTTAATAGGTATCAGTTTGAAAGACTGAATCCGGAGACTCATTGCCTGAAACTCGGAATCCCGACACTTGTAATTGCCATGGTGGAGTTTATCATAAGTAGGAGTCGGGGCATTGAGAGGTGCAGGGCCTCTGAAACATGGAAAAAAACTCTGCATGGTCAATTACTGAGTGTCAGGATTCTGAGTTTCGATCAATCAGTCTCAGGATTCTGACACTCTGTATTTAGAGTTTGTCTTTCATCATATATTCATATTAATACCCATCCCACAATTAGTGAGGAGAACGTCTTATAATTAATTCACTGCAGCATCTCATTTTCCAGAGGGGAAGGTGCTTTAACCCAATTTTGTATCAGGAGTACTGAAGATCAGGGAGGGTAGACACAGTGAGCAGGTGGCTCTGGTGGGATTAGAACCTGGGTATCCTGGTTCCTAAACTTTTTCTGTAACCACTAGACCACACTGCCTTGTATACTTCTCTGTTTCCAGTCAATTCCCCAGCAAAGAGCTATGATTGTTTCAGATAATCCACTGGTGGGGACCCAGTTCCAAAGGGTTTACATGAGACTACAATCACAATCTCTCGTACACAAGATTGCAGTCAAATACTACTTTAAAGGGAAACATGATGAAGAGTCCGTAACAGTATCAGTACTCAGTACTGCAGTAACACATATTGTGTACATCATAGCCCATATTTTATAAAATCCTCATCTGTGATTGAACCAGAGCCAGTCACTTAGACATGCATGATTTTTGGACTATTGCCTGGTTCAAAACAAAGAACCAGGCAATAGTTCAATAGGACAGTCAAGACAATAGTTTTTCAGTGATTACCCATTCGAACTTTGTTTGTAACTCGGCAGAGTTTAATGAAACATTGACTCGAAGCTGTGTCGATATAGTGGAAAATAGAGACCCCCAGGATGAATTATTGTCTTTGGCTTCAGGCAGTATAACTGTCATCCAGCAATAGTTCATCCCTTGATGTCAGGATTTTTCCACTATTACCCTCACCTCTGGCCAATGTTTGTATAATATTCATTTACTTCCTGACGACACCATGGTTCAGTTTTGTGTGCTGATTGTTTGACCTAACTGTATCAAACTTGTTTATAAAATGGGCAGAGACAATCCTGCCTTTGGACTGTTTTTTTTTTTTTTAACCTGTGCATCAAATCCGTTCAATGCACAGGTAAACATAAGTACAGAAAAGCACCACCACAGTACAAAATGAATATCAATGTGCCATTAGAATGTTCAGCTTTTGACATGCCGCCATTTCATTTTGCAAGCTTTTGGAGGACAGCAGTAATCTTCCCTGTGTCAATCTTCACCATTTATCACTAGTAGGTGGTTGGCTGGAGACAGGCACATTGCGGGAGCTTTTTTTTTTGGTAGGAGGGAGGAGCCGGCGCTGCCCACGAGGCTGATGCACTGCATGGCACTTGCGGGTTGGCCAGTAATAGCTATTGGCTCCTCCTCCACCTCAGTTCTGCTTCTCCCGCCGTTGAGACAGCACCTCGTCAAGCAGCTCAGAATTCTTCACTGAGACATAGTGGCCTAGTTCAATGTCAGTGCCCCTTTTTGGAGCCATTGTTCCTCAGAGTCATTCAACGCTGATCCCTTCGACTCCTTCACCGCGACTCTGCCTTCGTTCTGCAGCCCACTCGACACTGTTTGTCTTTCATTCCAGTAAGATCTCTCCTTTTATTAAGCGGCATCAAGTCTTTTACTGTTTTTGTGTTTTGTTACCGTCTCATCATGCCTGGTCTTCGGGACAAGAAACGTTAGAAAAAAAACGAGTTCGCCTCCTATGCATCGGTGGCCCTGTGGCCAACAGATTTCCATTACCAACCTGCGTGATGTTTGCCTCAACTGCCTTGGACCCCAGCATGACATGGACATCTGTGATGCCTGCTTCTCTACGGACTGCCACATTCTGGAGCACCATGCATTAAAGGTCGGCAGGGCTCTACCGACTCAGGGGGGCAGTGTCATTCTTGCCAGTCCAAGTGCAGTACTCTCAGCCCATCCTCTTGGTCCCTTCCCAGGCTGACATGGTCTGGTGAAGAGGGGGCCTCCTCTTCTGCCTTGCCACAGAGGAAGTTCCTACCATGGTGCCGGAGGTCCGGTCTAGCTCCACTCGAGGCTGGGAGCACTGCTCTGGCAGTCACCTCTTCGGAGGTGCAGGCTCCCCCATTGTCGGGGCCCACGGCCGCGAGTCCTGGTGCGGGGCCTTCCTGAGGAGGTTGTGGGGTCAAAAACTGGGGGGGAATTCAAGAATGCTTGGGACAGACATGAGGCAGTTCTTGTGGAGGGTAGGAAGAAGTAGGCTGTTGGTTAACTAGGATCTGCAGCTTGTCCAACAGGTAGGGAAATGGGCAGACTAGGTGGGTCAAGCGGTCCTTATCTGCCATCAAAGTCTATGTCCCCTGGTACCACCTCATATCCCTGTGCCATTCACGGCTCCAGTGATTGGGAAGACACCACAAGGGGTATGAGGCAGGACAGCCCCTGCTGGCCACCAGTCCGGAGCTCCTCTGGATCATCTCCTCTTCGGAGCCAGATGATTCGGAGGCTGATCTGGACTGGCAGCCTGACTGCTCTGAGTTGGAGGGTTCTCCATGGCCTAGTACTCTTGTGCCTCCCCAGGTACTCCCTCCTGTGGCTCCGGCGACTGCAGCCCGTGCTAACTGTCAAGTCGATGGCAGCTCGGTGGGTCAGGTGCATGCTGGCAGTCCCACTACTGCGGGAGCGGTGGCCCAGACTTTGGGGGAGGGGGTGGCTGCTGTCCCCAGTTCCATCTCCTCTGTCAGGGTCAAGACCGAACCTCCCTCCTCTGCGACTCTCCTCGGGGATTTGCCAGAATTGGGGGGGTTCCTTGGCACAGAGTGCGAGGAAGAGGGCTTCAGTCAATCAATCAAAATCTTAATTTATCCAGGCGAACATCATTGAGCAAGCTCATTTACAAGATGGACCTGGTTAGCTCTGGGTCAAATGGTACAGTGCATACAGAGATATTTACAATAGAACCAAATAACACAAGTAAAGAACAATTAATGCAATTAATGCAAGTAAGTACTCAATGTTACATCAGTCATATCAGTTCAGAGTGCTTCTGTAATATTTAAGAAGGACATAAGATGAGGCTTAGTAGGAACTTCAGTAGGGAGAAGTGATCGGCCGCTCGTGTAGGGAGTTGACGCAAGCACAGAATTTCAAAAGTAATGTAATCACACAGTATCTCTAAATGTGACACTCTAAACAGAAGGATAAGAGTCTTAACAGTCAAGGAGAAAAGTATTTACAGCTTTTTTGGGCAAATTTCGGCATGGAAATCAGATTTATGCTTGGTTTAGAACGGACACAGAAGCAGACTGCAGGAACCAGTCGGAGGCCAACGCCGAAGAGCGCTCATGTTCCGATTGGATGGCTGCTAATGCCATGATTTGTTAATGGGAAATCTGAGCTTGGGTTCTTGGGTGGCGATAGAGGCAGCACCGACCGCCCAGTGCCCGGGTTTCCCACGTCTATGGGCAGGGAGCCTGTGGAGAGCATATCCTTGGCAGGGGATGGAAGAAGGGGTTGGTATTAAGTACTGGGTCACGGACAATGGAACATCTGAACCAGAGGGAAGACCAAAACAGCAGGACAACAGAATTGATATTCCTTGACGCTTAAAGACTGGCCCAACCACAGAAATTCAGAAAGGAGTGTAATCAAACAAAGTCCCAACTCTTGACACTCTAAACGGGAGAAAATAGAGGTCATAACTGTTGGAGGCAGTAAGTAAGTACAGCTCCTTTTTGTGCGAGTTTTAGACAGAAAATCAGACTTTAGCTTAGTATTGAGGGAGGCACAGGAGCAGACTGCAGGAGCCAATCAGATGCCAGAGCAGAAAAGCGCTCGCGTTCCGATTGGGTATCGGCAATGCCACACCTCGCTAGTAAGGAGTCTGGTCTAGGTGTCTCAGGTGGCGGCTATGGAAGCGACAACTGCCCAGTATCCACATTTCTCCCAGAAATTTCCTCAGAGTCAATGAGGTGAGGGACGGCAGCATAGTAACGTAGCCCTCCAGGTTCTGGGGAGGAACCACAGTGCTGAGCCCAGTTTCTCTCCTTCATCCCCTTCGAGGGAGTCCTCCATTGGATGGGACTGGGACCACCCTTTGATCCATGCGTCTCGTATCTCATAGGGAAGCTTCTCCCACAGGACTAAGTCCCGACCGCTACGCTTTCTTAACAGGTCAGTGAATTTGCAGACTCATGGATTCCCGCTTATGCCAATTTCACCTGTAGAGTCTTCCAGCCCTGGCAGAGGCATGTCACATGCGGTGACAGGTTCGCCCGTGCCTCTGCATCTAGCTCCCTTCTCCCAAGCCATGTTGGTCCTTTGGGACCTTGACTTGAGAACATTTCAGATCCTGGGCTGTGGATTTCCCTCAGTATGTTAGGCTATAGACGAACAGGACTTTCAACCGGTTCCCTCCACAGCCAGAGTTTGACTCGTAAGCTCCTCAGCCTCCTCATCTTCCTCCATGGAGGAAAAGGAGTCCACTGTCCACGTGTCTTCAGATACTGATTAAACTCAGTATTAGCATTTCCTAGTGAGGCTGATCAGAGACTTGCACATTACCCACTTTCCCGTCACAGTACTGAGCGTGCGACGCAAGCCTTCTTAGGCGAGTTCAGGGCACACCATGTGATGGTCCCCTTCTGGCCTGTTCCCTTCCAGGAGGCATTGTACAGCACTTGGCAGCTTCCATATGCCACAGTTCCAGCCCCCATGGACTGTCTGAGGTGGTACTGTGCACCTCGAGGGTCTCCAGGCTCTCTGCCTCATCCCACTTCAGGACTGACATATCTGGACACTCCTCCTGGGCATAGACGTCTGGTCTACGACCAACTCCCGGATCCTGACTCTGCGGAATTAGAACATCTGGGGCGGAGAGTTTTCTCCTCTGCATGGATGGTCCTAGCCATTGTTTCACATCAGGTGCACCACACTGCCTATAGCAGGCATCTGTGGGCGATGCTGGGCCAGGCACTAGCATCACTGCTTTCGATTCGGAGGCTACCGCAAGCCATAGCCCTCTCTGCTATAGGTCTCGGAGCTGGCAAGGCACCAGTCAATGGCATCTTACGATGCCAATGAAGATCTCTTCACGACTTGCAGGGACAGCGATCTGCAAGAGCAGTGCGGCATGGTTTTGCCTTTTCAAGTGTAACCATCTCAAGGTTGGCATGGTGACCAAAACCTCTCAAGCTGCGCTCTTGAGGTTTAAATTGTCACTATGTCAGCCTCTCAATGGCTACACATGCTTTTCATAGATGGCGGACCATACATTATCCTCTTTGTGGAGGGACTATTATTTAGCAGCATTTTATTATATTTTTTGTGGCTTTGAAAACTTTGTGTGTGAATTTTTTTTAAAAGTTACCTGTGGGCCCATTTTAAAGAAGCAATAAGGCACTTCAGGGACATTGGTGGTACTAGGTTTATCCCATGGTCAGTGGGCTGAAGGCACTCAGCTTCACCTCGTGCCTCAGTACACCCCTGACCGTTACAAGAAGTACGGTAAGGAACTTCCTGGGGTTGTTTGTGGCTCATTCAACTAGAGGCATGGTCACTTCTGTTTTAAGAATGTGTCTGCTGCTGAGATTTGTGAAGCTGCCACTTGGACACTGTCCACAGATAAACACTACAGTCTGGACATTACCTCATGAAAAAGTGCAAGTTTTGGCCTAGCTGTGCTTCAAGGCCTCCTCTCTTAATCCTGTAGGCTCCAGTCATACATACTGTTTTACTGTCAGTACTGCTTGGTACTCATTCCATAGCTGTGGCTTGATGAGAGATATCCTTGAAGAGAATGTAACAGTTACTTACTTATTATAACAGTAGATCTTTGAGAGAGTCTCTTTCATCAGGCTATGCTGTCCTACCCTCCATCCCTCTAAGGATTTAGAGCTCTGTAATTCCTGTCTGTTTCATCAGAAAGGTTTACCTGCTGCTTCCTGCCTCACCTGGTAGGCAGAGCCACAGGTTCTCTCCTGGTTCCCTCTAGGGAGGTCCTCCGACCATGATCTCCAGCAGGGAACTGAGGATGGAAGGGGCCACCCACATTTATATGGAAAATGCCAATGTAGGACTTTGTCATGGGTGGCCCCTAGTGGACTGCTTGCAAAAACATTGTGAGGTCCTAGCACCTGGTGGCTATAGTGGTATGGCCTGATGAGAGATTCTTCCAAAGATCTACTGTTATGGTAAGTACATAACTGTTCTTTCAGCTCCCTAGATCTCCAGGACGCATTTTTCCACATTCCTGTCTATCCCACCACCAGTACCTCTGGTTCCAAGTGAAAGGGGTCCTTTACCAGTTCCAGGTCATGCCTTTCGGCTTCTCCTCAGCACCCAGGGTCTTCATCAAATGTATGGTAGTGGTGGCAGCCCACCTGCAGCACCTCTGGGTCTGAGTGTACCCTACCTGGATAACTGGTTGGTAGTCGGTCCATCCAGAGAGGCCATGGAGAGATCTTGAGATCTGGCTCTCAGACTGCCGAGACTAGTGCCTTTGGTCAACCCAACAAGTCTGAACTGGTACCAAAGCAAATGATCAAGTTCATTGGTGGAAAACTAGACTCCCTGTGGGTCAAAGCCCACCCGCCTGCAGAGCGGGCATTGGATCTTACCTCTTTTGCCTGATCATTTTAGGTTAGGCTCTCGTGCCCTGACTAGGATTCCCTGAGGCTGCTGGGATACATGGCATCCTGAAGCAGGGTGGTCAGGTGGGTCCACTGGCAGATGCGGCACCTGCAGTAGGAGCTGGACCGTCAGTGGTTTCCATGCCTAGACCACTTGGACCAGCTGGTCATAGTGACCCAGCTGATGTGGGATGTCATTCATTGGTGGCAGATGCCAGAACAACTGGAGGAAGGAATCCTGTTTACCAACCCAGAACTGTCTGACACTCTCACAACAGATGCATCTCTGGTGAGGTGTGGAGTGCAGCTGGGGGACCACAGAGCCCACAGGTTCTGGTCACCCCGGGAGTCCCATCACCACATAAACCTGTTGGAGCTCAGTGCAGTGCATCTGGCTGTGACAGAATTCACTCCACTTATCAGGAGTCAGGTCATGCAGGTCCAAATGGACAACACCACGACCATGTTCTACCTCAACAGGTAGGGCAGAACTCACTCCCTTCCCTTGTGTCGGGAGGCCCTCTACACCTGGACCCTTATGCTAAGCCTGGGTGTAGATCTCTTGGCAATACTTATCGCAGGAAGGAACTGTCAACTGGCAGACACTCTCAGCCAGGTGGGAGAGATGTCACACAAGTGGTCCCTGCAACAGGAGGTGGTGAACTGCCTGACCCTCCTGGACATAACGTCTCCACCACTCATTCACACTAGTGGGACTATGCTGGAGCACTAGGACCCAGTGTGAGCCAAAAATCTTCAGGAGGGCGGCTTGAGGGTAGGACAGGCGCATGCACAGCTGGCTCACACCAAAATAGTCTACCTCGGTGTCGACCTTCCAACCCCGCCACAGTCCATTTTTCTCACCGTTTAGTGCACTTCAGTGACAATGTTGCTCACCAGCCAGGAGTCAGATCTTCACATCTATACAACAGCAGCATAGTCATTCAGTTTTATCAGTTTTTAGTATATTTGGAAAAAAAAAGTTTATTTCAATGAAGAACGGAAGTAGTCTTCTTCAGCCTTCCATCGACTAAGTCGACCATGAACGGGGCCGGTGACAGTAGGGAGACTTTGCTTGAAAGCTGTTTTAGCAGCAGGGCTGGGTCCCGTCGCCACCCTCTTTGGGGGGTCAGACCACAGGTAGTCCGGTGCTCAGGAGGAAGGGTGGTCCTCCCAAAAGCACAAAAAGAAGCAGGGCCATTCTCGATCGAGGTCGGGGACCTGGCGCTGCTTGGCCTGAGCTCTTCTTCATCCCACCAGTTGAAGAAGAAGCGGTACTGCTCAAGGTCACCCTCTGGTATGTCTGCATGGAGATCATCAGTAGTGGGGAACAGGAGTCTGACCCCAACTCTGTTGGGGTCACCTGTGGCCTTGGTTCCTGGCAGCCGTGGTCCTCGACTCCAGAGCCCTTCCCCGCCCCCTGGGGGGGTCCTCTGGTGAGCAGTTTAATCACTGGACCGCTTTCATGGAGCAGTGGGTCCAGTGATTATCCCGATTGCCCATGCCTGCGGAGCCGACCCCAAGGGGGGACGTTTGAGTCAGCCTAGTTGTGCAACACCTTCGATGCCGTTGACGCTGCTTTGTCATGCTTTTCCCCCTTACGTGGCTGCGGCGCAGGGGCCAGCACAGGTGCTACTTTCTCCTACTCCTTCTCGTACTTTCAGGTCTCCAGCTTTGGGTGCCCCGTTGTTGGGGTTGGGGTCTCCAGGCACTAATTCGGTGCCAGTTGCAGTGCTGGCTTAGGTGGTGCTGACGCCATTTTCAGTGCCAGTGCCACCTCAGTTGCCGAGGTATTCGACTCCAATTCAGGGAGTGCCTCCTTCTGCTTTTCTTCCTCCCTTTCTATTCTATCCCTTCTGGGTCAGTAGGAGATAATATTGAGTCTGATCCTGATCTAGGATTAGGGGATGATCTGGATGAGGATTCATCCTTTGGAGTACAAAATAAGCCCTCCACTTCAGCAGAGCTCTTGGTCAAGGACCTTTCCTTTAAGTCTCTCCTGAAGAATATGAATTCCACCTTTTCTCTTCAGACTTCTGAGGTGGATCCTGCTAAGCTATTGTGCCTGCAGTATCTGCATGTTCCTGAAATTCCTGTGGAATTGACACCTCCAGTGCAGACCTCTTTCGAGACTCTTTCACAAATGGTGTGGGACAGTCTGGCACTCATTCCTTTTGTGGCTAAGTCCATAGACAGGAAATATGATCCCCCTAAGGACAGGCCAATCCTTGCCTCTCAAGCCTTTGCAGACACCATGGTAGTCTTGGAAGAGAATGACAAAGCCATCCTTCCTCAGAAGCTATGACCAGGCCCTGAGTTTTCCAGCGATTCTGCAGATGCGACAAACCGTGCAAATATCCAGGAATTCACGGCTGCCAGTGGAACAAGCGATGCCCCTCTGAGTATTAGTATGCCACGCTGGAGCCCATAGCGTGGCAAATCTTCATTTACTTATTGAGGTGCCCAATCCCCGTCGGTTTCACTGCCCCCAAGAGCTTTCTATGCCACGCTGGGAGCCCACCCCAGCATGGCAAAACTTCCTTTGCCAACGGGGTGCCCAATCCCCCGTCGCTTCACCAACCCCCTGCTGCCTGGTGCCACGCTGGGAGCCCACCCCAGAGTGGCAAAAGTCCCTCCTTGTGTGGGAATCCAAAGAACCCTGAAACAAAAAAAAACTTCCATCAGTGATTCTTTTGCCCCTCCCCAACCCGCACCCACCCTCTGCGTACCCACCTCCCCACCCCACCTCACCCGATACTTACCTCCGGGCCAAGCGCAATGATCTTCTGTGGACCGGGAACACGTCTGCATTCTTCAAAGCCGACTGCGAACTGAAGAAATGCCGGTAAGCTGTATAATGGCATAAATGGATTTTTTTCAACTTTAATGCATATCGTAGCCATTTCTGGGAATTTTTTTCACCAAATTTTCAACATGGGGTTTTGGGGCCCCCCAAGAACTGTGACACTGTTATTTCGTTACTCTGTCCCGAAAGGTGTTTTTTTTTTTTTTGTTGTGTTTAACCAGGATTAGCACACTAAGCTGAAAGCTTTTTTACAGGCGCGACCTGGAAGCATAGGGAAGTTAAGTGACTTGCTCAGGGTCACACAGTATGTAAGTGGAAGCTGTGGGATTCAAACCTAGGTCTGGCCTGCTGAATGTCACCAGATTTGCAGCTCAGAGCCTTAAACCACTGCGCTATACTGCCCCCCAGTCACTGCGTGGAACCACCTTTCTGGAATGATTAACGAAATGACAGTGTCACAGTTCATGAGGTAGGCTCCTAAAAACTCTATGTTGAAAATTTGGTGAAAATATTCCCCAAAACGACTGTTTTACGAGCATGCGTTGCACAGTTCCTATGCACGCTCATAACTCCGAGCATTTTCAATATTTTCAATCCAGATTTTCAGTATTGCCATTTTACCATACCTCCTTATGAACAGTACAGCTGTCATTTTTCACATTTCACCCAAAATGTGTTTTCGCACATGTAGTGCACAATGGCACGGTCAGTGTGCAAAATCAATGTTCTGGACAGATTAATAAAATCACAGTGATACTGTTCATGAGCAGAGGTCTTAAACTGGCTATGTTGAAAATTTGGTGACAAATGCCCATAAAATGACTGTGTTCTACGTGATGCGTTACACAGTTCCACATGCCTCCGTAACTTAGAGCATTTTAGTATTTTCACTCCAGATTTTCAGTACTGCTATTTTACCACACCTCCTTATGAACAGTGCAACTGTCATTTTTCATATTTCACTCGATATGTAAGCTGCGACATGTAGCACACAATGGCGCTGTCAGTGTGCCAAATCAATGTTCGGACAGATTAATAAAATCACAGTGATACTGTTTATGAGCAGAGGTCTTAAACTGGCTATGTTGAAAATTTGTGACAAGCCCTTAAAATGGCGCTGTGTTGGCGATGGATTGTGTCAGATTTGGTGAAAAAATTAAGGGTAAAAATGTACCGCAGAATTGCCGCAGAAGTTCTGCGGCAAATGAGAACCCTGCCGCAGAACTTTGCTCCGATGTGCCGCAGAAAAATCGGGGCCCTGGCTATGACTTGTCCAGTGGATAAGAGTCCTGTAAGACTGACACTTTGGGGAAGTGAGTGTTCACTGCTGCTACCCTAGGAATGCGTATTGCTAGCTACCAGGGCTATTTCTCTCAGTATGAGTATACCCTCTGGCATTTGCTCAGAGCTACTGTGGAGGCTCTTCCTGAATCAGACGGTAGTTCAGAGCTTCTCCAGACCATTACTACAGGCATTGAGTCCAACAATCAGCAGCTTAAAGCTGCTATGGACACCTGTAACAGTGTTTCTAGAGAAGCAGTGGCCGGGATATGCACCCGGCGTCACTCATGGCTAACGACTTCAGGGTTCACAAATGATGCTCAACAGAGAGTCATGAGCTTTCCATTTGATGGAGTTTATCTGTTTGGCCCACAAATAGAGCAGGCACTGGAGGCCACTCAGAAAACTAGGACTGCTATTAAGACAGCTAGACCAGCCCCTGCTGCCCCACAGCGGGGCGGACACCAATGGCAGTTTCATAACCGTCAGTCCTTTCACGGTAAAGGCCGAGGGACCTTTAACAAGAACCAAGCCCCTCAACCACAAAAGAAAATGCAGCAGAAGGCACAGGGCCCAAAGGCGCCTAGTACTACCCGCTGAAGACCTGGCTCATGTCCTCCTCAACTGCCCAAGGGGCATCTGACTCAGTTTACAACCAGTGAAGTCCATCACAATGGACAAATAGGTCCTCAGGATAATTTGAGAGGGTTACTCTCTAAATGTTTCAGAGACCCTCCAGATCGCCCACCCAAACAACAGCCCAAACTGTCTATCACTCAGTCAGACCTCCTTGCTTCCAAGATTCAGGGCCTTCTGAACAACAAGGCAGTAGAAGTGGTTCCGCAAGCAGAATGGGATATAGGTTTCTACTCCCACTGCTTCCTGGTACCAAAGAAAAAAAGGCAGTATGTGCTCTATTCTACACCTAAGGAAGTTAAACAAATACGTGTTCAAAGAGAAATTCCAGATGATATCGCTAGGGATGCTCCTACCTCTGATTCATCAGAATGACTGGCTGGCTTCTCTGGACATGCAGGACGCCTACCAACACGTTCCGGTGCACCCAGGCCACCACGGTATCTACACTTTGTGGCTCTGGGCCAACACTACCAATTCAGAGTCCAGCCCTTTGGGCTATCCTCAGTGCCTCGAGTCTTTACACCCTGATAGCTCCAGATTGGCCACAGCAGTTCTGGTACCTAGATCTGCTCAGTCTCTGCAGCAGACCTGGATGGCAACTACCTCTCCACCCAGATCTGCTGACCAGACTTTAGGGGACAGTTCAGCACTCGAAGCTGCAGTCTCTGCACCTCACAGCCTGGTTCCTGAGTGGCTAGAGTTCAGGCCTTGGGTCTCTCAGAGAGTGTGCTGCATGTTGTTGATGCCTCCGGGAAAGAGTCAACTGGCAGATGCTGTGCCTTTAAATGGAAGAGATGTTCCATTTGATGTCAGGGCAAGGGGACTGATCCCCTTACCTGCCCTGCGGTTAGCATCCTGGACTACCTCTGGTCCCCTTTCCATTTGGGACTGTGGGCAACGACCAGTGCACCTGGCAGCCATCTCTGCTTACAGGATGTGGACTGATACACATATGGTGACCCAGGAGAAGGTGGTTGGGCACTTTTTAAAGGTCTGGACACCTGTCTCCTCCGTGCGTGAACCTCCTCCAGAGTGAGACTTACTGCTGATCTTGGCTTTGCTCATGGGCAAGCCTTTCAAGACTGCACAGGTGTGAGATGTCACATGTGTCCTGGAAGATTGCCTTCTTGGTGGCCATTGTATCAGCCTGGAATACTGGAGAGCTCCAGGTGCTCTCGGTGGAGTCTCCTTACCCAATCTTCCACAGGGACAGAGTCATCTTTCATCAATCCCAACCTGAAGTTCCGCTCAAAGGTGGTATCAGAGTTTCACCTTTACCAGGTGATTAACTTACCGATGTATTTAACCAGCCCATCTTCAGAGGTCGGCCACAGGATTCATACTTAGGACCTGCAGAAGGCACTGTCTTAATATGTAGAACACACAGCTGGAGTTCGGGGACAGGCTCACCAGCTGTTTGTCACTTATGCTGAAGCAATACCTGTCAGACTGGAAGCAAAGCAGGCAGTTGCCAGGTGGATTACATTCTGCATCAACCTCTGCTATAGATTGACTTGTAGGGAGCCCATAGAAATTAAGGGCTCATTCCACCAGACATACTGCTGCCTCAGTGGCTACTTTAAGGGACATCCCTGTCCAGGAAATCTGCAGGGCAGCTACCTGGCAGTTGGCACACAGCTTCATTTCCCCCTACATCGACCTTGAATCATGCCAGGATGCTGGTTATGGAACTTCTGTTCTCCAGTCTCTGTTTGCCAGGCAGGGCTGCGTGCCTTGCCTCTTTCTCCCAGAGAACTGCTAAATGTCTGACAGAGTGTGGATAATGAACCATATCCACGCCCCTAGAAGAATAGGTTACTCACTTGTAACTTGTCGATATTCGAGGGTGATCTATTATGGTGCAGCCAGCTCTCTTCTAGCAGTCTTTTCCAGGGATCTTTGCACATGACATCATCTTCCTGTTTTCCATATGAGTGGGTGGTCCTGGTATCCTCAGTTCATTTTCCGCCATCTTCAGCTCGCACACAACAGCTAGTGCAGAGCAGCATTCATCAACGAGAAACTTGAGCTAAAAGAAGAAGCGGATAGGAAAGGGAACATTGTTTAACCAGGAGTAGCACACTAAGCCAAAACTTGTTTCCAGATGTGACCTGGGAGCACAAGGAAGTTAAGTGACTTGCTCAGGATCACACAGTATGCACCTTGGCAGCTATGGGATTCAAACCCAGGTCTCCAGATCTGCAAGCTCAGAGTCTTAACACACTATACTATACTGCCTCCTACTTATTTTTTCCATTTCATTACCTTCATTGACGAATGTCCAAATAACCTACAAGCAAGTCCGCGCTATTCTGCTCATGTTGTTGCAGTAGGAAGATCTACCGCTTCGACAACCACACCATTTGTGTTAGGTGTCTGGGGCCCACACACACCATCATCTCCTGCATTCATTGCCAGGAATTCAACCAGGCAACCCGTTGATGATGGCTGCAGGAGTTCGAATCCTATCTTATGGAGGAGAAAGTGTCTCTTCTAGAGAACCAGGGGCCCATCCCAGGACCCCTTTCCACTGCTTCACACAAGAAGCATGGACATGAGAAGAAGAAACCCTCCTCCTCTTCTATGGGCAAACATTCATCAATGGCCGCCATCACAGGTGCTCCACCATCGACACACCCTCCAAATCTGCCTCTTCATCAATGGGGGTTTTCACCTCCTTCCGCCGACGGCGCTTTCCAGCTTCTTGGCAGTTCATGATGAACCTTATGTGGGTTCCATCGATGCTCTGTTGAGGGGAGATCACTTCCTGTCATTGGCATCTCCTTTAAGCATTCCACTACTTCTTCCCTTGCTGCTCCGTCAATGATGGGCGCGTTCCCACATGGAAGCCTACTGCCTTTGCAATTCATACTGCCCCTCCTCCTTCACAACCAATCTGTCATAGGTGCCAGACGGACAGAGATCGGGACCCTGGGCTTTACCTCCCGGGTGCTAGACCTGCTTATACCTCACGTCCTATTTCCTTCACAGTTCCCTTGGTTTCTCAGAAATCTCCTCTCCCTACCCCCCCATTCAGTGGACATAGCCTCAGTGGTACAGCAGGTTCTACAAGCCATTAGGCATTCCAAGCCCCCTGCTACTGGGGAGCTGGGTCACCCTTCCTGTTCTCCTAATCCTCTGCCTAAACGCTTCCAAGGGGACAGGGATCCTTCCCCAGGATGGCCCCCCTCATACGAGGATGACTACCTATCAGATGGGGCTGAATTTCCACTAGACCTAATCAGTGATTTTGAGAATGAGGACTTACTGGAATTGGATTCCCGTCCACAATCCCCTCTTTCTGCCTTTTCTTCATTAAACGAGGACCTCTCCCTCCAGACAGCTGCCTGTCCTCCAGATGACCCATCTTTTCATGAAATGATGGTCCAAATCCAAAAAGTCATGGAATTTTCAACTACCAACATGATAAACAAAGATATGACATGGCAGACTATCTAGAACTACCACAGGAGCCTGCAGCAGTGGTACCCTACTCATACAAACATACCAAAACGCTATGCTAGCAGCCTGAACCTAACCCTCGCTGTCCCAGCCATCCCTAGAAAAGTGGATTGCCTTTACCAGGCTCCTCTTGATCATCCCTTTCTTTCCATTGCCCCTGAAGCTGACTCTGTAGTGATTGCTGCAGCTCATGATCAAGGATACTGGAAATTCGCGGGCACAATTATAGCGCTATTTCCGCAATTTGTGTCTTCCCCGTGAACCACCCGCGATTTATGCGTTCCCCAGTAGCCAAGTAAGCAGTAGTCAAAAAAAAAAAACTTTAGTTTACTCTTTTTAAGCCCCTGACTTTGCCACATTGCTTTTGGCGTTTTCTAAGCAGTTCCTCCTCGCGGCATCAGGGTGTGACTTGGCAAGAGAGTCAGAACGTTTGTTTCCTCCAACCGCGGTTCTCTGTATAAAAAAAAAAAAAAAGATTGGCTTTTTTTTTTTTTTTTTTATTATTGTCCCCCCTCAGGTCCGCTTTATCCCGATATAGCCTCGAAGTTGAGGGGGGTGGACAGTACACCTTGTGTCCTGAAAGACCAGAGGAGAAGCCATCTGAGAAGAGCAGAACAGCCTACTCACTCTGAAAACACTTCAGAGCCACCCGAGAACAACAGCACAGCCGCCTGCCCACTCGAGAAGATCGGCTCTGAAAACGCTGTCTTCTTTCTCTTTCCTGTGGCTGTTTTTGTCTCCAGCAGTGACCGTGAGGAGAGCAAAGCATACCAGAGCTGCCCCACCGAACAGCTGAGCCGCAAGTCAGTCGGCGCCGAGACGAGTTGAGCAGTAGCAGCCACACCAGCAGAACTGTAATTCACTGACATTTTCACTGCTTGTGGCTTTACTGCTCTGGAGGAATACTGCTGAGTGCTGCCCTGGACTGAGTGCCTGCTCCTGGTAAAGGCAAGAATTAATTTATTGTTGGGGGTGGGTTGGTTGGTTGATGGGGGCAAGGAAGGTGCAAATGAATTGGAAGTATGATGGGGCAGATGGAGGGCATATATAGCAGGCTGGCAAGCAAAGGAGGACTGCATTTGTATAAAGCTGAAAACAGGGCACAAAGAAGGTAATTTAATTGATTGAGGGCTGTGGATTCAAACCTAAGTTTGAAGGTCTGCAGCTGAGTGCACTAACCACAGTACTGATTATAAAATGTATAGAAATGTAATTGTACTGTAACCCCCTGTTACCTGGGGTTACAAGAATCCCAGTTAGACCTAGTGGTAGGCAGGGAAGGCAGTTTGTCCGTGGTAAATCTGTAAATGTGCTAGGAAAAGAACAGTGCAGGTTTGTGCAGTTTCAGCAAAGTTATCAGTAGAGTGTGTAATCGGATGCGCGGCGGCTTGACCTAATTACAGAATGTTGATGCTATAGGAGTGCTGCCGCCGCCATTACAGGGTGGGGTAGTAATGTAAACACAGCAGCAGAGGAGCCATTTGAAGAGAAAGAAAGTTTTCAGTGATGTGGGACCTGAAATAACAGTGAGCGTTGTTTTTTTTCTCTGCAGTCATGGCTTCAGGACTAGCCCATTACCTGAATCATGCCGGGTTGTGATAACTTCTACTGCTAACAAGTTAAGGGACATTGAGAGATGTTACTACAGAGACGACTGCCTCCTTGTGTGGCGATTCCTGGATATCCAGTGTAATGTGTGATGTGCTTAAATGCTGGAAGGGACATCTTCATGGTACCTCACTGTTCTGGGTGCCTAGAGAAATATGGTTTGTTTAAAGCGCCCAAGATTCGTTTGGCTCCCACATGGACAAAAGTTCAAGAATCTGCAGTTGACAGCACACAGCACCAGGCGGAGCCTGTTGGAGAAGGCCCCTCAGAGTGTGGCACGAAGCAAGAGGATGCAGATTTACAGACAGAACAATGTGCTAATATTTCAGAGTCTGAGTCACAGAGGGACATTTTGGGAAGAGCATCAGTAGACCCTTGGAGAGCGGGGCCTAGCCCAAGTCTCATAGGTGAAGACGAGAAGAGGGAGGTCTTTGAATGGGAGGTTTCAGCCTCTGCGCCCAGCGAAGAGTGGACAGTCTCAGGAATGAGGACGACTGCTCACTCCTGGGCACAGATTCTCAGTGAGGAAGAAGAAGAGGGGGAACCTATGTGGCCTTGTGAAAAGGAACTGGTACACAGCCTCAAACTCTTGCCTCAGAGGAACACATGGAAGAGAGTGGTGATTCCACTGCCTGGCTATGCAAGAAGATACCAGGAATCCATTTTTGTGTCATTAAGAATGCGAGCTGGCAGAAGCAGGACTGGCTGTCCCTCAAGCCAGGCCAGAGGCTCAGGTTGACCAAAGCTAGTAAAGAGGAAAGACTGATTCAGAGGAAAGCAAATGAAATCTATGAGATGTCCTTTCCTACCTTTCCTGAGAGAGTCTGGGAGGAGATTGAAAAAAGCAGGAAATCCTGGATTTGGGAAGAAGCAATGAAATATGTGCATCCTGGTGCAAACAAGCATATCAAGAACAGAATGTTTCAAGAAAAATACAGCCAGTGGAAAAGAGACAGGACACTGTTTATTGACACTGTTGGAATTGTGGATGGAGAGGGACATGAAACCTTTCACAGTGTGAATTATGAGGGCCCAGACGGGGTAATAATTCAAGCACCTGACCCACAGCTATTGGCCACAATGCCAAGACCACCCTGTGAATGTGCCCATGCCTACTAAGTGGAAAGCAGAGTAGTGGTAGCCAGTGCTGCCATCCAGCAGTTGTGTACCTATGTTGTTCCGCCAGACTGGCATTCCAGGAACCAGGTGCTCCACATTCATCAGTTCTACAGTGTACTGGCTATCCAGAATTCATCGACTGGCCCACCAGATGACTTCAAATCCAGAGAGGACACCAGTCCAGCTGTATCCTGATTCATCACCTGGGTATCGGATGACTTCAGACCAGCTGTTTTCCTTTTTGTTCCTGTTCCAAGGTTCCATCTCCAGAGATGACATCAGCCTGGCAGTTTCCAGATGTGCCCTCCTGTTGTTTCCCGGAAGATGTCCGCCCACCTGTATTGGAAGAATGCTGCCAGGGAGAGTCTTCGGCCGAGGACCAGGTGTGGTATCGTGTTGTTCTACAAGGGACTGGTAAGTCCAGACTTTTCTATTCTTATGACATTGCAGTACACACCCTACACTAGCAGACTCCAGATATTTGAACTGTCCTCAAAGACTCTCCCCTTCGGGATTTTGGCCTGCTAGAACTGTGCTTCACTGGGCTCCAGCCCAGGAGAGGCTCTTTAACGGACTTGCCTTCAGGCACTGTGGTCACTAGATGGGACTTTTAGGGCACTCCATTCCCCAAATATGATGTATTGTAAATAATGTCATTGTTTTCTACTGTTTTCTAATGTTTATACTGTCTTTCCTACTTTTCTAAAAAAATCTTTTTGGGATTCTCCAGTGTTTAGATGGTAAGGGTTTAGATAGACTGTGTATGCAGATTAGGAGTGTGTGCTGTCTTTCTTTTTCTTGCAGGTGTTCCTGAAGAAGAAGATAGAAGAGAAGACAAGAAGAGGAGGAGGGACTCAGTGGAGTTCCTCAGTAGTACTTTAGAGTGTAGTGTTTAAACTACTGTTGTTGTTGTTGTTGTTACTGTGTGTAACTTCTTCTTCCACAGGTATGGTTGTGGGGGAGTGTGGGAGTAATGCATAGTGTATGGTATTAGCTCCTAGTGTGTGGTTGCATGGTGTCCCAGGTTGGGGGAGGTCCCTGTTTGTTTTGTTTTGGGAATTTTAAGTTCGAGACAGACAGGTTTTCCTAGAGGCTAGGGGAATAGACAGGCTGTGGTCCTGAAGCCGTAGGGGCCACAGTACTGATCTATTAGGGCTATGCTCTGGGCAGTTCTACCAGGCCACTAGGTACCCATAGTTAGCGGGTAGGGTAGAGGCTGATATGTCAGCCAAAGGCCCTAGGCCCTTAGTGTTGTCTGCCTGTGCTAGCACATGGTAGGGGAGAAGGTAGCTACATCCCCTAGTCAACACATGGGGTGAGATGGCTTAAGCTGGTTGACTAATGACAGTCATTTTCCTGGCCCAGGGTGAGTGTAACCCCTGCTACCCAGGGTTACAAGAATCCCAGTTAGACCTAGTGGTAGGCAGGGAAGGCAGGTTGTGAAACTCCAGTTAAATGGATTTCACACTGTCTCACTCTGTTCTCAGTCTCAGCTGAGACTGAGGGATGACATCATTTTAGAACTGTCACAGCTGCATAAGCCACACTGGAATGTTGCAGTTGGAGGTTAGAGTAGAACGCTGGGGAATTTGAAGTCAGTCTGTTGCAGTCTGTAGTAGAGGAAGGCGGTGCTCTGCTGTAAGCAGGCCCTCAGAGTCCTAAGCTCTGTAAAAGAGCTATTTTTTAATAGAGGTGTGTGTTCTCACCTGGCGAGGAACACAAGAAGAGCCGAGTGAAGTGGTAGAGACTGCTTTCAGTGGTTCAGGGCCCCATCCCTGCGGGGATGGGGGGGAAGGAATCCGCCTGTTTCCAGTGGCAACTCCCCCTGGTCTGGCTAGGGAAAAAAGAAGCTGCCTGAGTTAAGTTCGTGCCGAGGCACCAGAAGTTCTGGACGAGATTCCTTTGAAGAGAAAACGCCTGTGGGGCATCTGCAACCAAGGGGTGAGTTCACTCTGCTAAAGGGCCAATGTGTTTTCTCCTGAAACAAGATGAAACTAAAGTGACTGTTACTGTGGGGTCAGGAAAAGACAGCCAAGTACAGTTTGGAAGATGTGTGGATTGAACTGCTTAACTCTGTGGGGGTCTAGAGTAATGGACACAGTCACTTATTAACAAGTTCAAGTTCAGCACAAATGGGATGTAAAGACCGTAGATTTAATGTGAATACATTTAAAGAGAGTCTACACAGCAAAGTGTTTTCAAGAATGAGGTGTTACAGTCCAGAGAAATGTCCAGGTATGAATTATGGGAGCGAGAGGTGGGAGACCCTCCCCCCCATCAGTAGTAACCAAATTCACCTCTACGGGTTTGCTTTGGGGCACCTGTTTGCTTTCTCTCAGGTGCTTGGCCGGTGCCTGAGGAAAGTACCCTGACATGGGATTGATGAGGAAGATTCCTGATGGAGCCAGAAGTGCTATAGGTGGTTTAGGAGCCACCAGTAAATGTTGCCATGCTATATAGAAAGTGTCCAAAGGGCTGGCATGATCAAATCAATCAATCAATCAATCAAAATCTTTATTTATTCAGGCTAACATCATTGAGCAAAGCTCATTTACAAGATGGACCTGAGTGGTCATACAAATGAGGATACAAGTATTATTACATAGACAAGAATAGAATAAATAGCAATACAATGGCATGAAATGATTATATACAACAATTTACATATATACAAGTAACAATAGAACCATTTAGCCTGTATGAAAAAAAGAGGACAAAGGGTATAGCAGTCCTAAAATATAAGTTATATGGTCTAAACTAGTTTTTAATGAATATAATAGGTGATTCGGAAGAAAGAAATTGAGTTAATATAATGGATAGAAAAAGGGAGGTTTATTTGGGTCAGATAGGTAGGGATTATGCTTTATAAAAGCAATTGCAGAGCTCTGGAAAAGGGCGGAGAACAATCTTTTGAAGGATGCCAGAGGTAGTAGGCTATCTAGCTTCATGGATTTTTGGAGAGAGTTCCATGCAACTGCTAAGGAATAGCTGAAAGCAGCCCTCCCATACCGGGTGCAGGCATTGGGGACCTTTAATGTGATGAGATTACTGATCCTTAAGGTGTATGGCCTGGTTGTAATTTGGGTAAAGCAATCAGTGATATAGGTCGGTAGTTTGCCTGTTAACGCTTTGAATATCCAGATAACAGCATTCCTATTTCTTCTGTGTTGCAATGATGTCCAGTTGACTGCCATATAAAGGGAGCAATGATGGGTGTTGGAGGAAGGTCAGTAATAAATCTTATGGACCTGTGATACAGGGTGTCCAGCTTATGTAAGAGATGACTTGAACAATGGCAGTAGAGAAAATCAGCATAATCAATGAGGGATAGGAATGAGGCCTGAATTAACCTTTTTTTGGAATCACTGTTTAGGTAATGTTTTATTCTAAAAAATAGTCCGAGCCTCTGTCTTAGCTTTTTAACTAACTCTTCAATATGGACAGAATAGTCAAGCCTGTTATCTATCCAGACTCCAAGGTATTTGAAGTTATCAACAAATTCAAGTTTCTCTCCAAGTAAGGTGGATATATGTAGGGTGTTGGATGCTGGGGTAGTGGTAGTACAACTCTTTGTGGTAAAGAACATAGCTTTTGTTTTTTGCATTTAGAAGTAGTTTTTGTCAAGTAGATTGTGCTGCAGAATGGAGAATTCGGATTGTAGAAGTTCACAGGCTTTGAAGGTGAGGATTGCTGACATACAATACAGTATCATCAGCAAACAGATGAATGTTAGATTGAGTGAGGTTGGCATCAATATTGTTTATATAAATAGCAAAAGGATAGGGCCAAGAATAGAGCCTTGTGGTACACCCCTTAGCAGAGGTTTTGAGGTGGATAGGTAATTTCCATTTCTAACCAGTTGCGACCTATCTGAAAGGTAATCCTTAAACCAGTTGAGTGATAGGGAATCCAGGCCCTAATGAGTTAAGGGAGGTGAGTAATAAGTCATGATCCACTGTGTCAAAGGCTTTACTCAAATCCAGAAACACAGCACAGGTAAAATTTTTTGTCCAAATTAGTCTGCCAATCGTTGGTTACCTTGGCTAAGGCAGTAATGGTGTTATGCTTTGATCTAAATCCAGATTGTGCAGAATTTAGAAGGTTATTGTTATCCAGATAGTCCCTTAACTGAGAGTTTACTAGTTTTTCGAGCATCTTAGATAGTACTGGTAGGATGGAGATAGGTCTGTAATTGTTGAGATCCCTAGTATCACCAGATTTGAGTAATGGAACTACTTGAGCTGTTTTCCAAGTAGATGGAATGGATCCAGTAGTTAGGAAAGATTGAAGAGATGAGTAAGGGGCAGATAAGACATGTGAAGCAATTTTCAGGAAATAGGGATCCAGGGAGTCTGCACCTGCACTTTTAGTTGTGTCTAAATTAGAGAGGAGATCTTCCACTTCTTTCACGGATATTGGGATGAAGGAAAAGTTGAAGTGGCCATTTGTCCTACAGTAGTTTGCAGGTTCAAGGAAGATCTCAGGATATTTGCAGGTGATGAGTCAAATGCTAGGCCAGCAGTGGTGAAGTGAACATTGAAGGTATTTAAGATTTCTTGTTTACCTGTAATTTCTGTGTCATTTAGTAGCAATTTGGTGGTTAAGGCAGGAGTAGAATTCTGGCCCAGAAGTCCTTTTATTGTGCCCCAGAGTCTGGATGGGTTATTGTAGGAGGCATCCAATTCAGCTGTATAGTAGGCAGTTTTGGCAGTTCTTATTTTTTTGTACATGAATTCCTTGCTTTTCTGAAATTTAGCCAATCTCTGGTGTCCTTTGTTTTTCTTGCCTTTTTCCACAGCTTGTCTCTGGTTCTCAAGGCTGCTTTAAGCTCAGAGGTGAACCAAGGGCAGGATTTTACCTTAGTTCTGATACTGGTGATAGGTGCATGAATATTGAGAACATTGGTGATAATATCCTTTAAAGTCTGGAGTGCTGTTTCAACAGAGGTTGTAAGATAGAAATATTGCCAATATATTGTAGTACTCAGGTCATGGAGGTAACCTGAGATATTGAAATTCTTTTTTGACCTTTTGAGGATAAATTCTGCAGGATTTGGTGGTTTGAGTGTGGATCTTATGCCAGCTATAGGGTAATGGTCACTCACATCACTTGGCAGTACTCCTGCATGTGAGTATAAGTGAGGCTTGTTTACCAACATAATATCCAGGAGTGAGCTGTTGCTGGAATTTCTTCGGTTAATCCTAGTTGGGTCTTTAATCAGCTGTGTGAATCCATAGGTGTCACAAAAGGTTATCAAAGGTGCAGATACATTAGACAACCAGTTTAAATTCAAATCACCAAGGATGACGGTATCTTCAGGGCCTTGGTTGAGAATTGACCCTAGGTGAGAAAGCAGTTTAAGGCCTGCAGAGGGGGGCCTATAGCATCCAATCAGTTTAAATGGAGACGAATTAGGAAGGAAATTTTGATTGATAAACATTCAAATTCATTTGGCTCAGATGTGTTGATGAGGCAGGTTGCAGAGATGGTGTCCTTAATGTATATGGCCACCCCACCACCCCCTGATAGCCAAGCCATGGAAGGAAGGTAGTCCAGTGGCTGGCATGGAGCTGAGCCAGGAAACCCAGAGCAGAGTACAAGTTCGGGCTATGTTCAGTGTTTCAAAGCCTGAGGGCTAAAGTGAAAGTGGATGTGTTCTGATTTCATAAATCTGCATTACCAGGAGTGTAGCCCCATGGGGATCCATCTATGCTTTGTTATTCTGTTGGAGTGAACAAGAGCCACACTTTAGAATCCCAGCTTCTGGTATTGGACATTACAGCTATTGCTTCCTGTGTCCAGAGTTACCTGGTGCCCCTGTTGCAGAGTAGCCAAACCTAGCCAATGTGCCGAGTGACATATTTCTCCTAGTATCCAGCCTCACCAGGTAGAGCTGTCAAGATGGGAACGGCATACCTGGGTGGGGGGTTACAGTACTATAGTTGGGTGGAGTAGAGGAGGGCAACTGCATAGATTGACTTGTGTGTGTGCATTTTACTTTCAAATGTATGTATTATGCAGACTGATGCATGTGTTTTGTTGATTGTGGGACTTTTTTTTTTTATATATGATGTGTATCAGTTCACTAGGTCTGTCCCTTGCTGCTGCTGGTACACATGCAGAGACAAAATGTTCTGGGCTCGGGTGATGGTGGGCAGAGGGGTGGACAAGCAGGCTGGCCAATAATAATTTTTTTTTGCATGTATACCAGTCCCCCAGGCCCGTGCCATGCTCCTGTCACTTGCTGTTGATGGTTGGTGGAGGATCGGGCCTGGCAGACTGGTACACATGCTGAAAAAAATTGTTCTGGCCCCAGGTGATGGTGGGTATGGGGCGGATGTGCTGGCTGGCCCAGAACAATTTTTTTCTGCATGTATACCAGTCCGCCAGGTCCGTGCCAAGCTCCTGTCGCTAGTTGTTGATAGCTGGTGGAGGGTCAGGCCTGGTAGACTTGGTACACATGCTAAAAAAAATGATTCTGGCCTTGGGTGATGGTGGGTATAGGGCGGACATGCAGACTGGCCCAGAACAATTTTTTTCTGCAAGTATACCAGTCCACCAGGCCTGTGCCAAGCTTCTGTCGCTTGTTGTTGGTCGGTGGAGGGTCAGGCCCGTCAGACTGGTAGACATGCAGAAAAAAAATTGTTCTGGCCTCTGGTGATGTTGATCCTTGGGCGGGGGAGAGGAACAATGGAAGAACACCCCTCCGGAGGACAGTGGAGATGATGGGGACTCCCGCAGCATGGCCCACATCCCACTGCCAGCCCAGATTGATGTGATCTCCCTGGGTGCCAACCCGTAGACTGCGCAGATTCCAGTCATGCCAGGTGCCTGTCTTAGAGCAGTGCAGGTAGGGAGATCCAGTCGTGGAGGTTCAGGCAGGGAATCGGAGGCCTTCGCCCAGTGAGTACCCTGGAAGGATGCCCTGTCCACCAGGGTGCATAAAGAGAGTCTTACAAAATAAAAAATTAAAATTAAAAAAAAAAGAGAAGAATCAATCAACATCAGTTTTATTTAATTGTAACAGTGCTTGAAAGAATCAATCAACATCAATATGTCTCAGCCGAATGCCAAGCGTCCGCGTCCGCATCGCAAGGAGGCCAAACAGCTCCATCTTTCCTACACTGTGCGCGCTATTAATTGGGTCGCTCTGTATCCTGGCAATTTATATGAGGATGGAGCCAGCTATTCTGCAAGTTCTGCTGTCAAGCCATGGATTATCTTCACAAACATACAGTCAACCTGTACATGAAAACACAAAAACATGTGGATCGAAAAGCTGCAGCAATGAAGAGAAAACAAGATGGTATGTATAAGTATTTATATACAAGTGTCACATTTATCTCTTTGTGCATGTTGAGAGTGGGTGAGTGTGTGGGTGAGGTGTGTGTGTGTGTGTGGATGGGTGATAGTGGGTGGGTGGGGTCAGTTCTATCACTTTTTAGATTACTCTTACTTTTTGGTTTTTTTTTTCACTTTACAGGCAGTACCATACAACTATAGCAGTCACTGGCGTCTTGTTTAGCGAGAGCAACATCAGCAGCTGAGGATCGTAAAGAATTTGTCCTGGATTTCGTAAGATGCCTGACACGCGCAGACATTCCTCTAGAAAAAGCTCCAGCCTTCGAACAGTTCCTCTGCAAATACACAAAACATGGTGGAAGTCTTCCTGGATCTGCACAGCTACGCACTACATACCTTCAGGAGATTCACCCCAAGCATGAGGACTATGTAAGAAAGCTGGTTGAAGACACCTAATATTTAATATTGGACAAAACTACAGATGGCTGTGGACATAGCGTTTTTGGAGTTCTGGCACAGCTTTTGATGAGGGTCAGTGAACAGCCAGTGTTGATAGGACTTGAGTTTTGGATCGTGTGAATCACACCACTGTCTCCCAAGCTGTGCTTAGTATTTTAAATGAGAATGGCATAAATTTTGACAAGGTGTTCGCAATTGCCACAGACAGTGCCAGCTATATGCAGAAAGCATTTAAAACTATTCTTTCTGGCATATTCCCGAACGCTGTGCATGCTACTTGCTAAACTTGGTTCTGGAACTCTGGTCCACAGTATTGGAAGACCTTAATACTGTGGTCAGCTTGAGCAAAAAGGTTTTCTGTCAGAGCGCCATGCGGCGCCATCAATATTTAGAATTTCTAGAGGCAAAGGATGGCATTGTTCCAAAGATGCCTGTATATGCTGTGTTGACCCACTGGTGCTCCTGGGTAAAGGCAGTCAATTATCTGGCTTGACTATCTGCCTCCTCGTGGCAGACTTCATAAACAGTACTTCATCAGATGCAGCTTCATTTAAAAAACTCAAAATGCTGTTGTCGAGTAGGTTTGATGTGCTTGTAGCACAAGCCACATTTGTGTCTGAACACTCCAGTGAGCTTGTGCAACTCATCAAAGAGCTGCAGGCAACGACGGTACCCCAAGGGCACAGCATTTTTTCCCGACTGAATCACCTCCACTTATTTTTGGATTTCTGTGCCACAGCTGGCATAGACGAATACAGGCCTAGGACTGTGGAAAAATTCTCAGTGTGCCAAGACGGCGAGAGAGCTGCTTGTGTCCATCTGTTCCAACAAGTGATGTTGGAGAGCAGTCAAAAACTGAACAATGTCATCAAAGGACACCCCTCAATGCATGTTTTTCAGGCAGCCCGTGTCTTTGATCCGCTACAACTTCCTATGCTGGACAAACAAAAAGACAGCTATATCACTGGCATACCAGGGCTTGCAGACATTTCACCCTTTGAGTGGCATGCTTATATTGATGCTGTCAGTCAGTCCCACCAGACTTTGAAATTGCAGCCTGGTGGGAGTCTCAGTCACCATCACTGAGCAAACTGGTAGCCTTGGCAAAACGCTACATTTGGGTGCCTGTCAGCACTGCCGACATAGAAATAACATTTTCTGTTTACACAGACCTTCTGACGGACAATAGAAGAACTCTAAAAGAAAATAATGTAAAATTGCTGTCAATGCTAAAATACAACAAACATTTTTAAATATTGCTGAATATTATGCTTCAATTATTTCAGTTGGTTGGCAAACCAAGCAGAAGGCCTGGTTTCAGAAGGAGGTTAAGGGAGCAGCCCAGGTTCACACAGTATGCTAGTGGAGATTGTGGGAATCCAGTCCATGTCTGCCAGATATACTACACTCTGGGCTATACAGACAGCCCAATATGTACTTTTCTGTAACCTTTTTCTGCTGGTTCAAGATAGGGGGGCCTCAGTGACAGCGAAAAAGATGGGAACAAATTATGTAACTTTTTGTGCGTGTGTAAATGTATTCATTTTTTGTGTGTTTGGCTGGCGTTATGCATTTGGGATGGGGCTTTTAATTTTGTTATATTTTTTTGTAATAGTTTTTATGGTGATGGATTTGGGGTGAGGAACAGAGCTGAATATATATTTTCTGGAATGGGGGTGGGAAGTGAGTGGAAATATTATATAGGTCCTTTAAGACTGCTGTTAGTGCAGTAATTGTGTAAACTGTATTGTTTGCAAATATAGTGTGTGTGTTTTAAAATAACGTGCTTTTGGTATATCAAAACTGAACTATTGACTAACATAAATGGCACCATGCATGCTCTGCAACTTTCCGCAATTTTGACCCCAAAAGTTCTGCAAGTTTGTCCAGATTTCCCCGCAGTTTTCCACTGCCCCTGCTCATGATTGTACTACATGACTGAAACACATGAGCTCTTTACCTCCTGATAAGGACTCCCGTAGGATTGATTACCTAGGGGGAAAAGGTGGTCCAAGCAGGTACTATGAATCTCAGAATTTTAAATTATATGGGACACCTGGTCAAGTACCAACATACACTCTGGTCCTCTGCTTTAGACCTAGTCAATAAACTCCCTCCTCAGGAGAAGGATCAATTGTTGGCTACTATATCTACTGGCAATTCCATATCCCGACACCTACTATGCTCGGGTTATGAGGTGGTCAATACTTTGCCCGCAGGTCAGCAACGAGGATTACCCTCCGATACCATGCTTGACTCTGCGTCTCGGGGTTCATGACAGATGTGCAGCATAAAGTCATTAATGCCCCTATTAATGGATCCAAGCTTTTTGGTCCAGGTACCCAAACACTTTTAGATGATCTCCAGTCATCAGAACAGACCCTACATACAGTGCATGGCACGTACCATACCTCACAACCATCTTACTGTCCCCAGTCCTCTTTTCACACAAAAAGAGGTGGTAAAAACAAAGGCTCATACAGAGGCGGATTCCGTGGTCATTCCCAGCATTCTTCCAGGACCGCCACTTCTGCAGCCAATGGCTCCCATTCCCACCCTCCAGGAGGAGCTGGCCAGCATCCTTCCCAGTGACCAACTGAGGCATTGCCCGGGCTTCCTCGATCAGGCCTCGGAAGCCATCGGCGGTCACTTTGCCCTCCATTTAGAGGCCTGGCAGGCAGTAACATCGGATGAGTGAGTACTTCAGATTATTCAGAGGGGTCACACTCTGAAACTCACATCCGTGCCTCCCTCTCATCCCCCCTGCTCTGTCCATTATCCACCCGATCACATTCCTATTCTCCAAGAGGAACTCCAGGTTCTTCTGCTCAAGAAAGCCATCTATCCAGTCCCTCTATCAGAGTACCAACAGGGATTTTACTCCCACTTCTTCCTGGTGCCCAATCAAACTTGGAGATCTCGGACCTATACTGGACCTCAGACAACTGAATTTACACATTCAGTACAAAAGGTTCTGGATGGTCACCCTAACGTCCATCATGCCAATGCTGAAACAAGGGGATTGGCTCTGTGCCCTGGATGTGAAGGATGCATATCTGCATATCCCCATCCACCCTGGCCACCACCGATTCCTTTGCTTTTACCTGCTGGGACAGTACTAATTTCAAGCACTCCCGTTCGGTCTCTCATCTGCCCTGAGAGTGTTTACCAAGTGCCTAGCGATAGTGGCAGCAACCCTACGACTTGATGGACACTTCATCTTCCCATATCTGGATGACTGGCTCCAAAACCTCTCTACTTTCCTCCCTTCAGACAACTCTAACTCTGTTACATTCCCTGGGGATCACGATCAAGTGACCGAAGTCCAGTCCAACCCCTACTAAGTCACTCCAATATATAGGAGTGCTCCTAACTACCGCCTCTACCAGGGCTTACCTCCCTGCCGACAGACAAGACAAACTTCTATCCCTGGCCTCTCAGATACAAGTTCAACAAGTTATCACAGCCAGACGACTTTTTTGCCTTCTAGGGCACATGGCCGCCACATCCCTATGGTAGTGTTTGCCTGTCTACACATGAGACCAGTCCAGTGAGTTCTCCAAAACCAATGGTGTCAGAACTGAGACTTCAAGACAACGTTAGAATCACTCCACTCTGTGGTCCACCCTCCCTGGTGGACCCAATGCCAACCTTTCTCAAGGCATGACCTTCTAGTCCCTCCACTCCAGCAGACGTTAACCACGGATGCTTCTCTAGAAGGGTTGGGTGGCGCACCTGGGCCCCTCACAGGACACAGGGCAGGTGGTTCCGCCTCCACTTGTCCCACATAAATCCCCTGAAATGCAGGCGGTCCGCCTTGAGCCCTTCAGGCTTTCCAGCCCACTTCTCCCGGGACCCCTACTGATGCAATTGGACAATATCGCAGTGGCATATTACCTCAACAAACAAGGAGGTATGAAATCCCGCACATTCTACAGAGATGATGGAGGTTTGCAGGAGGCCATACAACAACATCTTTTGTTGACAGCCGCCCATCTACCGGACGCCACAATACCCGATGCTCCGTTGCCAGTTCTCCACGCATGAATGGACACTTCATCACAAAGTTCTTTAGAGGATCTTTCACTTATGGGGCACCCTGCAAATTGACCTGTTTGCCTCCCCATCAACGCTGTCTCCCAGACACTACTCCATTATCCCAGCAGAAAGGGACAGTCTATAGATGCCCTGTCCCAACCATGGACAGGACTCTTATATGCTCCCCGGTCCCACTCCTGCAACGGACTCTACTGAAACTACAACTCGAACCTGCCACCATGATTGTCATAGCCCCTCTGGCCTCTGCAGGTGTGGTTCCCCCTACTTCAATAATTCTCAGCAGCAGAACCTGTCCCATTACCAATCAGACCAGATCTGTTGACTCAGAACCAAGGGACCCTGTTGCATCCCAACCTGAGATCATTACACCTTCATGCTTGGCTCCTGAAGACGCTTTCATAGCTCATCTTCAAGTCTCATCCCCTGTGGCCAATATTCTATTGGCCTCATGTAAACCAGCAACCAGGGAAACTTATAATGCCAAATGGAAGTGTTTTTACCATTTGGGCTGCTTCTCAGTTGTTGGGATCCTTATTCATGCCCACTGACTAAAGTGTTGGACTACCTAGCCTCAATGCCAAGACAGGGTTGAGCTACTCCTCTATTAAGGTCCATCTGGCCTCTATTTCAGCCTTCCATGAACCTCTGGATGGCAGACTACTGTATCAACATCATCTAGCCAAAATGTTTCTAAGAGGAATGTTTCATATTAAACCTCCTATTAGACGACCCACTCCTCCGTGGGATCTCAATTTCCTTTTAGAAAAACTAACCCTTGAACCTTTTGAAACGGCAGCTACTTGTGACCTCTGTTTCCTTTCTTGGAAGACACTATTTTTAGTGGCAGTCACTTCAGCTTGCCATATTTCTGAGCTTCATGCCCTCATGTGTAAAGGGTCTTACTTGACTTTTCACAAAGACAGAGTGGCACTCTTTGAACAAATCCTTCCTTCCTTTCTACCTAAGGTGGTCTCTGAACACACCTTAAATCAGTCCTTAGAGCTGCCAGTCTATTACCCTGAGCACTCCAATCAGAGAGAATACCTCCACATACCTTAGATGTCCACCGTACATTACAATATTATACTAATTGTACCAAATCGATCAGAAAAACCTCTCAACTTTTTGTTACCTTCGCCTCAACTAGGGAAGGTCTCTTGGTCACTAAACAGACCCTCTCTAATTGGCTAGCACACTGTATCGCCTTTTGTTATAACAAATAACAAACCATTACCTGGCCCTGTCCAAGCCAATTCTACCAGAGCTATGACCACCACAGCGGCCTGCTTCAAAGGAGCTTCTATTTCAGATATCTTCAACACTGCCACGTAGTCCACAGTAATACCTTCATTAGCTACTTACAACTTAGACATTGCTTCAAGACATAGATTTGGACTTTGGCCAGGCTGTCCTACAAAGCCTTCTGTCATAACTCCACCCTTCTTGTGTTCACTGCTTGGGAATCAGCCCAAGTGTATTACCTGCTACAAAAGATCACCCCGTGGAAGATAGTACAGTTATGTAAGAACTTACCGTAACAGTAGATATTTGAGGGGTATCTCTTGCAGCAGCAGGTACGATCCTTCCCTCCATCCTCCTCCTTCTCTAGGAGAACAACTTCTGATCCAGTCATTTATGGGAAGGGATACCTATGGCACCTCAGATCTCCCTCGGTCCTCACTTAGCAAGCTGAATCTGGAGGGGGAACTGAGGATACCACGGACCGCCTACTCATATAGGAAACAGGAAGATGATGTCATGTGTGGGTGGCCCCTGGAAAAGACTGCTAGAAGAGAGCTGCCATGCACTACAGCACTTTCTGGCGATGACCCAAGTGTATTACCTGCTGCAAGAGATACCCCTTAAAGATCTACTGTTACGGTAAGTCCTTACGTAACTGTACTTTCTAGGAGTGGTGTATGGTTCACATCCACACCACCCACCTGGTCTTCCCTGGCAAGTGGCACATGGATTCTGCTTCCAGTGTGCAAGATCTGACATCATGGGGTGGAGTCAGGGGATATACCACCTGGGTGGTGAGAGAAGCTTAGCTTAAAGACATCCAGCCAGTCTGAGCACTCCAGTGCAACTGCCAGTGTGTGGATATGAACTATATAGCACTCCTAGAATTACAGTTACAGCTGGTTCTGTGGCACTGAATGAAGGGGTTTGCTCGTCATGCCAGTGACCCAGGTTTGCGCATCGAGCCCAGGTGTCAGGAGCAGAGATCGGCAGGAAGGGGATCCAGAGCATCCATTGGACGCTTCTCTCCCAGGGGGTGGGCAGAGTCTTGGCACCTGGAGGTGGACTGGGTGGTGTGCAAGGAGTGTGAAGCCTCGACATGCCCCTGCATGTCTCCGCCTCAGGTTGTCCTCGCCACATAGGCCCAATCAGGAATGAAGTAGGAGGGCCAGAAAATGGAAAAATTCCCTCCCGATTAGCTGGATGACAGCTGCAGGTCCCCTGTCGCCACTGATCGGTCAGACTGACCCCCGCAGCACCCGGGTCAATTGAGATGTGCCTACTGATGCCTTCACCCTCGAAAGGAGGAGACCCATCCAACGAAGGGTTACGTCAGGTTTCCTGGGGGGGGCTGCCTAATATGGGGGGTGGTGGATGGCGATGGTGGTGGAGTGACAGCAGGGTGTCCTAGGAGGCCCGAAGGAGAGGCCGATCGGGGGTGCTCGGGAGGAGAAAAAAAAAAAGAATTACACTTACAGGTAAGTAATGTATTTTTTTTTTTATCTTCTCCCTTGGCCCCTGGTGCTCTTCTCTTTCAGGTCTTCACATTGGACCTTATCTTTGCCTTGCATACTCACTATCACCAGTGTCACATGACCTCAAGCGTTGACCCCTCATCGAGGGCCCCCCCAAACTCTCTGTGGCCAGTGGAGAGGCAGAAGTGCCTGAATTTTGAGACCTTAGATGAGGCGCATGTGTGCCACTGAGTAGGGCCTGGTGGCATGAGAGCATAAGCACACAGAGACAGTCATCCAAATCAGCCTGTTTCCAGTTTTCTGTGTCCCAGTCCACCGCCATAATCCCATGGTATCCTGTGGTGGGAAGCTGGTCAACGTATGGTCACCCACATCATGTCCACTACCTCACACTAAACCCCCAACACCAAGAAGTGACATTGACTGTGAAGTCTCAGCTGGAGGAAGGGTGCAGCCATGGTCACACAATCATCCAGTTGGGAAACAGGCAAACACAGAAAAATAAATGGTAACCTTTTTTTCCATTTGGTTCCCATGAACCCAGATCCCTAATACTGTAATAATTCTGTTTGTGCAAAACAGAGTGTTTCCAATGAGGAAGATCCCTATATCTCTGTGACTGTAAGTGAACTATGTGTAGCTTTATGAGTAAGGCATGGCGCTTGAGAGGCATAACTGGTATGGATATATTTGCCATCCTGTAGTCTGACTGGCTATAGGTAACCATTTATGACCAAAGAGGGTGACTGGGTGAGTATGAGGTCCTTATCTCTGATCATATTTCTCTTTGCCTTCAAGCAGTTAAAATTCCTTAATGAACTTTACGATGTAATGATATCGGTCTCTGAGGCAAAGTGGAGTCTCATTACATTGAACTTTGGAACAACAGAATAAATGGCACAAGTGCCAAGGAAGTAATGCCAAGAATATTTCTGAGGGGTGTGGCACACAGTTAAAAATTAATCAAGGGAGGGCACTAGATTAAATTTTTTACAGACCTTATTCAGCTTCAAAAGCAAAACCTGAATGGGAATTAAAGGGGGGTGGGGCACATGTCCCTGCCCTCGTCTCTACCGCCTCTAGGGGCATGAAGGTGTTGCAACTTCACCTGAAGTCAGAAAAGCTTGATCTGTATCCAGTACAATGCTTTGTTTTGGCTGGTTTGCTATCATGCTATCAACACCCCCACCCACCCATATAAACGACCCACCAGCCACAGACTTTCCTCTGTCTGGATTTATCAATATCAATACTCCCCCTTGGTCAGTCACCAGGGAATGCACACCTTGAGCAGCCCACTTCCCAGGAGCTGAGCTGCTCTCCTCTCCTCTACACTGTGCCCCCCCCCAACCAGCCTACGAGTGGAATTCCAGGGTTTGCTTCACATGTAGACCCAGTTTCCCAGGTGGCAGCCGGTTGCACTGATGTTGCCTCACCACTGGGTCTGCCATTAACCTCATTACAGATCAGTACAGCATCATATGACAGTCTCAACTAATATGAACATACGAAGAAGCCAGCAGAAGAAGGCTATTTGGTCTATCAAGTCTGCTTGTATTGCAGGGTCCACAGCTTGCGCTAATGTCCCTGCCCTCCCTCCCACTCCTCCCATCCTCTCTACCCACGATCCTTAACTTCCCCCAATGCCTATCCTAGCCTCTCTTAAAGCTGCCCACTGTCTTCAATGAGATGACCCCTTCCGGCGGCACATTCCAAGTGTCCACCACCCTCTCTGTGAAGAAGAGCTTCCTGACCTCCCTCCTAAACCTCCCACCCTCCAGCTTAAGACTGTGCCCCCTCGTGTTATGGTTGCCACTCAGCTTAAAGAGACTCTCCTTATCAACCTTAATTATTCCTTTCAAGTACTTGAAGGTCTTAATCATGTTCCCTCTCTCTCCTGTCTTCCAGGGAGTACATGTTCAGTGCCCTCAATCTCTCCTCGTATGCCTTACCCTGCTGACCTACTATCATCTTTGTAGCCCTCCTATGAACCTTCTCCAGTAGGTTAATGTCCTTTTTGAGGTGTGGGCACCAGTACTGAATCACAGCACTCCTTTTATTTGCATACAACACACTCTTATCAAGAGTAGGTGCCAAAGTCATATTAACATATAGTACGGTTTTCCAATAGTACCGGCCTCCATTATGCTTTTTCTTTGTCTTAAAGCTCCATGCCACCAGGGATTATAATGCCAACTGGTTAGGTGCTGACAAAGCCCATCTGAGGACTAAAATAAAGGCTGTAAACCTCACGCAACTTATAAATGAGCCCACCCGACTCAACCTCAAGACAAAAAATCACTCCCTACTGGACTGGGCCCTCACACGCACCCACATAGAATCCTTGAAGCAGGCCTACTTCCTGAGACTATTACCATCATCATATGATTTACCTGATCAGGAAGGTTCATAGCCCCCCCCAAGACATCATGGACCAGGTCGTGACAACTCCCTAGACCTTGAATCTCTCCTGGCGGACCTGAGCAGGGTAAACTGGTCCTGCATCTCAGAGGCATCTTCCATAGACACTGCCTATAATGCATTTCATCAGAGTTTCTTAAAAGTATGGGACAAGCATGCTCCACTGCGCACTAAAAGAGTTAGAGGAGCACATTTCCCCTGGGTCACGGCTGACATAATCAGAAAATGCCACACCAGGGACCATGCCTGGAAAGTCTTTAAGAAACTGGGCTCCCAGGCCTCCCTTACTACTTACAGAGCCCTTCGGAATGCTTGCACAAATAGCATCTGCCAAGCAAAAAAGTCCTACTTCCTAGCTACTTTTAGTAAAAATTCTAATCACTCTATGGACTTCTGGAAATCCCTCAAATCCCTGCTCTCTCCCCCAACCCAACCACCTCCCCCTTTGTTATTAGTAAATGGCACCATCATCTCCGACCCAAGCTGTGTTGCTGAAGCTTTCAACATACATTTCTCCAGCTGTGCAGGCAATCTTCTCTCCTCCCTCCAGAACAGGCATACCCCAGCCACCCCCATCACCCCCACACCCCTAGCACCCACCCCCCAGTCCCTCCTTTCGTATTCCGACCAGTCTCACCAGCAGAAGTCCTCCACTCCCTACGTGCACTGAACCCTAACAAAGGCAAATGCCCGACGTCCCTGGATGCCAAGATGCTATTCCTATCAGCCCCTGCCGTTGCCACCCCGCTGGCCACACTTCTCAACCTCTCTTTTCACTGGGAAAGGTACCAACATCTTGGAAGCTGGCCACTGTTATACCCCTCCCTAAAGGCGGTGACCCCTCATCCCCAAGCAACTACAGACCTATATCCCTACTCCCTATTCTGGCCAAACTACAGGAGCGACTTGTCTTGTCCCAACTCACACAGTACTTGGACACCTCCTCCTTTTTTACTTCTTCCCAATCTGGATTCCGCAAATCCCATTCAACCATCACCTCCATGCTACGTGCCACCGGGGACATCCTGACAGGCATCGACAAAGGACTCATCACCACGGCCATTTTTATAGATCTAGCAAAGGCATTTGATACCGTCTCCCACTCCCTACTCATCGCCAAACTTACTAATGCAGGGATAGCTCACCCTGCTATAGATTGGTTCCAATACTGTCTAGTGGGTAGGAAGCAAGTGGTCAGACTGGCCTCTTACACCTCAAACCCCTCTCCAGTCACTTCAGGAGTCCCCCAAGGATCTGTCCTTGGTCCAGTTCTTTTCTCCATTTTTCTAAATGGCCTCCCCTCTGCATGCTCCCACTCCTCCATCCAAATGTATGCTGACGACACAGTTTTGTACGCATCCGGCCCCTCAGCTAGCAGTGTGGCCTCTCTTCTACAGGAGGATTTCTCAGCCGTCCAGCACTGGCTCATGACAAATCAACTATCTCTAAACCAAAAAAAACCTGTGTCGCTTACGTTTGGCTCCCAACAAAGACTCTCCCGCCAAACCCCCTGTCCCCCGTCCCATACCCTTGATGGGGCTTACCTTGAGCAATGCTTTAGCTTTAGATATCTAGGCATCTAGCTTGATCAGCACCTAGATTTTGCCTCTCACATAGACTCCCTGCACAAGAGGCTGCTCCCTAAACTGGGGGCACTCTATCGAAACAAAACCTGCCTGCCCAAGCAAACGAGGCTCACCATAGTTCAAAAAATGATACTCCCTGTTCTGGATTATGGCGATATAGTATACTCTATTGCCCCTGCGTCCACCCTGGCAAGTCTAGACACCCTATTCCACTCCTTCTGTCGTTTCATCCTCGACTCCCCTCAATCCACCCACCACTGTATGCTATACAGCTCCCTAACCCTGCCTTCTCTACATGACCGGAGATTAATAAACTGTGCTAGGTTTGCTGCTAAATTTTGCACCCTCTACCTCCCTCCCTACCTAGAATCTACCTTATCCCAACAACCTCCCCCTGTGTACTCCTTAAGAGGCGCAGACTCCAGACTTCTGCATGTCCCATGAATGAGCACTACCAAAGGCCAGTCAGCCTTTAAATTCAGAATCCCACAGTGCTGGAACGCCCTTCCCACCCCCAACAGATACACACAAAATCCCGGTGAACGCACCAGACTACTCCAGGCACACTTCTCCTCCAGCTGCTCATGCTAAATTTATAATTTAGCGCTCTACATTCAAATAATGTACAGGAGTACTCCTGTTATGTGTAAATCTGTCTGTAAATTCTTGTACTCTATGTAATTTGTACTCTAAACTGTTTTATTTCTTGTTGTATTCATATGCTATGTTCTTTATCTCCAATTCTGTACTTAAATGTTCTTCTATATACCATGTACTGGGCCCAAGCCCCCAGGTCGCATCTGGAGTCGAGCATGTTGCTCAGTGTGCCTTCCTGGTAAATCTCGTAAATAAATAAATAAATAAACTAAATAAAGCCCCTCTCTCTGTGCTTCTCAGTCTGTGATGTCACTGATGTCCTTGCTTTGCACGTTAACCAATGGCTGGATAGTCTCCTGCTGCAGAAGTGAATCCATCCTGCTGCAGTGGCTGAAGTGCCTCAGGGTAGGTAGATCAGGGTCAGATTGTAATCGGATGTAATCCTGTATCAAAGTGTATGTGAATTTAGTGTAAACGGCATTACTTCATTTTTTGCCTCCTTCCTTGGCCCCTCCAACACACCATTCCATTTGGGCCACTCGTTGCTTCCGCTGGCCACTAGTCTTGCCTCTCGACATCCAGTCCCCTAGCTCTAAGCCCCCAGGTGTTTCATCATCCTTTGTGTTTCCAGCTTATCCCTGCCAGGCCTCCCCCTGCTACCACTAGGGAGGAAGTGCCTTGATATGTGGGACTGATGGCTGGGGAGTGGGGTTGATGTGCTGAGGGATCGGTGGCCTGGTGCGATTGTCATGGCCATCATATTGCACACCAGAATGAAACACAGCTTCCTTTTCCTCCCCACCTTCCCTCAGTGTACCTCCCTAGTTGGGGGAAGGGGGGAAGGTTGCATACATGGTGACGTGGTCACCCTTGTCATCAAGCACACCTCTGCCTAACTACCACCAGGAACTGCTCGACAGTAGTGTCTCCCCAACCCTCCCCTGGAAGGAAGGTGTTCTCTCAGACACTCTGCTGTTCTCCCTTCATTGCTTCCCCAGATGTCGGACAGGAACTCTGCTCACCAGCATGCCAAGCAAATGTGCCACTGCTGTATGCCTCGAAGTTGAACTTTCAGTGTTTTTTTTTTTTATTCCCCCCTCCCGATCACCCTTGTCCCCCATCATGATTTTGGGGCTGCCAAAGCTGCTCCCTTCTTCCAGCCTTAAGGTAGGTGAGCTGCAGCCTTCACAGCCAATACCAATGCAACTCTAGGGTTAGTCAGCGAGGGGGGGCAACCTCCAGCCCTGTCACCGACCTTCTCGTTGACTTAGTGGTTCTCGACCACTTACCCAGTACCACTACAGGGTTGGGTGGCTTGCCATGTCAGTCATGCATGGGCTTGTGGAGGTGCTGGTGCAATGGCGGACTAGGTCTTCTCCCTCCAACTCCTGGTTTTTGTGCGCAAGTCTGCTGTCTAGTTTCTGGTGGCTGCCCTTCCCTTTCTACATGCTCCCACTGTGCTGCATGCTGGCCTCCACCAGGTGTGTCCCTAGGATGCTCGATCCTCCTTCCCTCCCCTGGCTGGCCCCTGAATGACCAGAGTCCATTCCTGAACCTGGGACACTGGCATGGCAAGTGGTATACTGCACTACCAGATCAGACTTGTGCATTCCATGTCCACCTTTCATGAATATATATCAACAGCCTCTCCTCTGTGATGTGCCCCAGCACCCCTCCAGCAGCAATGTCGGATTCCGAGGGATTGCACAAACGCTGCGCATGCCACTGGGTCAGCCTGAACAATCCTTTCAGTTTGGTGATGACACCTCTTGGCTGCCCTCCCATGCTTTTTTGTTTTTATGTACTATGAACACTTCTACCTGGTGCAGTCAGGCTGCCTAAGCGTGCACAAATCCCGATTGCTGCCTCTATTGCACTCGCATCTCAACTGTCATTAGCCTCCTCTAATATCCAAGGGACATACAGTCCTCCTCTCCTGCAGGGAGGATGGCCCTGCATCTCAGCTAACTACATCCTGACATCCAAAGGTACCTGAGAACGGATTCATTGAAGGAGGTGGTGAGACCCAAGACGTCAGTGTGCCCAAACTGGGTAGGGAGGTGTTGGGGGCATCATCTGCCTGAATTTCCCCTTTTTCGCACTATGTTCTGCACTACCCATTGCCCCCCACCCAAATCCTTTAAGCTCCATCATGTCCAGCAGCACAAAGCCCACTCCAGAGGTGGGTAACAACCAACTCAGTCCTCTTCCTGCAGACTGCAGAGGTGTTCTGGTCATGCAGTCAGCTCTCCAGCCATGGCACTATCTGGAGGTCCAATGCTTCAGTTCTTAAAATGTGAGCCTCCTCCTCAGCAGGTGGCATGCCCACAAGCTGCTGAATAGAGTCATATTTCAGGGCAGCAGGAATACAGCAGAGCCTAGAGTCCAACTGCAGTCTCAGATACTCTAGAGTGACAGTCCTGTTTAAGCAGATCTGAACGTCTGAACCTAGAAGCATCATCCCAGAGCTCTGAAGCTTCACCGATACGACATGTTAGACTGAGGAAAAAACACCCTGAGCAGGTAGACCTGTCGGTTAGAGATGATGCTGATGTGGCCCAGAGTATTAAACCCCCCCATCTGTAAATTACCAGATCAGTTTCCCTGCTGTGACTTAATATTGCATTCTTTTTACTTTTAACGTCAGGATCTGAAGGCACTGAGAGAACCGCTCAGCTCTCCAGGATTCATAGGGATGATCCTGACTTAGGTCGGAATTTTGATCTTTATCTCCTCTCCATAACCTGTTATAGTCCTCGTCTTTCAAGGCAGAATTTTTATGCATGCACTGATGTCCAACTTTCAAGTCCTACATAAGGAGCAGTTCTCTAGTAAAGAGCTTAAAACTAGTAAGATTTACACCAATTATGTTTTAACTTTAGTGTTTTCTAGTTGTTATTTTTTACCTTTTCCCTGTTGTTGGTCTATGAAATATAGCAGACAATGCAGTACTTATTTCATTAAGTCTTTCAAAATGTATCTGACTGTCCCCTGCTGAGCTGACAAATGTAAGACTATGCCTGGAGTTCAGTGGCCAAGCAGCCAGCCACTCCCACTTTCTGAGCTATAGAAGCAGTTCCTCTAAGCCTCACTGTGAAGCATTTTTGCTTTGCAGCTGGAGGCTATGTTGGTTTGTCCTCTGAGCTGGCTGGGGCCTACCCCCCCACCCTGTTTATGTGTGTGTCTGCTGGACTTTGGTGTTTGTTTTCCTGCTTCTAGTTTGTATCTTTCCTCTGGTTGTGTGCTTCCCTATGTTTCTTTCTTGTTTTTGGCCCTTTCCCTGTTCTGTTCTGTTTTGGTTTAGTCTTTTTGGGGGGCTTTTATTTTCTAAACTCCTAGCATACTGCTACTACAGAGCTCATACTGCTTGCTTTCAGTTACAACTCTCAAATTACTTGCACTGCTACTGCGAACCTACTCAGAGCTGAAGCTACTGCTTTCAGTTACCTGTAATTGCAGCCACTACTGTCTACTTTACTTACTATTGTACTCGATGCTTGTGTTTTTTACACTATGCTCACCACGCTCAAGCTACTGCAATGCAACTGCTGTTATTATCTGTGTGTTTCAGCTCAACCATAGCTGCTCCATGTTGCATACTTAATCCTTTTCACCTGACAGTTTACTCTGACCCTATCTGTGCTGCTCATTCCTGCTTTTTCTACCTGAGCTTCAGTGCACTACCTGGCTACACCTGCTTCAAAGCATTTGTCTCCATGTTTCATTGCAGTTATAACTCTGAGGTCAGCCAACTAAGCTCCTGCTGAGGCTGTTAATATAGCTTGTTATTAAATCTTGCTTCGCCGCCGAAAATCCTCAGAGTCTGTCACCTTGATTTGGCTTTGAACTGTCTGACTGGCTTGCTCCCAATTCAGTGCTGTTTAATTGCTATACAGTTTGATATGCTGGTTCACCTATCACAACTACTGCTTACTGACCTATGTGCAGGTCTACACTTGCTTACGCAGCTGTTACTCCTTGCTTACGCAGTCCATTACTTCATGCACACTGCCATCCCTTCGGGTTCAGCCTGGGATTCTGCTGCACTCAATCTGCATTCAACCTTGCAAGATCTCAGCGCTCCATGCTCATTACGATCTCAGCATGCCATGCTCATTCAGCTCACCAGCTTTTAGCTCTCAATCAATTTCTGGGGCATGCCAGCCATTCTAATCTGGCGCAGGGTTCCTGCAGCCGACGGTCTTACTCTATATTTAGTCCGCATCATCGAGCGTGTCTGACTTGGGGCGGGATCCTTCTCACCTGGCCCATAGCTGGGAATGTCCTCGCCCCGGGCTTGGCTTTAGCTGCCTGCTACGCGACAGCAGCTCCTGGTGTAGAATTTAAGACTAGTGGTGAAGGGCGGTTATGACAATCTCCTTTGGATCTAGTGTTCCACTATAACGGTTGGCAATTGACTTTAGTGGTTTCCCTAGCAAGGCACCTTCACCGCATTCTCCCTAGCAAGGCACCTTCACCGCATTCTCCCTACAACTTCCTCTGGTTCACCTGGTTTGATTTAGGGCAGGTAGGCCAGGTGAGTGCCTCAGCAGTTGTTGCTCTCCTCCTGTGCCTTGGATGCACATATTGTTGCAGAGTTTTCTTGCAACCGTCCACGATGTTCCCGCTAGAGGGTTTGAATGACAGCCTCCCTCCGAATTGGAATATTTTCCACCTCCCTTTAATTGGGTTTTCCAAATTGCAGCTGCAGAGCCATCACTAAATAAATTTTCCCAAGCCTGGAGGGCAGGCAACCTAGGCCTTGGATTCCCAAAGATTTCTTCCTTATAGGGTTTTTTTCCTCTCCTCCATTGCCTCAGGTCATAACACTTAGTTAACATAGTTGTTTTCCCTAGTTTCTTTAGGTAAGTTCCGTTGTTGGATGGAGGTGGAGGATGTTCTGCCATTCCCTCTCTCCTTGGGGGATCCCCTTCTCTCAAAGCAAGCCATCAGTATCATGCTACGCAAACCTGGGCTGTTACTACGACAACTGAGCACATCATTGCATTATCAAACTGCCTATGCTTCTCTACTACTACGTTACAGTTACTGCTTCTACGTCACTGTTACTGCTTGCATTATGCTTCGTGTTGCCTCCTTTTTGAGATATTACATTTTGGGGGGGGATTCCTAAGGTACCTTTAGCCATGGGAACTGTCCCATGGCACCTCTAGGGGTGGAACCCTCTCCAAGAATTTCTGTCAGTCAGATTCTGCAGGATGATAATTCCTCTGAATAGAGCGTGTGAATGGCCAAAACCAAACTAACACAGTTGCACAAGCATAACACTATACTGGCTGCATAGCTCAGTGAAATGTAAGGCTATGCCTGGATTTCAGTGGCCAAGCAGCCAGCCACTCCCACTTCCTGAGCTATATAAGCAGTTCCTCTAAGCCTCACTGTGAAGCATTTTTTTCTTTGCCCCACCATCCTCCCCTCCTCCTCCAGCAGCAGCACTCTCCCCTTAGGAGGATTCCTAAGGTACCTTTACCCACGGGAACCATCCCGTGGCACCTGTAGGGGTGGCACCCTCTCTGAGAGTTCCTTACCGTCGTACCCCTACACGGTGGTAATTCCTCTGGACTAGAGAGTGCGAATGGCCAAAACCAAACTAACACAGTTGCACAAGCATAACACTATACTGGCTGCGTAGGTCAGTGAATTGCAGTTTGTGACATAACAGCCTGCTATCACTATGAGCACTACAATGTTCTAAACAAAGTCATTGAGGTTAACCGGGGAGAGGCAAATGCTTTTTATACAGACTCCTTAGACTATCAAGATGTGTTGTAAACCTTGGAAAGGAACATTGAAAATGACAAAAATATATTCTCTAGTAAACTGTAATAGCTGAAACCTCATCTTTATTAAAGTACATTCTGAAGTGCAGATTTGCTCCTTAATTGTGCAGTCGCTCTGTACGGCTGTCCCCACCAGAATATATTGTTGTGAGGTTTGATGTAAAACAATAAAAAGAAAGGTTTCCAGCAAAATAATTCCAAGCTGGCGTCAGCAGCACTCAGTTACTCAAAATCCCCCCGAATTTAAAGTTTAGGGCCCTCCTTTTTTTCTCATTGAAAATAGTTTCATTTACACAGGTTCTTTTTTTCTTTTCTTTGCTCAAGTTGCTTATTCCTGCGCCAGAGTCATTTATTTATTGTCATTTGTTTCAAAAGTTTTACCAAGAAAGACATACTAAATTGATAACGGCTCATTTGCAGGTGCGCACTGAAGGAGTGGTAAGAAAGATGGTACAACGGGGGGGAAGTAATTAACAGATTTAAAACATGTTAGTCTATACAAGCAATAAAATACATCAAAAGGAGGATAATACTAAACATTACAAAGCGCAGAACAAAGTACATGTGGTAGGTAAAAATGGAGCTTGAATAGGCAAGGGCAAGTTATCCCAACCAGGCATAATGGGGTGGGGGGGACAGATATGCCCAGGGCAGCATGTGAAGGGAAGGGGGATCAGTTAGGGTAAAAACGGACAAGGACAGTTACAGGTGGGAGTAAAAAAGTCACGAAGAAGAGGCTTACGGGAGAAGGGAGATATCCATGTCCTCCACTTATGACATCACAACTTGTTACCCTAAAAATTCTGATGTCACACATTCAGGATTGTGATTTCAGGACAGGAAAAGTAGAAAGGATAGATGATTAGCTTCACAGACCTCAAGTCACTCATTTCCAGGATGGATTTCAGTTTTGATACCACCCTGTGCTCAAAAGCTAAAGTATCCAAACTCATGCGCTCCAGCACCTCATGGTTTAGGTTAAAGCTGAGACCCCAACATTCAACGTGTGTCCCATAGGACATCATTGCGTCAGTGTACACACTGACACCATGTCCCCTCCACACACACACACACACACACACACAGACACACACACTCACACAATCAGGAAGCCTAAATGGATGATATTTAATTCTAAGGCACACACCATCCAGAATTTCTACTTTACATTCACTCAAAAAAATATTACTGATGGTTTAAGTTGCAGTTCACATAACCATGATAAATCCAACTACAACACGACATCTAATATTTTTTTTGGAGGGAGTCCTGTTTCCATCTTGATTTACAGCTGGGAGGGACTGAAGCACAGGGAGGTCAAATGACTTGCTCATGGTCACATGGTGAGCCAGTGGCTGTGGTGGGATTTGAACCTGGGAACTCGTGGTTCCGGTTCAGTGTTCTAAATACTAAGCCACTCCAGCGTCCAAATTTTAAAAGATGCCCTTACCTATGGGTCATTTACTATGGGACACTTACCCGTGGGAGCACTTGCCTATGGGGACATTTGCCTACAAGGAATGCTTACCAATGAGGACGTTTACTTATGAGAGCTCTTACCTTTGTAGACACTTAACTATGGGGACACTTACCTAAGGGGACCACAGGGGAGTCTCTGGTTTTCTTAACCAGCTTGAAGGCAGGTCCACTTTCACTTTCAGGTGCCCAGGAGCCTTTATCAGAAGCCATGGTGACTATAAACAGAGGACAAAGAAGAAAGGTGCAAATTATGACAGGAATAACATACATTTTTTATTTTTATTGTAAAAAAAATGCTTTAAACCAGTGCTCTCATTGGTTGCAGTCAGGGGCTGCTGATGTTAATACCATTAATTGTGTGGATCACGGCTTTGAAGAAGACTGGGCACCTTGAGGTGCTGCTCCACTTTTATCAGTGTTGCAGTCCATGCGATCTGTGGTACCGGCATCAGGAGCCATGAACTGACTAACTGATGATGTCACTGGTGAGAGCATTTATAATGGTGCACTAGAGCAGCTATGTGTGTGATTGATTTTAAAGAATAACTGACATCAACTGGGCAGGCAGCTCGCACCAAGGAGTTGCCTGCCCAAGGAGCTAATTCAGCCAAAATAGAAACCAAAAACTAAAGAAATGGCATTGAGATGGCCTGCTTATTCTTTATCCACAGAGTAACAAAAGTGTGGTGATAGCCCTCCACCACCTGCTGCTGTCCCCACCTGGGACAAACTCCCCAAACCCCCACAGTATGAGGGATGAGGGGTTTCCTGGCTTTAATCATATTCCTTTCCTCTGCATTTGCAGCAGGAAGTGCACACGTTGATTGCCTTTTTAGTGACATTCCCTGCTAGGTCTTCTGACAAGTGGACTTGATATCATTTGACAAGCCTTATTGTCACATACATCATCTGAAAAAGATGATGAATCCAAGGCAAAAAAACCATCACATGAAAAGAAAGCACTAGACTGTTGCACCAGTGCTAAGGGGGCTCTCCACTGCTGATCGGAGCATCCTGGGTTCGAATCCAGGTCTGTACAGACTGGGCCAGCACATTCACCCAGGTCAGAGCCAGTACTGGCAGCTAGAGCCAGGGTTTGTCTGAGAGTTACACAGAAAACAAACAAACCTTGAACCGAACTGAACTCAAACCCAAACTTCTACTTATCAAATCGAACTGAACCACACTCTAACCATACCCTGCCAAACCCAATCTGAACTAGAACCTTAAAACATGTGAAACACTGGCTCTACTGGTAGCACACTGCTTTTTAAAAATGTTTTATTTAATATGCTTTTCCTCCCATGCTGCCAACTGGCCTCCATCAGTCCTACCCCCCTCAGCCAGCCACATCACCTGCCTTCTCTGGGACTTGCCTCTCTTCCTGAGTGCACTCTGGTACTAACCTCGAATAGACACTCGTAGTGTTCCCAAAGAGAGCACCTCGGTCAGGGGTGTGAGGGGTGGATGTCCTCCTGCATCGGTCAATGACCCCTCCCTAGGATGCCAAGGAAGCTCCCAACACATGCTCACATGGTGCATGTGCTCACATCAGAGCACATTGGCATTCTCCCTCCCAGCTCATTGGTACTGGGTGCATCGCCACCTGTGGTCACCCAGGTAGTGGTAATGCAACGGAGGCTGAACTTCTTCCCTCCCTGAGATGAAGACCGTCCAGTGGGACACTCAGCTCATCTCCCCTGGGCTGGCCCTCCAATGACTTGGGCTCGTTCCCAAACCCAGGTCATCAGCATCATGAGTGGTGGCGCTACCACTGCACTGGTGGACCAGCCCAGCAGTCCACCGCTTTGAGGAAACCTGCAAGGATATGAAACGAATTGCGGATTGGGTCTGCAGTTCAGTTGCTTGTGCAAAGTGCATCCACATCACAAAAGCTACCATCATCATGACAGGTGGTGTCACATGACAGATCAAGTATCAGCCAGCTGTAGACAGTGGAAGGAGGAAGAAAGAAATTTGGTGTTATACACAAAGCGTGGGGAGCAAATTTTGCAACTATTTGCAGGCACACATGAAGATTCAGAGAAGATAAACAGAGATAACTTACAGAGCAGTTGAGCATTGGTGGCTCCAGGACAGGGCCAGAGAGGGCACATACCCTGGTGAAAAATCTGCTGTGCCCCAGCAGTCATGCATAGATGGCAACATAACTTGGATTTAAATTTCTTTCCATGCCCAGACACAGGCCCTCTGTACCCTACCTGCATCCTGGACATCTTCAATTCCTGGACACCGCCTGAAGTTAAGCAGAGGAAGGGTAAGTGACTTGCTCAGGGGTCCCACACTGAGTGAGTGGCAGTTGTGGAATTCAGGCCAGGGTTTCCAGGTTCATAGCTGTGCACTTCAACCACTTGCTCCCTTGTGTCCACTGTGAGAGGAGTTCCCCCATCTGCACTGTGAGAGGCCCCCCCCCCCCATCCCCACTGTGAGAGAGCTTCCATCCCCACTGTGAGAGGATGTCTCTTCCAGTCAGGTTTTAGGCATGTCTAGATTGGTAATATAATTGTGCCTGTCACATGGACAGTGGGGTTAATTATCAAGGGTTGATAACTAGGTGCTTTTTTAATATGTTAATGTACCTCTGCAGGGTGTCTCCTCTGTTTTATGAGACTCTGTGTGTGAGGTTTGGGCAAGAGGACTTCAAAGTGAAGTTGAGCATCTCTGGCTATCCAAACCTCACAAGAGGAGTCACTTACACCATAAGAGACACCAAGCAGAGGCCCTGTTAGCTTATAAATAACTTGAGCTGACTAGAGGGATTTATAATTTACTTTTAATTTCAAAAGTCATGAAGTTGCACCCCTCCCCCCCGGCTGTGAAGTGGAATGCTCTACTCCTAATATTCATGCATGAGAGGCCGTTGTACACAGAATAAGTGGTACAGTGAGTCTGTCTGCTTATTGGCTGATTTCACATGATTTATAATGTTCCTCTGTTTTCTCTCTGGTTTTCCAGCCTGGTTCTCCCTAACCATCCCAAACACAGGGGTTGTCACTGCTGCACCCTTCTTACAGCCAAGACATCAGGGAAGCAGCTACCTTCATAAGCAATGCCAATGGTCGGCTGACTGGAGGGGTGCAAATGTCGGCTAGCCCATGTACCCCACCCTCCAAAGAGCCAAATGCTTCCTTCCATGATGCATCTGGCTTCCAGCCAGCCTCAGTGTGGGATTCTGGGATGCACATGCAAATACTGATTTCCCTGGTGGTAGTATGCTGTGCTGCCACCACCATAGCTGGCATTTGTGTCAGTCACTTCAGAAATGTTTAAGATATAATGATGCCTTCAGGAGGGTTTAACATCCATTTCACACTGATGAATGTCAACATGTCAGTTTTGACTGTGATAGTCATTCTAATAATGAGGGGGAGCTGAATGTAACAAGGAGCCACAGAACAGCATCCCCAGATCCCAGGCAGGTTTATTTTATTATTTTTTTGTTTCTAATATACAGTAGTTTTTTCTCCTCTCATGCCAACAGGTCAGCACTCTTCTGGTGCTGGACAGGCATTCAACTCCAGTCTCCACTAACCTAACCAATCTGTTATCCTACATTGTCCCTATTTCCCCCATGCCGGTCCTCCGGAGAGTGCAGATCTTAAAGAAATCAATCTTCACCATGTATTCCTACTAATAAGTCTAGGGCTGGAGGCACTGACCCACTGGAGCAAAGTCTTTTGCAGTCTAGGGTGCCACTGCTGCTCATAAGGCAGATGTAGTGACGCTACACTCATGGGCTGGCCAGTAACCAACGCTAGCCCCCTACCTTCCTCAGTTCTGTTTTTCCTGCCATTGAAAACACACCATGGGAGCTTTTTGTCATCACTGCAAGTGCATCACAAACCCTCAATTTGCTGCCACTAGCTTGACACTATACTCCTCGACACTGAACCATCTTATTTTATCTTTCAGTGTGGTGCCAAACTCATTTTGTCCAATTCTATTGTTTTTTGTCCACAGCTGCATGTCTGGTTCTGAGTAATGCAAGGCAAGAAGGCCTCCTGTAAGAGGAGTCGCAGTCCCTATATGCATAGGCGTTGCTGTGGGGGCCACATTGCCATTCAGGACTGGCATGATGTTTGTTCAACCTGTCACGATGCGGACCATGATATGGACAGGTGCGATGCCTGCTTCTCGATGGACTACTGTACCCTTGAACTACGCGCATTAAGGTAAGGCTATGATCCGCCCCCCTTCGGAGGCAGGCATTGCACCTGGAACACCAAGATAAAGTCCTTGGGTCCTTCCTCTGAGCCCCTTCCCAGTACTATATGTACTGAGGAAGACCAGGACTCTCCACATGCTCACCCTGCTGAGATGTTAAAGGCCCTGGGGGAGGGGCCTAGTGGACAGTTGGTCTCCTCTGGGGGACGGGCTGAGCACCCTTCCCAGTCTGTCAGCCCTTCTTGGCAGTGGACGCCCCCCCAGTGGTGAAGTTGAAGCTATACGCTGGGTCTACACTGGTGGACACCTTGGTGTTGAGGCCCAGCGCTGCCTTGGCTCCTGGTACTAAGGCTGGTACCGGTGAGTGAGGCAGTGCCAACCACAAGACCAACGCTCCCCCCCAGGCACTGTTCATGGTGCCAGAGGGAAGGTCTCCAGAGCTAGTCCTTCATGTGCCCATGAGGTTGTGGTCACTTTTCCTGAGCAGTTGGATGACCAGTGAGAGGATCTTAGTGTCAACCTTGGGTCTGTAGTTTGGGGCTGATGAGGAGGGAGGCCTTCCTGAGTCTGATTCCAGGCCTGGTTTAAGGTTGGAAGCTTCCTTTGTGGTGGTCTCTGTTGTCAGTGCTGGGGATGGCACCAGTGCCCCTTCTGGTGCTGTTCACGGTGCTGGTTTGGGTCCTGATGCCGGTCTGTTCCTTATGCCATCTGCAGTGCCAGGGACAGAGCTAGTGCTGTTTGTATGCTGAGACTGAGACACGCTTACCTGGGGGCTCCAGCATAAAGTCTCGATTTGGCCCGGGGGGGGGGCAGGGTTGGCATTGGTGAGAGGAGGCACTCTGATTATGGACCTGCAGTTCATCCCTTGCCTGGAGCTGGTGGTAGCTCTGGCAGGAGTCACAGCACAGGCTTGGAGCTGAGTTTCTCTCTAGAATTGACTAGCACTGTCACTCATGAGGATCAGGGCTACCCCATGGGATGTATACAGTTCTGCTGTTCCCCACGTGGAGGCTTCCCCCTAAGGGCACCATCTGGACTGGTCCACAGCTGTTGATCGCTGGCAGATGGGCTAGCTTGCCAGTTTCTCCCATGGGTGAGGTCCCCTAAGCATTCTTGCAGCCCTGGCCGAGGACCTGGACAGGTCTCTCATGACTCTCTTGCCCCTCCCCTCCTCTGCTCCCCTCCACTTCTTCCACTCATTTTTGGTTCTCTCCGGCCCATGGCTTGGGATCATTTCAAGACAGCGTCTGGTGTGTTCCACCAATACCACCTTAGAGCTGATTGGGCTGTCTTTAGGCCTGAGGCCTCTGAACCACCACTTCCTAAATCCAGCTCCTCCTCTCCCATTTCCTCCTCTGATGCTGAGTATATCGGTACCAGCAGTTCCTAGTGAAGATGATGCAGGAGCTGAGTCTTCAACACTTCACTGGTCTCAGTACAGCTACCCTGGCACTGTCATTCCTTGGAGAATACAGCAGAGACACCACTGTCATACCTCTGTGGCCTTGGCCATTTACAGAGGCATCTGGAAATGTCTGGCTCCATCGCTTTTCCCCCCTCTCCAACCCCTAGGACATCCATCACATATACTGCATTCCCGCGGGGTCTCCAGGTTCCATGTCTTATCCATCCTTTGGGATTTTGGTATTGCAGAACCTCTCTGGGCTTAGATGCCCAGTGCATGATCACCCCCCCACACACACACACACACACACACACACACACACACACACTGACTCTGTGGAGTTTGATGTCTGGGGCAGAAGGGTATTTGCTGTGGCACACACCATGATGTGTTTCTGTGCACATCAGGCACACAAGGCAGCTTACGGCAAGTGCCTGTGGGTGACACTGAGTTCACTCTTAGCATCCATGCCAGATAGTGAGCCTACCAGGCAGGCCTTATGCCTTACTGCCCAAGAGCCTGGAACTAGTGAGGCACCAAGCAAGGGTGTCTTATGATGCCAACAAGGTCTTCCAGGCTGGTGGGAGCCACAGTCTGCATTCAGTGGATAGCAAGGCTTTACCTTTCATGGCAACCCTGGCACAGCATAGGGTACTCAACTTGCGAAGGACTCATTTATTCTCCTGCAGGGTCACGCGTGAGTTTTCAGGGTGCTTTTCTACTCCCGGGCCATGGGACCCTCCACCTGCCCCTGACCAGTCTCAGGTCCCACCAGACCTGTAAGGAGTCCTGCCCTCCTGTGATTATTCCCCAATAGCAGGCTGAGGAAAGAACTCTTTCCCTCAGGGTAATCCAACTCCTCCTTTCTTGGGAGGAAAACCTGGTATTCTGATATAAGTGGGAATAAATGGTGAAAGTATCTTCACCATTTATTCACAAACACACCCTCCATCCCCCACTCAGCTAAGATCCAGGGTCTCTGGACAGCTCACCCTGTGTTTCTCAAAACTCTTAATCCTCTTGCCGCTCTCTCAGAGCTTAGCTTCAGGACACCCCTGCGATTATGAGAAGAGGAGCCCCATCCCTCTCCATTGTCTACCCATCTTATAAAAAAATAAATAAATAAATAACTGAATAAAAAATTGGGGGGGGGGAGTGGACACAATGTATAGGGTTCCCTATCCCTCTTAAAAAATTGCATTTAAGGGAAGTTTTCATTCCCTCTATTTTTGCACCCCCTTTTGTTTTTCCCCTTCCTTCTGTGAGTTTTGGGAGGCAGTATAACGCAGTGGTTTAAGGCTCTGAGTTGCAAATCTGGAGACCTGGGTTTGAATCCCACAGTCCCCACTTGCATACTGTGTGACCCTGAGCAAATCACTTAACTTCCCTGTGCTCCCAGGTTGCACCTGTAAACCAGCTTTCAGCTTAGTGTGTCTCACCTGGTTAAAACAACTGGAAAAAAATATGTTGTTATATTCTCACCCAGGACTGCTTCTTGCTATTTAATACTCTGCAAGCTCTGCCTACTGCAGCTCAGCCTCTTCGAGGGGTACCAAAGGGGTTACTTTTTGTTCCTAATTGAGTCACATCCCATCTCACACTTTAGTGTTGATCCTTTTCTCTGGCTCTCACACCTGGAGTGGCAAGAGGGTCCCTGTATGCACTGTCTTGCTTTCTGTCCTTTCTACCTTGGCCCTTGTACTCATAAGTACAAGGCCCTCCCATTGACTTTACCTTCTCACCTTTCAGAGATCCATTTTGGTCTCTCCGAGAGTAGCCAGAGCTCCATACCAATGCTGCTGCCCTACTCCACCTTCCTGTCCAGGTAGCTATTGCGCTCTGCCTCTTCTACCCACTACCCCTGTACCATTTAGACCCCTTGATAAGTTCTCTAAGATGGTAGTTGGGTTTTATTGTTTTTCTGTTTTTATATCCTGTATCCCTTTCCTACCCCTTTGGACTAAAAATCTTCTTCATCTCTCTTTTTTTCTCTCTCACTAGTTTCTCTCCTGGCTAACAGAACTGAGGCAGGTAGGGGGCTAGTGTCGGTTACTGGCCAACCCACAAGTGTGATGTCGCTACGTCTGCCTCAAGAGTGGCGCTGCCACCAACATCAGTCTCCTAGGCTGCAAAAGACTTTGATCCTGCGGGGTCCTAGTGCCGCCAGCTCTAGACTTATCAGCATGAATAAATGGTGAAGATATTCTGGAAGATCAACAATTATGGTGAGTATGTCATTTTTATTTCTCCCTCAAGGCATTACTGGATCCAGACAGGTGACAGGCTCCGTGATGTGGGGTCCAAGAGCACCAAAATGTTAGATGGTGGCCAGTCATTTACATCTGTGTTTTCCCCCTTGGTCCTCCCACCACCAGAGGTAGTGGAGCCACACCATTCCACAGGCAGCCGTACACACTGCAGTGTCTCCTTGAGGGAGCAGTATCCCTAACCTGCCTCAAGGGTAATGGCAGCTGTGGCAGGTGCGACACCACCCCCCTCCTTGGGACGGGAGACTGCTATCGGCAGCACTTTCCCAGTTGTGGCATCCACATCAAATGTCCTGCGTCCTCTATTAAAGCCAGATCATTGCTGCATCAGTGGACAACTCCAGAGGCAGGTTCTAATAAAATTGATGTGATAGTCTAGGACACAACAATGAAACTGTAATACAAAATTAGCTTTTACTTTTTGAGTATTTCTTACAGATCGTACCCTGGCAACACTTTTAGAATACTTTGCAAACCAGCAGCCAACAGTGCACCAAGCATCAATGTTTTTAACAAATCACAACATTGTTACGTTATGGACTATAATCGTACAATTGAAACATTTGACTAAAGGCCAAGTTCAAATTATACAGTCGACAGAAGAACAGAAGGAGACAGGGAACTATAGACCAGGGAGAAAAGATAGGTTTTAATAAACAGAATTATGATGGCTTACCAAATGGAGAAGGACACAGAAGAAGTAGGAACAAGACAAGCAGGGGAGGCGGAGGAGGGTTAACAAGGTCAGCAAGGCGGGTAGATGGGAAGACAGTGTCGTTCAGTACGAGATGGTCGTGGTAATTCAAACCTGGGACCCCCGGTTCATAGTAAGAGCTTTTAGCACTGGTTATTGTATGGTGTTTCACAGTTACACTAGCACAAACTGCATCGATTTCTCAGTACTGTGTGTGTTGGTTGTATTACTTTTTTGTGTGTGTTTATCTGTTCTGTGCAGTAAAGACTGAACGAACTGGCATCTTACCTTTCTCCCCCAGAGTGCTGGTAAATGGATCTGCTCTGTACTGCACTTGGATCACACACCGGGAAGCAAAGACAAATGACCCTGTAAGAGTTATTCAGCGCTGGGGATGAACAAGTGCTTTTCTTATCATCTGTTGCCTCAGTCCCTTGTAAATGTGTTCCTGCAGGAGAGGAGGAGCTGCCAGCACTGTAAATAGTACAGTGCGTAGAGGTTCTGTTAACTCTTTAAGTACTATGGTCATACTAGATTGTCTTCAGAAGTATCTACATAGGGACAGAATATATTGGGCTGTAAACCACTGGCAACAGGACCCTGAGGGAAGCTTTTGCAAGATGGAGCTGCCCATGCTGACATGCCTATGTGCACGTCATCAGCACACAGCGTCGCCTGTTCAATGTAAGAAAGTCCTGACCATTTCAGTTCTTTATTGTCCACATTTACCTTTCCCCATTCCTTTGCCAGAGAAGGACTGAATGTGCACTCTGGATGTGTAGGATGCCCACCTGCTTATCAAAGTCAGGCACTGCCACCAGCAGTGCCAGCTCCCCCATTTCTTCCTGGAGGGATAACACTACCAGTGCTGGGCCTTACCCTTTGGGTTATCTTCAGTGCTGTATGTCTTTATAGAAACAGAGAATTTGATGGCAGATAAGGACCGCTTGGCCCACCTAGTCTGCCCATTTCCCTACCTAACGGATAAGCTGCAGAGCCTAGTTAACCAACAGCCTACTTCCTCCTACCCCCCACTAGAATTGCCATATTCTTTGCTGTGATGGGCATGGCACAGTATTGGGAGAAACTGTCTCCCCATACTGGAATGACTGGCTACTGAAATAAACTTCAGCAGCCAGGGCAGAATTCACTTTGCACTACACCAGAAGACTGCTGGAGAGCCAGGGGTCATCATTAACATAAAAAAGTCCAATTTTTTTCCCTTGTCAAAGGCTCCAGTAGTTAGGGGTAGTCCTGAATACAGTCCAGGTGAAAGCCTTTCTCTCCAAGTTCAGGGTTTCAGCCTAAGTGGCTGAAGGGGCTTGGTAGGATGCAGTGGGTGGGTTTCGGCCTGCATCACACTCCACCTCCTGGGTCTTACGTCTGCCTTCATGTTAATGGTTCCACTGGCTCACCTGCATATGAGGAATCCTCAGTGGCTGCTGCAAGCGCAGTGGTCTCAGACTCCGTAGCTGCAATACCCACCTGTTTGCCACCGCCTAAGGGATGCTCCTCTGCTGTGGTGGCAGGATAGAGATCACCTGCATGTTGGTTCCCCTCCCTGCAGCCCCAGCCAGAGATGATCACCACCATGGGCTCCTCCATTCTGGGGCAGAAACATAGAATTTGATGGCAGATAAGGACTGCTTGGCCCACCTAGTCTGCCCATTTCCCTACCTTATGGATTAGCTGCAGATTCTAGTTAATCAACAGCTTACTTCCTCCTACCCCACACTAGAATTGCCTTATGCCTGTCCCATGCATTCTCGAATTCTCCCACTGTTCCTGACTCCCTCCACAACCTCCTCAGGAATGCTGTTCCATGCATCCACAACCCTCTCTGTGAAAAAAATACTTTCTAACATTACCTCTGAGCTGCCCCCATCTTCAAATTGTGCCCCTTGTTCTTGCACATCTCTTCTTCCGAAAGATACTACCCTCTTGTACTTTTTAATTCCCTTGAGATACTTGAAAGATTCTATCGTGTCTCCCCTCTCCCTCTTTTCCTCAAGGGTATACATATTAAGCTGCTTTAGTCTCTCCTTGTATGTCTTCTGGTGCAGACCCTGCACCATTTTGGTTGCCCTCTTCTGAACAGCCTCCACTCTATCTATGTCTTTGCGGAGATGGGGTCTCCAGAACTGCACGCAGTACTCCGGATGGGTTCTCACTAACTATCTGTACAGAGGGAGGGCACCCACTTAGGTCCTCACCAGACCTACAGGACCTGGTCTCTGCTGGAACAAGTGCTGCAGGAGAGTTCCCAGGCTGCCATTAGCTCAGATATGGCCTATTACCAACTTATTCCAGAGTAGCTTCCTATAAGGATACCAGAAAAATCAAACATCAAAAAAACCAGGAGAAGTCCCACTCCAATGAAGTGAAATCAGTTCTTATGTTTCAATGTTTCATGGCACGGCCACTTACATCAGGAAAATGGTGGTAGAGGAGTTACTGTTAGAAGATTTACTTTCTCTTACAGAGATTACATCTTGGATAATATCTTGTCTGGAATAATGGCTTACCTGGCCCAACATTTTCAAGGGCAGTTTTCAATTATACCATAGCTATATGGCATTATGGAGAAATACAGTGACTTGAGGTTGCCGCCTGCTCCCTGCCACATTGAAGCTAGCTGGAGTGCTGCCTGGAGGAGGGAATGAGACGATTCACCAGTAGCACACAACAGGCCAACTGGGTATGGTATACCATGAGATACGGTCATGCTTTAGGAGTGTTGTGAGGTGGGACCAGTCCTCTGCAGTGTCTTCATGAGTGACACTGCAGATGAACTAGAAGGGATGGCATGCCTTCCTGCAGATGATACCAAAATCTCTAATAAGGTGGACAGTCAGGAGGGGTAGAAAGAACACATAGAAACATTGGGGGAAACTCAGGGAGTGGTAAAAAAACATGGTAGTTGGTGTTTGACACCAAAAAGTATAAAATGATGCACCTAGCACATAGGAACTGAGTATAGGATTTGGGGGGGGGGATACTGTTAGTCAGTAAGCAGGAAAGGGACTGTGGGGTTATATCTGATAACCTTAAAGTGGCAGGACAATGTGACAAAACAGTGGGTAGGGCCAGTGCAATGCTGGGATGCATTGAGGGGTATCTCCAGCAGGAGGAGGAGGAAAGGGAACATTGTTTAACCAGGAGTACCACACTAAGCCGAAACTTGTTTCCAGATGTGACCTGGGAGCACAAGGAAGTTAAGTGACTTGCTCAGGATCACACAGTATGCACATAGGTGGCTGTGGGATTCAAACCCAGGTCTGCAGATGTGCAGCTCAGAGCCCTACCCCAGTGCACGATACTGCCTCCAAGGAGAAATTCTAGGAGTGGTAAAAAAACATGGTAGTTGGGGTCTGACACCACCAAGGAGGCAGGTGGTGTTGCCATTGTATCGTTCACTGCTGAGACCTCACCTAGAGTCTTGTGTCCAGTTCAGAAGGCCGCACCTCAAAAAGGACATAGACAAGGTGGAGTCAGTCCAGAGGAGGGCATCTTAAATGGTGCAGGGGTTGCAGCAGAAGCCCTACGAGAGACTAAGGAATCTCAGCATGTACACCCTGGAAGAGAGGAGAGCAAAAGGTGACATGATAGATACCTACAAGTACCTCACAGGGGTGAACAGGGTGCAGGAGAGGAGTCTTATTCAAAGGAGGAACAGCACCAAAGCCAGAGGGTATGTGATAAAGCTGGGGGGTGGGAGAGAGTTAAAGAGGGATGTGAGGAAGTACTGCTTTACTGAAAAAGTGGTAGACACCCACCAGCTAAAGTGGTGAAGGCGAACACAGTAGGGGGCTACATGGATGCATGGGATAGACATAAGGGACTATTAGTAAATAAGCAGGGAGGAGGGAGGACCACCAGAGACCACTTAGAGTCTATGGAGGTAGACTAGGCAGGACCACTTGGGCTGATTGGGTGGTTCAGGCGGTCCTTTTCTGCCAAAAAAATCTTTGTTTCTATGAAGCAGAGTGCCTTCTGCCAGTTAAGATGTGACAATATCCCAGATATACCATACCCTGGAGGGTATTACTCATATTATTAAATTGTCTCAAAGCATTAGGAAATGGCTGATCTTGGTATTCAGTTCTGGCCTGTGATGAGCTATTGAGATATTGTAACAGCTCAGAGACTGCTGCAGCCAATCAGCTGACAGGATTTTTCCTAATCATTTTATGATGTGTGTTAATAAGTCTCCCTGAGGGGACCTTATCAGTATGCATGGTTTCATGTGCATTCTTTGGGACAGAGAGAAAAGCGAAGCTTAGCTGGTCTCACACATGATGCATACAAGTGAAACCTCTCTAATACTGCTGAGTGTCTCAGACTGATGTAATCACACATAGTAAATCCCCGATTTTGTTTTGAACTTTAAACAGAGTGCTGCAGTTTACAGCTACTGCTATGCATTCGAGCAGTCTTATGACTACAGTACACAAAGCATAAGAGACACATTTGACTGCATAAGTATGTCTCTTGTGCTGCGTGTGCAGTGATTCTGATTGGCTAGTGTTGATTAAAGCAGCTCTTAGGATCCGTAAATGAAGGAAGAACCGCAAAACGGGCATTAAAATTCAGGGATTAAAAATTGGGGGCATGTAAATGAAAGCTCACAACCCTGTCAATATTCTGAATTTGGACGTTCTGAGAACTGCAATGGACTTGTAAAAATTTTTACTATACATTATGCCCCCACTTCTCCCGGTCAGCCCCCTTCTGCTGGCCCCCCTGTCAGCACCAGCACCTGCCTTTGCCTAGACTTACTTTACCTCTTGTTCCTCCAAGGCTTGTGCCCCATGGCTAGGGTCATAAGCTAGAACAAGGCCCCCCTTTGAGTTCAGGTTTCATGAGGAGTTGGGTGCTACAGTCAGCAGTGTGGGACCTGCAGAGTAGGATTGCCTTCATCCTGCAACAGCTGGGGTTGTTCCCCTTATTTTTCTCCACTCCCCACAGATGCTGCCAACAAAGGACATTATTGCCCGTGCACACTGTGCCTGCTCGTGCCAACATCAGGCTGCGTCCTCTTCTACCCCAAATGGGTCTCGCTTGCACCGCCATCTGTAGTCACCCAGCTGGTGGTAATGCAGCAAAACTCGCAGCCCACCTGCCCTGGAGGAGGAGGGCATCTTGCTGGGCAACTCAATCCTAGCCCAGATGACCGAGGTTCATTCTTGAACCCAGGTCATTGGCATCCCAAGTGGCAGATCTACTGCTGTGTCCATGGGCCCCCTATTGTAATGGGTTTTTACATTCAGATGCAGGAAGCTCACATCTGGTCATCATGTTCAGAGAGAATAAGACCTGAAGTTATGCAATGGCTCCTCTGTTTTTTCCCAGAGAAAGTATTTTTCACACAGGATGTTTACAGAAATGAAGCCCAACAAACCCCTAATGACTTGTCCAGAGAGAGAAAGAGCAAGCGAGAGAGTCAATCACTTCATTTCTGTTTCAGCACAAACACAGCCAGGGGAAGTGGAAAACGATGACCTGCCTGAACCGGAGGGAGAGGGCTGAGGAGGGAACTCTCACGCTCATGTAGCTTTCTTTCTGCCCCTGTGTCGATCTTTTCAATGACTCACTTTTCAGCACATACATGCATTCATAAAACAAGTTTCTTTTTTTAAAAAATAAGGCAGAACAATACATATCTCTCTGGTCTTCGCAGCTGGGTACTGGGTTTGAATCCCAGCTTGGGTTATATGTAAAATGTGTTTTTCAATTTTTTTTCTTCTGTCATGTTGCCTTTTCTTCCTCTGCCATTTTCTTCTCACCTCTTCCATTTTTTTTTGTCTTTTTCCCCAGAGAGCTTTTCCTCTTCAGGCCATATCACTGTCTGGGATATACCTGGGTCCCAGGGATATACCCTGTTCAGACCATGTCATTGGCCAGGATATACCTGGGTCCCAGTGATGTACCCTGTTCAGGCTATGTCATTGGCCAGGATATACCTGGGTCCCATGGATTCACCCTGTTCAGACCATATAATTCGCCAGGATATACCTGGGTCCCAGGGATACACTCCGTTCAGACCATGTAATTGGCCAGGATATACCTGGGTCCCAGTGATGTACCCTGTTCAGACCATGTCATTGGCCAGGATATACCTGTGTCTCAGTGATGTACCCTCTGCAGGCCATATCATTAGCCAGGATATACCTGGGTTCCAGGGATACACCCTGTTCAGGCCATGTCACTGTCTGGGATAAACCTGGGTCCCAGGGATGCACCCTGTTCAGGCCATGTCACTTGCCAGGATATACCTGAGTCACAGGGTATATCCTGTTCAGGCCAGGTCATTGGCCGGGATATACCTGAATCCCAGGGATACGCCCTGTTCAGGCCATGTCACTGGTCAGGATATACCTCACAAATAATTGCTCAAGAAGATGGAAAACGTGGGTACAGCTAAACCCATTGTGAACTGGGATATAATTTAAAGGACCATTTGCTTCCTGGGCAATACCAGTGTGATGCTGTCATCCGAGAGGAGGGGCTTGGATGGGGATCAGTCTGAGTCCAGATCCTAGGCTGACTCTTCCTGCCCTCCTGCATTCCATCCAGACTCAGTGGAGCTGGTATACAAGGATGCAGGGACACAAGCTGATGGGTGCCTTTTTGGGAAGCCTCTCCTGAAACAGCTTAGGAAGACAGATGAGGGTTACTCTTCTGTTTGCAAGACCCAAACATCATTCAAAAATAATCACCCACTTTATTCCAAGATCGGAAGGGGGTGAGGTAAGGGTTGCCCTTTTGGCCAAGCTGGGCAGTAGCTAGACTTTTGTCAAGTCCCAGGATACAGGTTTCATAACACCCAGTATGGCTACAACACTTTTAGATCAAGGACCAGAGGCTTTCATAACAGAGGTCATTCTTGTGGAGGAAGAAGGTCCCAACCAACAGCCCCCCCCACTGCTGGCAAGTATATGCCCCTTCCTGAGCTTTCCGTGGTCCGAGCCCCACTCCAGATAGGCGGAAGGCTAGCATTGTTCACTCACAATTGGACAAAGCTCACCCAGGATCAGTAGGTGTTGGATATAGTACAGTGCTATATAGATTAGTGTTTGTGGAGAACCCACCTGTTCTGCAATTCCCTGTGCTGCACTTTTCAGAGGAAGACCAGATGTTAATTAGAAGAAACTGTTCTCCCTTCTCTCAAAGGAGCAATTTCAAGGTTCTGGAACCAAATTCCTGGATAGGCTCCATGTTCTCATCACAATAAGGACGGCGGGGGGAGGGTCTCGACTGGTTATCAGTCTAAGGGATCTGAATGCTTATACAGAATACAGGCAAAACAAGATGGAGGGCATTCACCTCCTCAAGGATACCCTCATCCAAGGAGATTGGTTGGTCCAGCTAGACCTAATAGAGGCCTACTTGCCAGTCCCTATACATGCCCCAGGCAAGCTAGGTGGGGTTTCTCTGGAAAGGGCAGCAGTGGTAATTCAACTACCCCCCTTTTGGATTAACCTCAGCTTCTTGGTACTTCACCAAAGTGCTCCGACCAGTTGTGGCATGACTCAGATTTATAAGAATCGGACTGATCGTCTACGTAGATGATTGGTTGCCTATGGCTCAGGATCCAGTTCAGCTTCAAGCTCATCTGAACCTGGCCATGGCCCTGCTGGAAGGACTAGGCTTTGTCATAAATACCAAAAAGTCTGTCCTAACTCCATGTCAGTTGGTTTCATATTTTGGGTTTGAGATAGACTCAGGCTCAGCCACCCTCTGCCTTCCCTCCAAGAAGATGAAGGATATGAAGAGGAAGATTCACAGGCTCCTAAAGAAAGAGGCTTCATCCTTGCAAGAGCTAGCAAGAGTTTTCGACCTGTTAGCCTCCTCAGTCCAGGCCATCTTTCCAGCATTGCTCCAATATCTGGCCCTGCAAGAGTTCAAAATCCAGACTCTCGTTAGGCCACAGACTTCTTCGATGCAAGGGGAATGGTCCACCTGGGAGGCCTCCCTGCACATCAGTGTGCTGGAATGGCTAGCACCTTTTTTGCCATCAGGAATTTTACCAAGGACAGGACGGGGTGGCAGTCTTACATAGGATGGACAATGTGGTGGTTGTCCACTACATCATCTGTCTGGATGGACCAGGTCCCACCAACTCATGTAAGTGGCCTTACTATTCTGGGATTACTGCCTGAAGCACAACATCAGAATTCAGGCCCATCACATTCCGGGTTTGGCCAGTGGAGCGGTGGATTGGAGCTCGAGGTACAGGAAGGACTTCAGTAACATCTGCCTGGATGTCTTCTGCAAAATAGTAGACAAGAGAGGTCCTCTGTGTAAAGATCTCTTTGTATTGAGTCTGAACTGGCAGCTTGAACAGTTCTTCAGATGCCTTAGTGCAGAACTAGGAGGGGGAGATAGGCTACTCCTTTCTCCCATTCTCCATGATCTGCATGATCTACAGGACTCTGGCCCAGATCAGGAGGCAGAGAGCAACAGTGATTTTTGTGACCCAGGTCTGGCAAGTCAAGCCTTGGTACCCAGTGCTACTGACGCCCTTAGCAAAGATTGCACCCATGACCCCCCACGGTCCCGGACCTTCTTCTGGAACCAGCAGGGTATCCTCAACCACTCATCCAGGAGGGATCACTCAGCGTGGTGATCTGTACAATTTCAGGAGTGCATGGGCAGCCTCGGGACTTTTGGAGGGAACTGTCAACCTTTTCTAACAGTCATGGCCTGGAGGCATTAGCAAGGCATACAAGTCCACTTGGAATTGTTGGTCTAGCTGGTGTCTTTCTAGACACCTGGATCCCATTTCTGCCCCTATAACAAAGGTTATAGAATTGTTGTACAATATGTTTAGTGCAGTTACGTCATACAGGTATTTAAATGTACCCAGGTCAGCAGTCTCTGCCAGTCATGATCCATTAGAGGACGGATTTGTGGGACAACACCCCCTGGTGTGTTGATTCCTGAAGGCCATCAATAGGTAGGCACCCCCAACTCAGAAACAGATTTACCTGGGGTATACATGAGCATAAGGCACCAGGATACCGTGATTATTGCAATTTATTGAATAATAACAAGAACAAACAATACCTTGCTGTGTTAGGCCATTCAGAGTGCAAAAAGAGCCTCAGCAGTAAAACAACCTGGCCTGGTTTCACTTGAAAAGGCTTTTCCAAGGGACCTGGGGTATCAATAGAAAGAATAGATAACTGTTTCAGACTTGGGACCATAATGTGAACCTAAGTATGAAACAGCTTTCTATCAGCTTAGCCACTCTGCTGTGTTTTGTTTCTAGCAGAAGAATCTCGGTTATGAGAGCTCTGGATGTTTCCCGTATGGCTTAGATGGTGGGTGGTGTTTATTTCAAACTCATTTGTACCAAGACCTCCATGGAGGGAGTATCATATTCTGGGTTTGATTCTGAACCATAACTCCGTGTGACCCAGTGTGTTCACACATATTTGGAGAGGATGGTGGACTGGTACCTCCAGGGCCAGGATCAGCTGTGGATAGCATTGGCAAAGCCACACAAATCTGTGTGACCAGCTACCACTGCATATTGGGGTTGACGGGCCATGGCAGAAGCCAACATTGATTAATCTCAGTTCAGAGCTCACACTAAAAAAATAGGTGTGCAAGAACAAGGGGGTACAATTTGAAAATGGGGGGGGGCGGCTCAGAGGTAATGTAAGGAAGTATTTTTTCACAGAGAGGGTTGTGGATGCATGGAATGGCCTTCCGGAGGAGGTTGTGGAGTCAAAAACAGTGGTTGAATTCAAGCATGCATGGGACAGTCATAAGGCAGTTCTAGGGGTTGGGGGTAGAAAGAAGTAGGCTGCTGGTTAACTAGGATCTGCAGCTTATCCAGTAGGTAGGGAAATAGGCAGACTGGGTGGGCCAAGCGCTCCTTATGTACCGTCAAATTCTATGTTTCTTTGTTTCTATTAGAGGGGCTATGGGTAGCCAGGCACTCAGGTGCAGCATCTGCCTGGAAGACATTCTTAGAACTGCGGACTGGTCTGGGGCAGGGTCTTTAGGACCTTTTACCATAGACCATTCGCCCGGGGCATAGCAGAAGTAGTACTTTGCGGAGCCTCTGTGTAGTAAGTGACATACAATGGTAATTTTCCTAGAACAAAGTCTGTCAGAAAATTATGCTTCATAAACTGCATGGAAACTGCGATTATTGATTCCACCTCACCCTCCCTGTGTTTCATCTGTCTGCAGGACCACTTTAAAGAGGAAGACAGAGCCAGTGGAGATTGCCACTGTCCATTTTTGGACCCAAGTTTTGTTCCAGTTGAAGTTTGGAGGAACACATTTCTCCTTATTGTTCCAGTGTTTCCAAAGTCACGGGTGCCCAGTCCTCGCTTGAAGGAAGTTTGTCTGTTTAGACTTGCAAAGGAAAAGGAGTTTTGATGGGCTTTATATGTGGCAAGGTATTATGGGTAGCCACAAAGGGCTGTAAATGAAGGTGCTAAAACCACCGTTAGGGCCTACAGCCACTTCCTAGTATGTATATGCTTTTGCTTTGCTGCTGCCAGAAGTAATAAAGGAGAGCAGCTATAATCATTAATTTTCAGACAAACTTTGTTCTGGGAAAATTACCATTTTTACCTGTTTTTTCCAGTGGCTCTCCCAACTTCTCCCATGGCACCAAGTGTTGCCCTGACAAGCCTCGTGTACACTCAGCAACTTCTCTGTGGAGGAACAAGCACCTTGGCCCACTGCAGGCAGCGGTTGTGGTGGTAGAAACTTGGAGTCAGTCCTCCTAGCTCAGAGCACTACCATGCAGCAGCCCCACCCCGCTCCAGCTCTCACCAGGTCACCCAGCTTCCCAAGTTCACTCCAAACCCGGGTCATCAGCAGCGGGCATATAGGCTTCCCCTTCAGATGAGTCTCGGCGATATCTGTACAGGATAGTTTGGTGCAGTCAGCACCCTTCACTCAGCAGAGAACCCCAAATAATCAAAGAGTCTGCTCTGAACTACCCTCCACACTTAGGAGAGGTGAAACTGCAGGGCCCTTATGAGGTACACTGGGCAAGCAGGACAAATTAGATTTTTTTAATCACCGTTATTCCTTTTTCTGATATTTCTATGCATTTTCTAACTTCTTTCTCTGTGCTGATACTCTGAAAGTCATTGTCACCAGACTCTTTCAGTGCCGGTACAGCGTGTGGTATGGCCTTTGGACTCTCGTCTCTGTAGCCGTACACTGGCTAGCATTGCAGCCGGACTCTATTCTTTGTGCTGGTACAGTGACTGGCATTGCTGCTGGTGACTCATCCATAACTCTGAACCTTCTGTCCCCAAATTGTGGAGGAGTGCCCCTCAAAATGTGGAACAGAAAGGTAAATCGCATGTGACACATCACCAGGTCTTTTAATTTAGAAGCTCAGGACACTATTGAAATGTGTGCCTTCAAACTCCCACAGTTTACTATTAATTGAATAATATGTTTATTATAGTAATTACTATGGACTTTTGCTTTAAAAATCTTAACACTGTATGTGGGACAGAGCCTCTCAGTGTGGACCAGGAGTCTTCAGTGAAGTCAAATAAGGAACTGTTCCTTGTGATGTGGGACTGTGGAGAGATAGCTCCTGTGACTGCCTCTCCTAGCTCATGACCTCCACAGCCACAGTCCCAACTGATATTATGCTTAACCCCTGGCTCCCTCCAAGTCCCCCCCCCCCAGCTCCTGAGGTGCCACTACAAATCTCAGGTTTTCATACCCCCACTATAGCCTCTCTTGCCCCTTGTAGCACTTATCCCCCACCCCCACCCTGCCCACAATACTTTCCTTCCTTCACTCCTTCCCACATTCATTGTCTGACAAATGCCGCTGGCTGCATCCATGTCCCCCTCCCTCTTTTTCATTCTCTGTCTCTTTTCCACCCCCGTGTGTCTGACCCAACCCATTCCTTGTGGGCACATGCTTTCCAGCTGTTTTCTCCATTTCATTATAGCTGCCTCATTTAACTTCCCACACTTTTTCTCCTCCTCTACACCTTACTCTTCCCATACTGGACCTTTTTCAATAGCACTTTTGTAACATGAATTGTTTGCTGTTATATCAACTGTATTCCATGTTGTATGTTATTAACTGACGTGGACATTTGTAAAAGAGCCTTGGCTCAAAGGTATTTTTAATCGTAGACAAAATAAATAAAAAATAAAAAAATTTATGGTCTCCTCTTGTCACTACCAGAGATGGATTGAAAGCAGATCTTTCATCTAGAGACTCTCACCCCGCCTCCCTTCCCCACCCTCAGAGTTACTTGGGTGACTTGGACCAAGCATTTGACGGAGTCTGATCAGTGAAGATGTGCGACTCCAAGGGCTGTGTGTGTGGAAGCTGGCTGTAGCCAAGTGTGGCCTAGCATGGTTCTCCCCCTGAGGTAGGAGGCATGTACAGGCAAGTTGCAGTACTGTTCACAGGTGCAAAAGTCTTCATCTGACTTTTAACGGGGTCATTGACACAATTTTCATTGTTTACAAAATGGCATCTACACGAGCGAGTGCAAGCATTTGCAGCATAATAAGCTCCCAGTGCAGAAAGCCACGCAGACAAGTGGGTAGGGGGGAAATGGAGGCTCTAGCTACCTCTAAGTGCTTTAACGGACACTACTAACCTGTCACTCTCCTGTTTGCTCCCACAGTCGGTGTCTGTATGCTGCCCAGTAGCTGTATGCTGGTTTCAGCAAGTTCCACAGCACCAAGATATAAACACTTTGGTGAATTCCAGGCCAAGATGCACGATACTGCTGCCAAAAAAATTCCGGCTGGTCCCGGCTAAGCTGTAACAGATGATAATGTTGTTGCAAGAAGGTTCACAAGGTTCAGCTGAGAAAGCGCAGGCTCTGCTTATCATAGTATCCCCTGAATGCCATTGGCTGGCAATGGTGCCACCTGGTGGGGAATAAATGGTAAATGCTGCAAGTGAGACCAGGAAGAAGCTCACCTACGAAGGAAACTCTGCATAATAGTACTGCTGCTTGTAATATTGGCAACCCGAATTCAGGAGCAAGCTCTGACAGCTGGGGGTCCCACCATGAGGAGGAGGAGGACCAAGTGTCCCATGGATGTCACTCTTACAGGGAGGGTGGAAGCTTACCCCGCACTGAAATTACCACCCAGCAGAGGCTAGATGGTATCACCACTGGGGACACCAGAGGGGAAGGGATGCCGCCAGACTCTGGCAGTCACATGTCTCAACGTGTGCCTGCACGTCATTGCGAGGTGTGCTCCCTAGGAAGATAATGGAAAAACAGACAGTCTGTCATGCACTACTGACCTGGCACTCTACCTACCACTATAGAAACATAGACAGTGATGGCAGATAAGGACCACTTGGCCCATCCAGTTTGCCCATTTTTTCCTACCTATTGTAACACCGCAGACCCTACTTAATTTCTGACTCCTCTCCCCCCCTTTCCTTACCACTAAGGTTCCCTTATGCCTATCCCACGCCTTCTTGAATCCCACTACAGTTTTTGCCCCCACAACCTCCACTGGGAGGCTGTTCCAGGAACCCACCACCCTTTCTGTGAAGAAGTACTTCCTTACATCTCCCCTGATCCTACTCCCGTCCAGCCTCATAGCATGAGCCCTTGTTGTTGAGCATCTTTTTCTCTGAAAAATGCTTCCCTTTTGCACCTTATTTATATGTGTGAGGTATTTGAAAGTCTCTGTCATATCCCCCTTTTCCTTCTTTCCTCCAGGGTATATATATTGAGGGCCTTCAGTCTCTGCTCATAGGGCTTTTAATGCAGACCCTGCACCATTTTAGTTACCCTTCTCTGGATCGTCTCTACTCTGTCTGTGTCTTTCCAGAGATATGGTCTCCAGAACTGGACACAGGACTCTTGGTGTGGTTTCACAAGTGATTTGTACAGTGGTATCCCCACTTCCCTCTTCCTACTGCTAATACCTCTCCCTATGCACCTTAGCATTCCACTGGCTTTCCCCACTGCCTTGTCACACTGTTTAGCCACCTTTAGGTCATCAGTTATGATTAGTCCCAGGTCATTTTCCTGTTAGGTGGTCACCAGTACCACTCCCCCATTTTGTACTCCATACCTGGGTTTCTGCACCCCAAGTGCATGATTTGCACTTCTTTGCATTGAAACTTAGTTGCCACATTCTTGACCACTCCTCAAGCTTACCTAGATCGCTGTTCATTTTTTCCACTACCCCCAACCCCCGGAGTGTCTATCTTATTGCAGATCTTAGTGTCATTGGCAAAAAGGCATACCTTCCCTTCTAACCCCTCGGCAATGTCGCTAATAAAGACATTAAAGAGGAACAGTCCTAGCACTGATCCTTGTGGCACCCCACTGGTCACCCTCCCTTCCTTGGAGTGAATTCTGTTTACCACCACCCTCTGTTGCCTATCCCCCAACCAATTTTTCACCCAGTACACCATCTTTGGACCCACTCCCAGGCTTGCCCAGCTTGTTCACGAGTCTATGTGGAATGGTATCAAAGGCTTTACTGAAATCTAGGTAGGCCACATCCACCGCTCCACCTTGATCTAATTCTCTGGTCACCCAGTCAAAGAGATCTATCAGACTTGTTTGACATGACCTCCCCCCAGTGAATCCATGCTGCCTCAGATCTTGTAATCCACTGGATTCAAGATATTCCACAATCACTTCCTTCAGTAGTGATTCCATTAATTTCCCCACCACCAAAGTCAGGCTGACTGGTCTGTAATTGCCAGCCTCCTCCCCACTCCCACTTTTGTGAAGTAGGACTACATCTACCCTCCTCCAATCCTCCTGGACCACTCCCGTCTCCAGTGAGTGGTAGAATAGGACTGTCAGAGGTGCAGCCAGCACCTCTCTGAGCTCCCTCCATATCCTTGGGTGTATCCCATCAGGCCCCATTGCTTTGTCCACTTCCAGATTTGCGAGTGCCTTCAGGACTCTCTCTCTTCTGTAAATGGACTAGTGTCCATCTCCTTTCTTTTGATGCCCCTGACACTTATATGTTGCCCCTCTCCTTCCCTTTCCTCTGTGAACACTGAACAGAAGTATTCATTCAAGTTGTCTTATTTTTCCTTGTCCCCTTCCACACACTCCCTCCCATCCCTCCTTAGTCTTACAATCCCTCCCCTGGTCTTTCTACTTTCACTTACATACCTGAAAAGACGTTAATGAAGGACTTCAGCCAGCTCGCTTTGCCGTGCTTTTAGAGACTGCTCGGTAATGTGTCTCGTAACGCTGTATGAGCAAGTGACAGACAGCTGAGATGCTATACGCACTGCCAGAAAGGCAAATCAGACCACAAATAAACATATTTTTCTGAATTTTCTACCTTTACCTTAGATCGGTACTATTATTACTGTTTATTTCTTCTGTGTGGGGGGGGAGGCGCTCCGACCCCTACCCCCACACCCGGGTCCAATGTACAATGTTACCGCACTATTATTTATTCTGTTTCAAAGAAAATTATACTTGTGTGACCTCCCCCCACCAGCACCCCCTTGTTGAACAAGCAGGGCTGCTCCTCTCAAACCTAAGCACCACCGAGAGGGGTGGGGGTAGTCACTATGAATACTGATTTCTGTTGACCCATACTTCTACTTCATAGCCTGCCATCCTCAGACAGGCAAACCAAGTGTGGCAACTACCTGGCTTACACCTGGGGGGACCATTTAGCATGGCCATCAACCTGGGTCCCTGGGAGAAAACGTTTGCACTTCTGGTCAGGGGCACCCAAGTAAATCAGACACTGGAAGCATTAACTGTAATGTCCAAACCAGGTTGGGATTCTAGAGTGTGGCTTTTATTCACATTCACAGACAATAAACAAAGCAAAGATGGACCCCCACAGGGCTACTCTCACTGGTAATGCAGATTACAGAGGTACAAAGCACACACACTCACAGCGAACCCTCAGGTTCTGAACGGATATGGGCACACACGGCCAGAACTGGTACACTTCTCCTCTTTCCCTTGACTTGCTACCCCTGCCAGTACTAGGACACTTTTCAATATTGCATGGAGGTTGCTGGTGGCTCCCTAAACCACCCACAAGCAGATTCCGTCTCTCAGGGAAATCCCAAAATCCCACGTCTGGGTGCTTTCCTCAGGCATTGGCCAAATGTGCAGAGAGAAACCAAAGGTGCCCAAACTGAACCTGGAGAGGTAAACCTAGTTACTCCAGATGGGGTGTCTCTCCCACCTTTTGCTCCCAAATCTATACTTGGCCATTCACCTGGATACAACACCTTTCTCTGAAACACTCTTGTAGATGCTCTCTCTCAAAATGTTTTTCACATTTAACATTCTACTTTTCACACTATGGAGGTGTCCTGACTTTAAAAGTTCTGTATGTGGCTATGTCTTTACTCTAGACCCCCACTGTTGCAGATGCTTTTAAATCATACGCAGTCTAAAAGTTCTGTACTTGGCAAGTCTCCCTTTGACCCCACAGTAGGCAGACACTTTTACTTAAAACACAGTCTTGGCGAACAGAGTCCCTTTGTCAGAGAAAAACTCACCATGGAATGCAGGTGCCCCAGGGCTCTTTCCCACAACACTGTCTCAGGTACTCACAGAACAAAATGACTCTAAGCAGCTTCACCACTCTCCAGGCTGGGCCAGGGGATTGTCCCTTAATCCTGGAATTCCTCCCCATCCCTCCGGGGATGGGGCACTGGAAAAACTTTCAGGAACAGTCTCTACCACTTCACAAATGGTCTTCTGTGTTCTTCTCTAGGGTGAGAACACACAACCCCTTCTCCTGAGGTAGCTCTCTCTCTCTCAGAGCTAAGTCTGAGGAGCTGCAGTCTGCAGCACTCCTCACACTCCTGAGTCTCCACACAGACTGATCTCTTAGACTGAACTGAATCTCCCAACGTTCTTCTGCTAACCCCTGCAGCTAGCATTCTATTGTGGCTTATGCTGCTGCGAGAATTCTTAGGTGACATCATCACTCCAGCTCAGCAGAAACTGAAAACAGTGTGACAGTGTGAAACCCATTTAACTAGCATCTCACAAGCTGCCTCTCCCTGCCTGCCACTGATTCTAAGTGGAATTCTAGTAACCCCTGGTTACACCCACAATCGGCCAAGAAAATGACTGTCTGCAGTCATTACCTACCCGCTACCAGACCATCCTACCCTATGTGCTACCTTTGGAGAGGGGTGATCAGGCCCTCTCCTACCATGTGCCAGGCACAGGCAGGCGACACTAACAGCCCAGAGGCCAATGGCTGACACATCAGCCCCTACACTATGATCTTACTATGGTAACCAGTAGTCCTGGTAGAAATGCCCAGAGCATAGCCCTAATAGCCCAGCACTGCGGCCCCTACTGCAGGTCAGGATCTCAGCCTGTCTATCCCCCTAGCCCTCTAGGGAAAACCTATCTAACCAAAGCAATCTGCCCAAAACAGGGGAACTCCCCCCCCCCCCCATCGCTGGACACCTGCAAACCAAACCAATGAGCTAACACTACACCCAAGCATTACACTCCCACACTCCCGCACAACTACACCCGTGGAAGGAAAAGTTAACACATGTTAACTACACAGTACTTTAAACACAACACCTTAAAGCACATGAGGAACTCTGATGAGTCCCTCTAATTTTCCTCTTGTCTTCTCTTCTGTCTTCGTCAGGAACCTCCTGAAAGAGAAAAGACAAAACACACCCTTAATCTGCAAACACAGTATACAACCATAACCCTTACCATCAAACAAAAGAGAACCCGCCCCTCCCCCCAATTTTTTTTTTTTGAAAAGTAGAAAACAGTAAAAAAAACAGTAGAAAAACATCCAATACACCTTTTTGGGATGGAACGCCCCAAGTGTTCCAACTAGTGACAACAGTGCCCGAAGGCAAGGTCCATGAAAGAGTCTCTCATGGTCCAGAGCCCAGTGAAGCACAGTTCTTTTTTTGTGGTTAATAAGTTTTGTTGATGTGACTTATTAAGACAATACAACATTAAAACAGTCGGATACATTGCAAAGATCTTACAGACTGTTACATATGTCTGTAGAAGCAGAGAACGGAACATGCTGGCCAAATAGTAATGAACTGAATATACTAGCCAGGTAAGCAGTAGGATAATACTCTGTGCCTGGATGTACTACACCTATCCAGCTGGAGATTAACTTTGAAAGTATTAGCAGTTGGTAGATTGCATTATGGCTAACTCATACAAACATATCTTACCTGGCCCCATCCTCCTAGTTTCTGCAGTAATTGACAAAGCATCAGAAATTATGAGAAGTCCAGGGCCACTGTCCTCTACTTTACACCTACAAAATACAAGAGATCACACACACAAAGCAAACAGGTCTTCATTGTCAGAGAAGATACTATCCTTTACTGATATTATAGCATGTCAACCATAGAGCAGGGTCCCCTATAACTCAGTAACAATCTCTCCAGCACTTGCCCCTAAATGCACCATGAGAGGAGACCATTTATAGTAGCATGGTTGTGCCTATTCAGCCAATTCCCTCCCTAGGTTTCAAAAACAGAAGGAAGGGAGTCCAGAGGGCAGTATATTTAAAGAAGGTATTGGTCACAGTATGTGATATTCTGGCCCAGTTGGCAACTTGAGCCATGGAGGTAAGTACTTCCCCAGGGAGGGGATTATCTGGGACCGCCATTTACACAGTAGGAGTCTTCTAACCTGCATACCGAGTGTCAGAAGTAGTTTCAACTCGGAGAGATGAAGGTGAGGGGCCGGGGTCCACAGTCCTAATAAAAGCAACTCAGGGGGCTGAGGCACAGGCTTCCTAAGTATTTTGGACCCCATCTCACAGGTAGCCTGCCATAGGGGCTGGATCAGCCTGCAGGACCAAAGTATATGGAACAGGTCACCTGGGAGTTCCTGACACCTCCAACACAGGTCAGACTGAGCCAGCTTTGCCTTGGCGGGGACTACAGGAGGAAGCACAGTTCTTGAAGTACTGCAAATCCCAAAGAGGAGAGTCTTTGTGGACAGTTCAACGGTCTCTAGTGTGCCAGATGTAGGATGTGTATTGCAATGTCAATAAGGTAAGAAAAATCTGTACTTACCAGTGCCTTGAAGAACAAAAATGGAACAGCACCTGGATCTCCAGCCAAAGACTCTCCCTGGCAGCATTTTTCGGATACAACTGGGCGGAAATCTTCCGGAAATGACAGGATGGCATGTCTGGGAACTGCTGGGTTGATGTCATCTCTGGCTTGACGTCATCTGGAGATGGAACCTTGGAACAGGAAAGGAACAGCTGGTCTGAAGTCACCCAAAATCCCAGGCAATGATCAGGAAATAGCTGGCCTGATGTTGCCTCTGGATGATGTCATCTGGAAGGCCAGGTGACGGAACAACTGGAAGGCACACTGCAAGGCTGACAAATCTGGATGCACCTTTGGATCCTGGAACACCAGACTGGCAGAACAACATGGGTATGGCAACGGCTGGATGGCAGCACTGGCTACCACTGCTCTGCTTTCCACTTGGTAGGCATGGGCACATTCCCAGGAAGCTGGTTACATTAAGGATAGTACCACAGTTGGTCAGATGCAAGAATTATTACCCCGTCTGGGCGCTAATAATTCACATTATGCAAAGTCTTGTTTCCCTTTTTGTCCACAGTATGTACAATGTCTATGAACAGTGTCCTGCCCACTTTCCAATACTTGAATCTGTCTCTGACATATCGAGTTGCACCTGGATGCAAGTCTTTAGTTGCCTCTTCCACTATCCAGGCTCTCCAGTTTTTCTCAAGCTCTTCCCAGACTCTCTAAGGAAAGGTAGGAAAGAACATTACATAGATCTCATTTGCCTTCCTACCAACCAGTCTTTCCTCCTTACTACTCTTGGTCAGATCAAGACCACTGGCCTGGCTTGGGGGCGGCCAGTCCTGGTTCTGTCAGTGTTGCATACTCAATGCTACATAAAATGGATCCCTGACCCCTCCTTGTGGGGGCAGGGCTGTGGAGTCACCAATCTCTTCTTCTGGTTCCCCTGAGGCAAGAGCCCGAGGCTGTGGACTAGTACCTTCATCATAAGGACACATAGCTTCCCCCTCCGCTTCTTCCTCGCTTAAGACCTGGGCCCAGGAGTGAGCAATTGTCCTCACTCCCGAGACTGTCCACTCTTCACTGGGTGCAGAGGTAGACACCTCCCAATCTAGGGTCTCTCAGACCTCATCTTCTCCTATGAGACTAGGGCTTGGACCCTCTCTCCACGGATCCATTGATTCTTCCTCCGCACTGTCCATGTGTGACCCGGACATGGAGACATCACGACTACTCTGCTCTGCCAGTACATCCACACCCTCTTCCTTTGTGCCACACTCTGCTGGGCTTCCCCCAACAGTCTCCACCTGGTGCTGTGTGTTGCCATTTGCAGGATCTTGAGGCTTTGTCCACGTGGGAGCCAAACGAATCTTGGGTGCATTAGTTAGGCCTTGCTTCTCTAAGCACTCACAACAGTGAGAAATCATGAAGACGTCCCTTCCAGCCTTGAGGCACATTATGCAGACTCTCATAGGGTATCCGGGAATCACAACATGAGGAGGCAAACGTCCACCGTAGAAACATCTATTTCTTTCAGCTTGTTAACCTCTTCCACTATCATAGCCCGGGCATGATCCGGGTAGTGGAATGATCCCGAAGCCATGACTGTAGAAAAATACAAAAGTTCACTGTTATCTCTTAGTTCACTTTGGTTGGAACAGTCTTACAAATGGCTCCCCTGCTGCTGTGTTTACATTACTACCCTACCTTGTAATGGCAGCGGCAGCACTCCTGACGCATCAACATTCTGTCTCTGACTCAAGCGACTGCGCATCCGATTTACTGCATACTGATAAAGTTTACTCAAAGTGCACAGATTGCACTGTTTTGCTCCCTCAGCATATCTATATGATTTTCTAGGACTTTACATTAGCTTTCAGTCACTTTTACTTGCTTAAAGTCACTAAAGCCACAGTATTTCATGAACAGGATTGCCTGTTGTGTTGCAGCCTCTCACACAACTCACAGTCACTCTTTTTGCTCAGAAAATTACACTGCTGCTGAATCCATAATCATGCTCACAGTCTAATGCTCAGAATTCTTGCTTGGGTTTGATTTACTTTACACAGTCCTTCCTTGCAAAAACAATCACACTGTTTACACACAGATCCAGCTGGCTTTTAAAAAATCACACACAGTTTGAGCTCATTTTTGCTGAATTGTACTCACTGAATCAGTAGCTAACTTTACGATGGAAATTTCAGCCTACTGCTGATCCTGAAGGCTTCTGGGTTGAAATGGTCTGGTGGTCTCGCCAATTGTCCCTGCAAACACCACGCTTTCTCCCCAGTCGATCGGAATACGGGTTGAGCTCAATTTAGTACAGAAATGTCTGATGTTTTAACTTTTAGAACATTTACAGTCACCGCGACGCTCCTCCTGGCTAGCCAGCTCGCACACCACTCACTCTCTCCCTCTCGAACACTGGGCAGCACTCTGAAGCTGGCTTGGAGGCAGGACTGATTGTAGTCTCACCAATCACTCGACACCATGCAAATGAGCCTCTCTCTTCTCGTGTTCTTCTCCTCCACATCGATCGTTGAGCAGGCAACATTTAAACTGCAAAACAACTTTTTTTCTTTTCAACTGTAACTCCATGGTGCGAGCACCATTTTAACCATTTTTCATGGTAATTTCTCTAGCGACTCCCCCAGTCCACACTGCAAGCATTTTAAACTTTAAGGGCACAAATGTCTCTTTGTTTCCCACAGTTCTCCATACTTTTTCTTGTCACAATTTGAAAATTAAAGCTGGTAAACGTTCTTTTTGATGCAGGACAAGGGGCACACACAATTTGGCTTTACAGCTCCTTGGTAAACGTTGGCAGAATCACAGCAGCACTTGAACAGCAGGCACACGGCAGCACATATGGATGGCACTTCTCTGGTCAATCCCTTATGCGCAAAGCTTCCAATTTTTGGGGGCTACCAACTGCCAGACAGACAAAACGCTAGCCACAACCTGAGCAAACATCTCTTGTTTTCTCCCAAATTCCAAACAAATACTCAGCGGTGCCTCCATTTTGTAACCTCCCCCCACTGGCCCCCCCTTGTTCAACTAGCAGGGCTGCTCCTCTCAAACCTAGTCGCCACCGAGAGGGTTGGGGGTAGTCACTACAAATACAGATTTCTGTTGACCCATACTTCTACTTCAGAGCCTGCCATCCTCAGACAGGCAAACCAAGTGTGGCAACTACCTGGCTCATACCTGGGGGGACCATTTAGCATGGCCATCAACCTGGGTCCCTGGGAGAAAACGTTTGTACTTCTGGTCTGGGGTACCCAAGTAAATCCAGACACTGGAAGCAATAACTGTAATGTCCAAACCATGTTGGGATTCTAGAGTGTGGCTTTTATTCACATTCACAGAGAATAAACAAAGTGAAGAGGGACCCCCACAGGGCTACTCTCACTGGTAATGTAGATTACAGAGGTACAGAGCACACATACTCATAGCGAACCCTCAGGTTCTGAATGGATCTGGGCACATACAGCCTGAACTGGTACACTTCTCTTCTTTCCCTTGACTTGGCACCCCGGCCAGTACTAGGACACTTTTTATTGTGTGGAGGTTGCTGGTAGCACCCTAAACCACCCACAAGCCCATTCCATCTTTCAGGGAAATCCCCAAATCCCACATCTGGGTGCTTTCCTCAGGCTTTGGCCAAATGCACAGAGAGAAAACAAAGGTGCCCAAACTGAACCCAGAGAGGTAAACCTGGTTACTCCAGATGGGGGGGTCTTCCATCTTTTGCTCCCAAATCTTTACTCAGCCATTCATCTGGATACACCTTTCTCTGAAACACTCCAGTAGATGCTCTCTCGAAATGTTTTTCACATTTAACATTCTACTTTTCACACTACAGAGGTGTCCTGACTTTAAAAGTTCTGTATGTGGCTATGTCTTTACTCTAGACCCCCACTGTTGCAGATGCTTTTAAATCATACACAGTCTAAAAGTTCTGTACTTGGCAAGTCTCCCTTTGACCCCACAGTAGGCAAACACTTTTACTTAAAACACAGTCTTGGCGAACAGAGTCCCTTTGTCAGAGAAAAACTCACCATGGAATGCAGGTGCCCCAGGGCTTTTTCCCACAACTCAGTCTCAGATACTCACAGAACAAAACAACTCTAGGCAGCTTCACCACTCTCCAGCCTGGACCAGGGGATTGCTGCTGAATCCTGGAATTCCTCTCCATCCCCCCGGGGATGGGGCACTGGAAAAACATTCAGGAAAGGTCTCTACCACTTCACAAATGGTCTTCTGTGTTCTTCTCTAGGGTGAGAACACACAACACCTTCTCCTAAGGTAGCTCTCTCTCTCAGAGCTAAGACTGAGCAGCCGTAGTCTGCAGCACTCCTCACACTCCTGAGTCTCCACACAGACTGCTCTCTTAGACTGAACTGAATCTCCCAACGTTCTGCTGCTAACCCCTGCAGCTAGCATTCCATTGTGGCTTATGGTGCTGCGAGAATTCTAAGGTGACGTCATCACTCCAGCTCAGCAGAAACTGAAAACAGTGTGACAGTGTGAAATCCATTTAACTAGCATCTCACAAGCTGCCTCTCCCTGCCTGCCACTGATTCTAAGTGGGATTCTAGTAACCCCTGGGAACAAGGGGGTTACACCTGTTTATTTCTTCTGTGGGGGCATTCCGCTCCCCACACCCCCAGGTCCTATATACTACGTTCACGCACTATTACTATTATTATTTATTCTGTAATTATTTCTGTTTTATTCTGTTCGCTATCCCAGACAGGAAGAGGCATGACTAAGTGATGTGCTCTGTGAGCCAGTTACTGTATAACTTTCAAGTCTGCATGTGCACCTGGCCAGAGTCCTTTAGACATGGGAAGTCACAGAGTTTGGAACTGTCTGTTTTTGAAAGCAGCATAAGGGAAGTCACAGAGTTTGGAACTGTCTGATTTTGAAAGCAGCACAAGGGAAATCACAGAGTTTGGAACTGTCTGATTTTGAAAGCAGCACAAGGGAAATCACAGAGTTTGGAACTGTCTGATTTTGAAAGCAGCACAAGGGAAATCACAGAGTTTGGAACTGTTTGATTTTGAAAGCAGCATGGAAGTCAAAGAGTTTGGAACTCTGATTTTGAAAGCAGCACAAGGGAAATCACAGAGTTTGGAACTGTCTGATTTTGAAAGTAGCATTAGCTAAATCACAGAGTTTGGAACTCAGTGCTTTGGCTTCTCAGAAGGAACTAGAAGGGGACAAGATCAGATCTACAGTACAGTAGCTTCTTGTTGTTTTACATTGTTTCTTGTGGATTCTACATGGTAGAAGGTTATTTCTTTTATTTCTTACTACTAAGGGGCTAGCAGGGTATTGTTTGGGGCTGTTGGAATTTTGAAACCTGCTTTGGTAGCTATAAGTGGGCTCATTTGTTTGATTCACTGTGTGGCAGGCTGCATTTGCAGAGACCTATTTCTTCTGTTTTAAAACATAATTGGTGTGATTTAACTGGGTCTGTTTCTTTGAATTGGAGACATATATCTTCTAATTCCAAGCCTATTCTGATGTGTTGTTGGTGAAGCTGTTTGAATTGGAGTCCTGTTTCTTTGGGTAGCAAACTTATTTTGGGGGCTTTGAGTAGAATTGTGATTCATTGTTGCTGGCTTCATTAGCTACAAAGTTTGAGTGCAGAGTGGGGGGAAGGGTGCTAATGGTCTGACCAGAGGCCTCGGCTACCTAATTGTTTCTGGAAGACTTGGGCTGGTCCCACCCTTGGTCCATTATTTCCTTTATACCAGGGGTTCTGACATCATTTCCTCAAACAGGCAAAGGATATGCACCTGTCATAGCAAAAGCAGACATCCAGGAAAGGAACAGCAGCAAGTGAAAAGGTGACTGCTCTCTCAGTGGAAGGGAAGTAAATGCAAATCTAGGAGCTTTCATTATTACTTCTTCGCATTAATATTGCATTGGGGAAAGGAGGAGTAGGAGTTTGAAGAAGGTTGTGCAATGGCTACTTAAAGTCTGTTTTTGAGTGTGGATAGGAAGGATAGGAATATAAAAAGCAGTTGCTCAATATATCTAAACGTGTGCAACAAAGGAGGTAAGGGAAATAAAGAAAATGTTTTGCACTGATAGAGGAGGGAGAGGGGAGACTTGGGGAGTGTTTGGTATCCTGCATCTGGAAGGGTGGGGGCCTGTGGGCAACGACAGCTATGGGTAGGGTGGTAGGCTGCAACAACTGTGGTGCACCAATCTTTCTAAAATTGCCAGGAGTGTGGGAGGATGTTTAGTGTGCAACCACATAGAAAAACTTAGAAAGGAGATTGAGGGTCTGCAAGAGGAACTAAGACAGGCAAGGCAGATTGGGGTGGGGTTAGCCCAATACTGGAGGGAGGAAGAAGGGGAGATGAGAGGCGATTGAAGCCAACAGTGGTGAGGAGAGGGTCAGAAGAAGGAAGCAGAGACAAAGGGCCCAGGCCAGGAAGAACAGTTGCTGGGAAACCAGGTCAGGAGACAAAAGACAAATGGAAGGAGGAGATAGGGACTTGTGAGGGAGGCAAAGAAGTGGCAAAAGTCATGGAGTGGAAAGGAGAGAACAGGTTACTGTGAAGAGAGAGGGAGCGGCATTTGTGAAGGGCCTTCAGAAATAGTCGGCACTGCTAGAGAGGAAGAAGGTGGAGGAGGGAAATGATGAAATTAGAGGAGTAATTGATAAATGCCTGGACCAAACTGGAGCGGAGAAGTTCTGCTGGGAGAATTGCAACAGGGGTAAAAGGGGGAAATAATGTGCAGGAGGAAGAAGAGGAGCTGGAAATGAGGCGGAGATGAATGGAAGCAAGCAGGGAGTAAGAGTGGTGGAATCTTAGTGCTGGGGGACTCAATACTAAGAGGAGCTAGGTGGGGTAGCAAGGGGGAGAGGCATAGTCGCATTTGGGTGGAGGCCATGCCAGGAATGACAGCGGAAAGGGTGGGACAGTCTGTTCTGAAATATGCTAGAAGGGGTAGGGACAAGCCTCATTTAATTATACATCTTGGGACAAACGACCTGGCTGACAAGACAGTAGATACAGTCCAGAGGAGGTTTGAGGAACTAGCACAATTATGTGAGGGGGCAGGAAGATCAGTAACTTTTTCAGAGATACTTCCTGTGCCAAAGGCAAGCACAACAAGAAAGCTGAGAATAGAGGAATTTAACGGATGGCTAAGGACCTGGTGTTGTGCTAAAGGGTATGGGCTGTTGGGGTGGGGAGGGACCTGGGAGGACAGTAGTCTCTATGCCAAGGACAGACTACACTTGAGTGAAGAGGGAAAGAAAGTGTTGAAACAGAGGATGGAGAAGTACATAGAGGAAGTTGGCAATTTAAACTAGGAGTGGTGGGTGGCACTTGGAGAAGAGATATGCAGAGACCACAGGTTGGGAAACCATATGAGCTTACCCCCCATAACAGTGACAAAGGACAAATGGCAAGTACTGTTGGTGATGCTAGGAAAGGAGGGCAGGATGGGGGGGGAAGGGTGGAAGGTGGTTACCCTTAATGCTAGGAGCCTTGGAAGGAAAACTGCGGAGTTACAGGTTCTCATGGCAGAGGGAGAGGTGGACATTGCAGTCATCACGGAAACATGGGCCACCCAATACAATGACTGGAACCTGTCTGTACCAGGGTACAGATTATTTCGTAGGGACAGAGTGATTGGGAAAGGAGGGGGGTGGCACTATATGTGAAGGAAGGACTGAAGTGTGTAAGGGAGGAAGGGAGAGGGTAGTATGGAGTCACTTTGATGCAAATCCAGGATTCCAAGAATAGGATTCTAGAATGGGAGTGGTGTACAGACCACCATCTCAGACGGAGGAGTTAGACAGGGAACTAGCAGGACAGATCAGGAGGACCTGCTAGAAGGGTAGTGGTGATTGTGGGGGACTTCAACATGTCAGGAGTGGACTGGAGCACCCCAACAACCAGGAACAGAAGGGAGCAGGTACTGCTGGATGCCTCCAGGACAGCTTCCTCTGCAAATGGTCAGTGAACCAACCAGGTTAGGAAATACCCTTGACCTTGTGCTGGCAAATGGGACTTTGTGAGAGAACTTACAGTGGAGGAACCGCTGTCCGGGAGTGACCACCGCTCAGTATGGCTCACATTGGATATGGGCAAGGAAGGAGTGGAATCTGGCACAATAGTGCTGGACTTCAGGAGGGCCAACTTTGGGAGGATGGGGAAGTAGTAAAGGGTACCTGGCCAGAATTCAATCTAGTATGGACACTAACCAGAGGTGGGAGCATAAAGTTGGGGATAGTGGAGGCAACCAAACTCTGCTGCAAAGCCCAGAGCAAGAAGGCTAGGCTAAGAAACTGATCTGGTTGAGCAAGGAGGTCATGGAAAAGGTAAGGAGGAAAAGAGCTGCCTTTAGGAAGTACAAGAAACAGGAAGGGGAGGACAGGAGAGTACCTGACAGAATCGGAAGGAGGTGACAAGGGCAGTAAGGGGGAGCCAAAGCATCTACGGAACTCAGGCTGGCACAAGACATTAAGAAGGGGAGAAGGACTTCTTTAAGTACATCAGGAGAAAAGGAGCTGTAAGGACTACATAGTAAGGATTAGGAAGGAGGGGTTGGGTGGAAGGAGGTGCTAAAGGCTGAAGTACTAAATGAGTACTTCTGTCAGTATTTACTAAAGAGAAGAGGGGGGTGACACCCAAGGTGGGAGAAATGGCAGAAGCAGGGGAAGTGGTGACAGATGGGGAAATCATGAAGAGCAGAGTTCAAGAGGGTTTGAAGGCACTGAGGGTGGACAAGGTGCCAGGCCCAGATGGCATCCACCCCAGGGTACTGAAGGAGCTGGCAGAGGTCCTTGCAGGACCTTTGGCAGACCTATTTAATGCCTCACTACATTCGGGGTGTGTACCTCAGGACTGGAGGATGGCTCATGTGGTGCCCTCCACAAGAGTGGTCCCAAGGATGAACCAGGAAACTACAGACCAGTGAGCCTCACATCCATCGTGGGTAAGCTAATGGAGACTATCCTGAAGGAGAGGCTGGTGGCCCTCCTAGAGGCCAAAGGACTACAGGACAGCAGACAGCATGGCTTCATACGTGGCAGATCCTGCCAAACCAACCTGGTCGAGTTCTATGACTGGTAACTAGGCAACTGGACAGGGGCCATGCAGTGGATGTCCTGTATCTGGACCCAGTAAGGCATTTGACTCAGTGCCACATGGAAGGCTGGGAAGGAAGTTAGTAGGCACAGGGCGGGTGCAAAGCTGGTGAGATGGGTAGGAAACTGGCTGCAGGGAAGGCAACAGAGGGTGGTGGTGGTGTGAGCTCTCACACCCAAGGGCAGTGGACGAGTGGTGTTCCACAGGGCTCAGTGTTGGGACCAGTGTTGTTTGGGATATTCATTGCAGACATATCATGGGACATCAAGAGCAAGATCAGTCTGTTTGCTGATGATACCAAGGTAGGCACGTGGTGGATGACCTAGGGGATGGCAGGGGTTGCAGGATGATCTGGCAAAGCTTGAAACCTGGTCAGACACCTGGCAACTGGGCTTTAATGCCAAAAGTGCAAGGTGCTGCATTTTGGGATGAAGAACCCAAGGAGGAGTTACCAGCTAGGGGAGTGCAGCTAGCCCAGACAGAGGAGGAGAAGGATCTGGGTATGCTCATTACAGGGTTAATGAACAACTCGGTACAATGTAGGAAGGCAGCTGCAAAGGCCAACAAAATGCTGGGTTGTATTGCAAGGGGTATATCCTCGAGGAGGGAGGAGGTGATTCTGCCACTGTAAAGGTCATTAGTTAGACCACACCTGGAGTACTGCGTGCAGTACTGGCGTCCGTATCTGAAGAGGGACATTAGGTTACTGAAGGGGGTGCAGCGCAGAGCGACAAAGATGATCAAGGGGCTGGGGGACTTATCATACAAGAGGAGGTTGAAGGAGTTGAACATGTACTCACTGAAGGAGAGGAGAGGAGAGACAGGGGTGACATGATTGAAACCTTTAAATACATGAAAGAAATAAACAAGATGGGTACAGAGGAGCTGTTCAAAGTAAGGAAGGGGAGGGCCAGCAGGGGCCATGATATGAGACTGGAGCGAAAAGTTCAGGAGGGAGATGAGGAGACACTTTTTACAGAGAGGGTGGTGGCTGGGTGAAATGCGTTACCTGCTGAAGTGGTATGCAGTAGAACAGTGGACTGCTTCAAATGAGGATGGGACAGGACAAGGGGGAGGGTTAATGAAGGGGAAGGGTGGAAGGGAGAGGCAGCTGCAGAATAAGGGGTGCTAGCTGCACATTCGAGCAGACTTGATAGACCTCTAGGCCTTTATCTGCTGGCAAATTTTGTATGTTCGTATGTAGTATGACCCCTGAAAAAAGTCTCGTCCCCTTTCTGTACTGCCTGAGCTGTTTTCTCCTCAGTTTGCACTTTTGCGCTCCTAACTGCTTTCTCTGCCTCCCTCTGCTTCTCCTGGTACACCTCCCTATCTTTCTTCTGTGCCTCCTTATACCTCCTAAATGCTAACTTTTTTGCCCTTACCTTCCCAGCCACCTCTTATGAGAACCACAGCGGTTTCCTTTACCTTTTGTTTTTGCTTACTTGCCTGATGCAGAGGTTAGTTACCTTCACTATCCCCACTTTGTCTTGCCCACTGTTCCTCCACTCCACCCAAGTCCTCTCCCCCTGCCAGTGCACCCCTGAGGCATTCCCCATCTTTCTAAAATCAGCCCTCCTGAAGTCCAGTACCCTCGCCTTTGTGTGGTTCACTTCAGCCACAGTTCTTATATTGAACCACGCTGTACGGTGATCACTGGTCCTCAGGTGACTACCCACCATGACGTCTGCAACACTGTCCTAATTAATGTGTACAAGGTCCAGTATTGCTCCCTCAAGAGTGGGGTTCCTTTACTAGTTGCCTGAGGAACATCCCCTGCAGGGAGTCCAGGATGTTCCTGCTCCTAGCTGAAGCTGCAGCTGGGATGCTCCTATCTACATCTGGTAGATTGAAGTCCCCCCACCAGCAGGACCTCCTCCTTATTTGCCATCTTTTGGATGGCTTCCATCAGATCCTCATCCATCCCCCCCCGTACTGGAGGTGTGTAGATCACGCCAATGTGAATAGCGGCTCCATTCCCTCTCCCTATGGTGCTCCACAGTACCTCCACCCCTCTCTGTGTTCCCTATATTTCTGGCTTTCATACTATCCTTCATGTAAAGAGCCACTCCTCCCCCTTTCTTATCCACCTGTCCTTCCAGAACAAAGTATAGCACGGTGTGGCTATGTCCCAATCATGGTTCTCATTGCAGCATGACCTGGTAATGGTGACAATGTCCAGGTCAGCCTCTGCCATAATAGGCGCTAGGTCTGGGATTTTATTTCCCAGACTGCGAGCATTTGCGCACATGGCTTTCCAAATTCTGCTACTGCCCTGCTTGTCGGCCCCCCTTCCCTTTTGCCTTCTCTCCTTACCCCCTCTGCCCTCATTTCCATCTGTCTTCATTCCTACCGTTTCGATTTTTTCATTATCAGGTATCCTTGGGGGATTTGTCTCCCTATGGGTTCTCCCTACTGACCACATCAGCTTGCAGGGGGAGTTTGTCTCCCTGCTTCCTACTGCCACCCCCTTGGCTAGTTTAAATGTTCGCCAGTGTAACATCTAAACCATTCACTGAGGACCTGGGTTCCCCTCGCAGATGGATGCAGCCCATATCTCCTGTATACTGTACACCCACCACTGTGGCTCTGGGTAACGGGTGGCAGAGTAAGTCCAGGAGAAGGTAGATGATGAGGCTGGGGAGGTACCATCCAGGAGGGGAAGATGTGGACTAAGGCTTGTAGGATAAAAACATTGATAAATAAAACACAAAAACAAAGGCCAGCTTGCATCACAGGCACTGAGCTAGTTTTGATTGCTGGGCCTTGTGTCTATATTGCATTAGTTTTTTTTTGCTCCCTCTCAGCCTTGCTGGACCCATCACTGGTGACACCCCCAGCCCCATATCCCATCATCTCAGGGGACTTAACCCCTTACCTCTAGTGCCCCACAGTTTACCCCGTGATGGAGCCTTTGGGGTTCCCAAAGCCTCTCAGCAGGGTGCCCAGTAGGTGATGTGGGGCCTGTGGAGGGTCGCCACATAATCCTGCTTGGCCCAGGCAGTGATTTCAGTGTTCTTCCCCTATATCCCCTGGGAACCTCATGGGCAAGTACAGTAAGTGACACATGCAGGCAAGTGTGCTGATATCACCATCAGGAGGCACCTGCCCACCCACTGCACCTCCATTGCCACCTGTGGTCACCCAGGTGGCGTTAACACAGTGGAACTCATAACCCACTCTGTCTGGAGGAGATGAGCATCCTATAGGATGCTCGATCATCCTCGCCCCAGGCCAGACATCCCTAAAAGTCTTGGACTTGCTTCCAATGGCGTCATGAGTGACAGCACTACCACTTCACCAATGGGCAGGTCTGAATGCCATTTTTAGCAGGACACCCTCCCCAGCATTAACAGAACTAACAGCACAATGGGGGGGGAGGTAGTAACAACAACAAAAAAGGAAAGGACCTGGGGGTAATCATATCAGATGACCTTAAGTTTAGCAAGCAATGTGAGAAGGCAGTAGGGAGGGCTGGGGGTATACCAGGATGCATAGGGAGAGGCATCAGCAGCAGAAAACAGGAAGTTGTTATCCCTCTGTACAGACAGTTGGTGAGACCCCATCTGGAGTACTGCGTCCAGTTCTGGAGACCCCATCTCCGCAAGGACATAGACAGAATAGAGGCAGTCCAGAGGAGGGCAACTAAAATGGTGCAGGGTCTGCAAGAGAAGCCATATGAGGAGAGACTAAAGGAGCTTAATATGTATACCCTTGAGGAAAGAAGGGGGCCGGGGGACATGATAGAAAATTTTAAGTACCTCAGTGGAATCAACAAAGTCCAAGAGGGTAGCATCTTTGTGAGCCAAGTCGTTCACATCCAAATGCCCTGAACTCCCAGCTGGCCCTAGTGTGGGATTCTGTTTTACTTAACATGGTATGCTGAAATTGGTTACCCTTACCTCTAAGGGGTTTCCATTGCTGTGCAAATTGTAGTATCTGTAGCTTCTGCAGGACTGGTGGAAGTTTCAAGCAACTAGTGACTAATACTGTCCATGAGACTGATCAGTTTATTACTTGTAACACCACTTTTGTGGTTTCCATTTTGCTTTGTAGCTGCAACAAGTTGTATGTCAAGAGAATGGTCCAACCGTACAAAAGGCATGTACAGGAACATGTACATGACACGTACGTGACAGCACCTTAGGCCGTAAAGATACTCTGTTGGGTGAACACTTCGCAGCTGCACATAACAGAAACCTGAATGAAATGCAGTGCAGCAGGGGCACTGAACATGTACATCCTGGTGTAAGGGGTGGTGATAGGTTGAGCCTGTTGCTCCAGAGAGAATACCAGTGGATCTTCAGGCTGAGAAGCTTGAAGGCCCAGGGTCACAATGAGGAATTTGATCAGAAATGTTTTCTGTGATAAAAGCCTCCTTTTTGTTTCAGCTCAGAGTAATGGAAATGGAAACAGTAAGGTGTTACGAATGTCAGCACTGATGAAGTTTAATAAGTTATTTTTATATGGGACCTTTGTATTCCAGGTATTTGTCTGGTTGTAGTCATATATGTATGAGTCAGTAGTCGTAAAGTTTCTTTTGTTTACTCTGAGGCATTTTTCATCAAAAATTTTGAGTCACGAAAATAAGCAAATTGGTCCATAGTAAGGAACTGGGGTAAGAGAGAAGCTTGCCAGTGTGAAGGTTTGCACCACCTAGGCAAGTGTCTCCATAAGTGAAGCATACATTTCAGCAAGCTGAATGGATTTTTCTACTTCAGAAACTTGATTGTACTGTGAACTTTGTCATTTGTTTATGGACTTCTAGTACATTAGTCACAGGAGTTTTGCTAGTGACTACACATGACTCAACGCGTCTCTTATTATTAGCTTGCATTTTGTATAAGATTAGTGTTTAAGGTTTTTATAACCAGTGCATATTTAGTAGCTTACCTGGGATGCCTTAGATTTGTGCCACAACATCTACAGGGAATAGGCACTTGTCACTTTGAAATGGGGAAGTAGACTATATTGTTCTCACTTTCCTAGGTAACAGATTACTATTTAAAGGGAATCCGTATGTTTCCTTATGAAATTATTGTAAAGGTTATTATGAGGATCCAGTATGTAAATTGTTGGGTTATATTTAGAAAATGTTTTCAGTAAGACATAAAAATTATTTTTAAATAGTGATGTGGAGGCATCCATTTTGTGGACAGGAAGGGTGTTTTGATGTCACTGCCTCACCAGTGTTACTGTGCAGTGCAGCAGGTGAGAACTGTTTGACTGTGCTTTTATGTTTGGCAGAGTGCAAGAAAATAATCCAGTTCTTCTCTTCATGATGGAACAGGATCCCTGTCTGTAGGAGCAGTTGGTTTTAACCTGCTTAGTTGCATACTGTTGGAGCTGGTGAGGCAGTGACATCATCACAGCACCCTTCCTGACCACAAAATGGATGCTTCCACATCATACTTTTAAATGTATTTTTCTGTCTTACTGAAAACATTTTCTAAACATAACCTAGCAATTTACATACTGGATCCTCACAGTAATCTTCACAATAGGAAACGTACGGATTCCATTTAATCAGCTAAGTTTGGTGCAATAGTCATGCCCCCTGAATAGTCAAAGTGCTAGTTGAAGGGTTGGTGAGGTGCTATATGATATGCTCCGTTTTTTTTTCACATTTATTTGAATGAAGAAACTGTTTAATAGTGATATTTGCACTATTTATGCACTCTGGGTTTTCGCTTAACATTCAGCACTTTGAAAGCACTTTTGTAGAATGCAGCCAACAGTCGTAAACGGCATGTTTATTCTGTAAGAAGCAGAGACATAGCCATCTAGCTTTTAGCAAAAACAGCACTGTTTGGAAAACGTTATCTCTATTTTATGCATTAGAATAAATAATTGGCATGAAGCCTTTATAAATTGAACTGGCTATGTATGTGTTACTTTCATTTGAAAATATCCGGAGTGTGTATGAGAGATTGAGGCAGTGAGCTTTATTAATAGCAATTATGAGTGCGGCAGTTACCCTCTCTGAGAACTGTAATATTTGTGTAACCCCCCCACACACACACACACTTTCCACGGTTAGCTACCCCTGGCGCCCTTAACTGGGCACAGACTTCAGAAACACATTTAGAAATGGTACCATCCCTAGCTTTGGGAATGTATACCAGGCTCATTGCTCTAGAGGTCAAAGGGGTGGGGTGTACAAAAGCAAATATGACCTATAAGGTATTTACAAAAAAACAGGCCTGGGGAGAGAACGTTTTGCTATGGCTATGCTAGACCTATACTTCTGGGGGGGTACCCAGTAAATCCACACACGGGAAGCAATAATGTAACTGTCCAAACCATAGTTGGGGTTCTAGAGTGTGACTTTATTCCAAAAGAGGTTCTCTAAAGCAAGGGTGGACCCCCCCCCCCAAGGTTTAACATTGTGGCACTAGGAACCTGAAGAACAACAAATGACTGTATCTGACAGAAACCTCTCTGAATTCCCATATTTCATAGGACATTAAACATTTTGCACTTGCATTCCCATATAGCATAGGACTTTTGAACATTCGTTCAGTGGCACTGGCCACAACTGAACACACATTTACTGACGGAACTCTTTCACCTTGTAGTCCCATATTTCATAGGACATTTAACCTTTCTTCCAGTGGCACTGGCCACAACTGAACATACATTTTACTAATAACTAGCACATCCCACTTCAGGGGGTAAAATCCTTGTCAGACATTGGCCCTATGTCTAACATAACCAGGCGCCCTTACTGAACCTGTAGTCCTGAACTGGTTACTCCAGATGGGGGTCTGCCCACCCTTTGCTTCCAAATCCATACTCAGTCATTCTTCAGAGTTACACCTTAAACATCTTGAATACACTTGGAAAATGCTTAATTGAATGAACTTTTACATCCAGCATTTAAAACACTGCACTGGTAGTGGAAGAACTGAAGTCCCAAGCAATGTGATATAGTCATACCGCTGGATATCACACACCTCTGCCAACTTTAAATGAGAACCATCTCAAACTTCTGAACAGAAAAGGAAGTGCATTTCCCTTTCAGTCAGAGAACTCAACAGCACAGGTACGCTTTATCTTTTTTTTGATCACAGCTGCTATTTTTCCACTTTGGCGAAGCAGCCCCCATGATCTCCGGCTCGGCTGCTGATGCCTGCACCCATGGACCCGGTCATGCGCACAGGCCACACGAACCCACACCCATAGGGGCCAGCCTTTCATCGCTCTGTACCCCTGGTAGGGCGCCTCTCTAAGGTCCCAGGGGTGCAGGTCTTCAACCATCAACGCGAAGATCGCCCCCACAATTTTCCTCTCTTTTTTCCACTTGGGGAGCCAGACGTGCAATAGCATCCAAACATGTAGTGCTGACGACTGCCGCGCTCCCCCCCTCCTTGCTGTGTACACCACTGTAGTGCGGCTGGCCTCCGCCAGTCACCGCTGCAGGGCAATGCGATACCCCCTACCCACCCCAGAGGAAGGAGAGTAGTCATCGGATACTCAATCCAAACCTGGGTCGCCGGTGTGGTGCGAGGTGTGGCATCCAGCACCTCAACCCTCTGCACCACTGGGCTGGCAGGTACTTGTTTTCTGCAGCAAAGAGTCAGATCCTTCTCACTGTTAGACATTTCAGGCAGCTTCAAACATCTTGGCTCAAAAAGGGGATTGCCCCTAGGATTCATCCACTAGCAATCCTTTTCACCCTTCCAGGGATGAAAATCTGGAGATTCTGCTGTAGACAATGGTTTCCACCACTTCTCTTGGCAAGCTAGAGAATATCAGGACTAGGGTGAGAAAGTAGGGCCCTCCTCAGAGCCCTCAGCTGAGTAGTTCTCACTCCTCACACTTCAAGCTACAACTCTACACTGACTCTGACTGACTACCATCTCAAGATTCTAAACTCCCTCCTCACAGCTGCTGTGGCTTATGCTACTGCAAGAGTTCCAAATGAGCTCATCTCTCTCCTTTCAGCTGAGGCCAAGTAAACAAAACAGTGAGTAGGTGAAAAACCTATTTAACTAGTTAATCACCAGCTGCCTCTCCCTGCCTAGTGCTGATACTGAGGGGATTCTAGTAACCCCAGGGGACTGGGTGGTTACATTTCTGTGGGACATTAGACAGCTGGATTTGCCAGCAACATCCTGCTTTACTTTAATTTCATCAGCTAACACCAGTAACCTTTTTGGAGTTGGCTACATGGCAGAAAGCGAGTGCACACGTACTATGAAAACAGCTGTTTCCACAGTAGACCTGCAGTACATGCATGCTCACTTCTGTCATGCAGATGGTGTTCTGCAGCATCCTTGTAACTGAGGCTGAGTGACTTGGCCCACCACAGGGCTTGGAGCAGGATGCAGTGCCTCCCTCCATCACCCAGGAAGCACTGCATTTGTCACCTCTCAAACCCAGGGGCCCCATGGTGAGCAAGGAACCAGACTCAGTCCTGAACCCGGGTTGTCCGCATGCATGTTAGTGAGACACATGCTATCACTGAATCATTGGGTGTGGGGGGGGGCACAAATAACCTTTTAGAAACCATATGTTTCTAATTAGAATCAGAAAAAAGAGATTTTAGCCATATTGGTCCTTGGAAAACAGGAGTCGCTGGATAGTTCAACACCTTTTATTGGACCAACATACATCTTGTACAGAGATGGTATACTATGCAAGCATTCGGGGCCCATTGGGTCCTTTTTCCAGGTGCAATAGTAAATTAAGCAAAAGAAGTGTTCATTAAGGGACCTGTTGGCCCAAAAGCTTGTGTACTACTATACCATTTCTGTACAAAACATATGTTGGTCCAATAAAAGGTATCAGACTATCTCTAGTGATTCCTAATTAGAACCAGGAAAGTCCCACCTACCACCAGTCACAGTGCATTTCACAACTGTGCCATATCTAGCGAGAGGGAAGTGACAAGCGGGGTGCCCCAGGGGTCGGTCCTGGAGCCACTACTCTTCAACATATTCATTAGCGACATCACGGAGGAGCTGGAGGGAAGGGTGTGCCTATTTGCAGATGGCACAAAACTCTGTAATAGGGTCGACACAGTGGAGGGGGTAAATAAAACAAGGGATGACTTCTGCAACCTTGTAAAATGGTCTTCTGCATGGCAACTGAAATTTAAGACCAAGAAGTGTAAGGTCATGCACCTCGGAAAGGGCAACACCAGGGCCAAATACCACTTAGGAGGAGAAAAACATACTGCCTCGAGCCAAGGGTGTGACTTAGGGGTCATCATTTTGGAAGATTTGAAGGTCGGTAGCCAGTGTGAGAAGGTAGCACTAAAAGCAAACTGTATGCTGGGATACATAGGTAGGGGCATCACTAGCAGATGGAGAGAGGTGGTTCTGCCACTATACAGGTCATTGATGAGGCCCCACCTTGAGCATGGTGTTCAGTTCTGGAGGCCGTACCTGAGAAAGGATATTGACATGGTGGAGATGGTCCAGAGGAGTGCAACTAAAATGATACATGGACTCCAGGAAAAGAGCTACGAGGACAGACTGGGACAGCGCAACGTGTACTCTCTGGAGCACCGGAGGGATGGGGTGATATGATAGAGAACTTTAAGTACCTCAAATAGTTAAACAGAGTCCAGGCAAATGAGCTGTTCCAGCTAAATGCATCCACAAGGATACAAGGTCACGGCCTGAGGTTGGGGGTGATTTTAAGAGCAACAAGTGCAAGTTCTTCTTCACGGAGAGAGTGGTGGCACCGTAGAATGGGTTATCTTAGGAGATGGTGGAAGCAAAAATGGTTAGGGAATTCAAGAACGCATGGGTTACATAGAAAGGAATTATGACGACAAAGACAGGGAGATTGTGGGGTGGGGGGATAGTCCCCAAAAAATGGGCAGATTAGATGGATCGATGATCCCCATCTGTCAAAACTTTCTATTTATCTATGAAACAAAATGCAACGAATAACAGTAATGTACTTCAAATATAACCACTAGGTGGCAGCAGTTAAATACAGGTCAAGCAAGCAAGATAGCAAATATGTAGAAACACAGACAATTACAAATACAATTAGAATAAAACAGTCTTACAACTTAAAAATGTTGCTACTCTACATGAATATTTTCTTCAGTCTTCTTTTGATCTCTCACCCCTGCCACCCTACCAGTGACATACCCTGTTCAGGTTGCTTGTGTCATTACAGAGATGGTGGTGAGTTTTTTGCTTCCTGGTTTTCACCCCTTTCCGGCTCACGCCTCCCCTATTGGCATGAGCAATGCCTTATGGCTGTGAGCATAGAACATACCCCTGTGTGAGAAGTAAGTTCCCTGGCCCACCACCAGGGGTCACTGTTATGCTGTAACCCACTGCCAGCCCTCCCCAGCAGAGATAACGCTGTCTTTTGGCAGCTGGCCACTGTTTGGCCTGACTCCTGATGTGGTGAATGACATCTGGTCTCAAACTACTGTCTTCTGCATGGCAGCACTATGTCAGGGTAGCCACTGGGCCACTGAGGCAGCTCTAGACTGACAGATTTAACTGGAAAGCAATCTAGCCCAGTGCTTTGGCCGAGCACAGAACTGTGAATAGAGAGTGGAAGTCAAATCCCACCACAGACATCAGGTCACTGTGCAACCTTGAACATGCTACTCAACCTCCCTGTGCTACAGTCCCACCCAGCCGTAAAATGGGAACGTAGCAGGAACCCACTGAAAATCAGATGCTGCATCTCGGTTGGCCTATCATGGATGAATAAATTATTGAAAAAAAATGGTGGGACTTAAGATTCTAGTAACGTGGGGCAGTAAGTGAAACAGCTTGGTCCTTTCCACTTACTAAATAAGAGTCAAGGGCACAGAGCCAGCCCAGTGGCATAGAGGGCAGAGGCCCTGGCTCTCTCACCTACTGCCACGCAGGTGTCCCTAGCTCAAGAACAAATCTGGGCCATTTGGGGGGTGGCTGGGGAGGGTGGATTGAACATCCCTAGGACAGCTCTCCTCCCTTGGGGAGTTGGGGAGGAGGTGAATGTATCCCACTGCTCGCCTGCCACCTAGCAGAATCAGGGTGAAAGCACAGTGGGACCAAGCAGGGAAGGGACCCCACTAATAGGCACCAGGAGAAGTCTTTGTGGATAAGCTGGCACATTGCACTGTTGCACAAAATGTGGGCCCATGGGAGAAAACAAGGTAAAAAAGCCTGACTGTGCCGGCCCACTGGTACAGAGGGCTGAGGTGCTTAAAGGGACACTGTCAACTTTTTTTACATCATATCATTTCTAGGTAAAAACCCACATTTTATGACTGCTTACCTTCTCTAAAATTCATTGATGTTGCTGGTTATTTACTCTACCTCCTTGCTTATTAGAACTGAAATGCATGGGAATGTATAGATTCATAGATTTCATAGAAGTGTGACGGCAGAAAAGGACCGACAAGGCCCACCGAGTCTGCCCATTTGTCCAGCTATCAGCGTGGACCTGCGCCCCCACCATCAACATCCCCCTGTGGTTGTCCCATGCCCTTTTGAATCCCTCCACTGTTTTTTCTCCAACATCCGCCTCCGGGAGTCTGTTCCACTTATCCACCACTCCCTCTGTGAAATAGTACTTCCTAATGTTACCCTGAACTGCCCCTCCACCTGCAGACCATGCCCCCTCGTCCTCTGCTTTTCCTTCATCTGGAAGATGCTTCCACCAGCACCCTGTTTATACCCTTAAGGTACTTGAAGGTCTCGATCATTTCCCCCCTCTCCCTCCTCTGTTCCAGGGAGTACATGTCCAGATCCCTCAACCTTTCTTCATAGGATAGGTGGCTCAATCCTTTTACCATCTTTGTTCTCCTCTGAACTCGCTCCAGCCTCCCCACATCCTTCCTGAGGTATGGCCTCCAGAACTGGACTCCGTATTCCAAATGTGGTCTAACCAGATGGGTGTACAAGGGTACTATGACCTCCCTATTTCTACTGGTGATCCTCCTTCCGATGCATCCCAGCATTCCTCTACCCCTAGCCACTGCTCTCCCGCACTGCCTTTCCACCTTCATGTCCCCCGATATAGTGATGCCCACGTCTCTTTCTTGTTCTGTGATCTCCAGATCTCTGCCCCCCATGCAATACCCTGCCCTCTGGTTCCTGTAGCCAAGATGCATGACTTTGCACTTTTCTGTGTTGAATGAAAGCTGCCACCTCTTTGACCATGCCTCAAGCCTCCCCAAATCTCTCTGCATTTGTTCTACCCCTTTCTGAGTGTCTACCCTACTGCAGATTTTAATATCATCTGCAAACAGACTCGTACCCCCTTCAAGGCCCTCCACAATGTCCCCTACAAATATATTGAATAGTAGGGGCCCCAACACTGATTCCTGAGGGACCCCGCTTGTGACCATGCCCTCTCTGGATGCCACCCCATTTATTATGACCCTCTGCCTCCAGTCCCCCAGCCAGCTTCCCACCCATTCAACCACTCTCTGACCCAGCCCCAGGCCTGACATCTTATACAGCAGTCTCCTGTGGGGCACGGAGTCAAAAGCCTTTGTTATAAACAACCTTGTTTTGCTCCAAATTGTTTACCTAAGCTTACTGCATATTTCCTGAACATTAGAAACACCCTCAAATAGTGCATCCACTTGTGATACAATAGTTTCATCTACTCCCACTGCATAATGAGTAGCTAGATAGTGTTGGGGGTGTTCCTGAGTCCAGGAAAGATGCAGCTGTAGTTGGTCAAGAAATGTAAAACAAACATGTATTGGTGTGGTAACACCAGTGTGGCTGACACTTAATTTTTTACTTTTTAAAAGGAAAAAGGAGTTTGAATCAAACAACCAGTTACATCAGCAGTCTCTATAGAATCAGAACAATCATAAAATGTGTTTTTTAAACTAGGGACACTTTGAGGCCAAATGGGTCTGACAGTGTCCCTTTAAGTCCCATGCCTTTTACCACACCAACGACCCATGTTGGGGAATGAATGTCGGTTGTCGGAGGTCGGCCCGGGAGGGAGAGGACTGAGCACCCAAAGGCCACTGCTCTCCTCTCCCTGGGAGGAGAACTGCATGCTCTGCCAAATGACTGCCACCAGGCCTCCACCTGGTGGCAGTGCAGGTTGAGGAGGGCAGCAGCAGGGAGGTGCTGCAGGACCCTGCAGCGTGCAGGTGCCTCCACATGTGCGTACTAATGTGCGCACCCCAGCATGGGAAATTAGGGAACAATTTGAAGGGAAAATGGCAGCATAGGTGTTCATGATGCCTGTGCACTGGCTGTCACCCACCACATTGCTGGGAAGCCTTGTCTGGAACTGGATTGGAAAGGAAAGGGAAAGGGAACATTGTTTAATCAAGAGTACCACACTAAGCCAAAGCTTGTTTCCAGATGTGACCTGGGAGCACAAGGAAGTTAAGTGACTTGCTCAGGATCTCACAGTATGCACCTAGATGGCTGTGGGATTCAAACCCAGGTCTCCAGATCTGCAGCTCAGAGCCTTAACCCACTGCACTATACTGACTCCTATTGTGTGCTTCGGAGGTGGAGGATGGCCCTCTCCTCCTGACCCCACTACAGGGGGGAAATCCATGAGAGTCTCTGGAAAAAGATAAGTCCCAGGGAAGTGCCAGACAGTGGAAACTCAATGGGGCAGCGCTGGACGGGAACCCCAGCCTGTCATGGCCAAGGGTGAAAAAAAATGTATATATATAAAATAAAAAGCCTGACCACGGGATGACCAGCCTTGTTCCTCGCAGGTCCTGCACTGGTAACCAGCCACTTCCACAACTCCTATGGCAGAGGACGACAGAGCAAGGTAAGCCCTGGAGAAGCCAAGTGATTGGGCCAGGGGGAACAGTCAGATGGGGGGGAGGGCAGGGCAGCTCAGGAGATAAAATACTGGTTGAAAAAAATAGACAGGGGCAAACATTCGGAGCAGTAAGTGAAACAGCTTGGTTCTTACCAGTTGCTAAATATGAGTCTTTAGCAACCAGTACTGCAGTAAGTAAACAGCTTGGTCCTCATCAGTTACCAGATGAGAGCCAGGGGCAACCAGTTAGATCTGAACAATGAGTCGTTCTTCGGTGACACAAGCCGAGATCCCACCCACACAGTCACTAGTTAAAGACAGAACATCCTCGCTGAAGTGACAATTTAAGCTGAATCAGCTCTGCTAGTTGATTCTATTACGCTTCCAGTTGGATAGGAACACATAAGAGAGAAGCCGTTGCAGGGTTCATTGGCATATCTGGGACATCGAAAAAGGCCACGGCTGAGTTTGGAATGGCTCACTTCATTAAACTAATTGGATGTTTACGCATTCAAGACTGCACTGTCCTTCCAGCTGTGTCATCTCCTTTGGAGCATGCTTAAGTGACCTTATAGCTAGCAAATGTGTTCCTGGTAAAATAGCTGGCAGCGACACAGATAGGATACAGACCCAGTAACAGCTGCCCAGCTGGTCTCCCAGTTCCCTGGAAAATCCCCAGCGCTTGATTTTTGACACTAGAATCTTAATAACATCTATGGTTGGAATCTGGTTATATATGGCAGTTTTGATACACTGTATCCCAAAGCGCTTGACAAGCCACCAGCAGTCTGAAGCTGCACGTGTCATACACAGGAACGATAAGTTTAACGAAGGAACCAGGAAGTTAAGGCCAGAGAGTGAGAGCAGCTTAAGCACAGGAAGGTTAAGTGATGTACTGTAGGCCACAGAAGGAGCTGTCCAGGTTTACAGGCCTGTTCTCTAACCACTAGGCAGCACTGCCTTGTGTTGGGGGGGGGGGGGATGCACCACATCCAGAGAGTTCCATGTGCAGAGGGTACTTACTCCAGAGGAGGGAGTAGACAGGATACCTCTCTTGCTTGGGGGATAGAGGACATCCATTGGGAGCTGCTTTAAAATATATTCCAGACAGACAGAATTATTTCCTGTGACCTTGAACAAGTCAGTTGACCTCCCTGTGGTTCATACCTCATGGCCGTAAAATGGAGTAGAAGCAGAACCCAGTGATAATGAGATTCTGCATCTCAGCTGAATTATTGGGATTGTTTGTCTCATTTTGGACTAACCTCGTGTCTCATACCTCCAAGTCAGTTGCCCTTTAATGGTCTCCACCTAACTGCGGCAGTCCCTTTCTGCACCGCCTTGGAACAGCCCTGGCTCCCCCACCAGTGAGGGGGTTTCACCCCTTTTTGGCCGAGCCATACAAGCCTAGTTGCAGAGAGGGGTACGGATCTCATAAGTAGCACCAGCGTTCGAAGGAGACCATCTTTTCAGAGAGTGCTGGTGAGCATAGGCAGCCTTTGGGTGGGCCACCATGCTGCAGCAAATCAAGTCAGTTTTTCCCCATTTAGGACCCACCTACTTCCCCAGTGGTAGAGCGTGCTCATGACTGCCCCAGCAGGAACTGCCAGCAGCATCTCCAGAGGACCACTCCTAGGCATCATTCTAGGAATGATGTTTCCAGACCCCACCCAACAGGAGAGCATCCTGTTGTACATCCAGAACCCTCTTTGTCATTCTCTGCTCATTCCAACCCAAGCATGCAGTCATGTGCAGGTTGCATGCATTGCAAAGGTTAAGCGCTTAGTCCAGGTACACAGTGGAGATCGGGGGTCCCACGTGAGCCCAAGAATCCCGGTCTGTACCTAGCTGAGGGTTGGGTGCATGGCTGAGGTTAGGCAATCAACCCAAATGCATGGCAAAGATCATGGTTCTGTTGTGAGCCCAAGAAACCCAAACTGCAGTTAAGTGGGGTTAGGTGCATTGCAGTGGGTTAGGCGCTCAGCCCAGTGGTACAACAGAGATCAGGTTTCTAAAGTGAGCCCAGGAATCCCAAACTGCAGCTAGGTGGGGAGTTGGGTGCATTGCAATGATTGAGTGCTTGGGCTGGATGCACAGCAGAGATGGGGTTCCTATGTGAGCCCAGGAAATCCTACACTGCTTCTAGCTGGGAGTTGGTTGCATTGCAGTGGTTAGGCATGTGCAGAGATCAGGGTTCTCATTTGATCCCAGAAATCCTATGCTGCAGCCAGTTGGGGTTAGGTGTGTTGCAGTGGTTAGGCACTTGGCCCAGAGGCATAGTGGAGATCAGGGATTCCACGTGGACCCAGGAATCCCAAAGTGCAGCTAGTTGGGATTAGGTGCATTGCAGGGGTCAGGCGCTTGACCCAAATGCATGGCAGAGATCAGGGTTCCCAAGTGAGCCCGGGACACCCATGCTGCTGCCAGTTGGGGGTTCAGTGCATTGTAGTGATTAGGTGCTCAGCCCAGAGAGAGCGAGGTCATCATGTGAGCCCAGGAAACCCATGCTGCTGCCAGTTGGGGGTTACATGCACTACCATGGTTAAGCACTCAGCTCCCAGGGAGGGGAGGTGAGCTGCTCTGCATTTATGCACTGCCTACCATTGGATTAAGGAGCAGCATTGGCCATCAGCTGTCAAGGAAATCACTCAGACACCTTCCCAGTCACAGGAGGGGTGCAGCTGTGGTGACCTCAAACATCAGGAGTGGGGGGAATAAAATATCCAAAAAGTAAAACCTTGATTTTAAAATAAAACTGTCTTTAACCTGCAAGGCTGTGTTTTTCCACAGACGCTTCATTATGTTTGCTTGCACGCATGTGCAAAAAACATAGTGCCATCATACGAGATTTCCAGAGGTGTGCCAGCCTCTTCCAATTCAGTCAGTGTATTTGCATGCGCGGTCGCAGAGTGCCAATCACTGCTCCAGCTGTCTATGACAGCTGAAAAATGCAGTGGCATACAGTTGAAAGGGAGAGCTCCGCTTGAGTGAGCAGAGCTCTCATGCCCCACACACACACACACACACACACACGCACGCACACACACGCATGCACGCACACTGCGTGCTCATGCGCCTCCACACTGTACTGCCGACGGGGGTGCCCAATCCCCACTCGGCTCCACGGCCCCCCAAAGCACCCAGGTGCACGCTGGGAGCCCACCCCAGCATGGCAAATGATGTAATGGCCAGCAGGGATGCCCAATCCCCATTGGCTCCACTGCTCGCCCCACCCCCATGCTGTCGCCGATGGGGGTGCCCAATCCCGTCGGCTTTTACTGTCCCCAGTACTGGGTGCTGCGCTGGGAGCCCACCCCAGCGTGGCAACAGATGATATGGCTGACGGGGTGCCCAATCCCCGCCGGCTCCACTGTCTCTCTCCCCCATGCATCCGACGGGTGCCTAACCCCGCCAGCTTCACTGTCTCTCCCCGGCAGGGTGCCACGCTGGGAGCCCACCCCAGCGTGGCAACAGATGATATGGCCGACGGGGTTCCCTATCCTCGCCGGCTCCATGCCCTCCAGCTATCCTTCTGCCATGCTGGGAGCCCACCCCAGCGTGGCAAACATCCCGCACGCCTTTTTAAAAAAAAAACCTGTAAAGAAAAACTGTCCCTCGCAGTCTCCCTGCCCCCACAACCCGCACTCCACCCACTGCGCACCTGCCTCCCCACCTCCCCACCCCATACTTACCTCCAGAGTCTGGCGCGACGATCTTCAGTGGACCGGGAACACGTCTGCACTCTTCAAAGCCGACCGCGAACTGAGGAAATGCCGGTAAGCTGTATAATGGGATAGATAGGGGTTTTCAACTTTGTTGCATATCTCAGGCATTTTTTAGAATTTTTGCACCAAATTTTCAACATGGGGATTTTGGGACGTCTCCTCATGAATTCTTGCACTGTCATGGCGTTACTCGGGCCTGAAGGGTGATTTTGCAGCCACTGTGCGAAATCACCTTTCCAGAAGGATTAATGAAACGACACTGCCAGTGTTCATAAGGAGGACTCTCAAAAAGCCTATTTTGAAAATTTGGTGGAAAAATTCCTAAAAATGACTGTTTTACGATCGTGCATTGCGCAGTTCCTACTCACGCTCGTAAGTTCACGAATTTTCAATATTTTCACTCCAGATTTTCAACATTGCCATTTTACCACACCTTCTTATGAGCAGTACAGCTGTCATTTTTCACATCTCACCCAAAATGTGTTTCCGCCCATGTAGTGCACAATGGCGCAGTCGGTGTGCGAAATCAATGTACGGGACACATTAAGAAAATCACAGTGATACTGTTCATGAGCAGAGGTCTTAAAATGGCTATTTTGAAAATTTGGTGAAAAAATTCCTAAAAGTGACTGTTTTACGAGCATGCGTTGCAGAGTTCCTATGCACGCTCGTAAGTTCGCAAATTTTCAATATTTTCACTCCAGATTTTCAACATTGCCATTTTACCACACTTTCTTATCAGCAGTACAGTTGTCATTTTTCACATCTAGCTCACAACGTGTTTCTGCCCATGTAGCGCACAATGGTGCAGTCGGTGTGCAAAATCAATGTGTGGGACACGTTAAGAAAATCACAGTGACACTGGTCATGAGCAGAGGTGTTAAAATGGCTATGTTGAAAATTTGGTGAAAAAATTCCAAAATGACTGTTTTAGGAGTGCACGTTTCGCAGTTCCTACGCACGCTGGCAAGTTTGTGAATTTGTATTATTTGCACACCAGATTTTCAATAGTGCCATTTTATCCGACTTCCTTATGAGCAGTGCAGCTACCATTTTCAAATCTCGCCAAAATGTGTTTCCGCATATGTAGCGCATAATGGTACAGTTGGTTTGCGAAAACAATGTTTGGGACAGATTAAGAAAATCACAGTGACACTGGTCATGAGCAGAGGTCTTAAAATGGCTATGTTGAAAATTTGGTGACAAAACTCCATAAAATGACTGTGTTACGAGTGAGCATTGCGCAGTTTCCACGCACCCTCATAGGTTCATGAATTTGTAATATTTTCAGTCCAGATTTTCACCAGTGGCATTTTTCCACACCTCCTTATGAACAGTACAGCTGTCATTTTCCACAACATGGCCAAAATGTGTTTTCACACTTTCAGTGCAGAGATGCGTGGTCGCTGTGGGAAATCATTGTTCGGGACAGATAAAGAAAATCACACTGACACTGTTCATGATCGGAGGTCCCAAAATGCCTGTGTTAACAATCTACTGTAAAAATCCCCAAACTAGTTACATTACGGGTGTGTGTTGCACAGTTTCTACGCACGCTTGTGACTTCACCATTTTTTTTAAGATTTTCACAGCAGATTTTCAACATTGCAATTTTTTACACCTCCCCATGAACAATACTGCTGTCATTTTTCACATCCTGTTCAGAATGTGTTTTTGCACCTGTGGTGCCAAATGCCATAGTTGCTGTGCAAAAGCAGTTTTCAGCTAACAAACTGATATTGCCACTGTTCATGAGGTGGGGGTCACAAAAAAAACATCTTGAAAATTTGGAGTGAAAATACCAACGAATGCCTGAGGCGTTAGGGTTTCCGACCATAACACCCCACCCTGTAGAGTATGACAGGCATCAGGGCTGTGACTTGGGATTCTTGCCTGTAATGCTCATACCATTCCACCCCCACCCACACCCTGCAGCCAGTGAGAGGCATCAAGGTGTACCTTGGACTCTTCGGGCCCAAACTTCACCCCATTCTCCTATACTGCACCCATCTCACCGTATTTCCTGATGGAATGGGGTGCGCATAAGGGCTAAAGACCCCAAGGCACACCGTGACACTTGTCAGTGTCTGCAGGGTATGGTGTGGTGAAATGGCGTGGTCGTTATGCCTGACAACCCAAAGGCACACCCCAATGCCTGCCACTCTCTGCAGGGTGGTGGTGGGGTTGGTTTCAGTTCAACACTTCGCTGCCATTTCTATTATGCAGCTCTGTAACTTCTACACTACCCAATGCCAGTGCCAGCAAGCAAACATTCGGCATTGACAAAAGCTTGTTTTTAATTCTGGTTTATGTTTCATTATTGTTTAGTCTCTACAGGGTAATCATGGAATGTAACTAACGCATCATTTAGATGCCCATGGGCAGTTTTCTGGCAAAAACACACACCAGTTCCAACGTAGCAGAAATGGGGGTAGGGGGTTGCCAACCAGACAGCAGAGTTGAGGATGTTACATGTCGGTGACATCTGCTTGATCTACCCCTACTGGCACTTTAGTAATCTTAGTGGTCATTTCTGATTCACACACCAGTTATCAATACCATATTAGAACTGCATGATGTAGTTCATGGTCCTGTTAAGGTCTTACATTGTTGTCACAATGCATCCATGTTCTACATTTAGGAATACTGCAAGGTCCAGTGCCTCACAGTGTTCTGCTGCTCTGGTCACTTGTAAGTTTACTGCTGACAATCAGGTTGGATACTTTAGGCTGGTACTTGAAAAACACTAAAGATGGTTCCTGGAAAATATATTTAAGGGTGTCGTCCTCATGAATACTGCTTGTAGGTCTTTAATAATTTTTCATAGGGGGCCCAGATCTGGGTTATAAGTAACAACTGCAAGAGCATGGTTGGTAATTAGTAGTTGTCTTGGCATAAGCGTGGCACATTCCATAGCTCTATCAGTTTCTCAAGAAGAATGTCCCTGTTCAGTAAATGTTTTTCTCATTGAGACAAGGTGTTTATCTCTGTCCTCCTCTCTGGAACAGATTCTGTGGTATCAGAGGGCTCGGCTGTACATGACAGACTTTTAGCATGTTGTGTGATTGCTGGTTTTGTGTTGGTATCTCTGTCAGTCTGGTGGTTTCCTGCAGATACAGGTCTGTAAGGGTCCATCGCTAGGAAATTGATGCTGATGTCAGAGTTAATGGATGGGTGGAGGTTGTTTAGGCCCAGATGGAATTCTTTAAGAGTGTGAGTGCATCAGTTTCCTAGACACCACCTTTACTCTCTTTCAAACAACCACCATACTTGGTAGTCAGGAGCAAACTAAGACCTGACCAGAAGAGTGGAACACTAGGAGGCACTAAACCCCGCAATATTCCTATAATCACAACATGAGCGAATTTTGACAGCAGATTTTTCAACATACCAAAAAAAAAATCCTGCAATTTAAGATACAGACAAATACCACATGCTGATCCGAGAATGTTGTCTATGACATCCAGTGCAAGGCATGCCCACATACAGGCTATGGTGGGTGAAAACAGGCAATTCCATCAAACCCGAATGAACTCGCACAGCACACCACAATGGAAAAAAAGATAAAAACACCAGTGAGACAGACTTAGCAGACTCTCCAAAATCTCACTGTTCAAGCATGCCCTCCCAAAAAGAGCTCATTCTCAACTTTGTCTGCTGTTGCTTCAGCTGACCTCGCTACCTGTGTCACCCTAGTTTCCACCTTGCCGGGTGCTGGCTGTACTTTCATGCTGCTGCATTCACCTGCCTCATATTTACTGCAGTTAGCTCAACACCGTTACACTCGTGTTACTGTTGTGAATATTCTATGTATCACTACGACCCCCATTGTTACTTTGTACACTGTATTACAAAATATATGTAACCCCCCTCCCCCGCAAATGGGAGTCACTAAAAAGCCTCCTTTGGTGAGCCTAAATGCCCTTGGCCAGGCTGGTGTCCTGTATTTCAGCAGTTTAAAATATAATTGTAAGAGAGTGCCTAAGTGCCTCTGCTACCGTCTCTTTAAGAGCTGCCTAATTGCAGTGGTAATCTGTTAGCGTGATCATGAAAATACAGCTTGTCTAACCTGCTTTCCCTTCAGCAAGGACTGTGTGGTGTAACGCTTTCATTTTGGTCCCGGACTGCTGAAATGGACCAATCAATGGGGAGGGGTTCCTTAAAATGGAGCCTGCTAGCAAATCAGAACTTGGACTCTCAAGTGGAGCCAGCCACAAGGGGATTGTATGAACAGAGTCTCTGGGAAATGTAGTTTAGACCTTGGCGCCTTTTTTCACCAATAGAGGGAGTTTGTTGTGACTGACAAGGAGACTCAGCCAATTGAAACCTTTTGGATTTGGGGGAAATGCCCAGACTGCCTGCTGAGGCAGTCAGTCTGAGCATGGAGCTGGAAGAGTGAGCAGCTCGTGGGGCTGCTGCCCACGGGGCAGTGCGGGAACCATGCAGAAAGCCTGGAAATGGCCTGTCTGTCTTCAGCTCTCCTGGAGGGAGAGAAAAAGGCTGTGTTTTCTCGGACTAAGTCTCCGAATTGTGTGTGTGAAAAGGAAAGCAGCAGTTGTGGCCTGATTCAGGGGCACCAAGTGTGAAGAAGAAGTAAAGAAAGGAACCTGTGTTATTTCGGACTACGACTCCAAACAAGAGAAAGAAAATGTTGATGTGCCCTGAGGTTTAGGACAGAGAGAACCGTTTTGAAGTTGGAAGTTGAGAGGGAAACCGCCCTGTGTTCGTGCAGCCATTGTTGTGCAGTAGTTCTTGTGGGAAGCGCGTGTGAGGCCCCAAAGTCAGCCTGCAGCTGTTAGTAAGTGTAATTCGGACTGAATCCGAGCTTTCAGAGTGAAAGAAGAAGCAGAAGTCATTTTGGGACCAGGCTTAACCTGAAGAAGACCGAAAGTGTGCAGAATTGCGATCGGCCTATCAGGACTCTGTGGTCTGGTACAGTGAGTGACCTTTACATATAAATTCAAAATCACACATGCCCACACAATGCAAAGCATCATGGGCTGCATATGCAAATCACCACAGAATATTATGCTGGTTCAACTTTAAGCAGAATTGCATGGTCCCGAAAGGCCTCTCACACAGTTTGCAAAGGGTGCTAACAGATTACATGAACACATGTTTCGTCCTACCAGGACTCATTAGTATGGCTCACCTGTTTGACACCCCAGAGGAATGAACCAGCTACCCTAAGATGGTCTGTCTGGGTTATGTTGTGGTGAACCCCATTAAAACAAAAAAATATTTAAAAGACAAAGAATCTCTGTGCGCAAACACTGAGGCAATGGTTACCCCAAAGGGCATTTGGCCGGAAGCAAGTTTCAAGGAAATACAAAATCACACATGCCACACAATGCAAAGCATCATGGGCTGCATATACAAATCACCACAGAATATTATGCTGGTTCAACTTTAAGCAGAATTGCATGGTGCCGAAGGCCTCTCACACAGTTTACAAAGGTGCTAACAGATGACATAGACCGTGTTTACGTCCTACCAGAGACTCATCAGTATACCTAAATCCTGTCCCGAAACACGTGTTCTATGTCATCTGTTTGCACCCTTTGCAAACTGTGAGAGGCCTTCCGGCACCATGCAATTCTGCTTAAAGTTGAACCAGCATAATATTCTGTGGTGATTTGCATATGCAGCCCATGATGCTTTGCATTGTGTGGGCATGTGTGATTTTGTATTTCCTTGAAACTTGGCTTCCCAGCCAAATGCCCTTTGGGGTAACCATTGCCTCAGTGTTTGCGCACAGAGGTTCTTTGTCCTTTAAATATAAATGTGCTCAGTGCTTGTGGGGATTGAGATCTGAGTAATTCCCCATGTTGTGAACTGTGTGTTGTGCTGGGAGTGTGATTCCCTAGCAAGGTTCGGACTGAATCCGAGCAGAGAGAGAGAGAGAGAGAGAGCGAGAGCAAAAGTAATGTTCGGACTGAATCCAAGTTTGTGTCAGAGAAGAAGGCCTCTAAAAGTGTAGCCAGGCTCAATCTGCTGAATGACCAAGATGCCTGTAGCGTGCGATTGAAGTGACAAGCTGCTTGCCTGGTAGTGTTCTGTGTACATATAAAATGTGCAGTGAGCTGGAAGTCATAGCCAGCATCACTTGGACTGCATCAGCCTGCATTGAGTGCAAGTGAGCCCTGCCACGAGGGCTGGGCCAGCTATTCTGTTTCTCCTGGCAATCCCGGACAATCTGCATTCCATCCAGTCTTCAGCATTGAGTCTGTGAGTACAAATCAGGGTAGCTCCCTGCCATCTGTTTATCAAATTGCAAGTGTGTCATCTAATTATTGCTGTTTCATTTCTTCACGAAGTGAGCCATCCGGCTCCGGATTACAATTGGGTGTTGTGCATATATTTTCTTCTACAGGGCCCTATCCATCTGCACCTGCCGGCCAACCCCGGGCAACGGACCTGGCTAGCCCCCCCCCCCATCCTGGGTACCCAGAGTGTGACTTTTCAGACCCTGTATGTGTGCACAGTACTGTGATTTAATGCCACCAATTAATCTGATTTCCTCCCGTGTTATTGTCCCCTAAATAAACCAGATTTGATGTTGTTAAACTTTAAACTGTCTGAAATGTCAGTACCTACATATCAAGCATTGTATTGGTTGGTGTATGCTGATTAACCTTATTTTACGGGGGTCCTCAGAGACGAACCTCAGAATCAGTCTCGAGGGTAAGTGGTACTTTATGATTGAACAGTGTGTACATATGGGGTATTGGTACTGTAATTTCTTTGCATTGTGTGAGCCACTAGAGGGAATAAAAGGGGGTCTCAGTGTCCCAGAGGGCTGTGACCAAGCTAGTCTAACCACTACAAACTCTGACCTCTGGGTGGAGGCACCCACCATAGAACTTAGGCCCCTCAACCTGTCAGTAGTCAAGCAGGAAGGGGTAGTAGCCCTTGGGATAGCGCCACCTGGGGGTTACATATATTAATTGTTATAAATGCCCTGTGTGTCAGCCACTATGAGATATTGCTTGACAAGGCTCCAGCCGAGCTGATTGATGTCTGTTGTCTCTTATTTTGATGTGGAAACTTTGCAAACAAGCACATGTGCTCAAAGGTTTTCTCCGATTTCTGCTAATAAATAAAGGCAGCATTTCTCTCGCACTGATCATTCCATCTCTGACTTCTCTGTCTTAGTTCTCAAAGGACACTTCTCCACCTCCAGGGGAAGGGGGGAATACCTCTCTGGCACAGGAGCTTCTAGGTGACCACAGGACATCCTGTTACCAGCAGTCCAGCTTGAGCTGGTAACAGGAGGTGTGCCAGATGCCTGGCGTGCATATGCCGCACAGCAGCCGCAGCATCATTGCATGCTATGCCTCCCCTAGTATGGGAAAAAGCTCCACGAGATGAGCTTCATGAAGCTCCTGTTTCACCACTGTGTAACTTGCCTGGGGCTCCCTGCCCAGATCTGGATACAGTAGTCCAAAGGGATAAAAGGGTGAGCCCCTGCCCTGTGGGGTACACCAGGGGGCACTTTGGGTAGGGTGGTCTCGGCCATGCTGCATAGTGGTTGCATGCAGAAGAGCCGATGGGGAGTCATCCTGGCTGAAAAGTGCAGTAAGCCAAAAAGAAACCAAGAAAGGCCCAGTGCTGTGGTGGGCTGAGGCAACGAGTGGCATACCACCCACCTTATCAGTGACCCAGATTCGGGAACAGACTGGGGGGCCGATGAATCGAAGGAAAATTGAGCATCCTTCAGGAAGGAACTAGTGGCCTTGATGGAAGAGGGATGCCTGGATATTGTGGCAGTCACTGAAACATGGTACATAGAGAACCATGACTGGGATGTCAACATACCAGGAAACACAATCTACAGGAGGAACAGGGTGGGTAAAAGAGGAGGAAGAGGAGTAGCTCTCTATATAAGGGAAGGGATTAAAGTAACAGAACTAAAGAGTAAACAGGAAGTTGATGAGTCACTATGGGTCACCCTGGAGAATGGAAATGGCACCACAATCCACATGGGGGTTGTGTACAGACCCCCATCTCAGGGGGAGGAAATGGACAAGGAAATGATAGAAGGCATCCTTAAAATGGCAGAAAAAGGGGAGATATTGTTGATGGGGGACCTGAATATGCCAGATGTTAACTGGAGTACCTTTGCTGCAGGAACATTCAAGAGCAGGGTCATTCTTGATGCTCTACAGGGGGCATGCCTCAGACAGCTAATGTTGGAACCCACTCGGAAGGGAGCAATCTTAGACTTGGTACTTTCAAATGGGAAGGAGAAAGGATCTCAAATTTAGAAGTGGGTAACCATCTGGGAACAAGTGACCACCAAACAGTGTGGTTCACAATGAACACAGCCATAGAGTCAAGCCATACAAAAACAAGAGTACTGAACTTTAGGAAGGCTGACTTTGGGAAAATGAGAGAGTGTCTCAGAAAAGCACTAGCAAACGGGCAAGAAGGAGGGGTGGAGGAACAATGGGGAATAATCAAAACAGCCATCGCAGAGGCAACAAGCCTTTGTGTGAAGCAAATCAACAAAACAAAGGAAAAAACCACTATGGTTCTCAAAAGAGGTAGCAGGGATGGTTAAGGAGAAAAGGATAGCATTCAGGAAATATAAGGAAACACAGAAGGAGCAGGACAGAGAACTTTATCAGTTAAAGCAGAAGGAGGGAGGAAGGCAGTCAGAATAGCAAAGGCACAAATGGAGGAAAAGATAGCCAACTCTGTTAAGAAGGGGGATAAAACCTTTTATAGGTGCATTAGGGAGCGAAGAAAGACCAAGGGAGGGATACAGAGACTTAATAAAGGGGAGGGAATGTGGGCAGAGGGTGACAGTGAAAAAGCAGGGATACTGAACAAATATTTCTGCTCAGTATTCACAGCGGAAGAGGAGGGCAAGGTTCCTAAACCAAACAAGGGAGAAACACTGAATAGGGGGGTTGATACCAGTCCATTCACAGAAGAAAGGGTTTTGAAATAACTCTTGAAACTGAACGTGGACAAAGCAATGGGGCCTGATGGGATTCACCCAAGAATTCTAAAAGAACTAAGGGTAGAACTAGTAACACCATTGACTACTCTCTTTAACAAATCATGGGAGGATGGGGTGGTACCTGAGGACTGGAGGAGGGCAAATGTGATTCCACTTCACAAAAGTGGGAGCAGGGCAGAGGCAGGAGACTACAGACCAGTTAGTTTACTTCAGTGGTAGGGAAAATGATGGAATCACTACTGAAGGAAAGAATTGTTGAGTACCTAGAAGCCAATGGGGCACAGGACCCAAGGCAGCATGGTTTCACAGCAGGAAGGTCATGTCAGATGAACCTAATAGATTTCTTTGACTGGGTGACCAAAATAGTAGACCAGGGAGGGACTGTGGATATGGCCTACCTAGATTTTAGCAAGGCATTTGACACAGTCTCATACAAAAGATTAATATACAAGTTAGCCAGCCTTGGAGTGGGTCCCAAGGTGGTAGCCTGGATAAAAAACTGGCTGGACAACTGGACGCAAAGTGTAATAGAAAACGGAGTCCAAAGTGAAGAAAGGTAGCTAACTAGCGGGGTACTGCAGGGTTCGGTACTGGAACTGGTCCTCTTTAATGTCTTTATAAGTGACATTGGAGAGCACCTGGAAGGAAAGGTATGTCTCTTTGCAGATGACACAAAGATCTGCAACAGGGTTGATACATAAGGTGGGGTGGAAAGAATGAAAAGGGACTTGGCAAGGTTGGAGGAATGGTCAGATACGTGGCAGCTCAGATTCAATGCAAAGAAGTGCAAGGTAATGCATCTGGGAAACAAAAACCCAGGGGAAGAGTACACAATGGGGGGTGAGTTAATAACAACAAAAATCGAAAGATACCTTGGAGTAATTATATCAGATGACCTAAAGGTGGGCAAGCAATGTGAGAAGGCAGTAAGGATTGCTGGGGGGATACTGGGATGCAGAGGGAGAGGCATCAACAGTAGAAAACTGGAAGTTGTTATCCCTCTGTACAGTTAGTGAGATCCCATCTGGAGTACTGCGTGCAATTCTGGAGACTCCATCTCTGCAAAGATATAGACAGAGTGGAGGCTGTTCAGAGGAGGGCAACCAAACTGGTGCAGGGTCTGCACCAGAAGACATACGAGGAGAGACTAAAGCAGCTTAATATGTATACCCTTGAGGAAAGGAGGGAGAGGGGGGACATGATAGAAACTTTCAAGTATCTCAAGGGAATTAACAAAGTACAAGAGGGTAGTATCTTTCAGAAGAAGAGATGTGCAAGAACAAGGGGGTACAATTTGAAGACAGAGGGGACGGCTCAGAGGTAATGTTAGAAAGTATTTTTTCACAGAGAGGGTTGTGGATGCATGGAACAGCCTTCCTGAGGAGGTTGTGGAGTCAGGAACAGTGGGAGAATTCAAGAATGCATGGGGTAGGCATAAGGCAATTCTAGTGGGGGGTAGGAGGAAGTAAGCTGTTGATTAACTAGAATCTGCAGCTTATCCATTAGGTAGGGAAATGGGCAGACTAGGTGGGCCAAGTGGTCCTTATCAGCCGTCAAATTCTGTGTTTCTATGTAAGGGGCCACAGCATGAGCCAATGCTTGCCTGATACTCAACAGAGCCTAGGTGGTATGGCAACTGCCTCTCAGATGGCTGGGTGCAAGCGCAAGAACACATATGGAGTCTCCAAACATACGCGCATGCCATTGCACACACGCTGACCTCGGGAAGGGGAGGGGAGGAGCCAGAGGAAAAACCCTCAAGCATCAGGGTGATGGCTGGCAACCCTGCAGGCTCCACTCCACCATGCAAGGCAGCCACTCACCCATAGTGGTAAATAAGTAGCTAGGGAAAGGGCCGGGACAGTGGATGACCAGGCTGGGGGTTGTTGCCATTGGAAGGAGCATGCTTCAGTGACAAGGGGGATAAACAAACACAGCTAAAAAAAAAAAAACACAAGAAAGGTGAGCTTCAGAGCTCAAATTTAGTAATCTTCTCTGCAGCTGGCCCGTCGATGCAACAATAGTACTACCGTTCGCAACTTCCATGGGCTGGCCAGAAGGAGGAGTGAGCATCCCAGAGGACTCTCCTCCTCCAGGGAGGGAGTGTAGCCAGCTCTGTTGCGATACTGCCACCTGGCTGACCACAGATGTTAGTGCACCTGGAGCAGCTCATAGGATGGGAGGACGCTGACAGTCGCCACACTGCACACACTCATGTGTGCTTGGTATGTCCTTACATTGATGTCCTGGGGGAATGGGAGAAAATGTGAAAAAACTACCCCAAGTGGCTCAATGAAGCCAACCTACCCACAGTCCCCACATCTCACTACTCAGGCACTGCCTCCCACAACCAGACCTGTGTGCGACAGAGGTATAGGGGTCCCACCCAACCCCCCGCCTGAGGGGGAATGCTCCGGAAGAACACAAGGATGCCAAGTAAGATCCAGGGGGATGCCAGGGTGACAGGGCTGGGGTAAGGTCGAGCAAAAGGGGGCCAACTGGACAGAAAGGGGAATAAAAAAATTATTAATCTGGATACTAAAAATAATGGACTCAGCCGGCCCGGTGGTGCAAAGGGCTGAGGCATCTCTGCCTTACCTCACGCTGTGCTGGTGACCCAGGTTCAGGAATGACCTCGGGTCATCAGGGAGCTGGCATGGGAGGATGGTGGGAACAGGATTGAGCTGCCTAATGGCGTCTTTCCTCTTCCAGGGAGGGTGGAACACCCTCCTGCAGTCCCACCGCCTCCGGGTAGAGGTCCGGTGGCGGGACAGGCAGATAATGGGTGACCGGTAGCGTGGGGCATCCTGCAGTGCATGATGCACGCATGCCTCCATGCACGCGCACTCACACCAAGGACTTGAGGGTGGGGGAAAAATGCCTAAACAAATAATAGGGAAAACAAATAATGGACTCAACATAGTCCTCAGTTTCATGATCCATTACAAGTTTTTTTTTTTAAACTTATTTTCATGAATCATTACATGTTGTTTTTAAACTTAGATTTTATTGCATTTTAAAACAAGTTCAATACACGCTTACAACATCTGGAATAATGCAGTATACATGGCACATAAATTCAGCATGCAGTGATAGGATATCGATTACATGCCAGACTGAGTTACAACATGTGGGGAGTATAATCTTATAAGCTTTTTAAAATAAACAGGTTAATTCATTACCAAGTCTGCCAAGAACGAGAACTTTTTCTGCACATGTATGAAGATGTTTAGGAGATGTTAAGCTGCCCATCTTTGTGGGATTAAGGTTCTGTATCCTTAGAAATCAGTGACAAGAGATATTGGACCATGATTTTAAGTTGTATTAACCAATATTCCAACTAAAATTAAACTGAGTGTTAGAAACAGCATCTGCATTAAATCGAGTTAAGTATAAGAACTGATCAGGCAGCCCTGGGTCACGAAGGACACCACAGGTAGCCCTCCCCCTCACCGGAGCAACATGCCATCCAGAAGGGCACAGACAAAGGAGGCCCTGGGTTGCGAGGGACTCCACAGGTAGCCCTCACCCTCACCGGAGCACTGCGCCGTCCAGAAGGGCATAGACAGAGGCAGCCCTGGGTCACAAGGGACTCCACAGGTAGCCCTCCCCCTCACCGGAGCACCACGCTGTCCAGAAGGGCACAGACAAAGGCAGCCCTGGGTCACAAGGGACTCCACAGGTAGCCCTCCCCCTCACCGGAGCATCACACCGTCTAGAAGGGCACAGACAAAGGCAGTCCTGGGTTGCGAGGGACTCCACAGGTAACCGGCCCCCTCACTGGAGCACCACGCTGTCCAGAAGGGCACAGACAAAGGCAGCCCTGGGTCACGAGGGACTCCACGGGTAGCCCTCCCCCTCACCGGAGCACCGCGCCGTTCAGAAGGACACAGACAAAGGCAGCCCTGGGTCATGAGGGACTCCACAGGTAGCCCTCTGCCTCACCGGAGCACCGCGCTGTCCAGAAAGGCACAGACAAAGGCAGCCCTGGGTCATGAGGGACTCCACAGGTAACCCTCCCCCTCACCGGAGCACCGCACTGTCCAGAAGGGCACAGACAAAGGCAGCCCTGGGTCATGAGGGACTCCACAGGTTGCCCTCCCCCTCACCGGAGCACCACACCATCCAGAAGGGCACAGACGAAGATAGTTTTTGTTTAGCTAATGCCTGCAGTAATTTGCCTACATATCTTGCCCATGTTAACATTGCTTTAAGAGGCTGCTGGTAGCTCCTACTTGCTGGAATTTATTTTCTTATGAATATGCCTTAAACTTGGCTACCTAGTCGACTGGCCCTTAAGCCCTGGCGTCTACATTAGTGCGAGTTCTATATTTTACAGCCGACCCTGCAAATGTTTACCAATGCTCATAATTTAAACAGTGAGATGCATGCTATGGTATTTTAGCTGAGGGCTTTTCATTTATTTTAGCGGAGCTCAGTAATTTCCTGCAAATGTAAATTTGCTGGGGGGTTACAACCAATTTAGAAGTACTTGAACAGGAGTTGCTCTCATGCTGTATTGTCATGCTGACTCCTGCTAATTACAAAAGGGCCCGTAAATACGACTCCGAATTATAGTTGCCTTATTGGAGCAGCTTGTAGAGCCTCTCCCTTGCTAACGTCTACCCCTCCTTCTGCAGCCTTGTAAAACCAATCCCTCTCTTTTCCCCACAGGCAGCCCTGGGTCTCAAGGGACTCCACAGGTAGCCCTCCTCCTCACCGGAGCACCGTGCTGTCCAGAAGGGCACAGATAAAGGCAGCCCTGGGTCGCGAGGGAGTCCACAGGTAGCCCTCCCCCTCACTGGAGCACCTCGCTGTCCAGAAGGGCATAGACAAAGGCAACCTTGGACGCGAGGGACTCCACAGGTAGCCCTCCCCCTCACTGGAGCACTGTGCCGTCCAGAAGGGCACAGACAAAGACAGTCCTGGGTCACGAGGGAGTCCACAGGTGGCCCTCCCCCTCACCGGAGCACCGTGCCGTCCAGAAGGGCACAGACAAAGGCAGCCCTGGGTCGTGAGGGAGTTCACAGGTAGCACTCCCCCTCACCGGAGCACCGTGCTGTCCAGAAGGGCACAGACAAAGGCAGCCCTGGGTCGCGAGGGAGTCCACAGGTAGCCTTCCCCCTCTACGGAGCACTGTGCCATCCAGAAGGGCACAGACAAAGGTACGCAGATCACAATTGAAGGAAGAGCGCCAGTGCTCTGAACTGTGTGTGCTTGCTCCACCACCCTTGGTGAGCACTGAATTATATAGAGCACATCACGTGATTTCCAGAACCTATCAGTGTAACCTACCACTCTCCCATTAGCAGATTATCTTTACTCACCAGTAGTGGCCGCCCTACTGACTGCATACAAACTACAAGCACTATGTTGACTCTAAATCCTCTACTACTATGTCTGCTTATACCCTTAGCCTCCCTCCCTCCTGCCACCTACCCGGAATGGCAATCAAAACCCCCAACTGTCTTGTCCAATGCAGCTCCCAGCCCCAAATCTACAACCTCCACCCCTGTGCAGAAGCACCATAGCCCTCCAAACAACTGGGTTCTTGGCGCTTCCATTCTGCCACCTTCCTTTCACACTGGGCTAACAGTTCTACATATCCCCACCTTCGGCGGTACCCCGCATCCCTCCCAGCCCCCCGCAAACCTCTAAGGGCCTTGGTCATATCTAAACAGCTTGTAGTGCTGCTGCTCCTACTGGCAGGGGATATTGAACCTAACCCAGGATCCAGCCCTCCCAATCCCACTGCCCCATTCACACTACCCAGAGGGCTGAAGTTAGTGCACCTCAATATCTGTAGCATCCTAACAAAATGACCACTCTACAACCACTAGCACTATCAATTCACCCTGATGTATTAATCATCTCTGAATCCTGGCTGTAGCCCCACCACTCGGATGCTGAATTCTCTGTCTCTGAATACTCACTCTTCAGACACGATCACAAGGGTAAAAAAAGAGGTGGAGGAATTGCCATGTACATCTCCTCCAAGCTCTAGTTCACCCATGTCCTGCTTTCTAATCCTTTGCAGGATATAGACTCCTTACTAATTAAGTTGTCACTCCCACACTCCGCTCACGTTTATGTAGCTGGCTCCTATTGTGCCCCTGGCACCACCCTACCCACCGTCCTGGACCACCTGGCCTCCCTAAAGGCATCCGCTTCAGCAGACAAGCTACATATCCTTGGGGACTTCAATGTTAATTGGCTCACCAATGTGAGCTCCAAGCTTCGCAGCAAGATAAAAGCCCTAAACCTCACCCAGCAAATTTCCCATCCAACCCGCCTAAACCATAAATCGCAGAACCATTCTCTCTTAGACTGGGCCCTCACCTCTCACCACCACCGGATAACGGAAGCGGGCCTTCTTCCCGACTCCTTAAGCGACCACCACATGATCTACATGATCAGGAAGGTACACAGGACCAAAGGCGACCACCACATGATCTACGTGATCAGGAAGGTTCACAGGACCAAAGCTCCACCCCCAAGGTCGCTGCTCACTAGATCATACAAAACTCTAGATCAAGCGGCACTCTTAAATGACCTAGCTCATATCGACTGGTCCTTTATCCCTAAAGCATCCTCCATTGACGCTGCCCTGGATCTCTTTAAGTCCTGTTTTCTAGCAGTATGGGACTTCCATGCGCCCCTCAGAAGGACACGGGTCAGGGGTGCTCACCTCCCCTGGGTGTCTGCCTTTCTCATTGACAAATTCTGTGCCAGGTACCAGGCTTGGAAAACATACAAAGCTACAGGCACCCAGGGATCACTTGAATTGTACCGTGCACTCCGAAACTCCTGCACTAGATTTATCCGGTAGGCCAACGCTAAGTACTTCAAGACCATTTTTAGCTCAAATCTCAACCACCCAACGAAATTCTGGCAAACAGTCAAATCTCTTCTCTCCCCCCCTGCTCAGCCACTCACCCCGACCCTTACCATCCAGGGCTCCACTCTCTCGGACCATGCTGATGTGGCATCTGTTTTTAACACATTCTTCACTAGTTGCGCAGCTACTCTTTTATCCAATCTACCGCGCCCCTCCCATGTACAACTCCACTAACACCGCCCACCTCCCTGACCCCCAGCTTCTCATTCCAACTGATCACACCGACTGAAGTATTAAAAGCACTGTGGGCACTAAATCACAACAAGGGAAAATGCCCCACAGGCCTGGACGCAAAAATGCTTTACCTGTCGGCACCAGCCATCACCACCCCACTAGCTGCTCACTTCAATCTCTCTTTTACACTTGCTGACATCCCAACTGACTGGAGGCATGCCGTAGTCATACCCCTCCCTAAAGGGGGCGATCCTTCTTCGCCAGGTAGTTACTGTCCCATCTCCCTTCTCCCCATCCTGGCTAAACTACAGGAGCATCTTGTACTAGCCCAACTCACCTCCTTCCTCGACTCCTCTGCCTTCTTCACCCCTTACCAGTCTGGGTTTTGGAAGTCACACTCAACCATTACCTCCCTTCTAAGGCTCACCGATGCCATCCTCACTGGCATGGACAAGGGGCACACCACCTCAGCCATTTTCATCGACCTTGCAAAGGCCTTCAACACCGTCTCCCAATCTCTACTTGTACCCAAACTTACGTCGGCCGGACTCTCCGGTGCTGCCACCAGTTGGTTTCACTCGTACCTGTCTGGCAGATCTCAGTCAGTAAAAATTGGACCACACACTTCTAACTCCCTTCCAGTCAATACTAGCATCCCGCAAGGCTCGGTCCTAGGACCGGTACTCTTCTCTGTTTGTCTGAATGACCTACCCTCTGTATGCCCACACACTTCCATTCACATGTATGCGGACAACACCATCCTGTATGCCTCAGGCTCCTCCCCTGCTGTACTGGCCTCTACACTCCAAGAGGACTTCAACGCCATTCAGCTCTGGTTTTACGCAAACCAGCTGTTTCTCAGTACTAAGAAAACTGTCTCCCTAACCTTCAGCTCGCATCAAAGACTCTCCCATCTCCCCTCGCCCCTCCACCTTCCTCATCCCCGATGGGACTCCCTTGGAGGCTTGCACCTCCTTCAGATACTTAGGAGTCTGGCTCGACCAGCACCTTGATTTCTCCATACATATCGACTCAATCCACAAGAAACTACATCCAAAATTAGGAGCCTTATATCGCAGCAAGGACTGTATTCCCCCACCAACCCAAAAGGAAATTGTGCAGAAGATGATCCTCCCTTTACTTGACTATGGCAATGTAGTCTATGGTGCTGCGACCATTTCCTCCCTTTCCAGTCTGGCCACACTCTTCCATTCCTTCTGTCACTTTATCTTGGACTGCCCCCCCAACAACTCACCACTGCGACCTCTACAGGTCCCTTGATCTGCCCTCACTCCACGATCACAGGCAGCTACACAGCGCCAGAACCACAGCAAAATACTGGGCACAGTCCCTTCCACCCTATCTTGAATCCACCCTCTCCACCCAATCACTGCCTGCCTACTCTCTCAGGAGCACTGAAACCAGGATCTTTCATGTCCCACATATGGGGTCCGCTAAAGGCCAAGCAGCTTTCAGATACCGCATGCCCAAACTTTGGAATGCATTGCCAACAGACATCAGACTCATTGCAAACTCTCAGCAGCTCAACCACCTCCTAAAAACACACCTCTCCTCCACATGCACTTGCACCTAGGGCTATCTAGTGGTGGCACCCAATGCCATACAGCTATTTAGCCTCACTTAGCATGTCCCTTACACCTGTACGCTATGCACCGCATCCCTGAACATGGGCTAGGTAGCCCACAAAATCCTCCCGCTGCTGGCCCCACCACAGTTATATAGTCATCCTCAGCAGTGTTTAGGGTTCAGTTATCGTAAGTGCCTCAGCAAAATCACATTGTCTGTTGTATAACTTTGTTACTTCTAGTTACTTGTTAAGCTTACCTGGTGCTCTCATTCCTGGGAGCCCTGTTAATCTACTGTCATATGTTCTATGTCCCTGAGACAATCCTGTAAACTTGTATGTCCCTTGCATAACTCTGTACACTTGAATACTATTTATTGTCTGTATTCTGCTCCTCTTCCCCCTTCCCCAAGGACACATCTGGAATCGAGCGGTATCTCCGCTCAGTATGCCTTCCTGGTGAAACGCTTAAATAAATAAATATATGCCAGGTGGCTAAACAAGAGCTAAGAGATTAACAGTGTGATTCTTAAATGTTCAAGGCAAAACACATAACTTTTACTTGTTCATGTGAGCCAGTGTATTCACGGCAGGCTTGCTGGGGAGAAGGAAACAGTCCCAGTCCCCTACCTGTCTGCGCAAGTTCAGAAATATTCAGTTGGTCGTAACATTGTTCGAGGAGGTGCCACTGAAACAGCACTTGTGCAGAGTCTGACTCCTACCATGGTGATGGGAAAAACGCAGGAGAGCCAGAGGGAGGAAGAAAGTAACAGAGGATGTTTTGCATGTGCAGGCACCATTTTTGTTAGAATAAACGTGCTGTCTGGAACAGTTGTTACAGTACTACCCAAACAGTACGCATAAAAGCACAATCACATTCCCTTGTCATCCAGTAAGTCCCGTTATCAAACTGAAACCTCCACAGCCTCACCCGCTTAGCTCCCTCAGAGCATTATAAAAGTTATGTAGCTCTTATCAGAGTCCTCATCCTGTCCTTCACGATGGGCAGCAAATTCATTTTGTATTTTGGTGACCAGCTTCACAGCTGCTTCTGGATCAGTATGGATGTAGATTTTGCCCTCGTATATCATTTTGATTCTGGCATCATTAGAACATGCTGCACCCCAGGGTTCTTAGCTGTTCCCAAACTCAGTTGAACGATTTCCAGCAAATTCTGGCCGAGTAGCTGAAGTTCGGGAACAGTCTCACTTGGTATCCATGGTACACTTAGCATTTCAGCTCTCCAGGCAGCATGCAGCTGCTCGTCTCTTTCCCAGGCATCCGTCAGTATGACCATGATGGTACATGCCAGAGGATCATCACCCACGGTGTGGTGGGGTAATCTGGTATGCTTTTTTAACTGTGAAGCAGAGGTTACTCAGATGATCAAGCCAGTTTTGTGTAAACATTTTTATATTCCTTTTGTCCTCTGTACCCTCTGGCGTCCCACTACTCATATATTGGTGGACCAGGCTTGATTTTCCAGGTGTTCCAGGCAATGGTTCAGTACTACATTTCTCTTTTACAACCCCGGATACTGCTGTGAAAGCCATGGTTGCTGTGTCTGAGGCGTCCTTGGTTTCACCCTGGGCTCCAGTAACTTTTGCATCTAAAAGGATGACTTTCATGACTAACACTTCCCGTTTTAAGTCCATGGACTGTATTGCCTTCACAAGTGCCACATTAGGCGGCCGTGCGGCCTTGATATGTGGAGGTAGTCGGACCATCTCTGCTGCTGCACCACTGAGTGTTTTTCAGGTGGGTTCCTTCCTGCTCTCCAACTCTGGTATTTCTCCCCATTTTGCCTTGAAAAAAGGTATCCAAACACTCAGGACACTCTCGTCTATCCACCCATGTCAAGTAAGAAAAAAATTACTCACCTTAGTAATTATGTTTCTTCTAATGGAGTCTTGCTGTATTCTGACTATTGCAGTTAGCCCCAGCACTCAAACTGCCCCGGAGAGTAGAGGGTTAATTTTCTATGCAGAGCACAGAACGTTGAGCTCGAGCTCGGTTCAAACCTCTGTCTGCTGCACTTTGAAGCACAACTGTCAGATTCTTATGAGCTAATACTAACTAACTACTATGTGGAAACCGTAAACTTTTTACTAGTCAAATGGCAACCAAATATTTTGGATCCTCAAAAGACTCAAGTCAAGAAATCCAAAATCAAACACCAGGTAATGAATGACTCAAGACTGTTAAATTAATAATATAACCCACTCCCCCTCTCTAAAAGGAGGGAGTACCCAAATGCACCCCCTGGGGTGCAACACTGCACCTGCCAGCCCACTTCCCAAAAACAGGTTCTGAGAGAGGAGGTTGGGAGGGAGGTCAGAATACAGTAAGACTCCATTAGAAGAAACATAATTACTAAGGTGAGTAATTTTTTCTTCAAACAACATGAAGTCTTGCTGTATTCTGACTATTGCAGACTACCAAGCAGTATCTCCATGGAGGAAGGAATCAAACCTACCTTGGGAATAGGCTCTGCAATACTGCTGTACCAAACCGAGCATCACTCCTAGCCTGGATGTCCAGGGAGTAATGCTTGGTAAATGTATGGACTGTTTTCCAGGTGGCTGCATTACATATCTCTAGCAAAGGAATATCCCTGGCCACAGCCAGGTAAACAGCTATACCTCTAGTTGAATGAGCCCTCAGGCCTGAGGGAGGTATTTTGCCTAGCTTCTCATAGCAAAACTGAATACAAGAGACAATCCACCTGGCAATAGTTCTCTTAGTGGCAGGTTTGACCTTACCCACTTCCCCATAAGTGAGAAACGACTGAACGGAGTCAAACCTGTGAGCCTTAGTATGCTCAATGTAGTAACTAAGGGCTCTTTTAACATCCAAACTGTGTAAACTTCTTTCTCCTGAAGAAGAATGATCAGTGAAGAACACAGGGAGAGACATAGATTGGTTCAGATGAAAATCTGAAACCACTTTAGGTAAAAACCTCCTATTACTCCGAAGGACCGCCTTATCTTTATGGAATGAGATAAAATCAGGCTCCACTGACAGAGCTTGCAATTCACTGATATGCCTGGCAGAGGTAATAGGTACCAGGAACACAGTTTTCCAAGTCAAGTACTTAAGCTTTGCTGAAGACAAAGGCTCAAAAGGGGGTTACATAAGCTGAGCAATGCAAACATTAAGATCCCAAGCAAGGGTAGGATCCCTAAAGGGGGATTGGTATGAAGCAATCCATTGAAAAATTTACAGAATACAGGGTGAGATGACAGTGAGGAAGGCTTTCCCACTGACAGAAAAGCAGAAACAGCTGACAAATGTACTTTGATAGTAGCTGGTCTGAGGTCTAGGCCATTAAGATGAACCATATACTGTAATCCAGAACTGTAGACAATTCAGCAGTGCCTGGGAATATATGCTTCTTGGAACACCAAATGCTGAATCTTTTCCATTTGGAGTTGTAAGTTTTTCTGGTGGCAGGCTTTCGAGAGGCTTTGAGAATATCCAGAACCCCTTGGGACAGATGCAAATCTGCATACTCTAACTCTTCAAGAGCCATGCCTTGAGATTGAGAGACCGAAGATTGGGGTACCAAATCCTCCCCTGAGAGGAGGTTAACAGGTTGTAATTCCTGGGAAGAGACAGGGGAAGATGGACTGCTAGGGACAGCAACAGGGGCTACCAAGGCTGCCTGGCCCAGTCTGGAGCAATCAGAATCACTTTGCAAGGTTGTGACCTTATCTTGACCAGAACCTTGAACAGTAGAGGAAAGGGAGGGAAGGCATATAAAAATTTCCCTTCCCAGTTAAAAATCAGAGCATCCAGAGGAACTGAGCCCAATACTGGGGGTCTGCAACAAAACAGAGGAAGTTGGTGATTGCCTGGGACTGCAAAGAGATCTATCTCTGGAGTGCCCCACCTTGAAAAAATCACTTTCAATACCAGAGGGTCCAGGGACCATTTGTGATGGCCCTGGGAGATCCTGCTCAATGCATCTGCTAGCACATCGTCCTTCCCTGGAAGGTGGACTGCTATCAGAGAGGTCTGCAGAGAATAAGCTAGGGACCACAATTTCATGGCTTCCATGCGCAAGGCCATGGACAGAGTGCCTCCCTGCTTGTTGATGTACCACATGGTGATGGTGTTGACTGCCCTGACCTGAATCATCTTGTTCTGCACTGACTGAGAGAAAGCTTGCAGGGCCAGAAAGACCGCCCTGAGTTCCAAGAGATTGATATGAAGAAGGGATTCCTGAGGGGACCACAGTCCCTGGGTTGTGAGAGCCCCCAGATGGGCTCCCCACCCCAATAGAGAAGCATCCGTGGTTAGGACCACAAAGTGAGTCTGAGTGATGAATGGGATTCCTTGTCTGAGGCTGCTCTGATCCTGCCACCATTGGAGAGCCTGGATCAGAGTCTGGGTCACTGGAACTAGTTTGGTCAGAGAATCTTTCTTCTGAGACCAAAAGGCCCTCAGGTGAAACTGAATGCCCCTCATCTGAAATCTGGCCCCTTGGACCACTGCTGTAGAAGCTGCCATGTGGCCCAGAAGTTGAAGGAAGTGCCTTGCTGGTCAAGAGACCAGAAGGTGGAATGAAGAAGCCAGCTCTACAATAGTTCTTGCTCTTTCCAGGGGAAGAAAACCTCTTGCTTTGACTGTATCCAACTCTGCCCCTATGAAGGTGAGGAGCTGTACAGGTTTGAGAACTGACTTGGGAAGATTGAGAAGGAATCCTAGGGAAGTGAGCACTTGCTAAGTCACTTGAAGGTCTGACTTGACTTGGTCTGGGGACTAACCCACAATGAGCCAGTCGTCCAGGTATGGAAATATGGAAATATTTTTCCTTCTTAAAAAGGCCACTACTACTGCTAGGCATTTTGTGAATACCCTTGGAGCTGATGTCAGGCCGAAGGGCATAGCTTTGAACTGATAATGGCCTGAAGGCAATTTGAATCTGAGGTACTTTCTGTGGGAACACCTGATGGGAATGTGAAAGTAGGCATCTTTTAAGTCCAGGGAGGCTAGCCAGTCCCCTGGCCTTACAGAGGGAAGGATTATTCCCAGAGTCACCATTTTGAATTTTGGTTTTAAAAGATGTTTGTTCAGGTATCTTAAGTCTAGGATGGGTCACCACTGCCCTGTCTGTTTGGGGTAAGAAAGTACCTGGAGTACAGACCTTTGCCCCTGTGCAATGTAGGAACTCTCTCTACAGTCTTTAGAGCCAGTTGAGATGAAACCTCTGCCTCTAGGGCAATAATTTCAGAGATGCTTGCAGGTGGAAAAGATCTGACCCTCAGCTTTGGAAATTTCTTGAAGCTGAGAACCAGCCCCTGGCTTACCACCTCCAGGACCCACTTGTCTGAGGTAACAGACATCCAGTCCTGGACGAAGTAAGCCAGCCTGCCTCCTACAGAAATGGGAGCGTCGACCCAGGCTGACACATCAGAGTGTCTGCTTGGCAGAAGCCTTAGGTTGAGGGATGGATGCAGCCCTGCTCATCCCCCTTCTGTCTCTCCCTCTGAAGAACCCCCTCTGAGGAAAGAAAGAAGAGGCCTGTGCTTGGTAGAAAGGCCTATGAAAAGGCCTGCCCCTGCCCCTAGCCTGCTGCCTTTGAGGAGGTGCCTGCCTTTCCTTGGCCTGTGCACTCCTATAGATGGTCCTATACTCATCCATCTTTTTCATGTAATTCTCTGTCTGCTCCCCAAACAGAGAATTATCCACCACAGGGAAATCCATGGCCTTAGCCTTGGTGTCCTGTGAGAGACTAGTACATCTGAGCCAAACCTTTCTCTGAAGAGCCACAGATGTAGCCATGACTCTAGAGAACACATCATTGGAGTCCACAGTAGCATGGAACTGTACCTTAGATGCCTCAATCCCATCAGCAGCCACCCCCTCCAGCTCCGAGGCTAGCTGAGGGGAGGCCTGCTTAGCCAGTGCCAGTATAGTGTCCCACCTGGACTTCTGGTACCTGCCTGCATAGGCCATATAATTAGCCTGCCTGAGTCCCAAGGTGGATGACATGTACTGTTTCTTTGCCATGGCATCCAGCTTACTAGAATCTCTATCTGGGGGTGTGAAGCCAAGGGTATATTAGCCTTATCACAGGCTACAGCCTGCACAACCCTAACATGGCTGCATTGTTGATACAAGTACTCTGTACCAGAACCTGATAAGGTGTACCTTTTGTCCATCCTTCTGTCGACAGGAGGTACAGAATTTGGAGTTTTTAAACTCTCTTGTGTCTGTTTCCCAAAAGACTTATGAAAGGGAATAGACAGTCTCGTGGACTCTGGGATGTCCATCATCTCCACATAATCAGGTTCCTCTTGTTCCTCTACAGCTTCTTCCACAGGGAGCTGCAGGGTGTCTGCCACTTTCCTGTAAAACATGTAGTGGGAAGGGGACTCAGAAAACCTAGAAGTGGAAACACCAGAAGGCCTGTTTGGGGAGATGTCCAGTACAATGGGCTCAACCAGACCTTCCACACCGTCATCATCATCATTATAATCTTCATCCCCCTCCAAATCCAGTTCATAGAAATCTTCAGGGGCATAATCTTGAACCGCAGGAACTGACTGAACTGAGCGCCTGCCAGAAAGCGTCGGATCAGACGGAACCAGACGAAGCAATTCTACAATCCTTATCGCATTGGCAATCTCTTCGGCGGTCGGAAAATGGGTCTCTGGATCCGAACCGGATGATTTTTCTTTTCTTTTCCTTTTTGTAGGAACCAGTCCTCAGGATCAGCTCTCCTTTGCCCGAAGAAGTATCGCCCTGGTCAGAGGGCACTCCCTCAGGTTAAGTCGTAACCGAACCGGGCTGGCCATCCGGGTTAGCAGACTTCACGGCATCCTTATCCCTGAGCCTACCTAATCTTTTTTCCAGGGTAGACTTAGGGGAAATTTTTACAGATTTGGCAGTCTGAATCGAGGTGGTCAAACCCCAGACACTAAACACAGGTGGTGTGGGGATCAGCCTTAGCAAAGACCTCCCCACATACACTGCAGTGTTGAAAACCAGTGGGCCCGATTTTTCTTTTGGGTTTCAGACATAGCCATCCTAATCACAAACTTACCCTTTTATGGCAAACAACTAGGTAAGACACTTTATCGGTTTCTAACTGTGTCACGGTATTGGAAAAAACAAGAAAATGCAGTTTTTTTAAACCGATAAGGACCGTAACTACACTCTAAGTTTAAAACAAAGACAGAATATATAAATCACTAAATGGCCGGTTCAGCTGAACCGGTCGAAAAAATCAATTTTTACAATTTCCAGAAGTTTGCTATGTCTAGTTCACTACCTAGTACTTACTGTGCCACAGACAGAGATCTGAACCAAAACTTGGGAAAAATAATCTGTAAAACTGAGGACTTTAACCGACTTACGAACCGTGAGCAAAGGAGAAATCTCTGGAGCGGCCGTTCAGTTAAGCGGAGTAAAGAATCTGACAGTTGCGCTTCAAAGTGCAGCAGACAGAGGTCTGAACCAAGCTCGAGCTCAGCGTTCTATGCTCTGCATAGAAAATTAACCCTCTACTCTCTGGGGCAGTTTGAGTGCTGGGGCTAACTGCAATAGTCAGAATACAGCAAGACTTCATGTTGTTTGAAAAGAGGTATTTATTGAGTTTTCCTGTTTTTTTTTCTTTGTTTTCTGCTACTTAAAAGCAGCAGAAAACAAAGAAACAAAAACAAAAGGAAAAAAGAAACTAGGAAAACTCAATAAATACCAAAACAGGAAAACTCAACATACCTGTAATGGATTGGGTGGTGGAGGGTAATCAGTTGAACAGCCTAGACACAAATGTGGGGTGTCTAGGCTGTTCAACAGTTGCCTCCGCCTCCCCAATCCATTACAGGTTATAAATAAAAAAAACTTTCATATTTTCATTTTTTATTTGCTCCTCCCGAGCACCCCTGACCATCCGTTCCTTCAGGCCTCTTAGGGCACCCCGCCGCCACTCCACCCCCGTTGTTATTCACCAACCCCATATTTGGTAGCCCCCTGGGAAACCTGACGTATCCCTTCGTTGGACAGGTCCCCCCCCTTTCCAAGGGAGAAGCACCGGTAAGTGCAACTTGTTTGTCCTGGGTGCTGCAGGGGTCGGTCTGGGCGATCAGGGGATTTTGTGGTGACGGGAATTGGCTGCCGTCATCTGGTTAATTGGGGGGGGGGTAATTTTCTGTTTTTTGGCCCTTCCACTCACCCCTGATTGGTCCTACATGGGGACAGCAACCTGAGGTGGGGATGTGCGAGAGCATGTCGAGGCTTCACGCTCGTTGCATGTCACCCAATCCACCTCCAGGTGCTGAGGCCCTGCCTCCCCCGGGAGGGAAGCATCAAATAGATAATCTGGATTCCCTCCCTGCTGGTCTCCACTCCTGAAAGCTGAACTCGGGGCACAAACCAGGGTCACCAGCATGCCAAGCGAACCCTTTTGCTCAGTACCACAGAGCCGGTGTACATATTTTTAAATTGTGCATTATACTTTACCGTCATTTCATTATTATGTATTTACACACATTTATATCTACATTAACTGTTTTCATAGGCGTATGCATGTTTATGCAACATGCATTAGTGTTTTTTCACTGTAATAAAAACGCTATCACCGGCTTGCCAGTGCAGCCCGGCTGCCTGATGACACCAACGCCCAGGAACAGAGCTTTGGGTAGTTGGAGGGCCAGCTGGGGAGGAGGAAAAAGCATCCTGTGGCCTGCTTTCCTCCTCCAGGGGGAGGATGGGTAGTCACCGTGCCTGGGTGACTTTAGTGCAGCTACAGGGTCTGATAGCTGGGACTGTACCTGTGGGGGGAGGGCTCATCAGACGTTTTACTGCGCTGCCCTAACATCATTGCATGACACACTTCCAGGAGAAAAAATGCAGAAAATTGGGGGCTCTACCCCCACAGGATGACGTCCGCCCCCACGTAGTGGACCCCACGCCACCACCCAGGCTCCCGCTCAAATACTGTCAACAAGTCCCCATTGGGAGGAAGGGCCCCCCGGGTAAGCAGGGGGTGCTCAGGAGTGGGATCAGTCCTGGATGGGGGTACAGAGCAGAGCGTGCCTGGACCGATGGGCTGGCGGATGCAGAGCCTAAGCAAAAAAAAAAAACTCTATCACTCACACAGAATCCTAGGTAGCTAGATACATTTTTATCTTCACAGTAAGATACATCATTAAATGTGTCTATGTAACTCCCCACCGGCCACTTATTTAACTAGTAGGTACACCTCCCATACTTTTTCTGTCTACTGGAAAAGAGAGGGGTGGGGGTACAAAGCAAATACTAGAGAAACACAAAATGTGTACAAGACACAGACAGACCTTTACCAAAAACTCAGGTCCTGTGGAGAGAACCTTTTGCTAAGGGCTATGTTAGGTTTGCTACTTCTGGAAAGGGGTACCCCGTAAATCCACACAGGAAGCAGTAATTAAATTGTCCATACCAGGTTGGGATTCTAGAGTGTGGCTTTATTCCGAAACAAAGCTGGAACACAAAAGCAAAGATGGACCCCCCAAGGGTTTATACTTCGTGGCACAAGGCAATGCAGAACACATCTGTAGAAAACAGAAACTTGAACCTCCCATATAGCATAGGATTAAACATCTGGAAATGTGGTACTAGCCATGGTGACAACACACAAAATTTTCCTGGAAGTGGCACCAGGCCATTACTTAGAACAGTTCCCATATGGCATAGGATTAAAAGAAAGGACTGTGGCACACAGGCCACAATGGAGCACTCTAGGGCTCAAAACTAGCAAAACCCACATATAAGGGGTAAACTTCTTCACGCATTGGCCACATGCACTGACAGAAAACAGGTGCCCTTACAGAACCCGAAGTACTGAACTGGTCACTCCAGATTGGGGGGGGTCTCCCACCTTTTGCTTCCTCATCCATACCCAACCATTCTTTCAGAGTTACACCTCAGCAGATACTGAACAGTAGAAATCGTGCTTTCTGCAAATGTTTAGCACATTTTAGCAACAGAAACACCACAAGGGCGTAAAGTTAAAGTTCTGAACAAAGGGCATAGTTGCTTATGGGACATCCACTATTGTCAGCAAACCTTAAAACAAACTACTTGAGAAAGTCTCACAGGAATGTGTGAATGGGTCCCTTTATCAAAGTGTCACCCCACAGAAAACAAGGCAGGTACATATTCTGGGTAACTCTCAGACAGAATCTACTCACAGTTTGTGCACCAAAGGCGGCTTCAACATGTTATAAGTTGGATCAGGGGATTGCCTCTTAAATCTTCTGCAGTCCCTCATCATCCCACTGGGAATGAGAGCATCAGGAAATCCTGAAGACGGTTTCCACCACTTCACAAGTCAGGCAAAGATTTCCTCAGACTAGGGTGAGAAAAACTGGCACTCCACTGCTCACTCTCTGAGCTCTGAACCAAGACTACTGCAAAACTAACTGAAAATTCTAAAGCTCCCTACACTCACAGCAAACTGTGGCTTATGAAGCTGCGAGAGTTCTAAATTACATCACCTCTCTGCTCTCAGCTGAGACCAAGCAGCAGAGAGGGCTAGGTGAAAATCCATTTAACTAGATATTCACCAGCTGCCCTCCCTCCCTCCCTAACACTGACACTGATGGGATTCTGGGAACCCCAATGAACGGGGGGTTACATCTAGCTACTAGGGTACATAATATCCTGATCTTAATTCAACCTCCTGTGACTCACGCTCCTTACAGCCGTGGGCTCCTGCCATCATGTGGAATCAGTGTTTTTACTTTTGCCATAAAATGCTAATGTTTACTGTATAAATCGCACATGTGATGGGCATTCATGTGCTATGGAATTTACCTTCATTTGTGGTCAGTGACCCCTTTTGACCTTGCCACTCGTGAAAGTCAAGGGGTCACTGACCACTCACGAAGATAAATTCCATATCTCATAAACTCACATCACATATCCCCTATGTATGCAGCATGCCTGTGTAGCACATATATATATACATATACATACATATATATCTGTAATCTGTCTCTCTCTTTCTGTTTCTCTCTCTGTCATTTCCACTGACTCCTGTGTCCTGGGCTACATTATATGGCAACAGATGTACTAACGCCTTCTAACAACCCTCCTGTCATTTAGCCTTACTGCTCCTTTTTTTTGTGTTGTATATATTAACTGCTGGTAAGGTAGCACTATCCACTGTACAAAAGTAACGCTTTTTGTACAAACGGTCATTGCCTGAAGAATGGCTCTTTGCAAGCCTGAAAGCTTGTGTACTGAAAAGTTCTCATTGGTCCAACAAAAGGTATCAAATCAACTACTTTGTCCACCTGTTTGTACAAGGAGCAGTACAGCTACCAAATATTCTCTGCTTCTTCGGTTAGGCACAGTTCTTCTTTACCTGTGGTAATGAGGGATGGCATGCAGCATCTTTTATATTTTTTAGGAGTGCAGTGGCACCACAGGAGGATCTATGTGATAATGGCCATTGCCGTTAGGGTGACGGCACATCGGCGAAAAAATATTTTGGCAATGTACACCACGGCGCACAGCAAAACAGCACTGGAGACTTGGGATTTTACGGTTATGCGGGGGCTTAAGGATTCTCAGCTCCAGGAGGGTGCATGTTGGGGTGCAAACGTGAACAAAATATCAGGCCAGGCGCGACAAAACGTGCCTGCACCCAGACCTGAACCCAGCACCATTCCCACCCCAGCCCTGAACCCACCCACCATGCCATGGAAGCAGCTCAGCAGCGCCACAGCGCCACCCCTACAATCCCTCCGTCCTCCCACCCCTCGCGGCTGCTCCACCCCTGCACTCGTGGGCATCTAGCTTATGGATGTCACTATTTCACGCACTTCCCCATCTGCTCGCCCACCTTCTCCAGTCACCCTGATGACAAGTGCCACAATTGAGTCACCCTTTTGGTAGGTGCCCAATCGCGGTCGCGAAAGTCACGGGATACCACCGCGGATGGGCACAGACATGCATGCTCGCGCATGCACATACATTTCACCAAACTGAGACACTCTTCAGTTGGAAATTAATACATACGCTGGTCTACAGGTGAGCTAAAGGAGCTGGTCCAGTCACTTCAGATGACAAAAGGTTGTGCTACAGTCTGCAGCTGGGCTTCTGCATTACTTTTGGGGTTCTGTGACTGGTGCTAGAACCTGGATCAGGGTGTCAAATGGTGAAAGGCTGCTGTACAGACAACCCCCTCACTCCCTAACCCCCACAACCCCATTGAACTTTCCTGTAGTCAGCCCCCCATAGTCTTCAGCATTCTATAATATGCCCAAGATATCCTGTATACCACTGTACACATGCTAGTGCACACAGATTAAATCATTTGGGCCTCTGCCAACATTTTGTTCTAACAGAAAACAGATACTTACTGTGAGCCCCTGTCCTCATTTTTAAATAAAATGCTTCTAAAAATATGGCTTGATGGGGTGTTTCAGATGATTTGGGCTTCAGTTCTACTGCTTTCTATTCTAAGACTGGAAATTAAACTTCATTGAAAACATTCCGACTGCTATGCCGCTGGCTGCTCTGCAGGTGGCTGTTCCATTGTGACATAAAACAGCACCAGATGTGGTGCGGCAGAAGGCATTATATTAGCACGCTACATGCTACTAGTTTCTGTGCTGTATTCACAAGTGCTTAATATTTATTTCTTTGGTTTTTGTTGACCGGATAAGTGCACTAAACAACAACATTGTCTATTTTCAGGCACGACCTGGGAGAGTTACAGACAAAATCAACATATTGTAACAGGGGAGTTCCAGACGGCATACAGCACAGAAAACAGTGGGGTAAACAATAAACACGCTATACAATGAATACACATAGGGAGTACCTAGAATTCAACAGGCAATCATCGCTGTAAGGAAAAAACAAATAACACATGCATGTACAGAAGGCACCATGAAACAGAGGGTGGGAAGAATTACCCAGAGGACTAATATGGGAGTCGAGGGTAAGTGGCCAGCAGCTTGGTTCTAAGAGCAGTGAGCTGGGATAGGATATAAGCCCTGTGCTGACCTGTAAATCTTTTCGTTGTCTGAGTTTGTTTTCTTTGTTTGAGTTTATTGAATTTGTTTGAGTTTATTGACTTTTCAAAGTCAATATGAAAGGTCAGTGACAAATGTATGGTGGAGATGTACTGACAAGTAATATTCCATTCTTAAGTACCATGAATAACAGAAATTAGCTTTGTAAATCTACCAACGACCTGATACAAAACAAAATAGTATTTATAATCAAATTTACATTAACTACCTATAGGCAATTTTTTTTTTTCATTTTCTGTTTCTTCCAGACCCTTATCAAGGCACCCCCCCCCCCATATTACTAGACTACCACCCAGGTATGTCCCCCTACCATCCAGTGCAGCTCCTTTCATCTCTCTGTTTGTTCCCTGGATGGGACAGAGAGTAGGGCAACCCCTCTGATTTCTCAGGTCAGGAGTATGCACAGGAGAGGAACAGGGACCCAAGTGAACTGCAGAGGACAACATTATGTTTCTGTCCTGGGGACTTAGCTCTGAATTTTTCCCCACCCACAAGACAACTCAGCGGGGACATCAAGGCAGATGTGGGCACACCAAGTGTCCCGTCTCACCAACATCAAGAGAAATCCTGCCTCTCTCCCCCCCCCCAAGTCCCAATGTCACTGCCACCTGTGGTCACTGCCACTCTGATGGCCCTACCATGGAGGCAAGCCTTGGGGGCACTGGGAAACTGCAGTAAGTCCAAGATAAGGCAGGTTACAGGGCCTGGGAATCAGAGGCAGGAGGGGGCCTCAACTGGTGGGCAGAAAAAGTTATACAAAAAAATGAATTGTCTGTTTTTATGTTCCCTTATTTTTTGTTACGGAGGACATTTGCATGAAAACAGAATCGTTTTCCCTTCCCCAGACTTCAGCTGCTCCTTTGGGTTTTTCCTCAGTTGAAGAGACAGTCTGAGACACTAAGATCCTGTTTCCATGCAGATGCCCTCAGTAATAAAGAAAGTGAAAGATAAATACAGAAAATTAATGATATAGAAGTTGAAATGTGTCTGTGAGAGCCGGCCTCAGTAGGCAGAGTCTTCAGGTAGGAGCAGGTCAATGATGGCAAAGGTCTAAATGTAATCATGATGGGGAAAGGGGGTAAAGACATTTTAATATATGGATTCTGAAAATAATACTATTCTAAAGCATGTAAAAAAAATCCCAGCAATAGCATCCTCACCACACTGATAATAGCACTGTTCGTGAGTGATAATACTATCATTCAGATGCCATAACAGTATTGCTCAGGACCTGAACAATAGTATTATCACTAAACTTCTACAGCGCAACCGCAAGTCTGCCACCTGACGTCTTTTTAAAGCGTGCCTCCTGATTGGGCGCTTTTTCCTTAGTGCGCTGACAGAACAACATTTAAAACATGGCAGCCGTCTCCCGCTTAGCGAGAGTGAACCAGGTCCTTAGTATTTCCCAATTTTTTTTAAAGTCCACCCAAAAATGGAATTATCAGGTTGATACTGTGTTCCCCACTCCCCAAAAGAAGAAAAGGTAGGACTACCTATCAATTTTACAATGCCGTACTGCGAGTGGGATGGACAGAGGAAGGGGATGAATGAGACAGAACAACCCAGTGAAGTGGTCGGCCAGGACTGACACAGACCTTAAGCGGCCGACTGCCCGTAACAAAATACAGGAAAAAAATAAAAATCACATCCATATATTAAAAAAAATAACAGGTCACTGGGCATTACTAGTGAGTTACCATCTCGAGGTTCTGGACACAAGAACATCTTGAGCTTCACTCTCAAGGTTCCTATGTATCCAGAACCTCTCAATGGTATTACTCCCCAGTAATGCCCAGTGACCTATCCATTATTCTATTTGTAACCCCCCCCCCCCACAGAGCACACATTATCATTTATTTTTTGCCCAAAGCATTCAAAATGCTGCAAAGGTGGATTCATACTGTAGTGCTACTCAAAAGCCTTTGTTTCTGAATTAAACTTGGATAACTCTTGAAGATGACAAGCAATATACACAAAACGTCTTCCTCCATGATCTGGAGGGAGTTCAGTTGGAAGTGCTTGGTCCGTTTCTGTACCACTCCAGTGCAGCAGGTGCATACTTCTGCTGTAGCTGCAGCATATTGCTGGAGACAATGTGGAGAACCAAGAGCCACACATTTTCATGCTTTCTAGGAATGCCTTCCCTTATCCCCTTTCTTTCAAGTGTAACCCCCTAGGTGGCGCTATCCCAAGGGCTACTACCCCCTGCCTGCTTGGCTAGTAGCAGGTTACTTGGGTACTGAAATGGGTGCCTCCACCCAGAGGTAAGGGTTGTTAGTGGTCAAGCTAACCTGGGCACAGCCCTCCGGGACACTGTAACCCCCCGCCTTTCCCTTCTAGTGGCCTGAACAATATACAGTAATCACTTTTACAATGATCCTTATTCACCATGCAATTACTCACACTGTTTGCACTTACCACCAGGGATGGTGCCTCTAGCTTGACCCTGGGGACCCCTTGTAAAACAAGGTTATGCACAGCAAATAGCAATAGTACAGTACTCTTGGCACAAACTTGAACCACAGTCAGGTTAAATGCAAAAATAGTTAGATCTGATTTATTCAGGGGACTTAAACAAGGGAGGGGCGTAATCAGGCTGATTTGCTTAAAGGCTATATCAATCAGGCAGTTATACATGCACTTCAGAGTCCCTACACCGTCCCACACTCTGGGTACCCAGGTAGGAAGATGGTGGGCTAGCCAGGAAAGTTGCCCAGGGTAGGCCGGCTTGCAGCTGGTTGGGGCCCTGTGATGGAAAAAAGCAACATGCACAACACACACTATTTGTAATCCGGAGCCGGAGGGCTCAGTTCATGACAGAAAAGGCAACAAAGCAATCAGATGACAACACTTTAGATTTAGCTGTTGTTGCAGGGAGCTACCCTGATGTTTACTCCCGATACCCGATACAGGACACAGGCAGGATGAAATCGAGACAGCAGGTTGTTGAACTGAACTGCCAGGAGAAGCAGGGCCCACATGAATCACTGAGGCGTCATTCCGGTTCAAAGCGTGAGCATGGGGCTGATCCCCAGGCAGGTCTCTCGTCGATGGCTTTCTCTGTGCAGCGGGTAGTCTGGCTTGGCCAGTGTGGCAAAACCCAGGCCCAATGGAGATGAATATGGATTCAGTCCGTGGGAGCTGGATGCAGTCTCCAGCAAGCAGAACACAGTTCAGCACACAGTGGGGAACCAAATCACACCCCACCTAGCAGCACACAGCACATTTACATGTAAGAAATTCTACTGTACCAGGCAGATTGCTATCTGGTCACCATTACAGAGTCTCTGCACAAAACGGGAGTTCAAAGGTGGCTGGAAATCCTGACAGGCCGATTGCATTCAGCAAACAAACGACCTGGCTGACAAGACAGTAGATACAGTCCAGAGGAGGTTTGAGGAACTAGCACAATTATGTGAGGGGGCAGGAAGATCAGTAACTTTTTCAGAGATACTTCCGGTGCCAAAGGCAAGCACAACAAGAAAGCTGAGAATAGAGGAATTTAACGGACGGCTAAGAAACTGGTGTTGTGCTAAAGGGTATGGTGTTGTTGGGGTGGGAGGGACCTGGGAGGACAGTAGTCTCTATGCCAAGACAGACTACACTTGGAGTGAGGAGGGAAAGAAAGTGTTGAAACAGAGGATGGAGGAGTACATAGAGGAAGTTGGGAATTTAAACTAGGAGTGGGGTGGCAGTTGGGAAGAGATATGCAGAGACCACAGGTTGGGAAACCATATGAGCTTACCCCCATAACAGTGACAAAGGACAAATGGCAAGTACTGTTGGTGATGCTAGGAAAGGAGGGCAGGATGGGGGAGGGGTGGAAGGTGGTTACCCTAATGCTAGGAGCCTTGGGAGGAAAACTGCAGAGTTACAGGTTCTCATGGCAGAGAGGTGGACATTGCAGCCATCATGGAAACATGGGCCACCCAATACAATGACTGGGACCTGTCTGTACCAGGGTACAGGTTATTTCAGGACAGGGTGATTGGGAAAGGAGGGGGTGGTGGCACTATATGTGAAGGAAGGACTGAAGTGTGTAAGGGAGGAAGGGGAGGAGGGTAGTACGGAGTCACTTTGGATGCAAATCCAGGATTCCAAAAATAGGATTCTTAGAATGGGAGTGGTGTACGGGCCACCATCTCAGACGGAGGAGTTAGACAGGAACTAGCGGGACAGATCAGGAGGACCTACAAGAAGGGTAGTGTGGTGATTGTGGGGGACTTCAACATGCCAGGAGTGGACTGGAGCACCCCAACAACCAGGAACAGAAGGGAGCAGGTACTGCTGGATGCCTTCCAGGACAGCTCCTTGCTGCAAATGGTCAGTGAACCAACCAGGTTAGGGAATACCTTTGACCTTGTGCTGGCAAATGGGGACTTTGTGAGAGAACTTACAGTGGAGGAACTGCTGTCAGGGAGTGACCACCACTCAGTATGGCTCACATTGGATATGGGCAAGGAACGAGTGGAATCTGGCACAATAGTGCTGGACTTCAGGAGGGCCGACTTTGGGAGGATGGGGGAAGTGGTAAAAGGCCAGAATTCAATCTAGTATGGACACTAACCAGAGGTGGGAGCTTATAAAGCTGGGGATAGTGGAGGCAACCAAAACCTGCTGCAAAGCCCAGAGCAAGAAGGCTAGGGCTAAGAAACCGATCTGGTTGAGCAAAGAGGTCATGGAAAAGGTAAGAAAGAAAAGAGCTGCCTTTAGGAAGCACAAGAAAACAGGGAGGGGGAGGACAGGGAGGAGTACTTGACAGAATCGAAGGAGGTGACAAGGGCAGTAAGGGGAGCCAAAGCATCTATGGAACTCAGGCTGGCACAAGGCATTAAGAAGGGGGAGAAGGACTTCTTTAAGTACATCAGAGAGAAAAGGAGCTGTAAGGACCACATAGTAAGGATTAGGAAGAAGGGGGGTTGGGTGGAAGCAGGGTGCAATAAGGCCGAAGCACTAAATGAGTACTTCTGCTCAGTATTTACTAAAGAGAAGAGGGGGGTGACACCCAAGGAAGGAAAAATGGCAGAAGCAGGGGGGGAAGTGGTGACAGATGGGGAAATCATGGAGAGCAGAGTTCGAGACGGTTTGAAGGCACTGAGGGTGGACAAGGTGCCAGGCCCAGATGGCATCCACCCCAGGGTACTGAAGGAGCTGGCAGAGGTCCTTGCAGGACCTTTGGCAGACCTATTTAATGCCTCACTACATTCGGGGTGTGTACCTCAGGACTGGAGGATGGCTCATGTGGTGCCCCTCCACAAGAGTGGCCCCAAGGATGAACCGGAAAACTACAGACCAGTGAGCCTCACATCCATCGTGGGTAAGCTAATGGAGACTATCCTGAAGGAGAGGCTGGTGGCCCTCCTAGAGGCCAAAGGACTACAGGACAGCAGACAGCATGGCTTCATACATGGCAGATCCTGCCAAACCAACCTGGTTGAGTTCTATGACTGTGTAACTAGGCAACTGGACAGGGGCCATGCAGTGGATGTCCTGTATCTGGACTTCAGTAAGGCATTCGACTCAGTGCCACATGGAAGGCTGGGAAGGAAGTTGGTAGGCACAGGGGCGGGTGCAAAGCTGGTGAGATGGGTAGGAAACTGGCTACAGGGAAGGCAACAGAGGGTGGTGGTGGGTGGGGCTCTCTCACACCCAAGGGCAGTGGCGGTGTTCACAGGGCTTGGTGTTGGGACCAGTGTTGTTTGGGATATTCATTACAGACATATCATGGGACATCAAGAGCAAGATCAGTCTGTTTGCTGATGATACCAAGGTAGGCGAGTGGTGGATGACCTAGGGGATGGCAGGGGTTGCAGGATGATCTGGCAAAGCTTGAAGCCTGGTCAGACACCTGGCAACTGGGCTTTAATGCCAAAAGTGCAAGGTGCTGCATTTTGGGATGAAGAACCCAAGGAGGAGTTACAGCTAGGGGGAGTGCAACTAGCCCAGACAGAGGAGGAGAAGGATCTGGGTGTGCTCATTACAGGGTCAATGAACAACTCGGCACACTGTAGGAAGGCAGCTGCAAAGGCCACAACAAAATGCTGGGTTGTATTGCAAGGGGTATATCCCGAGGAGGGAGGAGGCATCTGCCACTGTATAGATCATTGTTAGACCACACCTGGAGTACTGCGTGCAGTACTGGCATCCCAGATCTGAAGAGGGACATTAGTTACTGGAGGGGTGCAGGCGAGGAGCACAAAGATGATCAAGGGGCTGGGGACTTATCATATGAGAGGAGGTTGAAGGAGTTGAACATGTACTCACTGGAGGAGAGGAGAGACAGGGTGACATGATTGAAACCTTTAAATACATGAAAGGAATAAACAAGATGGGTACAGAGGGGCTGTTCAAAGCAGGGAGGAGGGCCACCAGGGGCCATGATATGAGACTGAGCGAGGAAGGTTCAGGAGGGAGATGAGGAGACACTTTTTACAGAGAGGGTGGTGGCTGGGTGGAATGCGTTACCTGCTGAAGTGGTATGCAGTAGAACAGTGGACTGCTTCAAACGAGGATGGGACAGGACAAGGGGGAGGGTTAATGAAGGGGAAGGGTGGAAGGGAGGGGCAGCTGCAGAATAAGGGGTGCGAGCTGCACATTCGAGCAGACTTGATAGACCTCTAGGCCTTTATCTGCTGGCAAATTTCGCATGTTCATAAATCTTTGGTCTTCCTCAGGTTAAAGCTTGGTCACAGTTCTGTGGCTTAAATCATCCTTACAATTCGGATTCAGTCCGAATAAACTTCAATTTCCCTCTCAGGGACAGCAGGCAGACAGGCAGGCCAAAACTCAGCCCTTTCACAGTTCTCCTGAGCGAATTACACAGGGGCTGCTGCTTGAATCACTCAGTCTGTTACCACTTTCACTTTCCAATTCAGACTGATTCTAGCTGCAAGCAGCCTGGGACTTTCCCCAGGATCCAAAAGATTCGGTTGGCTGATTCCTCTGTCAGTCACAACGAGGGCTCCCCCTCCAGGTTCATTTAGGCACCAAAATCCCAAAACCACATTTCCTACAGAATTTTGCTCCCACAAAGCCCCTGGGGACAGGCTCCATTTTAGAATCCCCAAAGGTATTGGTCTATTTCAGCAGTCCAGGACCAAGATGGTGGAGATAAACAGAAATGATCATGCTGCAAAGAAGGCAGGTTAGACAAACTACAATATTATTACTATTCTAATAAATGATCAACAAACAAGTACATCTTCTAACAGAGCTCCCTCTGCGCTAATAGCGATGGCAAAACAGAGCGATTATTTTGCAGCCCAGGTGGGACTCGAGCATAGAAACGCTCAGCCCCATCCCAGATTGATTATGACTGCAATCTAGGCAGCTCTTAAAGAGACAGTACACAGAGGCTTTACAGGCACTCTCTGGCAATACATTTGAACTGCTAAAATGCAGGACACCAGCCTGGCAGTGGGCATTTAGGCCAGCTCAAGGAAGACTTTTTGGGAACCCCCATTTGTAGATGGGTTACACAAGAAATAGAGAGAGCACTGAATATGGATTTTACAGCACAGTACATTCTTACACAAAAACTAGTCCTGTTCCACAGCTTCTCACCTGAACCGAAAGACCCAGCAATAAAATATCTACAGTACTGGGTATCTGTATCGGTGCAGTAAAAAAAATGCATAGCTAAAAAATGGCTAACGAGTGCAATTCCAACTTTAAACAAGCATTTGTCAATGCCGAATGTTGCTTGCTTCTATGTGCTGTTTAGGAATTTGGAAGTCATTGAAGTGCAAATATTGAAAATTCGCAAACTTACGAGCGTGCGTAGGAACTGCGCAATGCACGCTCGTAAAACAGTCACTTTTAGGAATTTTTTCACCAAATTTTCAACATAGCCATTTTAAGACCTCTGCTCATGAACAGTATCACTGTGATTTTCTTAATGTGTCCTTACATTGATTTCCAAGACACCGATCAGCGCCATTGTGCGCTACATGGGCGGAAACACATTTTGGATGAGATGTGAAAATGACAGCTGTACTGCTCATAAGAAGGTGTGGTAAATGGCAATGTTGAAAATCTGGAGTGAAATATTGAAAATTACGAACTTCACGAGCGCATGTAGGAACTGCACCATTCACGCCAAACAGTCATTTTTAGGAATTTTTCCACCAAATTTTCAAAATAGGCTTTTTGAGAGCCCACCTTATGAACACTGGCAGTGTTGTTTCATTAATCGTTCCCAAAAGGTGATTTCACGCAGTGGCTGCGAAATCACCCTTCGGGCCCGAGTAACGCCATGACAGTGCAAGAATTCATGAGAAGGGGTCCCAAAAACCCCATGTTGAAAATTTGGTGCAAAAATTCCAAAAAATGCTTGAGATATGCAACAAAGTTGAAAAAACCCTATCTATCCCATTATACAGCTTACCAGCATTTCCTCAGTTCGCGGTTGGCTTTGAAGAGTGCAGACGAGTTCTGGCCCTGTTCAAGATCGCTGCGCCGGACTCCGGAGGTGGGGTATGGGGTGAGGGGGTGGGGAGGCAGGTGCACAGTGGGTGGACGTGGTGGGTGCAGACACTGCGAGGGACCGCTTTTTGTTTTTAGGTTTTGGGTTTTTTAAATGACAATGCGGGACGCTTGCCACGCTGGGGTGGGCCTCAGCGGGCAGAAGGATGGCTGGGGGCATGGAGCTGACAGGGATTGGGCACCCCGTCAGCCATGGCATCTGTTGCCACGCTGGGGTGGGCTCCCAGCGTGGCAGCCTGTACTGGGGAGACAGTGGAGCAGACGGGATTGGGCACCTCATTGGCAGCATAGGGGGAGAGACAGGGAGCCGACGGGGATTGGGCACCCCTGCCGCCATAATATGATTTTGCCACGCTGGGGTAGCCCCAGCGTGGCACCCGGATGCTTTGGGATGGAGCCGACAGGGATTGGGCACCGCCGGCCGTGACAGTGAGGGGAAGGTGCATGAGCATGCAGTGTGCGGCGTGCGCATGTGTGGGGGGGGAGCTCTGCTCACTCAAGCGGAGCTCTCCCTTTCAACTGTATGCACTGCATTTTCAGCCTGTCATAGACAGCTACAGCAGTGATTGGGGAGCTGGGGCCGCACCTGCAAACACACTGACTGCATTGGAAGACGGGCTGACACACCTCCGAAAACTTGAGTGATGGCACTATGTTTCTTGCACATGCGTGCAAGCAACATAATGACTGGGTCCAGATAGTAAATTCCATCTATCAGATGGAGAGCTTAACATACAGTGTACAAAATCAGAAGGCAAATGGTAAAAATAGACCGAACCGCTGGTGTCTCTACATTATGAATGTAGACCCCACCTTTGTGCCATGGTGAAATGGAATATATAAACTAATTTTAAATTGATGTAAGTAAGCTACACACCTTCCCTATCCTGGACAACCCTGAAATCTCAGCAGAAGTATAAATTATATGTTTTTGCCAAACATTGTATATAGTTTTGAAAAAAGTGGTGATGTATGTTATTGTGTTGTTTTATGTCTGAAAATACAATAAACTATGAATATATAAAAAAGATGACAAGCACCTGTCATACAGCTAATTCTGATGTGAACTTTTTTTTTTTCAAACGTATTTTCTGCTCCCCCCAGCATCGGAACTCTCTCAGGCCACTCCTCTCGCTCTACCGCCCACTGTGGACCCTCCCATCTTCATTATACATTACTTTCTCCCTGAGCCCCGGCCCCCTTATGGGTGCAAGGAGACCGAAGGGGCAGTGGCAGGGAACCAGCATTGGGCATGTGATGGAACAGCATTGGGAGGGCCAGCGCCTATCTGGGCTGGAGGGGAATTTTTCCCCATGGTTGTCCTTGCAACCTCCCCCTGTGCGTAGCGCACCACTGATGCCATGGCATACGGCAACCCTGCTGGCTTCAGCCACGCTACCAGATGTGCAGTCCACATTCTACAGCACCCCCGCTCTCCACTGGGGGTCACTGGAATGCTGGACAACCCCCGGCCCTCCCCCCAGGAGAGGAGAGCAGCCCAGCAGACACTCAATCTTCTCCCTCCCCTGCCGACCCCCGGTGCCTGAGTTTGCTCCCGAACTCGGGTCGCCGGCATGGCGCGAGGTGTGGCGTCCAGCACCTCAACCCTCAGCATCACTGGGCCAGCTCTGATGTGAACTCAATGAATAACTATTGCTCAAACTTTAATGTTTGGCATTATATATGATATTTTGCAGTATAGTCTAGAGGTTAGAGTAGCGAGCTGTGAATGAGCTTGGTACATCCAGCAGATGGACCTGGGTTTGATTCCCACAACCTCCACTTGCATACTGTGTGACTCTGAGCAAGTTACTTAAGCTCCCCAGTGCTCCCGGGTCACCCTTGAAAACAGGCACTTGTGCCTAGTGGGTCTTACTCAGTTACCAAAGAAATTAAAAACAATTTAGTGTACCATGCCTTATTCAAACTGTACTACTGTAGCTCATATCCCATCAATAAAGTTAAGTTTAAAAAAAAAAACCTGGATGACTGATTAAGGGCTTGAGCCACAAGAGAAAAATTACTTATTGTAATAATGATGTTTCTTCTAATGAGTCCAATACTGGGCAATATAGAAACGGAATCACCTTCAGCCTGAAATGCTACCTTGAAGAATTTAGAATGGTGATAACAGAATCAGAACTCCATTCAAATGCTGCAGTGTGCTGATGCTCCCTCTAGGGTTCTAATGTCAGATCTGTGCTGCAGAACAGAAGGAAGCAGTGCTAACACGTCTACACTACAGTGCTTGATCTAAAAGCTAATGTACCCCACCCAAGAGCTATGTAAGCATTAATCACCTCCAGCGTCGGGCTCTGCGATGGTTAATGCCAGCTGGGGGTTGGTGGCGGTCCAACCACCCAGCGAGCATCATCCGATAGAGCCCCGGGACGCTGGAGTAAGACACGAGCCAGCATAGGCTCGTTGTGGCGGTGATGAGCCTATGTTACCAGTGTGTGTCCCCCGGTGCTGGAGACCCCACCGACAGACGGAGACAGAGAGTTTGCAGAGCAGCAACAGCCACTCTTCGCCCAGGGCAAGGACTGCACGCTGGGCTGGACGCAGGTGGACGCTGGCTATGATGTGACCGAAACACATCTGGAGATCCTGGGCAGGCCAGTCACGGAGTGGTGGGAGACGCCATGCATGCACTCCCTAGCCACGGTCGCTGCATCCACAGGTACTTTCAACCGGGCACAAATCCCACCAGGCAGGGACACACAGCTGGGAGCTCACGGCATCATCTGTCTCCATGGTTGGGTGACAGTGGGGCAGAGAGCGAGGCTCAGGTGCCCTCGAGTGTCGGGAATGTCACAGGAGGCAACGAGGCGGCCACCACCAGGCTATGCCTCACGAGCGCCGTGAGTGGCATAAGTGGGTGGTGACGGAGCGGGCGGGTCCCCTCTACTGCTGCAGTAGCCACAGGTGGTACTAACCGAGCGGGCGTTACCTGTGGGTTAATCACCGCTCGGTCAGTGCCACCTGAGCCATTTCAGCCAATGCCGTTGCTGGCTTTCACTGGTGTCTGGAGTGCCGTGTTACAAGTATCTTTAACACTGTCTATCAACCTCTAGGTTGTGCTAGTTTTCTATGCTCTTGGCGGACTGGGTCAGCTGGTCTGACATGACATTCCAAAGGGGAGGAGTCAGTGGTCTGTGCAGAACAGCAGGGACTGGTGAGTCAAACTTGGTGGGAGACCTGCATGTTGCACATAGTACCAGCTTCCACTGTTCTAAAGTTTATTTAGTCTGGCATTGAGAAAACTGTTCGGTTGTGGCAGCTGTCATTGTATCAGAGCCTCAAAAGTGGGTGTCCCCCCCTGCAGTGGGAGAAAGAGGGAGCAAGAAAGATGAGGTCTCCCTCAGAAGAAATGGGTCCAGAAAAGAACTGTGGAGCAAAGGATCTGAGGTGATATCATAGAAGCTTGATGTCAGAAAAGGACCATACCGCCCATCTAGTCTGCCCTTTTTTCCCCCACACCTCCCCTCCCCGATACTCAGACCTAAATGTGATGTTCAATCTATTTCTTAATCAGAGTGACTTGGTCAGGCATCCATCAGTGCCCTCCCTCTCATAAGAGGACAAGTAACTGACATTACAAAATTCCTGTCAGAAAGTGGGAATTTACCTCAGGGTGTAATGGCAAGTTGGTATTGCCCCCAAAAGGGTCTGGATATTTCCAGCTGGTACCAGACAGGTGCCACTGTGGGTGAAGTGTGGCAATTTAAAAGTCAGATCTGTCAGCAAGGTGTACAGAAATAGACTCCATGGGAAATCAGCACTTATTCAAAAGTCTATAACAGGATTCAGTAGTGCTGCCCAGCTGTTAGCGCTGGAACTGTGAAATCTGCCAAGTTTATCTGAAATGGAGAAAATGAGCTAGGAGATGCCCATAGAGTTCCCACCGGGACTGCCTGGGGTTGTGCATTCTGAGAGACGTCTAAGTGCCTCCACTGGGATCAGTATCATGCCAGTAGAAGTACTCCACCAGGGTTGAAACCAACCCAGGAGTAAAAGACTGTTCACCTCTCAGTGAAAAGGGGAAATGAATAGAGACTGTGCCGGCTGGTGTGTGTGGAAGGGAGTGACAAGGGGTTTTACCTTCAGTTTCAGCGGGCTCAGGTGAGGAAGAATAAAGTATTTCTTTGGTTTATAACCCCCCCCCTTGGACATTTGACTTTGTTCTGCATCCAAGTTCTCTAACCCCTTCCTTTGTAGCTCCAATAGCTCTGTTGAGTGCCAGTGGAGTCATTTTTCTCCCTTTAACAACATGTGCCTGATTCTCAAAGGGGCCTGCGTCTGGCACAAGCTACGACAAACAGCAGCTTGTGCCAATGCCCTGTGTGCCAGGGACCCTGAACCTGATTCAGGTACAGGAGGGGTCCTGGCGGCTAAGTCCCCACACTTGCATTACCCAGAACCCTGCGGCATACACCTGGTGCAGGGCACGGTTCCGCCGCCGGCCACCTGGGACAAACACAGGTCCCCCATCCCACCAGGTACTGGGCAAGTGAACCCACCCTGGTGGTCCAGTGTCCCCCCACCATGATCCCTGATGCCACCGTAACACTAGGTAGGAACCCCCTATCCTGATGCCGCCCATACCGGAATCAGAGCCCTCGAACCCCAATGCCCACCTCAGCAGTGTCTACTGCAGTCCCATTGTTTGGTGGTACAGTGTCCCCCATGCCCCAGCTGGTGGTGCCCACCCCCACCAGTATCCTATCCCGACCACTGCCTGGCACAACCCAGTTCTCACCTCCACAGCCGGGCACCAACTGCACTGTCCAGAAATGAGCATGTACAGTATAGTGTACACACTCATTCATAGACAGTGCTATAGTCGCCAATAGTGGGCACCACCAGCAGGGGAATGGGGTGGCACTTTACCACCATAAGGAGGGACTGCGGTAGACACTGATGGGGTGGGCATTGGGGATTAGGGGATCCATTCCCGATATGGGCAGCATTGGGACTGGGGGGTTCCCCACTTACTATAAAGGTGGCATCGGGGATCAGGAAGGGGTGCCTTTGGGCCACTAGGAAGGGGGCCACACAATGCATGCTATGGGTCCGCACTCGGGGTGTTTGGGGGGGTTGACTATCATCCACGTCATGCCACACACAGGCATGTTGCCCGAGGGGGGATGTCTAAGTCCCCTTACGCCAACCCTGGCTGGTCTAAGGGCACTTAGAATTTCTCCCACTGGGTGATGTCTGTGAATTGCAGGCTGCAGCTTGCATGGGCCTCAGTCCACCTAGCGCTGTGTCACAGCGCATTGCAGGGTGCAGGGCTGGTGCAAGCCCTGTTTGGGGCAGGCGGCCTGCGGTCGACGCAGGCTGCCTTTGTGAATAGCATGGAGGGCAGTCAAGGATGCAAGGTGCACTTTGCACCATATCTGTTTGATGCAGGCACCTTGCGTCAGACAGAGGGTTTTGAGAATTGGGCCCCATGAGTCCAATAGTGATGTCACTGCTGACTACACAGAAGTCTTGGAAGCCTGGAATGGATTTAGAGAAAAGATTCTGTAGGACAGCAGTCCCAAACTTTTGCATTTCTTCTGGAAAGAATGTCCAGACAGTAATGCCTTGTGAATGTCTGGACAGTTTTCCAGGTAGCTGCTTTGTAGATGTCTGCTAAAGTAATGTTTCTTGAAGCTGCCACTGACGCTAGAGTGCTGGTTGTGAACTGTGCTCTAAGACCTTAGGTGGAGGGGGGAGGCTGCCTACCAGCCTTTTCATAACAGAACTGGATGCAACAGACCAGCCATCTTGAGAAGATCTTTCTTGCTACAGGTTTCCCCTTACCAACTTCACCATCATGAGCGCCTGTAGACTCTTGCAACACTCCGGGCACTTGCCCTGAGATTTATGTTATGTTTACTTTAGTTTATTCAACGCAATTGCAGCTAAACCCCGGCAGGAAAGGCTGAAGTTAAATACATTCAGGAATACCATACACACTGTAAAAATTAGCTTACAAACCAAAATATATTATAATACATCAAGAATTGAAAAACGTCGTCATAAACACAAAAGGACAGCACAACTCTAAATAATAAAATACCTGTAGAATTTGAAAACATTGGTTTTACACATTATTATTCTTCATTGAGAGCAGCCTGCATTTTCAACATGCTACCAATCAATAGAGAAGACAATTTTCCTAACTTAGACAAACTAATTCATCTAAAATACACATAAAAAATGGTTCATACTTCTTTGTTCTAAAAATGGGCTTTTGCCATCTAACCTGCTTCTTTAAACCATACACTAACACCTCCTTTGGTGGCAAAAGGAAGGGCAACTTATAATTGAGATCACAAATCTACAAACAAGTTATTTGCCATTTCTTTTTTCCTTTCATCCAGCCTCACCAATTTACATGTTTTAATGCATCCTCGTGTGAGACCTCAGCCCCAAGAATTATTTGTAGTGGTCTTTTTCAGTACTCTTTCTAACTCTTTGCTTTCCATTATTGTGTCCCCATCCCATACTGAAGATCCATATTCAAGTATCAGTCAAACCAAAACCAGCCTGGTAGTGCTGAGAGTTGAAGCGCTGGATGCTACACTTTGCACCATGCTGGTGACCTGGGTTCAGGAACGGACTCGGGTTGCCGGGAGTCAGCAGGGGAGGGAGAGGACTGAGCGTCCAGAGGACTGCTCTCCTCTCCCTGGGGTGGGATTCAGGGATGCCCGGTGTCCTGGTGGCCCCCAATGGAGATTGCAGGCACTACAGGTTCACCGGTTGATGTAAGGGGTGGAGTGCGGTAGACGCCAGCAGGGTAGCCGTGTGCAGGCGTCATTGCACGCCGCATTCATGGGAGGAAGCAGTGAAAATCCCCTCCCTCAGGGATAGGCAAAGGCACCTCTGCCAAGAACCACACTCCCAATACCGGGCGCTGTCCTCTCCATGCCCTCGCTTGCTTGGCCCAGCACTCTACACTAAAGATAGAGTGCCCTGGGTGGATAGGGTGGCCCCTCCCCAGGGGGGTTCAGATCCAGGGGCTGTATCAGAACGAGCAAGGGAGAAGGTGAAAAGTCTCAGGTGGGAGGCAGAGATTGGTGGCCAGAGGATGCTAGAGAGAGTTCCTTGGGGGGGGGTGAAGAAACAGAATTCAGGGGAAAAAAAAGTATCAGTCTAGCCACAGTACAATAAAAATATACCAAATTGTTCTAACATCTTCCCTTTTTAACATAGAAAATATATTCTCGAGTTTCCTTTTTTTTTTAGCATCCTCTCCACTTGTTCTTTCCATCCGAAATCATGTTGTATAGTAATTCTGAAAAGTTTTACACTTTCATCCATCTCAACAGCAACCCTTTCAAAAAGTGGGGGTGGGGGTCTCCATTTTGTTTGTTTTCCCAAACCTATTTTCCTTGGTTTTGTCTGAGTTTATCTATGTCAAATTTAGTTTTGACCTCTCTTCAATTTTTTTTGGTCTTTCTGCATTGTACTCTAACTTATTTCACTAAATTTATCAATTACTGTAATATCATCCACATTCTTAATACAAGATCCATCTTTTTTCACGTCATTTATCATTAGAAACAGCAATGGTCCCAATTTTGGTCCCTGTGTCACTCCCTAACACATACACTCCACCCCTGACCACACACCCACCACTTCCATCAGTTGGGTCCTACCCCTTAAAAAAAATAATAAACCCACCTTGCAATACAAGATGGAATGCCTAGCTTCTGTAATTTCCTCATCAAAGGTTTATGGTCTATCAAATCAAAAGCCTTTCTGTAATTTATTGGTAATGCCCTCACCATCTCTCCCTCATCCCAAGATTTCATATACAGATGTTCTCGTGCTGGGGGTTTGGGGGCCACACAGGCATAGCTGTTGTGGTTTTACCTGCTGTAAAGTGGAAAATCTGGGCTATCCTGAGTCCTCAAACATTACAAATAGAGCTCTGAACAACAAGTAGTGCAATTCTTTCATAAAAGGGGTAAGTTTGGAAACACTTCATATAGGATGTTCTGATCTGCACAGGAGAACATTTAGTTGGTCCAGCTGTGTTTAGAACTGGATATCCTAAGCGCTTAAGTTTCTGGCATTCAATACATTCCATGGGCCCGATCTTCAAAAGTGCGCCTGGCAATGGCGCAAGTGGTTGCTCTGCACAACTGAGTTATGCTGGAGCAACAAAGAGATATATTCAAAGGAGATGTGCCACAGTGCATCTCTTCTGAATATACCAAAAAATGCCTGCAGCACAAATACAATGCACCAGCACCCCCCAGACAAGTCTGAATACCAGGAATGAGAAATGTGCCAGCGCATCAGAGATACACCGTGCGCAAATTCCTGATATTCAGATGCAATCTGCAAATGGGCCATAATGCATGCAAGGCACAAATGGAGTCATTTGCATGTCATTATGGCCCCATTTGCATGAGTTGTGCAGGGCTGGCCAGTGAAATGCACCTGACGCCCTGCACAGCATGCAGTGCTGTCAGAGGAAGTCCAGTGATATCCCCCTCCCCTCCCATAACTCCGATCACTATAGTGTTTAAATCCTGTCCCTGGTAGTCTAGTGGTACCCCCTTCCCATCCTGTAACCCCGACTGACTGAATGAAATGTTTTTAATTCCCTGATAATCTAGTGGTACCCCCTTCCCATCCCATAACCTGATCGCCGAGTAATCATCCAAATTCATTCCCAGGTAGTCATAATCCTCCCACCCACAGGACCCCCACTACAGTTCCCCAGTCGCCGGCGGTCAGCAAACCCACCTACATACCTCCAGCGGCTGCCTGCCAAATGACAGCTTACAGTATCTTCTGCTAGCTCATTGGTCCACAATGTGGACCAATGGGCTTGCAGGTGAATGCTGTAATAGTCATTACAACTTTGTGAATGAACAAAGTTGTGAATGACTATTACAGTATGCACTGCAATAGCTTATGGCAGACCAATAGATCAATGAGCTTGCAGGAGATACTGTAAGCTGTCATTTGATGGGCAGCCGCAGAGGTATGCAGGTGGGTCTGCTGCCCACCGGCGATGGGGGGGGAAGCTGGGTGGGCTGGGGATCCTGTGTGGGTGGGGGGACCACTAGACTACCAGGGAATAAATTTGGACGATTACTCAGCGATCGGGATTATGGGATGGGGAGTGGGGTACCACTAAACTACCAGGGAATTAAAAACATTTCATTGGTGTGATCAGGGTTATGGGATGGGGGGGTACCACTGGACCACCAGGGATTATTGTAGATGCTTGTATACGGTGTTCTAGGGGGAGACCCACAGCTGGCGGCTGCTGTGATACACCTTGCATTATGGCAGCTCACCTGTGGGTGGCTTCCACTTGAGCATGATTTTTCCATGCTCAACTTTGTGCCCAGGTATGCGGCACATCTCTGGGATGTGCCTGCATATGCGCCACACATCTCAGCTGAATATAGAGATGTGCTACATATGCATGGGCACGCCCCCTCAGTCATGCATACATTATCATGGGCACGCAACATTATCGCTAAGCGCCTCGTGATCGAGGAATTGCGCTATGCACCTCTTTGAATATTGCCCGGGGTGCATTTCTGAGGTTGTGCTGGTGCCATTGGACTTGTTCCCTGCTCGTTCATTTTATGTGTGATGTGAATTTTACTGCAAGTTGCCTAACCTGAGAATGTGCTGATTAACTATTGCTTGTACTGCTAAATTTCATCTTAAGTATTTCATTTGGCTATATAATTGTTATTTTGCTGCATATTACTACTGTTTTACCTAAATGTCTCTCTTAGCTGGTTATCCCTGCCTTTCATGACCTCGCTTCCTCTCTTTATCTTCCCCCACGCTGAAACCTAATCCCCTCTCAGACTAAAACCGGGCAAGCGGCGCTGTTGCTAACTGCAGAGCCGTTAATCTCTGCCTACACCCCGCCCTTCTTCAACTTCTTCCTTTCTGTAATTTTCACCCCCCCGATCTAACCTTTTGTGTTTCCCAAAGCCCTTTTGTCCCCGAGTATCATATCTAACCTGCCTTCTCCGCTCCTCTTTCAGCTCCAAGAAAGCCCCTGACCGGACGCTCATCTCCTTGCCTACAGCCGTGGCTGGAGAAACCAGCTGGCTGTGCGCCTCTCCTCAGCCTGCCTAGGAGCACTGGAAAACAGGTAAGCCTGCTCTCAGCCTCCGAGAAAAGCGCCGGAGCCTGACTGGATAATTAGCTTGAGAACTCTATTCTATTGGTTGCCACTTTTATGACTTTGGCTGTGATTGGCCACACGAGGGAACTTCGCTCCCTAGGCCTTTGGAATTGTTCCCTGCTCACTCATTTTATGTGTGATGTGAATTTTCTTCCCACACCGCCTGCCCTGACCCTGGCCTCTATTAAATGCTCTTTCCATGAGCACGGTGCCCACCCCCTACTCGACCATTGGTCCGAATGCCTTTTGTCACGCCCATCCCATCAGTAGCTATCCTGGCTTTTTCTTCTCTTAAAAGAGACATACTTAGTTCTTGACAACCACGTGTAGGATGCTTGCTCCTGAAGAGAGGCTCTCTCCAAAATGCCTCTTGGTGGTGGTGGTGGTGGTGGGGGGTGTTCTATGGAGCCCTAGCAATGCAGCAGCAGATTTGTACAGCTCCACATCTAACACAGATAATTTATTGAAATTTGGCATTTTTGGGCTGCAGAAACAACTTTTAAACATCAGAATTGGAACGAGGGTCATTGAATTGGCTAAACGGGCAACCCCAAGAAGGATAAGGTGCACAGTGGATTGGAGAGAAGTAAAGGAATCGGTGGGGCCTCGCGATCGTTTTCCAACCAGCAGGCTGAAGGAGACACCGAACCTATAGAGACTATGGCGTCTTTGGGACACAGGCTCCAGAATTTAATTGCCTCTGTCTCCACCTTAAATCAGAAGGTGGATGACTTCAATGGTTGAGTTTTGGTGATAGAGAACACAGTTGATGGGCTTAAAAATGAAATAAGAGCCTGTAGAAAGGAATCAGATATCAACACCACAACCAACGCACTTATGGTGAAGGAAAATCAACACCTCTGTGCTAGGCTAAAGGTCTTGGAGAGTCAGGCTCGAGTGGGTAACATTAGAATTATTGGTCTCCCTGAAGGAAGTAAGGAGATCATCCCATTATGTACATTAATGGGTGGTTAACCGAGAAGTTGCTGCCGGAAGGTGACGACGTCTCATGGGATATCCAAAAAGTATAGCGTGTTACCTCCAGAGGCCGGCCACAGAATTCTGAGGATCCCTGAACGCTTTTGGTAGTGACAGCAGGAGCTGGTACAAGGGATCGCATTCTTAGATGCTCTTGGAAGGTAGGCCCGATCATGCAAGAGGAAGCACTGGTGTATTTCTTCCCAGATATTAGTTATTCGACCCGACAACATAGGAAGCGGTTCTATGGTGTGCGAAGATCCTTGAAGGAAGCAGGCATCACCCACACAGTTATTTTTCCTGCAGGACTCTGAATCACGCATCAAGGAAAGGTATATCTTTTTTCGGATCCAGCTGAAGCTGGCAAATGGGCCGACCATATGGTAGCAGTCTCTAAGAAGCGAGGAAGAGCCACGGCAACCGAGGAGAGTGAGGAAGACACCTGAAATATTGGACAATACTTTGGGACCTGTTTCCTACTAAAAGCCTGTTATGAGCCAAGTCTTTTACTTTAATTAAGAACTACGTAGTATTGTGGGGTTGCTCCAGATTAAAAATATGTAAGGAGAGGGGCTAAAGTTGTAATCTCTGTTTCCCCTTTGTTTGGATACAATCTACATTTGTTGGGGATATGCCCTATATTTTTATTTTCTTGCATAGATATATTAATTTTACTTTTATAACATTGACACTTCTTGTTCTGCCTTAAAAAGTTGTTTGGATGGGGAAGTTTAATCTGCTGCAGAATGTTTAAATAGGATTAACCTGTTCTATACTAAGATTTTTGCATGGCGTCAATTGTCCCTGCGGGGACACGTTTCCTTGAATAAGGCTGGACTTTAATGGACTATTCTTAAATTGAACCGAAGTAGCCATGATGCTCTTGGACTCTTAAACACAGCAAATTTAGAACTCTTAATGGTTTAATATCTTGAGTACCATTGAATGTTGTCACACCATATAGTGGATGCATGTATAAGTTTATTCTCCTATGATTAAGGGGCTTTAACCCCAACAGTTGGATATGTAAGTGGTCTGTTCACAATATGTATTGTATATTGCTAAGATATATGATAAAATGAAAAAATAAAGTATATAAAAAAAATACCTCTTGTGGCGTCTCTACTGCTTAGTTGTTTCATATTTTGTTCCCACGCCCCCTCTAATTTCCCGGCTTCCAACTCACAACAGGGCCAGAACTCCCCACCTAATGTCCTTCATGGACTGCCCTCTCTCAATAACTCAGGGCATTTCATCGCAGGGAGTACTTCCCCATGGCCATGCCCCTTCCCACGCCATGACCTGACCAAAGTATTCCCGTGCATACCATTGAACCTGTCAGCCATAACCATCATCTATACTACATCTCTTTCAAACTTTATTGATGCCCACAATATAGCTACCACTAAACTGAAATCCGCTAGACAACGCAATAAGTGGCTACTCAGCAGACTAAGTCACTACATCAAGAAACTATTCCTGCTTCTTCTACTTTGTTCTGGTAACAGTGAACTAAACCCAGGCCTACCTGCCCCTCTGGACTCCCCTGCAGACCTCTCAAATCATAAAGGCATCAGCTTCCTCCCCATCAACGTCTGCAGCTTATTGAAGAAGATGGCTATTATTCAGCCCTGGGCCCTGCATGCATCTCCTGATTTCTTTATGATAACAGAATCCTGGCTCTCGCCCTTGACCCCCTGACAATTCCATCAACATAACAGGCTACAACATCTACTGTTGTGACAGACCGACTAGAGGAGGCGGGGTAGTAATCTATGTCAAATGCAAATACTCTGTCTCAGTCATAGATTGCACCTCAAAGATCAAGGAATTTGAATGCTTGACACTCAAATTATCTATCTCCACTGATAAAACACTCCTTATTGCAGCTTGCTATCGACCTCCTTCAGGTGGCTTGGTTATCTTGCAGCACCTCCAAAATCTAATTGACTCTTCTAACACCGCATGTATAATAATAGGGGACTTCAACCTAAACTGGAACGACAAAAGCTCCAAGAAACTAAAGGACCTCTGCGATGCAAATGGTCTGTCCCAAATAACATCTGCACCTACCAGACCCAACAGAAAGTACCCCAAGCGTAGCTCCCTCTTGGACCTTATGTTAGTAAACAAGTCTTATAATATCTCGCATAGCGGAGTGTTCTTCAGTGACATAAGTGACCATTGCGCGATAGCCTGCATTAGACACTCTTCCCAAATAAAACTGGCCCCCAAATTCATAATGAAAAGATGCCTGAAGAAATTTTGCCAGAACGCCTTTTTGAAAGATCAAAGTAATATTAGGTGGCAGGATTTCTACCTAGCCCCATCACTTAGCGAGGCATTTAATATCTTTCACAGCCTAGTAACGGGGCTAATTGACAAACACACACCTCTACGGCTGTTTAGGTCAAAAAAGAGCTCTCCTGGATGGTTCTCCCCTAATAGGAAGAAAGCACTCAAAGAAAGAGATTTCCGGTGGAAAAGAGCAAAGAAATCACAACTGGAGGCAGACTGGCTTGCTTTTCGCATCTCCAGAAATGCCTGCACCAAACTAATTAGGTCTGAAAAAGCTAGGTACTTCATGGCAAAACTTGAAGACCACAAAAATAACCCTGCCAAATTCTGGAACATCCTCAAGGAGATTGAAGGGCAGCATCCTGTCGCCTCCTTCCAGCCAAAATTGTGGCCGAAGGAGTTACATATGTGGACAGAGCTGCCATCTTAGAGCAGTTCAACGATCATTTTTCCACTGCAGAACTTGCCTTCGACACCTTGCCCTTTAGCAAGCTTAGCCCTGCGGGTGATAGCTCGATTAGCCCAACTGCTAATCTTTATCCTTACCAACCCCACCCTCCTTCATTCAGCTTTTCCACAATTACGTTTAAACAAGTAGAGGACCTCTTTTGGCACTGGACACGAAAAAAGCGCCCGCGCGGATAACATCAAACCATTCTTCCTAAAGCTCGACTATTTCTACTTTATCACCCCATCACCCACTTATTTAATACCTCCTTGAACCAGGGTGAACTACCGGTGACATGGAAAACTACCTATATTGTACCTCTTTTCAAGTCAGGGGACCCTTGTGACCTGAACAATCATTGGCCTATCTCCATACTTTCCACCCTCTCAAAAGTCCTGGAAAAAGAGTGTCAATACCCAAATCAGAGAATACTTGACCCTGCACAATCTCCTAAACCCTGCCCAGTCCGGGTTCAGGGCAAAACATAGTACCACTTCTGCTCTTGTAAAAGTAACTTCCGACTGGCAAATTGCCCTAAACTCTAAGAAACACGTAGTTGCTCTTTTTCTCGACCTCAGCAAGGCCTTTGACACCGTGGATCACAACATCATGCTTACATCACTAAGAAATATTGGTCTTGATAACTCTGCCACTAAGTGGTTCATCAGTTACCTCTCCAATAGATTGCAACAAGTTAAATCTGCAGGCGACCTGTCTCCACAGAAATCCTTACAGCGAGGAGTCCCTCAAGGCTTCATTCTGGGCCATATCCTATTTGCAGTCTACATCAATAACCTGGACTCTCACCTGCACGCAGCAAATGTGCATCTATTTGCTGATGATACAGTACTCTATGCCTCAAACTCCTCACTTCTCACGGCGTATGAAGACCTACAACAAGACTTTATCTCTCTACAACATAGTCTTATCAAACACAAACTCCTTCTCAATGCCCAAAAGGCTAAATCTATGATTCTCTCTCCAAAGGCAGCCTCTGGATCCACACACATCCCACTGATACTAACGCTCTTGGGTGAACCCCTGGAATTAGTAGATACCTTCAAATACCTAGGGTTCTGGCTGGACAACAAACTTAACTTTCTATGCCATTTAAATGAAGTCTTAAAAAAGCTAAGACAGCAACTTGGTCTATTCTATTGAATTAAACACCTGCTTACCATAGAAGCTAGAAAGAGATTAGTACAAACCACTTTCCTACCTTTACTTGATTACACCGATTTCCTCTACAAACACTGCCCTCTTTCAGCTCTAAATAAACTTGACACCCTTTACCACCGAGCCCTAAGATTCATCTTTATCCTGCCCTTTCACACCCACCACTGTCTTCTGTACCAAATGGTGGGATGGCCCTCACTTTCAACAAGGAGAAAAATAAATGCTCTCCTCTGGTTCTATAGAGCTTTCTCTGACAAGCTTCCAACATACATCTCTAGCCTTTTCAAACATGCCAGTAGCTCCTATGGCCTCAGATGATATGCTACACTTTGCTTCCAGTTGCCTAGAATGAAAACCAACCACGGAATATCCGCAATCCACTCCGCACTCCTTTCACTTTGGAACACTATGCAAGGCACACTCAAGCTCACATCTCTGCCGAGCCTTCTCACATTCAAAGCCCTGCTAGTTGAGTATTTGCTGGAACCTTGCAGCTGCTATAGGTAATCTGTGACTTCAGTCACTGGTGCCTTTGTATTAATAACCCTTAGAATGCCACCTTCTTTTATCCATCTTGGGTTAACCAGCACTCCCGGTTCCTCCTCCTCCACATCCTGGCTTTCACTTCCTCTCTCTCAGCACACCATCCCTCCTCCTCCCTCCCTCTGCCCCCACACATCCTCCTGTGGTCTCTAGCCTTTATATAGTTTAGTACCTTGTTTTACCCCCTCATTCTTCTATGATATTTATTTGGAAACTTTAACTGGGAGACCCTATGACAGATTCAAGTATTCTGAACTTGACCTTGTACTGTATTTTGCTGATGTTATCAATTTCTGTATTGTTATGTCTATGTATTGTACTGTTCTCTGTCCAGGACCACTTTGAAAATGAGCTTGCTCAATGGTGTTGATGCCTGGTTAAATAAAGTTTGATTTGATTTAGTGCAACTCCTTTGAATATCTAGCCCCATGGGTGGGATATTCAAAAGGGTTGCGCCATGCTCAATAGGGTTGCACCTGCGCAAGACCAATAGTGCGCCATTCTGCGATATTCAGCAGGAGGCAGTTGCGCCACCGAAAACATGCTGAGCAACAGCGCAATGCAAAGAAAGGCATGCGCAACCGATGGGGGTGGATCCATGCATAAAGAGCGCAATGCGATATTCAAAGACTTGCGCATTGCGCAAGAGCGGAACTGCCGGAAATTGCGCACTAGCGGAAATGAGCCAAAATAAAAAGGCTCAAGGAAGCGGCGCAAGAACGCTACAAGGATGCCAAGTGGGGTAGAGAGAGAGACAGACAGACAGACAGTGACAGGCTAGGGCAGGCAAGGCAAGCATTGTGGGCCATAGGCTGCAGAGGCCAGCGGGGGGTGCCCGGTGCAGTGGAAGTAGCAGTCAGGACAGCGGGGGTAACACAGCAACACCAGCCGGGGGGGAAGCCAGGGAGATGGACAGTGCCACCTTCCACATGGAAGCTGTAATGAGGGGGGTGAGAATGCAAGCTGCAGGGGGACGAGGCTGTGGAAGGGCCCGTCGGTGGTACGCCCCCAACAGGCAGTACCATGCCCGCATCAGCTATGAGCTGTATACAGATGTAGAGATCGTGGGCCGGTACCGCCTGAACAGGGCAATACTGAGGCGGCTCTGTGAGCTGTGCAGTGACGTGATGCAGGCACCCTCACGACGGAGTCACGCTCTGTCAGTGGAGACCAAGGTGACAGCCTGCATGTGCCTGCTCGCCACGGGCACCTTCCAGAGGCTGACAGGGGACCACAGGCATCACACAGTTGGCCCGTATGCATCCTCACCCAGTTCCTCAGCGCACTGCTGCCACATGCTGTGGAGCACATCCATTTCCCCAGCACCGCAGCAGAGCGTACATCCGGGAGTTCCACAGGGTAGCACGTATGCCTGGTGTGCTAGGGGCCATAGACTGCACCCATGTGACTATTCGCACGCCACCTGGCCCCGATGGGGCAGCGTATAGGAACCGAAAGGGCTACTCCAGTGTCAACTGCCAGGTGGTGTGTGATGCCACTGGGCGAATAATCAATGTCTGTGCCACACACCCTGGCAGAGCACATGATGCCTTCATATGGCATCAATCCGCACTGTGCCATCGATTCGAAAGTAGGGACATCCCCACAGGACATCTAGTGGGTGAGTACGCATGTATGGAATGCAAACTTGGGGCAAGGGTGGGAATGCCACAGGTGCCATGGTAGTGGCACACAGGGATATGGGCAAAATGGACCTGAACATGACACTGATCTCCACTATCTCCACACAGGTGACAGCGGGTACCCACCTGTCCCTGGCTGCTCACACTGCATCGCGCCCCATGACCCCATCGCAGCAACGCTATAATGAGGCACGCCGCCACATGCAACATCATAGAGCGGGTGTTTGGGATGCTCAAGGCACGCTCGATGCCTAGACACCTCCGGCGGTGCCCTACAGTACAGCCCCAAAGGCCTGTGGGATATTCTGCCTGTTGCATCCTGCACAACATGGCCAAGGACTGTGGGATAGCCCACAGGTTGAAGGAGGGGACAGCGATGGGGACGCCAGTGGCGCCGGTGTTGATGGTGATGAGCAGCCCCCCCTAGGACGGCAGGACCCCCGACTGATCCGGCAGGCCCAGCTGCACCGGGACACCATCACAGAGGAGCACTATCCATGACACAGGTAAGTCAAGGGGCCATGTGCAACCAACACTGTCCAGGCGCAAACCACAGGCACACAGGATAACACACCAGGGGTGCATGATGGCCAGGGGAGTGGAAGGGTCCAGGCATACAAACACACCATCAGGGAGTGAACACTCATATGGACACACACACACCAGGCACAGAGCGTACATGGGCAGATGCACAGCACAGCAGAACCGACATTGCTAACACACAGCACCACCGACCACCCCCACCACCTGTACTGTCCAAGTACGTGTGTCAGATGCTGGGCACCTTTGCACCTTGGTGTACAGTACAATGCAGGCATCATCATGCACACGCACCTGTGGACAGCAGTTGGGAGGGTGTGCAGCTGGTCCGTGTGTCAGCGTGTTGAGCAGAGCACCCAGCAGTGCACTGCCCACCATGACACACATTGCACACAGGGCACCACCAGACAGGGCCCGCACTGGGAGACAGGTCAGTCATGTAGCACTGTCCCATGGCCACCACGGATGCGTGGGTGGCCCCGCTGTGACCCAACAGCACTGGCAGGCTGAGCAGGGGCCACATGGGGTGGCACTGTTGGACCACCAGGGGTCCCACTGCGTGAACGCGACTTTGCCCGACAGGGTCTGCAGCATGCCGAACATACCTGCACCAGGGTGCTCGGATGCCCACAGCAGAACCCGGCGTCGACAGGCCTGGTGCCCATTCACACCAGGAACGGGAGGAGCGTGAACTGTGGGTGTGCGTACAAGGGCACCTGACTGTGTGCCCAATGCGCTCCACGACAGAGACCACTGCCTGGGTCAGCCTGTCAATGGCGGCGGTCACATCCATCCGCATGTGGACCATCTCTGCACTGTCCAGAGCACACTCCCTGCTGTGCCACTCCACAGCCACAGACAGTGCCTCCACGGACATTGCAACCCGCCTCTGCTGCTGTACTGATTCCCGCAGCAGGCGGGTGTGCTCATCCAATGGGTACTGTGCCACAACGGCATCCTGTCCCCCAGGGTGTTGAAGGTCCTGATGCACAACACCCCTTGAGGGTGGGCGCTGTTTGCCAGGACCAGGAATGGGCATATCAAAGGGCGGCGGGCATGTGCCACCGCTGGACACTGTACCCCCAGACCTGGTGGGTGACTGCTGCTGCTGCCCCTCCAACCGCTGTGCCCCAGGGTCCACTCGTTTCACCGCTGTGGCTGCAACAGTGCCAGACACCTGCACAGCCACTGGTGCTGCCCCACCGGTGCTGACAGGCACAGCCTGGGACTGTGCCAACATGCTGGCACATTAAGTTGGAACCAGCAAGGCCCAGGGGCACGTGCTGGCCTGCTGCTGTCCGCATGGGACACACACATGTCACTGCCCATTGCAGTCCTCGTGATCATCAATGGTGCAGGTACGTGCTACAGCCACAGTCACAGCGTGCTGGCATGCTTGCATGCCAGACTGCTGAGACACAGGCTGTGCACCCCCCACACCCGAATCACCGACACCAGAGTTGGCAGCACAGCGTGCATGCTGGTGCAGTGCATGCTGGCTGGTGACAGAGGTGGATGGACCCTCCTCCATGTCCAGCAGGTCATTCTCACTGCCTGGTCCCACCACCACCACCGTCTCCTGAAGACAAACAGGATCTGTAACAGAAAGAGAGGACATATGGGTGCATGTGAACAACCCCCCCCCAACACCACCACCATGTCATACCGTGCAGTGATGGGCTTCCACCTGTCTGGAATCCACCTCCTGGTACGCCCTCAATAGCACTGCGCTGCATAGTTGCAGCCAGTCGGTCCTCAGCCGGGGTCAGCTCCACCACCGCTGGCTGGCCCCCGCCAGTGCCAGCACGTGCCGCCCTGAGGGCTGCCACCTTCTCCTTCACCCTCCTGCGGTCTGTCCCAATCTTCTTCTTGCATTCCTGCACGGAGTGTTGGTGGCTTCCGTGCAGGTTCACTGCCCGGGCTACCCCCTCCCATGCAGCCGCACGGGCCTGAGGGGTGCCCCGCCTTCCACTCAGTAGTGCCTCATCCTCCAGGTAGGCCTGGAAGAGGGCCTCAGTCTCTGCCGTGGTGAAGGTGGGCCTCTTCCTTCGCCCACCATCCTCACCCTCACCTCGTCTCTGCTCGGTCATGGCGATCTGTATGGGTGGAAGTGGACACCTGTCACTGTGCAGTCTACAGCATTATCCCATGCCCATTGTCCAGAACATCCCACAGCATGCAACTCACCTCTCACCTGCAGTAACCGAATCTGTCCAGCGCAGCCCACTGTCACAGTTTTATAGCGCAATGCATGCAAATTAGGAGAGGAGCAACTGTAATGAGATGCAAATCGCGCCACTGCGCCTTTGAATGGCTGATCAGATGATTTGCATGTGTCGGCTGAATATCGCGCCATTGCGCTTTTCGCAAGACGGTTGAGCCGGCTGAGCCAATAGCGCAGATCTGTGACTGTGCGGTACACTGCATTGCACATGCCCAGGTAGCTTACGCAGGCGTCTGCCGCGCTGATGACTTGCTGTGCACGATCGGCAATTCAGGCCATGGCCACCATTGTGCCAGTGGCGCTACAGCACTGGGCACTATATGGCGCTGCGGCACTACTGCGCAATAATCCATTGTGGCACTGTCACGCAGGTGGTCGGTCGCGCAGGATGCACAGACGCCAGATGGCGCCAGCGTGGCTCCTTGCGCCATAGACCCTGACCTGGTGTCCGACCTGCCTCTGGCGCCTGTTCGGGCTGTCGCGTGTATGGTTTCATTGCGCTGTCTGGTGACAGCGCTTATGTGGACTAACGGCACTGTACGAACAGCGCGATTGGAACCTATGGTGGTCTATTGCGCAACATTTCCATGTGGGGTTGCCGCGCAGCGGGGTGCCATATTGCCTGCTGTAAACTTGGAAGCATGGCACGCAGGAGGGCAGTGCAATGGAGCCCCGTGGAGGTGGCCAACCTGCTGGCCCTGGTAGAGCCACACTATGGGGCACTGCATGGTGAGGTGCCCCTCACCATGGCTAGGACACAGGTCTGGCTGCAAGTGGCCAATGACCTGGTGGGGTCACTGGGCAGCGCCCGGTCTGCTGAGCAGTGCCGCACAGGTACAGTGGACCTCCGCAGGAGGGAGCCTGACCTGCATGAGCGGCTACAGTCACGCGCAGGAGGGCGTGAGCTCTAGGGCCAGGTGGGTGTACCATCTATGCACCTGCATTCTCTGTAGGGGTGTGAGTGTGTTTGGTGGCTGTGCATAGGTGATGGCTCTGACATGGTTGGCTGTGTCAGTGTGTGCAGGTGTGAGATGCATGGGTCTGGCTGTGTGGGCAGGCACTCTCACTGGGGCAGGGGGCAGTCTGCTTTGGAGTCACACTGATGTTTTTCTCAACATTTGTCTCCCACAGACCGGGCTGAGAGGATGCAGGCACGTGGTGAGGAGGGCCGTGACAGGGCCCCGGTGCCAGTCGGTGGTGCAGCAAGGGGTGGGCCACAACAGCAGCAGCAGCAGCAGCAGACACAGCTTCTTGCGGAATGTGAGTATCAGTACATCATGGATGCTATTGCATGCTGGAGGGGGTGGGCATGACCACCAGCCATGCACAACACAACCATGCACGACACAGGCAACATTCATCACTGTCCAGTGTCACTGCACGTCTGTGTGTGCGTCACTGGTCCATGCATGCACTGGGCACATGGCTGTGGAACTGGCACCGCACCACATTGCCACGTCACTTGACAGCCTTGTTTGTGCTGTGATGGACATGGGCAGTGTGTGTGTGCAGTGGTGCACATAGCTGGTGCCACCTGTTTGTGATGGTCATGTGCATGTTCACTGTGGGTGGGTGCATACCATCACAGGTGCGGGACATTGGGCTATATGGCTTGCAGGTTGGGTGGTGTTCAGGGTTGTGGTCAGTCACAGCCATTGACTGTGTTCCCATTTTCCTAGGCCTCAGTGTTCTCCGAGGGGATAGAGCGGGCACTGCAGCAGCTCACACAGGTGTCCTTGGACAACAGAACCATTCTCACCAGCATCCAGCGCCATGGCCTCCGGAGTAGGTACGGCCAGACACATGCACCAGGCGGAAGAGGACCAGCCTGCTAGGCCTTAGGCCGGATTCCCTTCCCACTTCACCCATCCTCCCACCCTGCCTTCCCTCCAAGTTGTTCATCCCTACCCTTGCCCACCCCTACCTTGTACCCCTACCCCCCTCTTGTAAATAGTTATGGTTGTTGGTTTTGTAATTTACAGTTTTATAATACATTTATATTTTGATATGAATACTGTGTTGGTCTCTGATTTGCAGCTGGCTATGGTTGCTCAGTTGCAGTGGTGTGCATGCCATCTGGGGTGGTATGGTCCTGGGTATGTGTGTGTGCGCGTGTGTGTGCATGGGGAGGTGTCTCCAGCATGGCAGTGACTTTCTGTTGGTCTTGCCATCTGCTGCCACCCACTGCTGGGTACACAGGGTGGGTCTGGCTTGTATGCTTCTCTGCTACACGGGGTTGACGTGTGCCGGGGGGGATGCATGGTGTTTCCTGCAGTGCCAGTCACTGCACATGGGTGGTGCCTTGGGGTCATGGTGCAGGGTGTGCTGTGCATACGGGGGGCTGATGTGCACTGTGGTTGTCAACCCCCTGTGTGTGGCAGTCTCAGCCTGCCAGTGGTTGTGCTGGGGCATCATGGCCCTGCTGTGCTTTGTTGGCTTGTCCCCATGGGCCAGTAGATCATCTGTCCCACCCCCAGTGATGCTGTGCTTGGGGTGCAGGTGTCTTGTTGGTTCTGCAGTGTGTTCCTGTGCCCATGTGTGGCATGGCTGGCGGTGGGCCCCAGCCTGCCTCCCTGGTTGTGCAGTTCCATTGCTCTGCTGGGGGGCTCTGCTTGCGCTATGGCACCTCTGGACTGCTCAGCTGGGCTGCCTTGTTGCACTATGGCGCAACCTTACCGCCGCTTCTCCTGGTTATGCCATGGCTGCAACCTTTCTGCTCAGCTTCCCCTTCCTGGTTGCGCTATGGCGCAGTTTGTGCGATATTCAGACGTTGGCTGCTTGCGCAATTTGTTCTGCTCCATGCTTGAATATCACGTCTGTTGCCCATATGCACAATTGATTTGTGCTTGCTCCTGCTGTTGCGCACATTTTGGGTGCAATTTGAATATCTGGGCCCATATGTACAAGTGTGGTCCAACTCACTCTCCCATTTAAACCCTCCCTATTTATCCTAGGCATCGTGCCTGATGATACCATGTTGGATAAAAATTTAAAACTTTGGTTGCTGGTGTCCTTTCTGGGGGCTAAACGCCTAATCCTGACCCACTGGAAATTGGGCATAATTCTATCAATTTTACAGTGTCACCAGTATATGGGTGTGACAGCCAATAATTAAAGAATCTCATACATGCTTCAAGAAAAGTCAGATTTGTTCGAACAACTATGGGGCCCATTTCTGAAATTCATATCGTAATAGTCAGTTGGCCAGGTACAATGCTGTCATATACCTAACTGTCTTACCTACAACCCTAGATATAATATAAGCAGCCAGTGTTGACACTCTAACGCTTTACTTATGTAATGTTTTATTATAAGTCTAAACCTATATGCATTATACTGTCCTTTTCTGTTTTTGTTCTTGTTCACCTAACCCTCTTCAATATCCATGAATGGACTGGACTGTTGATTGACTGTATGTAATACCCATTGTTTATTTTCTTTTTTTAAATCAATGCAAATTTTAATTAAAAAAAAGAACTGGATACCTTTACACACTGAGAGTGATCCAGTAAGCAGCCAGGAATTGATAATAGAAGTGCAGCATGATTATAAGTGGCTATGCACAGATCAAGGCCTGTGGGTTTGTTATGAAGGAGGCTGTGATTCTGTGTGACTTTGTAGGCAAGTAACACCGTATAGGAATAGGCATATAACACTGTATAGGAATAGGCATATAACACTGTATAGGAATAGGCATGTAACACTGTATAGGAATAGGCATGTGACAATACAGGTGGATCCTGCTTTGCTTACAAATGGCAGAGGGTATACCTTTCTTGAAATGCTTTTTATTTATTTATCTAAAATTTGGTAACCAGTAAAGGCACACTGAGCCATGGCTCATTTCCAGGTGCAACCTGGGGACATGAGCGACATAAACACATATACAGGGGAAATACATATGTATACAGGAATTGGGTAACAATTAATGTAAGGCTGCAACATAGAGCAAATTAGAAGTGACTAGCTAAGAACAATTAATTTACAAAATAATGCATAAGGTGGACAGTTAGAGATTCAAGACTGTTTAGAGGATTGGAAGGAAGTTGTACTTAGTAGTAAGAGAGAGAGGGGGGACTATAAAGAGTATGCACCATGGGGGGAGGCAGGGAGGGAGTTAGGAGCAGCATGAGGGGCGGAGTTTTAAGTAGGTGGTTGAAGGCCAGGAGGGATTGGAAATCATGGAGGGAAGCTGGCAGTTGATTTTAGAGGTGAGGAAGGTGGTAGGAGAAAGGGGAGACACTGGCCGATAATCACCGGAGAGGGATGGAGAAGAAGCAGGGATGCCAGGATCTTAGGGGAGTAGACAGGAGTGGGAGCAGAGGAGAGGAGTGAGGAGAGGTAAGGGGGCAGAAGGTTGAGCTAGAATTTTGCCGTGAATGTAAGTGAGTGAATGTGCTGCCTGTGGGAGAGGGGTGTGAAATTTAGCGAGGAGAGAAATGTACAGTGATGGGTATGCAAAGGGGAGTTTGTGTCGAATCTGTAGAAAGAGTTGAGTAGGAAGCTGAGTTTGGTGAGTGAAGAGGCAGAGGCAGAGGCTGAAGCATAATGTCCCCGTAATCAAAGATAGGGAGGATAGTCTTGTGAACTAGGTCACGGTGGATGTGTAGAGGGATAGCGTGTTTGTTTCGAAAGAGCACTCCTTGCTTTGGGCACAGCTTTAAACAAAGAGAGTCTATATGGATGGTGACGTTGAGGTGCTGGTCTAGCCAGAGGCCAAGGTATTTGTACGAAGTGACGGTGTCAAGGGTGGAGGTATCTGAGACAGTGAACAAGGGGGAGGAGGGGAACCTGGCCAGTTTTTTTGGGGAACCAAGTACCATGGAGACAGTTTTTTAGCATTCAGTTTTAGGGAGTTGTCTTTGAACCATGTTAGCATGTGGTTGAAAACGGACTGGAGCAGAAGCTGGATTGAGTCGGTGGACAAGCCAGATGTGTACAGGATGGTGTCATCCACGTAGAGGTGGACACTGGATTGGGAGCAGACTGAGGAGAGGTCATTTATAAATATAGAAAAGAGGATGGGGCCAAGGATGGAGCCCTGGGGGACACCAGATAGGATGGGGGGATGCAGAATTACCTGCTATGACAGACTGATACTGGTCACTGAGGTAGGATCTGAACCAGAGGACCATGGAGTAAGCGAGGCTGGCCAAGTTCAATTTCCAGAGGAGGAGCAGATGGGGAAATATAATCAAAGGCCTTGGCGAGGTCAATAAATATTGCTGATGTGAGATGGCCTTAGTTCAGTGCTGTGAGGATAGAGTCTGAGACACAGAGGAGGAAGGAAGTTGTGGAGTAGTTTTTTTCCTGAAACCAGACTGGTAATTGGAGAAAACATTTGATGAGGTGAGGAACTCAGTCAGTCTTGAGAGGACTAAGGTTTCCTGGAGTTTTGCCAGGATGGGGAGTAGGGAAATTGGGCGGTAATTTCCAGGGGATGAGGGGTCACCCCCTTTATGAAGTGGGACAATGTTGGCCAGCTTCCATCAATTCGGGACAGAGTTGGTAAGGAAGGAGAGATTAATTATGTGAGAGAGAGAGAGGGGAAGGCAATGGCAGGGGCGGAAAGGCTCAGTAGCTTAGGATGAAAGCCGTCTGGGCTGGACTTTTGTGGATCAAGATTACAAAGGGCTTTGTAGACTTCAAGGTTGGTTGTGGGGTGGAGGCTAAACCCATTGGAAGGAGGGAGGGAGGAGTAGGCAGAGATTGGACTGTCGGGTAGTGTGTAGGACATGAAGAAGTTGTTAAAGATGTCAGTAACTAAGGTGGGGTCAGATACAGGGGACCCATTTTGCATGAGTGTGGGTGGGGGTCGTTACCTGGCTGGTGGGGTTGATGAGGGATTTGACTGTGCTTGAAAAGGATGAGGGGATCAGGGCAAGATGAAAGATTTGATCGGAAGTACTCTGCTTTAGCTTGGCATATTGCCTTAGTGCAGGTGTTTCTGAGCTTGTGGTAGTGTTGGAGGTCAGGGATGGCATTGGAGGATTTAAATTTTGACCTAGCTTTGTCACAAGCTTTGCAGAGAGATAGGATATGAGGGGAGATCCAGGGAAGGTGCTGATATTTGACCCTAGGGGTGTGGAGAGGAGTATGTAGATTCCAGATACTAGTGAAGAGAAATGCATGAGGGCCTGATTAATATCAGAGGATGAGAAGACAGGAGACCAGTCTGCCAAGGTTAGGTCAGCCAGGAGAAGGTGGGGGATTAGTTTGTGGGTAGAACGATAACTGAGATATTTAGGGGAGGATTTGGTAAGGTGTACCTTCCTGGTGCAATATGTGAAACAGTGGTCACTGATAGTGTCATTTAGACTCCAGTGGCAGATATACGGTGTGGGTGAGAGTAGAGGATCCAGTCGAGGAGGGAATGGTTTGGTGGAGTGTGGGTTGTAGTGGAAAGGTTCAGTTAGCTGAGAAAGATTTAGTAACTCAATGGAGGTTCAGGTGTGAGAGAAGATAGGTGAGAGTCAGTCGATGTTGAAATCCCCCATCATGAGTAGCTCACCATCAGAGGAGAGGAAGACAATTGAGTTGAAGTATGATGGGAGGGAATCAGTGGTGAGTTTGGGGGCAGCGTATAGGGTACCGATGTAAATAAGGCTTTGGAAGGGAGGGAGAGACAAACAAGGAGGGTCTCATAGGATTTGGGGACCGTTTTTTGGGAGGGACATGGAGCTGGGGAGAGAGCTGTGGACATACATAGTGACTCCGCCGCCCCGCTTACCACGGTCCTGCCCATAAAGTGTGAAGTTCGGTAGGACAAGATGGGTTTCAGGGGTGCGAGAAGACAGCCAGGACTCTGGGATGCAAAGAACATTTAATGAGTGTTGATTAAGCTAGACTTTTAGGACATTCATCTTGGGTAGAAGACTGCAGGCGTTTATGTGGAAAATGTGAAGACCCTTTTGGGAAAGGGGATTGGGATGGGGGAAGGAGGAAGGACCAGGATTAAGTGTGACATCTCCCAAGATCAACAGGAGAAGGAGGAGAAAAGAGTACAGAAGATGCTTCTTGGAAGAAAACAGTGGGTGGGGGGTAGGGAGCTCCAGGGAGTGGGGTGATGTAGGGAAAGAAGAAGGGATACATATTTCATTAGGGTGGCTGGGAGAAGGCCTGGGTGGATAGGGTGGTTGGTGGTGGTTGTGAGAGTGTGTGGAAAGGGGGTAGTGGGGAGGGTGACAAAGGAGGAGCAATTTTGGGGGAGCTCTCCTTTGAGGGGGATGTAGAGAGGGGTATCGTATGCAAGAAGGAGGAACAGTAGACAGGTATTCATGCAACTTTCCATAGTAAAAAATAATGGGGAGAAGAAATACATAAAATAATAAATGGAATGCAGGCAGAATTGTATCTAATTAAGTTTTTTAAAGTTTTCTTTGAGGTGTCAGTAGCTCTTTAAGCTTGTTCACCTTCATCATTACATTTTTCTAAACTCCAAGTCTCTGAAACATGTAGCTGATCACTACAGAAGTGACATTTTACACAAAGAAGTTGTCCAGAACTTTGTGAAGCACTTTCAAAATTACATGAAAGATATGACAGTGTTTTATAATAAGCTAGGCATTCTAATGTTTCCTTCCCTGAAAAAATAGTCAAAGTTGCTGTTTATCCCATAGAGTTCCTTTAGAGTCCAACTGCCTCTATAGCTTACGCCCTACTTCAAGTCATAATCCTCTGTTGTGACATCACAGTCTGTTGCCATGGGAGTAACTGTGATATCACAAGCAGTGCTCTGTGACTTTAGATAGGGAGAAAGCAGCAGTAATAGACAAACTCTACAGGAGCAAATATCCTGTTTTCATACAAATTACCTCAGTAATAAATAACGGGGAGGAGAAATACAGCACTAATAGGAAATATAAGCCGAACTGTGTCTAAATATTAGGTTTTGATAATGTTCTCTTGAATGTGCCACCAGCTCTTTAAATGCCAGTTAGTATTTATTTGTTTACAGTAGAAAATCGTCTATCAAGTTCCGCGAGCATTCTGTCCAAGCAAGGATACCACAATTTGGATTGGAAACTGCCTTCATTATGGTAACTTCACATAATCCAGAGGCTGTTTCAAAATAGAAATCACCCAACCTGCAGTTTCCTATATACATGGGATGTTCTGAAATCTGTGCAATTGGTATATCAAGTCTCTCACAAAACTGTCTGGCTTTATTATACATGTCATTGGCTGCTGCCTCATTTTGCATGTCTGACAGAGTTGTGGTGAGAGACTCAACAGCAGTTACAGCAGTTGACAGATCAAGGAATTCTTTCTGCAGGAGATTAAACAACCCATGAGTTGTACTCAGCAGTGTCTTAAACATAAAGAGACAGGAAACTGCTGCCCAATGTGCAAGCTTCTTTTGTAATCCATGAGTGGTTGCATCAAACCCCATAGCCAAGCAATTTATAAGTACATCAAATGTTTTCTGTGACTGCAGTCTGCAAGACCATCTGGTGTCTGAGAGCTGCACTAGTTCAGCTGATGTTAAGCCAAGGTACCCCTGTGCATTCATTAAAAAGTGTAGAGACTCAAGAGTTTTGAAGAAGTCATGTGCGTCTGGCAGTTCATTGTATGTATTCCAAACCACAAGATATAATTCATGGGCGTAACAATGTACATACGTTGCCTTATCATGAAACGTTCACAATCTTTCTTGAATTCCACTTACATGACCACTAATCACAGTAGCCCCGTCATAAACCTGAGCAACACACAATAGTTTGTCCATTTTTTTCAGTCTTCTAGTGAAGCAGTGATACTGGCAGCATCAAACATATCCATTTTAGTAAACACAAGAAACCTTTCCATTATCTGTCCCTCAGTGTTTACACAGCACACACAGGCTGCTAGCTGTTCTAATTTTTTACTATATCTGGTTTCATCCGCCCTTAAGAAAAACATTTCTGCTGATAAATCTCCAGAATAATGACTGCAAGTGCTTCTTTAGAACAGCTGTTAATTAATTAGCTCAATGAATTTGGTGAGGTATAACCAGAATTATCTGATGGTCTGTATGTTTCAGTTAAAAAGTCACTTTTTTTATAAGATCTAGGAGTTCAAGAAAGTTTCCCCTTGTTTGTGCAGCTTGGGCTCTCATTATATCCCCAAAATGCCAATCCCTGTTTACTTATATATCTAGTTATTCCCACAAGTTGCTTCATGTACTCTTCCATCATCATGGATGTCTTTGTCACTTGCCTTGTCAATGACTTGTTCTGTAGTGTCAGTTTTCTTTACACGTCCAAATCCTGCCCAGCGGCTCATGCTACTCAAATGAATGGCTGAAGAATCATGCTCCCTAAATGATTCAGTAGCTCTTTTCCAATTTGCGAATCCTTTGCCAAGTAAAGCATCTCCGAATGACTTAGCATTTCAAGTGCTAAAAACTCTACAGAACACTGTACAGAATACAGATGACAAAATTCTATTTTTTTGTTACTGATTTTTCAACCACCACACACACAGCACAGGACCCAGGCCCAGATGGACAGCTTAGGCTAGCTGGCCCCCACACTGCAGTACTACAGTCAGAGTAAACTGCCTACGAGGCAGTAAAAGTAGGCTGAGGTAGTTTATTTTCAGGCCTTAATACTCACTGTAGTCTTCTAGTCCAATTAATAATGCTTTCAGTGTCTGCAAAGGCAGGCAATAAGCTGCAGAAGCTGATGAACTTGTAGTGCCCTTCCCTCCCCCAGCAAACAGATCACATAGATAGCACTGTATCTTTACAGCAGCAGGGCAGCAGTGTAAGTAAGACAAAGTGGAAGATGATGATTTAAATGTATTTTATATCTTAAAAAGACTCTTTTATGCCAGCCTGGTGGCACTGAGGGTTGAGATGCTGGACACCACACCTCGTGTTATGCTGGCAACCCGGTTCGGGAACCACCTGGGTTGTTGAGGTGCCAGTGGGGGCAGAGCAGGACTAAGCATGCCGATGGGCAGCTTTTCTTTCCTGTGGGGTTGGCTGGCGCTCAGAGGTTCCGCTCCCACTGGGTGGAGGTCCAGTGGGTAGCATAGCGGAGAGGGGTGGCAGAAAGCCGTTACGGGAACATGGAAGGGGCTGAGCTTGTGTAACGGGTGCATAGTGCACCTCACACACTGGTATGGCCATGTGCTGGGGCCTCAGGGGACAGGGAGAAAACCGGTAAAAATACCTATGTGTTCTAATTGCCAGGTGGGGGGAGGAGGTGATGGGGACCAAAGAGCTATATGAAAAAAAAGATTCTTTTTATTTATTTATTTCAAAAGTTTCACCAGGAAAGACATACTGAGCTGATAACAGCTGATTTCCAAAAGGGGTAGAGGAGGGTAGTGAATAACAAACAGAGCAATAATTACATAGCAGGTAAAACAAAAATTAAGAATCATATACTAAGCTACAATCAAAAGGCAATTTATGCAAGGTTAAGGCAGATAATGCAATCCAGTGGGTATTAAGGGAATACAGTTAAAGAGCATAGTGCAATTTATGTAAGGAAAGAGGCAGAGAATGCTGTTCAGAGGGTTACAGGGAAAATATTTTAGACTACTATCTGGCCTGTCGATTAACTGGTCAAAATCCGAGGTGCTCCCCTGAAGGGGTAACAAAGACAATTTTATAAAACTATGCCAGGAAAACAACTTAAAATGGTGGGGGGAATAGCTTACATACTTGTGAGTCAGAATACCTAGTAGATTAGAAACTCTGGCTCACATTACTATGAAGCCCATGGTAGAGGAAACAAAGTTACATCTAGAGAAATGGGCTAAACTTAACCTATCACTTTGGGGCAAAGTAAACGCCCTGCAAATGATGTTGTTGCCCAAGATCTTGCACCTTCTTAATGTTTCACCAATACATATTCACCCTGTTTGGTTTAGAAAAAGTGACTCCCTAATTAGGAAATTTCTATGGGGAGGAAGGAAAACTAAAGTCAGTTTGGCAAAGTTAAGGAAGCACTGGCAACAGGACGGTATGGGCTTACCTGATTTTAAGCAATACCAACAAGCTTTCTTATTTAGACAAACATATCAAAGGTTCATGCCAAATAACATTAGCCCTAGATGGGTCAAATATGAGCTGTGTAGTGTCTAGCCTTACTTGCTCAACCATGTTGCCTTGGATATTTACCCAGCCTCTATCAGCTCCCATCCCTTCCTGAAGATTTCAACTAATTCTATAAGATAATTTGTCAACCAATTAACCTGTCCCTCGGTTCTGCTCAGACACACTCCATTATGGAGAAACACGAGTATTAAATTTGGTAATAAGGTCTTGACTAATGATGTTTGGGGAAAAAAAGGTATTTTATTATTGAAGGATATAATAGACTCTCACATGGGCATCCTCAGGTCATTCGCTGAACTAAAAAAGAAATATGGGTTACCCAACATGCAAGTTCATTCCTTCCTACAAGTCAGGGATGTATTAAGAGACATCCTAGATAATAACCTGGCCATCCCAATGTCCAGTGAGCTGGAGAACTTAATTACAGTAACTAGCAGTAAAGGTGGGGCTGGAAAGCTGTATAAACTCTCAAATAGGACAGGGCCGGATCTTACATGAGTGACCAAACCACATGGGCTACTGAATTCCATCCTGGTCATGGGAAGTAATTTGGCAAAATGCATATAAATCTAGCTTGGATCTGCAAGGTCGACTAATTCAGTTTAAGTTGCTTCACAACTGGTAATATACTCCAGAAAAAATATTTAAGTTGGGCCTCTCCTTGGATAGTAACTGTTGGAGATGTGGTCCCACAGAGGCCAACTCAATTCACATGATAAGGTACTGCCCAGTGTTAAGACCAGCTTGGTTAATTATTTAGGAATCGTGTTAACAAATCTTGCAGATAAATTTCCCTTTCGACCTAGGGATTTTCAGACTGGGTGATTCAAATTTGTTAACAACCGTAGCTCTAGCAGAAAAGAGTTGGGTTACAACAGCCTCCTTATGCTTCAAATGCCTGATCTTCAGTCACTGGAAAGACATACAGGCCCCTGAGTTGGATGAGTGGGTCAAGGCCCTGTCCAAAGCAAGTATTAATGAATACATTAGTCACTATAATGCAAAAACTGTACAGCGATATATAATGCAGCATGGGACCCCTTTTTCTCTTGGTTAAAGTCACCATAGGACCCCATCTTTAACTTAAGATTTACTGTCTCTACACCGGCATATTTCTATTTCTTGCAGGACAAACCATAATGTTTGCCCCTCTGTCCTGTCATAGACAAAGGTATTACCTTTTAGTTTTTTGCTCAATCCATTTAAAGATATCCCAGGTTACTATTTAGTGCTTGTACCTTAACCTAAATGTTTGTACCCTCTTTATATTATTTGTTCATATGTGATACCTGTGACACTTGAACAGCTGGTTCTGATTACTCTATGATTTTTGTAATATAAAAAAATGTAATGTGATTGTCTATCATGAGAAATCCTGTGCTCCTGGGATGCCCCGTATCACTTCAAAGGACAGGATATGTTAAATAGCAGATCTCTGTAATGTATTTAACTTCCAAAGACTCGCATTTTATATTCTTGTTGTTGAGCTGTGCTTCTTTGAAGGCCAGGAATTAAACTATCCATTTTATGACATCTTCAGAGGAAAGAACAGTTAATTCAACTGGTGCTAAAAGAAGCTACATGTCAGCTAAGTGAGAAACTGCAGAGTTATAAAAGTTTTTTTGACATCTTTGAAAAGCAGGAAAACACACTAGATCAAAGAGGAGCAGGAAACCACTCCAGATCAAAGTGTCATATTGGAAATGAGTTTTGGCTTATGTCATCTTATTTAAAATACCTCCTGAGCGATAAGGCATCCTGTATAATTTTTAACACACAGAGGAGGAGCTGGGTGACATCATGGAGGAGGCCAGTTCAAAGACAGTTTTTAACTATGCTGTGGCTGGCCTTTAGTGATATTCTTGTTTGGACTCTCTGAAGCAACAACATCTACTTCAAGCACTGTTAGAAGATATACATTAGATAGACAGGTCTAATTGTCTGGTGGTAGGAATTTGTTTGCACTTTTTTTTAACCTTGTTCTTTTAAGTGATTGTATGCGTTGTGATATATTGTTCTGTATTTACATGTTACATTTTTATCTCTTTTAAAGAGACTGCTTGGTGTGCCTTCGAAATTCTTTCTTTGATAAGTGAAGCATATATGGTTAAAGTTGACACTGTGCATTGCTTACTGGTAATACCAAACTGGGAAAAGGTAAGAGTTTATCTGAGGTCTTTCATAGAGTTTTAAAGGGTTCATTTTGTACACCTGGTTAGGTGCCCATAGGCGAAAGATAGCTGGCATCCCCCGAAGAGCAGAATTATCTGAGCCTGTACATTGGGTAGGCTAGCAAGAGATTCACAGTTTGAATCCCTCCAGAACTTGAGACCAAAGGTGATTCAAACCCACAAAACAGACAGGAGGGTTACCCTGTTCTGTTCCTGTTCACAATACTGTGCTTGGAGGTTGGCACTGTGGGAGCAGAGGATCTGACCTGCTGAGTAGGGCTGTGACAATACTCACTATGTATTTGATATTTATTTACATTATATTGCTATGTACTTCTTTTTTACAATATAATAAAAGACAAAAACTTGAAAAAAACAAGGAAAATACTATTCAAAGTGCAGAGATCACGTGGGTTAACAGTAAGGGCTGGGGCTCTTTTTAATAGACTGTATCACAGAAACCAAAGCCCAGTTCACATGGACAAATCTGCGGCATTGTTGCTGGTGCACAGCAGCAAGATTGTTGCTGCTATGGACATATGAGCACTACAGTTTTGCTGTTTGGGGGTTACGTTTCATTCTCTCCATGATCCCTGTTTTCTTGGGATAGGGTTGTGGTGTGGGTGTTTTGCACCATTTTATTTGGCCATGTGAACAGCCCACACCACACACAGCGTTGTGACAGGCTTTTCCCAGGCTGCACTTCTGTGTCATTTATTTGAAGTCACAGTACTTTTTTACACCCAAGTTCAGCTAAAGATTGTTTCTAGTAGCCTAAACATATTTGAACTCGAGGAAGTGATTCTTTTAGAAAACGAAGTGCTAAAATATGAAAAAAAAACATGATCCAGGAGTCGAGCCATGACACTGGGCATGTGCATATGCATAATGCATAATGCAGAAGCGCATGCCCAGTGTCAAAGCTCTACTCTGACATCGTTTTTGTTTTTTTTTCTACATTTTAGCCCTTGGTTTTCTAAAAGAATCACTTCCCCGAGTTCAGCTATGTTTAGGCTACTAGAAACAATCTTTTGCTGAACTCAGGTCAGAAGACCCATCCGCGATTGTTATAGTGCCGTCACCCCAACTCGACTACCCCCTCCCCACCGGAACCCTCCTTCCAACGCCAGAACTTCAGAAGGCATCCCACCAGTGCTCCAGAGTCATGCTTTCTGAATGCTGCTCCACAGCATTTCAGCAGGCACGGCCACAACGAATTACGTGGCACTGCAGTAAATCTCTCGCCATGCGAACAAGGTATAAGACATGCAGTGTCTGATACTGAAAGGAATAATACACCCTCATCTCTTGTAAATGTTATTTGTTTCCTTGTCAAAAGACAAGTCTTTTCATGTAGCCATTGGGGATATATGTGTATTTGCTTTAGTTTGTTTTTGCTGTTCACACCAGCCCCTGTAATTTGCCTGGGGGAGTCTCCATTTTCTGGTTGTTGAAATCTCATTGTGCCTGACAGCTGCATTAGCATATGAGAACATGATGTGTCAGCACCCTTTAGACTCCACGGTATTTACTGACTGACTGATTGATTCATTGATTTATTTCAAAAGTTTCACCAGGAAAGACGTACTAAGCTGATAACAGTTCATTTCCAGATGCATCCTCGGGGGAAGAGGGAGGAGGAAGATGATGTACAACAATCATAAATAGTAAGTACACGGCAGATGGAAGGCGTAAGTAACAAACATTAAGCTAGGACCAAATAAGTAGTTTAATACAATATTAGTGCAATATTACAAGTATGAGGAGGAGATTGCAACCCAGAGGGCATCAAGGAGGAAAAAGTGCAAAGTGCCAAAAAGAAGGAGGAGGAAGGGAAAGCTAACCTTATGTTTCGAGATGAACAGTGGTAGCAGGGTGAAGCAGAAGGGGGATTAAGAGAAGATCAGAAGGAGAAAGAGGTAGCAGTGGTATCAGGTAGAGAGTAGAGGAACAGGGACAGCTATCAGGTGCAGTTGCAGGTGTGGGTTGTGAAGTCGTGGAACAGAGAGGAGGAAGAGTGCTGGGGAGAGAATTCCAAAGTTTGGGGAAAATGTATGAGAAAGCAGTCGGGCCAGCTGATGATTTTCTTGAAGGGAGAGCAAGGGAGCAATAGCCAGAGTTATGAAGGGTGTAAGAGGACAGTATGCCTGTCTGCTTACTTAGAATTCAACGAAACAAGTTGCAGCAAGGTGTGAAATACCACAGTTACCTTCAGTTAGCTTTACAAACTGTCTTAGATGTAATGCAGATTTTTTCCTTTAAAATGCATTCAATCTGTGTGTTTCTAGCGAGTTTTTTCAGGTTATGTATCCTTTCAGCATAGAGATACATGGTGTAAATGGGTGCAGTGGCATCCTGTTCTCCTATGCTAATGTAGCTCTTAGATAGGTAGATAGACAGATAAAATCTTTATTTTTATACAAGACAATACAAATCATTAGTGAAAAAGAATCCCCGTTTGCAAGACTGTCCTGTGTACGTTACATTTCAGTTTCAATAAAAAACAAAGTACATTACAAAATACTACATAATTTACAACACATCTCATCAACTGCTTACTAACTACACAGACTTCAAAAACACATATAAACACTAGTAACAATTGCAAATAAGAGGAAAACAATTTTTCAATGCAGTAACAAAAGCTTTGTGTTGTGAAATAGTACATACTGGAAAGGCAGGCTTATCCAAGATAATGCAGCCGGGAACCGAACTTTTTTTCGCCAAATTTGCTTTGCATCTTGGGGGGCTAACTTTGTTTATATGCATTGATCTGGTTAGTTCGCAAAATGGATGTTTATCTTTATTGAAAACTACTTGTGTGCCGTAATGGTCAGGACTGTATATACAGATCTTGTCCAGGAGTTTTAGCCATGATCTTGTGCTTCATACGGCTAGTGTTTTCCAATTTAACTTGGACAGTAGCACACAATGACTCCTTCCGGCAGCCATAGACCCACTGACACCCTCACCCCAACCCCCTCTACCTACCTCATATTGCAGCCATCCCGGGGTAGCCCAGTGTATCCCTTCACCGGATGGATCCCTCTCTTCCGAGGAGGAAGGCACCAGGGAAGACAACCAGCACACTGTCTGTTCGGTTCCTGGGAGCTGAGGTGGTTTCAGGGCCTCAGGGCACTTGTGGCGGCAGGAGCCGGTGGCCATCATCCAGTCAGCTGAGAAATAGTTTTCCAGTTTGCTCCCCTGTGGAGCATGGTGTGCCATGGACGTCAAGGCACATGCCGATGTCCACCACGCCCCTTGCATTCATCGGGGCTTGCCAAGCTGTCAAACTCCCAGCCTCTGCTTGGAGGCAGCACACAGTGAGCCGCATCCCCTCCCTTCCCCCAGGAAAAGGCGAGCAGTCGTCAGATGCTCAAGCCTTCTCCTCCTGGCCGGCCCTCCAGTGACCCAGGTCCATTCCCAAACCTGGGCTCACTAGCGTTGAAAGCAGAAATCCAACTGCTGCGCTGATGGGCCAGCTTGCTGGTTGCTTTTAACTAAATCAGTGCAGTCTGGATTGTTCAGTAAACAGTTGTTGAGTTTCCAGGTGGAGTTAACAAACGGTATCAAGGCTAAGTCCATCACAACCGCAGCATGGTTGGAAACTGTTTTGGACTTGATTACCCATTGGTCAGTGCAGTGTAACCATTCCGCAGGCATTGAAAGGTCAGTACCAGAGTAGTCCGGGGGGGGGGTCAGCCAGCATGTATAATCACAAATTTGGGATTTGGGTGACGCCAAACATTCACCGGGCCTAAGTCTCTCATCAGCCTTCTCAGGCATGAGGTTGCCAGACTGTGTAGAACATCCCTGTTCCCTGCTCTGTCTAGCTGTGGGTCAAGGGTAGTGTTGAAGTCCCTGCCTACCACAAAGAGGTCTCCAAGACTCGGAGCAGCCTTTACCAGCAGTTTTGTAAGGAACATTCTGGGCATAAACATTTAGTAGCATACAGGAGGTATTGTTATATTCCCCTTCAAATATTACTTACCTCCCCTCATGATCTTGTATACATTCTTTTACTTCAAGAGGACAGTTCCTATGAATCAACCCTGCCACCCTCTTCCTATGCGTATATCGAGAAATGTGGAAAAATGCACCAATCCCATGCAAGATCTTTCCAGCTTTTCGCTTTCTAGAGGGGACAAACGAATCTCCTGTAGGAAAGCTATTTCAGTCTCTTTGATTTTTAAGTTCATTCAAGACCCTGGATTTCTTAATGGAACTTCTGAGCATTGACTGGGGAATCACCTCTACGAGGGAGGAGGCTATTCTGCCACTATACAGGTCATTAGCGAGACCGCACCTAGAGTATTGTGTCCAGTTCTGGTGCCCCTACCTTAAGAAAAATATCAAACTACTGGAGGTGATACAGTGGAGAGCAACTAAATTGATCCAGGACATGGGGGACAAAACATACAAGGAGATACTGAGGATGCTGAACATGTACTCTCTGGAGGACAGGAGAGAGCGGTGATAAGATTGAGACTTTCAAGTACCTAAAGGGCATAAATAAGACCAGCACAGAGGGCATATTTAATGTAAGGAAGGAAGGTAAATCAAGGGGAACATGGCCTGAAAATGGTTGGGGGCAGATTTAGGAGGGAAATGAGAAGGCACTTCTTCACAGAAAGGGTGGTGAAAGGGTGAAAAGAGTTGCCAGAGGAAGTGGTGGTGGCAAAGACAGTGACCAGTTTCAAGATGGATTGGGACAGGGTAAAGAAGATTAGGTCAACAGGGAACACAAGGGGGATGGGGCACAGCGAGGGGGGAGAGGGGTTGGGAGAACAACTCCTGGAGGCATGGGGGGGCAACTACTTGGTATAACTAGCTGTGCACTAGAGCAGACTAGACAGACCATTATAGCCTGTATCTGCTAGCAATTTCATATGTTCGTATGAGCCTGTAAGCAATACACGTAACAATTTTCTCAGGTTCCATTTTGACAGCCATATTTCCACCATAACCTCTTAACAACCAACCAACCTAGCAGTGAGTCTAAGGTGGAACTGACCATGTGTGACTCTCCATCGGGGGATGCAAATAAGACTCACCTCCATCCATATGTATGCGGATGATACTGTCCTGTATGCATCTGGCCCCTCCAGATTCAACAAAGTTCAGCTCTGGTTTTGCTCAAATCAGTTATTCTTGAATGCCAAGAAGACAGTCTCCATGACCTTTGGCATGAGGCAGCAGCTGTCTCGGCTTGAATCCCTACCTTCTTTCCAACCCTAGATGGGACTACATTTGAGGACAACTCTTCCTTCAGGTACCTTGGAGTGTGGCTTGACCAGAACCTCACTTTTTTTTTTTTTTTTTTACTTAGTATTTTTCTGCGCCTACTGTCCCTCAACCTCCACTCCTTCAATCCCCCAAGGAGTATCACCCTCCCAATCCTACCGACCATCAGGGTCTGCCTCTAGAGTACCACACTCACTGCCATTGGGGCCCTTGATGGCCCAGATTACCCCCCCCCCGGGCGGGCCGAGGAAAGATCCCCCCCTTACCTCCTTCTTTCCCCTGCAGTGAGCTGCACAGCGGGGCCTGCCCTGTTTCGGTCGGCAGGTGGCGAGACTGGTTCCAGAGGACGTCATCTAGGCAGCTGGAGGGCATTTTCCTCCGAGTTGCATTTTACCCCCAATGTTGGCGTGCAATGAGGAGCAAGGCTGCCGGCGTCCGTGGAGATGCACATTGAAGCCGGTCCTCTGCCTGCATCTACCTTTGCATCAGGCGCACCTCAGCTGCACCAACCACCCTGAGCATCTCCCAACAGGTAGTGGTATCACAGTGGGGAGCGCGGTTCCCCCTCTCCCCGGAGAAGGAGAGCAGCCATTGGGCGCTCAATCCTTCTCCCTCCTGGCCAACCCTCGTCGACCTGAGCTCGCCTCCCAACCTGGGTCGCTGTGGTATTTATAGCATCCGGCGCTCAACCCTCAACGCCACCGGGCCGGCCCCGAACCTCACCTTTTCAGAACACATTGATGCCATCCATAAAAAGCTGCACACAAGCTGGGTGCACTATACAGAAATCATGGATGTATTCCATTGCTGGCTCCCCAAGTGCTGGTCTAGAAAATGATCCTACCTATTTTTGACTATGGTGATGTAGTCTACAGTGCCGCTCTCAAATCTTTCCTAACCAAGATGGACTCTCTTTTCCACTCTTTCTGTCACTTTGCTCTTGACTGTCCTCCCCATACCCATCACTGCACCCTACACCAGTCTCTCTCCTTTCCTTCCCTGTTAGACGGCGCCATATTCACTGCGCCAACTTTCTTGCTAAATTCTGGTTTCACTCTCTCCCTCCCTATCTCTCATCCTCTATTTCTCTCAAACCACCTTCTACTCACTCACTCATTCAGAAACCTTGATCACCTCACATTTACAGTCCCCCCAGGTCTACCTCAGTTGGCCAGGCAGCATTCTCACATCGTTTCCCAAAAATCTGGAACATTCTCCCCTCTCCCGACCATCACGCTGCCTCCCCTCGGGTCCTCAACGCCCTCCTTAAGGATCTTTCCCCCCTCCTTGTAGTTGTGCTTAATTCTATTCCATCTCCATATTAGCCTCTGCATTCACTTGCAGGCTAGTAATTATTCTATATTACTCATGCAATTAATTGTTTATGTAGCTTCCTAGCACTTTCCGAGTTTGCTGCATTGTAAAATAACTATATTGTCATCCCGATTTGATGTTTGTATCTATTATTCCATTATTATTGTATTTGTCTTTTTACTGCTGTGCTTATTGTAACCTCATCCCCTTTCTCCCAGGATGCATCTGGAAAAAAACATTCACTGCTCAGTATGCCTTTCCTGGTGAATCTTTTAACTAAATAAATAAATAAAAGTAAAGTGAGATGTCACTGATTGACTCAAACTTGTAACAAGCAGACTACAACTTTTTCAGGAATGCCCTTCATCCAGTTCCGCAAGATACACCGTGACCGCCTGCCAGGTGAAGTGTGGTGGGCAAGATGGGACTCATTCACCACGCTTATGTAAATGGTACTCATTCCCTTTGAGCCCTGCACAGAAAGTGCACTTTCGAACCATTAACCTTGATGCCTTCTTAGCTGCAGCATAGCTTGTGCCCCCCTGACATTATTTAAATTTAAATAGTAGTGAATCAGAGAAAGTTTATTGAAATGACCACAAGAAACCCCTAGTTACTGTTCCCCCCCCAAAAGTGTTGCCAGAGGGAGAGTGTGTGCCACCCCTGTAGTTCCCCCCTCCTCATGTGCCTTTAGGGGCCCGTGATGTCAGGGTCCTGTGGTACCTCCCCCAATTACTATAGCCCCTTCCTAAGCCCCTACGGGGTCAGTCTATTCATCATTTCACTATGAAGGCTTGGCAGGCATCGGCAGCAGCGGTGTCAAGAGTGCCCTGCAGCAGACCAATCTGAGGCCCCCCTCCCGATTGCCTCTGGCTCCTGAGTAAGCCTCCTGTGTTTAGAGCACCATGCTTTGTAAACATTAGGGGGGTTTCTGGGCTGGTCAGCCACCAGGTACCCTCTGTTACTGCAGACATAGCTAGAAGCTCGAAGAGAGTGACCACCTGGCATGCCACGGCAATGTGCTACTCCCACCTGGGGTGCCACTCTACTTCACTCAACCACCATTTTGAAAAAGCTTGCTGAACCCCTGACTGCCATTTTAGCTCAGTGCTAAGTGATTTCTTGTGCACCCCACATCAGTTGAGAGCCCTGGCAACAGAGTATTCATACAAACCCTTCGATGTCTTTAAAAATGAATTCCATAAGATGCTTTATGCTCCGGAGCCACTGCCACAGAAAGCAGGCTGAAACTGAAAGTACACATGGAGATGGCAGGTCCCGGCGGCCTCTTCTCCATGGCTCCAAATGGCCACTGCTCAACTGCCTCCAGGCAAGCACTGATTTCTTCCCCTTTTCCGGACTGTGCAAAACACAGTGTTAAGGGGAGTTTTCCTCTGACCCAGGCAGGACATCACTGTGCAGGCTAAATCACTGCAGGATTAGTACTGCTGTTGGGGGGGGGGGGTCCATAACACCATAGGACCTACACCAACTCAAATGAACCAGGGGATCAGAACCGGAGTACACTGCTTACCCACCCCAGCCCAGTTTAAACTATGGTATGTCCCTGACCCAAATGAATGCAACCCTACAAATACTTCAGCCTCCTCACATAACCACATCAGTAACCAGTGATACACAGAAATTGTCGGCAGATAAGGACCGTTAGGCCTATCTAGTCTACCCGTAAACCCTATGCTTATATGCAGTCACTGACCCTAAGTGATCATTGGCTTTTCATCACTCCCTCCCCACCCAATGTTCCTTTGTGCCTGTCCCAGGCATGTTTAAATCCCTCCACTGTGCTTGCCCCACTACCTCTTGTGGCAGACTGTTCCAAGCATCCACCACCCTCTCTGAATAGAAACACTTCCTCACGTTACCTCTTAATCTCCCCCCCCTCCAGTTTCATATTGTATCCTCGTTCTGATATCTTTCTACACTGGAAAGATCCCCACCTGCACTTTGTTTATGCCCTTGAGATACTTGAAAGTTTCTATCATGCCCCCCCTCTCTCCTCTCCTCCAGTGAGTACATATTGAGGTCTCTTAGTCTCCCTTATATGTTTTGTGATGCAAGCCATGCACCATCTTTGTTGCCCTTCTCTGGATAGCCTCCACCTTGTCTATGCCCTTACACATGTGTGGTCTCCAGTACTGCACGCAGTACTCCAGGTGAGTCCTTACCAGTGTTTTAATCATCACCTCCGTCTCCTGCTAGTAATGCCTCTGCCTATGCACCCCAGTGCAGTGTGCCCAGTGCCACTGACCATGGAGGGAGCACTAAGACCAGAGGTGTGCTTCCCATTTCAACTGTACAGCACAAAGAAAAAAGACAAGAGATCAGTTCGATGGCCACAGTTCAGGAGAGTCAAACAATCATTACTTTGAGGGCTGTTGGAGGGTCAGCTCTTGAACAAGCACTGCAGGGCTCTCAGTTTGACTGGCTTCTTCAGACCCTGAGGCACTGTTGGACTTACATTTCTTCTTTTTGGAGTGTTAGGCCTTCCTCCACTGGGGAGAGTCATCAACTGATTAGGCTGATATGTTGGGGGGTGTAGAGGTCCGCTGGTACCCACAGTTTCCTTAGGGTTGGTTTGGCTTTTGCCAAGGTGCAGAAGTATTGTGGGCCATCAGATAATTAAATCTTGAATTGAGCAGGTGCGATAAGGTGCATCTTGATATTCTTTTCAGCAAGGTTTTTCTTGATGTTTAGGAGTGTTTTATGTTCCTGAAGGGAAAAGGGGGTATAATTGTGATAGAAGTATAGTTTCTGGTAGCGAAAAACCACATCCCTTTTACTCCAAGTCAGGTTCAGAATTTTCATGCTATAGTATAGGACTTTTAACACCACTGAGCATGGTTTTGCTTTGGGGTTGAAGGGTTTAGTGGTCAGAGATTTATGGATGCGGACAATGTTCAAAGATTGATCAGGCTGAAGATTTAGTAGTTCCTTTAACAGTGATTTGATAAAATATTCCATTTTGCCTGATTCATTCGCTTCTGGCAAGCCATAAATCCTCAAATTGTCCCCTTTGGAATGGAGTTTCAAATCATCCGTTTTTTCTGTTAACTCCCATTCTCTCCATTGTAGAAGCTGTATTGCAGCATCATGCTGCTCGAGAGTTTCAGAAGCTGCAGTAAGGCCGGCCTCGAGGTTTGTAGTTCATTGTGCCACTTCAGCTAGTTTCTTAGCAGTGTCCCCAACCCTTTTCTCCAGATGAGTCAAATTACAGCTGACTTTAAAGTATGAAAACATTTTTGGTAGGTGATCGGAATTTTTTCTGTCGTCTTCATTATCGCTTGGGTCACTGGTGCAGCTTGAAGCTACAGAAGCTGAGCAGCTCCTACTATGAGTTCCAGTGTCCGGGGTATCGAGAGGCTGAGTCTTTTTTAAGTAATCAAAAATTGTGTTTTTTTGCTCTGGATTTGGCAGGCATGTCTGTCTTTGTACAGATTTTCCTAGTAGTTTGAGTTAGTAATTCCAGGATCAGGTTAGATTAATAAGGATTTTGAGTAACACTCGGGAAGGGAGAGCTAAGATTACTCACAGCTGCATCGATGCCAGGCAAAGTTAATTAATTTTACCTATGTAGTGGTGTTCCTGATTGAGCTGTATCATTCCTCTCTAATCATACATACTTCCCTGGGCTGACCCCTCACCTCAGAGATATGGTCTCACATCGTGCCATTGCAATTAATAGGGACACAGGCACTTATTTATGAGAGTGACCATACGTGGCCTCCTAAATGCTCCAAATTGGCTGAATATGTAGTGGCTCCCTCACCACTGGGCTGTAAATCAGCGCAACTTCTCCTGTCATAGCACCAAACCACCCATTATAACCACCCAGTTGTGCTGGATCAAACTATTAGACAATCATTTTAACCTCATTAAGCAAACCACTGTACTGCTCTTCATATGCTCTGGTAATGTAGAACTTAATCCAGGTCCACCAGATTTTTGTCTAACCCTCTCAAATGCTGCTAGCTTAACAGGGTTAAAAGTTGTGACTATCAATGTTTGAAGTCTAATTAACAAGCTTGATAGCATAAAAATGTGGATATGCCTAATCAACCCAGCCATTTCACTACTCACAGAAACCTAGCTCAACAGTTCTTTAGAGCACAGTGTCTCTATGATCCCTGGCTACATCCGGTATTGGTTAGGCAGAATTTCTAGAGGCTGTGCATAATTCTGTACATATAAATTCTCTTCAACTATTATCAACTCTTTGTCTAAACCCTTGGAATACAAATGTCTTCAAGTCTCTGTAGCCATGTCCCGAAATTAGACTATCAATATTGTTGGATGCTGCAGACCTCCTATGGTGGCTTAAAGCTGATTAATTTCCTCAGTTTACACAGAAATGAAACCATAATTCTTGTGGATTTAAATTTCAATTGGCTGTCTTCAAAATCTAATGGCCTTAAATCGCTCTGGATGATTTTAGTCTACATCAGGTGGTTAGTGAACCTACAAGACCCAATCTAAAAAATCCATCCAATTCCTCATTACTGGATGTAGTACTTACCAACAGGCCACACAAAAATGTAACTACTGCTTTATTCAACATTGACTGCAGTGACCATAATGTGTTGGCTTGTATCAGAGGCTCAAGAAAATCAGTTATAGAACCTACTCTCCATTATAAAAGGAGATGCTCATACTTCTGTGAATCAGGCTATCTCCATGATCCGGTTACCATTAATTGGCAGGGCTTTTACTTAGCTCCCTCTGTGCACACAGTGGTGGAAGTATTTAATCAACAAATTCTCTCCATTATGAATCGACACGCACCTCTAGTAAAGCAAAGAATTAAGAGGAAAATATGTCCTTGGATTGCTGAAGAAATTAAGCAGGCACTGAGGGACTGGGATCGCCTCTGTGCCAGAGCAAGAAAAAAACAAGTTGATCCATGATTGCACAGTGTTCAGACAAAAAAGGAACATGTGCACTAAATTAATCCCTACAGCCACATCAAATTATCATCAAAACCTTCTGGAAGCTAGCAAAAGTGATCCTTCCAAATTATGGCAGACAATCAGATCCCTAGAAGGAGGCATAGCGCCCCCATTCATTGCCACGTAAGGGTGTGGCAAATGGTAGAACATTTAGTGATAAGTAACTTATTGTGGAAGAGTTTAATTAACACTTTGCATCTGCCAGAATGACTTTTAACCAGTCATCTGCTGCTGCGCTCCAGCTAACGATCTAAAGCAATCCCCACCCATTACCAATATGTACCCTCCTTTCTGCTTTCAGATCATTACCTATAAACAGGTGAAAGACATACTACTTACTAATTCTTGACATACAAAAGAGCCCAGAGGCAGATAATTTAGAAGTTTTTTCTTAGGGCTGGGGTCCCAGTGTTAACAGCACCTATAGTTCACCTATTCAATCCTTTCCTAGCTAGTCATGAAATTCCAAAACTTCGGAAAATGGCTCACATAATTCCAGGCCCATATTGATCTTCCCTGTCCTAGCTAAGGCCTTGGAAAAACTAGTAAATTACAAGGGTGTAGGCAGGCACACTCACTGTACACATTTGAGTACAGTTTTGTTGAGTGCCTGCCACAAATCATATACCTTTCTGTTAACATTTGCATTCTAATCTGTAGTATTTGGGTTACTTTAGGCCACTGAACAGTATCTCTGTTCAAACTTCTGTTGTTTAGCAGACAGATACATGTATAACCTCTTTAGAGATTAGAGGAACCATCTGACAACAATCTGACTTGTTTGGAAGGGGGTACCATTTTGAGAGGATGTGTACATTTTTTAATTGGGGAGGTGCAACTGTTGGAGACTGTGTACAAAACAGAAATTTCTGGCTACATCCCTGGTAAATTAACAAGTGTGGGAGTATATCACCACTAAAAATCTAATTATCCCATCGCAATCTGATGCCAGGCTCTATATAGTACCATTACTGCGCTCATTAAAGTGATGAATGATCATCTCACTTCCCTTGACCAAAAACTTGTGACGGCTGCCATTTTTCTTGACCTCAGTAAGGCTTCTGATATGGTCGGCTATCAAATACATCTGCATAAGCTGTCTTCTATTGGTATTGGTCAACACTTGTTACCCTGGTTCAAAAACTATTTGATGGGTAGACAACAACAACTTAAAGCCGAGGGCCTTCTCTCCTCTTGCTCACAAATCTCCAAAGGAGTTCCACTAGGGTCTGTCCTTGGACCACTGTTATTCACCATATATACACATGACCTAGGAGATGTATTTGGGGACATCAAACCACACTGCAATGTGGATGACACAGTCCTATACACAGCCAGACCTAATGGGCAAGAAGCTTTAAATGACCTCCAGCCTGCTTTCAATATTCTTAAACTGAAACTGTGTACTTCTAGACTGCTTTAAAGACACACCTGTTTTATCGTGCCTTTGGGGATTGTATGTAAGAGAATTGTCTACTGTAAATTGGATTAATACTTGATTCATTGTATTTTACTGTTTTATCTCTGGTTTTATTGTTTTATTGTATAGCGCTTTGATAAGTTTGAATTGGTTTTATTAATAAATATTATTATTATTATAAATGCTGCCAAAACAAAGTACATGATTTTTGCCCCCAACAACAAACAGTTAACTGACCCCTCCCTTCCTGGAATCCTCACTCTCCTAGGTGATAAATTGGAGCTAGTGGAGAATTCCAAATATTAAGAAGTATGGCAAGATATTAAGCTCTTTCAGTAATCGATGTAAGTGGCCAAGGCTGGGCGTTTATTATAGAAATAAGTTCAATCTGCCTTTGGATGCCTGTAAAACCCTAGTCAGAACTACATTTTGACAACTACTTGATTACATGGATTTAGTATATAGTGGTGCTGCATCTGGATAACTTGCCAAACTGGATGTCCGCTATCACAAGGCACTGAGATTCATCACCGTGCTACCAGCACGTGGTCATAATGTCGCAGGATATTATGCCGCATGACAAAATATCACTGCCAATACAGCACGATTCTTGCCATGCGGCATATCTCGTTTTTTCTGTGGGGGCCTTTGCCCCACACACACCCCCCAACCCCCCCCCATATAGATTCTCAACTTCGGGAGGGGTTCAAGTCAGGGAGCGCACAAAGTTTAAAAAAAAAAATAAAAGTTTCTGGGACCAGGAATTAAACCTGGTCCCAGAAGCACTGCCTGAGTTCCCCACTGCTGTGGCTCAGTCCGTTGAGCTGCAGCAGCTGGTTGGTGGAACCCACTCCCAGCAGAGGTCTTATCCTCTGCCTGGGAGAGTGAGAAAGGTACAATACTGCGTACAGCAGTATACATGGTATTGCACCATTCACTCACTGGTGCAGTACAGTACCGGGTTAGCCATAATGTTGTACGCTATTAAGCGTGTGACATTATGACCCGGTACCATGATATCTGCAAGAACACACCATTGCACCCTCTATGCATCTGTTGGTTGGCCTTCCCTCACCATTAGACAATTAGAGAGGCAGTATAGCGCAGTGGTTTAAGGCTCTGAGCTGCAAATCTGGTGACATCCAGCAGACCAAACCTGGGTTTGAATCCCACAGCTTCCACTTGCATACTGTGTGACCCTGAGCAAGTCACTTAACAGGTCGCTCCTGTAAAAAAGTTTTCAGCTTAGTGTGCTACTCCTGGTTAAACAACTAAAAAAAATCTATAAATTTTTGGTGCTACAAATCTTTTAGGCATGATTTACCACAATATCTCCCTGACTTATCTTGCAAAGTCACTAGTTTACAATACCTAAGAGCATGCAACTATATTTTGCTTGAAACTCCCAGAAGTACATCCAAATGTAAGCCCCCTCCCAGCCCGGCGCTTACGTAAGATGGGCAGGGGCTTCTGTTGTCCTGGGGTACTCGCACCTGGTCCACTGATGTGGCTGGACCTGATGCAAGCCTAGCTGTGACTGTGATTATTGCTGGTGCTAGTTAGGAACCAGGTGTCTAGCTAGAAAAGTGCATGCTACTTTTTTGGGTTCCTACAAAGAGACAAGGCAGTTCTACCCTTCCCTGTTCCAAAAAGACTGCCTGCAGGCATGGGAGGCTTTGGCTACCTTCCCCCATGGCAGGAAGAAGGAAGGGGTGGAGAAAGGGAGGGGCTGGGGAGAGAGAGAGAGAGAGAGAGAGGAGAGTTTGGGGAGAGGAGGAGAGCAGGGTGGAGGAGCAGGAGGAAAGGGAATCGCAGGCCCCCCCAAAGGAAACCAGAGGGCTGTTTTGGTGGTTTTGCCTGGCAAAGGCTCTGTGGCTGCATCCCTCTCCACCCCCTCTCTCCCCCCTTTCAATCATAAGGAACAGGAAGGAGCCAGACAGTCACTGGGGCTGTGCAGGAGGACCCCTCAGGTTGGTTGCTCAAAGGTACTGAGCCAGACTGTTTGGCCTGAAGGTACTGCGACCTCCCTGGGGTTTCTAGGAGGCTGCTGCATCAGGGATAGATCTTCCTGCCAGGGGGAGAAGCTGGGGAGGCTAAAAAATCACCGGGGGAGTTGAACTGCTGTGCCCCCCCCCATTGCAAAGATCAGAGGAACTGAGGAGAGAAGGATTAACAGGCTTGCCTGGTGAAAGCCATATACAAAGGCCTGCAGGCAAAGCTGAAAAGGTCAGGCAGGCGAAGAACTATGCCACCCATTTCGTGGGAGATGACGTGATGTGGACTGCAGGGGTCATTGCCCTCTTCGGGCACTGTGAGTACCCCGAGCTGCAGCTCAGGGGAGACCATTGTTTTCTTTGTCAGGAGGGAACCGTCCTCTACAGCAGTTTATCTTTGTTTTCTTGGAACTTGTGTGAGGAACTAAGGGCCCCAACGGTAAATTGCAGGCCTGCAGACTAAGGGACCATGAGGTACCCATTAACTGTGACGGTTCTGGGTGCACCCAGGGGAAAGGGGGGAAGTGGGGATAAGTGAATGTTTGGTAACCAGGAGGGTTTGGAGGAGTAGCCCCCACCTCTTTCATGTTAGCTTGTAGTAATAAACTGGATATTTATTGTTCATCTGTCTTGGCAGATGATACAGTGCTACATACCTCTGGCCCCACATTATCTGGAGTCAAAGATGTCCTCCAAGCTGACTTTACGCAGCTAGAAACTAACCTAATTAATGCCAAGCTGCTACTAAATGCCAAGAAAACTAAAGCCATGTTTTTCTCTCCATATACCTCCCGTACTACTACTTCTGACACATCTAAAGACCTTATTGTCACCTCTTTAGGGGAACCACTGGAAATGATTTCTAAATTCAAATATCTTGGCATCTATCTTGATAACAAACTCTCCTTTAATGATTACCTCGAAGACCTGTCCAGGAGATTAAAAGTCAGGCTAGGTTTCTTTTTCCACAATAGGTCTTTCTTTCCTTTGGAGACCAGACTCAGACTTGTACAAGCCACTTTCCTCCCCCTTCTGGACTATGGCGACATAATTTATAACACTTCAGCAATTACCAGCCTCCATAAATTAGACACCCTCTACCACCGTGCCCTGCATTTTATCTCCAACTCCCTGTACCGAACTCATCACTGTGATTTGTACCTAGCAGTTGGGTGGAACTCGCTAACCATTAGGCGTGCACTCCATGCCAGAACCTGGACCCTAAACCTTCTCCTGAATAAACTCCCGAGCTACCTAACTGCTCTTGTCCATATTTCCACAGTCCCAGAGGACTTCCTGGTCTGAAGAACTGTCCACGCTTCACCCCCGCTCTCAGCAAAAATATGATGTGATGCTAGGGAGAGAGTGGGGGCACGCTCCATTATAGTGAATGGGCGGCAGCTTTTCAAGCGTTTTTTTATATTGTAATGGTCAGTTTGTGATGAAACATGGGCACTGGTCGACTAACAAGGCCCTTGTTAGTTGACCGGTGCCCACGTTTCATCACCAAGTGACCATTATACTATAAAAAAAGCTCAGAAAGCTGTCGCCCATTCACTATAGTGGAGCCCGCTCCCACGCTTTCCCTAGCATCAAGTCATAACTTTGCTGAGCGTGGGGGCGGAGTGTGTGTGGCTCTTCAGACCGGGAAGTCCTCCGGGACCTGGTGTAACTAAATTACAAGCATTTTTACATTTAAAATATTTCACCATTTATGGACATCTGGAGAAAGAAAGAATTCCCCTGAGGTAAGGCACCCGTATATCGGGTGCAAATGAGAATCTCTATTACTTGGTGAATCTCTTTAAAAGACGCACCAGTGCTGGGGATACAGTAAGTGCCTTGGTGCTCTGTTTAGCAATATTTCATTTCATTTATTTTATTGTGCCAGGAAAAGCTCCATTGAGCAAGGCTCATTTGCAAGGAGGTCCTGGTTAGGACAGTACAGTATAGAAAAATCACAGTGATGCAAGATAAGGAGTATAACACATTTACAAGCCGTGCATAGCATAATAAATCGATTAATGATATACCACAAAAAGGAAAAAAAATATAAAATGTAATATAAGTTAGCATGGTCATTACAACTGAGACAGTTGTAAAACAGCAAACAGTTTGCAATGAATATTAACAGAGGGCCTAGGAGCAGGTACAAATATCAGTGCAATAGGTATCGATCAATATTTTGAAGATATGAAGGCTCACTATTGAATTCAGTTTGAGGGAGGCCTGAAGTTTGTTCCAGTATGTTGGAGTGAGCCAACTGAAAGCCATTTTGCTATATTTGTGTAACCTCCCCAGATAATCCCACTCACCTGAGCTGCCCAGCGGGACCGGGACTCAGCAGTACCTCCCCGAGGGGCCGGGCCTGAGTCCTTACCAGTAGTTTCTGTGGTGCCTCAGTGCCTCCACCTGGGGCCCCTGCATCGCCTCCTGTGGGTAGAACAAGTTAGAACGTTTCCCCAGGATAAGTAATGGTCTTCCCTCTAATGACTGCCCGTGATGACCCCAGACCCACAATCACTCCCCACAATAGCTTTACACACACAGCCGATGAGACAAGTTCAAGTTTATTGCAGGAAAACTCCATTGAGGAAGCTCATTCACAAGGAGGTCCTGATTACAGGTTTACAGACAAGTACACACTACATATATAGAATGACAACAGTAATTAATAAACAGTAAGATTCAATGTAGTACATTATGTTCAGTTCATAAAGTAACATTCTTAAAAACAATCAGCATGAGCCTATGGGGAGGCGTAAGGAGCAAGAGGGATAGGGAGTACCTGGCAAATAAGAGAAGAAAAAAGGGGTGAGGGTAGGTGATGGCTAAATGAGGAATACTAGGATGGAGGAGTAGCGCCAGTTTTCTTGCCTTCATTGTCCAATTATTGCTGGTAGCACTGCCATTGCCTGGTTGTGACCCTTATTTGTGCTGCCACTGGAAAAGACTTAAAGACTGATGCACTTTGGGTGCATGAAAGCGACCCAGTTCAGTTGGCTGGGGTGAGATGGGGTCTTTTAATTTGTCAAGGCTAATACACCCATGAGTATAGCTTTTCCTAAGGTCCAAAGGATGGCGTAGCATCTGCCTTTCTGAATTATGCCAATGTTGCTCTGTCACTGGCTGGTGCCCAAAGGAGGACGGGGACCACGTAGTATTCAAGCCCCTCTTGCCAAACGTCTGATCTCTGCAACATTTTCAGGACCCCACTGGTCCCAGGGCTGGGAAAACAGGGAGTCCAGAAGTTAACTCAGTCTCCCAGGTGGGAGTATAGAAACTTGTCACAGTGACAGTGGGCTGGCCTTAAATGTGATGGAAAGAGGGCAAAAAAGACCTTTGTCTTTGTCAAGGATGCAGTCATGTCAGCCTTTTCATACACTGAGCTGGACTACATTGGTCTCTGCAGTATTTGAACACAGATGGAAAATGTGACAGGCAGAAAGTAAGAAAGGCAAAATGAGGAAACAGACAGACAGGGAGAGAATGTTATGCATACACTGGGAGATACTTAGACAAACAAGCTGAAACAGGCTGACATCTAGAATGACAGACAGAAATATAACAAAGGAACTTGCTTGCGACAAAAACATTTATTCTGTGTTTGAGTGACTGTACAATCCAGAGCTGACAATGTGCCTTTAAATCTAGCAGCGTCTGCATCTTGCAAATCATTTTCCGGCCGTAGGCACTTGTGTAAAGAGGAGACAGAAAACCAGCTTTATAGTAACAGAGCCACCACCAGTTTTTACCATGATACCAGCCTCTGCTTACGACTCGGGGCCATTCTTGCCCGCAAGAGTAATGTCTCGGAAAATCCTTCACTGGTTATTGATCACTGCAAAGGAAGCCCCTAAGGCCCAGAACCAGTGGACTAGGAGCAGCTGATTAATCTCCTTTCCCACCCAGTCCTCTCATGCTCTGATCGCTTCTCATCCTACCGAATGATTCTTGGGCCTTGGCAGGCAGAACTATGGGAGTAGCCTTCAGCAGAAACTGTCCATGAATGACCCTTTGCTTCCAGCCTCACAGGAGCAGTAGAAGCAGATCAGATTGGAGCCTGAGGCCCTGAGCACAATCTGTGGAGTTGTTCTATATTTAGACTTCTTAGGCTATGCTAGTAAAGAGGGGCTGCTGATGCAAACGTGTTACAGTCAATGTCATCTGTCTGAACAGTAACCCAGTGATGGGAATGGGGGGGAGGGAACCTGTAGGTACTCGTTGAATGGGAAAACATGCCCCCAGACCAGTAGTTCTCAAACCCCAAATCTTGGAGGCCTCAAAGTGCAGCTACCAGAACTTACTGAGGGTCTTGCTCTTTTTGTTTTGTATTTACTATTTATTCCTTTAAAGGGGAACAGTTGCACTGGCTCCATTTTGCTGGGTGATGGGGCATCACTCTGGTATGCTGGCAGTCCGGGTTCACGCTCTGAGCCCGGATGCCAGGAGTGGAGGTCGGCAGGGAGGGAGTCGACAGCATCCTATGGACAGTTCCCTCCCAGGGTGGGGGGAAATGTGGAACAGCTGCTGTAGTAGCAACTCCTGGTGGTCGTGGCTCCCAGAGGCGAGCTTGGCAGCGTGGATGACCACATGCTGCTGCTGTACGTTCCCAGGATGTTGCTATGGCTACAGGCATTGTGGATGGTGGGTGGGTGTCCCTGAACAAAGGAAAATGATCACCTGTAGTGCCGGATGATGACCCTCCAGTATGACTCCTCCAGCCACTGACTGCCCAGTCCACCATGCCTGGCCCGACCCGACATCCCAGTGTAATGCTTGTCACTCCCCCGCTGCCTCTCTGGGGGAGCTCTAACGAGGGATAAGTTGGACCACCGTGGATTGTTGACAGAGCCCCAGGAGGGGAGCCTGAGATTGGTGTGGCAGCGAGGGGTTGGATTACGTGGCACATGGGGGGGGGGGCACCAGCATGGGAACCCGAAGGAATGGGGCTGCAAGGGACCAGTAGGAGCCAAAAAAAAACAAAAAACAAAGGGGAACAGTCAGCACTAAGCACTCAAGTGTGGGGTTGGTCCCAGTTTGTACTTTGTGTGCAATTTGTTTTTCAATTGCAGTTTACTGCAGTGTAATAGAATGCATCAGACTTGTTCTGCTTACTTGCAAGCTGATATTTGCTGTAACTACAAATCCCAGAACCTCCTGCAACTGACATCAGAAGAGGACTGCAGCAGTGGGAGATTCAGTAGCCTGCAGTGCATGTTGAAGAGTTTTTATAAGCTTGGATCTTTTGTTTTCTGGCCCCACTTTCCTCCCTGGGCTAAGTACTGTACTTAGCCCTAGGAGAACAGCAAGACCAGGTAACAACTGATCGGAGCTTATAAAAGCTCTATTATACAATGGGGTATGAAAATCCTGTAACCTCATTGGTCAAAACACATCACATGACCGTGATAACTCCTCCAGTATGTCCACTGTAAAAGTTTTAAATCACTATAAAAACAAAAACAACAAGTTTAACATTGTATAATAGCAATATACAATGACAGGGAGTGGGTATATGGGTGGATTTATCACTTCTGCATATTAAATCACTGCCGTGACTCTAACCACACCAGGCGGTAACCACCAATATACCCACTCCCTGTCATGGTATATTGCTTAAATATCCACTGCAGGCTATTGAATCTCTCACTGCTGCAGCCCTCCTGTGATGTCAGCTGCAGGGAATTGTGGGATTTGTAGTTATGGAAAATGTCAACTTGCAAGTAAGCAGAATCAGTCTGATACAATCTATTATACTGCAGTAAACATAAGTAAAAAAGAAGTGTTTGCGAAGTACAGACTATTCCATTTTAACTGCTCAGCTCAGCCCCACTGACCCCCATCTCTGGGACTTCTCTGGCTTTGTCTGAAGCCCCCATGGACTGCCCCCATGGCAGGGCTATCAGGGTACCCCAACTCTGTTTCAAAGACCTATCCAGTGTAAAGGAGGAGCCCGGTCAACAACGTGGGGCCTGAGGACACTACACTTCATATTGCCAGTGGCTGAGGCATTTCCCTTGATCTGTTCCTCCCCAAGATGACAACATAGAGTGCTCCCACAGCGTGCACACAACAGCCCTGCACGGGTCCTTGTTTGTAATGCCTCTCCCTCTCCCTCCCCTAAGCTGAGTGGCCATGCCTCAACTTCCAGGAATCTCCAAATGGCACTTGTACAGCAGACTACGGACCACTTTTTTCTCCAGCTTTATTATACACTTCAGTTTGGTATAGCTTTATTTTTGATATTAAGTTTATGTATTAGATATTTATTCCCATATCTGCCATTTTTAATGTATTTGTATTTCAAGCCTTTTTTTCACTATATATATTTTTGCCATCCTCCTCATGCTGCGACAGGTAAATTACTTACCAGCAACAGTATATCTTGGACATAATCTCCCCCATATAACCGCAACTCATCCTCCTACCTACCCCTTCTATACTTCAGGTGGCACACTCTGGAAGACATAGCCTGCACATTTGGTTTTCTTTTCTGGGCCCTTCCAAATGGAACTGTTTTTCTTTCTGAGACCGCTGCCTCTCCTTTCGGCCTGGAGGTTCTGCCCTCTGATTCCTGTTGGTATGGTACAACTCCAAGGTTGTCTCTGGCGGGGCACTGATGTTCATCATCGTGGGCGGCCCCAGTCAAACAAAAATTTCTGAGTAGTCCTGACTCCGACTGCTTACAGTTTCAAAGGTGTGGCTCTATGGAAAAGATTCTCTCAAGGATGTGCTGTTGGTGGCAAGTAACACAAGTAACAAAATATTGTCTTTGACTTACCTTCCAGTCACACGAATACATGACCTGATGTCACAGAACACCTCTTCCTTCTTCTATAGGTTAACCAATGGGCAGGGCTACTAATTGACAGTGACTGAACTCTGTTTTCAAGACATGAAATTCCGAGACTGCACTGATGATTTCTAGTCTAATTTCTGCATTTTATCAGGATTCTATTGTCCAGCACATGTCTGTGTGTAAATATACAGAACAAAAGAAACATTTCAGTGTTCTGGTTAAAAATAATAAAAATATATTTGTAGGTTAGTTAATAAAATTGATAATTTTAGGTAATATACATCAGGGTGAGAGTGCCAATTTTATTTCTAACTTATTGAGTTTGTCTCTTAAGAGCAGGCACCTCCCCATAAATTTCTTCTTGAACCTTTCATCCTAGCAAAGGGCCCCATAGTGGTTGAGTTGCTCTCTTGACTTCGTCTTGTTCTCCTGTTCTACCTGGTGGTCTATGCCATGCTCCCCATATCATTGCTATGCTTTCTGTGGATCCTAGTTCCACTCACAGGAGTCCTGAAGGACTTCATCCTTCATCCCCTCCCCTTCTTGCTCACAGTCCCTGAGGTCACTTAACACTACCACCACAGACAGTGGCTGGTTTAGATTTTGGAAAGCCACGGGGTGCTCTACCTTACCTCAGGATCTTGCCCTGCCCCCTTCTATCTAAACTAACCCAGTCTCCGTTTATAACTTGTACCTACTATTCCTGTTCCCCACCCACACCTGGCTGACCTAGCCTATGTATGATTCCTCTGCTCTATGATGGATCCTATAAGTCTGCCACTTCCTTATTCCCAAAGTACTGCCAGTTGCCCTTTGAGCATGCCAGCTCTGACCTTGAGTGTTGTAATCAGCTTGCAGCAGCTACGTAAGAACCTGTCAGTGGTCACAGTCATGAATGTAACCATGGATGCACTGTTCTTTTAGCTGTAAGGAACTGGAAGGCTTGCTTAGCCCCTGCACCACCACCTCCTGTCTCGAGCTGGCATACTGGCTTGAGTGGGGGTAACTCATGTGAGACTGCATTTTTTTAATTCTGTTTATCCCCCGTCTCTGGTGTTGCCCCCATCTACTCATCTGACATCTTAGCCCCATCATTGCCATCTCCGGCACTCACGTCCTCACCCAGAGCGTCCACAGCTTCTGCCAATATGGTAGATTCCATCAGGGATAGAAACTACCCCCCTCCATCCACAAAGTGTGAGGTGAGGACCAGCCAGTAGGTTCCTTGGGGTCTGGGAGGCAGTGCCATTGTCCTGCTCACTATGGGATGTTTTCACTTATTTTTACCATCCCCATCAGATGCCGACATCAAGGGTGCCATGTGCACATGTACACACAACTGCATCGCTGTGCGTGGCATGAGCTGACGTCCTCCCTCCCACTAGCTGCTCCATCTGCACTGCTACCTGTGATCTCCAGGTGGTATTACCACAGCAAAGCCTGCCATCCTCCCTCCCCAGAAGAAGAGAGTGTCCTCTGGGATGCTCAATCTTCCTCCTCCTTCCCTTCCCCCCTACCCTCGATAGCCCCCAGCATCCTGGGCTCTTTTCTGAATCTAGGTTGCCGTTGTCATAAGCAGTGGCCCTACCACTGTGCCAACAGTCCAACTGAGGTAGTTTTCAACCCTGAAGTTAAACTGACTGACTTTAAACTCCTGGCTATAACTGTCATTGAACTCTCAGCTGTCCCCTCTGTCTCGTTCCCTGATAATTAGGCCCACCACCCTCCACCGTTCCTTCAGCCAAGGAAATGGGTAAGTGGCTACCGTCATGGCACCCACCAATGCCACTCACTGGCTGGCCAGTAAAGGGGGGGGGATGAGTACAGGGTGAACCACACCCTCCCAGGATCCAAGTTTCTCATCTGCAAAATGCACTCAACTCCCAGACAGTCTCAAATGGGATTATGGGCTTTCCTGTGATGGCCAGCCCAAATATGTTATTTTTGTAATAATCTATCTATATGGCACTGATATCTCTCATAATCTGTGCGGGTGCACATGCTCTTTTTATATGCTGGGATTGTTCTCCCTGCTCTCCTGGCTGTTGGTACATTCCTGATTAGCTGGCTTTAGTGCTGCTAATGAGAGGAGCCAGGGATCTCCGAAAGCTAAACAAACAACAAAAATTAATTTAACAACACTCAAGCACATCCCTAAAGGACAAGTATGGGGAGGCAGATTTTGCAGGCAGAGAAAAAGGCCAGAATGTTTTTCTCAGTTTTAACATTAATTTGCTGCTACAGCGTTGGAGCAGGGTTATCACCATCTCTCGCTCTCTCTCTCTCCCCCCTCCCCCATCTCTAATGAAATCATAAGGGGGCTGCTAAACCTGCCTTCACTCCATGACTCCCCCTCTCTGCCCACATGCACTGGTTTGTGAAAGGAAGGGAGGTACAACCAAGTTTCTTTGAGTTTTTGTCCAGTTTTTCCCACTACTCACCCTTTTTTTGTAACTTCAAGTTTATTGAGAAGTCAAATTACAGTACAGCAATAGTTAATTTGGTACATCATTAATAAAACCACATGGACTAGACATAATGCACATGGAATACATCATTCTACATATTGCAGACTGTCATGTTTCAGTCTCCATATAGTCCATGGCTATTGTTCACTTTGTTAAGATGATTTTGGATCACGTGTTGCTGGTGTCTTTTTCCTCTTGAATCTATGACCACGTCACTTGGCTACATACTGGTGTATAATTCATATACTCTCTTAAAAAGAAACAGAAACAACATTGATAAAAACATGAACATAGCTGACCCATTGGTACAGTGGTAGTGCTACCGCTCTCGCAATGCCAGTGATCTGGGTTCGGAAGCGAGCCTGGGTCATCAGGGGAGGAGGATTGAGTGTCCCAGAGGAAGCTCTTTTCCTCTGGGACGGATGATTGTATGCCCCGCTATGACACTTAAACCTGGGTGACCACAGGTGGCACCCAGGTGGCAGTGCAATGGAGCTGCCATGGGTGGGCGGAGCACTTGCATGCAGACGTCGGCCTGGTCCTAGTCCATGAGATGCTCAGGAAGGGGACCTACAGGGAAGGAAAAGCCTCCTTGACCTGAAGCAGCATGATGCTACCACTCTTGGTTTCTCTGCGAGCCCCACACCTCTCACTGGGCTGCTGACCACAACCCAGCTCTAACTCCTCCCATGCTTGGGGAAGCTGGGTGGGGGTAAACCATGGGCTACTGATCTGCTTGGAAGTAAGTCCCAGAGCAGGGGGTGACAGGGCTGGGGGACAGAGATTGGTCGAGGTCAGCCAGGCAGAGAAAAGAAAGTGCAGTAAATTATAAAAATAAATGAACATGAGCCCCACTACTCACCCTTATGTGTATAACAGTTTTTTCAACTCCAACAGTTTTCTTTTTCTTTTTATTTTTTTTACAAAAGCAGGACACAATAAAAACAAAATAATAACATAGTCCATTAGTGCGGCTAATTTGTTAATACTTTTGCCTCTGGGTTTAAAGTTGTCGGGTTCAAGCTGCACAGTAGGAATCGGTCTTATATGCAATATGGACACTGCAGTGCAGTACTAGGGGTGTTGCACTGTTGTCCTTTGTAGAAGACCTTAAACCAAGGTGCAGCTGGCTCTGTGGCACTGAGTGATGGATGATTGCTCTGGGACTCTGGTGACCCGGGTTTGCACCCTGAGCCTGGGACATCAGCTGCAGAGGCCGGGAGGGAGGACTCAGAGCACCTCTTAAATGCTGTCCTTCTCCAGGGGTCACACCCTGAGCCTGGGATATCAACATCACAGGCCAGGAGGGAGGACTCAGAGCACCTCTTGGATGCTGTCCTTCTGCAGGGGTCACACCCTGAGCCTGGGATGTCAACAGCAGAGGCCGACAGGGAGGATTCAGAGCGCCTCATGGATGCTATCCTTCTGCAGGGGTCACACCCTAGGCCTGGGACATCAGGAGCAGATGCCGGCAGGGAGGACTCAGAGCGCCTCTTGGATGCTGTCCTTCTGCAGGGGTCACACCCTGAGCCTGGGATGTCAACAGCAGAGGCCGACAGGGAGGACTCAGAGCACCTCATGGATGCTGTCCTTCTGCTGGGGTTGCACCCTGAGCCTAGGACATCAGCAGCAGAGGCCAGCAGGGAGGGTTCAGAGTGCCCCTTGGATGCTGTCCTTCTGCGGGAGTCATACCCTGAGCCCGGAACATCAGGAGCAGAGGCCGGCTGGGAGGGTTCAGAGCACCTCTTGGATGCTGTCCTTCTGCGGGGTTGCACCCTTAGCCCGGGACATCAGGAGCAGAGGCTGGCAGGGAGAGTTCAGAGTGCCCACTGGATGCTGTCCTTCTGCCGGGGTCGCACCCAGAACCTGGGACACCAACAGCAGAGGCTGGCTGGGAGGGTTCAGAGCACCCCTTGGATGCTGTCCTTTTCCAGGGGGCACACCCTAAGCCTGGGACATCAGGAGCAGAGGCCTGGAGGGAGGACTCAGATTGCCTTTGGATGCTGTCCTTCTGCAGGGGTTGGACCCTGAGCCTGGGACATCAGGAGCAAAGGCTGGCTGGGAGGGTTCATAGTGCCTCTTGGATGCTATCCTTCTGTGGGGGTCGCACCCTGAGCCCAGGACATCAGCAGCAGAGGCTAGGTGTGAGGGTTCAGAGCCCCTCTTGGATGCTTGCCTTCTGTGTGAGTGTGCATGTGTGTTGTACTCTAGGGCATCACGAGCGGAGTCTGGCTGGGAGGATTCGGAGCACCCCTTGGATGCCGTGCTCGCTACATCTGCTGCACAGTGACCTGATACCATATATCAAAACCAAAAACATTTTTGGAGTGGAATAAGACAATTCCATTGGGGGATCATGCTGGTTAATGTCCCTTGCAAGTCAGGCTCAGGACTCCAACCCACCACTCTGCACAATAATGTAGCATAATCCCCCTCTATCATGCCTTATTCCTTGCATATACCCTGACAACCGTAGCACTAAAATGGCAGTCAAAACCTTGCTGCTGCAATTGTGCCCCAGAACCCACCTGAAATCGAGGCTCTACACCTAAATGTGGATTTTCTAGCGCACAACTTCTGCATAAATAACTGATTTTCACGACTTAAGTGAGCTGTACTCGCACCATATATTCTTGCCGTATGTCTAATCATGTAACTCAGTGCTGCCTGTAGCCCAGGTCAGTCCTTTAAACAGGTTGTTAGTCCAGCATTCTTATTCAGTTATTAAAGAAATAGACAAATAAGTATAATGAACCATGGCAGCACTTTTGTGCATTTATCATTTTGTTTAATTTAAACAGGGCACAACCATCATGTCACGACATCAGGTGGGGGGGGATGTCAGGCAGTCAGAGCAACCAAAATCTACAGCCAGAGCCCAGAATTGTGCCCCCATCCCAAAAATCCTCTTGCAAGCCATGGTATGCATGTCTGTATCTGTATTGCTACACCCATCACTAACTTACCAATAGTCAGGCTCCCAGCTGACTGCTCTCTTTTGACTGGCTTCCTTTGCAGAACTTGAGCTTTGCTAGGAGGGATGCTGAGCTCTCGAACGCGTGTGTCTACTGTCATCATTAGAGCTGCGGACCCAAATGTCAGAAATTCAGCTTTCCTTCTAGCACAGCTGGAATCCAGAAACAGAGAACCAGTCCCTCCCCCACCAACAAAAGACAAAACAAAATAAAAAAAAAAACAGAATTAACCCTTTTCCCTCCAGGGACTTTTTTGGAAGATGTCTGGCAGTGGTTAAACTGGAAATGTTTAGGTGAGGGAGTGCTCACCTCTAAATTTGTAGGTAAGGGACCTGTCATCTTTAGGTGGTGGAACTCTCCCATAGTATTCAGTGGAATAGAATTGCAGGTGCAGGCAGTCTCATGCCATTTTGCAAGAGGTGAGGACCTGAGTTCTGGTGGGTTCCTGTCCAATGTAACCCCTGATCTGGGAATCCAGAGGCTTGGTTTCATTGGTCTGGCAGGGATGTGATACGAGTTGCAATGGTATCACTGGATGAAGAGGAATAAAATGAAGTAGCAGCATTTATATGGCACTTTTCATACCATATGCATTGTATCCAAAAGCGCTTTACAAGCAATGACAAACTGGTAGTAAAGTAACTGTAAACGTGTTGTGGCAACCATTTTGTACATCAGTACTCACACACAGCCTTGAACAATTGCATGGACCAGTTTTATGGGAAGGGGAATGTTGGCCAGGACATTGGGGAAAATCCCCAACTTTTGCAAAAAGTGCCTTGGGTTCTTTTACTTCCACCTGGGCACCCACCTAGACAGCACCAGAGATGGGCAGAAGGGATCTCGATGTAACTTCTCATCTGAGGGACGGCACACTCTGATAGTACAGCACCCTCCCAGTACTCCACTCAGGTACCAGCATTTACGGTATGATATGAGCCCAATTCCTGTGTGGAGCTAAACCCATTACTTTCTGTCCCCAAGGTGGATGTGTTACGCACTGAGCCATGCTGACACTGGAAGGCTGTAACACGAGTGTGGTGGGACAGTGGGTGTGAGTGGCACTGACAGCAGGGGTGCCACAGAGGCAGGATGCCCAGTGAGAATGGCACTTACATTTCAGGAGAGTGAGTGGAGTGATCTCTCTGCTCGGCGGACGAGGGGTTGATAGAGATTCCGAGGGTTTCTTTGAAATCTTCAGGTGCTATTTTATGTATGCTGCCCCTACCCTCTGGATTTCTTTACCCAGTCCACTTCATCAGTGTGCGTCCATGGAGGAATTTAAAAAGGCCTTGAAGACCTATTTATGGTCTCAGATTTATTTTAATTAATTAATGTGATTTTATGAGCTCAGATTACTGTCAGATTTATGTTTTATCTGTTATATTTGTAATTATTGTAAGGCCCCTTGAATTTGTGAAAGGCGGGGTATAAATAAAGTTTTATTTTATTAATATTTCATGAGCACAATTCAGACAGCATAGAGATTAGACAGCAGTTACACAAAGAACTGCTCCGTGCTCATACCTCCCAAAGGTGCTCCTGTATCTGACCACCCTTCATACCTTGACCTTGCACCTCAAGTTATATCTTTTTCCTTTTTTTAACTTTGTTTCTCACCCCCAGTCCTGAACTCTCTCCGGCTACTCAGCTCACTGGCCACTATACCACCCACTGTGCTCCTGCTCCTCATAGTATTACTGTCCCCCCCACCGAACCCCTGCCAGGCAATCCCCCCAGCTCTGAGCCTCCCAGGGCAGGGCTGCCATCCACTTACTTGGTGCTCTATCTAGAATCTAGAGCGCCTGGCCTGGGTCGACATGGAGACCAAAGGGGCAGAGACAGAGATCCGGCATTGGGTGTGTGGTGGCTGGCACTGTGAGAGCTGTCGCCTATCAGGACTGGAGGGTTTTTTCTTGTTGTGTTTTCCCCATCCTCCTCCCTCCCACAGAGCTCGGACGTGCAATGATGGCCAGCGTCTACTGAGCTCCACCCCAGTGCCATACAGCGGCGATGCAGATTCCAGGCCACCCCGATAGCAGCCAGAGGTTGCTCAGGAGTAACGCAATGCCCTATACCCTCCCCGGGAAGGGAGAGCTGTCCATTGGATGCTCAATCCCTCCCTACCCCAGCCAACCTCTGAAGGCTCAGGCTCGTTCCAGAACCCAGGTTGTTGGCATGGCGCAAGGTGAGTCATCTAGCGCCTTAACCCTCCGCGCCATCGGGCCGGTACCTAAAGTTATATCTAACTGCAGAACTCCTGCAGTGCACATTTTCTGCAAATTTATTTTCTAATATTCACTACTGTAGCTCTCCTACTCTGGGGTGCCATCTTCCACCTCAATACTGCCAGCCGGGTGACTCTAAGTGGCAGTGCAGACAGAAGGGCAGTGGGATGGAGGAGATGTTGCTGATGCCGGTGACCAGATTCATGCACAATGTGGGCGGGCTGCCATGGCGTCCAAGAATGCAATATCTCCTGGGTAGGGAGGAAAACTCAGCACCTCCATGATGAAGACTGTGGTAGCTCCTGGGTCTCCACCTCCCCATCATGACGCAGACTGACAAACTGCGAAGTTTCAAGGGGAATTGGGCCACCCCTCTTGACCCCCCCAACTGAAGAGAAAAGCCAGAGCTACACGGAGGTGAGCGACCGTGGTGGAGGAGGTTCAGGGAGTGGCTGGTGGACCTGAGAAGTAGGAGAAGCCAGAGAAGACGGCATAAACAGAAATTACAAAAAAAAAAATGCACTACTTTATTTTGTACTCCACTGTAGATGGATTTATCCATTGCGTTAGTGCCTGTACCATTTTCTTGTTATTTTGCCTGACCCTCCTTTATCTTTATGTATATTATGTAGTATTATTTCCCATTTTTCCCCGTCACAGGACACATCTCAAAACAAGTTGATATCAGCTCAATATACACCTCCTGATAAAAGCTTCTATATTAAACTAAATGAATAAATAAAAGTTTTACGTGGAAGTGATGAACAACGAGTTAACTAGTACTGCTCCTCTAAAGAACAGCAACTGAGCACATTTACAAAAAATCCCCAAGCCTCCCACTGTTAGCCTGCCTAAGTAGGACTTCCAACAGTCCATGCTGCTGAATTTTTATATTCATTGTTTTCTTGGAGGAATGGACAATCATTGCATGGAGGAGCTGGCCGGCAGATCTCTTTCCCTTCCGGGCGCACTGTGTACAAAGCTCCACCTCTGTGATGCCCCCGCACTTCAGTGTTTTGCAATGTATGAGTCTGTAGAGCGTCGGAGGCATGCTCCAAATGGGGGTGGGTTTCCAAAGGCTTTTTTTTTTTTATATTTTAGAGACCCACTGGGGTCAAATTAAAGCCACCACTCAACTAACAAGACTCATCATTATTCTCGCTGTTTTTGAACACTTATTGTCCCATAAGGTCAGAGAGTTATATGTTGTTTGCTAGACAGTTCCCTTTAGTCACAAGAAAAGTAAAACAGTGGAAGTTCAAAACTGGCTGAAAATACTGATAAAAATCCCAAACAGCCATATTAAAAGGAGCGTTCCTTTTTCATTCCTTCCAAGTCTCTCTCGATTTTCTATTTTGGGGGAGTCTCCCTGACTGCACACATTTCTATTGTGCTTTTTCTCCATTGGCCACATTCCTAAGAGATATATCCTGGTCCCAGGAATATACCCTGTTCAGGCCCATTGATCCCCCATCACCACTGGGTCCTTGGCCACTACAGCATCTCTCACAATTTCTCCTGCATAGTATGGGCTCTGAGGGAGGGTTGTTACCCCTGCCAGAGGCAGTCTACTTGTATGATAGCGTAGGATCTCATGTCAGCAGGCACTTGGAGTCAGGAACTCCAGGCTGCCATACAGATGGTACTTGGGTTTTCCTTTCCTGGCATGGGCAGTGCCTTCTGGAGGCCTCAGCTGCATGTAATGACATCCTGTGGAGGGAGTAAGCTCCTTTGGCACCACTGCAGGGGTTGCTGTGGCACCACAGCCCAACGCCATCCCTCCCCAATTGCATCACACTGCCAAGCAGCACCTGCTGTCATTTAGCCTGCCTCCTGATGCTGCATCCGAAGCTTGCATCCAAACTCGGACTAGCTGCCAAGCAATGCAGCTGGACCATCATGGCAACCACTGTATACATTTTCTGACATTAATTTTGTCTGCAAATTATCATGAATAGGGAAAAGGATACGCTCAGAATGTGCTCCAATCCTTCAGAAAGTCGTCCGTTGTCGCTGCTTTTGGGTCAGGATGCCAACTGAAGAATTACTTCAGTTGGATTCATCAGACGAGAGACAAACAAGTTTGTGTGGAGTATACCACTTCTTCCTCCAGACCTGTTGGAAGAGGTCTCTCCAGAGAACAACTTAATGGAGTCCAAAAGGTATCAGGAGTTCCAGTCCGCCTCCAAGTTGGTTAAACCTAGAATGAGCTGAGCCTTAATCTGAAGGGTGCTCCTCAGGCAAAATGTCCAGAAATCCTTGGACTTCTCCCTGATAGAGTGCTGTAGTAAACTGCCACTACACTGTCCATTTTTAGGAGGATATTTCGGTTCTTTCTGCCCTTGGCAAAATTCCTGACTGAAAAGTCTGCCACCAGGAGTTCCAGATAGCTGATCTGGACAACCTGTTCCTGAATCAACCACATTCCCCCTTCTGAGGTGTCCCAGCACCAGGCCCCCCCACCCTGCTTGCATCTGATTCTATAACCAGTTCAGGCTGAGATATGAAAATGATGCTCCTGTTCCATGTGTCCATCTGACACAGCCACCACATCAGTCCGTTTCTGACCTCATGGGAGTGAGCCATCAGGGCTCATGATGAAAGGTCCTCATCTTTAGTTGCAGCAGGACCCTACAGTGGAGTGGCCTGGAAAAATTGCTTGAATTGAAGTGGGCAACAAGCCAATCAGACATGCTGAATCCTGTACCTGTATATATTTTTTTTCTGAGAACCTTTCTGATCTATCATTTTATGCCACAAATCCTAAAAAGGGGAGCCAAATTAAGGACGCATGTTGAACCTCAAGATTACAGACTGGGATGGGGTCAGGACGGACTTGTCTCATTTCACGATAAACCCCAGCAATTCTAGGAATTGTACTATCCAAATGGCATTGCTGCTGGCATCACTGGGTCTTCACCCATGGCCAGGATATCATCCAAGTAACAATCAGCCTGATCCCTGCCACTCTGACGCAGGCCATCGCTTTTTTCAGTTTTTTTTTCCCCATTCCCTGGCACTTATCAGCAAGGACCTCTTTTGGCCACTGCTAGAGTCACCTCCCAGCTTGTTGAGGCTCTTCCTGCCTTGGCTTCCAAGGACTCCTAGGGCACTCGCATCACATTGCTGCAGCACCCCTTGGCAGGGTCTGCCTTCAGCTCCATGGTAGTTCCGCCCACTTACCCAGCCATCCACAATGGAGGTGATCCCCAGAAGCCAGCTGGGGAGTGAGGGGGATACAGCATGACTATGGACATGGGGGGGAGGCAGGCTTCATCTTTCCTGCCACCTGTCCAGTTTTATCCCCTTTTTTCCCAGGAAGCTATGTGAAATGATAAGTATTCACTAACTGTCTGTACTATTGCAGCAGGACCTTTTTGAGCCTTGTCACTTGAACTGTGGCCTTGACTTGACCCCAGCGGTCCTTTAAAATATTAAATAATAAGCTGTAAACACTGCTCCCATTCTACTCAATACATTGCGCCCCTGTGCCCTACAAACTCCTACATCATAGAACATGGAAGCATGCTATGATCAGCACCAGGAAGGGACTGGGCAGCTTAGGGGAATTTACAATCCCTTCCCCTTAAGTATTCAGGCACCTAAAAAATTCTTCAAAGTTGACTGTTTCACTCCAGCTTTCATATGGGGGCTTAATTAATGCACAGACACTGTTGCTCTTTAAAATATGTTCCTGGCATGTGATCACAGAGTATCAGCTGGTACTACTACTACCCCAGGTGGAGGCAACAAGTAATTATAATTGGTATATCCAACTTCCTGCAATCAGAAAAACACAGGCCAGCCCCCTCTGCCCCCTGCGCATAAAGGTATGAGAGGTGAACTTCTAGGGCCCCAGGTGACTTCCAGGACTGCTGCAAACCATCTCTTTGCTGCTGCGGCCCTGACTACTGAGAGGGCTGGTAACACAGTCACTCCTTGAGAGGGGCCATGGCCAGCTAAACATTCAGAAAGGGCATTAAGCTGGAGGACAGTCTGAAGATGGATGACTGGGTTGAGGATGCCACCTTTCAAAGGTTCTATCACAAACCTGCTGCGGAGCCTCAGTCAAACGTGGTTTTGCAAAGACATTTGAACTAGGTTGTATGCAGAGAGTCCGTGACTTGATATACATTTTTTTTTTAATTTATTTATGTCCTCGGCTGAGGGAGGGGGCTGTGCCTTTGGTTCCCCTTTCCAGCCAGCTTTCATGGCCACTACCCTGGTCCGCGGCCAGAGCTCACCTCCCCAGACCACATCACAGTGACTACTTACCCTACCACTGTGGCGACCTGGATGGCAGGCCCAGAAGGGAGCTGACTTGGGCGCATCCGTGGTTGCGCCGTCGGGGCAGCCATCATGCTGCCGAGGGATTTTCTTATGTATAAGTAGCCCCCCCTCTGGTGCTGGCGTGCAATGGCGTCAATGATACTGCAACGCACGCTTCCGTATGTTGCACGTCAGACGCTGCCAACGCCATCCTTTCTGTTGGCCCCCGAAGCTGCATAGCCCCCACCCGTCGCCAGGAGCTGGCACCTCGGCAGTCGTACCCACCCAGCCTCCCCAGAGGTGGAGAGCTGTCCCTGAGATGCTCAAGCCACCTCCACCTGGCCGACCCCCGGCGGTCCATGCCTGCTCCCGAACACAGGTCACCAGCGTGGCGTGAGGTGTGGCATCCAGCGCCTCAACCCTCAGTGCCACCGGGCCAGCCTTACTTGATATACATTTGTGATTTTCCTAGAGTGTAGCTTGCCAGTGGAAGTGAAGATTACAGCTCTCCCTACCCTCCCTTTGTTTACATTGTTGTTTCAGTTGCCTGAAGTTTGGTTTAGAGACCTGCCCCTGTTGTGACAGTCTTCAAAGACTGGAATGATGAAGAGCTGCTGTTATGGTTATGGTTCCTGTTATACCAAAGAAGAGGACGTCTACTAGGCAGAAAGGAATTTTGATAGGCTGCTTGGATTATGGGAAGGCACAAAGGAATGTGGGGCTGTAGCAACAATTATGAGATGGCTGTGGAAGGGCCTTCAGCCTGGTTGTACATTTGCATTTGTGTACTTTCTTTGCTGTCTGGTACACTAGGTACTTGGGGTAATACCCATAATTGACACTACAGAGCAATATGAAGGGGTAATGTACTGTTGAGGTGCCGTCCTTTGGATGAGATTTTAAACTGGAGGCATAGAAACATAGAATTTGCTGGCAGATAAGGACTGCTTGGCCCACCTAGTCTGTCCATTTTTCCCCACATACGGTATTACGTAGATCCTACTTGGTCTCTGGCCCATTCACCCACCCCCTTTTCCTTTCCCTAATATTCCCGCATGCCTACCCCATACATTCTTGAACCCACCACTGTTTTTGGCCCCACAACCTCCGCTGGAAGACTGCTGAGACTCTTCCTATTTTGGCCTAAAGAGGATCGGTCCCAGCACTGATCCCTGAGGCACATGCTGGTAACCCTTCCTTCCTCTAAGTGAACTTCGTTTACCACCACCACCCTCTGCTGCCTACCTCCTAACCAATTTCTTACCTAGTTTACCACCTCTGGAGCCACTTTTTTTTTTTAAATATCATCTTTCTTTATTTTAAACACAAAAAGTTGACGTATTCCATACAGCAATATTCATTATACATTGTTTATAATAGGACACATAGGTGATACATGATGGAGAGTGGCCCATTTCCCACAATTATGTTGTGTATCGAAGGAGAAACCAGTAGAGAAACCTCCTTATTTTTTCCTCCCTCCCCATAGACACAGTGTTAGGAGAGAGCATGAATGCCCTGTTCCAAAAACACTAGTTCTCCTAAGCTATCAGTTAGGACCCAGCCCTGGGATCTCCGCTCCAAGGTGGGGGGCCCGGTCCATCAACGAGAATCTGGGTGAGCAACCCACAACCCACCATGAAGATCTCACAGGGGAAGCTTTGTACATTATAAGGCCCTTATCCGGGGGGCTTTGTGAAGTATAGGAGAGGGGGAGGTTTGGAATAAGGAATAAAGTATTTGTCCTTGAGCATATAGTATAATATCCAGATGGTCTACCTAGAGGCGCACTTCTCTTGTTGATCATTAAGTTTGTGTGTGATTGTCTCCATTAGGTATATCTGTTTTACAACGGCCCCCCAACCTTGTATAGAGTATTCTAGGGGTGAGCCAGGCTTTAGTAATTGTCGTTTTGGCCACTGTTATTAATATACCCAACAGCTATCTGGAATTAGGGTCCATAAATTCTCTCGAGTATTGTAGCAGGATATACAAAGTCGCTGTTAATGGTACCTGACTCCCAAACACCTCTTGTAGCTCAGTCTGGATCTGAGCCCAAAAAAGGTTTTAGTTTTGGGCAGGACCACATTATTTTTCATTTCATTTTTTATTTTTAACCAGGTAGTGGACTGGGCACTGCCCTTTTTCAGCCACACCTGACATTTATGCAAGCAATAATACCCGACAGGGTGGGCAGTATTGGGCAATACCGGACCGCCCGGGGGCGTAATGGGCTGACACGCAGGCGGAGGGCCTTATAGCCCTGAAGGTCCGGGTATTGCCTATACCGCCCAATTCCTGAGGGTAATATTGCGCTTTAGAAAATGAGCACAGTAAAAAGAAATGGCAGAGAAAAAAATTGTTAATAAAATAATTAAGTTACATTAAGTTTTGTAATTAAATAGTTCCTCCGCCTGTACTGGAACAGAGAACTTTTGTCCTAATGGAGATGCTGTAGTTAAGGAAATGAAAGCATAGCTGGTTGAATGCTTTTGATGCCCGTACAGTAGAGTTTTTACAGTTTCATTTGCAGGCCTGCCTTTTGTCGTTTCTGCTCTTAAATTGGGGAGGAGGAGAGATGTAAAAGAGAGAAGCCTTTATTTTTATCAGCGATCTGGCATAATGGGATAATATAGCCCTCTGATCTGCAACTGGTAAGTTTCAGGTCCTTCAGATATGGCGGGTGTCTGCAGTTCATTTTAAAAGCCAGGTGTTGTCATGGAGTATGGCAGCATTACACAATCATTTTAAAACGTCAGAGTGTAAGGCTTTTTTTTTTCTCATCACGGGGAGATAATGCGGCAGAATGTGGGAATAGCTAAGCAAGAGTAGCGCTGCTAGGAAACACCAGAGGAGGAGAGATGTGAAGAGAGAAGGCTTTATTTTTATCAGCGTTCTGGCATAATGGGAGAATATAGCTGTCTGATCTGCGACTGGTAAGTTTCAGGTCATTCAGATATGGTGGGCGTCTGCAGTTCATTTTAAAAGCCAACTGTTGTCACGGAGCATGGCCGCATTACACAGTCATTTTAAGATGTCAAAGTGTACGGCTTTTTTTTTTCTCATCACAGGGAGAATGCGGGAATAGCTAAGCAAGAGTAGCGCTGTAGGAAACACCAGTGGCATCTTAGAGTACAGCAGGCAGGATTTTGGGGATGAGGTTAAAGTTTCTGCGCTTCTGGAGGTGTGCGGGCAGTAACCTCAGTCACAGTGAGAAAAAAAAAACTGCAGAGGAGAGCAAGTAAGACAAGCTGTAAGTGAGAAATGCTCCGAATTCATTTTGAATGTGCAGACCGGCATGGCAGGTGGGGGGAGGTGGCGCAAGACATGCTACGGATTGAGGATGTCTCTAGTCGCAGTTTAGGGCAGCTATATCATGCAGCACATTTTTACATTTGAAAAATAAATAAATAGTTGGGAAAACTGTGCTTTTGGCAAAATGCCTGTGTTTTGTTTCATATCCTATAGTCAGGTTGTAAAGCTCACTGCTAACTGACTAAAAAATGGCGGCTGTTTGAAGTTATGTGTGGAGTGCCTCAGCCAATGAGGAAGCAGATAGGGCACAAGAATACTTCTCTGGGCATGAGGCAGGTTTGGGCTAGCACTTTTTTCACAGCGGGCCTCTATCGAAAGTTAATGTACTCCCCTGCTGTGCTGCTCAGCCAATCAGAGAAGTCGTACTGTAAAGCCCATTTTCTAAACAATAACAAAGCATACAAAACTTACAGCCATATGGATGAAAATACAAATATACAGTATGGTACTTTGCAAATACACAATACAGTAATTTCACATACAATTCCACATAATCCCATTTTTAAAAATGTAAAAAGCCCTTTCCTAAAGTGCATTAAATTATGTACTCCCTTAGTAAGGTGTATATATTCGTTCAAGAGATGGGGTGCATACCAAGAGAAAGCCCTCCTAGTCATCTGCAACTTGTATCGCGGAACCTCATAATCCTGTGCCCCACTACTTCTTGTTATTCATTCCCTCTTCATTAAACCCAGTGCCCCAGAAAGTACCTTGGGATCACTGGCTCTCAATACCCTAAATGCAAAATTCCCCAACTGATATCTAATTCTCATTTCTGGTGGCAACACTTCCATTTTCTCATACAGCACACAATGGTGCGTACATTTTGGCACCCTTAGTGCAGACCTACAGATGTTATTAAACAAAGTCTTATACTTTGTCTCAAACATCCTATTACTATTAAAAAACAGTATGTTCCCATATTCCAATGTAGGCAGCAGAACTTGCTTAGCTATGACTGTCTGGGCTTCTTCAGTCAATGCGTTTATATTCCTATACAAGTACCCTATTTTTTGATTAAGTCTCTTTTCTACTTTTTCAATATGTGGAACTAAACACAAGCAGGGGTCCAGATAAACTCCTAAATATTTTGAAATAATGACTGTGGAAAGACTTACCCCATTTTGACCAATTATCTGTAATTTATTTTACTTTTGCAACTTCTGTTGCATTCCAAATATCATAATATTTGTTTTTTTCTCATTTAAAGTCAATTTATTGTCCCTTAACCACTGAGCCAGCATGTTACATTTATGTTGCAGGGACACCTGAATAATATTGCTCGTAGGTGCAGAGTCCCATATTACAGTATCATCAGCATACATAATGCTGTTTTTAGTTGAAATTAAAGTAGGTATATCATTCATGAATACTGTAAATAATAGTGGCCCTAACACCGACCCTTGGGGCACCACTGTCTCAACTTTCATAATCTCTGAGGTTGTATCCCTGACCTTAACTCTCTGTCCTCGATCACACAAATAACTCCAAAACCACTCCCTCTCTAATCCAGTAACCCCATAGTTGCCAAGCTTGTATAACAGCAACTTGTGGTCCACCGTGTCAGTGGCGCCAGCTAAGTCAATGAACTCTGCGTCCGTGGCACAACCCTTCTCACAAGCCACGAGCACATGCATTCGAAAACCCAGCGAGCGCCGTTGCAGTGGACCATCCCCCCCAAACCCATGCTGCTGGTCAGTAATCAGGCTATGCCCTTCCAAATGATCAAGCAGTTCCTGAAATACGCACTTCTCTAGCAGTTTACTAACTACCACTAGGAGTGATATGGGTCTGTAGTTTGACATTTCCAACCTGTCCCCCCCTTTATAAATTGCCCCCCAGATACTTTCCATTTCAGGGTACTAACTCTTTCTAATGACAAATTACAAAGTTCAGTTACAGGAGCAGCTATATATCTAGCTGATAATTTCAATATTTTTGGATGTATTTCACCTAACCCCCCCACTTTTATCTTCTTTTAAACTCGTTAACAATTCCAGGACCGCCTCTTTTCTTATTTCTCGAAATGTATATACTGGTACCCCTTGTTCTTGATTTACTTCACATCCCTTCATAACCATCTCACATTACTGTATATGTGTAGGACATGCTCGGGCCTCTCTGCATTGCCGCCAGCACTCAGCAGCCCCACTAGGTAGGTAGTGCTTGGTGACCACAGGGGTTCTGAAGTACTTGAGGAGATGCTTCCAAGCATACTCCTTCCATTGGTGCGAGCTAGTTACCCTGGCTGAATTCTGACTGGCACGTTGCCAATCTTGCTTTGTGATAGGGAGCCCCAGTTCCTCCTGTCACTGCTCCTGTACACTATCAGTAAGGGCCTCGTGAGTTGTTAAAATAGGTTGGTACAAAGCAGAAACTAGGTGGCCTTGGTCCAGTCTAGAAACGTGCTGATCAGAGTAGAAATCAAGGGAGGATATAAATCTTGATTCCTCACTCTTTTGGGCAGTGAATTATAGTAGTGTCTTAGCTGTAGGAACCTACAGAAATTTTGTCTTGGAAGGCCAAACTCTCACTGTGCCTTCTCAAAGGACTTAAAGGTGCCTAGTTGTAGTAGTTGCTGGAGATATTTAAGGCCATATTGTTCCCATTCTTGAAACCTATGGTCCAGAAGAGCATGCTAGAAGCCTGCCAGGTTTGAAATCGGGCTTAGCAAGGTCAGAAAGGGCATCAGGTGAAGTGATTTTCTTATAAAGGCCCATACTTCTGTATGGTACCCAATCCATGGGTTAGTGCTGGATGTAGTACGGAGATCAACAGGTGGATGATAAGGGGCTTGAAGTATTTATGGTTTGTTGACCATGGAAAGTTCAATCTCTGTGCAGTGGGAGGCGGCTGTAGAGATCTGTCTGGCCATTAGATGGGCAAGCTGAGTGGCCCAGTAATAATACTGAAGATTAGGGAGGCAAGTCCTCCTTTTGCCTTTGGCAGGGTTAACACTTTCAGGCGCATTTGTGGCTTTTGTCCTGCCCCGATGAATCTGGAAATAGCCTGGTTCCAGTTCTGGAAAATGAATTGTGGCAAGAGGATGGAGACAGTTTGAAATAAGTAAAGTGCTCTAGGTAGCGTCACCATTCAGACTAATTCTATTCTTCTGGATAGGCTTAAGGGCAGTGTATTCCATTGTGTCAATTCAGTGTTAAGCTGGGTTGTAAGTGGGGAATAGTTAGTTTTGAATATTGAAGACGGGCTTTGTGCTAGATAGACCCCTAGGTATTTTAGTTTGTTAAGTTCCCATTTATATGGGAATGAGGTTCTAATACTGGGGGACGGTTGGTAGTGGAATGTAAGAGACTTTGTCTTGGTGGCATTAAGGTTGCATCCCGAGACCTGCCCGAATTCCTCCAGGATGTGTTTTACTATTGGAAGGGATTTCTCTGGATCTCTGAGGAACAGTGAGGCATCGTCTGCGTATACCGCAATACTGTGTTCTGTGCCGCCCAGAGTTATCTCTGCGAGGTTCTTGGCCTCACAGATCCTCTGAGCCAACAGCTGCATGTAGGCTGCAAAGAGAATTGGGGAGAGGGGACATCCCTGGCGAGTGCCTCTGATTAGAGGGAAATATGAGGAGTCGTAACCACTGATGTTCACACATGCCTTGGGAGCATTATAAATGTTTTGCTAAGTTACCAAACTTGTTTACTAACCTCCTACATGGAGGGTGCTGAAAGCCTTACTGAAAGCTAGGTAGGCCAAGTCCTCTGCTCCACCCTGATCTAATTTCTTCTTGGTCACCCAGTCAAAGAAATCTATCAGATTCATCTGACACATGATCTCCTCCCCACGCCTATCCCCCATGAATCCATGCTGCTTCAGGTTTTGTAACCCACTGTATTCAAGATATTCCATAATCATTTCCTTCAGCAGTGACTCTATTAACTTTCTCACCACCAATATGAGGCTGACTGGCCTATAATTGTCAGCCTCTTCCCTGCTACCAGTTCCATGGGTCAGAGAAACCTAGAAACAGAATTTGCTAGCTGATAAGGATCACTTGGTCCACCTAGTCTGCCCATTTTTTCCTGCCTATAGTATCACCGCAGACCCTTTTTTTTTTTTAAATATTTTCTTTATTTTGCATAATTCATTACAGGGACATACTCATACAACTGATATATTTCAATTTAAACATACACTTTTCTCTTATACATACTTGCATCCTATATTTTATCAGGTGTCCTTGTAGCCCACTGGGCTACCTACCCCACCCATAGTTCACCTCCTGCATGCCTGGACACCACTCTGCACCTCTCTCAGCGCCAAGGAGCCTGCTGCCACCAGCCCTCCGGACTCAAGCATCAGACGTCCTTGTAGCCCACAGGGCTACCTACCCCACCCGCGGTTCGTCTTCTGCACACCTGGACACCACTCTGCACCTCTTTTAGCGCCAAGGAGCCTGCTGCCACCAGCCCCTTGGAATCAGTCATCAGGTACGGCCTATACACAGCCCCGGCCTCCACGGCATACACTTAAGCTCCTACCTCCCCTACCCCATCCTGACCCCACTGGCTCCCAGTACTAGTGCTCTGGAGCTTAAAGCTTTCTGTCTCCCCACCCCATTTGTTGATCTCCCTCTCTCTCTTAAAGCTTCCTCACTGGTCTGCTGTTCTCACCCAGCATTGCTCACACAAAAGTGTCCTAGACCTGCCTTCCTGTTAAGCCAATATTGTCTCCCGCCTATTCTAAAAGTGTTTCTCTGTCCATCCACAACACGCTTACTCTTTAAGCCTCTGTGGGGCTTATTTTCTCTTTGCTGGGGCCATCTCTCTTGGTTCTATTCTCATCATGCTTTGCTCTTGCCACATTGCATCCATCACTGAATCCCCAGTAGTCTCTTTCTCCACTGATCGCCCAGTCTCATGGCCTGAGTATGTTTAAACAATTGCTGCTGCTTCTACTCATACCCATGCTGCCTCTGTTACACCTATCAATAATAGTGGTCCCCCCATGCTGGAGCTGCTCTTCCTCACTCTCAACATTATGATTTTACATTTTCTAATCTTCTAGTGGGACTTGCATTACGTTGTGATCCCACAGCGTTACTTCTAAGCAAGGCTTGGATCCATTTGGTTGCCCATTCCCATAAATGCTGCTCCTTGCAAACTCATGCCCGGTCACCTTTCCTGCACCATAAGCTCTGGTACCTCCTCCTACTGGCCATTCTGCTCTCTGGGGATATACAGCCAAACCTTGGGCCTTTAACTCCTACAGCTGCTCCTGTTACAAATGCCAAAAGGCCTACTAATAACCCACCATAATATTAGGAGCCTTGAGCTGAACTTGAATCCTGGATAGCACTCTATAAACCAGATATACTGTGCCTTACTGAAACCTGGCTGAAGCCATTCACCCCTGACTCATGGTGCTCCCTACCATCCTATAATCTTCTGAGGTATGATAGATGCACCCCTAAAAGGGGGGGGGCACAGCCATATATTTCAAATCACACCTTCAGCTCTCGGTCATCAGCTCATCTTCCTTAAACCTCTGCAAGACTCTTCATGTCCTCCTCACCCTTGGCACAAAGAAGTTGCATATTATCTGTGCCTACAATCCTCCTACTTATGGCCTAAAAGGGTTGGATGAGCTACCCGACCAAACCGCTTTTCACTCAGGGAATAACGAAGTTCTTATACTAGGTGACTTTAATGTTAACTGGCTGGGAAACACACAAATGACAGCCCTGTCCAGACTACAAAATTTCAACCTGCACCAGCTTATCTCTTTACCCACTAGGACCGCTCCTCAATCCAACATCAGCACCCTGCTGGACTGGATTATGACGAACCGTCCCAAGAACATTGTTGATGCAGGCGTCCTACCTTATGCCATCACTGACCACTCCCCCACTTGCTGCATCTGGGGTAAAGACAGGCCTGAACCAATGAAGCCCCACCTTGTTACCTACCGTAATTAGGTGAACTTTGATCCACAGGCCTTCTTGTTTGATGTCACCCGCACTGACTGGTCCATTCTTTATAGCATTAGATCCTCAGACTGCTCTAAATCTCTTTTGGCCAAATTCCTAGCACTACAAGAAAACTACTGTCATCTCGCTACCAGATGGGTAAGAAATAGGCAGACCCGATGGCTAAAATCCGACCTTCTCTCTAAATTACGACAAAGGGACAAAAGCTGATTTCATTAAAAGACATCTGATCTTCTAGCAGATTTTAATATCTACAGAGCACTGAGAAACTCTTGTAAGAAAGAAATCAAGTGAAAAGCTCATACTGCAAGGACCTATTAATAGACTCCAAGGGGGACTCTAAAAAATTGTGGTCTCACATTAAGTTCTTCATGGGATCCAATCAGTCCCCTGCACCTAATGACATGTCTCTAAATGGCATCCATTGTAACAATCCCCTCACTATTGCTAACTTTTTTTCTCTCAAATCTTTTCCCCTCCGGTTGCGGTCTGTGGGTTCTCTCTCAGGCATCCTGCCTGCTCCTGCCCTGCCTGAAGTCCTCCTACCTATGCCTCCTCTCTCCTCCTTCCTCTATCCACAATCGGCACCCCACCTTAACCCCTCCGGGGTGGGGCCGCCCTTCCTTTTTGGGTGCTCTCGACAGATAGACTCTGATGTGGTAGAGGACCTGGGTGGAGGGACCTGGAAGGCCAGGCAGAATGGACCCGGCAGTGGACATGTGGGGCAGGTGCAGTCGCCTACCCTGCAGACTGGGTTTTTCCTTGTTCTGGTGAGCGCTTCTCCCTCCCAATGTGTATGCACCTCCTGATGCATGGCGCACAGCAACCCCTGCCTGCATCAGATCACACTATGTGCTGCTCAGTGAACTACAGCAATCCTGGTCTCCACCAGGAGCTGCTGATGCGCTGAGCAATCCCCAGCCTCCCTCTGGGGAGGAGAGCAGCCCTGTGGGCACTCAATCCTCTCCCGCCCCTGCCGTCCCCCAGTGCCCTGAGCTCAGTCCCGAACTCAGGTTGCCAGTGTGGCGCGAGGTGTGTCATCCAGCGCCTCAAGCCTCAACACCACTGGGCTGACTATTGCTAACTTTTTTAATGTACAATTTGCTGACCTAATTCACTGCACCTCCACTTTCTCTACCTCATCAAATCCTATCACACCAGCCAACCCCAACCCCACTGGGCCCACTTTCCACTTCAAGTCTGTCTTAAAAAGTGAGGTTCTTGGACTGCTAAGAAACATCTCAGAGTATGCTGCCATTGGGTCTGATAACTTGGAACCCAAGCTCCTGAAACTAGCTGCCCCTCACATAGCTGCTCCCCTAGCCAAGATTTTTACTCTCTTCCTGTGTCAAAGCTCTGTCCCGAATATCTGGAAGATGGCCAGAATTACTCCTGTATTTAAAAAAGATGATCGTCTTGAGCCATCAAACTACAGACCCATCGCCATCCTATCAGTTCTCAGTAAAATCCTTGAGAAACTAGTTGCCACCCAAACAACTGACGTTCTACTGAAACACGACCTCTCAACTGTTGCCCAACATGGTTTCCGCAAGGGACATAGTACCACTACTGCCCTACTCAAACTCATGTCTGACACCCTAGTGGCCATCGACTCTGGCAGGCTCACTGGGGCAATTTTCATTGACATGACTAAGGCGTTTGATCTAGTTGATCATTCCATCCTCACTGCTACCTTAAACTCTCTAGGTTTCTCGCCAAATGTTGTGAACTGGTTTGATAGCTATTTGACAGATAGGTCTCAATATGTGAAATTTAACTCCACCCTCTCTGACAAGGTCACGATCAACATTGGTGTTCCGCAAGGGTCTATCCTAGGCCCTCTGCTTTTCTCAATTTTCATCAATAACATCACCACAAACCTCCGCAGTACTTCCTCCCTATTATATGCGGAGGACATTGTACTGTACACCAGTTCCAATAGTATTGAGGATATTAAGCTTCGGCTCTCTAGTGACTTTCAACTTATCCAGCAGTGGCTCGCCAATCACAAACTTGTTTTAAATAAATCTAAGACCCAAGCTATGTTATTTGGCTCCAGTCTCAAACTCAGACATTCCCGGACACACTTTAATGTCTCCTCCCTTGATGGCACATCTGTAGGGGTGGTAAATTTCTTCAAATATCCAGGTGTTACTCTTGACCCATCTCTGAGCTTTGATCTCCACATCCAAACTACCTGTAAGCAGGTTAACTCCAAACTTGGCATTGCCTACCATACTAGTTATGCACTCACCCCCTCTGCTAGGCTTGCCATTGCCCGTGGGATATTACTTCCCTCTCTCACCTATGGGGTTGTTGCGTATGTGTCTGCTTACAATTTGAGTCTTCGAAAGTGGGATGTTACCTATAATAACATCTACTGCTTTGCATCCTACTCCCCCTGGCTGAAACATCACTGTCTTCTCTACGCAGATCTAGGATGGTTTCCACCCCAAGAACTAAGGTCTTACGCACTCGGGTCCATTACTAACAACATTATCAGATCCCAAACACCTAAACCCCTGGCCTGTCTCTATCGATACCAGAAAACCAGCTATGGCCTTTGCTCTGCCGAAAATGTCCCAGTTCACATCCCGAGACACTACACCCCAAAAGGTGGTAGTGCCTTTGTCTGTCATGCGCCCAATTTCTGGAACTCACTCCCTCTAACTCTACGACAAACTGCATCCCACATCTCTTTTAAGAGAGAGCTATGCTGCTATCTCTTCTCCTCCTACAAATGCTCCTGTTTCAAACCACCCTAGCCCTTTACTCTCTAACTCCTCTCTTCCCTCTGTGGTCTCGTGGGTGCCTGGAGTCCACTCTAACATGGAGCACTTCCTCTCACTTTCACTTCCTAAACTTCTAGCATTCATCTACCATTTCCTACTGCACCTTTCTGGAAATCTTGTTTGCTTTCTCTTCTTAATTGACACAGCTTCATTCTTCGATCACCTGCTGTACCCTACTGGGTGGCCTGTATATTCTATACTAATCTATGCCCCCACCCTATTGCCTTCCTACTCCCTACACTTTCTGTTTAGCTCCCCCTTCACCTATTACTGCCTGGCTACTACTGCTCTCACAGCACTTTATCCCTCGCTGATTGAACATTGCTTAGTCACTTTATTTGACCAGAATGTATTGTCACTTGTAAATTTTAATGCTGCATTTTTCTTACTACCTCAGTCTTAATCATGTTCTGCTGATTATGCCTCATACATCTACATGTAACTTGGTTGAACATTGCTTAGTCACTTTATTTGACCTGATTGTAATTGTCACATGTTAAATTCTACTGCTGTATTGTTCTTACTAACTTAAATTTTTGTCATTTTCTGCTGTTAATGCCTCAAACATCTATATGTAACCTGTATTTTGTTCCAAAATGTTCTCTTGAAGTTTGTCTCTGTACTCTCCTGAGTCGTGCCTGAAAATAGTCATTTTTGGGCTAGTGCACCTACCCTGTAAACAAAAACTAAATAAAATATATACTTAGGTTATTCTAATCTAACATTTTCATGTCGGTTCGCTGTTTTACTACTTATATGCAAACATTTTTACTTGTTTTCAGTTAATTTCAGAAAAACAAACTGTGTGACTATAACTGTCAAGTTTTAACAAAAATAATTTCCAACTCCTTTCCGAGCATACCCTCCTCTTATCCTGTTAGGTGTCTATACTTGGTTGCGAGGGGCCAGTTTGGTCCCTCTCCTGCTATGAATTATATTTGGGTCCCTTTGGATGTCCAAGTAAGCCTGGTTTATCCTGCAATCTTTCTAACACTGGTGTGAAATCTCTACTTTTGTTTCTTTTCTGTGTGGCATGACCCTATCCCCTTTATTGTAATGAGTTTGTTTGGGTTCTACTCCCTTTCTACCTCTTTGATTCTCTATGTATCTGTCCTCTTCAATGCTCTCTTTTCCTCCTTTTCTATCCCTCTACTTCATCAGTATAACTCATTTCGTCCATCTCTCGAAGTATTTCTCTGTTCTATCTCCTGTTGCATATATGAGTCTTTCCATCTCCTGGATTTCATTTATTACCTTTACCCACTCTTGAATGGGGGGGCTGGTCTTGGCTCGGCCATTTCCTTGTTATTGTTTTCCCCAATGTTGCCACGTAGATTGCCCATAAATAGAGTGCATTAGCCCCCCTCACGTCTCTGGGTGGGAGTCCCAGTATGAGGTGTTGTGTTTTCAGGAGAGTGGTAATTTGGAATAGGGTTTGCAGTTTCACTTTGATTTCTCTTAGGAGAGTGTCTAATACCGGACATTCAAGGAATATATATGTGTGTCTGGCCTTACTCCTCCACATTGTCTCCAACAGTTGCTATCCCTGTTTTTCACCCAGTGTGCTTTAATATGAGGGGTTATGAAGAACCTAGCTTTAATTTTCCAGGCGAATTCCTTCCATCTGGGTGCTGATGTTGTTTTATGTGTTATCCCCATACTCTATCCCACTCTTGTCTGGATATCTGTATTCCCACCTCCTGTTCCCACTTGACCATGATATGCTTGACTGCGTCCTCTTTTGATGTGTTCAGGAATTGGTATATTAAGGAAATAGCTCCCTTGGGAGTGTGTATACTTAGTAATTATTCCACTGTCATAGGCCCTTCCCCCTCCAGCTGTTCTCTCTGGTATCTTCATTTTTGGGCAGAGATATAGTTTTTGGATTTGTAATTATCTATATCTGTCTGTATCTGACTAGGCAAAGGCCTGTTTACATTCCTCAAATGTGAGGATGTTATCTCCCCTCATCAGCAGCTTTGCATGACTCAGGCCCCTCTCTGCTTGTCTGCTATACCATGGGTGTCCTGTCCCCAGTGTAAATTCTGAGTTCCACTGCCACCAGGCATACTTCCATTTCTCTCGCCTTACCCCAGGGTGGGCCTGGCATTGCTCTAAGGCCTGTAGTGTAACTTTTAATGCTTCGAGCTTATATTCTTTGATCAAATGTGTCGGCTTGGGCCGAGATATTATTGACTGTAGTGGTCTTTGTGACCACTCCGCCCCCTCTATTACTTTCCAATGCATGTCCTGCTGTGTATCTCCCCATTGTAAGGCCCAATAAATCTGCGTCACTGTCCAGTATGCTCTTATGTCTGGGACTGCCCATCCCCAGAGCTCTTTTTAGCTTGAAAGACGCTTTGTCTGACTCTTGGTCTTTTATTAGCCCATATAAATGTTTGCAATTACTTTTGTATACCCCTCAGCCATTGTGCTGAGAGATTAACTGGGGCGCACTGGAACGGATACAGGAGCATGGGTAATAAGTTCATTTATACGTAGCCTGTATTCTTGCATATTGTGGGAGTGGGAGCAAGTTCCACCGTGCTATGTCCTCTTTTATTATCTTTAGTAAGGGTATATAATTATCCTGGAATATGAATTGGTTAGTGTTTCTTAATGTTATCCCTAGGTATTTTATAAAAGCACCAAGTTAGGTCGACAGTAAAACTGCTGACCTCCTGCACAGTGACAGCACAGTACCAACGCAGGTATTGTGCCGCCCAGTCCCCCAGTGTTTTCTCACCCCCCTGGACTTTAGGATTCTCAACTCCAGGTCGGAGTTGGTCTGGGGAGGGGGCAGAACACTGGGGGAAAGCGAAACACGGAAACGGACCATTACAGCGACTGTCGCTATAGTGGTTTTTTTCCGAGTTTCGCCGTTGAGGTGCTGGGCAAAAGGGGGCCACCCGTATTTCATCATTTATAAGTTCCACTTCATTGGGTACTGTTTTTTAAATTCCTGTGTGGGGACATATTGAAATGTGAGTATCTGTATTATTTTGATTAAGGGTGTATCCTGCTATTTTGGTGAATTCAGTTATGGTCTTCATTAGTTTTGGGGTGGATCTATCTGGGGATGTTAGGAAAAGGAGGATGTTATCTGCATATAATGCTATTTTTTGCTCCCTATTAGCTATTCTAAGTCCCTCTATCTCTCCCCTCCTGGCGTATCTTCTGCGCTAAAGGTTCCAAGTGTAATGCAAATGTAACCACCCAGTCCCCTTGGGTTACTAGAATCCTATCAGTATTGCTAGGAAGGTAGCAGGCAGCTGGTAGGGAGTTCATTAGAGACCCCTTACATAATGACATCATTGTTTACTCAGCTAGCCTGAGGGAAGAACGATTAGGTCATTTAGAACTCTCACAGCAGCATAAGCCACACTCAGTGGATAGCTGCTCTGGAGAGCTTAGAATGCTCAGCCTTGAGTGAGTGGAGCTGGAATGAGGAGGTGAAAGTGGCAGAAGGACTGCCAGTGGGCTCTAAGGAGAGGGCCCAGGATTTCTCACTCTACTGGAGTGACACTTCCAGCTTCCGGTAAAGTGGTGGAGACAAGGCTACAGCAGGGTTTCCTGATTTCTACTCCCTGTGAAGTGGAAGAAACTGTTTGTCCTCGGTGGACTCAGGGGGCCATCCCTTGAATGTTCTGTGGTGTTTTCAGCTGCCTTGGCTAGGACCTGAAAGAAACTGTTCTGATCGGCTACCCAGGAGAGTGCCTTTCTATTCTTTCATTGTTCCATGCCCTCTGGACGGGACGACTTCTGTGAGTACTGTTTCAGGAGACCAGATCTCCACATTTCTTAGGAGATTCAACAATCTGGGGTGTGTGTGCCCATACATAAGGCTGGATCGCACCTGTCAGTGCCCCTAGTATCACCCATGTGAGTGAAGTACTGTTAAACTGTGGACCCGAGTGCAGTTTATTCTTTGGTCACCCTAGTGAGTAACAAGTAATTTTGGGACCTCTAGCATTTCAGTGGGAATGGGGGTTTCAATGGTGTAACCCTGAAGAAAGGCAGAGACTGTCGGTTGGGGCCAATGGTGGGAGGAACGCCAACTAAGTGCTTACAAGGCAGAGCTTCCTGGTTCATAAAGGACACCAGTATTTTTACCTGAGCAAGTGGCCAAGCTGCAGGTTAAGGTGAGGACTGAGTTTCACTAAAATGCACCTGATGTGTGAAGAAGAGTTCCGAGTGTGTGGCTTTGTTTCACTGATTAACCCTCAAGGGGAGAAAATGTTCTTGTGCGCTAATGCACCTTCTGGGAATTTGGGAAGAAGATGTTCTGTTGTTGTTCATGAACCGTACTGCATGCAAGGAGAGTTCATGAATTGTACCTGTCCAGCCTGCCCGACCCTTGGGGGGTCCACTTCTGCTTTTACTTTCCGTCTGTTTAATAAAGCCATACTGCATAATCCCAGTCACGGTTATGGACATTCCGATTATTGCTTCTGGTTGTGTGGATTTAATGGGGCGCCCTCAGCAGGTTAGATCTAGCATATGCCTAGCAGCCAGCCACCACCCAGGGCCTGGGTTGTGTCATTTACACAAGGTTCATGTTGTTTGTTTCTGAACCCCCCACCCCTCTCTCCTTCTAGAAAATGAGCCAGGTATACATTCTAACACCAAGGGTGGTACCTGTTTGTAAAGTGAACGGTATCCCAGTATATGGGCACCAGTGTTTCCAGATATTTAATGGGGGGTGTGCATGCTAGTTAAAAAGTGGACTGGGGGCTACACATACAATGGGGGGGACAAAGGGCATCCCTGTCTCATACCCCTACCCAGGTTTATTCTCTGAGATAAGTGGCCATTTGCTCTGATATATGCCTGAGGACTTGTGTAGATTTTTCTCATAATATTTTTAAACTCTATCTCTATACCAAACCTGGAAAGAACGCCATACAAGTATTGAAAATCCACCTTGTTAAATGCCTTTGCAGTGTCTAAACTCGTAATTAGATGGTCTATTATGTGCATGGCCCTTCTAACATTATCCGCAGCCTGCCTTCCGGGCCATGAATCCTGTCTGGTCAATGTTGATTATATTCGGGATGATTTTTTCAAGGCGTTTGGTATATATGGATGCCAAGATTTTATAGCCTACTTTTAAGATTGAAATTGGCCTGTATGACGCACAGGTACTGGGGTCCTTTCCGGCCTTGGACAGCACCGAGATCACTGCTTATTGCCAGCTCGGTGGGGCCTTACCCCCCTCCCCTGTCACTTTCCCATATACCCATGTGGGACTGATGTTATTTTATCCTGAAATTTTTTGTAAAACTCCACAGGGAACCAGTCGGTGCCTGAGCATTTACCTGTCTTGCTAGTTTTTATTATCCCCAGTCTCTCTTCCCTTATTATCTCTCTCTGGAGTATCTGATTCTGCTCCTCTGAAACCTTTTTAAGTTGTAGCCCCCCGAAAGAAGTTGGTCAGCTGAATTTCCTTGGGCTGTTGGCCTGCCTGGTATAGGGCTGTATAATAGTTTTCAAATGTCTGTAGTATGTCTGGTGGTGTTTGTATATTGCCCCATATTAGGTTGTCATATTTTGGCTACATGTGCCTTTGCTCGTCGGGCTTTAAGTCTGCATGCCAGTAGTTGGATAGCTCTGGGGCCTCCCTCATAGCATTTTTGTTTCGTGAACTGGAGATTTTTTTCAGTTCTATAATCCAGAAGCACATTTAGCTCTTTTTCAATTTTTTAAGTTCCTTTCCTCTCTCACTGTCTCTATGCTGCTGCTGTAGTGCTTCCAGATTTTGTATTTGCTTCTCAACAGTATTTTGTTTTTCCTCTCTTTGCTTACGTCTGGCTGCTGAGATAGCTATCAGTTTTCCCCTCAGGATTGCTTTTGTAGTGTCCCATAGTAGATTCTTTGTTACCTCAGTATTTCTATGATCTTGGAACATTTGATCTGTTAGTGTTGGGATGTGTTACATGGACAAGCATTTAAACTAGCCAAAGGGGGTGACAGGCCAGCAAGGAGGGTGCTTAACTGTACCCACCCCCCACAGCTAGCAGTGGAACCAGTGAACAGGAGGAGTGGATATCTCTAAATGGCAGTGTGCAAAAGATGGAGATAAGTGTCCAAGAGGTGGATAGGCAGAAAAGGGGCAAAATTCAACAGAAGGGTAGACAGCAGGGGAGAACCAGGGATAAAGGACAACCACGGAAGGGGCTGGAGTAGAACAGTGAAACAGTCTAGGGAGGTCAAATCATGGAAAGCCATGTGTGCCAGTGCCAGGAGCCTTGGCAACAAGATGGAGGATCTGGAGGCTGTCATGGTGCATTCGGACCTGGACATTGTGGCCATCACAGAAACCTGGTGTAATGATAACCACTACTGGGAGATGGCCATACCTGGCTACAACATATTCAGAAGAGACAGGGCAGGTAGGAAGGGAGAATGAGTGGCACTTTATGTGAAAGGTGTCATAAAGGCCATAGAGATCCAGGAGAAACAAAATGGGGGGAGAGATATTGTGGGTTAAGCTGGAAAAGAAAATGGGGCCAGCCATCTGCACGGGTGTGGTCTATAAACCACCAGCCCAGGAGGAAGAAACAGATAGGGAGCTGATGCTAGCCGTCCAAAGGATGGCAGACAAGGGTGAGGTAGTGCTGGTTGGAGACCTCAATATTCCAGATGTGGACTGGAGCATCTCAGCAGCAGCATCAACCAGGAACAGATTTATCCTGGACTCTCTTCAGGGTGCCTTCCTCAAGCACTGGTCATGGAACCAACTCAGCAGAAGGCAATACTGGACCATGTGCTCACAAATAGGGACAGTGTGATGGGGGTAACAGTGGGGGAGCACCTGGGGAACAGTGACCACCAGTCATTGTGGTTTGAAATCATAGAAGGAGCAGAACCAAACCACACAAAAACACGTATCCTGGATTTTAGGGGGGCAGACTTTGGGAAAATGGAGAGATGCTTGAAAGAGGCATTAAGCGGAATGGGGTGGGAATCAGGGGTTGAGGAACAGTGGGCACTATTTAAAATGGGGATTACAATAGCAACAGCATTATGGATTAAGCAGGTTAGCAAGGAGAAAAAGGAAGAAGAGGCCATTATGGTTTTCCAAGGAGGCAGCGGAGAAAGTGAAAGCCAAAAAGACTGCATTCAGGCAATACAAAAAGACACAGGCAGAAGAGGATAGGGAGAAGTACCAGGAGAAGCAAAGGGAGGCAGGGAGGTCAGTAAGGGAAGCCAAAGCTCAGACAGAAGAGCACATTGCAAAATCAGTGGGTAGAGGGAACAAAATGTTTTACAGGTACACAAGTGAAAAAAGAAAGGCAAAGGGAGGGATAGTGAGACTGAAGGGGGAGGATGGGGGGCTACATGGAGGATGACAACAGTAAAGCTGACATACTGAACAGGTATTGCTGCTCAGTCTTTGCTGAGGAAGAGGAGGAGGGCAATAGGCCTGAAGGGAGCACAAGGGGTGGGAATGATGCAGAAATGGACGCAAGTCCCTTTACACAAGTAAGGGTCCTGAAGGAAGTGGAAGGAATAAGAGTTGATAAAGCAATGGGGCCAGATGGGGTGCACCCAAGGGTCCTTAAAGAACTAAGAGATGTGGTGGCTGAACCTCTGGCAATCCTGTTAAGCCAATCACTGGAAACAGGGGAGGTACCCAAAGACTGGAGGACAGCAGATGTAGTCCCCTTATACAAAAGTGGGAACAAAAAGGAAGCGAGGAACTACAGACCAGTCAGCCTCACCTCGGTAGTGGGGAAGATCATGGAAATACTACTGAAGGAGAGATTGGTGGAACATCTGGTTGTCAGTGGACTACAGGACCCAAGGCAGCATGGTTTCACCAGGGGGAGGTCATGTCAGATCAACCTTGTTGAATTTTTTTACTGGATTCTTTATCCAGTGGCTGGGAGCTCATATGACAAGGCTGTTTCATCCTGCCATGGGCAGTAGTGAGGACCACAGATTCTGCCTTAGGCTGTTCCCATAAGAATGGCTTGCTGGTAGCGGTGCAATACAGCCTACCTGCCTTTTTGGGTATGGCAGAGGCTGTCGACGGGTGTCTCCAGGCCAGCCTGGTGACCAACCTCATTGAATTTTTCGACTGGGTGACTAGGGAGGTGGATCAGGGGAGGGCAGTGGACATGGCCTATCTGGACTTCAGCAAGACCTATGACACTGTGCCACACAGAAGACTATTACACAAACTGGGGAATATGGGTGTGGGCAGGACAGTAGTGTGGTGGGTAGGTAATTGGCTGGGCATCAGGACACAGAAGGTGGTGGTAAATGGCTGTCACTCCACAGAGGGAAGAGTGGGGTACCACAGGGATCAGTTTTGGGACTGGTCCTATTCAACATCTTCATCAGTGACATTGCACATGAAAGCAGAATTTCCCTGTTCGCTGATGACACAAAGCTCTGTAACAGAGTGGACATACCAGAGGGGGTAGACAGAATAAGAAGGGGCGTGCAGAAACTTGAAGAATGGTCAGGGGTCTGGCAGTTGAAATTCAATGCAAAGAATTGCAAGGTAATGCATATGGGGCACAAAAACCCTGGCACAATATATCAGTTGGGGGGTGAGGATATACGATGCACCAAGCAGGAAAGGGATCTTGGGGTTATCATCTCTGATAACCTCAAGGTAGGGAAACAGTGCGATAAGGCAGCAGGTAAAGCAAATAGGATGCTGAGATGTATAGGCAGAGGAATCACCAGCAGGAAAAGGGAGGTCATAATTCCACTATACAAGACACTAGTGAGGCCCCACCTGGAGTACAGCGTACAGTTCTGGAGACCTTACCTATGTAAGGACATAGACAAGGTAGAGAAGGTTCAGGGGAGGGCAACAAAGATGGTACATGGATTGCATCACAAGTCCTATGAGGATAGGTTGAAGGACTTGAATATGTACTCCCTGGAGGAGAGGAGTGATAGAGAGAGGGGATATGATAGAGACATACAGGTATCCTACAGAGAGGAACAGGGTGCAGGAATACACTATTTTTAAGCAAACAAGATGTTTCAGAACTAGCGGGCATGGGATGAAGTTGGAGGGAGGATGATTCGGAGGAAACGTGAGGAAGAATTTCTTCACAGAATGGGTGGTGGACAAGTGGAACACCCCTGCCAGAGGAAGTGGTGGGGGCTGAAACAATCACGGGATTTAAGAATGCATGGGATAGACATAAAGAAATTCTGAAGGTCAGGAGTGAGGAGCAACAGACTTCTAGGGAAACATAAAGTGAACTTACAAGCTCAAATGGGCAGACTGGGTGGGCCATAGGCCCTTATTTGCCGACACTGTCTATGTATCAATGTATCTATGTTCAGCCACTTCTTTGTCTTTTAATAGTGCTAAATTAAGTCTCCAGAACGAGGTCTTCGGGGTGGTCTGTAGTTGGACCTCCAAGTACAAAGAAGCATGATCTGAGACCCCTATTGTGGCTACTCTACGTCTGACTAGCTTATCTTAAGTCTTCCCTAGCCAACAGAAAAATGTCCAGACGAGAGTACATTTGATGGGCTGTCGGATAAAATGTGTGCCCCTATTTTTGCCCTTCCATGTATCCACCAATCCCAGTTTCTGTAACAGTGCCTTCACCTGCTTAGCCACCTTATGCCCAGCTCTTGGGATCTGTAAAGTGCTGTCTAATACCGGGTCCAGGGTGAGATTCCTGTCCCCAACAAATCAAGGTACCCTCTACCATTTGAATCATTTTCATTATGGGAGTTTGGTAGAAAGTGAAGGGGATCCCAGGGGGCATATACTGACAACAGTGTTACCAGCTGCCCATTGAGTCTGTTCTTAACTATGATGTAATGATCCTCCTTATCTGTTTTACTTGTTATACCTTAAAATGGAGTTCTCCTTGGAATCATTATAGTTGTACCCCTTCTACAGCCCAAGTCGCTAGCTGAAGAGTATACTTCGGTATAACCAAATTGTTTTAAGTTTTTTTTTTTATACTTTATTTTTATTGGTTTATCATAGTCATATGACAAGTATTACATACAGCAAACAGAACACCTTATACATAACATTTGGGAAATAAATCCCTTAATCAAAGGATACAGTTTGCATTTGTTGTATAGTGGTACATCATTTGAGGGTAACTACATTTCTAGATTACCTAAAATTAAGTCAATATTTGCCGTTAGTGACTCCAGGAGCTACATGGATTTTTCTTGCTGTAGCAGGATTGACCAGCAATCTAAACCAAACATTTCAGTGTCCCATTAAGGGACTATTGTAGCCATGTATAA